>JAZHEH010001064.1:6595000-7892500 GCA_036589455.1 Ateles fusciceps
TTCTTCCGTTTCTTTTTCTTTTTTTTTTTTGAGACAGGGTCTCCCTCTGTCACCCAGGCTGGAGTGCAGAGGATCATTATGGTTCACTGCAGCCTCAGTCTCCTGGGCTTCAGCTATCGTCCTGTCAGCCTCCTGAGTGACTGCGACTACCTGCTTGAGCTTGATTATGTACATACCACTTCCATTTGATGATGGAATGCTGCTGGGCACGGCCCATTTTATGGCTAGGTGAGTCAGAATGTACCCAGTTTATGTATGATAGGCAGTTCAAGTTGCATGGTGGCTTGATGACCCACCATCAAACGTTCAGTTTCCACCAAAGCCCAGTAACAGGTCAAGAGCTGTCTCTCAAAAGGAGAGTTGTTATCTGCAGAAGATCGCAGGGATTTGCTCCAAAATCCTAGAGGCCTCCACTGTGATTCACCTAGGGGACCTGCCAAAGGCTCTAAATAGCATCCCTATCTGCCGCTGACACCGCAGGCACCATTGAATCTGCTGGGTCATATGGCCCAAGTGGCAGAGCAGCTTGCACAGCAGGCTGGACCTGTTGCAGAGCCTTCTCCTGTTCTGGACCCCACTCAGAACTGGCAGACTTTCGGGTCACTCGATAAATGGGCTAGAGTAACACACCCAAATGAGGAATGGGTTGCCTCTGAAATCGAAATAGGCTCTCTAGGCATTGTGCCTCTTTCTTGGTCATGGGAGGGGCCAAATGCAGCAACTTATCCTTTATCTCGGAAGGAGTATCTCAACAGGCTCCACACCACTGGACCCCTAGATATTGTACTGAGGTAGAAGGCCCCCAAATTGTAGTTGGATTTATTTCCCATCCTCTGACACGCAAATGTCTCACCAATAAGTCCAGTGTATTTGCTAATTCTCACTCACTGGATCCAATCAGCATAATGTCATTAATGAAATGGACCAGTGTGATATCTTGTGGAGAGAAAAGCAATCAAGGTCTCTCCGAACAAGACTATGTATGACACAAAGCAAGAAAGGTGATATATCCCTGAGGTAGGACAGTAAAAGATATATTGCTAGCCTTGCCAGCTGAAGGCAAATTGCTTCTGGTGGGCCTTATGGACAGGAATGGAGAAAAAAGCATTTGCCAAATCAATGGCTGCATACCAGGTAGCAGGAGATGTGTTAATTTCCTCAAGCAATGACAGCTGATCTGTTACAGCAGCTGCAATCAGGGTCACTACTTGGTTAAGCTTATGGTAATCCGCAGTTGTTCTGCAAGATCCATCTGTCTTTGCATGGGCCAAATGGGAGACTTGAATGGGGGATATGGTAGGAGTCACCACCCCTGTCTGTGTCTTTCAAGTCCTTGATAGTGGCACTAATCTCTGCAATTTCTCCAGGGATGGGAGAAAGATGGAGGAGAAAGATGGAGGCCAGAAGATGAAACCAGCCTAGTCTTTCCTTGTTCTTCTGCCTGCTTTTATTCTGGTTGAACTGGCAGCTGATTAGATGGTGCCCACCCAGATTGAGGGTGGGTCTGCTATTCCCAGTCCGCTGACTCAAATGTTAATCTCTTTTGGCAATACCTTCACAGACACACTCAGGAACAATACTTTGCATCCTTCAATCAAGCTGACAATAATAACCATCGTATATATACATATATTTAATTTTAATATTTATTTATTTTGTGGAGGGCTAGTGCAATACAAGTTATTCTATCATGGCTGGGAGTGGAAGTAGACAAACTTTTTTGCTATAAACAAAATCTATAGTTAGCCTTCTCTACTTTTTAAGTAGTTATGTATCCTGATATGATGGTGATATTAGCCATGTACTGCTGCATGACAAATCACCGCAAAATTTAGCAGTTTAAAACAACTTTTTATTTTACTTTTTTTTTTTTGAGACGGAGTTTCATTCCATCGCCCAGGCTAAGTGCAATCACTGCTCACTGTAACCTCGAACTCCTGAACTCAAGTAATCCTCCCACTTCAGCATCCTGAGAAGCTGGGACTGCAGGCGCACACCACCATGTCCCACTAGAGATGGAGTCTCACCATGTTGCCCAGGCTGGTCTTGAACTCCTGGACTCAAGTTCCTCCCACCTTGGCCTCCCAAAGTGCTGGGATTACAGGGATGACCAACCACGTTTGGCCTTATTTTACTTTCTGTTTTTTTTTGAGATGGAATTTCACTCTTGTTGCCCAGGCTGGAGTGCAATGGTGCAATATTGGCTCACTGCAACCTCCACTTCCCGGGTTCAAGCTATTCTTCTGCCTCAGCCTCCCAAGTAGTTGGGATTACATGTATATGCCACCACACCCAGCTAATTTTGTATTTTTTTTTTGAGGCAGAGTCTCGCTCTATCGCCAGGCTGGAGTGCAGTGGCGCGATCCCGGCTCACTGCAACTTCCGTTTTCCGGTTTCAGGTAATTCTCCTGCCTCAGCCTCCCGAGTAGCTGGGACTACAGGCACGCACCACCACACCCAGCTAATTTTTTGTGCTTTTAGTGGAGTCGGGGTTTCACCATGTTGGCCAGGATGGTCTTGATCTCTTGACCTCGTGATACACCCGCCTCGGCCTCCCAGAGTGCTTGGATTACAGGCGTGAGCCACCGCGCCCGGCTCCTATTTTACTTTTAAATCTCACTGTAATTGTGGGGCATGGATTCAGGAGTGGCTTAGATGAGTGGCTCTGGCTCAGGGTCTCTCATGTGACTGTAGTCTAGATGTTGGTGGGGTCTGCAGTCATCTGAACGGTTGGCTGGGGCTAGGGGTCTGCTTCCAAGATGGCTCGCTACGGTGGTTCCTGGTAGGGGCTCCATTCCTCTCTGGGTGTTGGCATGAAGCCTCTCTTCCTCACCATGCAACTTTTGCTCTCATGTGGGCTAACTTCCCCAGAGCAAGCAATCTGAGAGAGAGGGAAGAGGGAGCTGCAGGGCTTTTTGTGATCTGCCTTCCAGAGTCACACCTATCACTTTCACTTTATTTTGTGCATTAGAAGCCAGTTGCTAAGTCCAGCCCATACCCAAGGGGAGGAAAGTGAGGAGTCTCAAAGGGAGGAGTCTCAAAAAATGTGTGAACATATTTAAAAATCACTGCAGCTTTTTAACATTGTTTCAACAAGGCTGTGCAAGAAACAATCAGGAAACCTCAGCGGCATAAAACTGTAAGTGTTTATAATTCATGCGTCTGAAGGTCGCCTGGGCAGCTCTCCTGACCTCAGCAGGGCTCATTCACACCTTTGAGGATGGCTTTATTTAAGCAAGGACAACCTGCTTACATCAGGCGGGATAACTTCTGATACCAATTTAATTTTGGTTTGAGGTTTATGTCACCAGTATAATTACTATTTTAAATAATATATTACTGAAAATACCTTTTTCAGTAATATATTGTTTCTAGACATGCTAAAAATGTATTGAAAGTCCCGTTTCATTCAGAATGAAATAATAATTTCATATGTGACTTGTAAAATCAATTGTCTCCACATTTAAAATTTACCCTTGAGGTGATAATACTGGTGTTGTTATGTTTCTTGTTTTATGTGATTAATTTATAAATATCATCCAATTTTCTTTTCCACTATATTTTACAAATAATCTGAATATATTCATTGCTATCATATATAAATATAAATATATATATATATTGTTTTTTTTGAGATGGAGTCTCGCTCTGTTGTCTAGGCTGGAGTGCAGTGGCACGATCTCGGCTCACTGCAACCTCCACTTCCTGGGTTCAAGCAATCCTCCTGTCTCAGTCCCTCAGTAGCTGGGATTATAGATACGTGCCACCATGCCCTGCTAATTTTTGTATTTTTAGTAGAGATGGGGTTCTGCCATGTTGGCCAGGCTGGTCTCAAACTCCTGACCTCACGTGATCCACTTTCCTCGTTCTCCCAAAGTGCTATAGCTTAATGAATAAAATATTCTTTTTTTAAAAGTAGAAATAATATTGTTTTTGTATTGCATTCAACTTTTTATGTATGCCTGTTTTATTTCATCTATTTAAATCTTTGTGTTTTCATCTACAGTTTCAAAAAGTTATAAAAATGCCATTTTCTGGTATATTTGTATGAGTATTTAAAATTTACTGAGATATCAGAGGAATGATTTTGTTTTTCTAAATTCTCTGGTTTCATTACAGTAAGCATAAAAGATTTATATTTTATTCAATTTAAAACTACTGAGAAAATGCTATGTTGCTTTTTTTCCCTTTTTAAACCCAACGCAGATGCATGCTTTGTTTTCAAATTAACAGTTGAATCAAATTTGACATGCAAGATATCACACCTTTATTTGAAAAATTACCATACATCACTAGTTTCCCCTTCCCTCCCCTCCCCTCCCCTCCCCTCCCCTTCCCTTTCTTTCCTCTCTCTTTCTTCCTCGACAGAGTCTTGCTCTGTTACCCATGCTGGAGTGCAGTGGTACAATCATACAATCATAGCTAACTATAACCATGAACTCCTGGGCTGAAGGGATGCTCCCACCTTGGCCTCCCAAGTAGCTGGGACCACAGGTATGCACCACCACATCTGGCTAATTTTTAAATTTTTAGTAGAGATGATGTTGCCCAAGCTGGTTTTGAACTCCTGGGCTCAAGTGATCCTCCCACTTGGCCTCCCAAAGTTTTGCAATTATAGGTGTGAGCCACTGTGCCTGGCTCATCTAATATTCTTTATCCCATATAAGTGACACATGAGATATCCTGTAGTTGTACAATCAGATCTCTCAGTTAAAATGGGAGTTAAACGTGGTGGCTCACACCTGTAATCCCAGTACTTTGGGAGGCTGAGGCTGGCGGATCACCTGAGATCAGGAGTTCGAGACCAGCCTAGCCAACATGGTGAAACCCTATCTGTACTAAAAATACAAAAATAAGCCGAATGTGGTGGCGGGTGCCTGTGATCCCAGCTACTCGGGAGGCTGAGGCAGGAGAATTGCTTGAACCTGGGAGGTGAAGGTTGTAGTGAGCTGAGATCACACCATTGTACTCCAGCCTAAGTGACAGAGCAAGACTCTGCTCAAACAAACAACAACAAAATAAATAAATAAAACAGGAGCTTTTTTCAAGGGAGGGGGCAGTGATGGGCTATTCTTTAGAAGCAGGAAATTCCTTCGTATCTCAAAGCTCATGAATGAACAAGGGGATCATAAAACACATCAGAAATTGAAAGTTCTTATTTGCAGATGAGAAAACTGAGTCTGAGAATCCAGATGTCCTGAGTGAGTACAGGGAAAATTTTCACTTCTTCCTGTGGAAGCCTGTCACCCCCCCCAGCTCTATCCTAAGCTGGGGAAGTCTGAGCTCTTCTCTTATGGAGCTGAAGAACCTTCCAAGGTCAGAAAGGAAATAGTTACGAAACAATCTGAGAGTGGAACTTGGATGGTGTGAACGCCCTGCTAGAAAGTGTTAGAAACAGGCTGGTTGGCCAGAAATAGAGAAAGGCCTCCTGCTCTGAGTGAGAGTTTCAATAAGATTTGTGCTTCTCAAATAAATTCCCAATCCATTGCGAACTGACACATTGTAAAATGAAGTAAAAATGAATGATCAGAAAATTAATTTATAAAGCAAAGACATACAGAACACAGTCTGAGTTGTTCTTTATTATTAGATTGAGCAGACATAAACGTCATCTACCAGACTGTCATGAATGTTTCTAAATGTGTATTCTTAATTTCTGGACTTAATTTGTTGTAAGTTCAGTAACAAATAGTTTACAGAGTGGCCCTGAATGAAGGCAACTTCTTATAGTTCTAACAGTCTATGTTTTTACTGGAAGCCCAAATAGCTGTGCCTTGAATTTAAAGAGGAATTTCTCATCTATACATTAATTAAGCACATGTGGCTGGGTGTGGTGGCTCATGTCAAGAGTTCGAGACCAGCCTGGTCAACCTGGAGAAACCCCATCTCTACTAAAAATGCAAAAATTAGCCAGGCATAGTGGTGGGCGCCTGTAATCCCAGCTACTCGAGAGGCTGAGGCAGGAGAATCACTTGAACCCAGGAGGTGGAGGTTGCGGTGAGGGGAGATCATGCCACTGCACTCCAGCCTGGGCAACAAGTGCAAAACTCCTTTTCAAAACAAACAAAAAAAAAAACAAACAAACAAAAAAATTGAGCACATGTATTATTTAATTAACCAAATGTTTAGTTAAAGCCTATCACGTATAGGTTAAATACATGCTATATATGAAGTTGCATTAGAAATTCGTCCCTTTTCTCAATTCCAGACAGTGTAGTGGGGGGAGCTAACAACCACATATCTATGATGTGGGAGAGAAGGTGATGCCTGCCAGGAGAGCGCTGTGGGGGGAGTTGCCAGGGAATCTGGAGCAAGGAGACTTCACTGATTTCAGTGGGGGGAGTCAGGCAGGCTCTGCAGAGGACGTGACCTTGAAGGCTACACATGGGAAAATGCAGCCCAGGGCATGACACGGGCGGAATGAGTAAGTCTCAAAACCTTGACATACTTCTTTCTTCATCAAGTCAAAAACATCTCTGAAAGATACAGCATTATTAGGAAGCCCTATACACAGGAAAACTGAAGCACAAAGAAGCACCTGCTGTTTGCAATTGTGGCAAAGAACAGCTCCATTGGCCTATTTAAGTCTGAGTTTTAACATCTGTGAAACGGGCCTAATAACATCTACCTTGTTGAGTTGTTCTGAGGGCTAGATGTATATACATTACATTATTTTCTTCTTTTTTTTTGAGATGGAGTCTCGCTTTGTCATCCAGGCTGGAGGTGCAATCTTGGCTCATTGCTTGAATCCCAGGTTCAAGCAATTCTCCTGCCTCAGCCTCCTGAGTAGCTGGGATTACAGGGACCTGCCACCACACCCAGCTGATTTTTTGTATTTTTAGTAGAGATGGGGTTTCACCATGTTGGCCAGGCTGGTCTTGAACTTCTGACCTCGTGATTCACCTGCCTTGGCCTCTCAAAGTTCTGGCATTACAGGCGTGAGCCACCGAGCCAGCCACATTACATTATTTTCTAGAGGTAATTATATTTACATTACAAAGTACTGGCGCATTCTCTAATAATAGTAAGAGTGCAACAAGTCATGACAATTGTTGTGTTCTTACCAGGTAGTTGGCCCAGAATCATTTGTTTTGCAGGGGAGGAGAAGAGGGGTTCTGCCCGGGATTCCTTTCCTCCATCCTTTTGGAAACTGTACTTCCCCTTCTGTTGGGGGAAACTGTCACTCTCCTGACTATGCAATTTTCGTGGGTCTGCCTATTTGCTGGTCACAGGGAGCACCTGTGATCCAGATCTGGCCAATCACAATGCCTCATTCCCTTCATCGCAGTGATTGGCCTAAGAACTGGCAGAGATTCGATCTGGACCAATCAGAATCTTACATTGAAATTTGTGTAAGTACATGCTGGGAGAAAAAAAAAATTACTTTCTTTTTCCTTCCAGTTCGCAGAGCTGGGCTAAGAGCTGAGTTTGTCACAACCAAACCTAAAAATGGAGGAAAGGGGAAGTGGAGAGGGAATTGAAAATACCGTTAGGTCTCTGAATCTACACCTTGTCTTTCTAGTTATTGGAATCAATGCATTCCAGCTTATTGCTTCAGCCAGAGTGAGTTTTCTGTCCCGGGTAACCCTGCCTAATGTAAGGGCTCACTCAGATTTCCAGATTCTTATCTTAGTGTGTGGTCCGTTAGGTCAGCACTTTTCAGGAGCCTTTCGCATCAGTTATTCATTCGTCAAAATTACTTTGGACAGATTCTAGGGTGAAGCAGTCATGCTAAGAGAATTACAAACAAGCATGTGCCCACTGTTATGAGGGCTTCAGACCCAGTCGGGGGTGCAAAATAAGAAAAGTTAATCAAGAAAATAAAGCAGCTGGGCGCGGTGGCTCACACCTGTAATCCCAGCACTTCAGGAGGCTAAGGCAGGCAGATTGCTTGAGCTCATGAGCTTGAGACTAGCCTGGGCAACATAGTGAAAACTTGTCTCTACCAAAAAAAAAAAAAAAAAAAAACAAAAATTAGCCAGGGATTGGCCAGGCGTGGTGGCTCATGCCTGTAATCTTAGCACTTTGGGAGGCTGAGGCGGGTAGATCACCTGAGGTCAGGAGTTCCAGAGCAGCCTGGCCAACATGGTGAAACCCCATCTCTGCTAAAAATACAAAATTAGCCGGGTGTGGTGGTACATGCTTGTAATCCCAGCTACTTGGGAGGCTAAGGCAGGAGAATCACTTGTACCTGGGAGGTGGAGATTGCAGTGAGCCAAGATCCCACCACAGCACTCTGGCCTGGGCCACAGAGTGAAACTCTGTCTCAAAATAATAATAATAATAATAATAAAAATCAGCCAGGCATTGTGGCACACACCTGTAGTCCTAGCTTCTAGGGAGGCTGGGGTGGGAAAATCGCTTGAGCCTGGGAGGCCTAGGCTGCAGTGAACCTGAGCATGCCATCGCTCTCCAGCCTGGACATAGAGCGAGACCCTGTCTAAAAAAAAATACATTTTTTTTAAAAAAGCTAACGATGACAGATGGCAACTGACTTGAAGTGTTATGAGAGTTCAGAAAGAGAGAGAGGGCTTATGCTCTTGGGGGACTATCAGGGAAGCCTTTGAGGAGGAAGCAGGAATTTGAGCTGGGCATTCAAAGACAGTTCAGAAAAGTGCTTTTCAAGAGAATGTGGTGGTGGGTGCAAAGATATCTAGGGCAAAGAGTCGGTGTGGTAAGGCAATGGGAGGTAAGAGTGAAAAGGTGAGATGGGGCTTTATGTACTCTTTGAAAATAGTGTCATAGTAACTTCAAACATATTCAAACACAGAGAGAATAGTATAATGAATCACCTGCAGACATTGGCCAACTGCAATAGTTATCAATATTTTAACATTCTTGTTTTATCTACTCACTCATCCTTCCTCATCATCCTCCCCACCCTCCCACTGAAATATTTTGAAGCAAATCCCAGACATCCTATCATTTTACCCTTAAATACTTATTATTATTATTATTGTTTTTTTTGAGACAGGTTCTTGCTCTCTCACCCAGACTGGAGGGCAGTGACATGATAATGACTCATTGCAGCCTTAAACTTCTGGGCTGAGGTGGTCCTCCCACCTCTGCCTCCCGGACAGCTGGGACCATAGGCATACACCACCAAGCCCGGCTAATTTTTTATTTTTTGTAGAGATGGGGTATCACTACATTGTTCAGGCTGGTCAAGAACTGCTGGGCTCAAGCAATCTGCCTGCCTCGGCCTCATAATGTGCTGGGATTACGGGCATGAGGCACCGTGCCTGGCCAAGTACCTAATTATTATTAGAAGTATTTTCTGAGATGGAGTTTCACTCTTGTCGCCCAGGCTGGAGTGCAATGGCATGATCTCGGTTCACTGCAACCTCCGCCTCCCAAGTTCAAGTGATTCTCCTGCCTCAGCTCCCGAGTAGCTGGAATTACAGGCACCCACCACCATGCCTGGCTAATTTTTGTATTTCTAGTAGAGACTGGGTTTCGCAATATTGGCCAGGCTGGTCTCGAACTCCTGACCTCAGGTGATCCACCTGCCTTGGCCTCCCAAAATGCTGAGGTCAGGAGTTCCAGGAGCCACTGCTCCTGGCCCCAAGTACTTAATTATTATCTTTAAAAGGCAAAGGACTCTTTTCCCTATATAAGCACAACAACATTATCATCCCTAAAAATCCCCCCAATAATTTCTTCATATTAGCTTATTCTCAGTCCATGTTCCATTTTCTCCAAGTCTCACAAATGTCTTTGTGCAGACGGTTTGTTTGAATCAGGATCTAAAGACCGTCCACACACGTAGTTAGTTATGTCTCCTAAGTCTCTCGCTACCTACAATAATTCTTACTACCCCTTTTTAGAACTCTTTATTTGGTAAAGG
The DNA here is from genome assembly GCA_036589455.1 of Ateles fusciceps. Lineage (NCBI taxonomy): Eukaryota > Metazoa > Chordata > Mammalia > Primates > Atelidae > Ateles > Ateles fusciceps. Next base: position 6,604,848 of record JAZHEH010001064.1, read on the forward strand.
AAGCTGGTCATTTGTCCTGTAGAGTTTTCCACATCCTGGATGTGGCTGATTGTGTTATCACGGTGTTGTTCAAAAATGCTCCTCCGTTCCCTCTCTTCCTGTAAAGTGGTGATAATGAGGCCAGGAGGCTTGGTCAGATTCTGATTCGGTTATGATTGTTATTCCTTTTTTGGTGGTGCAGCGGACCTCCCCGTGCACCTCGTCAAGAGACACATAACGTCTGGCTTTCCACTTTCTGTGATGTCAAAGTTGATCAGCGAATTTTAGTAAAAACCGCTGTTGTAGTTTTTTAGGCCCCTCTCTAAGATTCTGACATGAGTCCATGGGGGCTGGGCTGGTGAACAAATCTAATTCACAGACCAGGCTGCACTCAGAATCACCCTTCCTCTGGGACCAGGGAGGCATTGTTACTGGGCCAAGCTGATGTCTGACCTTTGAGAGCTTCCCTTGGGTGGGAGAATTTCCCAGGAAGCTATTCAGGCCCTAAGGCAAATAAGATTCCTGCTGGCCTGTCCCACCGGTCTGTCAGGCGAGCTTGAATCTTTGAATGAAGTTAGGAAGTCCAAAGAGATTTGTCAGAATGTGTGATATTAGATTTCTTTAGCAAGAATGCTTGTCACTTTGCTACTTTCCAGTGGAAAAAATTTCCACTGATTGTGTCTAAAAATGTAAAAGAAAATGGAGAAGCGAGGCGATTTCACACTAAAATAGTCAGCCGTGGAAACTTACTATTGAACAATACAGGAAGACTCTTCCTTTATGCTCTTGAATTATACGACTTGCCCTTTGAACTGGATAATTTGATTATGTAGTCAGTTCCCTTGGGCAATTCAGGTTTGTGCCCTAGATTATTATGACTCCCCCTCACCCCCCATATATGAAGATAATTGTGTGAGCTTCAGACTGACAACCTCTAGTAGAATTTGGAGTGCTATAGATTTTAAATGTAGGGAAATTGTTTTATATAGATGGATTGATGAATATGGTAATTTAGTTTTTAATTCATTTGACTCAGCTGATAAAAAGATTTCAGCTTTGGAAATTAATAAACTCATACATGTTTGTGTCTTTTATATACGATTTTGAGATCCTTTGCCTGACATACTGTGCTGTGCCTTTTTTTTTTATTCCCTCTTAATGTCTTGTGCTCTGGGATGCTTCATTTCTGTGTCTGCCCTGGGGCTTGTTCTGTGTCAGGTAACATGCTGACCTTCTTCCTGGCTTGATTTCCACATTCAGAAGGCTTCTTTTTTTTTTTACCCCAAAACCTTTGTTTTGTTCATAGATGGTATTATAAGGTTTAGAGAAGTGTTACGGAGTATTTCACAGTTTTGTGCATCGTTTTATAAAGTGAGTTCTCAGATTTATTTATCCATCTTGGGCCTTCTTTCGTTTTCTCTCTCCCTCCCTGAAAGCTGAACTAGACTGAGAGCCCCTTGGGGAAACTTTGTTTTATACATGGTTGTTTCCCAATTCCAAGCTCAGTGCCTGCCCATGGCAGGTGTCCAATGAATATTACCGAAGGGGTTCATGAGTAAAAATCAACTTTGAGAATTCTCTTCTCTCTTTCTACCCTCAAATTCCCCACACAGGGCACCCTTGTTTATACTGGTTTTCAGGAAACTAAGTATCAATGACAGCCCCCTCCTTTTGCTTAGAAAGATTTAGAGACTTCCTTTTTCTTAGGTAAATGCTCAGCGAGATTCAAATCACTAATTCCAATTTATAGGTCAAGTTAGAATCAGGACGGAACATTTTGGCTCTGGGCTATGGCTATGAAAAAATTTCCAAGGCCAAAGTCATAGGCAATGTCACTGTATTCATTTTCTGTAGCTTCTGTAACAAATTACTACAACCGAGTCGCTTACAACAGAAACTTATCCCCCTCATAGATCTGGAGACCTGAAGTCCAAGATCAGTGGTACTGGGCTGAAATCAAGGTGTGAGCAGGGCTGCAAGGGAGGAAACTTGCCTTTCCAGCTTCTGGTGGCCTCTGGCAGTGCCTTATCAATCGTATTTTGAAAGTGGGTAGACAGAAAAGAACATAAAATTTTAAGTTAGAAGCCAGTTGCGGTGGCTCATGTGTGTAATCCCAGCACTTTGGGAGGCTGAGGCGGGCAGATCACTTGAGGCCAGGAGTTCAAGACCAGCCTGACCAACATGGTGAAAACCTGTCTCTACTAAAAATACAAAAAATTAGCTGGGCATGGTGGCGCATGACTATGGTCCCTACTACTTAGGAAGCTGAGGTTGGTGGATTGCTTGAGCTGGAGTGGTGGAGGTTGCAGTGAGCTGATTTGACACCAGTCTGGGCAATAGAGCGAGAGTCTGTCTAAAAAAAAATTAAGTGAGAAACATGCCATTTAAAATGGTTATTTGGGCCTGGTGCAGCAGCTCATGCCTATAATTCCAGCGTTTTGGGAAGCTGAGGTGGGAGGATTGCTGGAGGCCAGGAGTTTGAGACCAGCTTGGGCAACATAGTGAGACCTCCATGTCTACAAAAAAAAAAAAATTAGCCAGGCATGGTGGTATACACCTATAGTGCCAGCTTCTAGGGAGGCTGGGGTGGAAGGATCCCTTGAGCACTTCCTCAGCCAAGCAGAATTGTGAGTCCTTTAAACCTCCTTTGTTTATGAATTACCCAGTCTCGGATAGTATCTTTATAGCAGTATGAGAATGGACTAATACAAGCAGTTTAGCTTATACATGTACCACTATGCAGATGACACTGGGAAAGAAGAGGATTTGTTTTAACTACTACTGTTTTTCTATTTAGCAAGGCACGTTGGACAACAGATACTAATATTACTTTGCATTGCTGTTAATTTTTTTTTTTTAAGATGGAGTTTTGCTCAGTCGCCCAGGCTGGAGTACAATTGCACAATCTCAGTTCACTGCAACCTCCACCTCTCGGGTTCAGGCGATTCTCCTGCCTCAGCCTCCTGAGTAGCTGGGATTACAAGCACCTGCCATCATGCCCGGCTAATCTTTGTGTTTTTAGTAGAGATGGGGTTTCATCATATTGGCCAGGCTTGTCTTGAACTCCTGCACACAGGTGATCCACCCACCTTGGCCTCCCAAAGTGCTCGGATTATAGGTGTGAGCTACTGCACCTGGCTGTTAATTTTGTAAAAACCATTCTTTTCCTACACCCTCCAAAAGAAAATAGTTACCCCAAGCAGTGTTCTCGTAAGCTGATTATTTTGTCTCTTCTATGCTGAATTCACTTATGCCTGCTTAGAAGGTTCTGATTTGCTCTGGGCTGCTAGGGTGAACCTTTCATTAGTTGGTATGAATACATCACCACTATGTGTCTATCCTAAAATAGCCTGCGGGGGGGCTACTTAATAGTCTTCATAAGAAATACTGAATTAATGTCTCTGAAGTGTGTTTAAATTTATAAAAATAACCTCTGGGACATAGACTAAAGAGAATCTCTCCTAAATCCTGTGAAAAACAAGTTATTCTTTTTTCTTTTATAAAATAAAAAGATTAGCTGAGCCCAGTGGTTCACACCTGTAATCACAGCACTTTGGGAGGCTGAGGCAGGCAGATCACTTCAGGCCAGGAGTTCGAGACCAGCCTGGCCAACATGGTGAAACCCCATCTCTACCAAAAACAAAAAGTTAGCCGGGTGTGGTGGTGCATGCCTGTGGTCCCAGCTACTTGGGAGGCTGAGGTGGGTGGACTGCTTGAACCAGGGAAGTAGAGGTTTCAGTAAGCCAAGATTGTGCCACTGCACTCCAGCTTGGGCAACAGAGTGAGACTTTGTTTCAAAAAATATAAAGATAGCGTGGTGGTGCACGCCTGTAATTCCAGCTACTCGGGAGGCTGAGGCAGGAGAATATCTTGAACCCAGGAGGCAGAGGTTGTGGTGAGCTGAGATCCAGCCATTGCACTCCAGCCTGGGCAACAAGAGTGAAACTCCGTCTCGGGAAAAAAATAAAATAAAACAAAATAAATAATGAAATAAATTAAAATATTAAACAATTTTTTTTTTTACAAGAGCAGTTTATCTCAATTATGGACAAATTAAAAGCAAAAAGAAAAAACAAAAAAGTGTCATAATCTTACTATCCAGCAAGCAACTTGGTAGATACTGTTTCAGTTCTTTATGAATATATGTATGTTTGTGAAAATCAGACTATATTGTATGTATGCAGCTTTATATCTTCTCCCTTAAAAGAAAGCCCAGAGATTTTGGTAAATATCTTGATTCTGATTGACTCTAGTCAACTTAGTAAGCTGCAGACGGCTGACTGGATAGTTTCACAGAGGGAAGGGGGATATCTTTTTATTGGGTAAATTTGGGTTTAATATGTAATGTATGCCCTGTACCATTTTCAGTATTGTGAGGTAGGGAAGAAGAAATGGCATTGTCCTATTACTGTAGAAGCTTTGCCTATGATTTGCAAGCATGAGAATTTGCTCTGCCTGTTTTATGACTCTATTCAACCCTGAATTGTGGGCTGTTTATTTTTTCTCTCTCTTTGATTGGAGTCATGAGAGAGTTGTTTGCATGGTTCAGTCAAAATACAAATCCAGTATTGTTCCTATACATCTTACAGTTCTTCCTTTTGAAAAATACAAGAAGACTGGGATGTTGCAGACAGACAGAGCATTTACCGGCTGCCAGGTATTGTCTAAAGCACATCACACCACAGGGTTTAAACCTCGAAAAACCCTATGAGGTAGATAGTGCCAGTCTCTTCATCCAATTTTTCAGGTTGGGAAACAGAGCCTTGGAGAGATGAAGCAACTTTTTCTAGTTATTAGAGCTAGTGAGTGTCAGAGCTGAAGTTTAAACCCAATGTGTCTGACTTCTAAACCTGCCTTTCAATCACTGTGCTTATTGTCTTCCAAAGTGAAACGAATTTATTTTAAAAATACACTTAAGGCCGGGCACAGTAGCTCATGCCTGTAATCCCAGCACTTTGGGAGGCCGAGGTGGGTGGATCACCTGAAATCAGGAGTTCGAGACCAGCCTGGCCAACATGGTGAAACCTCATCTCTAGTAAAAATACAAAAATTACCTGAGCGTGGTGGTGCATGCCTGTAATCCCAGCTACTCAGGAGGCTGAGGCAGGAGAATTGCTTGAACCTGGGAGGTGGAGGTTGCAGGGAGCTGAGATTGTGCCACTGCCCTACAGCCTGGGTGACAAAGCGAGACTCCATATTGAAAAAAAAAAAAAACTTAAAAATTTTACAAATAAAGTTGTGCATATTTATTGTGTACTCCATGACATTTTGAAATATGTAAACATTGTGGAATGGCTCAGCTGAGCTAATTAACATGTGCATTACCTTGCTTGTTTTTGTGGTGAGAACACAAAATTTACTCTCAGCAATTTTCAAAATACAAGTGGCATAAGCCTGTAGTCCCAGCTGCTCTGGAGTCCCAGCTGAGGGAGAGGATTGCTTGAGCCGAGGAGTTTGAGGCTCTGTAGTGCACTATGATCATACCCGTGAACAGCCACTGCACTCCAGCCTGAGCAATATAGTGAGACCTAATGTGTCTTTTTTTTTTTTTTGAGACAGAGTTTCACTCTGTCGCCCAGGCTGGAGTGCAGTGGCACGATCTCAGCTCACTACAACCTCTGATGCTCAGGATCAAGTGATTCCCCTGCCTCAGCCTCTTGATTAGCTGGGATTATAGGTGCCTGCCACCGTGCCCGGCTAATTTTTGTATTTTCAGTAGAGACAGGGTTTCACCATCTTGGTCCGGCTGGTCTTGAACTCCTAGCCTCATGATCCACCTGCCTCGGCCTTCCAAAGTGCTGGGATTATAGGTGTAAGCCATCTCGCCTGGCTCCTCATCTTTTAAATAATAAAAAAAAAACCCAACAACCAAAAACAAGTCAATGTTATTAACTGTAGTCACCATGTTGTACAATAGTTGAAACTAATTTATTCTTGCATCTTGTTCTTCAAATACCTAAATTTCATCGGATACGTGACACCATAAATTGTAAACCACATCATTATTTTATATTCCAATAACAATGAAAAGTGCTAACTGTAATTGTAGAGTGAATCTCAATTTCTGAGAAGTTACAATGTGAAAAATACGTAAGCCTTAGAATCAATGAAATATGCTAAAGTTGTAACTAGAAGAGGTTAATACTATGTGCCCACTTGCATGGGCAAAGCTGACAACATGAGTTCGGTGGATGCAGTGCATTCTCAGGGGTGAGGTCTCGCGGGCACCACCATACATTTTCAACTCACTTGCAGGAATAGTGGTTGTGTGGTTGGATTTGTTGCTGCAGTTGGATAAGTCATTATTATTCCTGCCGACAGTCCCAGAAGCTTGGAAGCACCAAGCTGCCTAGAGCTACTTGGAAATAATAATAGAGCAAGAGAATAGGGGAATAATGGATGAGGTATGTGGCAGCACTTTGTATCTGTGATTTTGAATATAGGACACATACATCCAGCAGTTCTTTCCCTGCAATGATGTATTGAACAACAACAAAAGCAACATTTTATGATTTCTGGGAAATATCTGTCACAAAATTATAGCTAAAGAAGGAAATCAAATCAGTCCAGCAGAATTACTCCAGGAGTGTAGAATGAGATGAACAGAGGGCTGAACACTGAGCCTTGAGAAATGCCTGCAGAGAGTGGGTACGAGGGACGAGAGGGGAGAAAGGTGGGGAAGTGGGAGAGAAAGGGAGGGATGAGGGCTAAGCCAGCAAAGGGCTGAAGCCACAGAGGGGGATGAGCTTCTTTTTTTTTTGAGATGGAGTCTCGCTCTGTAGCCCAGGCCGGAGTGCAGTGGCAAGATCTTGGCTCACTGCAAACTCCGCCTCCTGGTTCAAGCAATTCTCCTACCTCAGCCTCCCAAGTAGCTGGGATTACAGGCGCCCGCCACCACACCCAGCTAATGTTTGTATTTTTAATAGAGATGGGGTTTCACCATGTTAGCCAGGATGGTCTCAAACTCCTGACCTTGTGATCGCCCGCCTCGGTCTCCCAGAGTGCTGGGATTACAGGCGTGAGCACTGCGCCTGGCCGGAATGAGCTTCTTAAAGGCAGAGGTGCACATAGGGATTGAATGTTACTGAAGGTTCACTGACAAAAGACTGTTTGTTGATCAAGGAGTTTAATGGATCTCATGCTTATAAAGAGAATAGAAGGAGGCAATTTGAAAGCAGAGAAAACGCTTCTTCCCTTTATTATTATTTATTTACTTTTTAGAGACAGAGTCTCACTCTGTTGCCCAGGCTGGAGTGCAGTGGCACGATCATAGCTCAAGGCAGCCTTGATCTCCTGGGCTCAAGCGATCCTCCCCACTCAATCTCTGGAGTAGCTAGGACTACAGGTATGTGCCACCATGCTTGGATAATTTTTAAATTTTTTGTAGAGATGGGGTCTTACTATGTTGCCTAGGCTGGCCTCAAACTCCTGGGCTCAAGAAGTCTTCTGCTTTGGCCTCCCGAAGTGGTGAAATTACAGGAGGGAGCTGCCATGTCTAGCTTCCTTTATTGTTTTTAGAAATGTTACACAGGTAAGGGTAGGGCAATCTTCCCAAACCTGGCTGGATAAATCTTCACAATACTAGTTTTTGTATTATGGATCTTCTTGGTAACATCTGTGCACACTTCCTTCCACCTTTTTTCTTTTCTTTTCTTTTAGAGATGGGGGTCTCATTATGTTGTCCAGGCTGGTCTCAAACTTCTGGCTTGAACTCCTGGCCTGAGTTCAGGTTCACTGTGCCCAGCTTCTTCCACCTTCCAAAACCTCTGCTCCTGTGATACTCTGATGCCTCACACTTCTGAATGGTCACTCCTGCTTCTTGGGCTGAACTTTACAATCACCTTGACCCAATTCTTTTTCTGTTCCTTACACCTTCGATGTTGACTTTCCCTTGATTTTATCCTTAGCCTTTTTCTCTTTCCTATTTTCTGCATACTCTTTGGAAAATCTCAGTTATTCCCATGGCTTCAAAAATTATCGTCTATTTGTTCTTGATGCCTAAAACACATTTCTAGCCCAAGGCTCTTCCCTCAGTTTCTGCGTCAGCTTCCTTCTCTCCCTCCCTTCTTCCTTCTTTCTTTGCTATTTGTTAAATTTCACAGCATACCGCTAGCAACATATCCATGACTCAAGAGAATGTACTTTAGGTATGCATTTTGCCCTTAGCTAGATTTTATTTTTTCTATCCTCATTTTCCCTCCCACTCTCCAAAATCACTTACCTAGACTTCAATCGTTTCCTCGTCTTTAGTCTTGGTTCACTTTCTTTTTCTTTTTTCTTTCTTTTTTTTTTTTTTAAGATGGAGTCTCACTCTGTAGCCCAGGCTGGAGTGCAATGGCATGATCTCAGCTCACTGCAACCTCTACCTCCCGGGTCCTGGTTCAAGCAATTCTCCTACCTATGCTTCCCAAGTAGCTGGGATTACAGGCATGAGCCACCAAGCCCAGCTAATTTTTTTATTTTTTAGTAGGTACGGGGTTTCACCATGTTGGTCAGTCTGGTCTTGAACTCCTGACCTTGTGATCCACCCACCTCGGCCTCGAAAGTGCTGGGATTACAGGCGTGAGCCACCACACCCGGCTGGTTCACTTTGTTTTTCAACTGTGAGCTCTGAACCAGGTAAATGAGATAAAATGTGAGGGAAATATTTCAGTGCTTTACCATTGCCTACAGGTTAAAACAGAAATGCCTTTACTTAGGACACAAGTTCCTTCACGACTTGGCCCCTACCTACCTCGCTGACATCACCAGGACCTGTTTCCCAGCTTGATTTTTGACTCAGGAATGCTGAACGACGTATATTTCTTTGTTGCTGTTGTTTGGTTGTTTGAGATGGAGTCTCGCTCTGTCACCCACGCTGGAGTGCAGTGGCATGATCTCAACTCACTGCAATCTCCGCCTCCCAGGATCAAGTGATTCTCCTGCCTCAGGCTCCCCAGTAGCTGGGATTACAGGCATCCGCCACCACGCCTGGCTAATTTCTGTGTTTTTAGTAGAGACAGGATTTCATCATGCTGGCCAGGCTGGTCTCAAACTCCTGACCTTAAGTGATCTGCCCGTCTCAGCCTCCCAAAGTACTGGGATTACAGGTGTGGGCCACCATGCCCAGTCCTTGTATTTCTTTGCCTCTACCTGGATGCACTGACCTCCCCTGCTTAATTTGCTGGACGAAGTCATACTTCTTTTCAGTTCATCCTCTGTAGAGCTTTCCTCTGACTCCCAGTTTAGATGCCCCTTTCTTAGGTTCCAACCGGACTTTTTCTGTTTTGTCCACAGAAAATTTCTTCAGGGGTTTACTTTGATTTTAAAAATTACCATTTATTTAGGTTATATAAAAAAATAAAGTTCTTTCTTTTCAGGTCAATTTAGAAATTTCATTTACGTATTTAGATATGGAGTCTTGCTGTGTCGCCCAGGCTGCAGTGCAGTGGCGTCATCCTGGCTCACTGCAACCTCCAACTTCTGGGTTCAAGTGATTCTCCTGCCTCAGCCTCCTGAGTAGCTGAGATTACAGGCACGTGCCACCATGCCCTGCTAATTTTTGTATTTTTAGTAGAGACAGGGTTTCACCATTTGATCAGGCGGGTCTCGAATCCTGACCTTGAGATCTGCCTGCCTTGGCCTTCCAAAGTGTCGGGATTACAGGCGTGAGCCACCATGCCCAGCCTAGAAATTTCTATTTATAAATCTAGCAAATTTCAACGCTGTAAGAAGGATACCTTTGATTAATATTTGGTCCCATTTACAAATCTAAACTTTTACATATTTGAAACTGCAATAATAACCCATCAGTGTATTTATTTCCCTGTAAAGTAGCTCAGATGTCTAGCTGTTAAACTTTCCAAAATGTTTAGTTATCTCTCTTTTTTTTTTGAGGTGGCAGGCCTTACTGTGTTGCTCAGGCTGGTCTTGAACTCCTGACCTCAAGTGATCCTCCTGCCTCAGCTTCTCTGAGTAACTGGGATTATAGGTATGTGCCAACTTGCCTGACTAAAATGTTTAATTTTTATAAATCTGATCATTAAGCATGACCATACGGCCAGCCTTAATTCTAAGTGCCAATATTATATAAAACATAGTAAATGTTCAACTGAAAAATCCTAAATCTAGGCTGGGTACAGTGGCTAACACCTGTAATCCTAGCACTTTTGGTGGCTGAAATGGGATGATCTCTTGAGCTCAGGAGGTCCAGAACAGTCTGGGTAACATAGTGAAACCCCCATCTCTACAGAAATTTAAAAAGTAGCCAAGAGGGCCAGGTGCAGTGGCTCACACCTGTGAGCCTAGCACTTTGGGAGGCCGAGGCAGGCAGATCATGAGGTCAGGAGATTAAGACCATCCTGGCTAACATGGTGAAACCTCATCTCTATTAAAATTCAAAAAATTAGCCGGGTGTGGTAGCTTGCACCTGTAGTCCCAGCTACTCAGGAGGCTGAGGCAGGAGAATCGCTTGAACCAGCGAGGCAGAGGTTGCAGTGAGCCAAGAGAGCGCCACTGCACTCCAGCCTGGGTGACAGAGCAAGACTCCCGTCTCAAGCAACAACAAAAAAGTGGCCAAGAGTGGTGGTGTGTGCCTGTAGTCCCAGCTACTGGGAGGCTGAGGTGGGAGGATGGCTTGAGTCCAGGAGTTTGAGGCTATAAGAGGCTATGATCATGCCACTGCACTCCAGCCTGAGTGACAGAGTGAGACCCTGTATCTATTTTAAAAAATAACCAACAAAAACTAAAATATATATATTTATATAAAAAAGATTTCAACTTATGAATTCTTTGGGAACAAATATTCAGTCCACAGCAAGTATTATGAGTACTATATTATTAATATGTCCGGATTCCTTAATATTGAGACATTAGTAGTACAAGTTTCACTCTTAAAAAGAATTTTTTTTTTTTAAGACAGGGTCTCTCTCTGACACCCAGGCTACAGTACAATGGCACAATCCTGGCTCACTACAACCTCCACCTCCTGGGTTCAAGCAATTCTTCTGCCTGTCTCCCAAGTAGGTGGGACTACAAGTGTGCCACCATCCCCGGCTGATTTTTATATTTTTAGCAGAGATGAGATTTCACCATGTTGGCCAGCGTGGTCTCGAACTCCTGACCTCAGGTAATCCACCCACCTCGGCCTCCCAAAGTATTGGGATTACAGGCGGGAGCCATGGTGCCTGTCCCTCTTAAACATTTCTATATTTCATTTTGAATCCTCTCAAGGTTACATATTCTTACCCACTAAAGAACAACCACAGGTAGGGATCGCTTTCCCAAGATAATTTTTTGGGAACATGCAACAGAATCTCCGTCTACAACAGAGTAGAAATACTTTGAGCCCTTCGCTTGATGGTTTATCAGTGATTCCATAACTTACAGAAGGTGGCCACATGATTCCACATCCTTTAAGTTCAAGTTTTACATTACCAAATCTTCTCCTATCTCTTTATGGTGTCTATAAGCCCACGTCCACAGATTGGGTTTTGGATGCTTTTTTCCGAGCTCTAAAGATCCCTGAACCTGATAGAATTCTAATCGCCCCCTTACCTCCCCACTGGTAAGTTTTCAGTTTGGGAGAACTGCACAGTTCTTCCAGATATTAAAATTATTTCCAATTTAATTCTGTAACGCTCTCATGAAAGAGTCACAACTTCTACTGTTACCTGGGATACGTTATAAGCACACAATAAATGTTGGGCCAATTAATGGCATGGCTGAGTGTGCAAACGAATACCAGGTAACGCAGAAGAATTTTTATAACTGCTACTTATTTTTCTCTCCCTTCAAAGTATAGCATGGTGGTTAAAAGCCTGGGCTTTGCAGTCAGACAGTCCTGGGTTTACATTTCCTGTCACTTATTAATTAGGTGACATTGGGCTAATTATTAAGCCTTTCTGAGCATCCGTTCCTCATCTGTAAAATGGAACGGCAGGACTATCATAGGGTGGTTGAAGGTAAAATGATATGTTTAAGTATATACATGCACACATATGTGTTATAAGCTGAAATGTGCGCTCCTAAAATTCATACATTGAAGCCTTAACCCCTTCTATCTCAGAATGTGATTATATTTGGAGATAGAATCTTTTTTTATTCTTTTTAATTTTTTAAAATTTTTTATTTTTTGTGTAGAAGCTCATTTTTATTCTATGATTTAAAAATGAAATAATCTTGGATAGTCACAACTCTGACTTTCATCACCTGATGAAACCCACCAGTTTTCTGCAGCCTCAGGTCTTGGAGATAGAATCTTTAAAGAGGTAATTAAGTTAAAATGAAACTCAAGGTGGGCGCTAATCCAAATGGACTGGTGTCAGCCGGGCACGGTGGCTCATGCCTGTAATCCCAGCGCTTTGGAAGGCCGAGGGAGGCAGATCACTTGAGATCAGGAGTTTGAGATCAGTCTGGCCCACACAGAAAAGCCCCATCTCTACTAAAAAATACAAAATTAGCTGGGTGTGGTGACACATGCCTGTAATGCCAGCTACTCAGGAGGCTGAGGCGGAGAATCACTTGAACCCTGGAGGCAGAGGTTGCAATGAGCTGAGATCTCGCCCCTGCACTCCAGCCTGGGTGACAGAGTGAGACTCTGTCACAAACACACAAACAACACACACACACACACACACACACACACACACACGACCCAAATGGACTGCTGTCCTTATAAGAGGAGGAGGCTAGGATACATGGAGGGAGAGCAGAGGCGCATGTGCACAGAGGGGCAGCCATATGAAGCAGCAGCAGGATGGCGGCCATCTGCAAGCCAAGGAGGGAGGCCTCAGGAAACCAGCCCTGCTCACCACCTTGATCTTGGATTTTCAGCCTCTAGAACTGGGAGAAAAATAAATTTCTATTGTTTAAGCCACCCAGTTAATGATTTTGTTATGGTAGCCCTAGTAAACGAATTTTATATTTCTATATTTATATCCAGCTTAGCACAGTAGCCTAGCTCAACAAATGATAGTCATTATAACTATTATTTAACTTTCCAGTGAAACTGCCACCCCACAAAAGAGGTTATCCCACAAGTCATATGCAAACTATGCATTGTTTTTGTTTTGTTTTGTTTTTGAGACAGAGTCTTTCTCTGTCATCCAGACTGGAGTGTGGTCGCACGATCTCAGATCACTGCAACCTCTGCCTCCCAGGTTCAAGCAATTCTCCTGCCTTAGCCTCCCGAATAGCTGGGACTACAAGCGCCTGCCACCATGTCCAACTAATTTTTCTATTTTTAGTAGAGACGGGGTTTCACCATATTGGCCAGGTTTGTCTCTAACTCCTGACCTTATGATCTGCTTGCCTCCACCTCCCGAAGTGCTGGGATTACAGGCATGAGCCACCTCGCCCGGCCAGCAAACTGTTCATTGTTTTCTGGGTTAAACACAGGCGTGTCTCCTTGTCTGTCTGATGTCAAGCATCCCTGGCTTCGAGCCTTCCCTGGTCTTCAGGGAGATATCTTTGCTCCTCCTCTGGGATTGGGGTCGGCCTAGGCTGTTTCTCAGGTGCTATCATCATCTGTCTCCATAACCATCTCTCCCACCAAACCGGGCTTTGTGCATCTTTGTATTTCGGGCACCCAGCATGGCATGTCAGGACATTCAATTCAATAAACTGAGAAATAAGTTCACTGAGAGTTTAGGTTTATTTACTTTGTCTTGTTAACAACTGCAATGATAACATTGTGGGTTAGGGAGCAACTTTTGTGTTTAGTCTTAAGCATTTTCTCAAGAGTCAGTGCCAGGGCCTCCGGGCATTGCAGTGAGCTCGGGGCATTCTTCGCTGCTTCAAACGGTAAGACATAGCCTGTTTAACTTGGCAGGGTTCACATAACAGAGGCCTGGTCACATCTGGGCATGTACAACACTTGCTTCATTTACCTGGAAATTGCGGATATCTCTTCCTCATAATGAGGTTTCTGAAATATTCCTTGTTTTTCAGAAACTCAAGCAATTAGCCAAGTGGGAGCTAGCAATAGCTCTTAACCAGTGGCAAAGGGTCAGATATTTCCTGTGCTATTGTTACTGTTTATAACAGGGCTGACACAATTTGCTGGGGGAAGAAAGATTTTAACTGTCATTATAGATTTTCTCTCCTTGTGTGTGACTTGGCAGGACACTGACATTGTGTTCCCTTTGAAGGTCATCTTGAACCGAATATGCGCCCCTAACTTTCCTTCCAACCAGGCAACCACAGCACAATTTCTTGGCTATATCTTGTTTGCTTTTCAGCAAGCCAAGAGCCATCCCAGCACAGAAATAACTGGGATGCCTTTTGTTTCTTTGGCAACTGTTATATCACTCTTGCCTTCCTTTAGTTGATGAGAAGGTAGTAGAGAAAAATATGATAATGATCATCTCACACAATATGTAGTTTTTTTTTTATAAACCAGTCTCATACTAGAAATAATTTTAGAATACATCAGGAAAATATCAAAGAAAAATATAAGGAAAGGGAAAAACAGGATGATGGTTAGAAAACATAAAATACCATACTTGCCTTCAGAGAAAAATTTACAGTGTAATTAAATGAGCCAATATCAAGGTGTTTTTATAACTGAAACCATTATTTTTATATACCCTACCACTTAAAATAGCTGGCAGGAATCTAACAAATAAAATGTAAACTTTTTCTACATTTCTTTTACATACCATCAATAGAGCTTACTACTATTTTGCTTCCAGTACTCACACTCTTAAGAATGAAGCATTATCCTAAAGCAGAAGAAAAATAAAGGCACATCAAATATGCACACTGCCTATTAACACCTGTTAATTTTAATTTTTTTTTTTTTTTTGAGATGGTATCTCCCTCTGTCTGTCACCCAGGCTGGAGTGTAGTGGTGCGATCTCAGCTCACTGAAGCCTCTGCTTCCCTGGTTCAAGCAATTCTACCTCCTCCAGCCTCCCGAGTAACTGGGATTACAGGCGTGTGCCACCACACCCGGCTAATTTTTGTATTTTTAGTACAGACGGGATTTCATCATGTAGGCCAGGCTGGTTTCAAACTCCTGACCTCAAATGATGTTCCACCTCAGCCTTGCAAAGTGCTGGGATTACAGGCAGAGCCACCATGCTCGGCCTGTTTTAACATTAATACAGTATTAATAAACTCAGAAAACTGATTGCCCTAACAGGATAATGGTAATTTTCATTATATAAAGAAAGTACTTAATTCTTCTACCTTGATCTATTCCACAATTTGGAATAAACACTTGTTCAGTCTAGCAAAAAACTGGGCACTTTGTTTATCAAAAAAAAAAAAAAAGAGTCAGGTGTTATCCATTGACACAGTTTTGATATTTCTCCCCTCCACATCTCATGGTGAAATGCGAGCTCCACTGTTGGAATAGGATCTAGTGGGAGGTGTCTGGGTCCTGGGGGCGGATCCCTCATGAATGGTTTTGTGTCCTCCCCCACAGTAATGAGCTCATGCCAGATCCAGTTACAGTCTGGCACCTCCGCCTCCTCTCTCTGACTTCTGCTCTTGCCATGTGATGCACCTGCTCCCCCCTTCACCTTCCTCCTTGACTATAAGCTCCCTGACCTCTTACCAGAAGCCAAAGAGATGCTGGTGCCATGCGTATACAGCTTGCAGAACTGTCAGTCAAATAAACCCCTTTTCTGGGCCGGGAGTGGTGGCTCACACCTGTAATCTCAGCACTTTGGAAGGCTGAGATGGGCGGATCACTGAAGGTCAGGGGTTTGAGACCAGCCTGGCCGACATGGTGAAACCCTGTACTAAGAATACAAAAGTTAGCTGGGCATGGTGGCAGGTGCCTGTAATCTCAACTAGTTGGGAAGCTGAGGCATGAGAATCATTTGAACCTGGGAGGTGGAAGTTGTAGCGAGCTGAGATCTCACCACTGTACTCCAGCCTGGGTGACAGAGGGAGACTCTGTCTCAAAAAAATAAAAATAAATAAATAAAAATAATGCCCCTTTTCTTTATAAATTACCCAGTCTCAGGTATTCCTTTATAGCAATGTAAAATGGACTAACATATCCACAAAAGCATTGACCAGGTGAAGAAGAATGCTGTGGAGTCAGTTATCTGTCCATCAAACTCCAGCCTCCCATTCTTCCCCAGTATTTGGGACTACAGGCACCTGACACCACACCTGGCTAATTTTTTTTTTTTTTGTATTTTTAGTAGAGATGGGGTTTCACCATATTGGTCATGCTGGTTTTGAACTCCCGACCTTGTGATCCACCCGCCTCAGCCTCCCATAGTGCTGGGATTACAGGCGTGAGCCACCGTGCCCAGCCAACAGGGGATTATTTCTTCCTCGTCTTTGCCTTAGCATGTGCCAGCATGCTGGTTCCCGGGCAAACGCAGCCACTAGGGAGGGGCACTGCATGGAGGCGGTATGCAACTGCCTATGGAATGAACAGCAGAGATGTCTGAGTTGGAAGACATTGAGGCTCCGCCAGCCCCAGGGGGCACAGGAGACCAGGGACACACAAAACAGAACATCAGCCTGACCTCTGCCCTTGGTCACACTGGCATGGGCTCCATCTGTTCCTGAACGAGGAGCAGGGCTGAAGTGAGAGCCTGACATTTGTCCTTGTCTCAACTTTCTGTCTAGCCTGTCCCCTTAATCGGGCTCTGATGAGAGGTGATAGGAGACTGATAACAGCACCGGCTTTGGGTCCCTGATGACAGGTTATTGTAAACAACATGGAGGTCCTTTACCAAGAGTAGATTCAACTGCTCTCAACAGAGGCAGGAGGAAGCCTTGAAGCCAGGAGTCTGAGGACAGCCTGGACAACATAGCAAGACCCCATTTCTACCAAAAATTTAATTATTAGCTGGGTGCTGTGGTGTGTGCTTGTAATCCCAGCTACTTGGGGAGGTTGAAGTGGGAGAATCACTTGAGCCCGGGAGGTTGAGGCTGCAGTGAGCCGAGAACATGCCACTGCACTCCAGCCTGGTGGACAGAGTGAGACTTTGTATTAAAAAAAGTCAGCTGGGCGCGGTGGCTCACACCTGTAATCCCAGCATTTCTGGAGGCTGAGGCGAGTGGATTACCTGAGGTCAGGAGTTTGAGACCAGCCTGGCCAACATGGTGAGACCTTGTCTCTATTAAATAAAATACAAAAATTAGCCGGGCATACTGGCGGGCACCTATAATCCCAGCTACTCGGGGGGGCTGAGGCAAGAGAATTGCTTGTACCCAGGAGGTGGAGGTTGCAGTGTGCTGAGATCACACCATTGCACTCCAGCCTGGGCAAAAAGAGCAAAACTCCATCTCAAAAAAAAAGAAAAATCACAACAACTTCTTGGTGAGGAGGTTTCAACAGGAGGGTTTTCACTGGGTGTCGTCAGGCAGTCTATGAATTTATAACATCATTTCCTTGGAGAATTTTTTTTTTTTTTAGCACCAAGAGTGTGTTTCTTAGCATCAGAGGCACAGAATCCTCATTTATCAACCCATGGGTTGTGGAGAGTGGAGTGTTTCTCATGGGTGGAGTCATATGAACCTCAGGGAATGATGGATAAACCAAAGTGCCTGCCAATTTCTCGTGATTAAAAGGGCCAACGGGACTGAATACTGGCAACCTTTGACCAAGAGCAAAGGCAGGCTACATGGGAAGTCAGATTCTATAAGAAGAAGCTGCTTAGGGTCCTCAGAAATCAGAACCAGGGGAGTTAGTTTTCTAATACAAATGTCTAATGATACCAGAGTAAGATGATCTGGTAAGTCAGTCTGCACAGAGGGAGATACCTGCCACCCTGCCTAGGCAGAGTGAGGTGCTGTTAGGTTAGATTGTGACTCTCTCTCCCTTGGCCTGCGCTGAGGGGCCATTGCCAACATTTGCCTCTGACATTCTACTTTTTAAAAAGTTTCTGTGACTCACCACAGGCTTATGAATGCAGACAGTCTGGTTAATTCAAGCTTGGAGGTCTGGAAATCATCCCATCATTTTAGAGCAGTGTTTCTCAAAGGGTGAGCTTTTGAACAAATGCATCAGAGTCACTTTTGCTTGTGTATGTGTGTTGGTTAAAAATGCAGATTCTTGGGCTGGGTGAGGTGGCTCATGCTTGTAATCCCAGCACTTTGGGAGGCCAAGGTGTGTGGATCAACTGAGGCTGGGAGTTCGAGACAAGCGTGACCAACATGGAGAAACCCTGTCTCTATTAAAAATACAGAAATTGGCTGGGTGTGGTGGTGCATTCCTGTAATTCCAGTTACTCGGGAGGCAGAGGCTGAGGCAGGAGAATCGCTTGAACCTGGGAGGCGGAGGTTCCGGTGAGCTGAGATCGCACCATTGCACTCCAGCCTGGGCAACAAGAGCGAAACTCCGTCTAAAAAAAAAAAAAAAAAAAAAATGCAGAGTTCTGATCTCATTTCTGATGATCTGAATGAGTGTCTCTGGGGCTGGGGGCTGGGAATCTAAATTTTAAGCCAACATGCCAGTTGAATTTAGTGTACAAAAAATTTGAGCATCGTTGTTTTGGGGTGACCTTGCATATCTCTATAATCCATTATGAGTTGATTTTGAAGTGGGGTATCATATATCCAAATGTTTATGAAAATCCTTAATACCGGTGATATTTTGGCTATCTTCGCTATGCTGTGGGTTAAAAAATGCAACTGGATATTATTTTTATTTTTTTTTGAGACAGAGTCTTGCTCTGTCATCCAAGCTGGAGTGCAGTGGTGCCATCTTGGCTCACTGCAACCTCTACCTACCGGGTTCAAGCGATTCTCCTGATTCAGCCTCCTGAGTAGCTAGGACTACAGGCTTGTGCTACCACACTCAGCTAATTTTTTTTTGTGTGTACATTTTTTAGTAGAGGCAGAGTTTTACCATGTTGGACAGGCTGGTCTTGAACTACTGGACAGCCTTCTTTGACAGGGGAACTTTGAATTAACATCAGATTGAAACCAAGTAACATCACTAATGATGATTCATCAGAAACTTCTGCCCATTATTTGAAAGGAAATGGAAAACCCCAACCATTCTTAAAACTATTTTTGACCTCTTATGAAATACTGTAAATTGATAAGAGAGAAGCATGAGAATCAACTTTCTGGCCAAATGACGTAGCATTTTGCAAACTGACTACACCTTAGAAATACAAGAAACAAAAGATAATGTTGCCGGGTACAGTGGCTCATGCCTGTAATCCCAGCACTTTTTGGGGCTGAGCTGGGCAGATCACCTGAAGTCAGGATTCAAGATCAGCCTGGCCAGCATGGTGAAACCCTGTCTCTACTAAAAGTACAAAAATTAGCCAGGTGTGGTGGTGGCTGCCTGTAATCCCAGCTACTTGGGAGGCTGAGGCAGGAAATTCACTTGAACCCAGGAGACAGAGGTTGCAGTGGGCCGAGATGATGCCACTGCACTTCAGCCTGGGTGACAGAGCAAGACTCCATCTCAAAAAGAAAAGATAATATTGATTTTGTGTATATCAGAGTAAACAGAGCACAATTTTTATATGGAATTTTTTATTTAGGTTGGTGAAAAAGCAATTGCAGTTTTTGCTATTAAAAGTAATGAATCTGACCAGGTGCGGTGGCTCATGGCTGTAATCCCAGCACTTTGGGAGGCCAAGGCAGATGGAGCACAAGGTCAGGAGTTCAAGACCAGCCTGACCAACATGGTGAAACCCCATCTCTACTTAAAATACAAAAATTAGCTGGGCGTGGTGGCATGCACCTGTAATCCCAGCTACTCAGGAGGCTGAGGCAGGAGAATTGCTTGAACCTGGGAGGTGGAGGTTGCAGTGAGCCGGGACAGTACCACTGCACTCCAGTCTGGGCGACAGAGCGAGATTCCGTCTCCAAAAAAAAAAAAAAAAAGAAAAAGAATTTGCAGAATCCCTTTAGCATGAGTTTTCGAAAGCAGATTTTGAGTGTGTTTACCTATCTGGTTAAACGAGTTCATATCCTTAAAGCTTAGGGCTGTGTTGTGGGTGTACACTCCTTGAGCATGTGGGGGAAGGAAGTTAGGCACTGACGTTTGTCCGAAATATACCCTTACCTGATGCCAAATTTCCTATTGCTAATCCCTCATCCTGATTCCTCTCCTGGGGGAGTCCTGCCTAAATACCAAACCTGTAGACTTTCTGTACAAGGGATGTGGCTGACAAAATACAAGGTTTACATTTTTAAAATAACACAAGGAATTTTTGTTCCTGTCTTCCAGCAGGCTGTGAGGAGATTTTTATCAATTTGATTCATCACTGTGAAAATGATCTCCTGATTGAATTTCTTTTGAATTTTTAAAATGGTTAATGAATAAATACATATATATATGTGTATGTGTGTGTGTGTATATGTATGTTAAAATATATATATATATATATATATATGTTTGAGACAGGGTCTTGCTCTGTCACGCAGGCTGGAGTGCAGTGGCATGATCATAGCGCACCGTAGCCTTGACCTCCTGGGTTTAAGGATTTAAGCATTCCTCCCACCTCAGCCTGCTGAGTAGTTGGGACTACAGGTGTGCACCAGCAAGTCCAGCTATTCAAAAAAATTTTTTGTAGAGACAGGGTCTTACTATGTTGCCCAGGCTAGTCTGAAACGCCTGGGCTCAAGTGATACTCCCACTGTGGCCTCTGAAAGTGCTGGGATTACAGGCGTCAGCCACCGTGCCCAGCTCTCTTTCTTTTTTTAAATATTGGAGAAATGTTGCCAAAGTTATTTCTTGATTTTCCACATATAACTTATGTGTGTTGTGACCTTACTTACGGCAATTCAGTTTCTTATTATACCTTAAAGATAGTGGTACCTTCCTCATTTAGTTTTGTTCAAGATAATACTGCGTTTGGCCGGGCGTGGTGGCTCACGCCTGTAATCCAAGCACTTTGGAGGCCAAGGCGGGTGGATCACCTGAGGTCGGGAGTTCAAGACCAGCCTGACCAACATGGTGAAACCCCGTCTTTATTTAAAAAAAAAAAAAAGAATTAAAAAAAAAAGATAATATTGCGTTTGTCCTTCAAGAATGTTTTGAAGATGTGCTTTTGTAGACCTGCACTCCCACATTATGTCCTGTCTTCTTGTATGATTCTGTGCATTTGCTTCCATTTTCCTGGGACCTTCTTCCAACCTAAATCTTTGCTGCTATATTTTTCCTTTTTTGTTCTAAAGACTCTTTACTAATCGTTAGGAAAATACGAATCAAAACCACAATGGTAGCTGGGCGTGGTGGCTCATGCTTATAATCTCAGCACTTTGGGAGGTCGAGATAGCCAGATCACTTGAGGTCAGGAGTTTGAGAGTAGCCTGGCAACATGGTGAAACCCCGTCTCTACTAAAATACAAAAATTAGCTGGGCATGGTGGTGCACACCTGTAATCCCAGCTACTTGGGAGGCTGAGGCAGGAGAATCACTTGGATCTGTAGGGGCGGAGGTTGCAGGGAGCCGAGATCATGCTACTGTACTCTAGCCTGGGCGACAGAGCAAGATTTCATCTCAAGAAAAAAAAAAGATAAAACAAAAAATAAAAATAATGTGGGAATTATATGCGAAGCACTGGTACAGGCCTGGGGAGAGAGAGAGAAAGGCGGATTTCTGGATCACTCCACTGCACTCCAGCTTGGACAACAGAGCAAGACTGTGTTTTAAAAAAACAAAACAAAACACAAAACACAATGATATACCAATTTCACACCCATTAGGATAAGATGGCTATTACATTAAACAAACAAACAAAACCCCAGAAAGTAGTAAGTGCTGGTAAGGATGGGGACAAGTTGGAATCCTTGCATGTTGCTGATGGGAATGCAAAATGGTGTAGCCGCTGTGGAAAAGATGAAGGTGGCTCCTAAAAAAATTAAATACACAATCACCATGTGATCTAGCCATTCCTCTTTTAGGTATATACCCAAAAGAACTGCAAGGAGGTTCTTTTTGAGATATGTGTACACTCATGTTCACAGCAGCCATTATTCACAATAGCTGAAAGGTGGGAAACAACCCAAATGACCATTGGCAGATGAGTGGATAAGCAAAATGTGGTATATGCATACAACGGAATATGAGTCAGCCTTAATGAAGGAAAGAAATTCACATGCCCAACATGGATGAACCTGGAGGACAATGTGCTAAGTGAAATAAGCCAGTCACAAGAGGACAAATGCTGTATGATTCCACTTATATGAGGTACCTAGAATAGCTGAGTTTGCAGAGACAGAAAATAGATTGATGGTTGCCAGGGGCTGAGGGAGGGGGAGTGGCAATGGGAGTTAGTGTTTAATCGGGGAGAGCTTCAGCTGGGGAAGATGAAAACCTTCTGGAGATGGATAGTGGTGATAGTGGAAATATACTTCATGCCACATAACTATACATCTAAAAATAGTTAAAATGGTAAATTTTACGTTATGTATATTTTATACCTATGTAGATTACGTTACGTATATTTAATACATATGTATATTACATTATGTGTATTTCATACATAACGTAAAATTTAAAAATAGCTTGAAAAAGGCAAGAGATGGCCAGGTGCAGTGACTCAGGCCTATAATCCCAGCACTTTGGAAGGCCAAGGCGGGCGGATCACTTAAAGTCAGGAGTTCGAGACCAGCCTGGCCAACATGGTTAAACCCTGTCTCTACTAAAAATACCACACACACACACACACACACACACACACACACACACACACTAGCCGGGCTTGTGGTGTGCACCTGTAGTCCCAGCTACTCAGGAGGATGAGGCAGGAGAATGCTTGAACCTGGAAGAAGGTTGCAGTGAGCTGAGATCATGCCACTGCACTCCAGTCTGGATGACAGAGCAAGACTCCATCTCAGAAAAAAATAAAGAAAAGAAAAAGAAAGAAAAAGACAAGAAAGACTTGTACATTGTTATTTTACAAAATGCTGCCCCTCCAGGAACTGTCCTGTACTAATCTGTACTGTAAAGGCTGGGGGTGTTTAGCAACACAAAGTTTAAGCCACTCACCTCTCCTTCAGGATTCATCAACTCGTCCAGCCTGTCCAGGGAACTTAAAGTTTGGGTAACACACGAAGACTGCTGACCCTTCGTAGGAATTCAGTGGTCAGTTTCCCATCTGCAAGATCAGCACCTGGCTCTAGACTGTGCTGAGGTCCAGGTGAGACTCTCTAAACAATCTAGCCTGCCTGTTTGCAGAAGCAGCAGGAGGAAAGAGGGAGGTTGGGGGAGAAACTCAAACCCTGGCTTTAGACGTTGTAGGGCTGCTCAGCATTTCCCAAATTCATCTGATCATCAGAATCCCCAGGGTGATTCCAGAGCTTTGTCAGACCATCTAGCAGCAGGTGCTGAGAATCTGGTTTTGGTTTTGCTTTGTTTCAAGTCAATGTTTTCGGCAATTCATCATGATCTGGAAAATCTGTGAAATACTGGTGGGTGACAAGAGTATGGGCTTGATTTCCTTATAAAAGGAACGAAACCTGGGAAGTATGAGGGGGCCTGTTGTGCTCAGATGTGGTGCTGTCCCTATTGCAATGAAGCGGATAATCAGGATGAGTCCCCTAGAATGTGAGGAGTTGCTTGCCTGATGTGCTTAGAGGCAAAGCTATATGTAAAAGCAGAGCGATGGCAACTGACTGCAGTTGTCCCTCTGGTTCTCTGCCTCCACTTTTTTTTTACTTTTTTTTTTTGAGTCAGGATCTTGCTGTGGTGACCAGGCTGGAGTGCAATCATAGCTCACTGCAGCCTCAACCTCCTCAGCTCAAGTGATCTTCCTGTCTTTGTCTCCCAAGTAGTTGGGGCTACTGGCACATGCCGCCATGCCTGGGTATTTAAAACATGTTTTGTAGAGATGACATCTTGTTGTGTTGCCCAGGTTGGTGTTGAACTCCTGACCTCAAGCAATCCTCCCACCTCAGCCTCCCAAAGTGCTGGGATTACAGGCAGGAGGCACCACATCCAGCCTCCAGTTATCCCTTTAATTAGCAGAAGGAACATAGTTCCTTTCCAATCTGTTGTGATTACTGTGACTTCTGGAAGATGACTCTTTGGAGGAGTTGCTTAAGCTTAGGATCGTCTCTGCTCTATAAGCTCTTAGGCACATCACTCAGATGAAGTAATATTTTTTGAACCCGGGAGACAGAGATTGCAGTGAGCTGTGATCATGCCACTGCACTCCAGTCTGGCAACAGAGTGAGACTCTGTCTCAAAAAAAAAAAAAAAAAAAAAAGCCAGATGCCTGGCTAATTTCGTATTTTTAGAAGAGACAAGGTTTCACCATGTTGACCAGGCTGGTGTTGAACTCCTCAACTCAGGTGATTCACCTACCTCAGCCTCTCAAAGTGCTGGGATTATAGGTGTGAGCCACCATGCCCGGCCAGAAGTATTTTTAAAATATGGATACAGAACCCAACTTTAGACCAATTGAACTGAAATATCTAGAGGTAGTGCCCAGACCATGTGCTTTTAAAAAGCCTCCTGGCCAGGTGCAGTGGCTCACACCTGTAATCCCAGCACTTTGGAAGGCTGCGGCAGGTGGATCACAAGGTCAGGAGTTCAAGACCAGCCTGACCAAGATGGTGAAACCCTGTTTCTACAAAAAATACAAAGAAATTAGCTGGGTGTGGTGGTGGGCACGTATAATCCTAGCTACTCGGGAGGCTGAGGCAGAGAATTGCTTCATCCCGGGAGGCAAACGTTGCAGTGAGCTGAGATAGTGCCACTGCACTCCAGCCTGGGCAACCGAGTGAGACTGTCTCAAATGCATGCACACCCACGCACGCACACACACACACAGTAACCCAGGCAATTATGAGGCATAGTAAAGGCTAGAACTTCTATAAAGGAACAGTCTCTAATCATTAGGTCCATAAAGGAGGTGACAACTGCTGTTTGTATCAAGGAACACTCATAGGGATGAAAACATTAAAAGAGCATTGTGTCAGGAGGCATCATTGGTTAAAAGGGCAACTGACTGTACAGCAATAATAGTTAAAGAAAACAGTGAATCCTTTACACATGAAATCCTCTCTTTGTCCTTGCAAATTGTGATTCATATTATCAAATGACACGTTAGAGGTAGAACGACTGGGGGAGGTGGGGGTTGAGGGATGGGAGAAGGATGGATGAAGGGAACAGCAGGAAATGAAGCAGGCAGAGCGTGGGATCAGGAGCTGGGGCAGCTGGGGACAGTGACATTTCCAAGGACAGATGCCTAGGATCAGGGAGACTGAGCAGGAGAAAACAAGTGGCGATCGGGCACTGGGGCTCTTGCCTGTAACCCCAGCACTTTGAAGAGCAGAAGTGGGAGGATCCCTTGAGGCCAGGAGCTTGAGAGCAGCCTGGGTAACCTAGTGAGACCCTATCTCTTACAAAAAATAAAAATAAAAAAAATAACTCAGATGTGGTGGCAGGCACTTATAGTCCCAGCTCTTTAAGAGGCTGAGGTGGGAGGAGTGTCAAGCTCAGGAGTCTGATGCCGCAGTGAGCTATGAGTGCAACAGAGCAAGAACCCATCTGTAAAACACCCAGAAGCAACAGGGGGGTTTGCAGCCAGCTAGGGAGGATAGTGCCAGAGGAAACTGGCAGCAAGCCAGAGATGAGGTCTAGCAGCGTGGTTAGAGGCTGCCAGGAAGGATTCAGGGGCAGGAGAGTGGGCAAGAGAGCCACAGCCCTAATCCTGAATAACTGGAGGCAAGGGTAGGTGTCAGGGCAATGCCTTGGCCTCGAAGGAGATGGAGACTCAGCTTCCCCGACTGGAGCTTGAACATAAGGTCTTAATCCCATCGTATCAGTCCTCTGCTTTGGAGAGGGCAGGGCCAGAGTGAGCCAAACGGAAAACAGAGAACCTAAACCCAGGAATCCCTAAATATCCTCTTACCTGGAACATGCCTGGGGCCAGAGCCTGCAGGTGCATGCAGTAGGAGACTCACTTTCCGGCTTTTGTCAGGCACCACCCTGGAGAGCACGGTTTCAACAAAGACAGCCTCCACCCAGCGGCCGACACTCACACAGCCTTCTCTTCCTGCATAGCCATTTGCAAGCCCGGTTTCCCACCATAATGTACAGCTCTTGAGATGAAGAAACGTGGCACACACATGTCTGCTGATCTTCTCTGAGATGGGAGGGAGTGCTCTAGGATTTGTTGGCTTGAAGAAGTAAGTGTTTGCACCTGACTTTCATCTACTAACGCATAAACAAGGAGAAGTCAAACTCCTGTCATCAGGGAGTGAGCTACTCAGTGGAGATGCTGGCTTTAGAATGTCCACTCCTGTGTGACCCAGAGAAGCACGGACTTAAATTAGTCCTGGATGTGAAAGAAAAATCTCAGTGATGCTGACAGTCAGTTGGTGTAATTTGATGAACCGAGGCCCCTCAACAGAAAAAAAGTCGTAGAAAAAAAAAGAGGAAAGGGGAGTCAGTCAGCCTACAGGGGCTGCTATTCCTAAACTGGGTTATATGTCAGAATCACAGCATTCTTTTTTTTGAGACAGAGTCTCACTCTGTCACCCAGGCTGGAGTGCAGTGGTGTGATCTCGGCTCACTGCAACCTCTGCCTCCTAGGTTCAAGCATTCTCCTGCCTCAGCCTCCCAAGTAGCTGGGATTACAGGCACTTGCCACCACAACCAGCTAGTTTTTGTGTTTTTAATAGAGACGGGGTTTCACCATGTTGGTCAGGCTGGTCTTGAACTCCTAACCTTGTGATCCACCCATCTCAGTCTCCCAAAGTGCTGAGATTACAGGTGTGAGCCACTGTGCCCGGCCACTCATAGCATTCTTACAAACACTGATTCTGGGGCCTAGCCTTTGAGACTCTGATGCAGCTTGTAGATTTGGGCCAGGACACAGTGGATCTACTTTTAAAAAGCTCTAGGGGCCGGGTGCAGTAGCTCATGCCTATAATCCCAACCCTTTGGGAGGCCAAGGCAGGCATATCACAAGGTCAAGAGTTTGAGACCAGCCTGGCCAACATGGTGGAACCCCGTCTCTACTAAGAATACAAAACTTAGCTGGCCGTGGTGGCGTGTGCCTGTAATCCCAGCTACCTGGGAGGCTGAGGCAGGAGAATTGCTTGAACCTGGGAGATGGAGGTTGCAGTGAGCCAAGATCAAGCTACTGCACTCTAGCCTGGGCAGCAGAGCAAGACTCTGTCTCAGAAAATAATGATAATAATAATAACAAAAAGCTGCTGGTTGGGCTGGGCATGGCGGCTCATGCCTATAGTCTCAGTACTTTGGGAGGTGGAGGTGGGTGGATCACCTGAGGTCAGGATTTCGAGACCAGCCTGGCCAACATAGTGAAACCCTGTCTGTACTAAGAATACGAAAATTAGCTGGGCATGGAGGTGGGGGCCTGTAGTCCCAGCTACTCGGGAGGCTGAGGCAGAGGTTGCAGTGAGCCCAGATGGCACCACTACACTCCAGCCTGGGTGACAGAGTGCAACTCTGTCAAAAAAAAAAAAAAAAAAAGCTCCTGGTTGAAAACTGTGGAGATTCTAAAAACAGAACCACCACACTATGGTGGTTCTGTTCACAATAGCAGAGGCATGGACTCAACCAACGTGTCTATCAACAGAAGGCAGGCTAAAGAAAATGCACTCTATACACACAACAGAATACTATTCAGCCATAAAAAAGAATAAAACAATGTCTTTTGAAGCAACATGGATGGAACTGGAGTCCATTGTCTTAAGTGAAATAACTCAGAAACAGAAAGACAAATACTGCATGTTCTCACTTATAAGTGGGAGCTGGATAACGTGGACCCAGGGACTTAGAGTATGAATCATAGACACTGGAGCCTTGGAAGTGTAAGAAGGTGGGAGGGGGTGGGTGATGGGAGGTTGCTTGGTGGA
Organism: Ateles fusciceps; assembly: GCA_036589455.1. Lineage (NCBI taxonomy): Eukaryota > Metazoa > Chordata > Mammalia > Primates > Atelidae > Ateles > Ateles fusciceps. The sequence continues at coordinate 6,632,580 of JAZHEH010001064.1, forward strand.
TATAAAGTATGTTCTGGCGATGGATACACTGAAGGCCTGGCTTCACCACAAGGCAGTGTATCAATGTAGCAAAATTGTATTTGTACTCCACGAATAACAAATTTGATGTAAACAATTAAATATGAAACAGAAATAAATAAACTGAAAAGCTCCCCCGGAGCTTCTGGGGCCTGCAGAGCAGGTTAGGGAGCCAGAAGCACCATCCATTGGTTGGTTTTGCTCTGTTTCTCTCACCCTGGGCAGCCTTGGGCAGCACAGCCTGGCTCTGAGGGTGAAGATGTGCTGAAGTCCCAGGCTGGGGTGACGACAGGGCCCCCTAAGGCCCCTGAGAGAGTCACTGTCTTGCTCCCTACATTTCCTGCAGGGCTGGCTCTGTGTTCCCTCTGCTTGGGCAAGGCTATGTGGGTTCCTGGGGCAGCCAGCAGAATCTGTCCTTGGCAGATGTGTGAAACTCTAACCCAGCTGCCTGGTGCTTGACCTCAGCTCCAGAATTCAAGGGGTGGAGGCGGAGGAGGCTCCTCTCTGCTCTGCATCTGGGGATGAATGGCCATTGCCCAGCAAGGCAAGGGGAGGAGCCTAGGGCCAGGTCAGGCTCGCAGAGAGAGAGAGAGAGAGAGAGAGAGAGAGAGAGAGAAAGCACTGCAGGCACCCGAGGCAAGAGAGAGAGAATGAATTAACCCGTTAGTACCATCAACATTTTAGCATGGGCTGATTGATCAGATGATATCTTTCTTCCCAGGGGTACAGATAGGTCTTTGAGAGACACAATTCCCTAGAAAGGCCTGGAACCTCCTCTGTCTGTAATAAGAGGTGAGAATGGGCCAGGCATGTTGGCTCATGTCTGTAAGTCCAGCACTTCAGGAGGCCGAAGTGGGAGGATTGTTGGAGCCCAGGAGTTTCGGACCACCCTGGGCAACATAGCGAGACCCTGTCTCTAAAAAAAAAATTAGTGGGGTGTAGTGGCACCTGCCTGTAGTCCCAGCTAACTCAGGAGGCTGAGGTGGGAGGATCGCGTGAGCCTGAAGGTCAAGACTGCAGTGAGCCACAAACACACCACTACATTCCAGCCTGGGCAAGAGAGAGTGAAACCCTATCTCCAAAAAAAAAAAAAAAAAAAAAGATGTGGGAATGGATGGTCTCCAAGCCCTTTCCTGCCCTGGCATTTTCCTCTGACTACTGATGGCTCTGCAACACGTGCGAGGCACTGTCCTAGGCACAGGAGATACACATGGTGAGCAGGCAGATGAGGCTCAGCTCTAGTGGGGCTCACATCCTAGTGCTAGCCATCGCTGCCGCCCCCTCCTGAGGCTGGGCCACCCCCAGGCAATCCCCAGGCGCTGGAGGAGATACAAGCATCCCTTCCTTCTTGTCATTCTCAGGGCTGTCTCTGAGCCGGAGCAGCCAAAACCCATGTGGGAACAGATGCAGAGATGGACAATGTCCATTGTCCCACACCGGAGTGCAGCCACCCACGGGGGAGGTGGGGGGTAGGGTGGGGGGACGTTCCTGGGGGTTTCAGCTCAGTGGGCGTGGCTGTCCCTGAGTGCCCATATACTTCAAAGACACTGGCTCTGGGGTCATAGGAGTCAGCTGTTAGCATCGGGCTTAATAAAGGAAGCCAAAGGCCTTAAAGGATTAAAAATGGGAAAAATATATACGAGTCAGGGGTTGGGTTTGCGTTTCATAGAATGGTAATGTTATGCCAAAGGTTTGGGCTTTGGTTTTGTAAAGTGTTGGATTCAATAAATAGAATCTGTCTTCGGCTTTTGTACAGGAAACTGAAACAGGCTAATATTGAAGGTGTAAAGGGAATGTACAAAGGATTCAAAAGGAGGCCAGGAAACCCAGCACGAAAGGAAGATAAGAACCAATTAGTGTACATATATATATGGAAGCTAATTTTCATATGAGAAAGTGCGAGATTCTTACTTTAGAAACGGACAGTTACTAAGGGCCTGCGCTTAGTTATTTGCAGTTTCTCCCTGCCTCTCCCATGGAAAATTAATCAATTTCTCTTCCTTTTTCTCATTCCTCACATGCCTTTGCTTTCACCTCTCCCCTGCCTCAATCCTGCAAATGCCAGAGTCCAAAAAACTATTATGCTGCTGGAGAGACCACAAGGACAAAAGCGGAGACTATTTGAAAAACAAAGTCATGGACTCCCAGGCTGGAGAGGAACCAGAGCCTCCCCCAACCTTCCTCTCCTCCCCCTCTGCCTGCCGCCGGATCGCACCTGACCCGCCCAGGAAAACGGGCCTCTTTGCTTTTTGAAGAACTCCAGAGGAGAGCCCCTGATCTCTCTTGATAACTTATCCCAAGTCTGATATCCTCATTGGCAGAGATTATTTTCCAGCTTAAATCACCCGTGTGGAAGCTGAAGCTCATTTCCTTTTGTTCTGTCCTCGCTGGAGACAGTGAACAGCTGGTCTCCATTCTCCGAGGAATATCGCTTTAAACCTTGCAGGCCATTGTTAAGTGGCCTCTAGGCTTTCTCTTATTCCGACTAAGAATCATAGCTTCTTTCCCCCATTCCTCATGGGTCCTATTTTCCAGCCCCTCTCACATCTTTGTTCTTTGAATGTGCTCAGGTTTTTCTAAGATATTTCCCTTTGGAAGATGTTTGAAGGAAAACAACAGAAGGGTCTTTAGATGTACTAAGTACTGGCAGTCCCTCTCACCTTACCACAAGCCTCGCTGTTTCCACTGGTTGAGTGACTTCTGGGGCTGTGCCCATCCCCAGTCTTCCACCTGGGGCCAGGCTGTGCCCGAGAACCAAGCAGCCTGTCCTGTGTTGAGCTCATTGGCTTGGCCAGAGGCCAGTTCTGTCCCAAAGAGCCGGAGGCCCCAGCAGAGCTAGTGGCTCACCTGAACTGCAAACCGTGTCTGACATTTGTACAGCTCTTCAAGACCTACTAAACAGAGAAGCATCAGTCTGGGCAACATAGTGAGACCCCTATCTCTAAAACAATAAAAATTAGCTGGGCATGATGGTGCACACCTGTGGTCCTATTTGGGAGGCTGAGTGGGGAGGATCACTTGAGCCTGGGAGCTCAAGGCTGCAGTGACCTATGATTGTTCCACTGCACTCCAGCCTGGGCAACAGAGCAAGACCCTGTCTCTAAATAAATAAATAAGTAGCCTATTGTCTCATTCAGAAGAAAAAATTAGGTTCCGCCAAATCTGATGGTTATGTTGAAATCAGCGATGGCTTGTGTACTTTACCTTGTTAGGTGGGTAGGGGGAGGTGGAGGCTGAAGTGAGGAGGAATTGTGGTGCTCTGGGATGTAAGCTTGAGGCCCCAGGTGGAAGACTGGGGGGTGGGTAAGTGCGAAGGCCTGTGGGGTGGTTAGAGGAGCTGACGTTCAAACAGAAACGAAGGAATCTGCTTGCCAGCTGTTGGGACAATGGGCTGATGGAGGCTGTAAGGGAAAGGCTTACAAAGAGGCAGATACAAAAAGAGATGACTGTGTGGCTCAGAATCATAGATACCAGAGGCTGAGAAGGAGGTGTGGGTGGGAGGGGGAGGAAGAGAGGTTGGTGAATGGGTAGGAACATGCAGTTTGGTAGAAGAAACAAGTTCTAATGTTTGATGGCTGAGCAGGGCAACTATAGCCAGCGACAGTGTATAGTACATTTCAAAGCAGATAGAAGAGAGTACTTGAAGTGTTTTCAACACATAGAAATGATTCTCAGCCAGGCATGATTTGCCCACCAAGCCTCCCAAAGTGCTGGGATTATAGGCATGAGCCACCATGCCTGGCTGAAACAGATTTTAATTAGGACTATTGCAATAGGGGAAAAGACTTCAGTATAGAATGGGGTTCCGTCTGAACACAGCATGGGGGGGATTCATAGCCAAGGAGTAGGTTGGAGGCTGGGGGTGGAAAATTCCTAGGAGGAAGTAGGGGATTCTGGCTTAACCAATTTGACAGAATCCTTCCTTCAAGGCAGGCTCAGGATCAGACACCACCTGGGGGATGGAGGTGGGCATGAGAAATTTAATCAGATATGGAGGGATTCTTGCTAAAGTGATACAGCAGAATTTTTGCTAAAATTAGGTGATGCAAAGATAGACACACAAATCCAAAGGCTTAGAGGAGTCGCACTAAAGTTGGTCAAGGTGAGTGTCTTCTCAGAAGCACCAGTTTTGTTTTTTTTTTTAAATCAAGAGTACTTCACAGAGGCACACTTTGAGCTGGAGCCTTAAACTAGAATGTTCTCATTTTGCAACGCTGAGAATCTATCAAATGCTTTGGAATTTCTACGGAAGTTCGATGGACTTTTTGACCTCAAGGAGTGAATTCTGCGAACAACATCAGGGACATAAAAGAAACTAATCAACTCTTGTCTTGGGTGTGATTTTGATAGGGGGTTCCATGGTTTCTCCCAGGCTTTGAAGAGCTCTGCTGCAGACACTGACTCTTGCTCCCAGGTCATTTTGGAAACAATGTGGTTTATTGACACTTACTCTATCCCTCAAGGTTGTACCATTTGCTCAGCTTTCCTTAAAAGATAAGGACAAGAGATACATACATCTTTGCTATTTCTATTACTCAAAAATGTGTGGTGCAGTCTTTATGTTCAAGTTGTCTCAAAGGAAGAGTTTGTTTCTTTATCTAAATGGAACTCTTCAGCCTTCCTTCTTCAGGCAATCATCAGTGTGAATTAGCCAAATTGCTGACCCACTTAACTGTTTTATTGAACCTGTGGGTGAACAGATCACTACATATTCACCAAAGTGCCTCCCTTATCTAACTTTAAACCTTTTTTATTTTTATTTTTGCTTAAAATGATTGCTCTGGAACAAGTTTCATGTTCTCTCTAGATGTATCATTTGCAGATTAATTTCATTTAGAATATAATATTCTTTGCACTGAATGATTCTTTTATATATGTATAATACAGAAATAAAATGTTTAATGAAATTTCTTGATCAGAATTTCCTTTTTTATTGTTAAACGTAGAGAAATTTTATTAGTATAAATTTGTGGAGGCTGGGCATGGTGATTCATGCCTGTAATCCCAGCACTTTGGGAGGCTAAGGCAGGTGGATCACCTGAGGTCAGGAGTTTGAGACTAGCCCGGCCAATGTGGTGAAACCTTGTCTCCACTAAAAATAAAAAAATGAGCCTGGTGTGGTGGTGGGTGCCTGTAATCCCAGCTACTCAGTAGGCTTAGGCAAGAGAATCACTTGAACCTGGGAGACAGAGGTTGCAGTGAGCCGAGACCACGCCATTGCACTCCAGCCTGGGCATCAGAGTGAGACAGTCCCCATCCGCGCCCCCCCCAAAAAGTATGAATTTATGGAGTTTGAGTGTAACTTTGTTAGGCAGAGGTGAAGTCAGGCTTTCAGGGTATCATACATTGTATCCATTAAGTCATCTCTCACCACCCACCTTTCTCCCACTCTCTAGCCTTCTGAGTCTCTGTTGTCACCACTCTCTATGTCCATGTGTACACATTATTCAGCTCCCACCTGTAAGTGAGAACAGGAGGTATTTGTCTTTCTGTGATCACAGTTTCTTCAAGCTGATTGGCCAACCCTGAGGGGGAGTAACGTAGGAGGTGGATGAGGAAATCAGCTTTCATTTCCATTACTAAAAGCCAGGAACAAGTGATCTTATTTAAACTCTACAAAAACTGGTAGGGTGAGTATTATTATTCCTATTTAGTAGAAAACCTCCCCGAGATTAAATTAGTTACTTGCCAAAAGTTACACAGGCTCCTCTGAGCTGCTTTCTGAACTAAATCTACCCTTTGGACTTGCACGTCTGTCTTCGTATCTATCTCCCAATTTTTGCAAAAATCTAGCTACATCTGTTTTGCAAGAATCTCCATCCTCCACATCTGATCGAATTCCTCAAACCCCTGGAGCCAAGATTCAAACTCAGGGCTGTCAGATTCTAAATCATAGGAAAGACGATCTAGATGTTTTAGACATCAAGAATGCAGCTGTGAGTGTACCATATTGTTATAAGAATGGTCTCGCTTGGTGCTTAAGAAAGTTGTCTTATTCTGTCTTCTGCAGACAGCGCATTTCCAAAAATGGAATCTACTTGTAATTCTGAAGGGAAGCATTTGGCCATCCCTTAGTCTTTTCTTTCTTCCAATCATTATGACTTTCTTCACAGGACTGATTTTTCATGCTTTTAATAATTCATGGTAAGTTTTTGGGAATCTCCTGAATTCATTCACAATTGCATTTAAAAAAAAAAGTCAGGGGCCAGGTGTGGTGGCTCACACCTGTAATCCCAGCACTTTGGGAGGCTGACAAGGCAGGGTCGATTGAGCCCAGGAGTTCAAGACCAGACTGGACAACATAGTGAGACCCCATCTCCTCAAAATACAAAAAAAAAATTGCCAGGCAAGTTGACACATGCCTGTAGAGGTGGGAGTATCACTTGAGCCCTGGAGTTCAAGGCTGCAGTGAGCCATGATCATGCCTCTGCACTCCAGCTTGGGTGACAGAGTGAGACCCTGTCTGAAAAAAAAAAAAAAAAAAGGTCAGAGACCACAATAGGATGAAATACTCATAAAGGTCAGATTTAGCGGCCAGGTGTGGTGATTCATGCCTGTAATCCCAGCACTTTGGGAGACTGAGGTGGGTGGATCATGAGGTCAAGATGTAGAGACCATCGTGGCCAACATGGTGAAACCCTGTCTCTACTAAAAACTACAAAAATTAGCTGGGCATGGTGGCAGGTGCCTGTAATCGCAGCTACTCAAGAGGCTGAGGCAGGAGAATCACTTGAACCTGGGCGGCAGAGGTTACAGTGAGTCGAGATCACGCCACTGCACTCCAGCCTGGGCAAGAGTGAGACTCAAAACAAAAATAAAAACAAAAAAAAAACAAACAAAAATACAAAAACTCACTGGGCATAGTGGCACACGCCTGTAGTCCCAGCTACCTGGGAGGCTGAGGTGGGAGGGTCAGCTGAGCCTGGGAGGTGGAGGTTTCAGTGAGCTGTGATTTTGCCACTGCACGCCAGCCTGGATGACACAGTAAGACTGTCTCAAAAAAAAAAAAAAAAAAAAAAAAGACTGTGACCAAGAAAGTGTGCCGTTTCACTTGACAAAGTAACACAGATATAACACAAGTTGGATGAACTAACTACCTGTAACTGACAGGAGCCAGATCATGGAACACCCTTCTCAGATGCCTTGCCTGGTTGGCAGCTAAACTTCTGGGTATCTCAGTCTAGTATTTAACGTCTCTGAGTTTCCATCTCCCTGTTTTCCCAGATGAGACAATGCGTTGTGTCTGTGGAAAAGCATTTTGATATCTCTTAAGAACGTGCTTTAGGCCCAGCACAGTGGCTGTAAGGGTTATTGCCGAGGTTAAAATGAGGAAACTCAGACCAGCCTAGGAAAATTAAATACCAATTTATTAAGTTCCCGGGCGAGGTCCTATGGTCTGGGAAAGGGGGGCCAAAGAAGTCGCGCTGGCTTCCCGGAAGGAGGGGTTTTTATAGCTTTAGGAGAGCAAGGAGTGGCTGGGTGTTCTAATTGGCTGCGGGGGGAGTGGGATGGAGACGGGCGGGCTGTTATTGGTGGGTAGGTTGTGGCGGGTTTTCCTGATACAAGATCCGGGCCAGGGTTGCATAAGCTGGGGCTGTCCGGAGGGCTGTGTGCAGAGCTGGAGAGGGAGGGGGGGCGGGCGCGGGGTGCCGAGTGCAGAGGCGGGTGCCGAGTGCAGAGGCGGGTGTTGAGTGCAGATTCTGGTGCCGAGTGCAGAAGTGGGCGTTGGGGAAGCCATGGGGCAGAGTTAGATGCTGAGTGCAGGGCTTGATGTCGAGTGCGGAGTGGCGTAGTTTCCAGGCGTGGAGGGGGATGGGCGTGTCCGAGCTCCCAGTGAGGCAACCGGCCTTACATTCCGACCCGTTTGTTGATATAGGAGGCCGCTTCTTCTGGCTACTTCCTGCTGAGTAGGGGCGGAGTGAGGGGAAGGGTCAGCTGGCTGGTGCCTCAGTTGGGAGTCGGACATATGGGTGAAGTAACATCTGGTTTATGGTCACCCTGGAGATTTCCCTGAAGCGGGCTTGTAGGAATCTAAGGAAGAAGGGAGCCAGCATTATCAGTAGTCAGAGAACAATGACTGGGGTAATTACAGGGGTCAGCCAGGTGAGCATGGGGGGAGTTCCACCAGGGAGTAGGCAGAAGTGTGGTCTGTTTTCCTTTGAAGGTTTTTGAAGGTGGTGAAGGGTGTTGAGGTTCTCTTCTACTAGGCCTGTTTGATGTAATAGCAGCACTGTTCTGGCTGATTGGCAGCCTGCGGGCTGGCAATCTGCTTGAGCAATGCATTGGGTTTTAGTGGTGGGGCCTTCCATCCCAGGATTCCTGAAGGTAGAACCACCAGACACAGTAGGGGTTGGCTTTAAGAGGGGGACACTAGAAGTATTGTTAGGAGGAGAATTTGAAGGGTTAGGAGTCGGCGGGGGAGGGGTCGCGGGTGAGACGGAGGCGAGTGGGGGCCCAAGGGCTTGGATCTCCATTGATCTTTTGGGGGGTCAGTTTGAGGTGGGACACATGATACCACGGGGTATGACCCAGCAGCTTGGCGGCCGTAGGGGTGGTTAGGATAACGACGTGGGGTCCTGACCACCTAAGGCTGCAGAGATCCTGGTTTGAGCTCCTGGAGGAGAACACTGTCGCCTGGCTGGAGGAGTGCCGCTGGATGGGGGTCCTCTGGTCCCGGGACAATGGGGAGAGTACGATCTGCGTGTTCCCTAAGTAAGTGGCGGAGGAGAGAGAGGTAGGGGAGGTAGGAGGCTAGAGGAGGTGTTTGTACGGGGGAGATTATGAGAGACCAGGAAAGGCCATCCGTACAGCAATTCAAAGGGGCTGAGGCCCGTTGGCCCCCATGGGGTGGCTCGGACCTGGGCCAGGGCAAGGGGCAGGAGTGTGGGCCAATAGGGTTTTACCTTGATGGTGAGTTTGGCTTTATGGTCTTTGAGGATGCCATGAGCCCGTTCCACTTTACCCAGTGACTGAGGGTGGTAGGGGGATGTGTATTTCCAGGAGATGTTGAGAGACTCGGCGACCAGCTGGACCACCTGAGCTGTAAACGCTGGACCGTTGTCTGACTGGATGTTTGCAGGTAAGCCGAAACGAGGAATGATTTCCTGAATTAAGAGGGGAGGCCACCATGTCCGCAGTTTCCCTGGGAGGTGGGAAAGGCTTCAATCCATCCAGAAAATGTACCTACAAAGGTTAGGAGGTAGGGGAGTTTTTTGTGAGTGGGCATATGAGTAAAAGCAATCTGCCAGTCTTGGGCTGGCAGGTTGCCACGCATTTGGTGGGGTAGGAAACTGTGGCTTTAAGCTTCCCTGAGGCGAGACCTTAGAGCAAGTAACACAAGCTTTGTGTACCTGCTCAATTGTTTGTTGTAGACCTGGTGAGAGAAAGAGGGGGCTGCACAAAGTGATGTAACGCCTTGGGCCCAATATGTAAGGATTGGTGGATTTCAGCAATAATTTTAGGGGCCTGTTCCCCGGGGGAAGGGCGATTTTGTTGTTTAAGAAGATCCAGCCCTGATTAGACTTGGTTCCCCCCTCTTAATATGAGGGCCTGTTTTTCTGATGGCGAGTAAACTGGAGGTGTGGCCGTGGTGAGGAACAGGATGGGAGTGGGGGCTAGCCTGGTACTGGTTAAGGATTTTGCTGCCACGTCTGCCCTTGCATTGCCCCAGGAAACGGCATCCTGCTGGGCCTGGTGCCCTCGGCAGTGGATGACCGCAACCTCTTTGGGCAGTGACAGAGCTTGCAGGAGATTAAAGATTTGGGTAGCATTGATTATGGGGGACCCTTTTGTAGTAAGGAATCCCCGCTCTCTCCAGAGGGCAGAGTGGCAGTGGGTGATAAGAAAAGCATACTTTGAGTCAGTATAGATATTTGTTCGCTTTCCCTGTGCTAGCGTGAGAGCTCGGGTTAGGGCAATGAGCTCCGCCTTCTGTGATGTGGTTCCATCGGGGAGGCGGCGTGCCTCGAGGGTGGCTGAATCTGTAACTACTGCATAGGCTGCTTTCGCCGCCCCTCGGCTGTCACTATCGAGCTTCCATCTATATAAAAGGTAAGGTCTGGGTTGGATACGGGAAGGTCAGACAGGCCCTCCCGAGGTTTAGCAAGTGCCTCTATTAGTTCAGGACAGGAATGGGCTGGGGAGGGGGAATGGGATGGAAGGGGAAGCAAAGTAGCTGGGTTGAGTGTAGAAGTGGGATGAAGGCTGACTGAAGGATTTTCAATAAAGAGTAGATGAAACTCCTATAGGCAAGAGGGTCCTAGGTGAGTGAGAGATTTGTGAGAGAGAAGGTCAGTTAGCCGATGGGAGGAGAACACTGAAATGGGCTGGCCCAAGGTAAGTTTTAGGGATTCCTTGGTGAGTTCTGTTGCCGCTCCCAGGGCCCGCAGGCAAGGCTGCCACCCCCTGACTGTGGGGTCGAGCTGTTTTGACAAGTAGGCTACTGGACGATACATGGGGCCCAGGGGTTGGGTTAAGACCCAACCACAGTCCCCCTGTTTATCGTCAGTGAACAAGTGGAAGGGGGAGTTGAGATCCGGTAGTTGGAGCAGGGGTGCTGTGGACAAGGCAGTTTGTAGGGTTTTAAAAGCCTGCTTCACTACCCCAGGATGGGAGAGGGGTCCCGTGGGTGTGTCTTTAGCAGCTGCATACAGAGGTTTAGTTAGAGAAGCAAAATTAGGTAGCCAGTGGTGGAAGAACCCTACAAACCCCAAAAAGGAGAGAATTTGGTCAGCTGTCTCTGGAGGCTGCAGCGAAAGGAGTGCCTTTTGGTGATTTGTTGTTAGGCTTTTAGTTGCAGGGGGTGAGGTGAATGCCTAAGTAGACTACCGAGGTGACTGACAACTGCGCCTTAGAAGGAGATACCTGGTACCCTTGAGATCCCAGAAAGTTAAGGAGAGTGGCGGTATACTGTTGAGACAGAGAGAGGGAGGGGCTACAAAGTAACATGTCATCCACATACTGAAGAAGGAGACTGGGTTGAAGGGGGCAGGAGTTAAGGTCAGCTGCTAAGGCTTGTCCGAAAATATGGGGGCCGTCTCTGAATCCCTGGGGCAGGACTGTCCAGGTGAGCTGTTGTGACAGGTTGGTGTCTGGATCGGTCCAGGTGAGGGCAAAGAGAAAGTAAGACTCAGGGTGTAGGGGAATGGTAAAGAAGGCATCCTTGAGGTCAAGAACCATAAAATGGGAGGTAGTGGAGGGAATGTTGGATAATAGAGTGTATGGGTTGGGGACTACAGGGTGGAGGGGTACCAGTGCCTTGTTGATAAGGCGTAGGTCCTGAACTAGGCAGTAGTCCCTGGACGACTTCTGGACCAGCAAAGTAGGAGTGCTACAAGGGGAACTGGTGGGGATAAGGAGTCCCTGGGCTAGGAGTTGGGTAATGACAGGCCCTGGCGGTGGGTTTTTAAGATAGGAAACTGGGGACGTGAGGAAAAGTGGGTAGGATTTTTTAGAAGTATCTTAACTGGCGTGTGATGTCTGGCCACTACAGGCTTGGAGGTGTCCCATACCAAGGGATTAACTACCTCAGGAGGAATAAGGGGTTCAGGCGAAGGGTTAAGACAGGGCGTGGTGTCAGTTAAGAGTGGTAAGAGGAGGTGGGCTGGGGATGGGCTTGAGTGTGGGGGGGCCAGTGAGTTGGAGAGTGGCCCCCACAGTTTGGAGAATATCTTGTCCTAAAAGGGGGACTGCGCATGAGGGCATGATTAAAAAGGAGTGGGAAAAAAGGTGTCCTTCAAGGACATAGGCTAAAGGATGAGTTTGATTAGGACAGGAAGCCTTTCCATCAATTCCCATGACTGAAACCTGGGAAGGTATGCTAGGTCCTGAGTAGGAAGGCAATACAGAGTAGGTAGCCCCTGTGTCCACTAAGAAGGAAATGGACTTACACACTACCTGTAGCGTTACCCTGGGCTCAGCAAGGGTGATGGGGGTCCTCGAGTCCGCGCTGCATCAGTCGTCCAGAAGGCCGAGGAGTTCAAACGAAGGGACTGCTTCCTGTGGACCGGCTTGCCCCTCACATAGAGGTGTAGGGGGTGAGCCTGTAGTCCGGGATGGGCAGTCAACCTTCCAGTGTCCAGTCTGCTTGCAGCTTGGGCAGGGTCTGGGTGGTGGGTGAGGACAGGGGCATTGCCGCGCCCAGTGTCCCTCTTGGCCACATTTGAAACAGGGCCCAGGCAGGGCCTTTGAAGAATTTTGGGGGGGGTTTCGATGGACCCCCTCCACTGGATGATGGACCCCCTCCACCAGATGCTCAGTGGACTGCTGGCCTCAGGGCTGCTACAAGAGCTCGGGTTTGGAGGCCTACCTTTTGCTGTAAACGGGCCTGGCAGGTGGCCTCAGCCTTTTCTTCTCGGCCATTAAAAACTTTAAATGCCAGGTTTACCAGATCCCGTATGGGAGTTTGGGGGCCTTCTTCAGCTTTTTAAAGTTTCCTCCTTATATCGGCTGCTGACTGGGAGATGAAGTGGGTGGCTAGGACTGTAGCCCCCGCCAAGGAGGCCGGATCCAGCCGGGTATGGAGGATCATAACATTAGTTAATCGGTCAAGGAAGGCAGCTGGGTTTTCATCAGGACCCTGAGTTATTTCCCTTAACTTGTCATAATTAACAACCTTTTGAGCTGCACTCTGCATGCCTGCTAGGAGGCACTGTAGCATTTGGTCTGGGTGGTGGCAGCCATCTTGACCAGCTTGATAGTCCCAATTAGGGTCGGCCCTGGGGACTGCTGCCGCGCTTACTGGTATTTGATTGTTTGTGAGATGTACCTGATCAGCGTGTGTTCGGGCTGCTGCAAGAATGCAGTCATGCTCATCTGGAGTAAGGGTGAAGGACAGGATTACATAGGTGTCATGCCAGGTAAGGTCGTGTGCCTGGGTGAGGTAATGAAATTCTTTGGTGTAAGCAGTAGGATTGGTGGAGAATGACCCTAGGCGTTTTTCAATGGCTGATAGATCGGACAGGGAGAAGGGAATGTGCACTTGGACAACGCCCTCCGCTTCAGCCACCTTGTGGAGAGGACAAAGGAGAGAGGTTTCGTCGCTGGAAGCGCAGTGCGAGCGAGTGTGAGCACTAACAGGAGAGGTCAGGTTGGAACCCGGAAGAGGAGGAGCAGGAGCAGGTTAGGGGCCCGCATAAGGCGGGGGGATTAGTGGGTCGGGCGGGGGGTAGGGAGAGCTCTTCAGCCAGATTGGGGTTGGAGAAGGAGGAGGAGGGGGTTGGCGAAGGGGCCGAAGGGAGTGTGGGGGAGTTTTTTGCTAGGAGTACCTGGGCAGTATTTCAGGAGGAGCAGAGGTTGGGGTGGGAGCGGAGATGCCAGAAGGCCTGAATGTAGGGAACCTCCGCCCACTTGCCGTTCCTTTGGCAAAAGTTGTCTAAGTCTGTTAGGATATTAAAGTTGAATGTGCCCTCTGGAGGCCACTTGGACTGGTTGTCTAAAGGATACTGTGGCCAGGCCATGGTGGAGAGGAAGAGTAGCCTTTTCTTTTTTATAGAGAGACCCAGTTTGGGTAGATGTTTGGCTAGGCATTCTAGTGGCGACTTGGGGTCTGGGTGAGATTTCTGATTACCCATATTCCTGTTTTTTTTTTTTTTTTTTTTTTTCTTGTATTATACCCAACACGGGCAGAAGAACTCTTTTCCTGGAGGGGGTGGCTGAGAGAACCTACAGGCTGTAATGATTATAATGAGAAAAAAAAAGAAAAAAAAAGAAAATAACTAGAGCTATTTGCCACATGGAAGAATTAGGGGAAGGGAAAAGAGACAGAGCCAGGAAGTGATGTTTTGGTGGTAGAAGAAGAGTAGGAGGAAAAAGGAGAACAGAGTTATTTCTAGGGGCATGAATTCAGTAAAGTTTCCCTGCAGCCAGTGGTCTGTTACCCACCGTAGAATATCTGTTACTTCAAGGGAAGCAGGCCTAAACCACTGTACATCGGCTAATAGGAGTCTAACAAAACTGGCAAATCTACAATAAAGACAGAACCACATATAGGATTGCCGGACAAAGGATGAGTGCCCCCCCAGATGGGAGACCAGTCTGATGCCTTCCCGGCCATGTCCCTGAAGGGATGTTTCAGGGCGTCTTGACTAAGGTGTACCCGTATAACCCCCGGGCCTGGTCACCTCAGAACTTTGAGTCAGTCCTGAGGTGAATCACTGTTATGCCTTATGACGTCCCCGTGGAACCTCGGGTTGAGGCCCACACAAGCCCTGTAGCCATTAGGCCATGGGACTACACATAACACTCACTCACTCACTCGTGCCGGGGGTAGGAAGAGAAACTGAAAGTACAAGTTACTTAATTAACGGGAGCTTACATGCCAAAGGGCTGATTTGAGATAGACATTGTAGTAGCGTAAGCCAGGGATTTGGTCCTGCCGTTAGGCAGGGCCTGGGTTTGCAAACGGGGCTTCTGATTACCCAAACCTCGGCCGCTGCTGCGGAGATGGTTGGAAGAGTGGCTCAGCATCCCGAGCTGCGCCACCAAACACCGGAGGGTATGAGAGGGTTCAGGAAGGTGGGGACGTCTCCCTCAGAATCCTGACCCTGAGAAACCCCTCACGGGGAGAAGACAAGAGTGTAGGGACGTCTCCTCTTCGCTCAGGTCCTCGAGACGAGGCCAGGGCCCTGGGCCCATGGCGAGAAACAAGAAGGAGTCCCTGACGTGGCTGCGATTATGAGCAGGGAGTCCACGAGGCAAACAGCAGGAGGGGCTGTGGGCAGCAGAAGCCTTACCTTGTGTTGGAGCGGTTTCCTGGTCTGGCTTACAGTGGAGGAGTCAGGTTCCCCCAGGAGGGGTCTCACAACTTCTCCTGGGTTTCGGCACCAAATGTAAGGGTTATTGCCTAGTTTAAAATGAGGAAACTGAGACCAGCCTAGGAAAATGAAATGCCAATTTATTAAGCTTCCGGGCGAGGTTCTATGGTCCAGGAAAGCGGGGGGGCCAGAGAAGTCACGCTGGCTCCCGGAACCAGGGGTTTTTATAGCTTTGGGAGAGCAAGGAGTGGCTGGGTGTTCTAATTGGCTGCGGGGGAGTGGGATGGAGACGGGGTGGGCTGTTATTGGTGGGTAGGTTGTGGGGCAGGTTTTTCCTAATGCAAGATCTGGCCAGGGTTGCATCAACTGGGGCTGTCTGGAGGGCTGTGTGCAGAGCTAAGTGCCGAGTGCAGAGGCGGGGAGCAGAGGGGTGCTGAGTGCAGAGGTGGGTGTTGAGTGCAGATTCTGGTGCAGAGTGCAGAAGTGGGCGTTGGGGAAGCCATGGGCGGAGCTAGATGCTGAGTGCAGGGCTTGATGTTGAGCGTGGAGTGGTGATGTAGTTTCCAGGCGTGGAGAGGGATGGGCGTGTCCGAGCTCCCTGTGAGGCAACCGGCCTTACAGTGGTGTGTTCTGGTCATCCTAGCTACTGAGGAGGCTGAGGGGGGGAGGATCACTTAGGCCCAAGAGTTTGAGACCAGCCTCGGCAACATAGAGAGGCTCCAACTCTAAAAAAGAAGAGAACGTGTATGTGTTATTATAAGGATGATTTCTAGGTGGACTATGACAGTGATTCCTACGTGAGGTGCAGGACTGGAGAACATTCTACCCACAGCTATTCCAACTGAGAAAAAAAAGTCAATCCTAGACCACCCCCTGGCCTGCTGGCCTTGGTTCCTTTATCTCTGGGTTATTGCTTTACCCTCCTCCAGTGGCTATAACCAACAAGGGCCTGGTTTCTCTATCTTTGAAGAGAGAGGAACAGACTGACAGGATGAAATTCACTAGTTGTGAGGTTAAAACCCAAGTAAACCCATTGAAGAACTGTCACCATCTACAAGATTACTTAGGAAGGAGATCAGAGAGATTTGTGTGTTCTCAGGCTTCATAATCAACATTTGAAATTTAAAAAACAATATGCTATTTTCAAGGCACTTTTGAAGAATTAATGTATTATTGTAGGGTTGCTGTAGGAATGTATGTACCTTAACATATCATTTGACACATTTTGAGAGCAAACCTGTTCTCCTACATTGGGCCTTGAGCCAATGGTGGATGAGACAGTATCTTAAGACAAAGAGGCAGGGGCCCGAAGGCTAATACTAAAATCTCTTGGCTGAGCGTGGTGGCTCACACCTGTAATCCCAGCACTTTGGGAGGCCGAGGACGGCAGATCACCTGAGGTCAGGAGTTTGAGACCAGCCTGGCCAACATGGTGAAACCCCGTCTCTACTAAAAATACAAAAATTAGCCAGGCATGGTGGTGCGTGCCTGTAGTCCCAGCCACCTGGGAGGCTGAGGCAGGAGAATCACTTGAACCCAGAAGGCAGAGGTTGTGGTGAGCCAAGATCACGCCACTACACTGCAGCCTGGGCAACAGAGGGGAACTCTGCCAAAAAAAAAAAAATATCCTGAGCTTTACCACGGCCCGTTTCCCCCTCTCCTCACTCCCCGTCCCTGATGCTGTTCTTCAGATGGGCCGGGGCTCCCACCTCTGCACATGAGTGCTGGCTGTGTCTCTACTCTGGAGCTGGCTCCTCCCCAGATCCTCCGCAGCACCACACCTCAAGGTCGCTGTCCTTTCTCATACTCGCCCTGCTGTCCTTTTATTCTCTGTACATTTGCGTCTGACATAGACGCGAATTAAAAGATGCCTGTTTGTGTGCATTGGAATGCAGGCTCCATGAGAAACGTGTGCTTTGTTTTGCTCAGTTCTCTGGCCCTACTTGACACACAGTAGGCACTCAGTAAATTGGGAGCAGGAGAGACTGAAGTGACTATACCTCGGAGCCTACGGTGGATGGGGAGAGAGAGACAGGAAGAAATGCTGTGTGATGGCCCAGGGTGTGCCAGAGGAGGCAGCTGCCATCCTGGAGCAGGGCTTGGGGGGACAGCCTTGCCCAGAGCCAGCTTTACTGGGGAGTGGGTTGAAATGGGGCATCTCTGTTTCTTTCCACTTCTCCTCTCATCAAATGTACTAGATTTCTAGAATTAGGCTGAATGGAGGCCCTGAAATTCAGTTGCCTTTGAAAGATTCCTTTGGTGTGAATGTTTTATCTACTTTGATGTAATTCCCTGAAAATCCAAGTATCATCATTTTATCAGTTTTAGAAATAATTTCTTATTTGTGTGCTTTTTTTTTTGAGATAGGGTCTGGCTCTGTCACCCAGACTGGAGTGCAGTGGTATGATCATAGCTTACTGCAGCTTTGAACTCCTGGGCTCAAGCGATCCTCAGTCCCCAAGTAGCTGGGACTACAGGTACACACCACCATCCCTGGCTTTTTTTTTTTTTTGTAGAGATGAGGGTCTCACTATGTTGTCCAGGCTGGTCTTGAATTCCTTGATTCAGGCAATCCTCCTGCTTCAGCCTCCCAAAGTACCGAGATTATAGGTATGAGCCACTGCACCTGGCCTCTATTTTTGTTTAACTTCAGCTATGGTTTATATTAATGAAGATGATATGTTATCATCTGGGGGGTGTAGCGGGCTGTAACTGCCAGTGGAAACCTCTCTCCTCTTCCTACCCACATCCTTCCTCCTTCAGTGAATTTCTGTGTTACTCCGTGGGGCACACGAGCTAATACATTATTCCTGAGCCGGTCTCAATTGGGATTCTGTCACTTGCAAATGACAGACTAGTACAGGGACTATTATTTTGACAGTGGATTCATACATTGATTGAATTAAGATAGCTATTTCTAACATTTATCTATGTCTTTCTCAACATTTAGCGTGACATTTTAGACAGAGTAGATGCTTGAAAAAATTAGATAACTTGATACCCTGAACGCACAAACACACACAAAAAAAGCAGAAAAATGTATTTTGACAAAAGCCACAATCATGGAGGAATATTAGCAATGTTTTGCTTCATACTGTGGTGTTGCTATTAAAATCCACCGATGACCAGATATGTATTCCTGAAAGAAGTGTTTCTCATTCTATATTGGCTAAGGCTGTGTTTCGGTTGTTTGCAAATAACTTTCTTACAAAAAGGCAAGAAACTATAACCTCAAAAATGATTTCCTAACAGAGTTAAGATGATGCAATGTGATGGTTACAATAATAAGAGTAACACAATAATTGCACTGCAGTGTTGACTGTGTAAAGCTGGGTTTTCAATCCTCTGTCTTCACAATAACTATGCTGTAGGAAGTCTCATTCCCCAAGTTACAGAAGAGAAAACGGAGGCTTAGAGAGATTACATGATCTTCCTGTCTGCCTTCCTTCCTCCCCCTCCTTCTCTCTCTCTCTTCCTTCCTTCCCTCCTTCTTTCCTTACCTCTCTATTTCCCTTCCTCCCTTCCTTCCCTCTTTTCTTTTTTCTTCCCCTCCCTCCCTCCTTCCTTCTCTCTTTTCCTTCCTCTTTTAGCTAACTCCCATTCCCAGAAACTGACGTGAATAAAAACAAGTACTGGACCTAAAAGTGTCAAAGTTACACTGCAACTAGGATCTGACTTCTAAGGATGAGGTCAACACTTTAAAAAAGAGAAACAGGGCTGGGCTTGGTGGCTCACATCTGTAATCCCAGCACTTTGGGAGGCCGAGGCAGGTGGATCATGAGGTCAAGAGATTGAGACCATCCTGACCAACATGATGAAACCTTGTCTCTACTAAAAGTACAAAAATTAACTGGGCGTGGTGGCATGCACCTGTAGTCCCAGCCACTTGGGAGGCTGAGGCAGGAGAATTGCTTGAACCTGGGAGGCAGAGGTTGCAGTGAGCCGAGTTCGCACCACTGCACTCTGGCCTGGTGACAGAGCGAGACTCTGTCTCAAAAAAAAAAAAAAAAAAAAAAAAACAGAAGAGATTACATGATTTAAATGAAAATTGAAGTTGGAGCTGGAGGAGGGCCTGGAGTCCCTGCTGGGCTGCCCTCCAAGTTGTCTCTATTTGCTGGGGCAGGATAATTAACCTCTCAGGGACTTCTCCATAGGTTTGGTATTGTTCTGTCCTCTTACAGTGAGACTGCATGGCTTAAAGAGATTTATTATTTATAACTGTTTTCCAACTTTCTAGGCTCAAGGTGCCTGTGCAAAAAGTCAGGGGCCCGATTCTTTCAACTCAGAATGGCAGAACAGCTTTGCAAATATGAATCCAAAACACTTTATGTATATGTTGAAACTATTCATGTCAGGGGTCTTCCTTGTGGAAATATGGTGTCCAGTTTTTTTGGCAATGAAGAAATTGCTTCTTAGACAGGAAAGAGCCATGTCAGTGGAGCCCTGGGCCCTGCTACTAGGAGGGGAGAGGAACACAAGAGCAGGCAGAGCTTCAGCTCCACATCAAGGGAAAAGCAGTGCCAGAGGTAGAACTTGGCAAACATCCCTGCGAGCTGTAGGGATCTCTTTTGAAAACTAGTTGCAGCCAAGCACGGTGGCTCACACCTGTAATCCTAGCACTTTGGTAGGCTGAGGTGGGAGGGTCACTTGAGGTTAGGGATTTGAAACAAGCTTGGGCAACACAGCGAGACCACCCTCTCTACAAAAAATAAAAAAATTACTGTAACCCCAGCACTTTGAGAGGCCAAGGTGGGCAGATCACTGGAGGCCAGGAGTTCAAGACCAGACTGGCCAACATGGTGAAACCCTGTCTCTACTAAAACATAATAATTAGCCAGGTATGGTGGTGGGTCCCTGTAATTCCAGCTACTTGGGAGGTGGAGGCAGGAGAATCACTTGAAGCTGGGAGGCAGAGGTCGCAGTGAGCTGAGATCACACTACTGCACTCCAGCCTGGGTGACGAGGGAGACTCCATCTTAAAAAAAAAAAAAAAATAGCTAGCGTGGTGGCATGTGCCTGTGGTCCCAGCTACTTGGGAGGCTGAGGTGGGAGGATAACTTGAGCTTGGGAATTCGAGGCTGCAGTGAGTATGATCGCACCACTGCATTCCAGCCTGGGTGGCAAAGCCAGACTCTGTCTTCAAAAACAAAACCAAAACCCACCATTGCTGGAGCTGGGTTCAAGCAGGGGTTGATGTGGTAGCCATGAGTAGGCCCTGGTCAAGGCCCATGGGTTGCTCCTCACATGGTCTGGAGAGATGTTGGGTGGAGCCTTCTGGGCTGCTGGGCTGCTGTTGTGGCTTCGCCCAGGAAGACCTGTGTCCAAGGCACATAAGGACACTGTGGTGTTCACTGTGATCAGTTACTTGCCACAGCTGCTATTGGTAGTGAAAACCTGTTTTTATAGCCCCTTGGAAGAGTTTCTTTGTCTTTCTTTTTTTTTTGAGACGAAGTTTTGCTCTTGTCTCCCATGCTGGAGTACAATGGCACAACCTTGGATCATTGCAACCTCCACCTTGTTAAAACGTGCTCTGAATGAAATGACCCCCTAAACAGGCTTTGTGTGAGCAACATGGCTGTTTATTCACCTGGCTACGGGCAGGCTGAGTTGGAGAAGAGAGTCAGTGGAGGGCAGTGGGATAGGAGTTGGTTTTATAGGTGTGAGGTAGGCAGTGGAAAGTTACAGAAGTTACAGTTAAGGGCAGTCTTTGCAAGCTGGGAGGGGGTCATAGGGTCTGGAGTCACGAGGTTGACCCATCAGTTGAGCAAGGTCCGTTACAAAGCCCAGTTGCCTTGTCAGTTGAGGCGGGAATAAGAAACAATAGAAGAAAGTCTGAAAGTTAATTAGGCACCACAGGGGTTATTCTTCTCCTTTTGAGGTTTTCCAGTTACTTCAGACTTCCTAGTTCCAGGAACTCATCTGAAGGTGTATATGCAGGTTGCAGAGGTTACCATGCAGTCCATGGCGTAGTCAGTCAGCCTAAAAGACCTTACACACCTCCCTGGTTTAATGACTCCTGCCTCAGCTTCCCAAGTAGCTGGGATCACAGGCATGTGCCACCATGGCTAGCTAATTTTTTATTTTTGTAGAGACAGTGTTTTACCATGTTAGTCATGGGTCTCAAACTCCTGACCTCGGGTGATCCACCTGCCTCGGCCTCTCAAAGTGCTGGGATTACAGATGTGAGCCAGTGCGCCCGGACCCCTTGGAAGAATTTCATTCCCAGTTGGGGGAGGAGTAGGAGAGCTGGAGTGAGTTGGGGAGAGGCAGATGCATTTTACCTGGGTTGGCAGGGCAAGAAACAGAGAAGAAGGCATAGGGGCAGGCCCTGGCCCGAGCACGCCTGCACCTGCTTCCTGGTTATTTTCAGTTCCCAGTATTCTGGGCCTACCAGCTTTTCTTCCTGTCTTTCTGCTACTCTTGTTTTTTTACGCTCTCCCCCTTCACTGCATAGAAATATTTGGTTTTGGAAATATAGAATTATGAGATTGCCCAGAAAACACTTCATTGATGGAGATATTTGTGCCAACGTCTGAACCAGCTGTGTGATGGAGAGGAGCACATGCTTGCATTTTTGCCTCCTAAGTTCTGTGCCATTTGCTCTGAGCCGAGACTGGATGGAGCTCTTGGAAAAGATGGACTTGTGAAAATAAATGCAACGTGTTTGCTTCAATCTCAGTCAATGATCATTTCTTTTCAAAGATATAAATCAGTGATTTTTAAATTTAAAAAGTCAGCGTTAAACACTATTCCATAATGTAGAGGGAAAGTTTTAAGAGGGAGGCTGCTGATGGAATGTGTTTTATCATTCAAGGATCTCAGGGAGGAGCTGAATTGCTCTGGGGAAAAGGCCTCACCTTTAACCTCTCTTAAAGTCACAGGCTGCCTGTAATCCCAGCACTTTGGGAGGCCAAAGCATGCGGATCACCTGAGATTAGGAGTTTGAGACCAGTCTAGCCAACATGGTGAAACCCCATTGCTACTAAAAATACAAAAACTGTCTTTTCTTTTGGTATGCCACTGAAGATCTTGGTGTTGCTATGGGCCGCTGCCCCACCCATTGTTACCCATATTGTAAGAACAAGCCATACCCAAAGTCTCGCTACTGCCAGAGGTGTCCCTGATGCCAAGATTTGCATCTTTGACCTGGGGCGGAAGAAGGCAAAAGTAGATGAGTTTCCATTCTGTGGCCACATGGTGTCAGATGAAGTTGAGCAGCTCTCCTCTGAAGCCCTGGAGGCTGCCCGAATTTGTGCCAATAAGTACATGGTGAAAAGTTGTGGCAAAGATGGCTTTCATATCCGAGTGCGGCTCCACCCCTTCCACGTCATCTGCATCAACAAGATGTTGTCCTGTGCTGGGGCTGACAGGCTCCAAACAGGCATGCGAGGTGACTTTGGAAAGCCCCAGGGCACTGTGGCCAGGGTTCACATTGGCCAAGTGATCATGTCCATCCGCACCAAGCTGCAGAACAAGGAGCATGTGACTGAGGCCCTGTGAGGGCCAAGTTCAAGTTCCCTGGCCGCCAGAAGATCCACATCTCAAAGAAGTGGGCCATCACTAAGTTCAATGCCGATGAATTTGAAGACATGGTGGCTGAGAAGTGTCTCATCCCAGATGGCTGTGGGGTTAAGTACATCCCTAATTGTGGTGCTCTGGACAAGTGGCCGGCCCTGCACTTATGAGGGCTTCCACTGTGCTGCCCCCTCGCAATATGAACCAATAAATTTTCTTCCTGTCCACCTTAAAAAAAAAAATACAAAAATTACCCGGGCGTGGTGGCAGGTGCCTGTAATCCCACCTACTTGGGAGGCTGAGGCAGGAGAATCACTTGAACCTGGGAGGTGGAAGTTGCAGTGAGCGAAGATCGTACCACTGCACTCCAGCCTGGTCTATAGAGTGAGACTCTGTCTTAAAAACAAAAAAAAAGAAAAAAAAAATCACAGGCTTACCCTGGCCCCCCTTAGAAAGAACAAAGCCCATCATATGCCATATACCAGTTGCTTCTGGTAGCAACAGAGGCTGGGCATTCAGCCCTTGTGTCCACCTTAGGTAGCAGATTATAGAACATAGGCCCAGCTCAGCTTGCTTTACAAGACGAATGCCCAGATAAATGTGTTACTCATCAGAAAATACATCAAGCTTTTTCCCTCCACCTTACAGTTCTGGAGGTGGTGATAGTAATGAATCCATCAATGCCATGTGGATTTTTATATCGCTCTGCAACCAGACACTGGCCAGTCTGATGTGACAGTCTGTGGTCACTTTCAGCCCCTTCTTGATTTCTCCAAGTACAGTATTTCCTTTTCTGAAATCGACTGGCCTATCTTCTTCCAGACCAGGTCAGGGATAAATTATGTGACCTGATCTCCTGCCTTGAGTACCATGATCGGCAAATTTCACTTGGAACCCAACTCCTTCCTGAACTTTGAAATTGTCCAATGCTCCTCAGTGTATCCATCTCCAAAAAGTCGCCCTGACTCGGTGCTTGATGCTGAGATGTACCAGGTGAACCTGCTCTCTTCTTAGTAACCTAATCCGTTTTTGAGAAATTGACCCATGTACACTCAGTGTTGTTGTAAAGATGCTGGCTCTCTGTCCTGCTTGGAAATGCACAGTCCTCATCTTCTAAGGTAGAGAAACAAAGATGATGGGACATACATCCATGGTTAGTATTGAGTTCTTGAACTTATCAGCCCTTCTGCGGCACCAAAGAAATCCCCAACTCAAACACAAATAAGGAAGCTCTGGGCTATGGAGCGCTTGTGTGGCAAACTGGGTGTCAGTCACTGTTAATGGACCGTGGCCAATGGGAACCTTTCTGCCTCTTTTATCTTTACCCTGGAGGTTTTTTTTTTTTTTCCTAATGAAAATGTGCTGGGGGAAGGGGGATGGTGGTGGAAAGAACTGGATGATAATTTCTTTCTTTGCCTCCTATTTGCGTCACCTGGCAAGTTCTCCTTTAATAACAAGAATGGTGGGCATGAGTGAGTGGCTACCTTGATGTCTGAGACAAATCCTCTTTGAGAATGCCAGACTTCCACCGGGGGGAAACTGCAAATGGGTTCCCACCCCCAGCACCCCCACCAAACAAATCACCACCACTTAGCTGCACTTTTTCTCTTCTAAACCCAGACCCGTGAAAGCTGAAGATTTTCAAAGAAGTAGGGTGTGTCGCTGCAGCTGCTGCATCAAACAAAAGCAAACAGATTAAATTAATTTAGCCTTCAAAATCAGTTCCATTCTCTAATTCATAAAATACTTCAAACACGGCAAGAAATGTCATCTCCCAGATGATCGGGACTAATTCACTTTATCTCTTTTTCCCTCTTGCATCTGAAATGCAAACTATCGAGACACTTTCCCAGTCAAAATAAACTGCTCATTCCAAATGCTTCTGCCAGTTTTTAATAAGAATCTTCTCTGCTCTGTACACAAAACAAACTCAGTTTCTAACGCACTTCAGGAGAGCTGCATGAAAAAAGAAAAAAGAGGAACAATGTCCTCATTACAGTATGTTAAGTTGCCAGCACTAGGCAATTAAAAGGTAGAGTCTGTAGGAATGCTGCAGAACAGAACAGTTAGCTTCATTGTCTTCTCATTAACAAGATGGTTATTTTACCTCTCCAGGTAGGAAGGTTAAGAAACAAAACATTCTTGGCTTCTAAGGCACTCCAGGAAAATAAGCAGTTGTTGACAGCTAGGACTTGTGGAAAGAACCGTTTATACATAAATAAATTTGCACATCCTTGTGGTTGTAATAAATATAATTCCAAGTCCATTCTATTGGACTAGATGGAGAAACCATTTAAAGAAACATCAGAGTCCTCCCAGAGCAAACGCTCCTGTCCTGCTGACGCCGTCACCACTGACGCTGCTGAGTAATGCCTCCCCTTGGGACCCAGGAATTTGGAATTTTTCCTGCAGCGTGCTATGTTGTTGACGCCACAGACTTAGCGCTGGGAGGAACTGCGGAGACTCTTACTTGCTCTCTGCCTGGGCTCTTCAATGCTTGACTGTCGTTTAAAAAATGATGACCCAAATCTTTGCCATTTGCCAAGTGTGAGTACTTTGTGGTAGAGAGGAATGCGGTTCTCTTTGATTCTGGAATTCCTCCTGGTTTCCCTGTGTGGGTGGAAAAGAGCCAAGAATGTAAGTGGTTCAGATTCTCCTATGTTCTGAAGAAACAAAATGAAACAGTCTATCCTTATGCAGATTTTTACATTTGATGCTGAGGAGTTTTTCTTTCACAAGATAGATACCTTCATCATTTTTCTTATGCTTTCACTGGAAAATGTAACACATTCCCTTGCAAGGGAAACAGGAGAAAACTCCCTTTTAAAAGAATAGGCACAAAGGATGTATTTCTTCATCATAAAGACAGTGTTTACAGTAAGATAAAAGTATTATTGCAGTTGCTTACGGCTTGAACGGTTTTCAGGAAGAAAAGTCTCGAATGTTACTTTTTCAGTAAATTTCAGTAAATTTCTCAGGGACCTAATACTTATTTTAACCCCAGCCATAAATTTTCTTCCCATATGGTCTTCTGCATTGACAGTAGGTAGTGTGAGAGACTAATAAGATCATCATGGAATTCCAGTGATATGCTGGTTTGCCTATCATTTAATGATTATCAATTAATCATTTAATACCCTTTAATGGCCAAGTTGATTTTCAGAGTTTTGTTAGATAAGACCATACAGTGCTTTGTTAATTAAAACGTGATCTTGGAAAGCATGTAACTTTGATACAAAGTAAACTTTTATATAAAACAAAGCCTTAAATTAGCAGTTTTTGATGAAAGCCTTCCTAGAAATATCCTGTTTGGAGAGAAAAAGAAAACTACTTTCAGCTACAGAGACCCAAACACCAAATACCTTGAAAATCAGATGTTTTGATCCTTATTAAGACACATTAAGAGCATTACTAAGTTATAGCTGGACTGAATTTACACATTTTTGGAAGAGAAACCAATTCTGGGCATTAAACTTGTAATAGCAAATATCATCTGCATATGGGTTTAATTGTAAAACAAATAGGGTTTTTATTTTTCATAATTGCCATCATCATGACCCAATTTTTGTGTCAAGCCCGGTGCTGAGTAGGAAGGATAACACACGGCTTCTCGCTCTTGTAGGCTTCTTCTTCTTCTTTTTTTTTTTTAGACTGAGTCTCGCTGTCGCTCAGGCTGGAATGCAATGGTGCGGTATCGGCTCACTGCAACCTCTGCCTCCTGGGTTCAAGCAATTTTCCTGCCTCAGCCTCCTGAGTAGCTGGGATTACAGGCATGTGCCACCATGCCTGGTTAATTTTGTATTTTTGATAGAGACGGGGTTTCACCCTGCTGGCCAGGCTGCTCTCAAACTCCTGACCTCAAGTGATCCACCTGCCTTGGCCTTCCAAAGTGACAGGATTACAGGCATGAGCCACTGTGCCTGGCCTCTCTTAGCCTTCTTAGACCCCCTTACCTTCCCCCCACGCCATGGCACTCCTTTCTTCTCTTTGCCCAGTATTTCTTCTTTTAGGTTCCAGTGAGATCTCCCGAAAACTGATTATTTCGAGGAATTAGCAAAGAAAGCTCTTAAAGACAGAAACTTTACTGAGGTCTAGGAGAGAGGTGTCTTCAAGACCCATTACTGGCATCTAGTGTGGGTGTAGCGGGTGAAGAGAATTTTCCCTTCCCCTCTGAAGGTTCCACTCTGCTGAAATGAATTGATGACAGGCAGACCGAAAGGAGAAAAGGCATGTAAATTTACCAACACGCATAAGCATGGAAACCATGCAAACTATGAGACTCAAGGAAGGGTCAGATGGTTGAGGCCTAAATATACTCTTCATAGGAGAGAGGGAAATGGAGGGTGTAGGCAGTTTTGAGGGGTGGTAAATAATTTTCAAGGGAATTGGAAGAGCCCAAATAATAGACAATGGCCTGAGACACAGTTCTGAGCTCTGCGGGAGGTGGTGGTAAGGTGAGGGACAGAAATGCACTGTGAACAAAGGTTTGCTTATTATGGAGATGAAATCTCCTAATAATCTTTTGGAGTTACCCTCAGAAGAACAGAAGGGTTTCTGAATATTGTGATGGTGGTTAATCTTTCTTGGTTCCTAGGAAGGGGGTTTTAAGACAATTCTATTTCTTTTGGAAGAAATTTTCCTCAATCAGATAAGGGAACTTCCAGAGTGAAGCCCTGAATGGGCTTGGCTTGTAGGGGAAGGGGTTGGGGGAAAGAAACAAGAGAAGGTTAGAAAAATTCTTAATTTGGCGGGGCACGGTGGCTCACGCCTATAATCCCAGCACTTTGGGAGGCCAAGGTGGGCGGATCACAAGGTCAGGAGATCAAGACCATCTTGGCCAACGTAATGAAACCTCGTCTCTACTAAAAATACAAAAAATTTAGCTGGGTGTGATGGTGCGTGCCTGTAATCCCACCTACTTGGGAGGCTGAGGCAGGAGAATTGCTTGAAACAGGGAGTCAGAGGTTGCAGTGAGCCAAGATTGTGCCACTGCACTCCAGCCTGGTGACAGAGAGACTCTGTCTCAAAAAAGAAAAAGAAAAAAAAAGAAAAATTCTTTTGAGGAAGCTTCTAAGGCTTTCCAATTTCCTTTAATTCAAAAACGCTCAGCATACCAGAGTACCATATTGGGGGGTATCATTTTCTGAGCCCCCAACATTGGGATGGAGGATGGTTCTCTTTGACTACAGCTCCATACAGTGGGTAGAATATGCTGACAGCAGGGAGAGTGGTTCCAGTTTCCCACAGATGTTTTAGTGTGTGTGTGTTTGGGTGTCACTGAGGACCACACACCATCAGATGACCCTCTTGGCCTTGCTTTCACATTAGATTCTTTACAACTTGCTTATAAAACACCCATAACAGGGCAGCAATCAAGAGAAGAAATTTAGAAGAAGTTAAGTCTAAAGGAGGGGGTTGGCAAATGTTTTCTGTACAGAGCCAGAGTAAAGAGTTTCAGCTTCCTGGGCCACGTAGTTTCTGTTGCAACTGTCAGCTCTGCTGTTGTGCTACAGGCAAGGGAATAAGCATCTTCAACGGAACAATAAGTAGGCACCAGGCTGAGTTTGCCCTTTGACTGTAGTTTTCTGACCCACAGTCTGGCCTCAGAATATTAAGATTAAACTAAGGAAAATGTATTTTCAGTGAACTGGATAACTGAAGGGTCTGTATCATCATTCAAAGGGGCCCAAATTTAGTTATGAGTTTCCTAAAGGTCAAAGTAAAGAGGAAAACCAGTCTTACTTCCATGAGATTAACACACACCGGTTGCTCTGGAGAAGTCTTGGAGTTGTGGCTATGATCATCTTTTAAAGGCCCCTAGAAAGGGTGTTATGGGGTGTAAGGGACAAAGTTCACAGCGTTACATTTTCAGTAGCCAGTTTCATATAGCTGCTATTAAGCAACCATCTAAGTGAGTCAAGGGCACCATTCCAAAGCATATTTTAGAAAAACAAATTTGAGGACACAAGGCACTTCAGTCCTATTGCTGCTGGTCTGGGCTTAAATTGACATCAAATGGAGACCTTTTAGCTGAGCAATGAGATGCATGCTTGTCTTCCGGACGGTCTTTCATGATGATCTCCATGAATACGGAGTTGCTCCTCTCATACCCAGCTGGTGTCGGGATTCCCTTGTAGCTACAAGGCCCTCATTCGATCGGGTGTAGTTACGTGCCTGCTCATTCTTTCCTGTTTGGGAACAACCGGGCTTAGGTCCCGATTCCTGCCCTATCATAAAATATGAAAAGAAGTCAGATGACGATGATTTTCATGTCTTGTTATTACCTCGCTCCTTTGATTACTGGTGTTATATTGATTACCGTTTAATGGTTTCTAGGTCCAGGTACTTGGCTAAGCACTTTATGTGCATTATCTCTTAATTCTCACAATCCTATGGGAATACACTATATTATTCATTTCTTTTAGGATGAGAAAATTGAGACAGAGAGATTAATAGCTTGCCTGGAATTACTCACATAGTATATGGATATGAACATATGCTCTTTTTTTTCAGAGATTGTTTCGTAATTTTTATTTTCTTACAGTTTTTTGAATTGGGATCCAGCATTGCAAGTAGTTGACAGCAACCGATTGGTCTTGAACTAATCAGTTCCCTTTTTCTATCTCTTCTATATTCTTTGCAATTTTTTGTTGTTGAAAGAATATGGTTATTTGTCTTCTAGATTTATTTTAGTCTTAGTTTTGCTGATTGAGTATTCACTAACATTTAAGGTTTCTTCCGTCTCCTGTATTTGCTGGAAGTGATATATCTGGATTATAGGGGCTTGATTAGATTTTAAATGAATGCTTGCAATGGTCTCTCCATTATAATTTTATTTGCATTTCTCTTATTGTAGGTAGAATTGAACATATTTTCAACCCTTTGACTCTTTTTTTTTGTTTGTTTTTGAGACGGAGTCTCACTCTGTCACCCAAGCTGAAGAGCACTGGTACAATCTCAGTTCACCGCAACCTCCACCTCCCCGCTTAGGCTATTCTTTTGCCTCAGCCTCCCACATATAGCTAGGACTATGGGTACATGACACTGTGCCTGGCTAGATTTTGTATTTTTGGTAGAGATGGGGTTTTACCATGTTGCCCAGGCTGATCTTGAACTCCTGACCTCAAGTGATTGGCCTGCCTCAGCCTCCCAAAGTGCTAGAATTGCAGGCATGAACCAGCAAGCCCAGCCTAACCTTCTGGCTCTTGACCAAGGCTCTTAGCCTCCACTTCTTTTAAGGGAGCTCTCATGGCTTCCTGGGTTCCTTGCCTTGACCTGCCACTGCTGGCCTCCTGGTCTTCTTTGTGATGTCCTGGATGCCAGCACTTGCTTGCCTGTTAATGGTTGCTTCTCTTTGTGGCTTTTCAGCTTCTGGAACCCTTAACCAGCCTTGGTTCTCATCAGGGAATTATGCTCAGATTCTCATCCCAATTACTTGGATCTTGACCCTTTTGAATAATCCTCTGGTCTGCACCCTCTGCCTCCCCACCACCCTTTCTTGGTCACACTTGTTACTACTGCCATCTCCACCCTGGTGTGAACAAAGGTCGAATTTTCTGTTCATGTATGGTTTCTACAATCTTTATAGCTGTGGTCTGAATCCAGTCTACTAAAGGCCAAAAACAGGGGTAGAGGCATGTCAACTTCATGGGAATACATGTAAGATAACATGTATAGTAACTGAACACCTTTCCTTAATTCCTTCCTTCCTTCCTTCCCTCCCTCCCTCCTTCCTTCCTTCCCTCCCTCCCTCCTTCCCTGCCTCCTTCCTTCCTTCCTTCTTTCCTTCCTTCCTTCCTTCCTCTCTTTTGTTAGTTCATTCGTTCGTTTATTTTTTGAGACTGAATATCATTCTCTTGCCCAGGCTAGAGTGTAGTGGTGTTATCTTGGCTCACCACAGCCTCCACCTCCCAGGTTCAAGCTATTCTTCTGCCTCAGCCTTCCAAGTAGCTGGGACTACAGGCGCCCACCACCACGCCCAGCTAATTTTTGTATTTTTAGTAGAGACAGTGTTTCACTATGTTGGCCATGCTGGTCTCGAACTCCTGACCTCGTGATCTGCCCACCTTGGCCTCCCAAAGTGCTGGGATTACAGGCGTGAGCCACCGTGCCTGGCCCAGCACATCTTTGTTAATATGGCAATTCTCTTTAGAGAGGAGATCAATGGAGACTTCATAATAATGTTGGTAGCATTTCACTGGCCTAGCCATGCCCTGCAAATGGAGAATGTTAGTAATTTTTCCATGTCTAGCTCTGAGCTGCAAAGAATGTTATTAAATAAATCATTAAAGATAAAAAGATTCCTGAAATGGCAAGTATTTTATGTCTCTGGTGATGAAAACCAAATATGCTGTTCACATTGCAGACATGTATAATCTATTAGACGGTTTCAAGAACACAATAGGATGAAATCAGTGACTAACAGAAAATAGAAAATAAAATCCATTCATCCAGTCACAGATAGGCTGAGAACAAGCCAAGGTCATAGCAAGGAAGAGAATCTGAAGGCCAAGTCTAAACAGGGGGAGAACCAGAGATGGAAGAATGAGCAGTGATGTAAAAGCCAGAAGGCCCAAGCCCTGCATGGAATGTGGCTGAGGAATGGGTCAGGGTGAGAAGTTCAAACTTAAGATCCTGGACAGTGGATGCGCTAAACTCTCACATGACATGGGGTCCTGCATGGCTGTTTAGAGCATAGGATCCAAGCATGGCATGGCAAATCAGTGGCCCCTGAATGGGATGATTCATGAGTCACAAGAGTGACTCCTTTGCTATAGTGATTGATGCCTTACTTGATTCTTACAGGCTCTGAAATCTCATTATAATAGCAACTTTAGACACTTCCTGGAAGTAGAACAGCTTATCTTGAAAAATTTCAGTGGAACCTGTGCACCCCGAAAATTTGAGACAGGTCTCAGTTAATTTAGAAAGTTTATTTTGCCAAGGTTGAGGACATACCCATGACACAGCCTCAGAAGTCCTGAAGGCATGTGCCCAAGGTGGTTGGGGCACAGTTGAGTTTCATATATATTTTAGGGAGACATGAGGCATCAATCAATATATGTAAGAAGTATGCTGATTCGCTGATTTGGTCTGGAAGGGCAGGACAACTTGAAGCAACGGCCAGAAGATGGGGAGGGGACTTCCAGGTCATAGATAGGCGAGAGAGGAATGGTTGCATTCTTTTGAGTTTGTGATGATCCTTTTCAAGGGAGGCAATCAGATACGAATCTATCTCAGTGAGCAGAGGGGGTGACTTTGAATAGAAGAGGAGGCACGTTTGCCCCAAGCAGTTCCCAGCCTGACTTTCCCCTTTGGCTCAGTGATCTGGGGGCCCCCAAGATTTATTTTCTTTCACAAACCTTACAAGCTGTACCAATGATCTTCTTGCTCATGGCCCACTTTTGTAATGATGAATCTGTTCTTCCAAAAGCAGAAAATTAAAATAGTCCTTTCCACAATGCAAACTTAAACTTTAAACAATGTCCTAGTGACCCAGTTAGGAGGGTGCTTTTCTTATTTTCTTCTTTTTAGAGGCGAGGTTTTGCTCTGTCACTCAGGATGGAGTGCAGTGGCACCATGATAGCTTTGCAGCCTTGAATTCCTGGGCTCAAACAATCCTCCTGCCTCAGTCTTCCAAGTAGCTGGGATTACAGGCACAAACCACTATACCCTGTGGATGGTGTTTTTTAATACAAAATGCACAATCAGTTCACAAAAACACGGTTTAAAAAATCTTGGTCTGGTGTGAGATTTGTTAATTTTGATGCAAAACTCAGGAGACCAGTTGGCTGTAATGTGATGGCTGCTCCTCTCTTTATTAGGCCAGCTTTGAGGAAGTGGTGCGAGAGAGTGAGGAAACGTCCCTAACCCCTTTAGGGGAAAACTTCTTCAGAGTAGAACCAAGTTTGGCAAGTCTCTGAGGTCTGGAGTGAAATACAATAAAATTTGCATTTATATAGCAGTCCTTATGCTCTTCCTTTATATGTGCTATCCATATTAAATAAAAACACAATTAAGAGTTAGTTCTAAAATACCAGGTCAAACATATCAAACAAAATCAGGAATGGCAATTAGTGCTAGAATACCAGAACAAACAGACGGCTATTGAGTTTGGATTTAAGAAGGGAAATAGGATGTGCTTGCTGCATATCAATGGAGGAGGAATTCTGGAGCTTGGGCTGACATGGGCTGGGAGGGTGGGCTCCTGGAAGAGCCAAGTTGGGACAGTGACCAGGCCTGGGCATCATGATGATTAGAAAGAACAAAAACTCAGTGCAGCTAAAATTAGCGGACACGCACCAGGTGCCAGGGAAATATTATCAGACTTGAATTCTGTCTTCAAGCCACTTTTTTTTTTTTTTTTTTTTTGGAGACCGAACCTTGCTGTGTCACCCAGGCTGGAGTGCAGTGGTGCAATCTCAGCTCACTGCAACCTCAGCCTCATGGGTTCTAGAGATTCTCCTGCCTCAGCCTCCTGAGTAGCTGGGACTACAGGTGTGCACTGCCATGTCTGGCTGATTTTTTTTTTTTTTTTTTTTAGTAGAGATGAGGTTTTTGCCATGTTGACCAGGCTGGTCTCAAACTCCTGGCCTCAAGTGATCCACCTACCTCAGCCTCCCAGAGTGCTGGGATTACAGATGTGGGCTACCGTGCCTAGCCAGCCAAGCCACTTAAGAGTCCAGTGGAGGACCTTCAGTGTTTGTTGCAGTGTACGACCTAAAAATAAACCCATGCTGCTCTACCTAAGAGCTGAAATGAAATTCAGCTCAGGTCCCTTAACTGCTCTGAAGTCGCAGAAGCTCTGAAAACCAAAAAGATTTTCTTAAGAAGGAGCTGAAATTTTGTAATCTTTATCTATCCTGCTTGGTATGAATGTTCATATGATTCACTATAGAAATATTAATAGGTTTGATTGAGGGGTCTTATCCAGACTCTGCTGGGTGTGTTACATAGAATATAGTAGAATATATGTACTCTATAATCTTTCTAAAACCCAAAAACATCTGAATTCTGGAATACTCCAGACTCCAAAGTTACAAAAAGGGGTCCAGATGCAGACCCCAAGGTTTTACCACAAACTTTTTTTAATCAGCAAGATCTTTATGACCTGTATTTGGTGCCGACCTCCTATCTCATCCTGTGACTTATCATGCCTTAACCCTCTGGAAATGCAGCCCACTAGGTCTCAGGTCATTTTACCCGGCTCCTATTCAAGATGGAGTTGCTCTGGTTCACACGCCTCTGACAATATGACCTGTTGTAAAATGGTCTCTCTTCAGCCTGTAGTTCCTCACTGCACAGTCCCCATTAATTCAATATATGGCTTTGTTCCTCAGGCTCCAGCTGAACTTTTTCTCATCAATGTTTCTTTTTTTTTTTCTTTCCCTTTGGCCTTAACTTGTTGATCTGATGGCAAAGGTATGACTTCCCCCTTCCAGTGGGCTCTGTCCTTGGCATCATTCCCTGACACCCCGGTAGCTGCACCTCTCTCTTGCCTCCTGGACCAAACCTCTGTTTTGTTTGCACCTTTCCTTAGGACCACGCTCCCTGCTCCCTATGGAGCCTCTTGCATTGTAGGTACTAATAAATATTTGTAATGAAGGAATTCCCCAAGGCCCAGATGGCAGTTCTCCACCCCCCGCAGAGAGCGCATCCATTCACAGCAGTCACCGGCTGGGCAGAGGCTCCTAAATCTACATATTCAGGTCTGACCTGTCACTGGAGTTCCTTTGCCATTGTTACGGATGTTTACTCATCTCTTCAGCTAATTGTCTTGCTGGCACCTCATTTTCAACCTCTCTGTTCAAGTCTCTCTCACACACAAATCACACACTTGATTATGAATGGGAAGAAGTTGGTAGGCTGGAGGAATGGCTGCGGGACAGGAGGGAGACTTTTAGAAAAATTGTGCCTTGTGTTTGTTGTACTTTCAAGTGTATTGCTTAAAAATAAAGTAACGTATTTTTTCAAAGGGAACGTTACATGACATTCTGGAAAAGGAAAAACTATGGAGAGAATAAGAAGACTGTTGGTGACCCGGGGCTTGAGGGGACGGAGGGATGAGAAGGGGGGAGCACAGAAGACTTTTAGGGCAGTGAAATTCTTCTGTAGGTTCCTATAAATGGGGGATGTGCATCATCATCCATTTGTCCAAACCCATGGAATATACAACACAGACAGAACCCCAAAAGTCAACTACAGACTTTGAGTGATCGTGATGTGTTAATGTGGGTTCGTGGATTGTAACAGATGTCCCACACTGCTGAGGGGATGTCAGGACGCTGATGGTGGGGAGGATGAGTGTGTTTGGGGGAGGGGCTGTGCGGGAACTCTGCACATTTTACCCCATTTCATGTGAACCTAAAACTGCTCTAAAAATGTCTACTAATAAAAAAAACAAACCAAACAAAGAAAAGATAAGCATCAGGAGTGGTGGTGCACACCCGTAATCCCAGCAAGTTGGGAGACTGAGGAAGGAGGATTACTTGAGGCCAGGAGTTTGAGACCAGCCTGGGCAATAGAGCAAGATCCCTTCTCTCTAAAAACAAAGAAACCCCAAAACCAAAAAACAAGGGCCTGGACTGAGCCTGAGGTTTGGGATTTTGTGCTGGAGGCTCACTATATTTAAACTAATTAGAGTCAGTGTAGACAAACTGATTATTCATAAAAGGAAGAAATAGTCCACTAACCCAGGCTGGATTCACTGGGGTCCCTGTTGACAGCTCAGGCCTCCAGGTCTAGTGAATCCCAGGCTGTTTTGTCCTTCCTTTGGAAGAGCATTTGTGTTTGACCTCTGCCATGACTTTGTGGGTTGGGCCTCCTTTAGCTCACCCCCTGGAATACTCTAAGAGTCTTCTGAAGATTTGAACATTTCTGCCTCTTTCTCTACCATCCTGTACAATATCGTCAGATTAAAATGCATTTCTTCATGTTACTTCTCGCTTTAAAAAACCTACAATGCAGGTTGGGCGAGGTGGCTCACTCCTCTAATCCTAGCAATTTGGGAAGCCGAGGTGGATGGATCACCTGAGGTCAGGAGTTCCAGACCAGCCTGGCCAACATGGTGAAACCCCATTTCTATAAAAGATACAAAAAAATTAGCTGGGTGTGGTGGTGGATGCCTGTAAAATTCACCTCTGGGTTTTGGTCCATTTATGTTTATAAGAAGTAGATCTGATGCTTCCCTTAACAGCTTTTATAACTCTTGGAAAGCTCAAAAGAGGCAAGAATACCAATGAATACCAAGAATACCAATCATATGAACCAGGTGGCAGCAACGATGGCCTACAGGACACATTCGGCCTGCTGCTTGTTTCTGTACAGCCTGTAAACTAAGAATGGTTTTTACTTTTTTTTTTTTTTTGAGACAGAGTTTCATCCAGGCTGGAGTGCAATGGTGTGATCTTGGCTCACTGCAGTCTCTGCCTCCCAGGTTCAAGTGATTCTCATGTCTCAGCCTCTCGAGTAGCTGGGATTACAGGCACCTGCCACCATGCCCGATTTTTTTTTTTTTTGTATTTTTAGGTTTCACTGCGTTGGCCAGGCTGGTCTCAAACTCCTGCCCTCCATTGATCTGCTCTCCTCGGCCTCCCAAGCGACTGAGATTACAGGCATGAACCACTGCACCCGGCCTGTATTTTTAAGTTGTTGAAAAAAATAGGCCAGGTATGGTGGCCTGTAATCCCAGTGCTTTAGGAGGCTGAGGCGAGAGGATTGCTTGAGGCCAGAAGTTCGAGGTTACAGTGAGCTGCTCCTGCCACTGCACTCCAGCCTGGGCAACAGAGGGAGCAGAGGGAGACTCTGTCTCAAAAAAAAAAAAAAAAAAAAAAAAAAGGTTGAAAAAATAAAAAGATGACTATTTTTGTGAGATGTGAACATGATATGAAATTCAAATCTTAACATCCATAAATAAAGTTTTATTGGAACACAGCCAGGCTGGTTTACTTACTGCCTATATCTGCTTTTGTCTTTCCATGTCAGAGTTGAGGCTATGCAACAGAGACCGTGTGATGCGTAGAGCCTAAATATTCACTATCTAACCCATACAGAGAAAGCCTGCCCACCTCTGTAAGGCGCAGTACACACAGAAGACATGCTTGCTGTAGCTGTGATCTTTCTTCATGGCGCCGGGGCCTGGAGTTCTCTAATTGCTAAGATCCTGGAGGTGCAGGGCCCCAGGGAGGTGCCACGTATGTACAATACAAGGGGTATAGTGCCCCCTGGAGGCAGCATTGGATTTGAAGCCACCAGAGTGGTGGACAGGCCTCGCAGGGAGTGAGGAGGCCTGATTCTCATCTTGGCCCTGCAGAGAACTCCCTGGCTGTGTAATTCAGGGGCAGATCTCACCGAACTTCTCTGGGCCTCAAATCCACCTCTGTAAAAGGAGGGGGTTGTACTCTCAGAGATTCTAAAAATCCTTCCCTTCCTCACTGCCTTCTTCTTAGCAGAATCCTTTCCTGAAATCAGTGCTCATGTAGACCCCTAATAAACAGCTGAAGGTGGACAGTCTCTGCTGGAAGCAGGTCTTGGCCTGAGACTCCCTCAGTGACCTGTGATGACTGAACAGTAGAGATTTCCAAACTCCTCCCAGCCCTAGTCAATGAGAATAGCCTCAGAGCAGTTTACTTTTTATTTTTTTTGAGAAGGAATTTCACTCTTGTTGTCCAGGCTGAAGTGTAATGGTGTGATCTCAGCTCACTGCAACCTCCGCCTCCCAGGTTCAAGTGATTCTCCTGCCCAGCCTCCCAAGTAGCTGGGATTACAGGCATGTGCCACCACGCCTGGATAATTTTGTATTTTTAGTAGTGACGGGGTTTCTCCATGTTGGTTAGGCTGGTCTTGAACTCCCGACCTCAGGTGATTCACCTGCCTTGGCCTCCCAAAATGCTGGGATTACAGGTGTGAGCCACCATCCCTGGGCTTTTTTGCTTTTTAGAGTCAGGGTTTTGCTCTGTCACCCAGGCTGGAGTGCAGTGGTGCCATCATAGCCCACTGCAGCCTCGATCTCCTAGGCTCAAGTGATCCTCCTGCCTCAGCCTCCTGAGTAGCTGGGACTATAGGTGCACACCACACACCTAGCTCATGTTTTTATTTTTAGTCCGTAGAGACAGTGTCTCACTATGTTGCCCAGGCTGGTCTTGAACTCTTGGGCTCAAGCAATTCTCCCGCCTCAGCCTCCCGGCTCGAATCAGATCTTTGCATGCATGCTTTGAGGCCACATATTCTGGTCCAGTCAACCAGAATGTCCTGTGGTGCTGGCATTTCCCAAGCATCCCTCACATGATGTAATGGTAGCAGTTAAAATTTACTGAGTACTTACTGCTTTCCAGACACTGGGTAAACCCTCAAGGGGTCCTTTGTCATCGAATACAGACAACAGCCCAATGAAGTAGGTGCTGTAATTATTCCCAGTTTACAGACAAGAAATACCCCCAGGCAGCTTGATGCCAACGCCCATCCCTTTGTAGGCTGTGTGGTTGCCCAATCAATTCCTCTCAGATTGCTTTAGAATCAACAGGTATGATGATTTACTTATAACTCACTTGCTGTGTGACTTTGGGCAAAACTTTTCTTTCTTTTTTGAGACAGTCTCGCTCTGTTGCCCAGGCTGTAGAGCACTGGCATGATCTTGGCTCACTGCAACCTCCACCTCCCAGGTTCGCACGATTTTCATGTCTCAGCTTCCCAAGTAGCTGGGATTACCAGTGCCTGCTATTGCTCCTGGCTTTTTAAGGTGGGTCTCCTTGGAGCCATCTTAGAGGCTCCTTGGCAGAGCTAGTGTGGGCAGAGGGAATGTGAGCAGGACTTACAGCATGCTGCAGGGGTAAGCAAATTCTGGTGAAGGAGAAGGGGTATTGGTAAGGAAAGGTCAAGGGTAAATTATCTGCGTATAGAGATAAGCTGAGAACCCAGGAGCCTTTGGTCCCAGCAGTGAGAGCCACCCCTCAGCTGGGCAGAGCACTTAGCAGCTCCCTGGTTCCTGGGTCTGAGCCCCTGAGGGCAGGAGTAGAGGCTGCATCTTAAGGGATGTGCTGCTGTCTGCCACGTGGTCTTTCTTGTGTTTCCCTGGAGAATCCTCACTGCCGGACCACAGAGCAACACTTGGCAGAGGCTGTAGGGTGTGGACAGAGAGGGACTGTCCGCTTTCTCAAGGTCAACAGAGCTGGAATATGAAACCCTAGCCTCTCAATTTGGATCTCAGCCCAAAGGCTGGTCAGTTCTACCAGCCCTGTGATGCTTAGCCCCTCTGTCTGGCATCAGTGGGAAGCAGTCCCCTAGATTTGGAATACCCTCTGTCCCACTCCCTCTAGGACTATTAGGAAATTTATTCGTAGACAGAAATGAAATGTATTTCCCTGAAGCTCAATTCCCTCTTTCCCTTGGAGACCAGCTGTCCAAGTGAGAAATCTGCTACAGGCTGGATAGCAGTGGTGCGATCTCGGCTCACCGCAACCTCTGCCTCCCAGGTTCAAGCAATTCCCTGTTTCAGCCTCCTGAGTAGCTGGGATTATAGGCATGAGCCACCAGGCCTGGCTAATTTTTTTGTGTTTTTAGTCAAGATGGGGTGTTGGTCAGGCTGGTCTTGAACTCCTGACCTCGTGATCTGCTTGCCTCAGCCTCCCAAAGTGCTGGGATTATAGGCGTGAGCCACCGTGCCCAGCCCCTCCTGTTGAAGTTTTACAGGTTGGTGCTCAAAGTTTTACAGGTTGGTCTCAGATGTGGTTGGTTTAGAGTGGATATGAGAGGGGTGAGCGGGAACTCTCACCTCCCCACAAACCGCCCATCTGTTAACCTCCGAGAGCCCACAGGCTCCCAACCCTTGTGGCTGTCCAATTTTGTCAGTCATTTGGAAACTCCAATCAAGTAGATGACTCCAGTTGTCTCTGGGGGAGCAGCTGCCAACTCACATCTCCTCTTCCTATACCTAGATTTTTGTTTTGGTTGGGGTGGGGTGGCAGAGTAAGGAGGAGCCTTGTCTATTCTGCACATCCAAGGAGAGAGATGGCCAGAGTGATCCTGCCTTCAAGGGAGAATTTATCTTGCCATTTTTTGGCACAATGACCATAATGGACACAATATCAACAAAGCAATAAATGCACACTGAACTATCCAGGAAGAAGGAAGATAACGGACAGTAAGGGCAACTAACAGTAATTCACAGTGGACACTACTTTTCACTCCAGTGATCTCACTGATTTTTAAAATAATGCTGCAAGAGAGCTAATAATATACCCAATTTACAGATGTAGAAAACAACTTTTAGATACTGCTCAAATGCCACACAGCTATCACATGGAGGATCTGGGGCAAGAACTCCTGGTGTTTGGGTATTTATTTATTTATGAGACACAGTCTTGCTCTGCTGCCCAGGCTGGAGTGCAGTGGTGTGATCAGATCTCACTGTAACCTTGAACTCCTGGCCTCAAGTGATCCTCTCATTCAGCCTCCTGAGTAGCTGGGACTACAGGTGTGCACCACCATTCCTGGCTAATAAAAACAATATTTTTTTTTTTTTTTTTTGGAGAGACAGGATCTTGCTATTTTGCCTAGGCTGGTCTTAAACTTCTGGCCTCAAGCAATCCTCCTGTCTTGGCCTCCCAAAGTGCTGGGATTATAGGTGTGAGCCACTATGCCTTGTGTATTTATTTTTGACACACAAAAATGGTTTATATCCAAGATGTACAATGTGATGTTTTGCTATATGTATACACACTATGAAGTGATCACCAAAATTACCATATCCATCACCTCATATACTTTTTTTGTATGTGTGGTGGGAACATTTAAGATCTATTCTCGGCTGGGCATGGTGGGTCATGCCTGTCGTCTCAGCACTTTGGGAGGCTGAAGCAGGCAGATCACTTGAGGTTAGGAGTTGCTTGGCTATCAAGGTGAAACCCCGTCTCTACTAAAAATACAACAATTAGCTGGGCATGGTGATGGGTACCTGTAATCCAAGCTACTTGGGAGGCTGAGGCAGGAGAATCGCTTGAACCTGGGAGGCGGAGGTGGCAGTGAGCCGAGATCGCACTACTGCACTCCAGCCTGGGTGACAAAGTGAGATTCCATTTTAAAAAAAGATCTGCTTTCTTTTCTTTTCTTTTTTTTTTTTTTTTGAGACAGTTTCGCTCTTGTTGCCCAGGCTGGAGTGCAATGCTACGATCTCTGCTTACCGCAAACTCTGCCTCCCGGGTTCAAGCGATTCTCCTACCTCAGCCTCCCAAGTACTGATGTACCTCCATGCCTGGCTAACTTGTTTTTATATTTTTAGTAGAGACAGGGTTTCTCCGTGTTGGTCAGGCTGATTTCGAACTCCCGACCTCAGGTGATCCACCTGCCTTGGCCTCCCAAAGTGCTGGGATTACAGTAACTAAAATTTTGTAAACTTTTACCAAAATCTCCATTTCATCTATCCTAGAGCTCCTGGCAACCACCTGTCTATTCTCTACTTCCATGAGTTCATCTTCTTGAGAGGTTGTTTAGGAGTTGAAGTTTTAAAGGTTGTTTAGAAGTTTATGTGCGATCATTCGGTATTTGTCTTTCTGTGAGTAGCTTATTTCACTTAGCATAACATCCTTTAGGTTCATTCATGCTGTTGCAAATGGCAAGATTTCCTTATTTTTTAAGGCTGAATAGTATTCCATTGTATGTATGACACATTTCCTTGATCTAGTCATTGGTCTAAGGACTTTTAGGTTGTTTTCATATCTTGGTTTTTGTGAATAATGCTGCAATGAGCACAAGAGTCAGATACAAATTTCTTTGGATATATACCCAGAAGTGGGATTGCCGGATGATATGGTAGCTCTGTTTTCAGTCATTTGAGGAACTGACTGTTTTCCATAATGGCTGTACCAATTTACAATCTCACCAACAGAGACAAAGAGATCCCTGGGATTTGTCCCCAAATTCTGTACACTTTCAATTGCACATTCTGTGCTCTTTAATGTAAATATCCAAATGTGCGAATTTTTCAGTCCTGGACAAGCCCTTATTGGGAACCCACTAAGACAGTAGAAAGTACAAGGAATAAGAAAGACTTGAACGACTTGTCCTCAAGGAGTCTGTGACCTATTGGGGTGGGAAAAGATCTATATACCAAACAATTTCAAAATTATGGGTTGGGTGCAGTGCCTCATGCCTATAATCCCAGCACTTTGGAAGGCCAAGGTGGGCAGATCACTTGAGGTCAGGAGTTCGAGACCAGCCTGGCCAACATGGTGAAACCCCATCTCTCCTAAAATATAAAAAATTAGCTGGGTGTGGTGGCGCATGCCTATAATCCCAGCTACTTGGGAGGCTGAGACAGGAGAATCACTTGAACCTGGGAGATGGAGGTTGCAGTGAGCCAAGATCACGTCACTGCACTCCAGCCTGGGTGACAGAGTGAGACTCTGTCTCAAAAGAACAAAAAATTATGGAAAATAGTCTCAGACTCTATCAGATTATAAGGTTTTTATAACAGTCTAGAAGGGCTATCCCAGTTTGGAGATGTGCAGCTTAATTGAAGATCCTTAATAGAGGAAGCTTCTGTGACTTACAATAATTTCTGAGCAATTTTGCACAATTAAGAAATTAGTATTTCTCACAGAGGGATGACAAAAACTTGTATGGGAGTTGCAGTATCATTTATGTCCACCAGATGATGCCACCATTCAGTGGAATTCCAGAGTTTTGCTTTGGGGATACAAGTACAGTTGTGGTTAAATTCAAGATGATGTCTAGAAAGATATTTTAACCTGTTTCAGACATAAATACTTTTCTTACTGTAATTTTACATGGCGTTCATGCACACAAGCAATAGAGAATTCAAAAACAAACAGAGAACTACTCAAATTTCTCTTAGGTGAATTTCATACATTGACTCATTTTCCTGGCTAGATCTTAACCACCTTCTCCTATTTGCTCTAAGTCAAGTGACAGTGAGATTAACAGAAGGTGGCAGAGAGCTGTGCCTGGAGACCCAGTCTGGTAGGGAAGACCACCACCTTGGAGGTAAACTTGTTCCTCCATTAGGCATTTACTCTCACTATACATGCAAATATATTCCCTACAGCAAATCTCGATAAACAACAGATTCAGCCTAGTGGAAAAGCCAGTATGGACAGCCTGATGCAATTCTGTTCAGCATTAATGAGCTGTGGGCTTCATCCTAATGTGTTGATATTTAGTAATCTTTGATAATGAAAGAGGGTGTAGCCTTTGAAGTCAAAGTGTTCCGGTGCTGCTGCATAGTTCTAACCATGAACGTTCATTATTTTGTTTGACAAATTGGCCTGCTTTGGAATATTAAACACTGAGTCTTTGGAGTGTGAAGAAGATAAAAGGAACTCTGTTGTGCTCATCGAGACTATTTCCGAAGAAGCCCAAAGCTCCCATAAGGTTTTATCTGGGAGATCCCATCTCTGCGAATCTGGCTTCGTCTCTCTGGAGGTGGCTGTGACAGGCAAGTTCATAAGTTCATTTGTGTTCTCATTTAGTGAGACGAGGGCCCAATTGCTTTGGCCCAGCCTGGCCAGCCCTCGGAGTTTAGTGTCATCCTGTGGTTGTACACAACCAACTCTACTCAGAGGACTCAGAAGGCCCTTGGGTACCAGAGGGCCAAGACACTCAGGAACGCCGTCATGGAAAGCCACACTGGGAGGAGATGGGACAAGTGTCTTCTGTTTCTCTGCTGAGCCCAGCAGGAACTGGGGGATCCCCACAGTGCTTCTTTGGCATTCTTGTGAGACACTCTGCTCTGGCGGTGGTCAAAACACCAGGTTCAAGCAATTCTCCTGCTTCAGGCTCCTGAATAGCTGGGATTACAGGTGCCTGCCACCACACCTGGCTAATTTTTGTATTTTTAGTAGAGATGGGGTTTCACTATGTTGTCTTGAACTCCTGACCTCAGGTGATCAGCACTTCCAAAGTGCTGGGATTATAGAAGTGAGCCACTGTGCCCAGCCAGTTTAACTGCTTTTGCTTATCTCTGCACACAGGCCAAGCTAACTATGGGAGGAATTTAGCTTCGAGTTTAATTTTAAAGCAAGGATGACCATAGTCCCTTCCCTAAACTAACCCCCACGGAGACAGGAGAGCACATACAAGTAACCATGCTATGTTAAAATTTATAGGAGCACTGTGACCTGGCCAAGGACAAGGAAGTTTCACAACCTCCCCCTTGGACTCTCGCTGCCACCCAGATGTCTGTGATCGTCAGTCACCTCTTGATCTCAACCCCCACCTTCCCCTGTCCCCTAACATAAAACGTGCCTAAAATTCTATTAGCTTCAGATGGTTCTTTAGGACACTAGTCCACCATCTTCTCGATCTGCTGGCTCTCTTAAATAACGTTGTTTTCCTTGCCCCAACTCCTTGTCTCTTGACTTATTGGCTGTGACGCAGTGAGCAGTACAAGCTTTGGACTTGGTTTTAATACCTTGAAGAGTAAGTATGAGGATTAAATGGGCAAATCTACATGTACGAGTTTTTAGAACAACGCCCAAAACATTGTACATGTTCAATTGCTGTTGCCATTGTGATTATTTCTCTTATTACTGTAACAATAACAGCACCACGCATGGAACTAAACTTGTGCATCCAAAAAAGACCCAAGTAGATCCTACATCTGTACCTTCTTGAAACCCACCGTAGGGGCTGTAGGCGCTGTTTTTAGATGGCCTTTCTGCCGCCTGATGCTGAAAGAGGACCCTGCTTTGATGTTAGTTATTGCATTTGTATAATCTCCTGACTGGGTAATTGCCTACAAACGTGCTATTTAGATTGTCTACACTGTGA
This sequence comes from Ateles fusciceps, assembly GCA_036589455.1. Taxonomy (NCBI): domain Eukaryota; kingdom Metazoa; phylum Chordata; class Mammalia; order Primates; family Atelidae; genus Ateles; species Ateles fusciceps. The sequence goes on from JAZHEH010001064.1 coordinate 6,676,649, forward strand.
ATTTAAAGAGTGGTTTGTAATCATGGGCACACTGGAAAACCACTATACCCACCAGCCAATTATCATGGAGTCTGAGACCAGGGAGGTACGGCAGAAGCTAGTCCAGCCTTCCATCCCCAGCCCCAGCCTTGGCGCAGGACCCTAGCTAGGCTCAAGCAATATGCTAGGACACAAGCCTGGCCTTTTCTTGCAAATGAGGCTTTTCTGGGGAAATCTCTTTTAAAAAATGTGACCTTGATTTTGATCATTTCCTGAGAGAAATTCAGCCCTATTTAACTGCCCACAGCTTTGAATTCGTCAAAGCCCCAGTTTAATTTCCAATCCCAGATAAATTTTGCTGTCCTTCATTTCTCCCTGGGTTTCTAGCTCTGGCACCGGGGGCCTTGAAGACTGATGCTATTCAGAGACCCCCACAGGGAACAGGCCTGGGGCCAGATTCATGCAGCCTGGGTCCCCCGAGCTGAGCGGGCCAGAGAGCACCTTCCCTTCTAAATCCTGCGACCTGGGGCAAACTTCTTGTGTCGACATCCGTGCGGAGGCACTTGTTTAATCAGTGTAACCTCTTCCCCAGCAAAGCATTTCGTGATGGCACATTCAGAGACACAGCGATCCTCCTCCGACATTTTCCTCAGGCCAACTTCCTTCATTCTTGGGGTTCAATGGAGTCGTTTCCATAGTGACAGCCACTTGTTGTGTTTTAAATTTCCTATCGAGGCCCTCACAATTTGCCAGCTAAGCCAGGGATCACCAGGCATGCGTGCCAGGATAATAAGACAAAGTCTGTTTTATTTTACCCTTCCCTTTTTTATCTGCTTTCGGTTGAGGGCAGCCTTACAAAGAGAGGGGCCTTTTGGCTTTCAAAATCCTCAGGCCTCTGCTCATTATTCCGGCGTATCTTGGGTGGAATAGTGGGCACTCCATTTCCGCTCAGTCTCCAGGTGGCTGCTGGTCTGAGTGAACCATGGCAACAGCTGGGAGTGTGTACGTCTAATCAGGACATGCAGGGCTGTTTTGTGCATGTGAGTGTGTTTTGCAGCGGACACTCCTACCTATTCCAAAGGTAGGGTGATTAGGATGAAATCAATTCTATCACGAGGCTCGGTGTCCTTTACTGAAGTTTGGAATGAAGATCATTTTGCTTTTTCTTTCTTTTTAGAGCAGCTGCTGGGACATTTTTTTCTTTTTTTTGTTTTTGAGACAGGATCACACTCTGTCACGTGGGATAATGTGCAGTGGTGTGATCATGGTTCACTGCAGCCTTAGACTCCAGGGCCTAAGCAATCATCTGCCCCAGCCTTCTGTGTAGGTCGAACCACCACGCCTGGCTACTTTTTATATTGTTTGTAGAGACAGGGCCTCACTTTGTAGCCCAGGCTAGTCTCGAACTACTGGGCTCAAGCAGTCGTCCTGCCTCATCCTCCCGAAGTATGAGCTGCTTCGCCCAGCCTGCCTTTTTATTTTGAAGGTACCAATGATTAGGATGAAAAAATCCCATCATGAGTCTCAATGTCCATTACTGAAAGTTGGAATCAAGATATCTTCCTTTCTTCTTCTTTTTTTTTCTTCTGAGACAGACTCTTACTCTGTCACCCCAGCTGGAGTGCAGTGGCGCGATCTCCGCTCACTGCAACCTCCGCCTCCCAGGTTCAAGCGATTCTTGTGCCTCAGCCTCCTGAGTAGCTGGGATTACAGGTGCCTGTTCCCATGCCCAGCTAATTTTTGTATTTTTAGTAGAGACAAAGTTTTGCCATGTTGGACAGGCTGGTCTCAAACTCCTGACCTCAGGTCATTTTTCCGCCTTAACCTTCTAAAGTGCTGGGAATACAGGTGTGAGCCACCGCACCTGGCCTAATTTTGCTTTCTTTTTAGAGAATCTTCTGGAATACTTAATGTCAGTGACAGTAAGTAGAGCAGCCTGGAGCCTTGTGGCTCCCACTGCCTTGATGTTTCATGTGTATTCAGACAGGAGTTACCCACCATTTCCCCAGTGTGTGTTTAGTCTAATAGGTGTAAGCCAAAGCCTGCAAGAAGCATTAGTGATTCAAGCAGACAGCTCTCCTGACAAGTAGAACAACTAGAGAAGGAAATTCAGTAAGAGGATCAGCACATCATAGCACGCCTTGCCATCCCTCCACAATCCCTTCTTACTGACGGAAATGGAAATGCTTCCTGTTTGCGAGTCTACACCAGTGCTTCCGTGCACCGCCGTGAGAGCGGTGTGACTCCCTGATGTTCTGTAAGTTTTACTGCAAGATTTTGTTGTTCATTGCTGTTGAGCTTTTGGAAGAATCTCTAAAAAAAAATTCCTCTGCTCTGAACGGATTTGCTGTTTTGTGTGTGGCTAGAATTTCAGCAAAGGCACAATGAGGGGCAACATTTTTTTCTCTTTAGGAGATGCCAGGTCCAGAGTAGGAGCTGACCGGGGTGCAGAAGAGTAGGAGCTGACCGGGGTGCAGAAGAGAAGGGCTCGACCTTCACAAGAATGCCTGAAAGCTCTGCCTGTCTGGTTTCATCATGGGTTTTAACGGAATACTTGGAAAGGGAAAACAGAGGAACATAATGATTCAGAGCCTGGGGCTTCTTGGCTGCCAATATACTAAATACTTGAACAAATGAACACACAATCAAGGGCAGTTTATAACGCAGCATCCCAGAGCAGATCTATTTTAAAGGCAAGGCAAAAAGAAAGAGGAAAATTATCTAAATTAAAAGTCAATGTTTCTAATTGCAAACAAGAAAATGATGAACATAATGATAGAATAAAGAAGCCCATTAGACTGCGTCTGGAATCCACAGTCCCTGTTAGCAAATCTGGCACACCACGGGCCCTGGGCTCTCTCCAGAGCCTTCTGGCCTTTGGAAAAGTGGCTCTTAAGCAGATAGGGTTGGATGACCTGCTCCTGTCTGGAGCTGTTTTCAAAGGGCCAGAGGCTGCAGAATTCTGGACTGGATTCCCAGATGAGTTGTTTAATTTTAGGGCTTCCTGCAGACTCAGTCATTAAGGAATGCTTCTATTTCAGCATAACCCAATGCAAACCAGTTCAAGCAATCTGGAAAAGTATTGACTTGCTGACAGGAAAGCCCCGATGCAAGGCAGGACTGGGCTGGTTGGATCCACTGGTTCAGTGATATTGCCAAGGATTGGATTTCTTTTTCTCTTCCTGCTCTGCCTGCAGTGGTATCAGGTTTACTCCAAGGCTGGCTTCTCTCTTGGTTGCAAGGTGGTTGCCAACTGCCTTCAGGGTGACATGCTTCCTTGGGCACTCAAACATCAAGCCAAAGTCTTGCACCTTCCTCTTCCACCTTAAATCTCCCCCGTGTCCCTTAGGGATACGCTTGCAATATTGTGGCCAAGGAAAGATTGGGGGGTGCTGACTGGTTTAGGCCTGGATGACTGCCCATCCCTGCAGCCATCGCATGTGGGGTGCAATTCTGCTGACAGTTTTTGGCCATCAGGGCCTCCCCTGAAGCTGAGGGTAGGGGCCAATCACACTCCAATGTGACATTGACAATGTTTTCTTGTATTGTCATTTCCTCCTTCACACTCAGTCTCCCTACTTTTTCACTCTTGTTTCCTGGAATCATCTTCCAAATAAAATACAACACAAGATCTTATCTCAGGCTGTGTTTTTTGGGAGAATCCAAACCAAGAAAGCATGCAATCTAGACTTAAAGATATTAAAAAGCAATGTGTCTATGTAGCGTGTGTGTGTGTGTGTGTGTATTTTGGTGCTTTCTTACTTCAATCAGGTTGTCACCTCTTGTGAAAATAGACCAGGACTTAAACTTTAAACTTTTTATTTTTTTATTTTTTTCAAGTTCAGGTCAGATGGTTAATGTGCCAGCGTCGTAACCAGGTTCAAGGATGGCACATCTCACACAAGCGTGTGAACACCCAGTCATCATGCTCATGAACTACAAAAGAATCGGACTTAAACTTTTTTAGTATTTTTTAATTTCTACAGCAATGGAGGAGAGGACCAGTGCTTATTAGCTATTATGTGCCAGGTACTTTACATACATTTTAAAATATAATCCTCAGGAGAACTCTGTAAGATTCTTATCATTATCTTCACTGTGCTTGAAGTGGCTTGGCTAAGCTCAGAGGTGTTGAGCTCACCAGATTCCCAGAGGATACACAGCGAGAAAGTTCCCCTACTTTACTAAGGACACAGGCTTGTAAATGGCAGAGTGAGGATATTTATGTAGGCATTTCTGAATCTTAGGGCCTCATAGAAATACTAAAAACAATGCTTGATGGTAAACAGTAGCCACATTGAAACTTATTCCTTTGCTTGGTAGTGTTTATTCCAGGAACCAAGTCATATAATTTTTAATATAAAACACTTGATGGATAATGCTGTGAAAAAGTACCAGTGATATGCTTATAAATGTTTAGCAATTGGTACTCTGGAAAAAAAAGCCCTATTTTCAATGATGGATAATTTTCATAGTGCTGATATTCCCACCATGGCCGATTGCAAGCTACCAGCATGGCACTGGGGGAGAGACGGTAGTAGCCCACTGTTATATGGTTATTTCTGCCTATAGACCCAATAGATGTACAAAACCTCAACAGCATAGATAGCAGTCAAAAGTAGAAAAAATAAGAACGAGTTTAAGTACGTAATACTATTATTATTATTTGAGACGGAGTCTCGCCCTGTCTCCCAGGTTGGAGTGCAGTGGTGTGATCTTGCTCACTGTAAACTCTGCCTCCCAAGTTCCAGTGATTCTCCTGCCTCAGCCTCCTGAGTAGCTGGGACTACAGGTGCTCACCATGATGCCTGGCTAATTTTTGTATTTTTAATAGAGATGAGTTTCACCATATTGGCCAGGCTGGTCTCAAACTCCTGACTTCATGATCTGCCCACCTTGGCCTCCCAAAGTGCTGGGATTACAAGCATGAGCCACTGTGCCCAGCCATTACTATTATTATTTAGACAGGGTCCTGCTCTGTTGCCTAGGTAGGAGTGCAGTGGTATGATCAGAGCTCACTGCAGCCTAGAACTCCTGGGCTCAAGGAGTTGCTGGATCCTTCTGTCTCAGTCTCTTGAGTAGCTGAGACTACAGGTGCAAGCCACTGTGCCCAGATAATTTTCAAAGCATTTTTAGAGACAGGGTCTCACTATGTTGCCTAGGTTGGTCTAGACTTCTGGCCTGAAACTGTCCTTCCATCCTAGTCTCCCAAAGCGCTGGGATTACAGGCATGTGCCACCTCATTCAGTCTGTTATCTTTGTTTTTGATAGAATTTGATGTAAAGTTTACATATTTAGTTTTTAATAATGGTCATGTTTAGCAACTTGTTTGCAGCATCCCAGGAAATTTAACATTCAGCAGTTGTGGGACAGTATAAACTGGCTTCAGCATACCTGAGGCTATGGCTTGAAAGGGAAATAAAATGAGGCTGGGTGTGCTGACTCATGCTTGTAATCCCAGCATTTTGGGAGGCCAAGGTGGGCGGACTACTTGAGGTCAGGAGTTCGAGACCAGCTTGGCCAACATGGTGAAACTCCATCTGTACTAAACATACAAAGATTAGCCAGGTGAACGCCTGTAATCTCAGCTACTCAGGAGGCTGAGGCAGGAGAATCACTTGAATCCAGGATGCGGAGGTTGCAGTGAGTTGAGATTGTGCCACTGCACTGCAGCCTGAGTGAGAAAGACTCAATCCCCAAAACAGAGACATAAAAATAAATTTTAGTAATGAATTTATCATCAAAATTTGTCTCTGAAGGCTGGAGATGAATCCTTCTCAGAGGCTGGATTATTCCCTGATGCTGAAGATGTATTGTCTTTAAGGGGGAATGTTCTTTGATGCAGCACTGCAGTGAAATTTCTTATGATGATGTCGTCCAGTGAAGTAGCCACTAGCCACGCTGAACACTTGAAATGTGACTGATATAATGAAAGAACCAAATTTAAAATTTTATTTATTGTTAATAAATTTAAATTTAAATCTAAGTAGTTGCATGTGGTTAGTGGCTACTATATTCAACAGCACAGTTTATGCTTTGCCAAATGATTTTTAGTAGGTCTTTATTATCAGATCATACGTCAGCTTCTCAGCTTGCAATGCCTGAGTCAGCCTTTCTTAGCCTATCTCCTCTTACTGACTCCTCCTCTCAACCTTGGTTCCTCCATGGCTTTTTTCCATCACTAATATATATACTCAGCTGCTTGTCATATCTGGCCTTAGGACATGATGTTCTTGCTCTGATTCCCATATGTGCCACTTACGGGTTACATATGTGCCTGTGAGCCATCGCCCTCTTAAACTCTCAGGGTAGCCTGGCAGGGCCTGGTGTGGATGGAGCTCCTGGGCGAGCCATCTTCAGACTCAAGCAGCTTTGTTTGGGGCCCTTCAAAGGGAGGCTTGGGGGAATGGAGTCTGATACACTGTCCTATGGGCTCCAAGGCAGAGAACTCCAGCTACATCAGCATTTTGTTGTTACCCCCAAGGCACACTATGTGGGGCTAATGAGGTGCTCTGCCATGTGAACTTGGACCTCAGCAGCTAGCCGCAGAGTGGGTCATTGCCTGGTGTAGACCAGCAGCCCTGGTGTGTCCAGTCCATGTTTTAGATCTCTAGGAAGTAAGACACAAGCCGCAGGGACAAGCAGTCATGGGCGGGACATGGGAAGTCCAGATAGGGTCTCCTAATGCAGCTCCTGGGTGGTCCCACATCTTCCTCAGATACTTCTATTTGTGCCTGGCCAGGTCCTTGTAGTACTGCTTAAACTGGGGGGCTGGTTAATTGCCCCAACAATACATGCATGTTTTGTGAATTAAAAATTACATTATTATTAGTTGGGCATGGTGCACGCCTGTCATCCCAGCAACCTGGGAGGCTGAGGCCTAAGAATCTCGAATCTGGGGGGGCGGAGGTTGCAGTAAGCCAAAATTGTGCCATTGCATTCCAGCCTGGGTGACAGAGTGATACTGTCTCAAAGAAAAAACAATTTCATTATTAGGCCAGGTATGGTGGCTCATGCCTGTAATCCCAGAAATTTGTGAGGCCGAGATGGGAGGCCAAGAGTTCAAGACCAGCCTGGGCAGCATAGAAAGACCCTGTCTCTACAAAAACAAAAACAAAACTTAGCTGGGCATGGTGGTATGTGCCTATAGCCCCAGCTATCTGGAAGGCTGAGGTGAGAGGATCACTTGAGCCCAGTGGTTCAAGGCTGCAGTGAGCTACGATCATGCCATTGCATTCCAGCCTGGGCAACAGAGCAAAACCCTGTCTCTAAAAATATTTTTAAATTATTATTTTGAAATTCTATATATGAAAATGTCTGATTGAATTAGAAATCCATCTATATTATCATAAGACATTTAAATGTTAAAATTATCAATAAAGAATATGAATAATAAGTCCTTAAATATTTCAACTGTTGTACATTTTGGATAGATGTAAAAATCACTTTATATTCTTTAGCATGTATTTGTGCAATGTTTCTTCATTTAAAACTCTCTAAAGTTTCTCCTGTAAAAGTGATCTCATTGATCATGATTTCCAATAATTCAAAGAGATCATCCTTAAAAAGTTGGCATTTTGGCTGGGCGTGAATGGGTCATGCCTGTAATCCCAGCTCTTTTGGAGGCCGAAGCAGGCAGATCACCTAAGGTCAGGAGTTCAAGACCAGCCTGACCAACATGGCTAAACCCCATCTCTACTAAAAATACAAAAATCAATCAGGCATGGTGGCAAGTGCCTGTTATCCCAGCTACTCAGGAAGCTGTGGCAGGAAAATTGCTTGTACCTGGAAGGCAAAGGTTGCAGTGAGCCGAGATCGAGCCACTGCACTCCAGCCAAGGCAACAGAGTGAGAATCCATCTTAAAAAAAAAAAAAAATGTTGGTATTTTGGCCACTGTTAGCATAATTTGGTATAAAAGGTTATATTCTTGTGAGTAAGCTTGATTTTTCCATTTAAAAAATTCAAAATGATTTTATTTGGAAATTTATGTGAATTCATATTCAATATATTCCTTAATAATAGCTGTTTTCTTTTTGTTATCATAGTTATTAAGGTTAAAAAGTAATGACCTCTTCCCACTAAGTACTCTGTAAGTGGCCCCTACCCTCAATGTTGTCTAGTTTATCCCAGCATGCCAAGATCATATTCTTTTTCTGTGTGCCATGGCTTGCAAAAGTTTGGTCAGCAGCATCCAGATTATCTTTTTCTCTTGCGCTCTGTACCTATAACTGTTTCTATTTGGCCCCTGCTTCTTCTCAACACTCCACAATCAGTAGTCTCTGGCTTCTGCCTTATTATTTTTTTAAGACAAAGTTTCATTCTTGTCACCCAGGCTGGAATGCAATGACTCCATCTCAGCTCACTGCAACCTCCGCCTCCTGGGTTCAAGTGATTCTCTCACCTCAGCCTCCTGAGTAGCTGGCATTACAGGCGCCCGACATCATGCCCAGCTAATTTTGGTATTTTTAGTAGAGACGGGGTTTTGTCATGTTGGCTAGGCTGGTCTTGAACTCCTGACCTTATGTTCCACCCGCCTAGGCCTCCCAAAGTGCTGAGATTTACAGGCGTGAGCCGCCGCACCCGGCCTCTGCCTTATTTTTACAGGCAAGACATTCTACTTACATGTGCTTCGATGTGGCTGGCCCCTTTGCTGTATATTTATATGTATTTTTTTCCAGTAAGGGTGTGCATTTTAAACATGTGGTATCTATGGGCTTGCTTCTTTTGGATAATTCAATTCCTTAAAAACTCTCAATATGAATTACAAGATCCAAAACTAATTCACCTAAAATTAGGGCATGGAATTTGTTTTCCCCCTGTCTTCTGGTAACAAGGCTAATATAAAATTCTATCTATCTATCTATCTATCTATCTATCTATCTATCTATGTACCTGCCTACCTACATATTTCTTTTTTTTTTGTCTGTCTTTAGTGCTTGTGTGATTTTCCACCTATTCTGCCAGGGGCATTTACTTGCCTTGGGGAGGATTAGAGTTATTACACAGAAATGCAAAAAGAAAGAATCAATGGTAAGTGTTTGATATCCAAAATAGGATATTTGAGTCCACAGCAAGACTACTGAAAACCAGACTTTGTAGTAGAGGAAGCGTTTTCTAAGTTTCTTAAGCTCCCTTTAATACTTCAAAAGCTGGAGACTTTTCTATAAGCCAAGGCTATGATGTACATGGGAAGCAGGGAAGTTGATGCCTTTTAGTCCTGAGGACACAGAACGGAGAGAGGCGGAGGGCGGGGAAGCTGTGAGGCCTGACTTCCCTCCTTGGACTGGCATCCTGGGAGGTGGCGCTGGTTTTAGATGGGAAGAGAGGGAAGCGGAAAGCTGAGAAGGCTTTATCTCGCTCTCCATTTTGAAGTCTGTTTTAGTCCTTTTGGGCTGTGATGTCCAAATACCATAAATTGCTACAAACAACAGAAATTTATTCCTCACTGTTCTTGAGGTTGAGAAGTCTAAGATCAAGACACTGGCGGATTCCTTCCTGGTTCAGGGATGGCCGTCTTTTCTCTGTGTCCTCATATGGCAAAAGGGGTAAGGGGTTTCTCTGCGGCCTTTTTTATAGGGGTGTTAATCCCATTCATGAGAGTGGAGCCTCCCAAAAGCCCCACGTCCAAGTGCCATTACATTGGTACTAGGATTTAACATACACATTTTTTGGGAATGGGGGAGAAGATCTCTTTCAGATGAATGTTCAGTCTATAATAAGGTCTCCTGGAGAAGAGACAGCTGCAAAGACCTGATTTGCTAATAAGGTTACATTCACAGGTTCCGGGTGGGATTTTGGGAGAACACTATCCAACCTACTACAAAGGCTGAGCAAATCTTAATATTAAATACTGAACGTTCATCTGAAAGAGATTTAACTATCTGAAATAGACTATTACAGCCTGATGAGACTGTGATACCATTAACTGGCAAGTTCCAGTAGCCCTACATGACCTGGCCACAGCTACCAAGATGGATGAGGGTTCATGGGGAAGATTAAACTTTTCCAGAAAATAAACAACCTATGTTTTTTATTTCTATCTTACCAATGCAAGGTTAAAATGGCCACATCGCTGTGTATCTGGCTAGCTCCTATTCCAAAAGGAAATAAAACAGCTACTACCAGATCACTACAATCAAGGTAATCACAGCAAAAATAATACAATTTTGGGTAGTGTAGAAGTGAGAAGATGAGAAAATGATTATACTAAATACCAGATTTAAGAGGAAAAATTGCAATTCATCTTCTTAGTTCTGAGTTTCTTCTCACCCAAGAAAGAAGGGAAAGATAAAAAATTACAAGGACTCCATTACTTAGTAAAAAGAAACATACCATATTGCCAAAAGATTGTTTTTTTGTTTGAAATGGAGTCTCGTTCTTGTGGCCCAGGCTGGAGTGCAATGGCATGATCTTGGCTCACTGCAACCTCTGCCTCCTGGGTTCAAGCAATTCTCCTGCCTCACAGGCACCTGCTGCCACACTCGGCTAATTTCTTGTATTTTTAGTAGAGACAGGGTTTCACCATGTTGGCCAGGCTGGTCTCAAACTCCTGACCTCAGGTGATCCACCTGCCTCGGCCTCCGGAAGTGCTGGGATTACAGGCGTGAGCCACCTAGGGCCCAGCCAGATTTTTTAAAACTTTAAAAAATACTGGATATGAAAGGCTCTGTCATAAAGGGTATTTATAGAGGAAACAAATTGTATTAGGGTTCTCTAGAGGGACAGAACTAACAGGATATATGTATGTACGTATGTATATGTATAAAGTGGGGTTTATCAAGTAGTATTAACTTACACGATCACAAGGTCCCACAATAGGCTGTCGGCAAGCTGAGGAGCAAGGAAGCTAGTCCGAGGCCCAAAGCTGAAGAATTTAGAGTCTGATGTTCCAGGACAGGAAGCATCCAGCACGGGAGAAAGATGTAGGCTGGGAGTGTAGGCCAGTTTAGCCTTTTTACATTTTTCTGCCTGCTTTGTATCCTGGCAGAGCTGGCAGCTGATTAGATGGTACCCCCCTCAGACGAAGGGTGGGTCTGCCTTTCTCAGTCCACTGACTCAAATGTTAATCTCCTTTGCAAACCCTCTCAGAAACACCCAGGATCAAAACTTTGCATCCTTCAATCCAACCAAGTTGACACTCATTATTAACCATCACAGAGATCCATTGTGAAATATGATTTTTTCTTTTTTTCTGAGACGGAGTCTTGCTCTGTCACCCAGGCTGGAGTGCACTGGAGAGATCTTGGCTTATCACAACCTCCGCCTCCCAGGTTCAATGATTCCTGTACCTCAGCCTCCCAGGTAGCTGGGATTACCGGCTCGCACCACCACACTTGGCCAATTTTTGTATTATTAGTAGAGATGGGGTTTTGCCATGTTGGCCAGGCTGGTCTCAAACTCCTGACCTCACGTGATCCACCCGCTTCAGCCTCCCAAACTGCTGGGATTACAGGTGTGAGCCACTGTGCCCAGACAGGAAACATTTTAAAGGGCATTTATTTATTTCTATTAATGTATTTTCCCAAATTAAAGAGCTTTTTAAAGACAAATGTAATATTGGAATCATCATTCTAAATAGGATATTAAATAAAATTTAAATAAAATATTAAAATAGGATCTTTACCTTATCTAAAATGATAATACAAATTAACTCGAAATGGATTAAATACCTAAATGTGAGAGTTAAAACCACAAAACTCTTGTAGGGAAAAGCTTCATGACACTGGATTGGGTCATGATTTTTTGGCTGTAACACCCACAGCACAGGCAACAAAGGAAAAGAGAAGTAACGGGGATGGAGGCAACAAACCACGTTGCCATGTATGTACCTACGCAGCAATCCTGCATGATCTGCACATGTACTCCAGAACCTAGAGCACAAAAAAAAAAGAAAAATAGACGAATTCAATTTCATCAAAATTAGAAACTTTTGTACATCAAAGGACACTATCAGCAGATCTGCAAATATCTTCTCCCATTCTGTGAGTCAAGTGGAAGAAAATACTTGCAAATCACATATCTCATAAAGGATTAATATTCGGGATATATCAATAACTCCTAAGATTCAACAACAAAAAATATCAAACAGCCCAGTTCAGAAATGGGGCTGGGTATGGTGCTCACGCCTGTAACTCAAGTGCTTTGGGAGGCTGAGATGGCAGGATCGTTTGAGATCAGGAGTTTGAGGCTGGAGTGAGCTATGATCATACCACTGTACTCCAGCCTCGGTTGATAGAGTGAGACCCTGTCTCTCAAAGCAGAAACAAAAACACCCCAAAATGAGCAAAGGACTTAAATAGATGTTTCTCTAAAGAAGATCTACAAATGGTCAATAAGCACATGAAATAATGCTCAATGTCATTAATCATCAGGGAAATGCGAAACAAAACCACAATGAGACATCACTTCAGACCCATTGGGATGTCCACCATCAAGAAAAACCAGAAAACAACAAAGACTGGCAAGAAGGTGGAGTAATTCAAACCCTTGTGCGTTGCTGGTGCAAAATGTACCGCTTCCGTGGAAGATGGTATGATGATTTCTCAGAAAATTAAACAGAATGAGCGTAGGATTCAACAGCTCTACTTCTGGGTATATACACAAAAATACTGAAGGCAGGGACTCAAACAGATAATCGTAACCTCATGTTCATAGCAGCATTATTCACAATAACCAAAAGGTGAAAACATGAGCATCCACTGATAGACGAATGGATAAACAAAATGTGATCTATACATACAATGGAACATTATTCAGCCTTAAGAAGTAATAAAAATTCTGACACACGCTACAAGATGGGTGAACCCTGAGGATATTATGCTGATTGAAATAAGCCAGACACAGAGGGACAAATATTCCTCTTATTTTTAAAATACATGTCTTTATTGCAGGGTAATTTTTTTTTCTAGTGAGTTCGGTCATAATGATAGTCTCAAAAGTTTCAAAAGTATGAGCAATAAAAGGATGTTTTCCTAGCCTGGTCAACAAAGTGAGACCTCATCCCTACAGGAAAGCATGGTGGAATGTGCCTGTAGTCCCAGCTACTTGGGAAGCTGAGGTGGGAGGACTGCTTGAGCCCAGGATGTCAAGGGGGCAGTAAGCCATGATTGCACCACTGCATTCCAGTCTGGGGCAACAGAATGAGATCCTGCTGAATTAAAGGCTGCCCATTGAAAGGGTGTCGTCCATACTTGAATCCAGAAGGTTCCTGGGATGGTTTTTTTTTTTAAATCATAATTTATTTCCGCAGAGTTGCTTCTGAATCTTGAGTATCCTTTCTGACGGCGATGTCCATGAGGATTGGATCTCTGTCTTGAAGGTGAATCCTTTTTACCATGGTTCTGTCTTTTATTCTTTTTTTCTTTTTCAGCATTTATCTCTTCTAACTTTTTATAGATTATAATGCCATCTAGAGATATAACTAGGAAGTTAACCTTTTTCTGATTGGGAGGATTTGTCAGCACTTTTCAGAAAGCGTTAGGTTCTGAAGTGAAGCCATCTCCTCTGTGTCACGGCACCACTCTCTGCATGATTTCACATATATGACGTACCTAGAATAGGTAAATTCATGCAGACAGGAAGTACAACAGTAGTTTCCAGGGACTTGGGGGAAGGAGCAAATAGGGGAATTATTGCTTAATGGGAACACAGCTTCAGTATAGGATGAAGCAGACCAGCCACTTGCTGAGGATGAGGTGAAAATTAGAAAGACCCCATGTGTCTGGCCATAGTTAGGGAGTCCCTACACCAATCCTGGAACTGCCCTAGTCCTGCGATCTTAATTTTCTTTACTCCCCCAACTCCAACTCCAGGCAGCTACTGATCTGGTTTTCATCATTATAGTTTTGTCTTCTAAATAATGTCAAGTGAAAATAATCATACAGTAAATAATCTTTTGAGACTGCTTCTTTCACTTAGCATAATGCCTGAGATTCATCCAAGCTGTTGTATCAATAGTCTGTTCCATTTTATTGCTGAATAATATTCCATTGTACAAGTATTAGTCCATTTCCACACTGCTATAAAGAACTGTCTGAGACTGGGCAATTTATGAAGGAAAGAGGTTTCACTGACTCACAGTTTCATAGGCTGTACAGGGAGCACAGCTGGGGAGGCCTCAGGAAACTTACAATCATGGAGGAAGGGTGAATGGGAAGCAAACACATTCTTCACATGGTGGGGCAGGGGGAGAGAGAAAGTGAAGGGGGGAGGTGCTACAGATGTTTAAACTGCCAAATATCATGAGAACTCAGTCACTATCATGAGAACAGTAAGGGAGAAACCCACCCCCATGATCGAATCACCTTCTAAAGGGGGAGGTGCTACACACTTTTAAACAGCCAGATCTCATGAGAACTCACTCACTATCATGAGAATAGCAAGGGAGAAACCCAACCCAAGATCAAATCACCTCCTAAAGCGGGAGGTGTTATACACTTTTAAACAGCCAGATCTCATGAGAACTCACTCTCACAAGAACAGCAAGGGAGAAAGCCACACCCTCATGATCCAGTTACCTTCTGCCATGTTCCTCCCCCAATGCTGGGAATTACAATTTGACATGAGAATTTGGGTGGGACACAGAGCCAAAATATATCAGTATGGATATACCAATTATTTTTTTCTTCTTTGAGACAGAGTCTTACTCTGTTGCCCAGGCTGGCGTACAGTGGTGTGATCACGGCTCACTGCAACCTCAGAACTCCTGGGCACGAGCAATCCTCCTGCCTTTGCCTCCAAGAGCAGCTGGAACTACAGGCGTACACCACCATTCCTGATAATTTTTTAAATTTTTCTGTAGCGACCAGGTCTCTAAAAACACTCCTGGCTCAAGTGATCCTCCTGCCTTGGCCTCCCAAAGCACTAGGCAGGCTGGTCTCAAACTCCTGGCCTCAAGTGATCCTCTCGCATTAGCCTCCCAAAGTGCTAGAATTACAGGCATGAGCCACTGTGCCTGGCCCAATTAAAAAAAAAAGCATTTACCCCTTGAAGAACATTTGAGTTGTTTCCCGTTTTTGGCAAATATGAATAGAATTGCTGTAAACATTCATGTCCTGGTTTTTGTATGACATAACATTTTCCTTTTCTAAGGTTAGTACCCAACAGTGGGATTACTAGGTTATATTGCGAGTGTATGTTAAATATTATAAGAACTGCCCAGAGGGGCTATACCATTTCACACTTCCACTAGTGAAGTTTCAGTTGCTTCAAATTCTTGACAGCACTTGATAGAACAAATATTTTTTAAACAGCTGGCATGGTGCAAGGTGTTACAGACGGGAAGGTAGACAAGACACAGTGCCTGCTCTAGAGGAGTTTGTGGTCAAGTTTATTAAAACCCTGGAACTGCACCAAGGTCACACAGCACACTCCTCCGGTTCACTACCAAGTTGCTCTGATGAAGCGATTGTAGCTCTGTGTGGGGGACAGAGGGGAAAAAAATATAAAAAAGTAAAATACTTTCTAGGGAAATGTGAAGAGTTTTGTTGTCAATTATTACTGCTGTCTTGATTTATGGTGACATATCAATTATGATTTTGTAGGGCGCATAAAGGATGTACTATCCATTTCAGAACAGGTTTTCGTTTTTACTACTTGGAAATCTGGTGCTTTTTTCCCTGATCAGGATGGCCCCTTTACGAAAAGACTGAACTTCGGCATAGAACCTATTTCAAGGGACGGGTGCAGTGGCTCACCCCTGTAATCCCAGCACTTTGAGAGGCTGGGGCAGGTGGATCACCTGAGGTCAGGAGTTCCAGACCAGCCTGGCCAACATGGCAAAACCCTGTCTCTAATAAAAATATAAAAAATTAGCTGGGCATGGTGGTGGGTGCCTATAATCCCAGCTACTTGGGAGGTTGAGGCAGGAGAACTGCTTGAACCCGCAAGGCGGAAGTTGCAGTGAGCTGAGATCGTGCCATTGCACTCCAGCCTGGGTGACAGAGCCAGACTCTGTGAAAAACAACAACAACAAAAACCCAAACAGAACCGATTTCAAGAACAGAAAATATGAATAAATGCAAGGATAAATCCCTCCTCCCTACCGGGGCAGACTTCTCATAGTCAAATAGTTAATTTGATTAAAAAAAATTATCATTAAGCTTATGTAATGTATTCGGTATGATATTCAAAACACAATAAAACCTACCATAGTTTAACATATCTGAACTGAGAAATTCTCTGATGTTTCTCAGAAGCATGGGCCAAACTCACTGTTTCTACAGGTGTTTAAGATTTCTGCTTTCTTGGGTTGAGTATTCTCTCCTTCTTCCCAGATGTTTTCTTTCAGGATGTGGATCTTTATAAATGCTTTTGATTTTTTATTTTTTGAGAAAGGGTCTTGCTCTGTTGCCCAGGCTGGAGTGCAGCAGCATGATCAGAGCTCATGGCAGCCTCACTCACCCAGACTCAAGTGATCCTCCCACCTCATCCCCTCTGAGTAGCTGGGTCTACAGGCATGTGCCACCATGCCTGGCTAATTAAATTTTTTTTTCCCTAGAGACAGGGTCTTGCTATACTGACCAGGCTGGTCTCAAATTCCTGGGCTCAACAATCCTCCCATTTTGGCCTCCTGAAGCTGGGATTACAGGCATGCACTATTGCACTTGGCCCTTTTATTTTTACTTTTACTTTTCAGAGGCGAGAGTCTCACTATGTTGCTCAGGCTGGACTTGAACTTCTAAATTCAAGTGATCCTCCTGCCCTCAGCCTCCTGGGTAGCTGGGACTATAGTTGTGTGCCACCATGCCTAGCCTAATTTATTTACTTATTTTATGTTTTAATTTTTCACTTTAAAATAATTTTTAATTTTATTTAGTTTTTTTGAGACAGAGTCTTACTCTTGTTGCCCAGGCTGGAGTGCAGTGTGGTGCAATCTTGGCTTGCTGCAACCTCCACCTCCTGATTTTAAGTGATTCTCAGCCTCCCAAGTAGCTCAGATTACAGGTGCCCACCACGATGCCCAGTTAATTCTTATATTTTTAGTAGAAATGGGGTTTTGCCATGTTGGCCAGGCTGGTCTTGAACTCCTGATCTCAGGTGATCTGCCTGCCTTGGCCTCCCAAAGTGCTGGGATGCCAGGCGTGAGTCACTGCACCTGGTGAAACCAAGTCTCTACTAAAAAAAAAAAAATACAAAATTTAGCTGGGCATGGTAGCAGGCACCTGTAATCCCAGCTGCTAGGGTGGCTGAGGCAGGAGAATTGCTTGAACCTGGGAGGCAGAGGTTGCAGGGAGCAGAGACTGGGCCACACTGCACTCCAGCTTGGGAAACAGCGAGACTCTGTCTCAAAAAAAAAGCACAGGGAGTGGAAAGTGGTGACATTCAAGATTTGGCCTGGGGAAAGATTGAAAGGGGTGAGATGAAGAGTTACTGATTTTTATTAAAAATTTTTTAGTTTAAAAACTGGCCAACATGGCAAGACCCCGCGTCTACTAAAAGTACAAAAATTAGCCAGGCGCGACGGTGCGCACCTGTAAGCACAGCTACTCAAGAGCTGAGGCAGGAGAATCTCCTGAACCTGGGAGGGGAGAGGCTGCGGTGAGCCAAGATTGCACCACTGTACTCCAGCCTGGGTGACACAGTGAGACCCTGTCTCAAAAACAAAAACAAAAACATAATAATGTGAATGCGCAATCCCCAGGGGAGTCTGCCTGCAGAGGGGCTAGATCATGCTTGGTCCTGCTGGTTGACTGACTGGCCATTTCTTTTTCCACAAAGGTCTGGACATCTTGAATGGATGTCCACCGTGATTTTAATTTCACTCACTAGACACTTCCCACTCCTGGGACGGGAGCAGTGGTAACAGCTTGTAGCAGGAGACTCATCGGAGTGTGGCAATGAGCTTTCTTATCAGCTTCCCTGATCATTCTTTCCTTCAGGTGGGCATGGCTGAAAAAGCAAAGGTCAAAGGCTTCCGAGACCCTCAAAAGATTAAAAACACCATTTATCTAACACCCTGCCACCTGAAGGAGCCTGCCTGACTTCCCAAGGCAGAGGTGTGCTCAGGGGTCATTGTGGCTTTTTTCTTTCTATTTTTCCCTCCCCCAAGCATTGCTTGTTAACCTTTCATAGCCTACTTTTGCCTGAGACTTGGTTTACAACTTCCTTAGATAAAGGTGTTTGGACAAGCTAGCTCTTTTCCAGTCCCAGCTTGAAAAGAGTCCATTCTTTTAGCTGCTGGGTATACCGAAATGCTTCCAGTACTGTGTAAATATAAACTACCTGTAGGATTATTAGTGCTGTGCCCCTTTCCTCAGTTTACCCAAGTGTGTTGTGCACTTCTTGGCCAGTACAGCATGACATTTCTTTTTAATTTTATTTTTTATTTTTTATTTTTGAGATGGAGTCTTGCTCTGTTGCCAGGCTGGAGTGCAGTGGCTTGATCTCAGCTCACTGCAACTTCTGCCTCCCGGCTTCAAGCGATTCTCCTGCCTCAGCCTCCCGAATGGCTGCGACTACAGGTGCCCACCACCACGCCCAGATAATTTTTTCTATTTTAGTAGAGATGGGGGTTTCACCATGTTGCCGGGATGGTCTTGATCTCCTGACCTCGTGATCTGCATACCTTGGCCTCCCAAAGTGCTGGGATTACAGGCGTGCACCATCGTGCCTGGCAAGACATTTTTTAAAAAAATCTTTTATTTTAGGTTCGCAATACATGTGCAGGTTTGTTATACAGGCAATTGTGTGTCATGGAGGTTTGGTGTACAGATTATTTTGTCATTCAGGTCACAGGCATAATACCTGATAGGTAGTTTTTCAGTCCTCGCCCTCCACCCTCAAGCAGGCTCTGGGATCTGTTGTTCCCTTGTGTCCATGTATACTTGATGTTTAGCTTGCATTATATGTGAGAAGATGCAGTATTTGGTTTTCTGTTCCTGCTTTACTTCACTTAGGATAAAGCCTTCCAGATCCTTTCATGTTGCTGCAAAGCACATGATCTCATTCTTTTTATGGCTGCATAGTATTCCATGGTGTATATGTACCACAGTTTCTTTACAGAACATTTCTTTTTTTTTTTCCATTTTGAGACAGAGTTTTGCTCTATCACCCAGGCTGGAGCACAATGGTGGCGTGATCTTGGCTTATTGCAACTTCTGCCTCCCAGGCTCAAGTGATTCTCCGACTTTAGCTTCCCAAGTAGCTGGGACCACAGGTATGTGCCACCATACCCCGCTAAGTTTTATATTTTGTGTAGAGATGGGGTTTCACCATGTTGTCCAGGCTGGTTTTGAACTCCTGGGCTCAAGAGATCTACCTGCCTTGGCCTCCCAAAGTGCTAGGTTTACAGGTGTGAGCCACTGCTCCTGGCCTACAGAACATTTCTTAGATGAGCTGTGGGTTCACTGAAGGACTAACATGTACTAAGTCAGAAATAGAATCCCAGGTCTATAAAGAATTGGTTGACTTTACAAAGTGTCAGCAGCTTAGTATCTTTTAATTTCTCTTTAATGCTGATAGCATTGTCACCACCCTGCTGACCACGCTGAACTCAGATGCATGGGTGGTGGCCTGGTTTCCCTTGTGGCATAGGAACCTCCTTACCTAGGATCTGGCCCTCCAGATGTGGAGAACAATCTTGCATACCTTTCTCTCTTTCAAACGACTTCTTGTGAACATGATAATAAAGCACGAACAGAACGTACTGGAAGAGTACATACTAAGAAGATTTTTCTAGCACGAAGCCAAAAATGTCAGCCATGGTTGTGTTACTGCTCTGTTGACTTCATTCATTCAAAACATACCATCCCTCTAGGGGGATGCTTGAGGTAGGAGAGATGTTTCCAAAAGCTGCAGGAAGCAGAACAGCCTCAGATGTGCCGCCTGGGAATGGGAATGCAACCCAGGGGGCCGAAGAAGTTCATCCCTCAGGCGGCCCGCTGGCCTGATGGCCGGGCTCAGACTGGCTCTTGCGACTTTTTTTTTTTTTTTTTTTTTTTTTGTGCCGGCATCAGGGTTTTCTAGCTTCTGGACTCTGTGAAAAAGGAGTTCATTCCATGTTCGAGAGATAGATCATGAACCTAAAATCAGGACACAAGCTTGAATGTACGCCAAGAAATAAACACGTGAAAGTGTAGTGAAACATATTTCAATCTGGGAAGAACTTCTCTCTTCACAAATCGGTGGAGTTGATAAAAATAAAGCAACAGAAGAAACAGGAAATAGGATAGTGAAAGCCCAAAAAGTGGGGCTCAGCAGAAAATGCTCAACATGCCAAAAGTTGTAGACAGTTTACACTGTTTTTTGTGGTTTTATTTTTTTATCCTGTTCTGTTCTGAAAATGAGTGTTCCTCCTTCTTTTTCCCAGCAGATACAATTCTAACTGTTTTCTTCTAAACTTACGATTTTACTTCTCATAAACCAGAAAAAAACTAAAAGATGGTGCATTATTTTATATTCTGAACTTGTAACATCATTTGTTAGAACTGTAAAAACATTAAAAACCAAAATCAAGAATTTGTAACAATATTAAGTATTGATTTTATATTTCACACGTCTAACATCACGGCTTTATCAATTGTTTTAAGATAGAGTCTCTCTGTCACCCAGGCCAGAGTGCAGTGGCACAATCTTAGGTTCAAGCAATTCTCCTGCCTCAGCCTCCCAAGTAGCTGGGATTACAGGTAAGTGTCACCGCACCAAGCTAATTTTTATATTTTTAGTAGAGGCGGGGTTTCAGCGTGTTGGCCAGGCTAGTCTCAAACTCCTGACCTCAGGTGATCCGCCCGGTTCAGCCTCCCAAAATGCTGGGATTACAGGTGTGAGCCACCGAGACTGGCCACATCATGGCATTTTAAAAAAATGAACCAAGTGATAGATTTTCCTTAGACTGTACTTACATGCAATGAATCTTTACAATCCTAAACTAACAAAGGGATTTCCAATGTGTAAAAGGCATTGAAAAGCTAGAAACATAGGCAGAATCCAGTTTGTGAATATATTGGGTTCTAAGAGTTTCGTTGGTAAATTAGCTGGTTTGGACTTAGAAAATATTCCTGCTAGAAAGAGTGATACCAGCCATGCACCGATTGTTAGGCTTGTTTATAAAATTCTCTTTTACTTCTATTTTATTGTACCAACAGGAATACAGATATTCACTACCACCTACTGCATTTTTTAACAAGAAGATCTGTTCTGAGTTTTCATGAGGCTGGCTAAGATCACGTTTCCACCAGCAGTCCCAAGGGAGAAGGGTCAAGTAGCTGGAGGTCCCGCACTTGGGAGGGGGACTCAGCGGGTGGCAATAGGGGACAAGAAGAGACCTCCAAGAGCTTTAGGGGAGCAGCACTCCAAAAATTCTGGGTTTGGGGGTCTTGCAGATAATTCCTATCAATGAGCCTGACAGGACTGGAAAAGACTAAGGCAGGAGTAAGAAATGGGATGTAGGGATGCACAGTGGGCAGCATTTCAAGGGTGTCCATTTCCCTTGATCCCCCCCAAAAATAATTTGGGCTCTTCAAATGACTTTCTTGGCATGTTTATGTTTAATAAAGAGTTAAACATTCAGCATCTGAACGTCAGGCCAAAGCTCATTTTCACATGATTGTTTGAAAAAAAAAGTAAAATGCACTATGTTTGTCACCTCAGCAGGACAAGTTGGAACAGACTGGGGACTACTATTCAGGGGCTTTGGGCAGTGGAGATAACCAACCCCGGCCATTCAAGATAGGAGACTTGGCGTATCAGAATTATTAAAGCTGTGTAGCTATATCCATGAAACAAAAGATCTATTTATCTTGAAAATCATTTCTAGTGCAATTTAAATTTATCCCAGAAACAAGAGTTTCAGGTATGTTGTTTTTATAAAATGACACTCAATCTACAAAGGCTTTGAAAGAGAATTTTGAGTCAAACATGCTGTAGCCCTGAGTTTCCTATGTTGTCAAGGTAACTAGATCATCTGGTTTTTTTGTAACTTGAACGTTCCAAACCAACATCAGAGACACCTTGAAAAGTAGCTAGTCAGACACCTGCCACTGAGTTATACAGGTTTTTAGGGGGTATACTGCAAGAAAAGAACCGTTTCTTCTTTTCCTCATCTCCTCTCAAGCTTTTTTATTTTTATTTTTTTAGTTTTTTGAGACAGAGCTTTGCTCTTGTTGCCTAGGCTGGAGTGCAATGGCACAATCTCAGCTCACTGCAACCTCTGCCTCCTGGGTTCAAGAGATTCTCCTGCCTCAGCGTCCCAGTAGCTGGGATTACAGGCATGCACCACAACACCTGGCTAATTTATATATATATATATATATATATATATATATATATATATTTTTTTTTTTTTTTTTTTTTTTTTTTTTTTACTAGAGACAGGGTTTCACCATGTCCTTTTTTTTTTTTTTTTTTTTTTTTTTTTTTTTGAGACAGGGTCTTGCTCTGTCACCCAGGCTGCAATGCAGTGGTGCAATCTCAGCTCACCCAACCTCCGCCTCCCAGGTTCAAGCAATTCTCCTGCCTCAGCCTCCCGAGTAGCTGGGACTATAGGTGTATACCACTATGTCTGGCTAATTTTTGTATTTTTAGTAGAGACAGGGTTTCACCATGTTGGCCAGGCTGGTCTCAAACTCCTGACCTCAGGCGATCTGCGTACTTTGGCCTACAAAAGTGCTGGGATTACAAGTATGAGGCACTGCACCTGGCCATATCTTCTGATGTTCTATTCTACCTTAATTTATTGTTGGGTTTCTTGCCTTAGATCCGTCAGTGGTCTGTAAACCTTTGCGCACACAGACTAAGTGTCTTCATCCCTGAACCCCATGCAGCAGCTACCACAGTTCCTGGAACATTGAGAGCTCTTCATAAATGTATTCACTTAGTAAATGCTTTCTTCCTTATTCTGGTCTGATTTACCTCAGGTGCAAAGCAAAAATAGAGTCTCAACTTTCAGGTGTGGTATCAGGTGGCCTGGCCTTGTGTCGTGTCAACCTCAACAGCAGTTGGAAGAAAGTCAAGGAAGTGTTCCCACATTTTCTGTAAAGTCAGTCATTTCAGGGAAAAGGGTAATTGTATGGATTGACAATTATCATGTAACAATGTCCAGATGAATGTCTAAAATAGTATGTGCTTTTTCCTAAGAGCTCAGAGACATAATCTAGCTTTGCACTTCATGAAAGTGAGTATGATGTTTTTCCTTTAAAATTCAGAAGGCTGGGTGGGCACAGTGGCTCATGCCTTTTATCCAAGCACTTTGGGAGGCTCAGGCGGGTGGATCACCTGAGGTCAGGAGTTCGAGACCAGCCTGGCCAACATTGCGAAAACCTATCTCTAATCTCTACTAAAAATACAAAAATTAGCCAGGTGTGGTGGCTTGAACCTGTAATCCCAGCTACTCTGAAGGCTGAGGCAGAAGAATCAATTGAACCTGGGAGGTGGAGGTTGCAATGAGCCAAGATTACTCCACTGCACTCCAGGCTGGGCAACAGAGTGTACTCTGTCTCAAAAAAAAAAAAAAAAAAAAAAAAAAGGAAAGATGCCGTATTTGAAACAGGCCTTTACAGGATTTTGACAACAGATTTTTTATGGAAGGGTTATTTAAGACGCAGATTAGAAAGGGATCTATAAAACACTCAAGTTCAAGGAATGTAAGTGATCAAGATCAAGCATTTGGGCTTAGGCATCAGGCTGCCTGGGTTTAAATCCCAACTCTAATGAATTCAACTCTACGACCTTGGGTCAGTTACTAACTGATGCCTTGGTCCTTTCTCTATAAAGTGGGAATAATAATAGTACCCATCTTATTGGGTAGTTATGAGAACTAACATACTGAAGATGTGAAACTGTTGGAACTGTTCCTGACTTACAGTAAAGGCTTTTAAAATGTCAGCAATTGTTATAGTTGTTAGTGGAGTTCAGTAGGAGGTTCAGTGTTTATGAGACTAGAAAGAGTTTGGGGTTCATTTTGTGGCCTAAATTATATCAGATTTAAATTTATGTTTAATTTGATAGGCCATGGGTGAATCTTGAAAGATTGTTTTTTTTAAAGTAGGTGAGTGGCCTGGCGCAGTGGCTCACACCTGTAATCCCAGCACTTCGGGAGTCCAAGGCAGGCAGATCACCTGAGGTCAGAAATTTGAAACCAGTTTGGCCAACATGGCAAAACCCTGTCTCTACTAAAAACACAAAAAATTGGCCAGGCATGGTGGTGTGCACCTGTAATCCCAGCTACTCAGAAGGCTGAGACATGAGAATTGCTTGAACCTGGGAGGTGGAGGTTGCCGTGGGCTGAGATTGTGTGACTGCACTTTAGCCTGGACGACGGAGCAACACCCTGTCTCAAAAAAAAAAATAAAATAAAGTAGGGAACAGCACCAGAATGACAAAATATGAGGAAGCAACACTGTAAAATTCAGTTGTTAAATTCTTTGTAGTCTTTTTAAATATTTCCAGCTATAGCTCCAAACTGCTACCCATGCTAAGTTTTCCCGTCCATGATTGAGACTGAGCTATTGTGAACTGATTTGATATGAAACACCTGGGAAAGGATGAAATCTTGTACAGGTGAAAAGAAAATTGTTCTGGAAGGGAACAACTTCTATTTTGCCATATAAATAAAAACTGTGGGGGTTATAAATGTCAAAGCTGGTGGCCTTGAACCCTTCTCGACCATAAAGAGCTACAAGACTGTGCAATATATCATTTTTTAAAAAAGTTTTTTTTCCATTTTGTAATATGCTCTCTGATGATCTATGTTTCAGGAAGCATGAATGATTGCCACATCTGAAATGAGATACATGTGTCATAAATCAATGCACAACGCAGTAAAACACTTTTTCTGCCTTGGCACATCCCTGATCCCTAATTATAGTTGACAAATATATTTTTTTAAAACAGGTAGAAATCTATAAGAATGTTATCAAGTTTTTGCTATTCCAAGTTCATAGGTGCTCATTAATCTGCTGCCCCCCACGGACTTATGCCACCTCACATTCACTTTTGGGACAATAATTGTTGAATTCTAAAAATGCTTATGGGCCAGGCGTGGTGGCTCACACCTGTTACCTCAGCACTTTGGGAGGCTGAGGCGAGTGGATTGCTTGAGGCAAGGATTTCGAGACCAGCCTGGCTAACAGGTGAAACCCTGTCTCTACTAAAAATACAAAAATTAGCTGGGCATGGTGGCAGGCGCCCATAGTCCCAGCTACTAGGGAGGCTGAGGTAGGAGAACTGCTTGAACCTGGGAGGCAGAAGTTGCAGTGAGCTGAGATCACACCACTGCATTCCAGCCTGGGTGACAGAGCAAGACTCTGTCTCAAAATAAATAAATAAAATAAAAACACTTACGTTTTTGGATTTTTAACATTTGGATTTTTTAACTTTTTTTAAGAGACAGGGTCTCACTCTATCCCCCAGGCTGGACTGCAGTGGCACAATCATAACTCATTGCAGCCTCGACCTCCTGGACTCAAGTGATTCTCCCGCCTCAGCTTCCCGAGTAGCTGCGACTACAGGCATACACCACCATGCCCAGCTAATTTTTCTGTTTTTGTAGAGATGGTGTCTCACTATGTTGCCCAGGCTGGTCTGGAACTCCTGGGTTCAAGTGATCCTCCTGTCTTGGCCTCCCAAAACGCTGGCATGACAGGTGAGTGCCACCACGCCTGGCTAATTTTTATGTTTTGTGATTGCTTCATGGCTCTTGTTCTTTAATTTTCTTAGGTCCTCTCCTTTCTGTTAAAGAGGCCTCGGGTGCTGGTTATATCTCACAGCTGAGCCTTGTTTTGGTGTGTACCGTGTACCAGAGGAAGTCAGCTGTTCCCTGTTACTTCCCTCCAGACAAATCAATGACCTTTAGGTGTTTCGAAACTTTAGGGCAGAGTGCGGCTGAGTGACGGTGAACTGAGGGTGGCCCCTGTGGGTTCAGCTGGCTTCTCCGTATCTGTTAAAGCTGATTTAGTTTCTATTTAGGAAGCCAGATTTCTGATCCAAGTTGGCTGAGGTTCTCTGGAAGATGGACAGCAATGTGGGCAGGAGCAGAGAGGGGGGATTAAGAGCACATCAATATTCAATGGGAAGAAGGGTCTGTGTTAGTCAGTTTTGCACTGCTCTAAAGGAATACCCGAGACTGGGTAATTTACAAGGAAAAGAGATTTAACTGACTCACGGTTCTGGAGGCATAGTGTTGGCATCCGCTCGGCTTCTGCTGAGAGCGCAGGAAGCTTTACCCACGGCAGAAGATGACGCGGAAGAGCCAGGTAAATTATGTGAAGAGGGAGGGCGCAAGAGGGAGAAGGGGAGGTGCTAGGCCCTTTGAACAACCCGCTCTCCAGCTAACTCATTACTCTTAGGATAGCACCAAGCTGTTCATGAGGGATCTGGCCACATGATCCAAATTCCTCCCACCAGACCCCACCTCCAACACTGGGGATTACATTTCGACATGAGATTTGGAGGGGACAAACATCTAAACTACATCAGGCCAGAGTCTCTGAATCCAAATCCATTTTGGCATAGGAAAGTCAAATCCACTCAACCTCCCTTTCAACAAGTAGCTCTTATAATATTTTCAGTTCTAAAAATAATACTTTCCTGGAGTGTTTAGCTTCCTTGGATATATATATACATGCACATATATATATATATACATATATGTATATATATATCACAATCTCCTAAATTATACTAATAATTTAGGAAGCACTCTTCCATACTAACACATCCAGCATACATATATATATCCATATATATGTATATATAAATATGTCTATATAGATATGTACATGTATATCTGTATATGTATGTATGTATACATATATATCTATGGAGATGTATATGAAATATAGATATATACATACATATCTATGCTGGATATGCATACATATGTATAGATACATACATACATACCTATATCTATATCTATGCTGGATGTGTTAGTATGGAAGGGTCTTTCCCAAATTATAAGTAGTAAAGGTCAGAGGACCAAATATGCTTTTACAATTCTGAATAGTGTGCCAGAGTTTGGAGCAAGTTAAGAGATGTGGTTGAGGCCAGGTGCAGTGGTTCATACCTGTAATCCCAGCACTTTGGGAGGCCAAGGCAGGCAGATTGCTCAAGCCCAGGAGTTTGAGAGCAACCTGGGCAACATGGTGAAACCTCATCTCTACAAAAAATACAAAATTTAGCCAGGCATGATGGCATGCACCTGTAGTCCCAGCTACACAGGAGACTGAGGCAGGGAATCACTGGAGCCCGGGAGGTGGAGGTTGTAGTGAACCAGCATTGTGTTATTGCACTCCAGCCTTGGCAACAGAGTGAGACTCTGTCTCAAAAAAAAAAAAAAAAAGAAATGTGGTTAAACCTGAGATAGGAAAAGGCACTGTCCTTCATTCCTGTTTGTCCTTCATGGCTCATCTTCAATTGCTCAGCAAGTATTTTTGGTTCTGTCTTCAAAATATACCCTGAGTATGACTACCGTTCACTTTTTCTAATGCTACTGTTCCAGTTTGAGTTGGAATCGTATCTCCTGAACGACTGCAACTTCTGGTAGAGCTGCTGCTTCTGCTTTTGACTTTTTGTGGTCTAGTCTTATATACAAACTTAAGTGACTGTTTGAAAAATGTAAGTCAGACCATGTCACTCTTTTGCTCAAAACCCTATAAAGCAGGGGTCCCCAATCCCCAAACCCAGGCCACAGACTGCATCAGATCAGCAGCAGTGCTAGATTCTCAGAGAAGCACAAACCCTATTGTAAACTGTGCATGTGAGGGATCTGGGTTGCATGCTCCTTATGAAAATCTAATGCCTGATGATCTGTTATTGTCTCCTGTCATCCCCAGATGGGACTGTCTAGTTGCAGGAAAACAACCTAGGGCTCCCACTGATTCTACATTATGGTGAGTTGTATAATTATTTCCTTATATATTACAATGTAATCATAATAGAAATAAAGTGCACAATAAATGTAATGTGTTTGAATCATCCCAAAACCATCCCCCACCGCACTCCTGGTCTGTGGAAAATTTGTCTTCCAGGAAACTGGTCCCTGGTGCCAAAAAGGTTGGGGGGGCCACTGCGCTAAAGCTTTCCTAGACTATCTAAAGTCAAATCCAAGTTCTGTATTATGGGTTCCAGAGAACTGCAAGGTCTGTGGATACTTTACTCTCTAACCTTGTTTCCTACCCTTCTTCTTGCCTCCTCCTGCTGGCAAGAGAAAGGAGAGAGAGAGAGAGAGACAGAGAGAGACACACACACAGAGGGAGAGAGAGAGAGAGAGAGAGAAATAGAGGAAAAAATCCCTGTGGCAGTTCAAACGTCATTTATTCTCAAAGTGTAGGGGTGTGTGACTTAACCCTTGTCTGGCATGGCCTTGGTTCCTGTTTAGCATTTGGTGTCTTACTGTCATGAAGAGCATTTTTTTGGTCTTATGATCCCTGTTTTAACACTAATGCTGGTCAGTTGTTGTGTATAAACCACAAAAGGGAGGGGGGCGTGATGAGGCATGTCTGACCTTCCGTCCTGCTGTGGCCAGGAATTCAGTTTCCAAGTTTCTTTTCTGAGGTCTCCTTGGCCAAGAAGGGGTCCATTCATGGTTGGAGGGAGTAGAATTTTTTTTCATCTTGTTTCCCACCCCTCTCCCTGCCTCCTCCTGCTGATGCCTTTCTGTTCTTTGAACTTGGCAAATTCGTTTTGCCTCAGGGCTTTGACTGCCTTGTTCCTCTTTCAGGAATGTTCTCTCCCCAGATCTTCATGCCCCTGTTCACTGTACCTCCTCCGATGTTCTCTCTTGACTGTAACACTGTTCCCTTCCCCCCCACGTTGCTTTTTCTCATTATCCTTTTATTTTTCTTTTCTTTTCCTTTTTTTTTTTTTTTGAGACGAAGTCTCGCTCTGTCACTCAGGCAGTGCAGTGGCCCAATCTCAGCTCACTGCAACCTCTGTCTCTCGAGTTCAAGCAATTCTCCTGCCTCAGTCTTCCGAATAGCTGGGATTACAGGCATGTGCCACCACACCTGGCTAAGTTTTGTATTTTTAGTAAAGATAGGGTTTCACTATGTTGGCCAGGCTGGTCTTGAACTCCTGACCTCAGGTGATCTGCCCACCTTGGCCTCCCAAAGTGTTGCAATTACAGGCGTGAGCCACTGCACCTGGCCTTTTATGTTTCTTTACAGCAAGAATTTGCTTGCTTCCTCCACTGGAATGTAAGTTCCATGAAGGCAGCTCTTTTAGCTTTCTTGTTCATCACTGCATCCGATAAGCCAGGAAGGGCCCACACATCTCGAGGATACGATTAAGAACGAATGAATGAATATACATTATTGTGAATCAATGGACTTTCTTTTGGTCCATGGATCCTGCTTCATTTGGACAGAAGATAAAAAAGTAAAGCAAAATGTTAATAGCTTTCAGTTTAATTAAACGGTTAAGAAGAAATGGGCTGGCATGGGGGTTTCTTTTTTGTTTCTTAAGACTTGGTGGCTGGGTGCACTGGCTCACACCTGTAATCCCAACACTTTGGGAGGTTGAGGCTGGTGGATCACTTGAGCCCAGGAGTTTGAGACCAGCCTGAGCAACATGGTGACACCCCATCTCTACCAAAAATACAAAAATTTGCCAGGCTTGGTGGCAGGCGCCTGTAATCCCAGCTACTTGGGAGGCTGAGTCAGGAAGATTGCTTGAACTCAGGAGGCGGAGTTTGCAGTGAGTCAAGATCACGCCACTGCATTCCAGCCTGGGTGACAGAGTGAGA
This sequence comes from Ateles fusciceps, assembly GCA_036589455.1. Classification (NCBI taxonomy): domain Eukaryota; kingdom Metazoa; phylum Chordata; class Mammalia; order Primates; family Atelidae; genus Ateles; species Ateles fusciceps. Next base: position 6,706,309 of record JAZHEH010001064.1, read on the forward strand.
TCCTGTCTCAATAAAATAAATAAATAAACAAATAAATAAATAAATAAAGGTTTCCAGTTTTCAGATGATCTTAAGGTTACACTTCAAGGAGAGTTGATGCATTTTCTCTCAAAACAAAAGGGACTAGAAAAGCTCTGAGAAAGTGAGGTTGTTGACACAGTCATCTTGATACCATAGTAATTTAAATTTTAATAAATCATGTTGAAATCTCAGAAGCAGGACATGGGAAGGAAACTAACATTTTTCTTTCTTTAAGTGAGCAGTTACGGTATCCCACGTAATGTGCTTTAACATGTGTGCTCAGCTCATTTTTATGACAGCCTTCTAGGACAGCTATCGTTAGCCTTTTAGGGATAAGGAAGTTGAGAATGAGAAAACGTACATGATTGCCATAAGTCACAGTGAAGAGCAGAAGGGAGATTCAAACCCGGTTTGACTCACTCCCAAGCCCATATTCTTTATATTTCCTTAGACTCCCTCCTATGGGGAGAACTAGGGTGAGAATCTCACAGGTATATTTGAATTATTTTTATGGGCTATCAAAATTTCAATTTAAAAATGAAACGGAATGTTTGCCTCTGAAAATACCACAGCAGGAATCTCTAACCCAAGAGATGGAATTATCTGATGAACCATGAACTGGAGAAGAAGAAGAGTTGATTCATTTTGAAAAATATTGCCTGCCAACTACATTAGTGGAGCGGCCACCCCACGCAGGGCACAGAGCTATGCAACGCAGGTTACATATAAAAGGAGAAGCTTCTGCTCTGAATGATTTCTGATAACGTCAGGCTTCCACATGAGGTTTACCAGGTTGCTTCACTACACGCCAGGCTCTGCGCTGGTACATGTTATCCCCCATTTAACATACAAAGGTAAGTGACGTGGTCAAGGTTACCAGCTGGTGTGTTACAGAGACGTGACTGAAAGCCAGGCCCATCTGCTCCAGCTGACACCTTTATTCAGTTGGATATATCCCCTCCTACCTTCTTGAGAGATACAGAACAGAAGTGAAACAAGTGGGAATAAAAACCATTGAAAATAACACCACTTACTCTCTAGTCAGATGAGAGCTGAGAGAGTTCCAGTAGAGGGTGAAATCCATGGCAGACAGTCGTAATACATAACATGCTCTTCTTAAAACGTCTGCGATTCAGAGAAATGACTAATTCATTCTGCCTTTTTAAATGTTATTCCAAATATGGTAACATTTTATTATACTATCTCCCTCCCCTACTTTTTTTTTTTGAGACAGAGTGTCCCTCTGTTACCCAGGCTGGAGTGCAGTGGCGTGATCACGGCTCACCGCAGAGTTGACCACTTGGGCTCAAGTGATTCTCCCACGTCAGTTTCCCAGGTAGCTGGGACCACAGGTGCATGCCATCATGCCTGGATAATATTTATATTTTTAGTAGAGATGGGCTTTGCCATGTTGCCCAGCTCTAACTCCTGGGCTCAAGTGACCTGCCCACCTCGGCCTCCCAGTGCTGGGATTACAGGTGTTAGCCATTGCACCTGGCTTTTTATTATCTTATTATATGAAATTTATAGTAGTCAGTACAGATTAGAGTATAGGGAGGTAACAAATAGTCTCAAATTGTAATGGAGTTTTTTTTTTTCATTTACACTCTTAGTCCAGCATGGGTTGGTGGGGGCTCTGCTTCATGTCATCATTTGTCCTTACCGGGATTTAGGCTATGACAGAGGAAATAGACAGCTCTGGAGAGTCTAACACTTCGCTTCTACCTCAACCCATGGCCTATTACTAAGTCTTGGGTCCCCATCCAAGTGCAAGGGCAGTAAGAAGTACAGAGATTTAGAAACAGTCCATGAGTGAAATGAATGACTGTAACAGGCCTGGAGTTAGGGTAAAGGTTTCATGAGGTGTAATTACCTTTCTTGAATCTAATACCCCCATTATGGTTATATTTTAGAAATTTTACTTACAGAGGCCATGCGTGGTGACTCACGCCTGTAGTCCCAGCACTTTGAGACACTGAGGTGGGTGGATCACGAGGTCAGGAGTTCAAGACCAGCCTGGCCAAGATGGTGACATCTTGTCTCTACTAACAATACAAAAAAACTAGCCAGGCATGGTGGCAGGCACCTATAATCACGGCTACTCAGGAGGCTGAGGCAGATAATTGCTAGAACCTGAGAGACAGAGGTTGCAGTAAGCTGAGATTGCATCACTGCACTCCAGCCTGGGCAATAGAGCAAGACCCTCCCCATCTCAAAAAAAAAAAAAGAAAAAAGGAAAGTAATTTAGGATAAAATTCAAATTGAATGTGTGATGACTGTTTTTAATTTTTAAAAATCACTTTGTTTTTCAGTAATCATTTAAAAGTGATTTAATACAATTATTTTGCTTTTCTTAGATTCTAATCTGTAAAAATGTACCTGTTCTTTACCTGTCTTTAGAGAGTAAGCCATGTGGATAATGGGTCTGCCAGTGAGCAAGATGATCTAATTGTCCTTGGCCAATTAAAAAAATCACCCATTAAAAACTTTGGATTGGCCAGGCACAGTTGCTCATACCTGTAATCCTAGCACTTTGGGAGGCTGAGGCAGGAGAATTGTTTAAGGCCAGGAGTTTGAGACCAGACTGGGCAAAAAGTAAGACCCCATTTCTATAAAAAAGTTTAAAATGAGCTGGGTGTGGTGGTTTGCACCTGTAGTCCCAGCTGCTCTGGAAGCTGAGGCGGGAGCATCGTGTGAGTCTAGGAATTTGAGGCTGTAGTGAGCCGTGACTGCACCACTGCACTCCAGCCTGGGTGACGCAGTGAGACCCTGTCTTAAAAAACAAATAAGCAAACAAACAAACAGCAAAAACAACAACTGAAAAAAGAAAAAAAACCCTTTGGATTGTTACCTTTTTTGAACTTCAAGTAAGCCAAGTTAAAGAAAAGACCCCTTCACATGGGAACACCATCATTCTCCGTTATTCTAATTCTGGTTCTCAAAATCAGAATATTTTGGTACTGCCTTTTTAAAATGTAAATATAAATATCTATTTTAAAAATCAATGCTTGTCACAGATGGTGAACATTACTATTTACATTTTTATGAGTGCTCTTTCTCAAGGTGTCCTGAGATAAAAAGAAAACAAAAACAAAAACAAACTCAAATGCTTTTGAATTCCCTTAGTGCAGTGTTTCCTGGCAAAGTAAAATGCACCTTGAAAAAGTATACAGCTTTTCTCTGACCTGGGGAAACTGGTTTATAGCCAGAGAGGGTAGAAAGTCAAAGGCCTTCAAGAAAAAGTGTTTCCTTTTACTGGGAAACAATTTCCGGGTAATTACAGGGAGAATAAACATTTTCAACACAAAATTACTGTTCACCTCCTTTAAATTAGAAATGTGCCATATGTGCCAGGTGTGGTGGCTCACGCTTGTAATTCCAGCACTTTGGGAGGCTGAGGTGGGCGGATCACCTGAGGTCAGAAGTTTGAGACCAGCCTGGCCAACATGGTGAAACCCTGTCTCTACTGAAAACACAAAAATTAGCTGAACGAGGTGGCATGCATCTGTTATCCCAGCTACTCAGGAGGCTGAGGCAGAGAGTTGCTTGAACCAGGGAGGTGGAGATTGCAGTGAATCGAGATCGCATCACTGTACTTCAGCCTAGGCAACAGAGACTCCAACTCAAAAAAAAAAAAAAAAAAAAAAGAAAGAAAGAAAGAAATGTGCCATATGGCATTTTTAAAGTAGAATTTAACATCGCTTATTTATATATCTAGTAAGTAGGTATGTAAATGCTATACACTAATGCTAAAATTCCCAAAAGTTTGGGAGCTCTTGCAATAGACAAAGGCTCTAAAATATGGAATTAACTCAACGGAGGCAAAAAGGATGTCCTGAAAAGGACTTTTCTACCCTGGGTAAAGGCAGATGCAATGAGATAAAAAAAAACACTGTCCCATAAGTGGGTTTTTAAGTTCACAAATCAGAAAATTTCTAATTAATGGGGGGAAAAAGCTTAAATCTAGCCATTACTGAACAATAACAACATTGCTACTGATTTGAGATTTCAGCTATTTTATAAGAAAATATATTAAGAATGAAATTGGTGAAATCTTATCTGTGACATTCTAGAGTTGAGAAATGTAATTTAAAAATACATACATAGTAGTGGGGAGGTGGAGCAAGATGGCTGATTTGAAGCCTGCAGTGATGGTCCCTTCCGTGGGAACACCAAATTGAGTACTATCCACACAAAAAAGCACCTTCGTAAGACCTAAAAGTCGGGTGAGAGAAAACAGTACCTTTTTCTGCCTTTGTTTCACCGAAAGAGGCACTGAAGAGGGTTGGAAAGATAGCCTTGAATCGCTGATGCAGCCTTCTTCCTTTCCCCAGTAGTAACCGTGTGGCACAGACAGAGAATCCGTGTGGTGCAGACAGAGAATCCGTGTGCTTGCAGGAGCGAAACTCTGTCTCTAATCTATCTTTTGTCAGTTAAATTTGAAGGACCCAAGTCAGTGAACATAAGAGGGCAAAGGAAAACTTTTTGCTCCTCAACACTCCTGCATTTCTTTCCTTTTTTAAAGAATTTATTTTACATCTATTATACCACATGGCATGCCATTTAAAACACGGATGTATACCTTGATAAGATAAAGCAAAGACCAAAAAAAAAAGTTTATCTTCTGAGAAAGGAGATACATCATCACATAGAGTCTTCAAATATCACTGCACTTTAACTTTCATAATCGGACAGTCATGAAACTATCTGTAGAAGGGTTTAAACAGGCAAATTAAAGAACACATTTAAGCAGACCTGACTGTCCTAAATTGTTAGGCATGCATTTTTCAAACATTACATATATCAATGGTAAGGGTGGGGCTGGGGAGTGTTGTGCCTTTTCCCACCTGCCTGGTGATGATCACCACAGGACAGTGGGATGAATGGCTCTTTCCAGGGTCCAGGCTCTTGCGCCTACAGATAGAAGCCCACACCTGTCCCCGTGCTTGGGGACTGGCTTGGTGATTACCTGGGTGTCAGGATTTCTTTCTGCTGGCTTCATGAAAAGTATCCACGAGGCCAAATAGTTTGTATGTGGAATCTTCATTCGCTAGCTCACTACTCAGCACTCTCAGAGCCCCAAACAATGTCCAGCTTGTTCCTCTGCAGCGATTGAAATCTTGCAACAAACTTTAGCTGGCTAGTACTATGATGGACAGGCTTGCTGTAGGGTTGCACCCTTAGAGTAAGTCCCCATCTTAGCTGACGTGATGGTTGCTGCCAGATGGAAATGCACAAATTGCAACTGGGGTTTTAATCGTCTTTGTGCCAAGACAAAATAGATGAAAAATACAGCTTTATAATAATGGCTACTTTTTGAAGAAAATTTTACATGTGGCAGAATCGCCACAAATACTGCGAATCTTCAATAATACTATAGAGTAAATATTGTTAAACCAATTTGCAGGTGAGAAAACCAAGGTTCCAAGCAGCTAAGTACCTTATCTGGGGTCATATAACCAGTAAGTAGCAGAGCCTGGATTTGAATCCACAGTTGTGTGACACCCGAAGCCTACATTTTTTTTTTTCCCGGCAGCAGGTGCTATCAATGTTAAAGTTTTCGAATTATTGGAAGCTAGTTTGTCTTTAGAACTTGCTGGCCACCTGGCAATATTTGGGAGAGCTGCTCACCACCTTTAAATAAATAAAAAGCTGCTGGTCCCTACTCTGGAACAAACCAGATAGAGTTTCCCCTGTGTGAAGCAGCTCCTTGGCAAATCTATGCCTGTAAGTTGGAGCAGTGTCCCTTGTGACTTGGGCTCATGATTGGTTTGCTTTCTCTGTCTCCGGCTGTGGCTCAATTTGGGGGAAACTTCTGAATTCCTCTCCATGACCTCTGAAATAAATTCTGTATACTTAACCTGATAACTATCCTCTCATCTGTTTTAGCTTTTGGGGGATGCCACCTTCTCTGGGGTGCTGATGAGAAAGTCTTCCCCAACAATTGTGAGTGCAGAGATGGACTTATCTTGAAGCTAACGACAGTCACATCACGTCCCCTCAGTGAAGGGCTCTTTCCCAGGGGCACTGTGTTCCTACAGTAGTAGTTTAGTACAATTAGCAAAAGTATGATTTTTTTTCCTTTGAGACAGAGTTTTGCTCTGTTGCCCAGACTGGAGTGCAGTGGTGCAATCTCGGCTCACTGCAATCCTGACTTCTGGGTTCAAGCGATTCTCCTGCCTCAGCCTCCCTAGTAGCTGGGATTACAGGCATCTGCCACCATGCCTGGCAAATTTTTGTATTTTTAGTAGAGACGAGATTTCACCATGTTGGCCAGGCTGGCCTTGAGCTCCTGATCTTGTGTGCTGGGATTATAGGCATGAGCCACTGCGCCTGCCCAAAAAGTATGATTTTTTTTTAGCTATGCCTGGTTAGGACCACTGTGTCTTCCCCTTTGACTTCTGCTCGTCTTATTTCTCCTTGAGTTAGGTGGCGTTGAAGTGGCCACAGGCACCTTGATACGTGGCTAAGGGGAAGTCAAGTTGTGGGTATATATTTAGTGAGGGTTTAGTGGGACGTGTTCCTGTGGTTCAGAGTCACTCTCTAGATAACCTGTGGCTGGCTTTCCCATGTAGAAATGGGTTTCAGCAGTACCCTACTGCACACTGTGACAACTTGACTGGAATGGTGAATGGTGGCCCGGAGTCAGAGGTGAAACTGTGATGTGGACCTTTCTTAGGGTACTGACCCTGGGAGGAAGTAGGAAATGGAGGAGGAACAAGTAGAGCTAGAAACTAGTTTGGGAGGCTAGATGCGGTGGCTCACGCCTGTAATTCCAGCATTTGGGAGGCTGAGACAGCCAGATCACTTGAGCCCAGGAGTTTAAGACCAGCCTGGGCAACATGGCAGGACCCTGTTTCTATAAAAAACCAAGTCAAAAACAAAAACTGGTCAAGCATGGTGGCACATGCCTATAGTCCCAGTCTATACTCAAGAGGCTGAGGTGGAAGGATTAATTGAGCCTGGGAGGTTGAGGCTGCAGTGAGTTGTGATTGTGCTACTGCACTCCAGACTGAATGAGAGTAAGACCCTGTCTCAAAAAAAAAAAAAAAAATTCCAAACCAAACAAAATAGTCTGTGGAAAATATTATAGTGGAGGGCCAGTCAGTTAATAAACAAATTATATCTTTTTCTTTGCCTTTTCTGGCACTTAAGGTATTTATTAGTTTTAAAAGATGTGTTATTTGTTGTGAATTTTTTTTCTCACTCTGAGTATTTACTTTTGCGCTACATTTTGCATTCATGACTTTGTATTTTTTTTTTCTGCTTAAGTTGCTTCCTGAATACAGCTGCTTCAATGACTCCTGCCAAACGTGAATTTCATGAGCACCATGAAATGCCCAGAATAAGGCAGCCCATTACAAACACACATTCTTCATTTGTGCAGATCTTTTCAAAGCTCTTTTAAAAAGAGATGGGGTATTGCCCTGTCGCCTAGGCTGGACTACAGTGGCATGGTCATAGCTCACTGCAGCCTTGAATTCCTGGCCTCAAGAAATCCTCCCACCCTACCTCTTGAGTAGTTGGGACTGCAGGTGCATGCCATCACGTGCCACTAATTTGTGCAAATGTAACCAAATTGTATGTAAGGTAAGAAGACCGAAACTAAAAGTTCATTTTAATTATTTAGATCTGATCTTCAAGTTTTATAAATTTAGGACTCTGGCCAAGTGGAAGTTGACATCTCTTTGTGGGGTTGGAGGGATCAGGGTAGGGAGGCAGGTGGCACAGGGAGGCTTTCACACTTTATTGCTCCTCCCAGCCGGGAAAAGGGAACTCGATTCAAGGAGATGGGGGCAGGGAGAGACAGCAGGGACCCTCCTTTAATTTATTTTCTATTTTTTTTTATAAGAACACAGGATATTCTCTTTAAAGAAGCTAATGTTGAGTGTAACTAAAAATATTGACAATGATTAATTCTGGGAGATCTAATTAAAAGTGTTTTCCCATTTTTTCCCTTTTTATATACTATATAGTTTCTGACTTTTCTGTAAATATCCTGTATTAGCAATAAAAAGAAGCACCTGAACAATCTTTTCCTCACTGTACCCAAGAATCCTGTGTGTGTGCATGTGTGTATAATGTGTGTGTGTGTTTGTATGTGTGCATGTGTGTATAATGTGCATGTTGTATAATGTGTTCGTATGTGTGCATGTGTGTATAATGTGCATGTGTGTATAATGTGTTTGTATATGTGCATTTGTGTATAATGTGCGTGTGTGTATAATGTGTTTGTATGTGTGCATGTGTGTATAATGTACATGCGTGTATGTTTGTATGTGTGCATGTGTGTAATGTGCATGTGTGTATAATGTCTTTATGTGTGCATGTGTGTATAATGTGCATTTGTATATGTTTGTATTTGTGCATGTGTGTATAATGTGCATGTGTGTATAATGTGTTCATATGTGTGCATGTGTGTAAAGTCATGTGTGTATAATGTTTTATGTGTGCATGTGTGTAATGTGCATGTGTATATAATGTGCATGTGTGTATGTTTGTATGTGTGCATGTGTGTATAATCTGCATTTGTGTATAATGTGTTTGTATTTGTGCATGTGTGTATAATGTGCATGTGTGTATAATGTGCGTGTGTGTGTGCATGTGTGTATGGGGCAGCTATTATACTGGAGAGAACATTTTTCTTTCTTCTCTTCTTCTCATTTCTTTCCTTTCTCCCTCTTTTCCTTTGCCCTTAGTACAAATGCATAAAGGCTTATTAGTGTCTTAAAAAATCTTCAGAAACTACAAAGAATGCTTTATTTGATACTATTAAAATTATGTAAAAAAAAGTTTCACCAATAAACCTCCAATAGAAATGCAAAAAAAAATGTGCAAGATACACATTTTTAATTTGAAAAAAACGTAAGATAGAAAACACTTTTCTTTGCCTTTTATTTTGTGTGTGTATGATATATATATATGAAATTCATGAGTAAATTATCAATTAGTTGTTGAGAACTGAAGAATGCTAAGGCAGAAGTTAGGATTTAATTATCTGTCTGTATTATTGTCATTCCAAACACAAAATTGCTGAGTTTTAGTATTGTGGGGAAAATCTATTGTCTGTGACAAGTCCTTTTCCTGGCCTACACTTACTTGAAAGTCCAGGAATTTATTGCTTTTAAGGAAGAGCTTATCCGTCCCCTCACAAACGATTTGTGGTGTCTTCAGCTTGTTGGACCCGTTCTGGGCACAACATGGAAGATGAGCAGGTATATAATGTATAGATATTCATTAGTCCTTTTAAGAGAGGAATATTTGGAGTAAAAAATAGAATAATTTATTTAAGATATAAACTCCACTTACATTATAGCTAAAGGCTGCTATAGAACCCATATCTAAGGTTTTTCTCTATTTACTCTAATCCTTAGCCCAGGTCGCCCCAGGCCTTCTCCTGTCCTTGTTCTCTGCCTCGGGACATTCTCATTGCTAAGTCCTGAGAGCACTTTCACTGAATGCCTCATTAACACTTCCTGGCTTCTCATTAGCAAAGTTAGTGTCTCCTTCTGGTTTCTTAAAAATCTCTGGGTCAGTCCTGTAACTGCACACAGTAGGCAGTCAGACAGTGTTGTTTTGAAAGTGCATTTTACAGACACTGCCCTTTAGACCAACGCTTCCCCCGTCTTCCCCCTCCTCTCCTGTCTTCCTCTCCCTGCACTCAACCAGCCCTACATCTCCATCTGTTTTGAATCCTTCTAATGTCCTTTCTCTGGGCACAGGAGCCCAGACACTCTGCACTCTGATTTTTTTTAAAGGGAACCAAATCAGTTTGCAACAAGACCAAACACAGATTCAAGGAAACTGAACCATCAAGTGAAATTAGCCTGTTAATCTTATATTTTTATGCATTCTTTGAGTATTAGTGGGTAAAGAGGAATGCCATAATAAACTATCATTTCAATCCAACTCTGAGCAACCGTCAGCTTGAAGGGCTTGGGTTATTGTGAGCACTCCGATACTAATTCATTCCGTTCCTTTTGTCATGGTGGTCTGGTTACGTTTGTAGCTGCAACTCTGTAGCTCTGCACCATGAAGAATCACTAAGAACTTAATGAGCTGTATTTTCTCCAAAGCCATAGACTTTGTCAACACAATGCTAAACATTGTGACAATTTTTGACTGAATCGAGTTAACTGGCTGAATGTTTTGAAGTATTGACACAGCAGCTAAAAGAGTGAGAACGGTAGTCAAGCCAGCTATTTGGTATGATGAAAAGTGGCAAGTATTTCAAAAATAAAACTAGTGTAGAAACACAAGAAGCCAGTTGCAAGTGGCCACAGGGCCTCTGGAAAGCACTCGCCGGAGGACCGGGCTTAGGAGGCAGGCGTGCTAACAAAAATCCAAAGACATCCCTGGTCACTCAACAAGCTAAGCAAAGCTGAAGGACCGAGCAGTTCCACCCCTTTTACTGAAGCTTCCTTAATTTACTTTCTTAATAGACAGACAATGGGAAGTTTTGTGAACTCTTGAGAAATGACGAGAGATGGTTTATTCCTTCCACTCTTTCAGCCACTGCCTGACTTTCCTTCCTTCCTCCCATCACTCTGAGGAGGGGGTGGGCGCTGCCCAGAGATTAGTGCTGGGTGTTTGAAATCTTAGGAACAAAAGTTGGGGCCAAGACTGCACTAATTAGGAAATCTTTGTCAGTTTAATTTTCAGTGAATTTCCTGAAAGATTATACATGTACAACAAAATCTTTTTAATCTTTCAGGAAAGTCATATAAATGTACAAGTTGTTATATAGCATATTATATGTAACATAATAAATCATATATTTATATTATCTCTGTATATATTATACATGTACACAGTATTATATATAGTGTATATAGTGTTATTCAGATGTAGAGATAATACTGTATATATACTATATCTAACATAGTATATATTATATGTATATACTACATCTAACGTATATATTATAGGTATACTGTATAATAGATGTATAATATGTAATAATATATGCATAACACTTATATATGTACATATATATGAGAGAGAGAGAGAATTGAGTAATTTAAACCCCTGAAATAGATTTACTAGCATTACCCAAGAGCAAACACATTTGATAGTAACTTGGTAGGTCATTTATGAAACGTTTCTGACCTAAGCATGAGTGAGAAATTCTGTGCTTCTCCAATTACCACTGGAGAGTGAATAAAGCCATGGCAACAGATCACTTTGCATCATCTCAATAACTGCTGGTTTGAGGATCCTTCTCCAACAAAAGGATCTCCCTTGGCAATGGCCAACTTCGTTGACACAACAAACATTTGTCACAACAAAATGTTACCTTTACAAAAGGTCTCAGATGGGTTTTTGAAGTTGATGTAACTGCGTTTGGCATCTCTGTTCAAGAGGAGATGGCAGCTACCTGGCTTTCCCCATCAGGGAAGCAAGACCTTTAAAGGGGCCAGTCTTTCTCCAGTTAACTGGAGAAAGGGTTTTGACTGCATACATCAGCTAACTCAGGAGAAAAAAACCTTAGCATTTTATCTTGTTTTTCTTTTGAGATAGAGTCTCACTCTGTTGCCCAGATTGAAGTGTAGTGGCAAGGTCACGGCTCACTGAAGCCTCGACCACCTGAGTTCAAGTGATCCTCCCACCTCAGCCTCCCTAGTAGCTGGGACTACAGGTGTGCACCACCATACTTGGCTAATTTTTCTCTTTTTTTTGTAGAAATGGAGTCTTCCTATATTGCCCAGGCTGGTCTCAAACTCCTGACTTCAAGTGATTCTCCTGCCTCGGCTTCCCAAAGTGCTGGGATTACAGGCATGAGCTGCTGCACCCAGCCAATAATGATTTTTGATTGTTTTCTGTGCCAGGACTTTCCTTCCCTACATAGCATTGATAAGGATGATCAAATCAAGACTTAGTCTATCTCCTCTTTCTCCAAGTGGCCTTTATTCCCACTGAATCTGTGACATGTTGCTTATGTCAAAGAAAACCTGACTCAGCATACGGATCATGGTTTCCTTTTTTTGGGTCATAATATTTTACAGTGTTTCCAAAGAACCTAGAGGGCATGCATGAAACAATAAATGCAACCCAGCTAAGATTAATTCTTGCTGGCTAGGACAGCTATAAATATAAAGCTACAGGATTTTTAAAGACCTACAGTAGCTCATACGTAGCATGTACATTTATAAGATTATTGAGTTGGAAGATAATGACAGTCACATGTTGAGAATAGAATATGACAACGTATATTCCTCCTCTCTGTGAGTCTCAGGAGTCCAATTATTGAAACTTAAAAGTGCAGCACTTTAGTGCGTGACTCCAGAACCAGTGTGAATAAGTAATAGAAAAATTTTAAATCTATTTACAGGCCTTACAAGATACATAGAATGATATGGAAAAAGTGTACATGTTCCTACTTAAAAAATGCCTGCAATGTTATATTGCCTAACGTTAATTTTCTTTCTGAATCTTTGTATAATGAGATAAATGTCAAATCCATTAGAAGTACATGGATTAGACTGGAGGATCTGGTTTGATTAGTTAGGATGTTTTTCTTTCTTTGTTCCTTTTTCTTGAGATGGAATTTCGCTTTGTCACCCAGACTGTAGTGTGAAGGTGCAGTTTCTGTTCACTGCAACTTTCGCTGCCCGGATTCAAGTGTTTTGCCTGCTTCGGCCTCCCTAGTAGCTGGGATTACAGGTGCCTGCCACCACACCAGCTAATTTTTTTTGTATTTTTAGTAGAGACGAGGTTTCACCATGTTGGCCAAGCTGGTCTCAAACTCCTGACCTCAGGTGATCCACCTGCCTTGGCCTCCCAAAGTGCTGGGATTAGAGGTGTGAGCTACCATGCCTGGCCCAGGATGTCTTCCCAAGAGGAACAGAAACCCCAATTCAAAGGATCTTAAACAATAAGAATGTTTTGTAGCTCATGGGACTGGAGGTATTGAGCAACTGCGGCTTTAGGGTCAGCTTAACCTGATGGGTCTGGTTTTGGGGAAATTCTATCAGCTGTACCCTCTTTTTTCAGTCTTGGTTTAATTCTAAGGTTGCTTCCCTCTTCCTGGCAAAGAAGCATGACAGCAGCTCCTGGCTACACAGGGATAATTGTGGAGTGCAAGGAAAGACAGTGTCAGCCTGGATGGCCTGCCCCAGCAGGGCAACAGTCTCTTCTGGACCCAGGCACTGATGATCTTTCTGTTTCTCCATCTTTGACCTGTAGGGCTCTGTTCTCATGCTTGTTACATCATGGTCTCAAGATGGCTGCTGGGCCTCCAGGAATTACAACTGTGGTTTAAAAAAAAAAAAATGAAGTCTGCCTAATTGTATCAGGGGACAGGAGAAACTTCCTGGAAGACACACCCTGTAGACTTCTGCTTATGTGCTATTGGCACGTATTGGGTCCTGTGGTCACTGGGACATATATTTCCAGCTGTCTATCTGAATTCCATTTTCCTCTCTTTCTTTTCAACAGAATCTTGACTTTTTTCAGAGAGGCAATGTGTCCATGAAAAAACACACATCTCCTGAGGCTAGACTTTCCAGATTTAGCAAAAACAAACAAAAAACAGGATACCTAGCATGGGACATACATACTTATACTAAAAATTATTTGTTATTTATCTGAAATTAAAATTTAACTGAATGTCCTGTGTTTTATCTGGCAGCCCTTCCCCAGGTTTTCTTAAGGTAGCATAGCCTTGAAAGAGACTGTCCTGTGAGAAGGGGCTTCCAGAAAAGTCTTTTACAAAAGTGGTCAAATTTGTCAGACACATCCTTTTGTCATTTGTACCTTGACCTTTCTCCTCTTTGACCTTTCTCCTGCCTGGAATTGGGCGGAATACCTGGCACCATCTTGCAACTGGGAGATAGAATTCATACTTTAAGGATTGCAGAGAAAGAAGGGAGGAGAAGCCAGATTCCTTAAACATCTCGGAGTTACCTACTCCCACATTCCTTGCTGTATAAAAACAAACAAAGGACACCCTTATTTGGCCTAGTTGCCATAGTTCAGTTCCTATCACATGCTACCAAGAGCAGTGTTGACTGATCTAGCTACTCCTCGCTGGAAGGGTGAGGTAGAGACTGGCTTGTTGTTCACCAAACTGTTCTGTTTTCTTCTTCCTTGCCATGCTCCTGGACTACATTTCCCCAGGCCCCTGCAGTTAAGTGGGGTTGCAGGGCTGAGTTCCAGCCAATGCAACATGGGTGGAAGGAACGTATGTGACTTCCAGGCCTGCTCCTTGCTCCTGCTGTCCCCACCTGCAGCAAGAACAGGGGCCATAGGGAATAGTGGAGATATTGAAGGAAAGCAACTTGGGTTTGTGGTGACTTCTGGGAGTAGACCCCTCCCATCTCATGCTGACCCTCATTGTACTGTAATATGAGCAAGAAATAAACTTCCCTATGTCAAGCCACTGAAACTGTTTCTATAAACTTTGTAAAATTAATTAGGGAAGAAGGGAGGGAGAGAAACAACAATAAATCATGTTTGTAGCATATTCAGCATTAATCATGAGGCCAGCCTGCTCTCTGACCTCTTCCTCATAGTCTGTTGGTACGTACTGCCTTGGAGTCACATAGACCCTGTTACAAGATTATAGTTCCCTTTAACTGCCTGATAGACAACAACTTGAACATTATGAGACATTAACTTTTCCCTTTGAGATACTCTCTCAGGTCCTGCATACTAATGAAACTATTGATGTTAGCTGATCTGAAGGACCCCCAGGAGCTGAGTCACCAAAGAATGCAATTTCCATGTCCTGATGATTTCATCCCTCTTACCTTTACCAATCAACAACCCCAATTTTCTAGCCCTTCATCCTCCACAATCTTCTTAAAACCCACAGTCTAGAACTTCTCAGGGAAATGGATTTCAGGGTTTCCTCTCATTTCCTCACTTGGCACCCTGTCATCAGTAAACTCTTTCTCTGCTGCAAACTCTGCTGTCTTAGTGTAGTTGGTCTGTTTCTGTGCAGTAGGTATATGAACCTGTTGGTCCTGTGACACCACAGAGATGTTGGGTTCTTTGGGATCAACTAAGTCAACAGTATCTGTCATAAGAGAGACTGCTTCAGGCCTAGGTTCCAATTAAGAATCCTGAGATTCACCCCATTGGACCCTGTATCTTCTGTCCACTTTTTAGGGAATGATTTCTAGAACCTAGAGATGCTCCATAGGTATAGCTAGTCTGTGGCTTGACACAAGGGAAGTTTATTTCTTGCTCATATTACAATACAGTGAGGATCTGCATGAGATGGGAGGGGTCTACTCCCAGAAGTAGAGGCTACTTTTCCAGTCCTAGGACCTTAGGCTGAGAGATGTAACCAGTCTGAGGAGGGAGCCAGGGGAAAGAATTATGCTGGCTTTACTGTTCCTCTACTCCATGATATCCTGCAGGGGCTTGTATTGGTCAACTCAACTGGAAGTCCAAGGTCATGAGAGCCCATGATGTAGTCCAGCTAGGTCAGGCTCCCAGGGCAAAGTAGGGTGGAGAAGGAGGAGAGAACAGACTGTGTGTGTGTGCACAGCCAATATGAAAACTAAATCTGGTTTCTGTTAGGGTGTTGGAAAGAGGACAGTGATGCCATCTTTATAGAGTTAATAAGAATTCTGGACAGAAATATTGTTATAATTAAGCATTAATCAGGCTGCACTTTGACCCACATCCTTATGACTGAAAGTTACGTAGTACTAAATGTAGACCATTCACGTCCCCATTATTTCTATAGATAGGATGTCTGACATTAGAATTATATGGCTTTTGGCCAGGTGTGGTGGCTTATGCCTGTAATCCCAGCACATTGGGAGGCCAAAGTGGGTGAATCACCTAAGGTCAGAAGTTTGAGACCAGTCTGGCCAACATGGTAAAACCTCATCTCTACTAAAAATACAAAAATTAGCCAGACATTGTAGTGGGCACTTGTAATCCCAGCTACTCAGGAGGCTGAGGCAGGAGAATTGGTTGAACCTGGGAGGCAGAGATTGCAGTGTGCTGAGATCGCACTACTGCACTCTAGCCTGGGCTATAGAGCAAGACTCCATCTCAAAAAAAGAAAAAAAAAAGAAAGAAGAAAAAAGAATCATATGGCTTTTGCTTAAGATAGATAAGATCCCCAACACTGGAATTGTAAGGCTTTTATTTAAGAATTACTTAATATGTTTTTCTGATCCTGAATTCCAGTGAAACAGCTGATGCCAACCAGCTGGAAGTCCCCATAGAGGAATGGGATTGGCATGAGAATACAGCTTCTTCATCTCCTAGTCCCATGACTTCATCCTGTACTCTTCCACCAGTCAATGATCTCTATACTTCAGCCCACTCCAAAACTCTCAAAAACCCTAGCCTCAAACTCCTTGGGGAGATGGAATTGAGGTTTCCTCCTGTCTCCTCATTCAGTGGCCCTACTATTAAACTTTTTTCTCTGCTGCAACCCAGTGTCTAGGTATATTGACTTGCCATCAGCAAAGGGCAGACAATGAACCTGTTATAGTAAGGGAGGGGTGAGGAGCAGTTTATATTCCCCTGGTTAGATCTCAGCCCCTGGGGGCTAAATTCATGGCTATAACTTATTTTTGAGTCAGAAATATTTTGGTCATGTGACAAGTACGTAAAAAGAATGACTTCTGAATTTTCACTAGCACATGATAAATTCCAAGTTCTGTAAGATGTCGAGTAACTTATTTATCAACGCATTAAAGTTGCCAGTAAAACACAACTTAATTTAGTAGTATTTAATTTACATACTTGCTTTAATATTTCTGCCAGAGCTCCTTACTGAATTTTGTCTCCTTAGGATTTAAAAGTGTTCCTGCTAACAGCAGTTATGATATTAACAATATCCATTGCTTTGTTAATATTTTATATAATCCAATGATCATTTTATTGGCCAGGACTTTTTGGTCTCTTGTAACTGGTTTTATTCCAGGACATCTTGATGAAGCTGATGCTGAAGACAATCTTGGGTTTGTACTTTTAGTACTGAGTGAATTCCCATATTAATTGACACTCGATGAGTAATGGTTCATGCATAATCTTAACATTATTTTTAAGCCTGCTGATATTAATCATAGCAGTCCCACTAATGCATTGTGAAATTATATGCTAAATTGTTTTCAAGATTATCATATATCTTCTTCTATGGAAGCTTTCCTTAACTGTATGTTTATGAAATGCTCAGTGACAATCACTTTCCTACCTATCCCTATGAGGGAGGTAGAATAGGTACTATTATGTAAGAATTTGGTTACTAATACTTATTATAGAGCAATCATATATATACCTAAATATAAGGTGAAAATAAAAATCAGCTTTGTTCTACTACCCAAATTTAGCTTTAATAGGTTGGCACAAAAGTAATTGTGTTTTTTTCCATAACATATTGGTATATATTCTTTCAGAATTTTCTCCAAGACTTAATAAGTTTTCTTCTTACAAAAATGGAATCTATACTGTTTGGTAATTTGATTTTTTGCTCATGAAAAAATCATGAGCATTTTTTTCATATTAAAAAATATACTTCTGGTCGGGCATGATGACTCATGCCTGTAATTCCAGCATTTTCGGAGGCCGAGGCGGGTGGGTCACCTGAGGTTGGGAGTTCGAGACCAGCCTGACCAACATGGAGAAACCTCATGTCTACTAAAAATACAAAATTAGCTGGGCATGGTGGTGCATGTCTGTAATCCCAGCTACTTGGGAGGCTGAGGCAGGAAAATTGCTTGAACCCAGGAGGTGGAGGTTGCGGGAAGCTGAGATCGTGCCATTGCGTTCCAGCATGGGCAGTAAGAGTGAAACCCCATCTCAAATACATATATATATTTCTGCAATGTCACTTTTAATAGCTGCAAAGTATTCCACTAAAAATATATTGTAATTTATTTAAATAGTCTCTTGATTTGGGATATTTGATTTTCTTTTTTGATATTATATGCATTGCCCAAAATTTCATTATGTATTCATCACAATACACATTAATTCAGCTCTCGTTCCAATTATTTTAGGACAAATTAGCTAGAAATAGAACTGCTAGACCACATGGTAAACAAAATGTTAAGGCTTTTGATACATATTTGGGGCAGATATTATAATCTTATTTTGTAAAAAATATCCCTTCAGGGTCATCTATCAATTTTCCTTGTTTCAGTCATGAATTAGACACCTTTGTTGTTGTAATATTGGATTGGAAGATGCAGATGACTCTGATAAATTCTTGTTTTCATGCCTAGATTCAACTTGGAGTGCACAGTAAGCACTGTTAGTTGCAAACAACAGAAATGGACTCCGACTGATTGAAGCAGGAAAGTCGTTTATGAGATGGTAGCTCTTTGAATTCTTGGAGGGCAGGACCCTGGTGCAAGGCTAGGCAGCCAGAAAAAAAGGATGAAAATGATGCAGCAGAAAAAACCATGTCTGCTGCCACAGAACTTGAAATGTCATGGTTTCATGATGGGGGCTGCAACGGGCTCTGTCAATGCCCCACCTGCGTCGCTTGGCACCCACTACTCCTTCCTCAGTCACCTGTGATTCTGAAAGTACCAGGGATTCTCTCCTCAGGGCTGCCTCTGACAATGCTCTGCCCACCCTAGGTGGGGCAGGCTGGATGTCATGAAGTGGTGATGCCCTCAGGACAAAGAGAATCGGAGTTTGTATTGCTCTGCTAGAACAGAAACCCACAGCCTGGAAGGCTTAAACAATAGAAATCGATTTTCTCACAGTTCTGGAGGCAGGAAGTCAACATCAAAGTTCTGGCCTGTATAGTTTCTGGTGAGGGCTGTTTCCCTGGCTTGCAGACAGCTGCCTTCTTGCTGTGTTCTCATATGGTCTGTCTTCACGTGTGCATGGAGAGAGAGAGATTGGGGAGAGAGAGAGAAAGCTCTCTACTGTCTCTTCTTATAAGGATATTAATCCTATCAGATCAGGGACTCACCCTGATGACCTCATTTAATTTTAATTTAACTACTTTCTTACTCCAAATACAGTGACACTGGGGTTAGAGCTCCCATGTATGAATTTTGAGGGGACAATATGTTCAGTCCATAACAGAAGATAAGCAGTTTGGATCCCCCCCCCGCCACAGTGGGGGTAACTAATTCTGAGGCTTGTTCTAAGCCATCTCCCAGAGGACCTCAGTAGGACTGCAGCTCAGGTGCTCACAGGGGTTACCTGTTCATTAAAGTTCTCTACTGGCATTTTTCTGTTTCCTGACTTTTCTTTTTTTTTTTTTTTTTTTTTTTTTTTGAGATGGAGTTTCCCTCTTGTTACCCAGGCTGGAGTGCAATGGCGCCATCTCGGCTCAGTGCAACCTCCGCCTCCTGGGTTCAAGCAATTCTCCGGCCTCAGCCTCCCGAGTAGCTGGGACTACAGGCGCGTGCCACCACGCCCAGCTAATTTTTGTATTTTTAGTAGAGACGGGGTTTCACCATGTTGACCAGGATGGTCTCGATCTCTTGACCTCGTGATCCACTCGCCTTGGCTTCCCAAAGTGCTGGGATTATAGGCCTGAGCCACTGCGCCTGGCCCTGTTTCCTAACTTTTCAACCCATGCTTCCTGAGCTCACATCTCTGGTAAAAAACTTGTCTTCAAAGCCAGATTTCAGGGTCTGCTTCTTGGGGAATCTGACTAGGTAGACAGGCTTATTCCAATGGACTTATTCCTGAAACAAGGCTCCTGTTGACATCAGAGAAGGAGCACATTCCACTGACTCTGCTGCTTTTGCTCTGGGTCAGGTCTGGGGAAGGCAGGCAATATTACCTGCCTGCACGCTGGCTGCAAGGGGGCCTAGAAAAGCAAGTCTGGCACAGTCATCCTGAGTTCAGACCCATCAGGTGGGAAGGTCATCAAATGCAGGAAGGAGCCTTAGATACTGCGCAGTCCAAAAGAACAATGAATGTCCTTTTCAAGGGGCCATCTGTGTGTTTTTGCTGGGTTACTGCGTTTTCCCATTACGGAAACAGGTTGCATTCAGACCTGTTGCAAAAGCCATTGTTAGCATATAAAATATTGCTGTTATTTTCTCCTTTTATTCCTCTTTATCATTCGGCCCCACTCGTCTATTCCAGTTACAGAGGGAGTAATAAAGCATTTGCTGCAGTTCCACAAAAATAGAAAATTATCTCCTGGCCACTCTTAGGCTGAAACAAACGAAGTGAGAAATTCTACTGCCTGGATTAACACCCACAGGATTTCAGTCCACAAGTTGGAGAACTTTTTTATAAAACCAATTTCTCAGTCTTTTTTACACTAATTTATATAGATGTTTGTGGATCCTCTAGGGAAATTGCTTAGCTCAGGAGTTCTAAAATTTTGATGTGGGGGCTTGTGGCCATCTGGGCCTGGGAAATGACTGTACAGAGAGCGTCTTGGGAGAGAGAGATGATTTGGTGGTAATGAGGGAACAGCTTAGTCGTGTTCTATCTCATCAAGAATTCTGTTTGCAAGAGAACAAGCAGGATATTAATAAAGGCTGAATTTTAAAAAGTACCTATATAGTAATAAGTTGACTCAGGAATCTCCAATAGAACAGAAACTTTATTTCTAAGGACTTTATTCCCCATCTTGCAGCGTTGATTTTCCTAAATGACTATGCATGTATGCTTTAGAGAAAGGCCTTGCCAAACTTACTAACTCTAATACACCATTCCTAGTCTGTCAGGAATTTTCTGAGGTCTGAGCAGAAATTCTTAGGAAGTTGGATAAACTGCTCCAGCTTTACATTTCTGATGCTACTTAGTATAGAAAATATTTTCAATCTTTTAATATGTATTTTTCAAAGTTCAAAGAAAAATCAGTCTCCATTCTTGAAGCTGGTGAGGAAAAAAGGATAAGAAAGATTAGAAGGTGAATCAACTCTATTCTGTCCAGGCTTCTATCAGTGGTTCTGTTAAATGTATTTCTAGAACGTAGCTGGGTCAAGAAGTGGGCACAAAGAATGTAATGAGGAACTCCCAGGAGATTTTTGTTATCTCAAAAAATAATCATGATAAAAGTAGTTTGCATATATAATACTTAAAAAACACAATGATTACTCATTTTTAAAATTACCTATCATTTATAAAAAGTGCTGTTCATATCTATTCACATTTAATCTGGATATTAAAAAAAAAACCACCCAACTTCGTGGGGTGCATAGGGTGGATCATATTATCTCAATGTGACCTGCATAGATTTTCTCTTACTGCCAACCTTGAGGATTACCTGGCGTCACAACATCAAGATGCAGAGACAGATGTTGCATCATGATAGGAGATCAGACTACAGTGCCAAGTAGCCAAAGGACGCCAATAGAGGAGGAAAAAGGTTGAACTGCACAGAGCCACAAGCTACTCCATAGAACATTCTTTCAAATCTACATGAAAAAGAAATCTGATAGAGTTGATTTTTCCAAATTTGAGATGAGTCCTAAGAATTTGCTTGACATTACCAATAGCAATTTGTGAAGTTGAAAGAAACTTTTCCGAACCATCCATAATTTAAAAAAAAACACTAATTTTGATCAACTGCACTAGAGGAAAGACAGAATTAGCATGCTAGAGGAAAGACTGAAATGTTGCTATCAAAGAATATGCAACCAAAACTGGAGGGAAAAAGTATTATAGAGGTGTGCCAGTTAGTTAATAAGAATACTATTTTAATTTCCAGATTTGGTGATGTTTGTAGTAATGGTCACTTTCTGAAATTTGTTGTAATTTTATCTTTTTAAAAAATAAATATTTAGGTTCATAGCTAACTTTCGTATTTATAGTTTTTGTATTCTTTTTTCTTAAGGAAGTACTTCAAAATTGTATAAGCTTCAGGACCCGCAAAATCTGGATCCATCCCGCTTCCTACCTATGAATATAAATGTGCTAGTCATGCTTCATGGTAGATTTTGATGCACCCAGGAGAGATTCTTTATATGTTAGGTCTTTGGAATTCTGCCTCTGAAAGCATACAGATCACACTCTGTTGATCTGGCCACCATGTAAGAAACTACTTTTTTTTCAGTACACGCTTAATAGAGACAGCCCAGCACAGGCAAGGAGATGAGATCCATTTTCATGAAGAACTGGAAGTTGTATTCTTTTATCCTAATTAGGCAGATAGTTGAAGTAATAACCACTTCTCGGCACCCTGGCCTTGGTATTGTTCTTACTGTTATGGCAAACAAAATTCTGCAGAAGGAGAGAATTGGTTGGTTGCTGAAAAATCTACTTTTTTTTTTTTTTTGGCAGAGTCTTGCTCTGTCACTCAGGCTGGCGTGATCACAGGTCACTGCAGCCGCCACCTCCTGGATTCAAACAATGCTCCCCTCTTGAGTAGCTAGAACTACAGGTTTGTGCCACCACGTCCAGCTATTTTATTAATTTTTTTTTAGATGGGGATCTCTCTATGTTGCCCAAGCTGCTCTCAAACTCCTGGGCTCAAGCAATCCTCTCAAAGTGTTAGAATTATAGGCATGAGCCACTGTGCCTGGCTCCCACTTTTTTAACCATCTTCATTACTGTAACTTTAGGTCATCAAAATCCAAAATAACATTCAGCTGGCCTATATTGGTCCAGGGTCAGCCGGCCTCTGCTCTGACTCCAGGATGCTGATGTTCCACCAGGTATTAAGTATTTTGAATACCACCTTGCAACCATCCCTGGAGTTATGGCCATCCTAAAATTGGAGGCTGGGTGCAGTGGCTCACGCCTGTAATCCCAGCACTTTGGGAGACCGAGGGGGGGTGGATCATCTGAGGTCAGGAATTTGAGACCAGCCTGACCAATATGGTAAAACCCCGTCTCCACTGAAAATATAAAATTAGCTGGTCGTGGTGGCATGCACCTTCGTCCCAGCTTTTCAGGAGACTGAGACAGGAGAATTGCTTGAACCCAGGAGGTGGAGGTTGCAGTTAGCTGAGATCATGCCGCTGCACTCCACCCTGAGTGACAGGGCGAGACTCCATCTTAAAAAAAAAATCTCTTGGGATTGGTCACCTCACAAAACCATCTGGATGAAAACAGTTAATAGATGTAGTAGCTGTCTTAGGTGAGGTTTCTTCAGAAGCAGACTCTGAGACCTTGGAGTCTGAGTAGAAAGTGGGGGTTGGGGGTGCGTGCTCTTTGGTGCAGCACCTGTAGGGCAGTGAGGGATGCAAGGTTGGCCTGGGGCAGAAATGGAAATGCAATTAAGTTTCAGCTGAGACCTCAGGTGATCCCAGGGTGAGTTCTGGAGCTAGGATGGGCCATCCCAGAGTTGTTTGGATTGAGACAAGGAGATGATATGGTGGTCGTCTGCTTTAACCAGCCATGAGATGAGGGCTATCCCAATGCTGTGCAGAGCCCGTGGTGAACAGTCTCTTCCCAGCTCCGTGTTCACTAATGCCACATTGCAGCTTGAAATTCACATTGACGGGAGCCTTGATATCTTGACAAGCTACAAATCAGGCTTTCTACAACCACCAGCCAGCTGTCAAAAAATTCCTGGGAAACCCCTGGGTTTGACAGCATTATCTTTGGGAGGGTAGATTTCTCTGGCCAAGAGTTACTTCTGGAGAGGGACTCACCGGTGATCCTTAGCTGCTAATGTCCCCAGCAGCTGGAGAGATGTGTGGCTCATCCTGAAGGATTATGTGGGGTGGGCCACCCCACGCATTGCCTCCTGACAGCACTGTTCCTCCTCAGATAGTCCAAGCAGTCATTTCTCTGAATAACCCTTGAGCTGTGTTATGTGCCCACCTGTGACTGTGTACAATCTTGTTTTAGTCAGTTGCCTATATATACGTTTAAGGGGGTTTCCACTCGAATAGGAAGAATTCAGATATGCCACATTCAAAGATCCTAATATGCAATCGGTAAAGGCTTTGGGATTTCTCAAGAGGTTTGTGATAGGACTTTTTGTTAAATCTTTCAAGACTCCAAAGAAGGATACAGATTTTTAAAAAATTAACTATTCCAGTTGGGGTGCAGTGGCTCTTGCTTATAATTCCAGCACTCTGGAAGGCTGAGGTGGGAGTATGGCCTCAGTCCAGGAATTTGAGACCAACATTGGCAATATAGTGAGACCCTCATCTCTAAACAAAAAAATTAAAATTTGGCCAGATGTGGTGGCTCACACCTGTAGTCCCAGCTACTTAGGAGGTTGAGGTGGGAGGATTGCTTGAGCCTAGGAATTGGAGGCTGCAGTGAGCTGTGATTGCATCACTGCACTCCAGCCTGCTCAACAGAGCAAGACCCTGTTGAGCAGGCTGGTGTCCAGTGGTGCAAATAAATAAATAAAATAAAAATAAATTTAAAAAGTAGAATAGAATAAAAAATCAAGAATTAATCACTGTTTTAGCCCCATCTCTGTAAGGTAATTGGGCACCAGTTTAATGGACAGAAAAATATTAGTTTAAAGGCAGGTGGTAAAGTTTCTGAGAGAGAGAGAACGGCCACTCTCTGGATTATTCAATAATTAGACAGTTTTGGGGGGGAATAATGGGGAAAGGTCTGTCATAGGGCAGGCTCTGGACAGGGGAAGAGCTAAATTACTCTGCATGGGGAAAGTAGCTGGCATTGGTGGCAGTGGGAGGGGAGTGTAGGGAAGACTAGGCAAGTAACCTAGCAATGGGGAGGCTCTTTATGGAGAAACAGACAAAGAGGGACTTCTGGAGTAAGAATAGCCAAGGGATTTCTACAGCACAGATTCTTAATATTAAACTTGGAGTTTTTAGCTGTTCTGTGCTCTGAGTAGCCCACCTCTATTGCCTAAATCTACACTCCACATATACTAGCATCCTCCTTTGTAATGGTGGTGCTTTGGGGAAGGAGGGTGTCAGAACTTTATCCAGCAGGACACTGTGTGCACGAGGCGAAACCAGGAGGCACAGAGGGGGATTTTAGAGGAAGCAGCAGCCTAGAGACCAAAAAGCCCAGAAAAATGACAGTTCCACATTTCCTGTTCTTCCTCCCAATACAACCTAAAGATATGGGAAAGGTCTTTGAATTTTCCCCAGTTAATAGAATGGGATTTACATCAGTTTTCTCAAGAGCTAAGAAAACAAGGTGACCTAGCAGGCTGAAGGACTTAGAAATATCCAGGCAGCAGACAGCTGTGAAATATGGGGAAGAAACTGGTATTCAGAGGAGGCTGATGAAGGCTGTGATCACTGTAAGGTATGATGCTACAGGTGTTACATGACCAACAGGTTCGTTTGCTTGCTGTGTAGTAATGTACCAATCCACCAAGACAGCAGGATTTGCAGCAGAGAAAGAGTTTCATGATTGCAGGGTGGCCGAGGGAAGAGATAGGAAGAGACCCTCAAATACCTCTCCTTGAGGAGTTGAGCTGGGCTTCTTAAGGCAATCATGGAGGGTGAGGGGCTGGAGGATTGCGATTATTGATTGGTCAGGGTAAGGAAGATAAAATCATCAGGACATGGAAACTGCATTTTTTGTTGAGTTAGCTTCTCATGGGGTCTCAAAGACTAGACTAGCCAACATCAGTAGTTTCTCTGGTATACAGGATATGGAAGAATATCTCAAAGGGAAAACTTAACATTCTGTACTGTTCAAGTTGTTATCTATGGAGAAGTAAAGGGGAACCTTAATCTAGGGTCTATGTGATTCTAGGACAGTGGTCCCCAATGGCTATGAGGAAGCAGGTTAGAGAGAAGGCTGACCTCATGATCAATGCTGAGTGTGCTGTAAGGCTGGTTTATTTTTATTTCTGTTTCTCCCCTTCCCTATTTTTTCCCTGATTAAATTTTATAAAGCTTCTAGGGATGGTTTCATAGGGGGAGAAGGCTATAATCCTTGTTCTCTTTATCTCACTCCAGGCCTCTTCTCCATTTGAGTCATGACATACAAACATGGGTCAATATTCAATTGCTGCTTTCAAAATTTAGGAATTAATGCAACTTTATACTCCATTCTCTGAGAAGAAAACTTCTAGACATATTGTGGAACAGCAGTTCTCAACTCTGGCTGCCCATCAAGATTACCTGTGGAGCTTTTAAGTATAAAAATGCCAGCTACAGCTTCAGAATTGCTGGCAGCAGGGCCCTGGGCATCTGTATGTTTAAACAACCTCACAGGGATTCTGATGCACAGCCAGGGCTGAGCGCCATGCCTGGAGAAATCACTGGATAAAATTCGCCAGAAGAGAAATAACCATTTTTTTTCACAAGTGGAAGAGCAAAATTAAATATGCCACGATTTGTCGGAGGAATCTGTGCCAATGTATCTTCATCATGCTTTTAGTTTGTAACTATGAGATCCATCACAACTGCTAACTGGGAATGTGAGAAAATGAAATAGCATCCGAAAAAAAAATTTGCACTTCACAGAAAATGCTGCAGTGCATTTCCTTCGCAGCAAAGCTTGGACATGTGTTAGAGGAAAGACAGCATTATAAAGAAAAAGTTTAGAGCAAAATCTTGAGCTTTTAAAAGAATGCTTAATGATATTGACATAGACTGGGTCAAAGTGACACCAATGAGTGGTTAAAACTACTTTTTGTCAAATGAGTTGTTCAGAAGAGTCCTGGCACTGTATACAAGCTGGGTAGTGTCCTTGAAGCCAGCCAAGTGGAGAGATTCGGAAATAAAGAGCTGTCTCCAGTATCAATAGTGCCAAAATAAAGCCAGTGACAGCTGGGCGCAGTGGCTCATGCCTGTAATCCCAGCACTTTGGGAGGCCGAGGTGGGCGGATCACAGGAGGTCAGGAGTTCGAGACCAGCCTGGCCAACATGGTAAGATCCTGTCTCTACTAAAAATACAAAAATTAGCTGGGCGTAGTGGTGGGTGCCTGTAATCCCAGCTATGTGGGAGACTGAGGCAGGAGAATCGCTTGAACTGGGAAGGTGGAGGTTGCAGTGAGCCAAGATTGCACCATTGCACTCCAGCCTGGGTGACATAGAACCAAACTTCTCAAACAAATAAATAAATAAAAAATAAAAAAATAAATATAAAGCCAGTGACACAACAAAAAACTCTTTGGAGGGTTCTGTGTTGGTACAATCAATTGGTTTAATTTTGATTGTGGGAAGATACAGCCCTTATGAAATCGAGAAAAAATATTTTGCAGAGTACTTGTAATTAATATCAAATAGCACCAATATTGGTCTTGGATTATAGTATATTTTGGTAACTTTGAATTTACTGAGCACTAATTTTCTATCCTAGATTATAAAATATACATGTAATTATTTTAAACTTGTCTAGTTTACATGTATATTTTAAATTACTTACATGTACATTTTAAACTCTCGGGGAGAGAGAGAGAGGGAGGTATGTGGTCACATGGTAAAAAACAGTGAAGATGAGTTTGTTTTTCAACTCTCGGAATTACAGTTATGCAACTAAATGGCGGACATCCAGTATTTAGCCAGTCATTGAAAGCACCTGTCTCATGTTTTGAGCCGGCCTGGCAGGTTCCTGAATGGAATATATTCAGTGGGAATAAAAGTCCTTCCTGGTGACAGATAGTCAATTTAATTACTAGAATATACTGTACATCTGGATATGTTGTGATTTTTAGGCTGAACATTACCCTGACAACTTGAAGATTTATGTTTTTAGAACACACCCTAAGTAGGGTTAATTTTATGGCTGTCACTCAAGTTGAGCTAGGTGTATTTCCTCCTTTATTAGCATCTGCTGTTTCTTCCTTGTGGTTTAGTCTTGTTGAGTGATGTCTCTCCAAAAATTTGAAGAGCTTCCTTTCATAAGGATAGCTGTATCTACTGACATTTCTAGGGTGACTGCTTGGATTGATTTGACAGTCATCCAGATAGGAGAAAGGAGGGTTGACAGGGCTAGGAAATTTCTAATTTTATTAGTTAATAATTTATGAAATTCTAAAACATGCTTAGAAATTGGAGTGAGTTTCGATGACTCCCTTGCCCATCTCCCCTGTGTCCCATTCATTTTCAAGGTCTATCTATCCAGTCTGGCTTTGATCACCTGTTGAATCTGTGCTCACCACAGGTGCCTTATACAAACAGTACCCATTTTTCCTTTGATCTACGTCATTAGCTTCCCATCTGATTTTCCTGAAGTGAGTCATATCAGATTACATCTGACTATGTTGCTCTGTGCATTAGTGTTTTTTTGCAGTGGGCGGAGAGAGTAGCAAATGATTGAAAACCTGAACCAAAGTAGCTTACGCAAAACTAAAAGGAATTTGTGCCAGGCGTAGTGGCTCATGCCTGTAATCCCAGCACTTTGGGAGGCCGAGGCAGGCAGATCACTTGAGGTCAGGAGTTCGAGACCAACCTGGCAAACATGGTAAAACCCCGTCTCTACTAAAAATACAAAAATTAGCTGGGTGTAGTAGTGGGCACCTGTAATCCCAGCTACTCGGGAGGTTGAGACAGGAGAAATGCTTGAACCTGGGAAGCGGAGGTTGCAATGAGCCGAGATTGTGCCACTGCACTCCAGCCTGGGCAACATAGAGCCAAACTCCGTCTCAAAAAAAAAGAAAAAAAGAAAAAAAGAAGTTTGTTGGCTGATGTAATTGGATTGTGCAGGACAGATCTGGGGAGAGGCTCTGTGTGGCCTCAAAGGACGGGCATCAGTCTTACCTTTCTCTGTTCTTGGCTCCACTCCCAGGGTGGCTGCTGGCCTGCATAGTGGCTTTGTGAGACTTAGAAAAAGGTGCCCTTCCCTTAAGTAAACAACGTTTAAATGAGCATACTTTATTTCTCATAATAACAATGATTGCAAAATAATTCTTTAAAGGTGGTCAGTTATTGAACACAAGGTCATAAAATTAGTAATTTTTTCCAAATGAAAAGTTAATCAAAGTGTTTATGATGTAATAATTTGTTGTAAAACAGTTACATAGCTTGCTTTTGGTATCAACACTTACTTCAATAACTTGTTTTGTATTTAAAAAAAAGAGTTGCTAGATTTGACAGCATTTCTTGTAACTTTGTAGAATCTAAATATTTTAAAATACACTTTAGGCTGGGCACAGTGACTTACATTTATAATCCTAGCACTTTGGGAAGCCGAGGTGGGAGTATCGCTTTGGTTCAGGGGTTCAGGATCAGCCTTGTAAGATATTGAAATCCAATCTCTATTAAAAAAAAAATAGCCAGGCATGGTGGTGCATGCTTGTAGTCTTAGCTACTGAGGAGTCTGAGGAGGGAGGATCACTTGAGCCCAGGAGTTCGAGACTGCAGTGAGCTATGATCACGCCACTGTACTCCAGCCTGGGCGACAGAGCTGGAGACTCTGTCTCAAAAAATAATAAATAAATAAATGAAATACATTTTAGTTTCGAGAAGCTACATTCTTCAATGGGAGAAATATTATCATAGCTTAGTATTTTATCTTTGAATTTGTAACATTTAAAAATAATATGCATGTCAAAAGATGCTGAATTTCAATAGCAGATAATTCTTGTACTGAAGAAATCTCCACAACAACAAATAACCATGGCTATAATGTAAGTGACAGTCCATTATGGGCCTCCTTAGAGGACTGTATAAAGATTCAAGGGCACAATGCAAGGAAAATATATGGTACTTGCTTGAGTAAGCCCTCAATCAATATCAGCTATAATTATTGTCAATTATTACTCAAACTGAGGTTGTGGAATTCACATCTTTTTCTCCCTTTGTCCTTCTGTTGCTCAGTGGTTGCTCTAGAATTTCTGTAAGGGAGAGCTTCGGACAAACAATCTGGTTGGAAGGAGCTCTGCAGGACTTGGCTTGAAGTAGTGTTTGTACAGCTAGCTCAACCCTTAAAACTTGGATTGTGTCATCCAAGCGTGGGTGATGAAGGGATGGATAATGGTGATTTCAGTGGGGATGGGTTCTGAAGCTTCCCCAGCTCATCACTCCTACAGCCCTGCTGGTTTCTGACCATTTCAGGGTATTGGCTCTGGCTCTTGAATTCCTTTGCCGCCATCAGTAATCAACTTTCTGTCCAGTTCCAGCTACTGGCTGTGTGAGCTCAGATCTCTGGCTTCCTCAAATCTCTTGGCTGCTGTAGCTTCCAGGTCTCCAGGTGCTCACCCACTTCTTCCCCCACATATCTACCTCCTCTCTCCCATTCTTCCTATCTGTCAGCCTCCCGCTCTACCCCATCCCTGTGACTGTGTTGCCATGACTGGGTTGCCACCTCCTGAGGGCACTAGGAGCATCTTCACTGCATTTGAACTTGCTCTCCCCCTCGGTCTACAATGCTCTGCTCCTTCCCGACTGCCTACCAAACTTCTTATCCTCGAACATTCAACGCTGTCAGTCCTGGCGATTTTCCACCTCCGGAGTAAAATGTGCCTTCAGAGTCAGTCTTTCTAGGGACTCTCATCATGTTATTGATATTCAAGGTGTTTGTGTATTTTTTTTCTGTTTCATTGTTTTTAGACTGTAAGTACCTTGAAGTCAGAAATTGTGTCCTCTTTTTTTTTTTTTTTTTTTTTTTTTTTTGAGAAGGAGCCTTGCTCTGTTACCCAGGCTGGAATGCAGTGGCATGATCGTGGCTCACTGCAACCTCTGCCTTTTAAGCGATTCTCCTGCCTCAGCCTCCCTAGTAGCTGGAATTACAAGCATGCACCACCATGCCTGGCTAATTTTTTGTATTTTTAGTAGGGATAGAGTTTCACCATGTTGGCCAGGCTGGTCTCAAACTCCTGACCTCGGGTGATCTGCCCACCTCGGTCTCCCAAAGTGCTGATTACAAGCGTGAGCCACCACTCCCAGCCAGAAATTGCACCCCCTCTTACTTTTATTCCTGATGTTTATCACAATGACTGACATTAAAAAAAAAAGTCTATGAAATTGGAGAGTGAATGAATGAATGAATGAAGTGCCTAGAAATTGCATTGCCTAGAAGAGTTTATCTACTAAGAAGCAGATTTTTTGGGAACCTGGGAATGATGGGTTACTCATAAGACACCCTCTACTGAGTAAGTCATTACAGAAACAAAAACCTTGGGACCCATTCAGAGAGCAATCAATACCCTTTAATGCTCCTGCTAAGCCTGTAAAAAAGAAATTCTAAAAACTTGGTTAAATAGATATTTGACTGTCATTCTTTCATACCTCCCACTGTCTCCGGGTCTCCTGCACCATTTCTAGTTTTAGAAGTTGGGAAAGCTTTCTATCATCAAATGCCTTGTGGGAAAGCTTGTCGTATTTACAAAGGGAGGGGCTGGGAAAATGATTCTGAAATTGATGAGATTTGTTTTTTGATAAGAATGACTCACTATATAGAATTGCTTCAGCTAGAGCAACAATATTTTTATAATGTACCTATTGTTAAAGGCTTTGGGCGTATGGTCAAATGATTGCATAATGGAATCACAGAAGCCAGTAGCAGATGCTGGCTTCATTCTTTCCTTCTGAATAGGCCTCTCCTACATGGGCCAAAATAACAACAAAAGTTCTCATCAGAAAACTCAGGTGTTGTCCTGGCAGTAGGATAGGGCATTCAAAGATAGGAACTTCCACTGACAGGAAAAATTTTGGCTCTGACTTCCTAACCTGGTATCCAGGTACTATAAAGAAGGCTCAGATCATCCTAATATTGAATGGTGGGTGAGAATTCAGCTCCAAAGCCAGGTGGTTTGTATGAAATCCAGGTTCTTGCATTACTAGTTGTGTGATCTTGGGCAAGTTACTTACTCTCCATGTGCCTCATTTCCCCATCTATAAAATGGGATTATCATAATACTAGTAGGGTTATTGGGAGGCATAGTCAATGAATGCGAAGCGCTTAGATTACTGCTGGCATACCATAAGTTCCTAGGTGTGTTCACTAAAACTATACCAGATTTACGAATATGTTGGAGTGGGATCCCAGGTGGGAAATTGGCAAATTCGAGTAAGAGCACCTGTGGATGCTCCTTAGCCCAACACAGAACATATTGTACACAAAACTGCATCCCTTTATTCTAAGTAGTTTAAGGTTCCCCCATCAATAGACAATACTTCAGGCATTGTTAATTATAAATGGTGGAACACTTCTCAAGGAAAAAACGAACAGAAAGCAATGCCTCGTTCCTTTCTGGAAATGTACTATTCTTGGTCCTCAGAGAGAGGGGGAAGATGAATTATGAGAAGGTAATTTGGAAGCCCTCAGATATTATTTACCTCAAACAGTAAAATATAGCTGATTAATAAAAAGGACAAATCTATTACATAGCTTTATTTACTTGCTGGTTAATTTAGCATTTTGTTTTATTCTACAAGCATAATAATCATTTTTCTACGTTCTACAAGGACATTTCAACATCAGGAGCAGTTTGGACTCTAGATCTTGTGTTCTTAATAAATGTTTTCTTAATGGTCCTTTAAATGTTTGATATAAGCAGATTATAACACCCAAATTGCATTAAGAGATTACATTATATAATTCACTTCTAATAATCAACAAGTAGACCATCTACTTTCAGTTATCCTTAGGCGATTCTGCCTTCCAAATTCTTATTAACTACTCAGAGATGTACCAGATCCAGGATTGTTTTTTGGTTGTTTATAAATTAGAGACAGAGTCTCGCTCTGTCATCCAGGCTGGAGTGCAGTGGTTCAATCACAGCTCACTGCAGCTTCTACCTCCTGGGCTCAAGCAATTCTGCTGCCTCAGTCTCCTGAGTAGCTGGGACTACAGGCATGCAGCACCATGTCTGGATAATTAAACTTTTTTTTTTTTTGTAGAGACAGGGTCTTGTTATATTGCCCTGGCTGGTCTGAAACTCCTGTCCTCAAGTGATCCTCCCACCTTGGCCTCCCAAAGCATTGGGATTGCAGCTATAAGCCACTAGGGCTAGCCTGATGCAGGATCTTGTGTTGTCTTTTCAGTTAATTAAGCCAAATATTGAGTGCCTATAATGGGTCAAGCTTTGTGCTGGGGTAGCAAGATGAATTATCCATGATATCTTAGCACTCAAAGAATGTATAATTTATGAGGGGGAGACTGATTTCTTCTTGCCCTGAAGCAAAAAGACCATTTTAATCCAAAACACCTCAATTCTGGGATGATGTCTAAAATTCTGAAACATTTCAGCAGAGTAATTGAATTGAAATTGTTATTTTGCATCAGTCAGAGATGAGATGCTGTGATGCCAGGAAGGATTCTGTGCAGGGAAGTCAAATGAAAAAAATGGACACTTTAGAAAAGCTTTCCAAATGTTGGATAAGTTTCTTAGACCTGTCTTAACAGATTACCATAAGTGTGGTTGCTTAAAACAACAGAAAGCTGGTCTTTCATGGTTCTGGAGGACAGAAGTCTGAAATCAAGGTGTCTGGTGACTCTGGGGGGAGAATTCATTCTTTGCTTTTTCCAGCTTCTGGTGGCTGTCAGCATTCCTTGGCTTGTGGTTGCATCACTCCACTCTCTACCTGTGGGGTCACATTGCCTCCTCCTCTGTGTCTTCTCCTCTTCTGCCTGTCTCAAATCTCCTTTTGCCTTTCTTTTATAAGGACTCTTGCCATTTGATTTAGGGTCCACCAGATAATACAGGATGATCTCCTCACCCCAAGACACTTAATTAAATCTGCAGAGACCATTTTTACAACATTTTATAAACGTTGGGGATTAGGACATGAACTTACCTTGTTTGGGGCCACCATTCAATCTACTATTCTTATTTACAGTATATTTCCAATATGTTTATGAAAAAATATTCAGAAAAATCTTACATATAATGTAGGCACCAAAGTATATCCTCTAAAACAATAGTAATTTTGAGCGATTCTATTTCTTCATTTATGTGTATAGTTAAGAACTCATGGCCGGGCACAGTGGCTCATGTCTGTAATTCCAGCACTTTGGGAGGCCGAGGCGTGTGGATCACCTGAGGTCAGGAGTTTGAGACCAGCCTGGCCAATATAATGAAACCTCCATTTCTACTAAAAATACAAAAATTAGCCAGGCATGGTGGTGGGCGCCTGTAATCTCAGCTACTCGGGAGGTTGAGGCAGGAGAGTTGCTGGAACCCAGGAGGTGGAGGTTGCAGTGAGCTGGGATTGTGCCATTGCACTCCAGCCTGGGCAACAACGAGACTCCATCTGAAAAAAAAGAGAAAAAAAAGAAAAAGAATTCATTATATATCCACCAAAGCATGTTTAAATTTCATTTCGCATTTTTACATTTTGCAACTTAATTATACTTAGGCATTTTGCTATTATAACACATGTTAAGCTTTGAGAAGAAATAAATCAGACTTATAATTAGTATAGGAAATATAAATTCCCAAACTGTGACAAATCTAGCTAGAAATGATGACTGTTTTTATATCACACTTGTGAAAATGATGCTGCGGTACTTGGATTTTCTTAGTGTTCCAGATCTCATATGTGCTGTCTGGTCACGGAGAAATAGAAATAAGCCATAAAAAGTGTTACAGAGCCAGGCGCGGTGGCTCATGCCTGTAATCCCAGTACTTTGGGAGGCCAAGGCAGGTGGATCACGAGGTCAGGAGTTCAAGACCTGCCTGGCCAACACTGTGAAACCCCATCTCTATTAAAAATACAAAGAACAAAAAATTAGACAGGAATGGTGGCACGTGCCTGTAATCCCAGCTACTCGGGATTGCTTGAACCCAGAAGATGAAGGTTGCAGTGAGCTGAGATCACACCACTGCATTGTACTCCAGCCTGGGCAACAGAGCAAGACTCTATCTCAAAAAAAGAAAAAAAAATGTGTTACTTGACAACTTCCGATTTCTGATGGGGCACGTAGGGAGCTTGAATGTTGCTATTCCCGTCCTTACAAGAAGAAAGCTGAATAATTTCAAATCAGCAAATCTTCTTAGATCCATGAGAGAATTAAGATCATAGGGCAAACCAGTGACCCCAAAATTAGAGAGACAGAAATGTACCGGAGCAGAAGCCCATAAACAGAAACCTTCATGAGAACTGGTATTGGAGTAGGAAAACCTCAACTGTAATCGATGAAATCTCAGTGAAGACAAGCCTGCGAGATAAACACTGAAGAGGGGCCTAGTTTTACAGCAGCCCCACTCTTTGTGAGTTTTACTTCCAGGAGCCCTACCAGTCTCTCACAATGAAGACGGTAGAAAAATCCCATCATACTTCTGGCAGGCAGAGAGGAGAAGGAACCATTTTGAAATAGAGCATTCTGCTCTTATCAAGGTATGACCAGGCGCTGTGGCTCATGTCTGTCATCCCAGCACTTTGGGAGGCTGAGGTGTGAGGATTGCTTGAGCTCAGGAGTCCGAGGCCAGCTTGGGCAGCATGGCGAAACCCTGTCTCTACAAAAAAATACGAACATTAGCAGGGCATGGTGGTGCACACTTGTAGTCCCAGCTGCTCAGGAGGCTGAGGTGGGAGGATTGCTTGAAGATTGGGAGGTTGAGGCTGCAGTGAGCCATGATTGTGCTACTGCATTTTGGCCTGGGTGACAGAGTGAGATCTGATCTTAACAACAACAGCAACAATAATAATACGTTAAAACAAACAAACAAGGTTTGCCCTCAGAAGAAACTAACAGATTCCAGCTGATGGGGTTTGACAAAGCGTCATCCCTGTAGAGGAAGGAGAAACACCCAATTTCCGGCTCCCATGACAAGACTTCTCTTCCTGTCTCACCTAGGAGAGTGTATTAGTCCATTTTCATGCTGTTATGAAGACATATCTGAGACTGGGCAATTTATAAAGGAAAGAGATTTAATTGACTCACAGTTTCGCATGGCTAGGGAGGCCTTAGGAAGCTTACAATCATAATGGAAGGCACCTCTTCACAGGGCACTTTGGTAAGCATCCCTTCAGACCTTTCAATGCGCATACACGTGTGTATATGTATGTATGTATATATACATATGTATGTACTTGGATCTCCATAAAAAAGGAAGAGTGTTAGAAAGGAATAAATAAAGGTAAAATAAAAAATTACTACTGACCATGGTGGCTCACGCCTGTAATCCCAGCACTTTGGGAGGCTGAGGCGGGCGGATTACCTGAGGTCAGAAGTTCGAGACCAGCCTGGCCAACATGGTGAAAACTGTCTCTATGAAAATACAAAATTAGCTGAGCGTGGTGGTGGGCACCTGTAATCCCAACTACTCGGGAGGCTGAGGCAGGAGAATTGCTGGAACCTGGGAAGCGGAGACTGCAGTGAGCCGAGATTGCACCACTGCACTCCAGTCTGGGTGACAGAGCAAGACTCTGTCTCAAAAAAAAAAATTATTACTTACATGTATGTATTTATAAACTCACTCCCTCCCCCCCCCCATTCTCTCTCTCTCTCTCGGCCCTCCATATCTGTGGGTTTTGCATCTGTAGATTCAACCAACCAAAGATAAAAAATATTCAGAAAAAATGCGCATTCCTACTGAATATGTACAGGCTTTTTTTTCCCCTTGTCAATATTCTCTAAACAATGCAGTATAACAACTATTTACATGACTTTTACGTTGTATTGCCTATATGTTGCCTAGAGATGATTTAAAGCTGGGGTGTTCAATCTTTTGGCTTCCCTGGGCCACATTGGAAGAAGAAGAATTGTGGGCCACACATGAAATACACTAACACTAATGATAGCTGATAAGCTAAAAAAAAATTGCATAAAAATCTCGTAATGTTTTAAGAAATTTTACGAATTTGTGTTGGACCACATTCAAAGCCCTCTTAGGCTGCAAGTGGTGTGTGGGCCATAGGTTGGACAAGCTTGATTTAAAGAATACAGGAGGATATGTGTAGGTTATATGCAAGTACCATTTTATATCAGGGATTTGAGCATCTCAGATTTTGGTATCTGCAGAGAGGAAGTCCTGAAACAAATCTCTTATGGATACCAAAGGCAACTGTATACACACACATACACCCTCATGACCTAATCACCTCCCAAGGATTCCACTTCCAAATACCATTATCTTAGGGGTTAGGACTTCAACATAGAAATTTGGTGGGGGGGTGGGGGTGAGAGGTGTGTGTGTGTGTGTGTGTGTATAAATAGTTTTTAATAAAAGGGAATGGTTATATATACTCTATCTGATTATACATTTAATACATCTCTAACAGCTTTCTATGCATAAAAACACATTTTTAAGTTTTAAGTGTGCCTTAATATTACCTGAAGTTTTAAAATTTAAAAGTCACTTTTGGCTTTGATGTTTTATGAAACGATGGGAAATTAGAGTGGTGCAAATGGAAATGAAACAGAACAATCTTCTCATCGGGAATGGAAGCCCCCATAGCACACATCTCTGATGCCTTTAGTGAGCTTCTTTGGAATTCAAGCAGCAGCAGGAATATAACTGAAAACCCCGTTCTCAGCCAAAATAGTCTACTAAAGTCAGATGTGAGGATTTACCAAATAGCAAAATCGACTGCACAAACTGCTAGAATTTTATGAAGGCAAGGCATGTGCCACAGAGTCCGAGGAGAAGGGGCAGGCAGAAAGAGGCAGGGCGCAGTGGCTCACGCCTGTAATCCCAACACTTGGGGAGGCCGAGGCAGGGCAGATCACCTGAGGTCAAGAGTCTGAGACCAGCCTGGCCAACACAGCAGAAACCTTGTCTCTATTAGAAATACAAAAATTAGCCAGGTGTGGTGGTACATGCCTGTAATCCCAGCTACTAGGGAGGCTGAGGCAGGAGAATCACTTGAACCTGGGAGGTGGAGGTTGCAGTGAGCCAAGATCATGCCACTGACTCCAACCTGGGCAACAGAGCTAGAGTCCACCTCAAAAAAAAAAAAAAAAAAAAAGGAGCAGAAAGAGAAGTTGAAATTCTGTGTGCTTAGCTTGGTGGTGACCCCATCCACACAGAGGGGCCACATTCTCCTCTACTCTCTGACCCCGAGGAGTTCCAGGAATGGATAAGACCTGGATTATTTCCCATCTGCCTTCGCCCAGCGGGTCTCTACAGTCTCTGGGAAAGTTGACCTCTTCATGCCCTTTCACTCTTGTTGGGAGTCACAACAAGGGCTGTGGCTTGGGTGTTACCAGTCAGCCACATTCTTTAAAATGTGAACAAAACAAAACAGAAGCCACACCCTAAAATTTGCCCTGAGGACTGGTCATTACTTTCTCTTGGTTCCTTTTTTCTGTAATGGAGCAAGAGACATGCCATTATGGGAAGGGCTACCATCTTTAAGGGTGGTTGAATCAGATGAAGCCTGGTAGGGGGAGATGTGAGACCAGGATGGCAGAAGGCAAGATTGCAATCTCCAAAACAAAGCCCTCATGCTTTACAGAAAAGCTGACTTGTGAAAATAATGTTTATTGTAGAAAATTTTGAAAACACAGGAAAATACAAATGAACCATATGTAATCCCACCTCTGTTAACAGTCTCGGATACACAGGATCAATGTTTTCTATACACATTCACTTACACAAAATCAACAAAAAATGAGATTGTCATGAACAAATGTTTTTATAACTTGTCTTTTTTGCTTAACAAAATATCAGAAACATCTTCTTATGTCATTAAATTCTATTTAACATTATGTTTTACCTTTTCACTTTAATTTTTAAGAGGCGCTCTGTTCCAACATGCCATCTCTGTTTTGTTTTATTTGAGCTTTAATACCTATTTTTATTGGATGAAGTTGCCGTAGCAGCAGCAGCAGCAGCAGTAGGGGCTCAGGTTTCTCTTTTATATAATGAAGGCTCTTTTCTCTCCATCGCCATGGAGCCAGTTTCATTCATTTCACTTAATTCATATTACTCATGCTGAAGAACACGTACTTGTTCTGATGTCTACTGCTGATGGGCACGTTGTGTACTGTGCACATTTGTAAAATGTTGGTAGGCTCCATGCTTGTTTGATGAGTCATTACCATGAAGGGAAAACCACCTTCCAGATCTTTCATTGAAATCTCAGCCCCTTTACTGAGCAACCAGCAGTGGGTGAGCACGGTTACTGCTGTTGCTGTTTGCCACAGGATATTTTTGTTGCATTATGTGGGACAAGAAAACACCTTTGGCTAAGCTTGCACCCATATTTCACTGAAAAATGATCAGACAAATACGAAAACAGAAGTAATAGTCACTGGGACTACTAGCTTAGTTTTCATTTGGGCCAGGCTTCCCTTTTTCACTCATAAAAACTTGCCCTGTGTATTAGTCCATTTTCACGCCACTGATAAGGACTTACCCAAGACTGGGCAATTTACAAAAGAAAGAGGTTTAGGCTGGGCGCAGCGGCTCATGCTTGTAACCCCAGCACTTTGGGAGGCTGAGGTGGGCAGATCACGAGGTCAGGAGTTCGAGACCGGCCTGACCAACATGGAGAAACCCTGCCTCTACTAAAAATACAAAAATTATCTGGGTGTGGTGGCGCATGCCTGTAATCTCAGCTGCTCTGGAGGCTGAGGCAGGAGAATCGCTTAAACCCAGGAGGCGGAGGTTGCAGTGAGCCAAGATCGCACCACTGTACTCCAGCCTGGCAACAAGAGCAAAACTCCATCTCAAAAACAAAAAAAGAAAGAAGTTTAATGGATTTCACAGTTTCACATGGCTGGAGAGCCTCACAATCATGGTGGAAGGTGGAAAGTGAAAGTCAGGTCTCACATGGGGGCAGAAAAGAGAAGAGAGCTTGTACAGAGAAACTCTCCTTCATAAAACCATCAGATCTTGTGAGACTCATTCAATATCATAAGAATAGCATAGGAAAGACCCTCCCTCATGATTCATTTACCTTTCCCTGGGTCCTTCCCACAATACCTGGGAATTGTAGGAGATATGATTCAGGATGAGATTTGGGTGGTGACACACACAAACCATATCACCCTGCAACTATTTCCTCCTTATGTCTGGCCTGCAAGTGGGCCTCATTCCCAGGAGCTTATGCCATGCACACTGAGCTTAAACACAGAGTTAGTAGTTGACCACAAGTAGACTAAGGAACTGAACTGATTTGTTAATATAAAACAAAACATTCTATTTTTGTAAATGACGTGGATGGCATTTGTCTTTGACACTGCCCTGACGATTTTTTCCAGGCTCTTGGTTTCTATGAAGTTCACTTCCGGGCTCAGCACATCCTGCAGTCTCCCTGAGTTCATGGGGCCCTTTCCTTGTTTTCTCTTTCATTTGCCTTGTTGAGTTTGCTGAGAGGTCCCTGCATCTGTGCTCTTTTCTTTGTGGTGGTGTCCAAACGCCCTCTTGCCCTGTGGTTGCGGCTCTCTCCTCTTCCAACCCTGTCTATCTGTCCTCAAGCCTTTCTTTCCTTCCCTTCTTCCCTTTTCATCTTCCTCCCTCTCTGCCATCTTCTTGTCTTTCTCTCATGGTGACTCATTCATTCATCTCTGCCATTGTTTTCTCGTTCAAGCTGTCGGGCTGAGATCTGGGAACAGAGAGGGAGGTGAGTGTATCAGCGGTTTTGGTGTCAGCAGAATTTGGTGGTGTCTCTGCCTGGTGGGGCCCTGGTGTAATCACTCCTGCCTGGACCCCTTCAGAGTAAGCAAATGCTAACCCTGCCCAGTTCTTTGACCTTGGCCTTGTTCATGTCACCTACTTTCTCTCTAGGCTGAATGAATATTGTGCTGTCCAAGTGGGCCATCAGTGGCTCTGAAGTACTGGCAATGTGGCTAGTCCAGATTGAGAAGCACTATAAATGTAAAGTGGGTACTGCACTTTGAAGTCTTAGTATGAGAAAACCAACGTAAATGATCTCATTAACTTTTAAAATACTGATCACATGTTGAAATAATATTTTGGATACGTTGAGTTAAGTAAGATATATTGCTAAAATACTGTCATTTGTTTCTTATTACTTTTTAAAATATAGCTACCAGAAAATTTAAAATTACACATGTGGCTCACATTTGCAGCTCTCACTATGTTTCTGTTGGACAACACATGTATAAATCTTTGGACTATTACTCAGAACTTGCAGTTTTCTGTTTGCTAAGACTCAGAGCCTTCTTCTGAGGTCATTGTGACTTTCTTGTTTTTATTTAGTTTTACTTCTTGAAAATGAGAATATTTGTCTTAAAGACAAGAATATGCGCACGTCTACTCATTTATCTTTCTTTTTCTTTTTTCAGAGACGAGATTTCTCCATGTTGGTCGGGATTACAGTGGCTCACGCCTGTAATCCCAGCACTTTGGAAAACCGAGGCCAAAGTATCAAGGAGGCCAGGAGTTCAAGACTCAGGCTGGTCTCAAACTCCCAACCTCAGGTGATCCGCCCGCCTTGGCCTCCCAAAGTGCTGGGATTACAGGCGTGAGCCACTGCGCCCGGTCTCATTTATCTTAAAATTATATATTTTTTCTTTGTACAGATAACGTCTCTTTCTGTTGCCCAGGCTGTGCAGTGGCACGATCATAGCTCATTGCAGCCTAGAACTCAAATGATCCTCTTTCCATAGCCTCCTGAGTAGCTGGGACTACAGGCACACACCACCATACCTAGTTAATTATTATGATTTTTGAGACAGGGCCTCACTTTGTTACCCAGGCTGGTCTCGAACTCCTGGTCTCCTTTGATCCTCTGGCCTCGCCTTTCCAAAGTGCTGGGATTACAGGTGTGAGCCACTTTGCCCAGTCCTAAAATGAATTTTTAAAATGAAACAAAACAAAACAAAAAAAATGGCCAGCAGCCATTATCTTGTCCAAGGTTAAATTTTAGTTTGTATTTTTGTTTATAATGATATCCAGATTTTTAAAAACTTGCTTTAGCCCTTCCTCCATTTTTGTTCTTGAGTTTCCCTTAATACTCTGGATAGGTTAGGCCATCAGATGCCTCTGCTGATGGGCAGGTCCCTGTGCCCCATGTGGTCCTGTCCAGTCCCCCTCCTCACTTCCTCCAGAACTGCTTAGGCACGGCTGCAGGACAACTCGACGTGGACTCATGACCCAGAGATGTGCACAAGTGAGCTGGGCCAAGCATGCTTTTCTTTGGAATCCTTACTGGAAACAGGGAAAGAATAAGGCTGTTGTTTGTGGGAGGTGAAGATGAAAAAATGCCAAGAGAAGCAGGAGGGCCCATGTGTGGTCATGGCCAGCCAATGTTGTAGAAAAGAAATTGTGGAAAAGCACACTCTGTGGGCAGGGAAACCTGTGCATGAAGAAGCAAGTATGATTGGCAGGTGAGGGTGAAAAGCAGCACGTGGTGTCAAGAGAGGCTCACTGGGGAAAGTCAGAGGTGTTATGCTAATGCAGGTCGCTCAGCTGAAGACCCTTGAATTGATTCTATTACAGATGGGGTTTTTTTTTCCTCTGGTGATCCAGATTTACAAAGATTTCTTCCTTTCTGAAGCTGGGTTGTTCCGTTTTTCCTGGGTTCCTGCATGTGGGGAAGATTATCACGAGTCTCCTCTTACTTACAGTACTTGATGGCTCTCTGTTTTTTAACCAAACAGTTTAAAGAAAATGCTACCTTTACTCTGTTTTTTTTTTTTTGTCTTTAACTGTTTATTTATTATTATTATTTTAAGTTGCAGGATACATGTGCAGAATGTGCTACCTTCATTTTAGATGATTATTTTTTTGGGACGGCATTTTGCTTTTGTTGCCCAGGCTGGAGTGCAATGGTGTGATTTTGGCTCACTGCAACCTCCACCTTCCAAGTTCAAGATTCTCCTGCCTCAGCCTCCTGAGTAGCTGGGGTTTAGGTATATGCCACCACACCCAGCTAATTTTTGTATTTTTAGTAGAGACAGGGTTTCATCGTGTTGGCCAGGCTGGTCTCAACTCCTGACTTCAAGTGATCTGCCTGCCTTGGCCTCCCAAAGTGATGGAATTACAGGCGTGAACCACCCTCCCAGCCTCCTTGCCATTTCTAGTTTCTAGATGCTGCCCACATTCCTTGTCTTGTGGTCCCTTCCCCTATCTTCAAGGTCAGCAGTGTAGCATCTTCAAATCTCTCTCTCTGACCTCTGCTTTTGTTGTTACATCTCTTTCCCTGACCCTGATTTTCTTGCCTCCCTCTTAGTGTTATAGAACCAACAGGTACAAATGCCTCACTGCACAGTAATGTTCCAATACACTGAAACAGCAGGGTTTGCAGCAGAGAAAGTTTAATGGTCACAGGGCACTGGGTGAGAAGATGGGAGGAGATCCTCAAATCTATCTTCCCAAGGAGTTTTGGGCTGGAGTTCTTAAGGGGATGATGGAGGGTGAGGGGCTGAAGGGTAGGGGTCATTGATTGGTTGGGGTAAGGGACATGAAATGATCAGGACGTGGACACTGCACTCTTTGGTGAGTCAGCTTCTTGTGGGGCCCTTCAGAGCAGCTGACCTCACTGGTTTGTGGGACCTGAAAGAATATCTCAAAGGGAAAATTGATGTTTCATAACATCCAAGTTGTTATCTGTGGAGCAGTTAAGGGGACCTATAATCTTGTAACAAGGTCTATGTGATTCTGAAGCAATAAGCCCTGAACAATGAAGAGGCAGCAGGTCAGACAGCAGGCTGACCCCGTGATTAAGGCTGCATGAGCTATAAGCTTGGTTTATTTTTGTTTCTCCTCCTCCCTTCTTCCTTGATTAATTTTATAAAGTTTACAGGGATAGTTTCATTAGGAGGCCCTGGTGATTACACCTGGATCCACCTGGATAATCTGGGATAATCCCGGAGTCTCAACATTCTTAACTTAATCACATCTGCAAAGTCCCTTTTGCTGTGTAAAGCAATATATTCACCAGTTCTGGGCATCAAAATGTGGACATTTTGGGGGTTGGTGCATTATTTTGCCTGCCACGAAGGGTCTGTCTTGTCCTTTATTGTGTGGGGCTCATTCCTGAAGGGACACAGCAAGGGTTGCTGCTCCTCCTACCTTTCTTTTTTGTCTTTCCAAGTCTTGAAAGGTTTGGGCTCACACTTGCAATTCTGAGTTGATATCTATAAACGCTTTCAATAAATTGGAAGTTGGGGACTGATTTTGATATGTCATCTATCAAGAAATGTTTCATCATTATTTGAAGTTTGTTGCCATGTTGGGGGAGCATTGAAGTGATATAAATAAATTTTCAGCATTTATACCAAAGCAGAATAATCCGCCAAACAGGAAAAATAGAAAACACCCCAAACCCTTCATTTTAGGGGCTCTTATATTCTCTGGGGGAAAGGAAATAAGGTAGCTCGAGCTCCTGATGTGATGTGTGGTAGTGATGACTGTTTCTAGCTGTCTTTTCCTGACTTCCCAGTGTAAATTAGAAATTCCTCCTCTGTTCTTCCATGGTATCTAGAGTTGAACTTTACTTTAGAGCATTTATCATATTGTATTGTAATTCTTTGCTTACTTATCAGTCCCACTAGATTTTATTATAAGCAGAGATCATGTCTTATTCCCCAATGCATTTCCTGATGCCTAACATCCTGCCTACCAATAATTATAAGTTGAATGGATGAATGAAGGTAATTGTTTCTATAATAGCTTCTGAATCTTGAATTTCTGTTAATGTTTTTATTTTACATTTCTCATTGACTTGCAGGAATACTATAATGGCAAATGAGATAATTTCTCTATAGTGCTTAAGATCTTTGGAGAAGTGCTTAATTAGGCTAAATCTCATATGCAGATATCAGATAAAACTGTGAGCCAAAATTGACTATTTTCCTTTCATTTTGCCACCAAAGTTGTTGGTTGGGGAAAACTTGCCTCCATGGTGACATTTGAGTCAGCTTGAAAAAATATGCACAAATTTACATAATACCTGACAAATGGAAAACACAGTTGAGCTGTATAAAATGAGATGATGAAATAATTAATAATAAGAGCTCTATACTGTATTGGCCACTACACTTCTAACAGCTCACCTTTTAGAAAAATAAAGAATGTGGCCGGGCGCAGTGGCTCATGCCTGTAATCCCAGCACTTTGGCAGGTTGAGGTGGGTGGATTACCTAAGGTCCGGAGTTGGAGACCAGCCTGACCAACATGGAGAAACCCCATCTCTACTAAAAATATA
The DNA here is from genome assembly GCA_036589455.1 of Ateles fusciceps. Taxonomy (NCBI): domain Eukaryota; kingdom Metazoa; phylum Chordata; class Mammalia; order Primates; family Atelidae; genus Ateles; species Ateles fusciceps. Next base: position 6,751,073 of record JAZHEH010001064.1, read on the forward strand.
AAATTACGTGGGCATGGTGGCACATGCCTGTAATCTCAGCTACTCAGGAGGGATTCCATTGGCCAAAGAAAGTCACATAGTCAAGCTCCTACTGAGGCAGCAGAATCATTTGAACCTGGGAGGCAGAGATTGTGGTGAGCCGAGATCGCGCCATTTCACTCCAGCCTGGGCAATAAAAGCGAAACTCCATCTCAAAAAAAAAAAAAAGAAAAGGAATGTATACTGAATCTTATATGTAAGTTTGCTAATTTCTTGTTAGTGAAGTGATGAAGTGGAAAACATTTCTCTTGAAGTCTCATCATTGACATACTAGTGAGCTTTTGCTGCAGTAACAAACAATCTCCCAAATCTCAGTGACTTATAACAATAATTATTTCTTACTCCCGTCATGTGAGGGCTGTGGGATTGCTGTGGCTCTGTTGGGCGTGGGTCAGCCCATCTCATTCTTGGACAAAAGTCAAAGAAGCAGTCACCCGCCTGTGGTATGATCTTTTCAAGGCCAAGGGCTGAAGCTCAAAGGGGTGGGAGAACAGGGCAAACTATGCAAGTGCATTTTAAGCTTCTGTTCAGATACAACACATGTCATGTCCACTCACATTCCATTGGCCAAAGGAAGTCACATGGTCAAGCTCAGCGGGGGAAAGACACACTGCCTATAGGAAGTGTGCCAAGATAGGAGAAAAAACAAATGTGAACAAATAAAATCATCCATCACACTCTGCATCCAAAGTAATGTTAGTCAAAGTCATTGTTTGGCCTTTTGTGATATTAGTTATGCTTTAAAACTTTTATTTGGAGTTGAATTTATGTAGCCTGAATAATAAAGGTGATTATAATTGATTTGCATAAATAGGGCTCTCATAAATAGGAGGAAAAAGTAAACAGATTTGGGGATATTAGCTAAAGAAAAGAATTCAACTTTGTAAATACAGAAGTGTTTTTAGGGTGGTGATGAAGGTCAGTTATTTTTTATATCTGTGTATGTCCCCGCCGACAGAAAAGGCTTGAAATTAAAGTAGAGATATTGTGGTAGAGTTACATAAGGAACAATTTCTTTTTTTTTTTTTTTTTTTTTTTTTTTTAGAGATGGGGTTTCTCCATGTTAGCCAGGCTGGTCTCAAACTCCTGACCTCAGGTGATCCGACCACCTCGGCCTCCCAAAGTGCTGAGATTACAGGCATGAGCCACCGCGCCTGGCCCAAGGAACAATTTCTTAACCAGTCAAGTGAAAAAGACATGGAAGGGCAAAAGATCTCCTTAGCAGACAATTAAATCATTTATCTGCTTGAAGAGGGAAGGCTGGCTAGAGGACAGGTTTCTGCCAATTCTTTGTTTATAGTACTTTGAATCTGGAAATGAAGTCCTTTAAGACAGATGGTATTACAATTCTTACATCAGTAAAAATGGCATTAAGAAACTTAGAAGCTGGTTTGATGTAGAAAGTCTGAAAAAAATGAGAGAAAAATGTAACTTTGAGCATGTATTGCTTCTTCAGAGGATAAAACATCACATGAATACTGGTTTTAATGTATTTGTTCATTTGATTCATACTATATGTCAGGCACTGTGATCGTTAGTGGTTTGGTAAAAAGTTATAAAATGTGTCTGGGTGTGGTGCCTCAAGCCTGTAATTCTGGCACTTTGGGAGGCTGAGGTGGGAGGATCACTTGAGCTCAGAGTTTGACACAAGCCTGGGCAACGCAGGAAGACCCCATCTCTAGAAAGAATACAACAATTAGCAGGGCATGGTGGTGTAAGTCTGTGGTCCCACGTACTCAGGAGACTGAGATGGGAGGATCACCTGAGGCTGAGAGGTCGGGGTTGCAGTGAACCGTGATTGTGCCACAGCACTCCAGCCTGGGTAACAGACTCTGTCTTAGAAAAAAAAAAAGATTAATACAAATTAAAAGATCGGAAGTAATCAGCTATAATCAGCTATAAATATCACATATCACCAGCATTCTTGCTCCGAATTTTTGTGGTTACAATTTGAAAAAGAGAATAAGAACTATAAACGTTAAAAAAAAAAAAACAAAAAACTACTGCCTTTCAGGTGAGCACATACTTTTTTTTTCTTTCCTCATACATTTCTAATGAGCTCTGAAATATTTCTAAAAGACAGTTGAGCCTCTCTGACAGCAGATGCTCATTTTATTTGCTTTTAAGGTGGACCTGAGAACATGGCTGAGTGAGCAGCTCAGGGCCTGTTGCATTTGGTGAATACTTTAAAAGAAGTGAGGTCTTCTGGAAAGTCAAACAGCTCAGGATTATTGTGAATATGTCCATCAGTGCAGCTGTTTAAGAGGCCCAGAAACCAAGGGTTTTCTTTTGTCATGAACGGTTGCAGCCATGATATTTTTTTGAAATGACAGAAATATTTGTCAGAGCAGTGGCAGCTGGTATGTGGCATGATTGAGTCTTAATCTGTGTGCTAGCAACGGAATGTGTTCGCTTCTTTGTTATAACCAATTTGTAGTAATCCTAGCTGACTCTTCCTAGAGCTTCCCTTGAGCCAGGCGGATTGAAGCACTTCAGAATTGCTGACTCATTTAATCCTCACGGCAGGAGGGTAGAAGCTGTTGGCTGGCTGCACCCTTATTCCCATTTTGTAGATTAAAGAATTGAGGCACAGAGCCACAAAGAATTTGCACAAGGTCCCATCATTAGATGGCGGGGTCAGGCTTTGAATCCAGGCTGTGTTCCATTCGTTTGGCTGCCTCTCATCAAGTGAGTCCAATAACCTGACCTCTATTAAAAGGAAGAAACGATTCCTGTTCCCGTTGGTTTCATCCTACCCTGAGCCTTCTACTTGATATTCCGGCTCTTCTGGTTTGGACCATGAGTTTGTAATTGCTTTCCTTAATGCAGGTGAAGAACTTTTTCCCAGATCCTTGCGGGGTTGAATTGCAAAACAATACAATGTATATACATCCATGCACACTTAAAACGAGCAATGGCCATTCATTAATCAAGAGACGCTTGACTCGGGCCTAAAATGACCAGTCGCTCTGCAAGGACAGGTATTAAAAAGCGCGGGGTCTGGGAGCCGGTGAGAGAAGGCTCTTTCCCATCCAGGATCCGAGGACTTCCCGCGGGTACGCGGGGTTCGCGTCCTCTCGGAAGAGGCCCGTGGGAGCGGGTGCAGCGCAACCCCCGGCGCCTTTGGGACGCAGGTCTCCGGGTTCCCCGCGGATCTCCCGGCTCCCGGGCCTGGGCGCGTCGCTGAGCGCAGCAGAGGCAGCCTCCGCCCTGGGACTGGGCGCCGCTGTCCCCGGTTTCACCCGCAGGAGGAGGAAGGAGGGCGCACCCTGGCCCCGCACCCCCCGCGACCTATGGGTGCCGGGGACGTCAGTCAGCCTGGGATGAGGGTGCCCCCGGCTGGGGGAAGAGAGGAGGGAGGGGAGGGAGTGCGCGGGTTTGAGCACTCTCCCCGGTGTTTGTCACCTCCCCCGCCTCGATCCCTCCCTCCCCAGCCGCCGCCCACCTGGGCTCCCGGGCCAGCAGCCGCGGTGGCGCGAGGCTCGCTCCCCAGGCCTCCCAGTCACACCCGCGGCGGTCTGCGGAGCTTTCCGGGTCTCTGCCCGCCCCCTCCGCTGCTGTGCCTCCCCTCCCCGGGTGCCCGACGCGCACGTTCCCTGCCACTTCGGTCGGAGCGCGCCGGTGGGTTTGGCCTGCGCGGCGGCGGCGAGGCGGGGGAGCGAGTGAGCGCGAGGGGCGGGCGCGAGTGGCTGCGTGAGTCACCCGTACCTGGAGTGCGAGCGACGCAGATCCAGCGGCGCGGAGCCGGAGTCGGAGCCGAGCCCCAGCGCCCGCGAGCCCGTGAGCGCGGCTGGCCCCAGGCGCCAGACCCCGCCGCCCTCCCCTTGCACTCGCCCGGGGCCCGGCGCCGACTCCCCACCCGGCGCCCGCCCCCCGCAGCCCTTCCGCCTGCCCGGAGGCGGTTCGGGGCTCTCCGGGGGATGTCACAGCGGCTCCTCGGAGCCAGCAGCCGCCGCCGTCGCCCCTGGGAACCGCAGTCATGAACCCCCAGTGCGCCCGTTGCGGAAAAGTCGTGTATCCCACGGAAAAAGTCAACTGCCTGGATAAGGTGAGCGAAGGGGCGCAGGGCCAGCCTGGACCTGCCGGGCGCCGGGCTGCACCTGCTCCGAGAAGTTTTGGCACCGGGGATGGAAAGCAATGAGTGGGTCGGTGCGTGTGCGTGTGCCTTGGCACAGGGGGAGGGCGCGCGACGAAGACGCCCGCGGGAGTGTCAGAGACCACGCTTGGCGATTCGATTGTGATGTTGGAACCGGGAAGGGTTTTTGTCTCGCTGCGGGACTTCGCGACATCGGCCGAGCAGCTGCGGAGGGCGCAACGTGGTGCGCGGCCCCGGGGCCGGAGGGACCAGGCTGGGCACCCGGGGGGCGCTTCGGCGAGCCGCGCCCCCTCTACCTCCACTGGTGTCCCATAATACCCCCCCCCCCCCCGCCCCCCGCCCCACAGATCCGCCCGCGTCCCCCACCTCCCCGCCCACCCCCAGCGCCTCCTGTGACCGCGGCGAGGGGGGAGAGGCAAATAGTAATTACTATGTCATGGGGCGTCCGCTGCCGCATTGCTAAGAATAATCCCTGCCGGAGAGCCGACTCAGCGCGGCGAGCCGGACCCACGGGTGTCTAATCCACCGGGTGGGGAATTCCAGGAGAACTGGTTTTGCAGCCAGGTCCCTCCAGCCAGGGACGGAGATGAACAGCCGGGGAGAGAGCCCTCCAGGCGCGATCTGGAGTGACTGACAATTGAAACCAGCCAGGGGGCGTTCTAGGAAATTTGCCTCTGAAGATACAAATGCTTCGTTAGCACAAGCTGTCATCCTGACAGTCATCCGAAGCAGAGTCCGAGGTCCAGCATTTTAGTGGAAGTTGCTCAGGTGTGGGGGTACTTACATAGCCCTCCTGCAGCCCCTTCAGCTTGCCTGACTTCTGGTGAACACATATTTATTAAGATCCTACAAACCCTGAATTTAGACACTTTGAAGTGGATTCCTTTTGGTTTTGAAGCCACTCTCTGAGCCCCGTTTCTGCATTAACCGAGCTCAGAATTCTTTTCTGGCTGTTCATAGAAGTGCTGTTTCGACAGAGCCTTGACAGTTCTTTCATGGTGCATCAGTATATTGTGGTGGGTCTTCCTTAAAGACTCAGTTTTCAGAGCTGGCTGCTTTATTTACTTAGCTGAAAGTAGGCGAACACATCCACAGTTGCCTACACTCATTTTGTTGCAGTATTTTCAGCTAGAGGGACTCTGAGGCACTTAAAAGCCGTTCTTCTGTGCCCATCCTGGTGAGAACTGGCATTGTACTGAATTTTTAAATATATATTTTTTTTCCAGTATTGGCATAAAGGATGTTTCCATTGTGAGGTCTGCAAGATGGCACTCAATATGAACAACTACAAAGGCTATGAAAAGAAGCCCTATTGTAATGCGTAAGTATTGTCAACATGCTTGCCAGGTGTGGCACAGCCTCAGAGCTTGAGAGCAAGTGGACCTGCCTGTTCTGAAGAATTGACTCACTGTGTCACCCAGGTGTGGCCATGGCCAGTTACCTGTTTATGTCGCAGACTCTGAGGCCATGTACTTTGTGGACGATCGCTGCTTTTTATGCCTTTCTAATGTGTTGGGTAACTTCTATGTGACTTCAACCAGGTTAGTTTTAGAGTTTCACAGTGTTGCAGACTTAGGGACACTTATTAGAAGCTGCAGAACTTCCCCACTGAGAACGTGTGGGCTCTGAAGTGCATGTCAGGTAGATTTCCATTTTAATCCTGTGTCAATTTCCATTTTAATCATAGGATGTTGCCATACTGCAATTTCATACCTGAACCTAGTTGCTATGGAAAGGAGTCTTGCTCATCTGGTCTTAGCCGAGACCACTGCAGAGATTCTGGGCTTAAACAGGAAATCAAAGAATGGTTTGGAGAATGGAACCAAAGACAAGGGTGTTCCTGGCTGGTTAGTAGTAGGTCGGTTGTAGTAGACCTGCAGCAGTAGACTGGGTACTTCCGGCTGGTTAGTGCTATAGTAGGTGGGGATTAAAAAAGGTAAGCGTTCTTTGGAAGGCTGTTGTGTAGGCATGCTGCTAGCCTAGAATAGCAATTAGCTAGCATTTATATTGTGCTCACCATGTGTCAAGCTCTGTTCTAAGCACTTTATGCATACTGATCATTTAATCTTTACAACGACCCTACGAGTTAGGGGACACTACTGTTACCCCCATTTGGCAGGTAATGAAATTGAGGCCTTGAGAGGATGAGGCTCAGGAGGGGGCTTAGATCACTCCCAGAGGCTGCTGGCGGTTTGACTTGGCTAGTGTTTCCAAAGTCTACCTTGCCGCCCCAGGAGCACATGTTTCTCCACTCATGTGAGCATCCCCCCCCCACCCCAGACTATTTTCAGCTGTAAGCTCTTGGCCCTGATGGTTTAGTTTTCTCACCAGTTCCCCTATGAGGTTGGCATGGTCTGGAGGCAGCAGAAGGGCCTCTGGACCCCTGGCCTTTTGGCTGGAATATTGCCATAGATTCATCCTTCCTCCAGTGTTTGCAGTAGGTTCATCATTCAGGTCTCCTGGAGATGCAGGGCCTGGGGTTCATTCATGCTTCGTTACACACTGACAGTGTGTTATCACAGACAGTACATTTTAGGTAAGTAAATGGAATGTACTCATATCTCTCTAGTGATGAACTTAAAAAATATTCATCTGGTGAAGACTGTTTAATATTTGTGTTTCCTTAATCCTAATGCTTATGGGTAAATCATAAACTTTTCAAGAAATCAGAAAATGGGGGCATTGAACAGAATTCAGGACTTTCTTGGAGAGAAGTCCACAGATATTCCCCAAACTTTCTGATGTTTTCAAGCCTCTTATACCATGCTTCCTCTTGGAACAGCCTGATGCAAAAATGAGGTTTCAGTGTCATGGTTTCCTGCTTCCCTTCCAGAGAACCATAAACGACTGGTTAAAGATCAAAGGCAGGCATAAGGAGAAGGGAAAAGGCCCCAGCCACCCATGAACGGGATAATTGTTCTTTGGTTAAAGGAAAGTGAACCATTCTTCCTGTAGCTGTTTCAGTCGGCAGCCTGATTCCACCAGGCTTTATGGACCACATCAGGATCCAGGATTCTTTACAGGGCAGGGCCAGAGTTTAACCCCAGGATAACAATGCCTTTGGGTGGCCCTGGCAGTCTTGAAGGGATTGGGAGGGAAGGAAGAAAGAGAAAGAATATGAGGAGAGAATAGCAATTAAAACAACGAGAGAGAACTGGATAAGGGAGGAAAAGAAATGATAAAAAAATAAGAGGACAGAATAAGGTGCAACTGAAGTAGAGTTCTTGACTGCACCGGGCGGCTTGAAAATTATTTAGCGCTTATTGCTTAGTTCGGATTCAATCTAATTTAAAAAGTTTATACGATTCTGGATGAGTCAGGAAGGGCTTTTTTGCACTTGGACTTAATAGTGATGAGTGCCCAGAAACGTTGAGATTTGCCTCGCCCACCTCCCACAAAAAACTATTCTACTTCTGAAAAAGAAACATTCTGCTTCATTGCTTCATAGATCTTAGTCTTATTTTTAATACTCTCAATATACGTGTATAAAATGTTTATAGATTTTTCTCTCTAAAATTTCTCATATGATTCCAGTACATTATTATTAGTTTTAAGTTGAATTCTGGGGGTCACACCCCAGGATTTTTGCTTCATGTTGAACCACTTTATTGAGCAGATAAATAGGAATTCATCCTTAGTGAATGAATGAGTAGAGAGCTGATATTTAAAATTTAGCCTTAGGTTCATGTCATAGCTTGATATGCTACCACTAGAAAATGGAGCCTGGTAAAGTTTTGGGTTCTGCCTGCTGTGAGGGTTCTGGGCTTGAAGGTCCCTGCTGTCAGTCCGTAGTCTGCTAAGGATACGTGTTGCTATGTAAACTGGCTGGTCAGTGTGGATTGGCCTCTGGGGATCCTGATGCATCTGCTCTAATTTAGGTGGTGCATGTCAATCAGCTGTTCCCTGTGGTTGTGGCCAGAGGGCCGCCATAATTTCTCTGGGGCAATGGTAGAAAATTGATTCTCTAATGTATACTGCTCCCAGAAAATGAAACATTTGCTTTTCATGTAGTGCAATAGTTTATCTGTACCTGGTTTGGTTCAGAAGTCAATCTATATACATGCTTAAATGAAAACAACTCTTCATCTTCCCCTGTCACTTTTTATTATGAAAATTTTCATACATGCAAAATAATTGAAAGAATAATACAAGGAACATCTATATCTCCTCCATAGACGTTCAACTGTTATTAACATTTTGCCATGTTGGCTTCATATTTTGATCCATCTAATTGTATCTCCAAATATTTTTATTATTCTTGGACCATTTTTCCATTTCATACATCAAGTTGGTTTCATACATTGTGACATTTCATCCCTAAAAACTCCATCATGCATGCACTAAGAATAAGGACATTTTCTGAAAGAATCATAGAGCCTTTATTACGCCTAAGAAAATTAACAAATGTGTTATTGTAACATCTTATATGTTGTCTATTTTTACATTTCCCCCCATTGTCCTAAGGATGTTCTTTATAGCTGTTTTTTTAAAAACCAGGATCGAATCAAGATTCATACTTTACATTTAGCTGTTATGAAAATGACAACTTTTCTTAGCTATTAGAGATTCAATATCAGTTATTCAAGTTCTGCTATTGTTTCTACTGATTTGCAGAACCTCTCCCCCACAGTTTTCAGGAAGAGGACTTAAGTAGCATTTCTTATGAAAAATAACATACATAATCAAATGAAGAACCTTTAAAATAAATACTAAGAATATGCTTAAAAATTGGAAAGCAGGAACATAGACATTTAGAATTATTTTAAGAAAACATAAAGGTTTCCTATTTTAATCGCTACCTGAGGGCATTCTTTAATGGAATGAAGCAGTGAGTACTTCTTCAGGTTAAATATGTTGCTTGTTTATATTCTCGTGTGTTTAGAGAAGAAACAAGCATTCTGTTTGATTTCATGCAAAGGAGAACATGTATAAAATATAATTTACATGATATTTAAATTTTGATCTTTCAATAGAACGATCAAAGTATAGTACACACTAGATGTAAGATTGGGCATAATACCCGTTTCGTTCCTAACGTGGCAGTGCACACTATTAAAATATTTAAAAACAAACTGGTCTATTTGACTGCATGCCATGTTTTCATAAGCCTTTATGTTTCATAAGCAGGCAATGGATTCTTTAGCATATTTAGGATTTTTTCCATCATGGAACTTGCAAAGAAATGAGGACTAGGCAAAATTCTTATCACTAAGAGGTGCTGAGAAAATAACACTAGATGATTATACAAAAAACATAGCTAATATTTCTATGTGAATTTATATGCCAAGCTAAACTATAAACATTTTGCTACCCAGCAAGCCACACAATGAGTATAAACCCTAAGACCATTTGTCAAATAAATTATTTAATTTGATGTGCGTATAAGTCAAAATTGCATTTACTATGTTTTTGTAAAATATGCATTGGTTCTTAAAATTTCCTGAGAGGTATTACCACTTAGAAGTAGCATTGCCAGTGACTGGCCAGCTAATGTGTTCTCACCAAATGTGAAGTTATATTAGGTCTGGGGTGCCATCAAGGAACAATGCAATAGTTTAGCATGACCTTGCCAATCATTTCCCCAAAAATTATTTGGGCTGAACATTATTCGCAGACATATTTTTGTGCTGACCATTTGTTCTGACCTGCCTACATTTACTACATACCTATCTTAGTCAAGTGTATCTTTAATTATGGGGCTAAAAGAACACAAGTATCCATATGAAGTATCTTTAGTGATCCTTCCAAATAAGATTCCCTCTCATCAAAGAGTTTCACTTAACATGGTTTTGGAAGACTAAAAACTAAAACAGCAGGAGCTGACTGTTGTGTTTACTTTTGCTCTGGCTGTGTTCGCATTCCCTCTCGTGAATATTTATTGTCTTTCTATTGCCTGGAAGAGGCTGGGCTGGGTGCATCTCGTGACGAGTCACCCAGGATGGTCAGCACAGTTCCGCCAGCCCGTGTTGAGTGTGATTATCGAGGCCAGTATTCCGCTGCCTCTCAGCTCACGTATCATTTCGCTGCTGGTCACTCCTCATTAGTGCCTTTCCTAAGGGTAATCAGAGGACCCAGGAGGAAATTAAATTGAAACCTGAGAGTATTCCTACCATCTGTTTTTCTTATCTGTGGTTGGGCCTCTGAATTTGGTTCTAGAACACTCCAAGGACTTGAGTTATCTCAAGGAGATTGATGAAATTCCTGCTATGAAGTTAGCTCTGATTACAAAAGAATGTGTCATGGAGTACAACATGTTGTAATTGGAGGTTTGGAGCTAGATGGAGCTGGAGTTGAGTCCTGGCTCCATCCTGGCCGACTGAGCTAGTCTCTGGATTGCCAAGCATCAGTTTCTCCATTTATCAAATGGACATAGTAATACTGAACCCACAGGGCTGTGTGAGGAGTAATGAAACACCACCAGGAAAGGCTGTAGCCCAGTTTCCTGCACATAGCAGACCTTCAGGAAACAGTAGTGCCCTTCTTTCCTCATTGGTACTTTTTTGAGGGGTGAAGAAAGAGTGGAGAAGGGAGAAGAGGAAGTACATCAATAAATAATAGGAACTCATTCACACCTATTAAAAGATTTATGCCAAAATTTTTCACATGGCTGCTACCTGTTAGAGGGTTATAACCAGAATTTAAAGAAGGAAGAAAAGAGAATGAAAGAAGAGAAAACGTTAGAATTCATTTAAGTACTAAAAAGAGGATTGTTTTGGCACACGTATTATTTCAGTGATAGGGGTACATGTGTGTACTGGATCATGATGTAGAAAATATTTTTTATTGGACGTGGTGATTGAAAGGTATGAGACATACTAGTTTAGTTCCATATTCTTAATGCCTTGTAGATCAGAGAGCATTGAAAGTTACCTGTAAAGTACAATCTCATGCAGTAAGTTTGTGAATCCTAACAGCCACGCTTCTGTTTGTGCCAATCATACCCCACCCCACAGCTTTCCCTGAGGTTCAGTCCAACACAGTCATCCCACAGGTCTCAGTTCAGCAGTAAGAGACCACACCATCCTGTGCAGGAACTACGAGCTTACCTGTCTGTATCCTCCAAGGGATCTGTCCTGTGTATCTGCATATCCCCTGAGCCTGGCACGTAGATGAGGTTGGGCACATTTGGGGTGGTATGGCCATAGACGAGCCTGGCGTTTAGAAGGTACTTGGTAATATTAGGCACCTTAGTGACTATGAGGACTGCGTTGGCCTCTGCACTTAGCCCCCAGTTTAGGATGAGGCCCAGGCTAGTTTCTTTTGGGAAGGCAGACAGAGTTTACATAATCCAGAAGAACTGGATTAGGATGAGGCTTTGAGGAGGCTGATCCATGTGGACTGGTAGCCAGGGTTCACTAAGCCTGAATACCAAGGGATAAAGTATCCCACTATTGGGACAGGCTCACGTCTTCTGATCTGTAATGAACGTAATGGGAATTTACTTTCACTACTTAGAGGTTTGGTTTCAAAATATGATATGTTTCTAAAAACATTTCTTATGAATGCTTGTTTATTTCCTTCTGGGCTAAATTATAATTTGTACAATGGAAAAATAATTCCCACCTACCAGGGACTTTATAGAGATTAAATGGGGAAATGTTTGTAAACTTGAGACCATCAAATAACACCTAAGGGCCCAAATGTCAGTCCATTCTTTTATTTAGAATAATAAATGGAAAACTGCTGTCTCATATTTCTCCCTTAAAGATAAAAGGTCACCTTGTTAAAAGTGACCGTTTCTATCAAAGGAGTCTGTGGCATGTAAGAGTTCTAGGTATCCATCCACTGCAGTGTGCCCTGCCTGACTTTTTAGTTACGTACCTCATGGAAAAAATTAGACCTTTGCCCTTTCACATAGTATCTGGCATGAGAGGATGACAGTTTTCTTCTTTGGTTATAATTGGATGATTGAAAACAAGGCAAGGAGATATTCTGAGCCAAATAAAACTGTTCCAGTGTATATGCAAAATGATCTGGTTCTCAGTTACTGTATTGGACCATTGGCAATATCTACTGCATTTTGGTATCTTTTGAAGTCGTAGGGAATCATATTTACAAATCACGCTCTGCGTTCTGTCCCATTTGAAAATGTTTCTGAAAGGTGCCTTTGATGTGTAAGTTCTGCCTGTTTATGATGATGTATTTATTATGGAATGATGTCAGATTAGAAAAGACTTTGAGATGAAGCCCATCAGATCTCTCCTAAATCATGGTGAAATGCAAGGGTAATGCGAGATATAGATATGTGTGCTTAAAGCTATATTGATTATGTGTCAAGGGCCTGTGCAAGAGTACATTTCAGTAGGTCTTCTTTAAATGTTTTCAGATGAGTGCTTTACAGAGTGGTTCCTAGGACATCAGGGAGTAAGAGAGATACAGACATAGCCACGCATGACACCCTTGTCTTTGAAGGCTTCGAGCTCCTTCAAGTCTCTAGAGGAAGGAGAAATCAATTATTTTTCTGTTCTGTTTCAGTTTTTTTTTTTTTTTTGAGACAGAGTCTTGCTCTGTTGCCCAGGCTGGAGTGCAATGGGGCGTGATCTCGACTCACTGCAACCTCTGCCTCCCGGGTTGAAGTGATTCTCCTGCTTCAACTTCCCGAGTAGCTGGGATTACATGCTCCTGCCACCACACCCAGCTGATTTTTGTATTTTTTGTAGAGACAGGGTTTCACCATGCTGGCCAGGCTGATTTGAACTCCCGACCTCAGGTGACCTGCCTGTCTCGGTCTTCCAAAGTGCTGTGATTACAGGCGTGAGCCACCACGACCAGCCTGTGTTTCGGTTCTTATAGTTAGTGTTAATAGGAAGACTTTGGCTTTTAGCTTTAGGAGACCTTGGCTTTAGCATGGGATCTAGAATAATATTTATGAGCTGAGTACCCGGAACATTTTAGCAACTAAGTAAAAGGATTATTATTGATTCTTCCATGCTCAGATTGGCTATTTGAATTCAGCAAAGTCCTGCTAATGGGTCTAAGAGTTCTTCAGTCCTCTCTAGGTGAACGTAGATATAGGCACAGACCTAACCATGAAAACAGGAAGTGATGAGAAGGACCAGGTTTAAGTGGCAATGATTGTTTCTTCCATCACTGGAAATTGCATATTAATTTTATTTACAGTTAGCTGTGCATTTTTCTTAGCACAGTCTTTGAGGGGAGTTGCTTTGCGTTTGACTTCTGTTTACTTTTCACACTCTCTGTTGACTCATTCTTATTGAATTCTAGGAGGAGGCAGAAGAGAACTAGTTCGATGTGTGCATTCTTGAATAGCATCTGATCGATAACCGGACTGGTGGTCTGTTGTACTTCTCCATCAGCTCAGCAGTCTAAAAAGCCATTTGGACAAAAATCTTTGATTAGCACTCCGATGCTCATTATCCATCAAAGGCAGGTGCAAACCAAGTACAGAGAACTTGGAGAAATAGGATAGCTGAGCTCAGCCGAGGGTCTATAGATCTGGGATGTGGAGCAGGAGTTGGATGGTTGCCTGCCAATATTGAATTTGGTTTTTAAATATGACTCCTGTATCCATTAATTGATCCAGAGTGTGAATTCCAGCAAATTCAGGCAATGCATGGAGTGGCAAGAACACTGCAGCAAACGCACACATCAGTGCAGAAAGACTTGCTATTTTTGATGGCCTGTTTGGATAACCTACTGTCCTCTCCTGCTTACTCTCCCCACTATCCGCCCAGTCTCCTGGGCTTTATGCATTTCCTGCCACCACAGTTATTTTCTGAAAACATGGTTCTGATCATACTACTCTCTTGCTCAAACACCTCTGATGGCTTCGTATTGCCTATAGGAAAAAAAATTGGGTTTCTGTTAGACATTCAGGGCTTTTCACAATCTACCTCCTCTATCCACTTCCATTTAACTTCCTTCTCTCAAGCCACACTGGTCTGCTAGCTTTGAAACCTTCACCAGATTTCTTAACCTAAGCCTCAGTATCCTCATCTGTAAAATGGGTATAATAGACTCTACCTCAGAGGATTAAGGATTCATTGGAATATCCCATCTAATAATGAGCTTAGCAGAGTTTCAGGCACATGGTAAGGAATTAATAAAAGTTAGATATATTTATAATTTTCATCATTATTAACTAAACACAGTGATTTGACCCTTTACTCATACTGTTCTTATGCCTTCCGGCACTGGAGTGACTTTGATCTTTAAGGCACATCTGTAAGCCTATGCCTGCCTTTGGGTAGATACTCTGAATCTCAATCAATTACTGAACTCTTTCTTTGTTCATCCGCTGTACTTTTTATGCCTCAATTACATCACTTATCAAAGAGCCTGCTTTGTATTATGGTTGTGTTTGTCTTCCCATTTGATTTGGTTTCCTGCTGAGATTGGAACATAGATGTTCTCAGCCTGGAGTGGGAGGTGGGTTGGGGTAGGCGAGGTCAAGTCAGCCTGTAAGAGCTTTGCTCCTTGAAGGGACTACTTTGCTTCTTAAAGAGCAAGTGTGTGAGGAATTGAGAATGGGTGTTACAAAACCGCAGTGCAATTCTGATGCCAGTAGTGTGGCGTTAGGATCAATTCCGCAAGTGGAGGATACGGACCCCAACAAAATTGCTCTCACTTCAAGTCCAGGAGTCCCTAGATCACCTACACTTTGGACCAACTGGCTGCAAATTTATGAGTTCCCACAACCCCTCATATGATAATTAGCTGGAACCATTCACAGGGCTCAGGACAGTGCTGTACTTAAGATGATTGTTTTAGCATAACAGTTACAAATCAAGATCAGCCAGATGAAGAGACACTTAGGGCAAAGTTTGAGAGGATCCTGGACATGGGGCTTCCCTGTCCTTGCTCTGTGAGATCAAGATGTGTTATCTTCCTGGCACATTGATGCAATCATCAACCAGGGATCTCTACCAAACTTGGTGTCCAGAGTTTTTATTGGGGTTTCATTACGTAAGCATGATTGATTGACTCATTGGTGATGTGATTATTCAATCTCCAGCCCCCTCTCTTCCCTGGAAAAGGTCAGCTGATCTTATCCGGCTCAAAGCCCCAACCCTCTAATCACAGAGTTGGCTTTTCTGGTACAGCCACCCCTGCACTGAGCCATCTTGATCATATCCCCTTAGACATGGTCCAAGGAGCTCATGAATAATAATGATATTCCAATTACTTGGAAAATTTTAAATATTTAGAGTATGCCTCCTAGGAACCAGGGACAAAGGCCATTCAAATTCTTTGTTAAATAACAGGCATGCTTCACATTGTCCCATCAAAGCTACCTTTGATGGGTTGCCTCGTCACATCCTGAACCTTCCTATCCCATCAGGACATGAATGATAGCCTAAAATCCATCATCTCCAGTTGGTCAATAGAAGTTGGAGAAGATTAGAAGTAGTTTGCTGCCTGTGAACAGGAGGTGTGGGGGCACCTAATCATGGGCAGACTCTTAATATAACTCTCTAGATTTTGTTTTTATAGATACACGAGTCTGTCCTATTAGCAAATCACATTCTTGAGGTCAGGAATTGTCCTAATTGCCTTTGCCTACACAGCACACCTGCTGTGTGCTCAGAAACTGGCCCCCTGTTGGAACAGCTTGCCCTTCTAGCTTTATTGGGGGCATGGTGAGTTATTTTGGCTGTCCAAGTGATACAGCTTAGCCTGATTCAAGGCATCCCCAGCCAAGAAAGCTGACTCAATGAGAAGGAATAGAGGATGGGTGTGGTGGCTCACAACTAATCCCAGCACTGTGGGAGGCTGAAGCAGAAAGATTGCTTGAGGTCAGGAGTTCAAGGCCAGCCTAGACAACATAGCAAGACTCTGTCTCTAACAAAAATAAAAAATAAAAATAAAAGAGAAGCAATAGACCTATATTTCCATGAGGATCCATGTGACGATCCCAGCTGTTGCTGGCCATGCTTGGACTGATAATGCCCTTGAACAGTATTGAGCACTTCCTCTGTTTAGGTGAAATATTGAAATTTATCACTGGATTACTGGTCACTGACAGGCAATAGAACAAAGGATGACAAGAATCATGTTGTCTACAAAGGCAGTCTATGAAAATCACTTTGTTACGACTCTGTTTTTCAGTCTTAGGAATGAACCATGTGTTTTACACATCAGGCCGTATACACATTTACTTGCAAATCATGTTTTGTTTTGTTTTTTTTCCTGGAAATAAGTTTTATGGTTTCATTTCCTGAAATGAAATTTAATCAGGGATTAATGGTCAATTCCTGATGAATGAAAGGTCTTAACAGGCTCTTGTGTAAGAATCTTCTTTTCTCATGTGATTTTTCTTCAATGTTCTGCCTTTTCTCCCACATTTCCAGAACTTTAAAAATAACTCCGTAGGATCTGTGCTTCTCCCCCCAACCCAACCCTTCCCACCCCATCTCTCCCGTTTCTCTCTCTTTCCCTCTGTATGAAGTCTTTTCTGTTGCCAGTGACGTAGTTCTCTGATTCTCTTAACATTAAGGGGAAGTCTATTTAAAAATTTCTAGATGCTTACGGCACGTAATAATTAAGGGTTATTCCTATCAGAAATAGAAACACCATATTAGAACAGTTCTTCCTCAGAGGCTACTAAAGAAGGAAAATCCTGTTTAGAGGGTTTGCCTCTGTGGTCTTTTTTAAAACAGTAGTTATGTAATGTCAGGTTTAATTGGCTGGGAGTCAGGAAGCTGGTTTATTTGTGTGCCTCTTGTGTCATATATACCTGCAGGGCTGAGTGGTACATAAAAAGCACTTAAGATTTGCACATAGGGGCTGCTGCCCAGGAAGTGTCCTGCAGAATGACAGTTTGGCAGATGTTGAAAGAAAAGCATATTGTTGTTTTTTTTTTTCTTTATACAGTGATGCGTATATAACAGGGACTGAATAAACATGTGTTGATTGACTGTAAAAGGACCTTTACTCTGAATGGGAGACAGCAGTCCCTGATCTGATAGCAAGCTTCCCAAGTCTGGCTTCTTTCTCTGGGTCTATAGTGGTGGGTGAGAAACAATTGCTACCCAGGATTTAAAAATTAATTCCCTAGCAGGAGAAAACAGGTGGTAACATAAAAGAAGTCCCTGAATGAAGGATCAAGTAATTCTCAGAAGAGACCAGAAGGGAATGTTTAAGACCTCACCTGTCTGTAGCAATGCATAGACAAGTTAGAAGATACGTAAGGTCCAGGAGTTTTGCCAATATGGGATGGGGACGGGCTGATTATTGAATTGTGACAGCAGGGAGGCTTGCTGTGCTAAAAGAGAAATATGTCTAGGAGGTGAACCCATGAATAGAAAGAAAGAATCTTGAAGGTAAAAAGATAATAGAGAATATTTGAGTGAGACTGAGATGAAGAGGAAGCAGCCTTGCTGCAGGGGAGACCATGTGCCTCTTGTCCAGATTTGAAATGTCACGGAGGCTTTTTCAATGAACTAGCTGTTGAAGGTTTAAGAGAGAATACTGGTTGGGGCTGAGCGTGGTGGCTCACACCTGTAATCCCAGCACTTTGGGAGGCCGAGGCAGGCAGATCACGAGGTCAGGAGTTCGAGACTAGCCTGGTCAACATGATGAAACCCTGTCTCTACTAAAAATACAAAAAAATTAGCCAGGCATGGTGGTGGATGCCTGTAATCCCAGCTACTTGGGAGGGTGAGGCAGGAGAATTGCTTGAACTTGGGAGGTGGAGGTTTCAGTGAGCCGAAATCACGCCGCTCCACTCTTGAGCCTGGGCAACAAAAGCAAAACTCCATCTCAAAAAGAAAAAAAAAAAAGAAAAAGGAAAAAAAAAGAGAATATCAGTTGGTTTCTTGCTTTGCTTTTGTGGACAGCGTCAGTGCTTTCAAGCTGCTTTGCACTTAATTTGGAAAACAAGTAAGAATTGGTTGATGGAGTAGCAGTTGTGAGAACTTTAGAACAAGTGGTCTCTGTTATGTTGAAGTTCGCAAGAGCAGCAGAAGGAATCACGCTACATCCAGACTTTAAGAAGGCCTTCAAATGGTGTAGGGGAAGAAGGAAGGGCTGTACTTGTTCAAGAAATCTTAGGTTCTCAGAAACTCGGCGATAAACAATCTGGGCCATATCCCTGTGACTGGTCCAGTCATTAGCTCACAGTTAGCCTTTAATAAAGATTTACTGAATAAACAAAAGAAGAAATAAGAAAAAAAAAGTGGCTCGAGTGAGATAGAAGACTTTGAAAAATAAAATTCTGATCGAAAAATGTTAATTCCTTCAGAGAGAGAAAGAGGGAATACATCTTTTAAAAAAGGGTGGAGGAAAAGCGTCATAGGACGTCCCTTGGGAGCTTTCTAAGCTCAGATGAGCCTAACAGAGTTTAAAAAGTTGACTCGTGTTCAAAGTTGCAACACAGTAAGAACGGGATCAGGGAAGCCCAAGCCATGCTTGTGAACAGTTCTAAAGACAGAGCGGGTTTCAAAAGCGCTTATATTCTAAGAAAACAGTGGAACCCTGGCTTGGGGAGGATAATTGTGATAATAAACGGTGACAGGAAAAATTCCTATTTAGCTTTTACACAATTCCTATTTAGCTTTTTCCTTTCAACGAAGAGGAACAAATTTACAACTAGAAAAGATCCAAAAACATCATTAAGAAATCAAAGTAAAAGTTAGGAGAGCCAATAGTCAGACAACATCAAGTCGTTCTGAGTTGGGTTAAATAAATTTGAATCTCTCCACCCAGAGGGTGGCATCTTAGGAACCTGAGAACACCCTGTAGATGTGATCTTGGAACTGAGTCACTGGAATCATGTCCCTTAACAGTGAGAGTGGATGTGGTAGGGGGAGTGAAGGGACCATTCCCTTTTGGGGCTGAGGTTTAGTTACTTTACCTTGACGTCCCCTCAGTTTCCTCATCTGTAAAATGGTGATGTTGTCTCAGTTATCCCACCTGCAAAACGAGCATTCTGTGTCTCAGTTGCTGATAATAGTAGTATTTCCTACTTCTTCTGGTTACCGCAAGGAATAAATAAGATAACCTACGTAAATAATTCACATGAAGTAGACACCGTATAAATGTTGGCTATCATTACTATTGCCTATTCTCTTTGAGAAATTGTCAGTAAAAGAAAGTTTGGGGATGGGAAAACACCCCAAGTTTTTGAAAGGGGAAGAGGCAGATTGTAGAAATTACAGCCTAATTAATGTGACATTAATTCCTGGCAAAATTCCCACATGGATGAGTACAGGATGGTTTGTGAAGACTTCAAAATAAAAAGTCCTTATAGGTTCTGTCATAGTTTGCTAGGCTTGCTGTGACAAAGTACCATAAATGGGGTGGCTTAAATAACCAAAAAAAGGGTGGAGGAAAAGCGTCATAGGACGTCCCTTGGGAGCTTTCTAAGCTCAGATGAGCCTAACACACAGTTTAAAAGATGGATGACTGAGTGTTCAAAGATGGCAGACACAGTAAGAACGGGATCAGGGAAGCCCAAGCCATGCTTGTGAACAATTCTAAAGACAGAGTGGGTTTCAAAAGTGCTTATATGCTAAGAAAACAGTGGAACCCTGGCTTAGGGGGGATAATTGTGATAATAGACGGTGACAGGAAAAACTTGTTGTCTCACAGTTCTGGAGGGTAAAAGTCCCAAATCAAGGTGTCCGTAGGGTTGGTTTCTTCTGGGGGCTGTGAGGTAAGAATTTGCTTCCAGCCTCTTTCCTTGGCTTCTGTTGAATAGATGGCCAGCTGTCTTATTCGAGTGTCTTCACATTAACTTCCCTTCCTGCGTGTCTGTGTTCTGACCTCGTTTCATAAGGACACCAGCCGTCGTGCATTAGGGCCCACACCTGTGACCTCATCTAACTTGATTACCTCAGCAAAGGCCCTATCTCCAAATAAAGTCACATTCCCAGGTCTGTGGCGTTAGGACCCTAACGCACTTTTTGGCCTGCAATTCATACACGATTCAACCTCAACAGATTCACTAAGAAAAGTCAAGCAGAGCAAAATTAACTGTTTTCGATGCTAGAGAAGAAAGGAAATATATACATGGTGAACTTAAGAATTTTTGAAAACAAATTCAAAGCTGTTATTTATTTATTTATTTATTTTTGAGATGGAACTTCACTCCGACACCCAGGCTGGAGTGCAGTGGCACCATCGAGGCTCACTGAGGCCTCCACTTCCCAGGCTCAAGTGATCCTCCCACCTCAGCCTCCTGAGTCGCTGGGACTTACAGGCGTGTGCCACCATACCCAGCTAATTTTTTGTATTTTTGGTAGAGACGGGTTTCACCATGTTGCCCAGGCTGGTCGAGAACTCCTGACCTCAAGTGATCCACCCACCTTGGCCTCCCAAAGTGCTTGGATTACAGGTGTGAGCTGCCACACCCAGCCTCAATGCTGTTAATTTTTTTGTATATCAATGACACCTCAATAAAGCTTAAAAAAGATTAGCGTTAAAAAAAAAGTGAAGAAATAATAGTTTTTCTGAATTACAAGTTGGCCACAGTGTCTGTTTCTTCCTTTGACATGCATATTTTCATGATTTCCCTAGTATTTTCAAGGAGTAATAATCTTTTTCTCTTTCACCCAGGACCTTTACTTTGTGACATTATGTGCTTTGTAAGCTTGTAAAACAATTAGAAAATTGTTCTCTGATAGATTGTTCCTGCTTGTAGGAGAATGGTATTGAAATATTCATAAGGAAATGAATTTCACTTTCAAATGACAAGAAGAAATATGGTTTCAAATTTTATAGAAAATGACATAGTTCTTGCTTTATTTTAAAAAGAAGGGGGAAAAACTCATGATTGTGACCTTGGCTGCAGTTCAATGTACAGATTTTAATGTGGAGATTTATAATCTTAATATTCCTACAATATAGGATTTATACTTCAATTTCACGATTTAATTGTTAATTTTCTCATGAAACTTTCTCAGATAGCTTCACTTTCTTAAAACTTCTTTTATTATTTTATTGAGTAATGAAGGATTGTATCTGTATTCCAAGAGTTAGTGAAATGGACTTTTGTGACTGCCATTTTTTGTAAATGTGCTCCTAAAAGAAGCGTGAAGGCAGCAATAGTTATGTCCTGTGATAAGAACTGGGTTGGTCTTGCTTTGTTTTGGTAGACAAGCTCCCTGGTTAGCCTATTCTCCCAGGTGAACTTTATTACCTGATAGAAATCTTATCCACCAATTGAATTAATGAGTGTTTTGAAAACAGCATTCTTCTTCCATGCTTGCTCCTGACTTTGAAAACAAATCCCAAACACACCGCTCTCTTTTCCTCCTCATAATCAGATCTTAGCTTTCAATGCCTCCTAAATACCATTGAGTTAATTTTTTGATAACTCTTTGTCTATTTGTACAAAAGCACATTTGTACTTTTTTGCCCTGTGGTTACAACCACACCAAAAAGATGCCAAATGGAAAACTCTCTTGGTCTTTAAAGAAAGGCCAAAAGTACTTCTCCCAAATTACATGAGTAGAACTTCTCCTGTCCCCCAATAAATGGATCCGGGTAGTTTTCTTCTTTCCTTGGAGTTCCTACTGTTTCTTTCTATTTTACCACCTGGGTGGCCAGAAATTCAGCACTTGCGGTATGATGGACGTTTTTAACTTTTCTAAAAACCGTTGTTTCAAAATATGGACTCTGAGCCCTGCTGGAGATTGTTAGGGCTGTCCCTCATATGGCTTTTGAGGGATAGAAATGATCAGTAGGCAGGGGCCAACTCTACCTCTTGGGGCCTCTGTCTTTGTCATGCAGTGGGGGTTAATCTCTGCAGAGGAATTGATTGTGAGGAAGAAAAGAGAAAAAGGGTAATTATAAAGAACTGGGGGCTGGGCTCAGTTGCTCATGCCTGTAATCCCAGCACTTTGGGAGGCTGAGGCGGGCGAATCACCTGAGGTCAGGAGTTCAAGACCAGCCTGGCCAACATGGTGAAACCCCGTTTCTACTAAAAATAGAAAAAATTAGCCAGGCATGGTGGCGCACACCTGTAATACCAGCTAGTTGGGAGGCTGAGGCAGGATAATCGCTTGAACCCTGGAGGCAGAGGTTGCGGTGAGCTGAGGTCACGCCATTGCACTCCAGCTTGGGCAACAAGTGCGAAATTCCATCTAAAAAAAAAAAAAAACTGGGCACAGCTCAATAAATGGGAACACGTATGACTGTGTGATAGTGCTTTTCCAACACCCCTCCCTTACCCAGTCAGTTTTCTTTCTGGAACCAGGCAGTGTTTTCCCTATTTCACTCTTCTAGTCTTTTCGAGTGTGTCAGTCGTTTGAGATGTAGCAATGCAGTGATGCCCACTGATCACCTGGGTTTTGAATGTGAGTCTGAAAGTTGAAGTGTTGCCTTATTATAGGCACAGCATTCAAGATTTCCAAAGTACTCGTGTATAACGTGAAATGAGTCAGACACAGAAAGAGAAACATTGCATGTTCTCACTTATTTGTGGAACCTGAAAATCCAAACAATTGGACTCATGGAGCTAGAGAGTAGAAGGATGGTTACCAGAGGCTGGGAAGGGAAGTGGGAGGGTGGTGAGGAGGTGGGGGATGTTAATGGGTACCCAAAAAGTAGAATGAATAAGACCTAGTACTTGATAGCACAACAAGGTGATGATGGTCAATAATAATTTAATTGTACACTTAAAAATAACTATAAGAATATAATTGGATTGGTTGTAACTCAAAGGATAGATGCTTGAGGGGATGGAGACCCTGTTTTCCATGAGGTGATTATTAAAAAAATTTTTTTTTTTTTTTTTTGAGACGGAGTCTTGCTCTGTCACCAGCCTGGAGTACAGTGGCACAATCTTGGCTCACTGCAACCTCCACCTCCAGGGTTCAAGTGATTCTCCGCCTCAGCCTCCCAAGTAGCTAGGACCAGCGGCACCTGCCACCACACCTTGCTAATTTTTTTGTATTTTGTTGGTTTATTATTTTTTTTAATTGCATTTTTTTGTATTTTTAGTAGAGACGAGGTTTCACTGTGTTGGCCAGAAAGGTCTTGATCTCTTGACCTCGTGATCCACCCGCCTTGGCCTCCCAAAGTGCAATTTTTTTTTTTTTTTTAGACAAAGTCTCGCTCTGTCACTCAGGCTGGAGTGCAGTGGCACAATCTTGGCTCACTGCAACCTCTGCCTCCCGGATCCAAACATTTCTGCCTCAGCCACCCAAGTAACTGGGATTACAGGTGTGTGCGACCATGCCTGACTGATTTTTGTATTTTTAGTAGAGAGGCTGTTTTGCCGTGTTGGCCAGGCTGGTCTCGAACTCCTGACCTCAGGTGATCCGCTGCCTCGGCCTCCTGAAGTGTTGCGATTACAGGCATAAGCCACTGCACGAGGCCCATGATGTGATTATTATTCATTGCATGCCTGTATCAAAACATCTCATGTACCCCACAAACTTATACACCTACTATGTACTCACGAAGATTAAAATAAAAAAAATTCAATGCCTGTAATCCCAGCACTTTAGGAGGCCGAGGCAGGCAGATCACGAAGTCAGGAGTTGAAGATCAGCCTGGCCAACATGGTGAAACCCTGTCTCTACTAAAAATAAAAAAAATAGCTGGGCATGGTGGTGCGTGCCTGTAATCTCAGTTACTCGGGAGGCTGAGGCAGAAGAATTGCTTGAACCAGGACCCAGAAGGCAGAGGTTGCAGTGAGCCGAGCCCGCACCACTCCAGTAATATGGAGAGTTTGTGTTGCTGTTTTTGAGGGCTGTGCTACTTTTCCCATATTCTGTTTCATATTGTGAATTTCTAGACACAGGTGCTACTGAGACCCACGAGCAGAAGACATGAAAATTCAATGGTATAGCTTGTGGCTCCTTTTTTTTTTTTTTTTTAATAGAGTCTTACTCTGTCTCCCAGGCTGGAGAGCAGTGGTGTGATCTCGGCTCACTGCAACCTCCACCTCCCAAGTTCAAGCAATTCTCCTGCCTCAGCCTCCCCAGAAGCTGAGATTACGGGTGCACACCACCATGCCTGGCTAATTTTTGTATTTTTAGTAGAGATGAGGTTTCACCATGTTGGCCAGGCTGGTCTTGAATTCCTGACCTCAGGTGATCTGCCTGCTTTGGCCTCCCAAAGTGCTGGGATTACAGGTGTGAGCCACCGCACCCAGCCTGTGGCTCACTTTTAAATTTGATTTTACTGTTTGTGTTAAAGAAAATTTATTCTCTGTATGGTATTAATAATACGAGGAGTTCTCCTGTGAACTGGAGAATTGTTCTCTTCATAATTAAGCCAAGTTTTTGGAAATAGTTTCCCAAAAACGCTGACTCAGGTGGAATAGATTTCTGAAAAATGTATATATCATGTCTGTGTTCATTATGAACTTTTCTATTTTGCCCATTCTATTTTGTTCATGTGGTCTTATTTCATTTTGCATCATTTAACAAATATAACAAGGTCCGACATCTTCCTTTTAAGATGTAAAGACTAACATTTATTTCTGTATATATTTTTATTTTAAGAACTTAATTTATGGCTGGGCACGGTGGCTCACGCCTATAATTCCAGCACTTTGGGAGGCTGAGGTGGGTGGATTACCTGAGGTCAGGAGTTTGAGACCAGCCTCGCCAACATAGTGAAACCCTGTCTCCATTAAAAGTACAAAAAATTGGTCTGGGTTCAGTGGCCCACACCGGTAATCCCAGCACTTTGGGACACTGATCACGAGGTCAGGAGTTTGATACCAGCCTGACCAACATGGTGAAACCCCATCTCTACTAAAAATACAAAAATTAGGTGGGTTTGGTGGTATGAGCCTATAATCTCAGCTATTCAGGAGGCTGAGGCAGGAGAATCGCTTGAACCTGGGAGGCGGAGGTTGCAGTGAGCTGAGATAGTGCCACTGTACTCCAGCATGGGTGACAGAGTGAGACTCGTCCCCCACTCCAAAAAATAAAAAAAAGTAAAAAATAAATAAAAAAAAATACAAAAAAATTAGCCAGGCATAATGGCAGATACCTGTAATCCCAGCTACTCGGGAGGCTGAGGCAGGAGAATCGCTTGAACACAGGAGGCGGAGGTTGCAGTGAGCCGAGATCACACCATTGTACTCCAGCTTGGATGACAGAGCGAAACTCTTGTCTCAAAGAAAAAAAAAAAAAGAATTTAATTTATAATACATTAGCCTTTGCAGCCTGCTGTATAGGGTGGTAATTTAGAGCCAGACTTATTTCTTTTTGAGCTCTAGACTCACATGGGAAATCGCTTTATCTCTCCAACCTCAATTTTGTTATCTGTGAAATGGGGATAATATTGAATAATAGCATCTACTGCCAAGAGTTGTTGAGAGATTTACATGAAATAATGTGTATAAAGTGCCTGACTCATAAATATTACTTATTTTCACGATCTTTACACAGTTGTGAGCTAGAAGGCCCATGGTGTAGGGTGGACAATTTTGGCCTAGCAGACTGGTGTTCTGGGATTCTCAGCCAGAGAAAATCCACCAAGTCTGAAAGAGAGGTTGAGACCAAGGAGATCAAGACTTTGGTTCTAAGTACATAAGGTGGTGCTGGTTTTCTGTGGGGTTATTCTATTATTCATGTTGCAACAAACAAGGAAATTGATATACAGTTGCATTTTTTCAAGATCACTTTTCACTTTAGAAGAATAAATAAGGGAAATAGTGTGTTAACTGGATTTCTGGACTACAGCTTGACCCATTCATTAATCTTTCTTTTCTCCAAACAGAAAGTTAAATTACTGTTCTGAGGTTCTTATATTCAGAGTGGAGTTTGTGCTTGAACAAAGTATAATGTTACTTGACGCAGAATAGTTAGAAATTTGGATGAAATTTTATCCTCTTCCTGTTTCTTTTTGGCTTTTGTTGCTCTGGATTTTTTTTCTTTTTTTCTTGCACAGGGTCTTGCTCTGTTTCCTAGGCTGGAGTGCAGTGGCACAATCATAGCTCACTGTAAGCTCGAACTCCTGGGCTCACGTGATCCCCCTACCTCAGTGTCCCGTGGATTTATGTTGAGGTTTGTCAGTGTGGATACTGTTGTCCTTGTAGCCTATGATGTGAGGAAAAGCTCAGGGGCATTGTGTAACATTGGGAAATGGAGGTGGGGGAGATACTCATTGGATGCCTTTGAAATTCTGGGGGCTAATGGATTTTAAATATTACACTGGAGTCACTGTCCTTGCGGTCCAATCTATGAGATTAATTAATGATCATTGGAAGTCAAGGGGTGGCCAGACAGATGAGCCTGAAAGATAACCCATCATGGACTGCGCTATGTTGGGTGGAAGTAAGATCAGACTTGACTCTGCCTACATCCCTAGCAGGCCCTGGGAAGGCTCGCCTTCTCTGTCTCATTTCTGCATAGTGGGAATGCACTCACTCCTTCATTTATTATTCAGTAATGATGAAATTCATTTGTTCATTTACTTAATGTTGACAGAGCCTCTCCTATGAACCAGGCTCTGTCCTAAGTACTTGGAATACGGCAGTAAACAAAGTAAGAGGAAAAGTCCTGCCCTCATGGAGCTTCTTAGTGGAAAGAAGCAGACAGAAACCAAACGAAACAATAAGTAAAATATTAAAACGGATACGTTCTATAGAGAAAAATCCAGCAGGGGCAGAGGTAAGTTTCACTAGGTTGGGCAGGGGGTTGGAGGGCAGTTTGCAGTTTTGCATAAGTTGGTCAGGGAAGCCTTGTTTTCACATTGGAGCAAAACCTGGTGCACACAAGGGAATAGCAAGGGTATGGAGTGAACCTGGGGCATGTGGGAAAAGCTAGCCAGGCAGGAAGCCTGCAAGGAAGGGAGGAAGAGGCCTGGGGACGGTGGGGACCCTACAAAGCCTGTAAGTCATTATAGGAACTGCAGAATCTGGGCAGCTCTGACTGAGGGGGCAGCTGCTGGGGTGTTGAGCAGAGGAGTGATATGATGTGTGACTTAGGTTTTTAGTTTTTTTTCACTTTGGCTGCTGTAAAATTAAAGCATTAATGGGCTAAAAAAGGACTTTGTGTGTGTGTGTGTGTGTGTGTGTGTGTGTGTGTGTGTGTGTGCATTAAAGGGACAGTCACATATTTCCTGTAATGATATCCCCTTAGATATAAACAAGAGTGCATTTCGTCATTGAAATGAACCAAGAGTTATCATGAGGCCATGGTCCTTGAGGGAATTGGACCCCCTGGAAGTTTCTAGGACATGAGCGTCAGAAGAAAGTGGTGACACAGGAGGTTTCTGTCATCATCAGTGACAAAGTCATGGCGGTTGACTGAAGCAGGGTGAATTACATGGTGTGTGTTGCTATATGCGCAAAAACATATCTTTTGTTTCCTGAGTATAATTTTGGCCTAGATTGCTTTAGAGGGAACTTGGAAAAATCCTGCAGAAGAAATGAATCTTGTTTATTTCTCCAAAAATGACTTCAGTTCCTTTCTTTGCTCTCCCTCATTTCATCCTTCCCGTCTCTGCCCTTCAGTGACGAGCAGAGGTCAGGGAATTGCCCTAACAGACCGTATATTTCTGAGTGGTGGTCATTAATTTTCCCTGGCTTGGCTGAGGAAACATTCCTGTCACCTCTTTTGAACATCGAGCACCACCTTGGTGTGAATGAGTTTTGACAACGGAACCTTGTTCTGCGGCCAGTTGAAGAAGTTGGCAAAATTCTACTTCCTATTAATTTTCTTGTACAATTTGGACACCTAGGAAAACATCTAAAGAAAATTTTCATTTTGTGAGCTAATAATAAATGCCATAATGTGGTGTGCCAGGCTGTTGGCTTTGGGTGTGACTTTTGTACAGAAGGTGTGCAAAGAATGATTACTGGAAAGGTTAATTAGGAACATGTAATGATTCTGTCTTTTAAACTCTTGAAACTTGGAAATGGATTTACACAGACAATAATTCTGAAGTTTTCACATCTCATTTTTATATTTGCCAGACATCCCCACCAGTTTCTTTCTTGGCGGTGCAAATGTTTGGAGATATATTGTATGTTCTTCAGCACGGGTGACTTCATGTTTTTCTTCACATACTGTAGTTGTGCAAGTCCGGGGTTGGAGCCTCACTGGGTAGAGTCCCAGCCATCATTTCAACTTTAATTGGTTGTAAAATATTAGCAGGAAGGCAAAGTTATTTTACACCGAAGTGACTTTTTTGGGAAGTAGCAAATTAAATTTTATGGTAGCAGCTGTTCTGAGCAGAATTTGTCGGAAAGTTGATGAGAAGCGAAAGCTTCCAACAGTCCGATATAAATCCTTAGTTTAAAAAAGATGCAAACCACACATAAACGAGGCTATGGAAGTAGAGAAAAATATTTTTGGTCCATATTTCATTTATTTATTTTGTAAATAATTTAAAAGTGAGCACTTCATTATTTTACACTTCCTTCAGTCTTAGTCTTTCAGAGATAATCATTGCTCTGATTTTGCAGTGGGAGCTTTATTTAGTTTAGAAGTCAATAATGATATGCTAAAAAAGGAACATAACTTAGCAGAGAACCTCCCTAAGGGGAGAGTTCTGAGTGGAAAAAACACAAACTGTTTTTCCTCTGCTTTTACCCCACAGCAATCAACACAGAAGAATTCTGTGACCAGATGTGTGAGGGATTTTCCCACACATACCAAGCAAGTGATCAGTTCTGCAATGGACACCAGCTGGGTGTCCTCTGATTCTATTCTGACCCTGTCTACCTGGAGATAGCACCAGATCCCACAGATTGAGGGCTCAGTCCCACAAGACTGCCCCTACCAACCACTTCTAATGTCAATCACAAGCTCCAGTTGGCTTTATTTGTGCTTGCTACCCACTGGCTATTAATCAGGGTTCTCATGACCCTCTCCTTGGGTTCTATAAATCTGCTACAGTGGTTCACAGAACTCAGGGAGACCCTTATTTAGTTTACAGGTTTATTAGAAAGACTATTACAGGCCGGGCGTGATGGTTTATGCTTATAATCCCAGCACTTTGGGTGGCCAGGACACGCGGATCACTTGGGTTCTGGAATTGAGACAAGCCTGGCCAACATGGTGAAAATATCTGTTAAATAAATTAGTATCTACTAAATAAATAAAAATTATCTGTGTGTGGTGGCATGCTCCTGTAGTCCCAGCTATACTCAGGAGGCTGAAGTGAGAGAATCGCTTGAACCCGGGAGTCAGAGATTGTAGTGAGCCGAGATCGCATCACTGTATTCCACCTGGGTGGCAGAGAGAAACTTTGTCTCAAAAACAAAGCAAAACAAAAAAGACTATTACAAAGGATACCGATGAGGAGGTGCATAGCGTGAAGAAGGGGTGCAGAGCTTCTATGCCCTCCGCTGCTGCACCCCCTCCAGGAACAGCTGTCCAGAAGTTCTCAGTACTGTGTTCTCTTGGGCCTTTTTGGGAGACTTCACTGGATAGGTATGATTGAAGTGTGGACACCCATGGAGAAATGTGATTAGACACAGAGGGGGATGAATAGTGCTAACAGATGGAGTGGGGGAAACCCAGCGAGACCTGTCCTTTCAGGTTCTTCTTGGTCCCTCTGTGCAGCATTCCTTCCTCCTGGGCATGGGGCAGGACCCCTTCTGAAATGGGGGTCTTAGGACCCACAATCAAACTGTGGAGTTCTGAGATGGAAAGGTAGGGGAAGGTGAGAGCATATTTTTAGTTTCTATGGCCTGTCTTGGGGGAGAAAAGGAGCAGGCAAAAGGAGGCCAGGATAAAGGTCTCTCTGAGAGAGAGATTCCGTTTTCTGAGGCCTAAAGCACCCCAACATTCTAACACAGGACTGTCTTTCACCTTCATCACTCTGACGCTGTTCCAAAGCTGCTTCAGGAACCACAGAGGAAAGGCCACATACTTTAACAGAGGAGATGCTTATTGTTTCAGTCACTTAGGAAATAGCAAGGGTCCTGGGAGTGATGAGCCCTGAACCATGGATGAAAACCAATGTACATATTTCATAATATCACGGGAGTATACTGGATAAGTCATTTGAGAAGGAGCTGGGACATTTGCACGTGTTATTCCCTTTCTAGAACTTTCTCCCACCACACACCTTTGTCTTGTTGATGCCTTTTTGTCCTTTAGGCCTCACCTGTCAACAGGGATGCCTTTTCTGGTCTGGCCAATTCTCTGTACTGTAAACTGTTCTAGCCTTGTGTAGTTCTTGTTAGTACTCATTTTATATTTATTCGAGTAATTCTTTATTCTCTGAACTCCATGAGATAAAGGAGCATGCCGTTATTTATTTATTTTTTTGACATTTTTGTCTCATCACCACCTAAAAGCAATGCCTGGCATGGTGATACATATCTGTGATTCATGAATATTTGTTTCATGGAGTAATCCGTGAGTGAATTGAATTTGGTTGGCTATAGGAAGGCCAGTACAAAGATTCATGCCTGCAGCCTCAAGTCCAAATGCCAAAGGGGCCAGGCAGCTAAGGTAAATGGGTGAAGCAGACTGTGAGGAACTTGAGTTGCTCTGGGCAACCAGATAGAATGTTCTGGATAGGTGCCTGCTGTGTGGATGTTCTCTTGTTCCTTCTGTGGAGGTGGATTCTTCTTACTCAGGGGTGTAGGACTGTGGTAAATTTCAAGGACTCCCAGGGAAGATAGGACTTACCGAGTAGAGAAGACTGAGGAAACTTACACTACTCTTCATTTAAGTCTTTCTGGAACCCACAGCAATGGTGACTGAAAGAGGAAATCATGAGGTAAAGTTAGTTTGTAGTGGGTTGAGGACTGAGTGGGAAGTGAGAAGGGAAAGCCAGTAAAGAGAGACTCCTCTTTGAGAAGTTTTTGTTTTGTTTTGAAAAAAAGGCAAGAGACTAGAGGAGAAACAGGGTCAGAAGAGAATTCCAGAAAGATACAAGGGAGGGGAGGGACGTTCTCTGCCAATGAGGACCCCTTCTTCTGAGAAACTGGGCAAAGGTCCCTAGTTTCTGAGGTGAAAATGGTGAACAGACAGTGAGACCTTGTCGGGAAGCAGGACGAGGTCCCAGGCTCAGTTCGGGGAGCAAGTGTGTGGGGTTGGGCTTTTGCTCTGCGGAAGATGTGCATGGATGTAGCGCTAAACACATCTCCATTTCCACTTTTTGTCACAGATTTTATTAACAGTTGCTGCAGAAATATCACTGGAAAGATAGAGGCACAGCTTCCCGTGCTTTTTCCTTCTGACTTGAAGAGTCACTAGAAGCCTCGGGCACTTCTGAAATCTTTAGTGGAAAGAGTCGTTTGGCAGAGAGGACCTTGTGGGCCTGTGGAAATCAAGAAGCCATTGATTTTCTGTGCAGAATCCTGCACTGACTAACGCCCTAAGGCCTGTCTCCCAGAGCTTCGCTAGCTGTTCAGTCAGATAATTGTGTCTGAATTGATTCTGAAAATAATAGACCAGCCATAAAGCAGCATAAAATATTATGAAACTACTCCAGAAGTTCAGTAATATCTTTGGGACCTGCTCATAGCCCAAGTTTGTGAATACTTCTGTAGTTAAAAAAATATTTTTACTTTACCAGGCCATTGCAATTCTTTTCCATCAGTGAATTTCACTCTACAGTCTTTTCAGAGCATCTCATAATCAGTCAACAAATCTATTTCAAATGTGTTTGTTACTAAGCAACGGTTGCTAAGAGCTGCTGTAATTAAGATGAAAGTTCCAAGGTAACAATGCCCAAACACAGCACCAGTTTCACCATTTTCTGATAATGCAGGAGTAGGATGGCTAAAAGTGAAAGAAGAATCTACAAGAGCATGGAACCTGAAATTTCAGAAGATATTGGCTGTCCTGTAGCTTATATGAGAGAGAATTTTATTTTATTTTTTTATTTTTATTTTTTGAGACAGAGTCTTGCTCTGTCGCCCAGGCTGGAATGCGATGGCATGATCTCGGCTCACTGCAACCTCTGCCTCCTGGGTTCAAGCAATTATCTGCCTCAGCCTCCCGAGTAGCTGTTATTACAGGCACAGGCCATCACGCCCGGCTAATTTTTTTTGTCTTTTTAGTGGAGATGGGATTTCATTATCTTGGCCAGGCTGGTCTTAAACTGCTGACCTTGTGATCCACCCGCCTCGGCCTCCCAAAGTGTTGGAGTTACAGGCGTGAGCCACCGCGCCCAGCCATGTTTGTGTTTTATTAATCAGCCAGTCATCTTTTTCCTGGTGTGGCTGAAATGTATATTCCAGACATGAATAGGTAGAGTATGTGTTGCAGGCAGGTTTATACCACACGGCTGTACTAAGACAGGGCCACGTGTGATGTAAATGATGCTGCCTGACACGTGCAGCTGTAAGAGGGATGAACGGAGTACCCTCTGCGGGAAATAAACTTCCTTTGCAGTTATGACTGACCTAGATTAAGTAGCGATGCAGGCCTGTTCTGTACTTTGTTTAACAATGCACAGTTTCTTTTTCTTTGGAGATTTGTAAAGGAAGACTCAGATGAATTTTTCTCTATTCATGGTGGCTGGCTCATAGCGGGCGCTTAACAAATGCTCCTCTTTGCCTTCCCACTCCATTTTGTTCCAGGGGCGAGGAGGGGGTTAGGGTTTCCATGGCGACCTGTTGTTGAATGACCTCCTTTCAGACCTGTTGTTAGATGCCCAATGGGCCCGAGCTGCAGTCCAGAGAGCCGAGCCTCACCTAATGGAGGGCTTTGCTGGTAAAAGAAGATTCAGTCAGTCCAAGTCAGCAAGCAATTACTGAGTCACTCTCCTCCAGCTGCCGGAACCCTTGGCATTTCCCCCACAGGGTCTGCCTGCAGGTTAGCCTTGTTGCAGGCAGAACGGATGTCAGCCACCAAGGGGTACTGACTGGTAGATCTGGTTCTGTTTCGGTTCCATACCTTCGGTTTGGGACTTTCGGCAGGTCATTACCTCCTTGGATTTTAACTTCCTCATCCTCACAGTGTGCACAATAACAGCCACTTGGCTCATATTACAGGGTTGGCATAAGAATGAGAGGAGATAGATTATGTAAAGTGCTATGAAAAGGTGTATACATATTCATTTATTCAACAGATATTTACCGAGTGGTTCCTAAGTGTCAGGCACTATTCTAGTTTCATAATATAGTTCATATCAGAACAAATCAATAGATCTATTTAATCCTTTTTAATGGCATTTTACTATCCTATACTATAGGTGTTCCATAATTCATTTAACCCTTCCCCAGTTAATGGACATTTAAATAAACTGTGCTTCATTGAACATATTTATGCATATATCTTTGGTAAATGTGAGAATCCTGGGGAATCCTAAAGAGATTTTGCCAAGCCAGAAGGCTTATATATTTCACATTTTGTTGGCTACTATCCAACACAGCCAAGGGCCATAGTAACCTACCGCCCCAGACAACATGTATGAGAAAACCCATCTTTCCCTGTCTTTGCAAATCGAATCTTTCCAATTTTACCAATCTGCTAGATGAAAAGTAATATCTAATGGTTGTGTTATTTTCAGTTTCTTGTTCTACCCATGAGCATTTTTAATTTAATTTAATTTTTTTTGCTGTTTTTACTTTTTCTGTAGTTAGCCTTTTTATCTACCCCTTTTGTCTGCTTGGAGAGACAGCTATTTTTTTTTTTTAATTTGAAGGGGATTTTTATATACTTGAACATGTTTAATACTTTTTCGTTTCATTTTACATACTTTTTTCATTGAGAGGAGAGAGCTTATGTTAACCACTATTTTGCAGAGGAGATGGAGAGACACATGAAGTGAATAGCTAGTTACAGTCACTTGGCCTTATATGATGGAGCTTGGGTTGGAACCTGGCTCTTCCTAGTCC
Organism: Ateles fusciceps; assembly: GCA_036589455.1. Taxonomy (NCBI): domain Eukaryota; kingdom Metazoa; phylum Chordata; class Mammalia; order Primates; family Atelidae; genus Ateles; species Ateles fusciceps. The sequence continues at coordinate 6,784,885 of JAZHEH010001064.1, forward strand.
AATCTGCCTGTTTTTTTTTTTTTTTTTTTTTGAGGCAGGAGTCTCACTCTGTCTTCCAGGCTGGAGTGCAGTGGCGTGATCTCGGCTCATTGCAACCTGCAACTCCCAGGTTCAAGTGATTCTTGTGTCTCAGTCTCCCAAGTAGCTGGGATTACAGGCACGTGCCACCACACCCAGCTAATTTTTGTATTTTCAGCTGAGACGAGGTTTTGCCATGTTGGCCAGGCTGGTCTCGAACTCCTGACTTCGGGTGGTCCGCCAGCCTCAGCCTCCCAAAGTGCTGGGATTACAGGCATGAGCCATGGCATCTGGCCACGATCTGGTTTTATTTGAGCAGAGGGGGTTATCTGGGAGGCTCAACTGGCCAGGGAGGGTGGTTTACCTTGTAGGGCAATTTGGATGGTTGAATGCAGTGCCAGGGAAGCCACTGGGTCAAGGAAAGGGAACGGGTGACCAACACAGGCTTCTTCTAGTACCAGCAGCCATCCAGCCCCATCTGCAGGTGTTATCTAATCCTGGGAAAAACTGAAGGTAACTGCAAGCCTGAGGGCCATGACTGTGTCTTTGTTCCTTAGGAGGTGAATACAAAGACAAAGGAGGCGGAGAATGATAGCTCCTTGGCGATGCCACTTTTCTGCCCTCCAAGGGCACAAACAGTGCTGCCGTTGCCTTGCATTACAGAGAACATGTATTCTCAGTAATCACCAGAGACTTGAAACAAAGATCCTTCTCTCCTTGTTGGAGTTTTCAGTGGTACCTTATTCGAACAATCATCATTTCTTTTTTTCTGATTGAATAATTACCATTCTCCTTTTCTGTGTGAAAGAGTAAACTTGATATAAAGTTTTTCTGAAATGGTCTTGTTTTAAGCATTTTTTTTTCTTTTCTTATACTGATCTGGCTTGTGATGTTTTTTGATGGGGCTGACTCCTAGAACAGAAAGTCTAGATGTATTTATTTGTTTGTAAAGGCTAGAAGCAACCTTCAGGGCTCTCTGGTTAAAGTCACTTATTGAACATGTAGGGAATAGAAGATCTGGGGAAGTGGGGTGGTTTGCCAAGGCACTCAGTTATTCCAGATTGAAGACTAGAATTTGGGGTCATCTTCAGCTCTTTTGGGACTTCTGATTGGGCCATTTAATATCTTTCTCACATTTGTCTATGTTCTCCTTCCTTTTACCTCAGGACTTCTTACCTTGAAAATGAGTCTGGTTGTACTTATTGCATTGAATTATTGTGCTAAGTAGCTGAGAAAGCGCTTTTCATGTTTTTTTTTTTTTTTTTTTTTTTGAGATGGAGTTTCTCTCTTGTCACCCAGCTGGAGTGCAATGGCGCTGTCTCGGGCCACTGCAACCTCCACCTCCCAGGTTCAAGCGATTCTCCTGCCTCAGCCTTCTGAGTAGCTGGGATTACAGGCACCCACCACCACACCCAGCTAATTTTTGTATTTTTAGGAGAGATGGGGTTTCTCCATATTGCCCAAACTGGTCTCAAACCCCTGACTTCAAGGGATCCACCCATCTTGGCCTCCCAAAGTGCGAGCCACTTCACCTGGCCTCACGTTTGAATTTTAACTTCCCTTTGAACAGGTTTATGAAAGCACTCTTTTTCCACATTCACATTATGCATATATAACATGTGCTTAGCTGACCCTTGTTGAATTAATAAAAGGATCATTGTTATGTGTTTCACACTTTAATCACACACACACATGCACACACACACATACCCCATACACACATACATGTCTCAAATTCACCACTGCATAGCTCCCTCAAGGTTATATAGTCCAGCAGTCCCCAACCTTTTTGGCACCAGGGACCGGTTTTTGGTTTCCACAGATGCCGGGGGGTGAGGGGCAGGAGGCTGGTTTCAGGATGAAACTGGTCTCACCTCAGATCATCAGGCATTAGTTAGATTCTCATAAGGAGCACAATCTAAATCTCTCAAATGCGCAGTTCACAGTACGGTCTGTGCTCCTTTGAGACTAATGCCACCACTGATCTGACAGAAGGCAGTGGCAGTAATGCTCGCCATACTGGTCTTCCACCCCGGGGGTTGGGGGCCCCTGATATAGCTCTATCTTCTGTTTTCAGGCATGGAGTATTTGAAATGTTAAAAGTAAATCATTTTTCCATGATTTTTAATAGAGAAAAAGGATCCCACAATTTCCCTTAGATGCTCATTTCGATTTTTCATAGCCGATGCTGTTGGAAAACTTTGTCTGCTTTAGTCTGTTTCACAGGTGGCTGTTTCTGACTCCTGTGCTCTCTTGTTTGTTCTGAGTATTCTCTTATACACCCTGAATGGGTAGTTCTGCCATGGACTGAGTGGTAAGGCGATCTGGAACTTCTGGGGTGGTGTCCTGTGGTGCTGTCGGAGTGAGCCAAGCTGGACTCTGCATGGCTACATTTTACAGGTGGCTCAGGCCATGCTTGTAGACAGGGCTGGTGCAATCCAGGGTGAAGTCATAAATATTTCTAGGCTATTTGGTTGGTCTGTCTGGTCATGGTTTCTGAGAAAGACTGGCATATTTTAAGTCAGATGTCTGTGTATTAGGAATACCACCAGGAGTGAAGCTTAGGAATGCTAAGAGTGCTAAGAGAATCATTGTTCCTGCAAGTTTCACCCTAAATGAGGTCTTTTGTCTTGTTACAGAGAGTGATTCAAAACCCCTTAATCCTGGCCAGGCTGGAGTTGATTTTTGGATACCAGGGCAGGGCCTGTCTTCTACCTAGAAGTATATGGTATTATGTCAAGAGAAAGATTTTCTAGAACAGGAGTTCTGCTGAAGGTGTGGGAGGTGGAGTGGGAGAATAATCCTTGACTTCAGGTACCCTATGGGTAGAACCTTGGGATGGGTATTTGCTGTGAACATCTCACATGCTTTGCCTCAGAGCCTCATCCAAAGGGATGTCATCAATTTTTAGTCAAGGTAGAGGAATGATTGACATACTTTAGATAACACACTCTGAGATTTTCCGACTTTCATTAAGAATGGGAAGTTTCCCTTTTGTTCATTTTATTCAACCTTGTTCAAGTCTCTTAGATTTACTTTTTCAACTTTTAATCATCTTTTTTGTGCTTCTCTGTCAATAGATGAGTTTTGATGTCCAAGGGTGGCATTAAAACAACAACAACACTTTTACTTTAAATATTAGTTTTTCATTCTTTCAACCTTTATTTTGATGTAATACTAGACAAACAGAAAAGTTGCAAGAATATCATGAAAAATTCTTGTATACTTTTTTCTAGATTCTCCAAATGGTTACGCTTTGATACATTTGTTTTATCCTTTTTCTCTATATGCCTATTTTTTTCCCCCCTGAAACCATTGAGATAAGTGCAGATAAGATGTCTGGTTGCCCCTAAATAATGCACTGTGGATTTCCTAAAAGCGAAGGCATTCCCTTACATAAATACCATACAACTTTCAAAACTGGGAAATTAACATTTATACTGTCATATTGTCTAATCTACAGACCTCGTTCAGATTTCACTAAATGAAACAATAATGTCATTTTTAGCATAAGAAAGTCCAATATCATGAAATTTATTGTGTTGTCATGTTCTTTTGGTGTCTTTAATCTGGGACATTTCTTTCTTTTCTTTCACGATAGTGAGATTTTTAAAGAGCATAGGCCAGGTTTTTTTGGTAGAATGCCTCTTGTTTTACTTTTATTTGATGTCTCATGATTAAATTCAGGGTATGCATTATTGATGGGACTAAAATTGATATTAGGTTTTTTAAAATTGTACTTTAAGTTCTGGGATACATTGCAGAACATGCAGGTTTGTTACATAGGTATACATGTGCCACAGTGGTTTGCTGCACCCATCAACCCATTATCTAGGTTTTAAGCCTGGAATGCATTAAATATTTGTCCTAATGCTCTCCCTCCCCTTGCCCCCCACATCCCTGACAGACCCCCGCCATGAGTGATGTTCCCCTCTCTGTGTCTCTGTGTTCTCATTGTAATTGATACTAGTTTTAAATGGATATTAGTTTTTAATTAGTATTGATTTATTCAAGTTGAAAATTATTTTTTTATTGTATAATTTTATTTTACCTTAAGTGTCTTGTTATTCTATATGTACATCTAGTAAGTAGTGTATGAAATAAGAACAAATCATTTATGGGTGTTTGCTTTAAATGATGGTTGATAAACTTAGGCTGGATAAACTAAATTCCCATTAATCCATTCAGTTTGTAACTTAATCACATCTTCTTAAACATTTAAAATTGTATTTGTAAATAAATATATCTAATCTTTTAGATATTATTTGTTTGTAAATAAATATATCTAATCTTATTAATCATTTTAAATGCCTGAGAAAGCAAACCCAAAGACCTTAGCAAACACTTTCCTAAGCACTTCAATAATTCTTGCAAATTAAAAATTAAACTCGTAAATACAGTAGATTTCTCATTCTCCTGAACATTCTAATATTGTTTGAAAACACTCATATTTTCACTTACTCAATCACATCTAAAATCAATTCAAATCTGGCACATTTTCAGAGATGTCAGATTCTCAAACATTCTTTACACTTTATTTTTATTATTGTTATTTTTTTGAGACAGAGTCTTGTTCTGTTGACCAGGCTGAAGTGAGTGGAGCAATCTCGGCTCACTGCAGCCCTCTGCCTCCCGGGTTCCAGGGATTCTTGTGCCTTCAGAGTAGCTGGGATTATGGGCTTGCCTGCCACCACGCCTGGCTAATTTTTGTGTATTGTTAGTAGAGAGGGGGTCACACCATGTTGGCCAGGCTGGTCTTGAACTCCTGGCCTCAAGCGATCTGCCCGTCTCAGCCTCCCAAAGTGCTGGGATTACAGGTGTGAGCCACGGGCACCTGGCAACATTCCATACAGTTTAATCCCTAATGTACGAAGATTATTCTGAGCTTCACACAAAGTTATTATTACTATGGCTTTCATTTACTTTGGCATTTCTATATTTAATTCCATGCCTTCCCAGGGTTGCCTAGAGAAGTGTGCACTGTGGAAAGCAGGTCTATTACGGGAGTCGAGTTGAGGTTACCATGCTAATAGATGCAACATGTGCTAATATGCGCCTCTTATACAATTGTTTATCTGGCAGATATTTGAGGTTGAGGGAACCATATGTCCACGTTCTTTTTGAACTACAGATAAATCCATTTTATCATTACTATGACAACATGAGGCTAAGCCTCATATAATTGCTATGACAACAGATAGCAGTCCACACTCTTCAGATGTGATGCATTTTCAACCTTGGTCTCCTGGGTTGATATGCTTATGTTCTTCCTTCCTCTGATTTGAGTGGATGTGGGACGTCCTCATCCAAACCGCAACTGATTTCCTCTCCTGCTTGATTACATTCTGCATTTCTTTAGCTCTTGGCAGCATTACGTCGTCATTTTATTCTGCTGATTGGATTTTACGTTTTCTTTCAAAACCTTTGGCCACAACTCTAAAGCTTCATGCTAATGAAAATGCCCTTTTCTAATTTCTTCATGTTACTTTGAATTATAGGCTTTAGAGCTTGACTTAGATTCCCAGAAAAAGTTCCACTAGTGCTCTGTTACATGATTATGAAAATTCCTAGGCCAGCTGTGACACTTAACATCCAAGAGCTCTGTGTACATACTGTAACTAGAGATGACTGAGTGTGTTCTCTTTTAAATTTTGTTGTTGAATTGCCTTCAAACAGATTTGAGGGCTAAATTACAAATGAACAAATACAGTCAAAGTAGGAATAGATCACTCTCCATGAAGTCATGGATAGTGGCTATTTATTATGAAGTGCTATTTACTTTTGGCAATTTAATTTAATTTGGCTTACTTAGAGGGTCTGGAACAAAGGTAAGCACTTTAGTTTGGTGTCGTTACCAAAAGTACATGTTTTGGAATCAGCTGGACTTGGGTTCAAATTGCAGTTGTGCAGTTTTTTAGCTGTGTGACCCGGGGCAAGTTACCGAACCTCTCAGAGTCTGCTGTGGGTAGCATTTACCTTTCAGTGTTCTCATGAGGATTAGGCTGACTTTGGAACACGTAACATAGAACCTGGAGTATAATTTTTTATAATGTTCAGTATTCTTATTTCCCATCTTTGTTGTGTTTCTGTCCTCATCCACTGCCTGTGGTCTGCCTCACCTCTCCCAATGACATCTTACTGAACCCTGACTCCTCTTTTGGTTTCTCTATTAGCTGTGCATTGCCTATATTCACTATATATTTCTTCTACCTTGTAATCTACCTTGTAATCATGGCAGAAGCATAGTGGACAGTCCAGTTATGATAAAGATTTCTTCTCTCTGTCTCCTGGGAGAGCCCCTCAGTTGTACCTTCTGGCTTCTTTGTGTTGAACTTGGTGGGAAAGCATAGGCCATCAGCCCTGTCCACCTTAGAGGCCATTCCTTGGATGCATTCATTTCTCCTTGATCTTGGAAATTTCCAGCAGAACATGCACACATTTTGCAGTGTTTATGGTGAGTTGGGACAGTGCTGTCAGTTGTCCCCATAATACAAGACAGTCTCGAATTCTACTGTTTTCAGAAGCCAGGTTCATGCTCCCTCCTACCTTGTTCTTTAGGGTTATAGATATCATTACCCTTTAGGAGGAGGACTTGGCAAAGGAGCTGACCACTGACCATTAGAAATCTTAATACCCACTATCCCTGGTATGCTGGGCTCCTTACCACTTCCAGTTCCTCCCTCCCTCCTCTCCCTCCCTCTCTCCCTCCCTCTCTCCCTCCCTCTCTCCCTCCTCTCTCCCTCCCTCCTTCCCTTCCCTTCCCCTTCCTTCCTTCCCTCCTTCCTTCCTTCCTTCCTGTGAGGTAGAAAGTAAAGAGGAAGGTGAGAAGAAACTTGGAAGGCTGAAACAGGACAGGGATACAGAAGGAGAGGTGGGGAAGCTCCAAAGACAAGTTCACCTCTCTCCTGCTTTTGCTGACTCTGAGGATTCTTGTTGGTGGGTGATGAGGGTGAGGGTCTGAAATAAGAAGTAAAAAGGGCTGGACATGGTGGCCCATGCCTGTAATCTCAGCACTTTGGGAGGCTGAGGCGGGAGGATTGCTTGAACCCAGAAGTTCCAGGCTACAATGAGCTGTAATGGTGACACTGTACTCCAGGCTTGGCAACAGAGGGAGACCCTGTCTTTAAACAACAAAAAAGTAGTAAGGACAGCAGTCCTCAGATTTCAACAGTCATCGGTCATATTTGGGGCTTTCTTAAAAATGGAGATTTTGGAAGTGTATTACTAGAGAATTGGATCCAGCAAGCGTGGAGTGGACCGAGGAACCTGGATTGTATCAGTCTCACCAGGTGATCTTAGTGCAGATGCCTTGAGGACCAAACTTGTGGAAAGTTTAGGTTGGAGTGTCTTCCACTAGGCAGGTCTACACCCAACCCAGAATGTGATCCTGTGGCTTCTGTGAGGTTTTGGACTCCCTGGCTGAACTGCTGAAGATGTTTAAATCAAAGAAGGGCTTCCTGTCTTTGAGAAATGTGTTTAATCAAGCCAGGTGAAGCTCTTCAAGGCCCAGAAAGTTCTGCCTCAGGGACAGGCTGCCCTTTTCTTCCTTAGCTAATTTCTGGCTCCCTCTCTAATCCAGGCCAGGTTTGGGGAGGAAGAACTGGGTTTCCAGCTGCAGGGAGCCAAAGAAAGTAGGGTGACTGCTGAAAATAGGACTTTCAGTGCTGAGGCCAGGACAGTCCCGGCCACACTGGGATGGTGAGTCCCCTCCTTGTGTAGAAGAAGCCCGTGTGGTGTAGATCTACTACCAACTCTACTCAGCTACAAAAAGGCTGTGCCTTGATGGCTCAGGCCAGGGGAATCCCTCACGGAGTATGTTTGGTATACCCATTGGAACTGTTTCTTTTTTCTTTAGTGGAAAAGCTCTTTTCAGTGTAGTTTCTTTGGCTTGTTTTCTGTAGTTGCAGGAGGTTGATTGCAGGTAGCCTGAGAAGTAACTCCTCAGTGCTTCCTATTTGTCCAATGTTATGATGTCAAGAATCATTGCCAGATGTTGTTGCGTGTTGTTTTTTTTTTTTTTAAATCTCCACTGAGGCTATAATTAGGATGTGAGTTCACTGAGACTAGAGAAATTAGATCTTCAATAGCCCTTTGGAGGATATGGATGGGGAAGTACCACACGAAGGAGTTAAGGGAGGACGGGCTGTCCTGTCGGCATTGGCCCTGTGGCCTCGACTCACCAGTGGCTTTACTGTAGCCTAGAGAGATTGTACTATATTCTTACTGAATTCAGTTTGGAAGAGGAAAATGTGTTTTCTTGAATGAGGAATGTCCCCAAGGTGGAGTTCAGGCTGTTTTGCTCTCAGCTTGAGCTCTGGGATAAAATAGGGCCTGTTACGGACAAAGCTCTGTTTGAACTAAAATGACTCACAAGAGGTGTCCAGAGGAAATGAGTAAGTGTACTGGCACCGGGACAAGTGTTGCCCTCGATGGAGGGTGGAGTGGGTGAATAATCAAGCTGAATAATCCCATTTCGGTTTCTAAAAAAGGTATAAAATATTAAGTGTGTGTGATGGGTGTATATAGATAACAGATTTTGAAAGGAATTCCTGAGAGGAGTTCTGAAAACTGTTTTAAGCGCAGCAGCATTGCAGAGTAGCGCACCTTCCAGGTGAAAAGAGAACGATGTTCTTACGGATGAATGAATCCTAATGTTTGTCAGGACCCGGGAATCACCCAAGACATGACTCGATCCCAGAAGATTTCCTCATCTAATTATATTGTGCATATGCTAATATTAAAAGTAATTTGCAATTGCTAAACACACATTAATTGATGGGATAGTTGTAGAAAGGAAAATGTTTGTTCTAGAAGCTTTCTAACTGGATGGCCATCACTTTTGAATGGAAACGTGTCCAAATCTGGAGAATTGGGAATGTAAAATGGTGCAGCTACTTTGGAAAATAGCCTAGCATTTCCTCAGAATTAGCAGTAATTCTACTTCTTGGTATATATCCAAGATAATTGAAAATGTATGTTCATACAAATCCTTGTACAGGAATGTTCATAGAAGCATTATGCATAACAGCTAAAAAGTGGAAACAACCCAAATGTCCACCAATTGATGAGTAGATAAAGTGTGGTACTACAATGGAACACCATTCACCCCTTAAAAGGAGTGAAGCACTGCTACATGCTGTTAATATAACCTGATGAATCTTGAAAACATTAAGCTAGATAAAGGCCACATATGGTATGATTCCATTTATATGAAATGTGCAGGACAGGCAAATCCATAGAAACAGGAAGTAGATTAGCAGTTACCAGAGGTTCTTGGGGAAAAGGGATAATGGGGAGTGATTGCTAATGAGTACTGAGTTTCTTTTTGGGGTGATGAAAATGTTCTGGATTTATACAATGGTTATGATGGAATAACTTTGAGAATATATGAAAACTGACTGAATTATACATTTAAAAAACATAAATTTTATGGTATTATGATTACATGTCATTGTAAATATATGCGTACATACACAAAAATCAAAAAGAAAGCTGTATCTGTCCTTGTGGAGAAATTCAGAAGCAAAGTCAGCATTGACCATTCCAAAAATACAACAGCAGGAAACTTTACCAATTTCACTTTGGGCACCCAAGGGCACTGGGACCCAGCTCCTTGCCGAACGACTTCATTTTCTTAGTTTTTTTCTCCTTATTTCCTTTCCCAAACTTTGTAGTTGGAGGAAATAACTAGTTCAGTGGGGGAGAGCAAAGATGCTGCTTCTGTTTCAATCTTGAAGCCAGTGTTCCATGTCATGACCTGTCATACACACCAGAGGTTCTACATGGATTCCAAAACAATAGCATATGGAAATGTTGTCTCTCCACGTTGCCTTTATTGGTTTTCTGCTGTTCTGTGCTTTTCTCCAGCTGGGCTGTTTTTTGGTTTTGTTTTGTTACTTCTGTTTATTTATTTATTTGTACAGAGAAAATTATCACAGTGAGCAGAGTACACGCCCACTGAAACTCAGCTGTGAAGGATACAACATGGTCATTATTTTGATCTGGTTTTGGCATTAGGGCAATGAGGCCCTAAGAATGTGTTAGGAAGTATTCTTCTGCTTTTATTCTCTGAAAGAGATTGTAGAGAATTGGTATAATTTCTTCCTTAAATGTCTGGTAGACTTCAATGGTGAACTAATCTAGGCCTTGTGCTTTTCTGTTTTCAAAGATTGTTAATGATTGATTTAATTTCTTGAACAGATATGGGCCTCTTCAGATTGTCTATTTCCTCTCGGGTGGGTATTGGCAGATTGTGTCTTCCAAACAATTGGTCCATTTCATCTTGGTTAATAAATGTGTGAGCATAGAGTTGTTCATAATATTCTTTTATTATCCTTTTAATATCTATGGCATCTGTAATAATGACCCCTCTTTCATTTTTGATATTAGTAATCTGTGTCCTCTCTCTTTTACATTTTTTAGCCTGGCTAGAGGCTTATTGATTTTATTGATCTTTTCAAAGGACCAGTTTTTGGTTTCATTGACTTTTTTTTTTTCTTTATGGCATCCCTGCTTTTCAATTTTATTGTTTTCTGCTCTAATATTTATTATTTATTATTTCTTTTTTTTTTTTTCCTGCTGACTTTGTATTTAACTGGCTGCTCTTCTTTTCCAGTTCCCTAAAGTGGAAAGTTAGATTGCTGATTTTCAATCTTTTTTTCTTTTATAATGCATGCATTCAATGTTATAAATTTCCTTCAGATAACTGACTTTGTGGCATTCCACAATTTTTGACAAGTTGTATTTTCATTTTCATTCAGTTCAAAATATTTTATAATTTACCTTGAGATTTATTCTTTGAATCATGTGTTATTTAGAAGTGTGTTATTTAATTCTCGATATATTTCAGGATTTTGCTATCTTTTTGTTTTTGACTTCTAGTTAAATTTTATTGTGATTTGAGAGAGGACAATGGATGATTTCTATTCTTTTAAATTTATAGAGGTATTTAATGTGATCTGTCTTGGTGAATGTTTCAAGTGGGTTTGAAAAGAGTATGTATTCTGTTGTTGTTGGATAAGTAGTCTGTACATATCAATGATATGCTGTTGATTGATGGTGGTGTTGATTTCAGCTATGTCCTTACTGATTTTCTGCCTGCTGGATTTGGCCAGTACAGATAGAGGGGTGCTGAAATTTTCAACTAGAGTAATTTTATCTGTTTCTACTTGAAGTTTTATTAGTTTTTGCTTTGTGTAGTTTGATGCTCTGTTATTAGGTGCATACATGTTAAAGATTGTTTATCATCTTGGCGAATGGACCCCTTTATTTATTGTGTAATGGCTTTCTTTGTCCCAGGTGACTTTCCCTGTTTTGAAGTCTGCTCTGTTTTGAAATTAACATAGCACGTCCTGCTTTCTTTTGATTAGTGTTATCATGATATCTTTTCTTCATTTATTTACTTAAAATTTATATATGGCTTTGTATTTAAAGTGGGTTTCTTGTAGGCAACATATAGTTAGGTCATGTTTTTTTAATCCATTCAGGAAATTTCTGTCTTTCAGTTGGTGCAGTTAGATCACTGATGTTCAAAGTGATTATTGATATAATTGGATTAATATCTGCCATATTTATTACTATTTTAAATTTTTTGCCCTTTTTTTTTGTTTCTCTGTCTTACACTCTTTCTAACTTTTATGGTTTTAATTGAGCATTTTATATGATCTATTTTCTCTCCTTCTTAGCATATCAATTGTACTGCTTTTTAAATTTTTCTTTTTTTAGTGGTTACCCTGAGGTTTGCAATATAAAGGTAATCCAAGTCCTCTTTCAAATAGCACTATGCTACTTCATAGGTAGTATATCTTATAATAAAATAATTCTAATTCTTCTAATTCCTTCCTCTCATTCCTTTTTTTCATCCATTTCACTTATACAAAAGCATATATGAATGTGTGTGTACATGGATCTCTATTAACACATATATACATACATAAAATATCCTTATATAAGCATACATAATTGAATACATGGTTTCTATTATTATTTTGAACAAACTTTTGTAAGGTCAATTGACAATAAGAAGCCAGGCATGGTGGCACATGTCTGTAGTCCTAGCTACTTAAGAGGTTAAGGTGGGAGGATGGCTTGAGCCCAAGAGTTTGATACCAGAGCCTGGGCAATATAACAAGACTCCATTTCTAAAACAAACAAACAAAAAAAGAAAAGAAAAGAAAAAAACTAAAAAAGTTTTAAAAATTTTACCTCTATTTATGGCTTTTTTGATGTACTTTCTTTTTGTAGATCCAAGTTCCTGACCTTCATCATTTTTTCTTTAAAGAGCTTCTTTTAACATTTCTTGCAAGGCAGTGTATTGGCAAGAAATGTCTTCAATTTTTGTTTGCCTGAGAAAGTTGCTATTTTTCCTTCACTTTTGAAGAATAATTTAGCAGAGTACAGAATTCTAGAGTGGCAGCTTCCAAACTGCTTACATGTGGAACCACACACTAAAAGTTGCGCACCTGATGTTTCTGAAACTTTGTTGTTTCTAGTTAATATGCATGTGGCTTATATGATATTCAGCTCTTAGCCCACTGACAACTTTAAACCCTGAGTGTCTTTTTTTCATGCTGTTCATTGAAGATGGAGATTCAAGAGAGTTTGAGGACCATCTTTTCTATTTTTTTTTTTTTCAATGTTATATTTTTATGCTTTGAGTACGTTTTCACTTTTGTCACACTTTTAAAAAATGTACTTTAACAATTATGGGATAAGTTGAGATTTGGAGAAGGTGTTGATGATGTTATTTTGTTCTTCTTCCCTTTTTTGCTTTTGTTCTCTTGCCCTTTACATTCTGACACCCATTTCTTTTATCTCTTTAGTAACTGAGGAACCGAATTGTGGATTTTTAAGCTCTGTATGTTTATGGATTCTTCGTTGTCCTGTGTGTTATCTCTTTAGACTCAATTTTATCTAATACACTAATCAAGGTTATGTGGCTCAGTGTGTCATTCCTTCTGTATCACATGTATACGTAAGAATTTGAAACACTCTTGGGGGTGTGTGTGATATTTTTGGTCTAGGGAGCCTCTTCTTATTTACATTTAGGTGAACTGACTCAATGCACAAAATCCCACTGTAACTACTGTAATCTGTAAGATTATTATATAATCTTGTTTATAACAGTTTTTTTGTTGTTGTTGTTGTTTCGAGAGGAAGAAAATGTAGCTTATCTATGGTCTTCAAACATTCATGGTGCCTTACTATTTGAGGGAAGAGAGAACACAAATGATATTGGTGTTGCTCTTTTTTAAGAACTTAAAAAAATTTACTCTTTATGTTTCCTTTGAATTTGGTTATAATGAAATCAGTATGTGCTGGGTACCATAAGAGCAGAGTCTAATCCTAACTGAGTCATTAACTTCCTTTTTTTTTTGAGACAGAGTCTTGCTCTGTTGCCAGGCGCCAGGCTGGAGTGCAATGGCGCGATCTCGGCTCACTGCAACCTCCGCCTCCCGGTTTCAAGCAATTCTCCTGCCTCAGCCTACCGAGTAGCTGGGACCACAGGCGTGCGCCACCATGCCCAGCTAATTTTGGTAATTTTTTTTAGTAGAGACAGGGTTTCACCATGGTCTCAATCTCTTGACCTCGTGATCCGCCCGCCTCGGCCTTCCAAAGTGCTGGGATTACAGGTGTGAGCCACCGTGCCCGGCCTAACTTCCTTTTTATAAAAATGTCTATGCCAAAGTATTTTAGTATGCATTCCTAACAAATAACTACTTAATTGTATGTATAAATACCTATAGCATAAATATTGCAAAACATAATAATTTCTTAATTGCTTTTAACATTCTTCATGCTCACATTTTATTGCTTATCTCTTTCAATTGCAAATTGCAAAGTTTTCTGTTTTGTTTTGTTTTAGTAGTTGCTCAAATTAAGAGCCAAATGAAGTACATTTATTGAATTGGCAGCTTTGTCTCTTAAATTTTCTAAATTTCTAACAGTCCCCTTCTACTCCTTTCTCCTTTTTAATTCCCTTTATTTGTTGGAGACAGCAGGTTTTTGCCCTCTAGCATGTCCCACATTCTGGGTTGGGCTGATTGCTTCCTTGTAGTATCATTTAACTTGTCCCTCTATCCCCATATTTCATATAAACTCGTAGATCAACAGGCCTGATTATATTCTGGCTCAAATTTTGTTTTTCTTTTTTTTTCTGGCAAGATCACTTTATAGTTGATGTTATGTACTTTCTAATGCATCTCATTAGGAGAGACATGGTATCTGTTTGTCCCAACTTTAGTGAGTTAAGATTGGTCCGAAGATTTAGCTGTATACCTGGTCCATCATTTATAAGATTCCTGATCAACCACACATTACCTTAAGTAATGGTTTTTGCAGCGATCTTCTCTAGAAGTCACAAAATGGAATTTTTTGAAATTCCACCATTCTTTCTGCATTTATTAGTTGAAATTCTTTAATAGGGATCAGTTTTCCATCATTACTTATTTGGTATCCTGAAATATAGTTAGAAAGAAAAAGAAAGATCCATTCTTCATTCTTTTCTGTTATTGATGAATTTTCTGAATAATGAATTGGAGCCCAGGCAGCCTCCGTCAGTTCTCTACTTTTTGGGGAACAGGGAAAGGAATGGAAGGAACATCATATCAACTGATTACAAACCCATGGATGCATTTGAGTGTATTTGAATCAGTTGCAGTCGTACTTTTTGGTATTCTGATTGTCCCATCTTTGGCCAGTGGAGACTTCTTCTAATTGGCTTGTGTGTCTCTTTGACACTCCTAATCTGAGCCATTAATTTTTGGGCAGCAGTTTCCTCCTCTTTAAATAATTGGGTTAGTTGGTCTTTATGATTCCTTTTAGTTGTATCTTCACTCGCAGAAAAAAGATGCTATAAGCTAATATTCTATGACTAAATCTCTTATCCTGAAAATCTACTATTTTAATTTTTTCCTTCTTTAGAGTCCACACACTGGGTGAACTAATGCATTTGAAAATATAAAATTCTTTTGTTTCTCTCTCTCTCTCTGATCTTTTAGCTCCTAGTTATGTGACACTGGCTTGAGAGGGGTCCACACTCTAAGCTCAGTGTCTAGGTAGAAAACCAAACAAAGCAAACAATATAAACATTTCTATACTTCAGGCTGTGATGAGGTTTACCAAAGAAGTCCCTGATTTTGAAGATGGATTGGTTTTGAAACATAACTATCAGTGTATTTGGTATTATTCCAAATACGGTGTTTTTCTTCCCTTCTATGGGGGGTAGCAGGCATAAAGAATGGACAGCTGCACTTCATCCCGTAGGCCTGGGAAGGCAGAATGGAGAGTGGAGAAGGGCCTGAGGCCTCCCAGGGAGCTGGTCAGGGGGAGACCAGAAGGCTGCAAAGCTGGCCAACGTTTGCCAGGTGGCTGCGGAGAGTCAGCTTCAATCCCTACAAGCCATCCATCCAGGCAGCTCCTGAACCAGATCCAGACAACTGGGCCAAGTCCCCAAGGCTGTCTCTGGGACCAGAAGGTATAACCAAAGGGAAGCATGGATTTAAATTCCAGGGCATAAGAGAAAAGTTCAGCGTACCTAAGAAGGTGCTGAAAATGACCTTTTTGTAAATGTCTGAAGGACACTGTCTTATACCAAACCATATACAATAAAATTTTAAATGAGCCTGAGTTCTGTTTCTATCCATGCCCTGTGGAGCACATGTGACTTCAAAGGCAGCTCTGTAGGGTGCAGGGAGGAAGGAGTGCGCTTTTATTTCTCATTTTGGCACAGATCCATCAAACTATTTTTGATGGCTGGGAAACAAAACTTACATTCCTCTAAATTCATTGCATTTGCCAGATCCACCTTTGTTTTTTCTACAGTGATGGTTTCTACTTCTTCAACCTTTGCATTCCTCCTACTTTGAGGCTTTATTTAGCAGGAAAAAGGCAAGAATGATGCTAGAAGATTTCAAGGGAAGCCTTAAATGGCCCAGTTCATTAAGCGGTTCCCTCTGCAACTTCCCATTTCTTCTCTCCCAACCCCCAGTTTAAAACAGTTGTTTGTAAGACTTTTAACCGTGAAACATCCCTTTCATAGGAGTCCCAATGTAAAAAGGAGCTCCTGGTTTCATTTCAATGTGATGGGACCCCTTGATGATGGGCAAATATAGCTTCAACCTAATGCATGTGCACAGTGGCTGTGTGTGTGTCAGTGCAATTCTGTCTCTCCTTTTCCACCACAGGACTGTTCCTTACGGCTTGTTTTTGAGATATTTCCTTCCTGATCTGTCTTTGTGCTGCCCTGACCTGTCAGCCCTCAACACTGCACATCAGGGAGACTGATGCAGGCTGTGCTGTTTCAATTTCTTTTTTCTTTTTTAGAGATGCGGTCCTGCTCTGCTTCACAGGATGGAGTACAGTCCTGTGATCATAGCTCCCCTGAAGCCTCAGACTCCTGGGCTCAAACATCCTCCTGCTCCGTCTCCTGAGTAGTAGGGACTACAGGTGTATGCCACCATGCTGGCTAATTTTTAAAACATATATTTTTGGTAGAGATGGGGTGTTGCTATGTTGCCCAGACTGGTCTCAAAGTCCTGGCCTTCAAGCAATCCTCCCACCTCAGCCTCCCAAAGCACTGGGATTCCAGATATGACCCACTGTACTCAGCCTTGTTTTTATTTCTTTTGGACTGTTTATTTCTGATCATTTTTATTGCTCTTTTCCAGACTCTACATTCCCCATCCTCTTTGAAACTTTGAATCCTGATGTGGTTGGGTGGTGGGTTCTGCCTAACTTGTTAAAGAGTAATTCTAATTGTGTTAGGGTCTTTTGGCAGCTCAGGGAGAAACTGCCACTCTGTAAGCATTTATCACTTCTCCTAAGAAAAAAAGACCCAGGCCTGATTATAATGGGTCAGCAAGTGGAGGAGAAGATATTATTAGCTTTGATGCCTTTGATATTGGACTTCTTTTTATTCCTGCATTAATAACTCATAACTCATTGATCTTTTCCCTAATCGTCGTTAGCGATGTTGCCTTAAATTATAAAGAACAGTAATACAGTATTAGTAACAATTCTATCAATATGCTAAAAGCTTTATCTCCCTTTACTTCTTCATTTTTAATCCAAATAGGACCTTCCCTGAAGGATTGGGTTATGAGTACGATGAATTTATGTTGGTCTAGTACGCAATATGATTTAAAAGCATTTCTCAATAGCCAAGTAGATAAGGAATTCTATGAAATTCTACAAACACCAAGAGGTATTTCAGTCATTTATAAATATTGTCTACCTTCTGTATGCATAAAATGTCATAGATTGGTGCCAGCAAACACACACACACATATCGCCGATGAGGACCGGTGTCAAAGAACTTACTGGTACATTCTAGAAGAGAAAAATTTTTAAAAAAGAACGTACTTGAAATATTTACTAAATAACATAAGAAAACTTAAACCTAAATGTTTGGTTGGAGATATACATATACAACGAATTGTAGATTATATATATATTTATATACTATATATAATTATATATGTTGAAGATTTTATGTATATATTGGTCAGAGAGTATATATATATGTGTGTATTCTGATGATATGTGACCATCAGAATTCAGAGAAGAGGAACTGTAGACTGATAAAGTTGGAGATGCCAGCATGAGGGAGAAGGAAGAATTTGGATAATTTTGATAGAAGGGAACAAGGCAGGGAGAAGAAGAGTTCCAAGCATGGGAAATAACAATGATAAATTCAGAAAGAAGGACTAAGTGGTGGGGATTTATGGAAGGCCAGGATGACTTGAGCTCAGGGCTGTTGTGACATAAAACACTTAGTGAGCTTTTCACTAATATCTTCAGTGTATAAATAAAGTTGATGATAAAGAACTCTAAGAATATGCAGTTCTCTATACAGATATGAAGTAAGTAGCAATTATCCTCAAATTATATTGTTGCCAGTTTAAGTAGTTTAGTCCATTTGCCAAAATTGAAAGAAAATTATGAAATCTCAAGTATTTGTATTTGCAAATACACTGGAGTGCCCCAAAATGACACAAAGCACAGATTTAACTTTGACTTTGTGCAAAGTAAGATCTAGAGCGGTGAGAATGTTGGCAGTTGCTGTGTTTTTCATAGTCGTATGGATTTAATATAAAGACATCCTTTGATGTCAACCTCAAAGGGATAGTATATGTGACTCTCCAGGCCACCTGTAGAAGGCAGTCTTCACTGTCCAGGGCAAGTGTTAAGCATAGATAAAATCCCACCGATGTGAGATATTTCAAAAAAAAATTTCTGGCTTGTTGTTAGAAACAGCCAAAATGATTTTATTGAGTATCTTCTATGACCCCAGCAGCCTATGAGAAAATATATGAGACCCTTGATTCTTGATCCTACAGAACTTATTAGGAAGATGAGAGTATTCACTTGAGGAAAATTAGGAAATAAAGACATGTACAAGGTGGGAATACTTGAAGAGAGAATAAATTGATGTCTTTGCTACTGTTCTTTCTCTCATTTCCCTTTTCCGTAGAATATTGATCTATCATATTTTCAACTGCTCCTCTACTGGTAACTCAAATAGATATCTGTTCTGGATTCCCTACCCAGACACTGAACATTTTTTGTACCATCCTAAACTTCAGATTTCCAAACCCAAACTCTTTCTCTCCCAACCAGATTCTCATTTCCTTTTCTGGCTTTTATAGTACGCTTATTCTAATAGTACGCTCAAAATCATTGACTATTTCTGCAATTTGTATGTCTTTATATTTACCATTCGCCATGGCCACTTATTCTGGATTGAGTAGATCAAGAGAATAGAGAGATTTTTAATCAAGTGAACCCAAGTATGCAAACCAAGTATGGAGGAGAGAAGGAAATGAAGTGATACTCTCGGGTCTCTTTCTTGGAAGACACAGACGGTAGAGTTTTGACTTACTGGCATTGAGATAGACATGTTTCAGGGCAAGATATACAATGGGAGACATCTTGGCTGGGTCCCATGACTCATGCCTGTAATTCTAGTACTTTAGAGGCTGAGGGGGGCGGATCGCCTGAGGTCAGGAGTTCGAGACCAGCCTGGCCAAAGTGGTAAAATCCCATTTCTATTAAAAACACAAAAATCAGCCAGGCATGGTGGTGGGCACCTGTAATCCCAGCTACTTGGCAGGCTGAGGCAGGAGAATTGTTTGAACATGGGAGGTGGAGGTTGTGGTAAGCCAAGATGGCGCCACTGCACTCCAGCCTGGGTGATACAGAGAGACTCTAACTCAAAACAACAACAACAATGGGAGAAATCCACATATTCCTTGG
The DNA here is from genome assembly GCA_036589455.1 of Ateles fusciceps. Taxonomy (NCBI): domain Eukaryota; kingdom Metazoa; phylum Chordata; class Mammalia; order Primates; family Atelidae; genus Ateles; species Ateles fusciceps. Next base: position 6,804,157 of record JAZHEH010001064.1, read on the forward strand.
CCTGAAAATGTATGTATACATACATTACCTGTTAACTTGCTTAATATTGGTATATCAAATTTGATAGTTTTACTTTCAAAGTTTTAGAAAAGCTTAGTATTGAAAGGAACTTGCATTTTCTATCACTGCTTTTTGGTATACTGGTGAGTTTACAGGCAAAACACATTTATCTCTAGGCTGTCTAATGTGCTAATGTCAATTAGTGGAGTGAACTGTCATGTGTTGTGGGCTGTCTTTCCCCAGTGGCATTTAAACAGAGATGGCATTGCTATTTCAGATACTGAAGACAGGAGATTGGACTAGCTCTCTACAACTCATTCTAAATTAGGATTTTATAACTTCATAGCGATCTATATGACAATTATTTCATAATGCATTTCTACTAATATGTAGTGTGCATGTGATATGCATGCATTGGTTTTGACTTTTTCTGTGACAACTTGGGAGGTATAAAGGTAAACACTTAAGAATGATGTCCAAGGGTGGTAGAGTATTCACAGATTATATTATGATTGTTGAATTAAAGTAAAATAAACATTATCTTGAATTTATTTGCCAACATTTTTGGTAGGATGGAACTCAAGAGGTAGGGCTGCACCTTGGAAGCACCTTGGATTGGCATGACCATGGCATTATGGTGATTAATCCCCTGACAATTTGCCTAAGTTTGTAAAGTTATACAGTGTTAAAGGCTCAGGGTGTCTCTCCATAAGCAAGATAGGGATGAAAAAAATACCATTTCCTTCTTTGAACTGAAGTCATGTGAGATAAGGAATGAAAGAGTATAATTTTGAGGTGTTTGGTAGATACTGTTTTAAAAGTTTCAGAGCCAAACATACTTTAGAATTGATCTCCTGGGGTTTTCAGTCAGGTCCAATATTCTCAGTGTGATGTTTTCAGATGCCTCCTCTCTACCCCAGGGAGGAAGTCAGACGTTACTGTATGAAGCCTGAAAGTGTAGTTCCTTTAGATCCTGTGCCAGTATCCCATCATCATCTTGGGACAAAGAATATCGTAAACATCCACAGCTTACACAATCGAATGGAAGAATTCCTTTGAACCAGATTAACCATCGGGAAAATATCTTCATAGCAGCCAAAGCAGAGCTGTGTGTATTTAGCGCTGACTTCAGACCTCACTTGGGCGTGTGTTCTTCCTCTTCGGGGCTTAGTTCTCTCCAGGGAACTTCTTCACTGTAACCCTCTTGTATAGATGGTCCTGGTTTTTTTTTTTTTTTTTTTTTCTGTCATGAATTACTTTTGAAGAGTGCCAATCAATAAATGTAGAAGGATGATGGGAGACAGAACCACTATTTTACAACTGCCTTAGTAATTAATAAGTGAGAATGGCCAGCAGGTGCTAAAATCAGTGAGTGAAAGATTGTTGAGGAATAGAATATTCTCCAAATGTCACCCTTGGACTACTTAGTTATAAAGATGAAAGGCACCTTTACTATGGAGAATACTTTAAATAAGTGACAGAATTTAAACAAATTTTTTGTTTTTTTGAGACAGAGTCTTACTCTGTTGCTCAGTCTGGAGTGCAGTTGCACAATCACAGCTCACTGTAGCCTTGACCTCTAGGCCTAGGTGATCCTCCTATCTGTCTCAACCTCCTAAGTAACCAGGGCTACAGGTGCATGCCATCACTCAAGGCTAATTTTTAAATTTTTGGTAGAGACAGGGTCTCCCTATGTTCCTCAGGCTGGTTGCCAACTCCTGGTCTCAAGGGATCCTCCTGCCTCAGTCTCCCAAAGTGCTGGGATTGTAGGTGTAAGCCACTGTGCCTGGCTAAATTTAAACAATTTAACATAATTAGTGGAGGAACAAATTGACGTCATGTACCCATTGACTTATTCCCTGCCCATCACTTACCATTCCTCCCCACTATGTTCCACCTGAATCGAATCATGAGGAAACAATTGGATAAATCCCCAAATGAGGCCTTATCCTCTTAATAAATATCAGTCATTATAGACCAGAAAGACTAGGAGAGCTGTTTAAAGGAGATTGAAGAGATATGACATCTAAATGTAGAATGTCATCCTGGATCTCATTCTGGATCAGGGAAGTAGCTATAAAGGACATTTCTTGGACCATTTGGGGAAATTTGAAAATGAACTATATAATAGATAATGATATTGTATCAAAAATGTTCAATTTCCTGAGTGTGATAATTATGCATATATAAGAAAATGTTTTTGTTTTTGGGAGATTCATGTTGAAGCATTTATGACTTAATTGTCATGATGCTTGCTACTTTCAAATAGTCCATGTTTATATACATACTCTAAAACATGTATGGTAATTATTTATATATAACTTATAATAAAAATACATGTTATATATGTTAAATTTAGCATATTACTCAATATAACAATATATGTTATATTAAGTATATTACAAATATTTGCTTTATACATGCACATATACACGTTTGTGTATGTATATAAAGCAAATATACCAAAATATTGGTGATTAGTGAATCTAGATGAAGGGTATCTTCATCCAACTATTTTTGAAGCTGTTCTGCAGGTTTGAAATTTTTCGAAATAAAATGTTAGGAAAAAAGAACTTTGTGTTAGGGATGAAGTAGTGGAGAAAAATGTTAAATTCAGGTTCGTGAGGAAATGACATGTTATTATTGTCAAATAAAGCAAAGCTAGAAGACACAGTATCCACAAACATAAACTGTTAAATGAGATTGATTTAGATCATCCAGAATTAACTATTTTCAGAGCAGAGAAAGGATTGCTGTTGGGCATCTTAGTCTCTCTCTTGTTTTGTTTCCACGACGTTAACCCTCTCATGTTCCAAGTCCTTAGCTCACAAGATTGTAAGAATGATTGAGATGATGTATATGAAAGTGCTCTGTAAGCTGTCAAAATAATGTCTCTAAGCCTCTTTGTGTTTAGGGTATAACTTGTGCCGAACTATAACACCCAACGCTGTATTTTGGGTTGTAACTTGTGCTGAAGTACAACATCCAGTGTTTGTATTTTCTATGAATGACTATGTATTCAGAGGAAAAAGAGACTTAATCAATGTCTTTATTAAGACTCATTTCACATATATGTAATTTAGAAAAAGAAAACTGACTCCATTTTATTGAGATTAATATAGTTCTGCCTATGGTATATCTAGAACAGTGTCTAAATACATCTAACAAATGATATTTTTTTTCAGTAAAGAAACAAAATTTCACTTACTTTTAATGCTCATGTAGTCAGTTGCATTCCTGGAAAATCTTACCCCAGAGGTTAGAAAACGAGCAAACAGCAGCTTTAATGTAAGTCAATAGAACATTAAGTAGAGAAAAACTCGGAGTTGCATGCTGTGCTATTATCTTGTGATAATTTCAATTTAGGTTTCTTTTTAAATATGTGTTCAGGATTTTACTGTTAGATTAAATGTAAAGTGGAGTCAGTATCTGTGGAGTACTGACATGAACCTGGAGACTGAACATTTTGCCCCTTCTCAGGAAGGCAGGGCAGAATATCTGTAAAATAGTGACATTTTGATCCTGACTGGAATAAAACCATGTTGAAAGAATGATGATAGGGAAGAGATTATGAAACAAAAAACATAACTTATCAGCTGGCGGAGACATTCCTGTCAGGTATTGATCCTGACGAGCTTCTTCAGCTAGTATGGATGGTTCAGGTGTAGGCTGTAGTTTTCATTGGTAATGGCTGTGGGGTGCTGCATCAGCCAGACTGACACTAGGTTGCCATCTTTGTCAGAGGCCACATGAGGAAATCATAATGATGGCTGTGCTAGTGACCAGTGAGTAGTTATTCTGTGCTAGGAGTGATGTTCAATGCTTTCTGTGTGTTTTCTCAGTTAAACCTCACAATATCTCCGAGGTGGGTAAGAAATATTTCTAATATTCTTTTTTTATAGATCAGGTGGCATCAGGTTAGATAACTTACATAAGGTCATTCAGATAATAGTGGCCAACTTGCTACTTGAACCTAGGTTGTCTGATTCTAGAGCCTGTTTTATAACTACCACACTGTACTCAACTGATTCTCTAAAGTTGATATTTGAGAGAACAGATGAAAAACATGTGGAGGTTTTTTAGCTATAGAGAGATGCATTTAGCAATGATTGAGTAAAAGGGATTGGAATTACTCTTCCAATATAACAAACTAAGAATAACTAGGCAATATATAGGACACAACAGTTGTCAGACATTACAAGCAGCACAGACAGTGACCTTCCCGAGAAGGCAAACAAATGAGATTGCTGCAGTGCTGCCTGAGAGAGTTCTAGGCTGCAGCACAGGGATACATATTATATTTCTAGACATTTAACAGAGCCCAGGAATTACCATAAATTGAGGAGACAGAGTTCAGAGGTTGGAGAGGCTAAGGCTGCTAGAATTCACAGGGCCAGATCTTGGTTAAAGAGACCTAACCAAGGTTAGGAGAGACAGAGAGGCAACTCTGGAGATCTGTAGAGTTTTCAGTGAGGAAACTCCCCCAAGGCCAGAGAAAGAAGCAGGAGAGAATGAGGTGGAGTCATCCAGGAGCTCAATAGTTTGTTTTTTTTTCCTATCACCTACAGTGTAAAGACCCTGGCTCTCAGTGAACCATTACCTCCTGGTGGGTCTCATGGTGGGGCCAAATTTGCTCTTGTTGAAAGACTCTGCTGGTCTTACTTTTCAGAGCTTAAGAGCAAGCCATAGAAGGAACAGGTTGTATCCAAATAACTTCATTGCACCCAGCTCAAGCTCAAAAATATTTAAAAGAATAAAAAGCTCCAGCACTAACAAAGTAAAATGTTTATTTCTGAAATCCAATAAAAATTACCAGTCATTCAGGTTGGGTGCTATGGCTCACACTTGTAATCCCAGCATTTTGGGAGGCTGAGGCGGGAGAATCGCTTTAACCGAGGAATTCATGACCAGTCTGGACAACATAGTGACACCCCCATCTCTGCAAAACAATCTAAAAACTAGCTAGGATTGGTGATACACACCTGTACTCCCAGTTACTCAAGAGGTTAAGGTGGGAGGATTGCTTAAGCCTAGGAGTTTGAGGTTGCAGTGAGCTATGATTGCACCACTGCACTCCAGCCCCAGTGACAGCAAGACCTTGTCTCTAAAAAAGTAAAAATAAGAGAAATTACTAGGCATTCAAAGAAGCAGGAAAATGTGACCCATAATGAGGAGAAAAACAGTATATCGAAAAAGGCATAGAAATGACACAGATGACAGAATTACTGGACAACAACTACTATGGACTGAATTATGTCCCTCCTTGTCTTTACCAAATCTGTATGTTGAAGTCCTAACCTAATGTGATGATACTTGGAGATGGAGACTTCGGTAATTAGTGTTAGGTGATGTCATGAGAGTAGGGCTCTTATGATATGATTAATAACTTTATAAGAAGAAGAGAGAGAGCTACAGATTACTTTTTTGCAAGTGCCATATAAGAACACAGTGAGAAGGAAGCTATGTTAAAAAGAGGGCTCTCACCAGGAACCGAGTTGGCTGGCAGCTTGAGCTTGGACTTCCAACCTCCAGAATGGTAAGAAATAAATAGCTGTTGTGTAAGCCACCTAGTCTGTGGTATTTTGTTATAGCAGCCTGAGCTGATACAAGGACATTAAAACAGCTGTTGTAAATATACTTCATATGTTCAGGTATGTAGAGGAAAACATGAGTATGATAAAGAGAGTCATGGAAGATATAAAACAGACATGCATCAAATTTCTAGAGTTGAAAAAATATGAGACAGAAGATACATGGGAGAGATTAACAGCAACAATGAATAAACTTGAAGACATAGCAGTTAACTAACATGAAACAAGGAAAAAAAAGACTAAAAAGAATTAACAGAGCATCAGTGAGTAGTGGGACCATAGCAGATAGCTCATCATATATATTATTATAGTCATAAAAGGAGTGGAGGAAACTAAAAGTATCTTTGAAAATGATGGCTAAAAAATTAAGTGCAGAGGGGGGAAGGAACACAAAGAAAATCTAAAGAAATAGTGGCTGAAAAAATCCATATTTGCTGAAAATCATCATCCCACAGACCCAACATTTCAGTAAGCTCCGATTAGAAGAAAGTGAAGAAAACTACACCAAGGCACATCATAATCAAATTAAAAGCAGTCAAAAGAAGGACATTATGCACAGAAGAACAAAGATGACATTGAGTGGATTCCTTGTTGGAAACAACGCAAGTCAGAAGACAATGGAGCAGCACCTTTAAGGCATTGAAAAAGAAAAATACTCTCTAACTAGACTTCCATACAAAGTGAAAAAAAAATTAAAAAATAGATGAAATAAAGACCTTCCCAGACATACAAAAGCTGAAAGAATTTATCACCAGCTGACCATCACTACAGGAAATGTTAATAGAAGGCCTTTAGACAGAAGGAAAATGATGCCAGATGGAAAGTGAATCTGCACAAAGAAATAAAAAGCACTAGAAAAGGTAAATATTAATGTAAATACAAAAGACTTCTTGTTTTAAAAAATATCTTTAAAAGACAATTAACTGTTCAAAGCAAATATTATAACAAGGCATTATGGGTATTATAGTAGTACAATCTGTGACAATAGTAGCACCAAGGCCAGGAAGGGGCAGATGGGAAAAAGTGTCATAAGGTTATTATAGTATATTTAAAGTGGTATAATAGAACTTAAAGGTAGACTGTGTTCATGTAAAGATGTTTATTACAAACCCTAATAAAATGACTAATGAAACGACACAAAGCGATATAGCTAATAAGATGATAAAGAAGATAAAAAGGAATAATAAAAAACACTTAGTTCAGAACCAGATAAAAATGAGCAAAAAAGAACAACAAACAGATTGGAAAAATAGAAACCAAATAGCATGATGACATATTTAAACTCAACCATGTTAATAGTCACGTTAAATGTAAATGATCTAAACTCTGTCAGTTAAAAGACAGACTCTGTCAGATTGGATTAAAAAAAAAAAACCTGAACTCAACTTTCCATTGGCTAAAAAGAAACCTAATTAAATATAAAGACATAGCTAAGGTAAAAGTAAAAGGATGGAAAAAAGATATAGCATGCCAGCATTAATCAAAAGAAAGCTGGAGTAGTTGTATGTATATGGGAAAATGTGTATTTCTGAGCAAAAAATATTACTAGGAAAAAGAGAGTCATTTCAAAAATGATAAAGGAATCATTTTCTCAAGAGAACATAGCAATCCTAAATGTGGTTGAAGTTTCTAATCCTAAACTGAAAGAAAAAATAGCCAGGCCACCATTGTAGGTGGAGATTTCAACACCTTACTCTCGATAATTGGTAGAACAAATACACAGAAAATCAGTAAGAATATAGAATAATTGAACAATGCTATAATCAACATGATCAAATGTACATTTATAGAACATCCTATCCCACAACAGCAGAATGCAAATTCTTTTCAAGTGCACACAGAACATTTACCAAGATAGACCATATTTTTGGCCATAAAACAATCTTAATCAATTTAAAAGGATTTAAGTCATTCAGTGTATGTTGTCTGATGACAGTGGAATTAAATTAGAAATTAATAACAAAGATATCTGGAAAATCTTCAAATATTTGGAAACCACACAACAGACTTCTGAATAATCATTAATACAAGAAGAAATCACATGTGAAATTAGGAAATATTTCAACACACTTCTGAATAATCATTAATACAAGAAGAAATCACATGTGAAATTAGAAAATATTTTGAAGCAAATAAAAATTAAAAAAACACATCAGAACCCACAACAACAATTTGTGAGTTACCAATAAACAATGTGTAAAGGAAAATTAATGGCATTAAAATTGTATTACATTAGAAAACTAGAAGGTTCTAAAATCAATGACTTAGGCTTCAACCTTAGAAACTAGAAAAAAGAAGAGTAAATTAAAACAAAAGTTACAGAAGAAAGGAAATAATAAACTATAGGAGCAGAATCAATGTCATAAAAAATAGAAAAATAATAGAGAAAAACCAATGAAAGCAAACCCTAGTTTCTTTTCTTTCTTTCGTTTTTTTTTTTTTTTTTTTTTTGCCTTTATTAAAATAGTGAGCTTATTTCACAGGTATATTTTTGTCTCCCCACCATTTCCATGTCTGACCATTGCTACTACTATATGTGTAGTGCATACATACTTTATGTATGGAATGTTGACATTCCGTATAAACTTAAAACCAAGCAAAGGGTGGAGTTCCATTTTTACAAACTAAATGACATTTTGGACAACACGTTCTTGGCAATGGGACCTGGACAACATTTATCAAACATGGTAGGGAAAGTTCTCACTCTGCATTATAAGAAGGACAGCCAGATATCATGTGTTACAGAAACAAAATAAGATGGAAAATTTTTAACAAACTGTTTAAACTATTTTCTTAAAGAGGCTTCCTCCACTGCCAGAGATCTAGAATAGCCTCCCGGTCAGTCATCCAGAAGCAGCTCTTCACATAATTGATGAACTTGGCTTCCACTTTGGGAAGAGAAATACCTTTTTCTATACTTGCTGGCATTTTTGCTTTAATGTCTTCTACAGAACTAGGTCCTTTCGGTGTTTTAGTAGTTTTTTCCTTTTTTTAAGGATTCTTGTCCTTTTGATCTTGGTGTTGATGGTTTTGAATCTTTTCCATGGTGGTTTGATTTTTGTGCATTTTTGGCTGGAACATCTCACATAGATTTCTTCACTGGTGCTTTTTTTCAGTTTCCTCCCACTCCCCCTCCCCTCCCCCCTCCCCCTCCCCCTCCCCCTCCTCACATAAAGATTTCTTCACTGGCCCTTTTTCTTCAGCCTCCTCCTCCTCCTCCTCCTCCTCCTCCTCCTCCTCCTCCTCCTCCCCCCCTCCCTCCCCCCTCCTCCCCCTCCCCCTTCTCCTCCTCTCTCCTCCTCCTCCTCCTCCTCCTCCTCCTCCTCCTCCTCCTCCTCCTCCTCCTCCTCCTCCTCTTTAGCAGTGACAGTAAGTTTTATTTTCTTCTGTGGAAGTTTGCTACCACCTCCAGGGGCAGATCACTTTTCCAGATACACTTAAGAGTTTCACATCCTCCTCTTTATCTTCTGATTCTGCATCTTCCTCCACAGACACTAAGTGCTGTCCATGAATATGCACTGGCCCTGAACCACATTTCAATTGAAAGACCGGGTGGTGTAATTTCAAAGCCCCCAAGGGAAACCATTGGCTGTACAGACATTTTCAAAGTTGCCACTGTTACTTTAATTGGACTGCCTTTGTAATTCATTGCCTTTGCTTCAACAATGTGCAATTCATCCTTTTTACCAGGCCCTAAATTGACTGTCCTTAAAGATAACTGGTGCTCATTTTCGTCACTATCCACTTTAAAGTAATAATCTTTGTTGGCCTTTAGTTAACAACTAAATAGATAGTTCTGGGGCCTCAGGGGGCTCATGTCCATGTCCATCTATCCTTCCATGGAGTGGTGGCATGTGCTTAGGTAAGAGAGAAGCTGGATGGAGATAAATGACTAGTGCTCCAGAGAAGAGCCATGTGGGACAGACTCACACAAGGGCTAGTTTTTTGAGAGTATGAAAATTGCTAAATCTCTAGGCAGAATGATTAAGAAAAAGGGATAGGGAACAAATAACCAGTACCAGGGATGACAGAAATGACATTACTATAGATTGTATAGATATTAAAAGAATAGTAAGGGAATGTTATGAGTAGCTCTATACCAATAAATTTGATAACTTCTATATGAAATAGAAAACCTTCTTGAAAGCATAGTATGAAAGCTTAAGAAGAAATAGGCCTATTAAAAAACTTAAATTAGTATTTAAAAACATTTCCATTAAAAAAATAAAAACCTCCAGGCCTAGTTGCCTTTACTGGTGAGTTCTACCAAAGATTGAAGGAATAAGTATCAATTCCACACAGACTCTTTCAGCAAATAGTAGTGGGCACAAGGACAGCATGATCTTGATCCCCAAAACCAGACAATTCTAAGAAATGAACATTATTACAGACCAATAGTCTTCATGAACATATATATAAAAGTTACTAACACACTTTAGCCCATCAAATTCAACAATATATAAAAAAGGTAATACATCATGGCCAAGTGGGGTTTCTTCCAGCAATGCAGGGTTGGCTTAACATTAAAAAAAAAATCAATCAATGTTTTCCATATTGACAGACTAAAAGGAAAAACCATATGTTTATCTTAACTGGTACAGAAAAAGAATTTTACTATGTCCAACATCAATTCCTGATTAAAAACTCTGAGCAAACTAGGAATAGATAGAAACTTCTTCATCCTGATATGGGGCATCTACGAAAAATGTTAAGCTAACATCTTACTTGATGGTGAAAGACAGAAAGCTTTCCCCTGAGATGAGGAACAGGGTGAGGATGTTTGCTTCCATCACTTCTATTCAACATAGTACTATAGTGCAGTAAAGCAAGAGAAAGTAATAAAAGGCACACAGATTGGAAAAGAAGGATAAAACTATCTTCATTCACAGACCACGTGATTGTCTATGTGGATAATCCTAAGAAATCTAAAAAAAAAAAAAAAAATCAAACTAGAACTAATAAGTGAGTTTAGTGAGAATGCAGTATATAAACCAATATAAAAAATCATTTGCATTTCCATGTACTGGCAATGAGCAATTAGAACCTGAAATTGAAAACAATACAATTTATGATGGCATCAAAAGTTATGAAATATCGAGGGATAAATTAGAGAAAAAATAGTGTAAGACTTTTACACTGAAAACTACAAAATGTTGCTGGAAAAATTAAATAAGGCCTAAAGAAATGGGAGATACACAATGCTCATGGATTGGAAGACTCAATATTGTTAAGATATCGGTTCTCCCAAATTGATCTATATATTTAACATTATTTCAATTGAAATTCCAGAAGGCTCTTTGTTTTGTAGAATTTGACTTGCTGATTCAAAAACACAATTTTGGAAAAAGAAGAACAAGGTTAGAACACTTATAGTATCTGATGTTAAACCTTATCATACAGCTCTGGTAATCAGGACAGTGTGGTAATAGCATAAATGTAGAAGACTTACAGGGCAATGGAGAGCAGTGATTTTCCACAAAGACACCAAGTGAATTCAATTTGGTGAGGAGAATTCTTTCAACAAGGGGTGCTGGAACAATTGTATATCTAGAAGCATGAAAACAAAACAAAACCTTAGCACTTACCTCACAGCACATGGAAGAATTAACTTGAAGCATATCATAAACTTAAATGTAAGAGTTCAGGCAATTAAACTTCTAGAAGAAAATGTAGAGGAATATCTTAATGACTTTGGGCTAGGCAAACATTTTAAGAATATAGCACAAAAAGTATAACTATAAATGGAAAAAATGAACACATTGACTTTATGAAAATGAAAACCTTTTTCTTTTCAAAAGATACTAATAATCGCATGTCATGAATGAGGGAGCCAGAGACTAGGAGAAAATATTTGCAAAATGTATATCACACATATATAAAGAACTCTTGAAACTCAACAGGAAGAAGACAAAAAGGGAAGAAGAGTTGAAGGAGCCTTTTTCTTTCAACATCACTAGCCATTAAGCAGATACAAAGTTAAACCACTTCTGTTAGGATGGCTAAGGTGGAAAAGACTGATCTTATCAAGAGTTGAAAAAGATTTGGAGTAACTGGAACTCCTATATGCTCCTGTACATACATTTTATTTTATAAAATAGTACAAACATTTTATTAAATTATTTGGTAGTTACTTAAAAAGTTAGATACCATACACCACAATGATTCCACTCTAAGATAGTTTTCCAAGAGAAATAAGAACATATGTGTGCCATGGACACAGGGAGGAGAACAACACACACTGGGGCCTGTCTGAGGGTGGGGTGGGGGGAGCGAGAGCATTAGGAAAAATAGCTAATACATGCTGAGCTTAATACCTAGGTGATGAGTTGATAGGTACGGCAAACCACCATGGTACATGCTTACCTGTGTAGCAACCTGCACCTGTACCCTGGAACTTTCAAAATACAAATAAAACAAACAAAAAACATATGTGTGCAAACATGTGTATAAAGACTTGTACATGAACATGCATAGCAGCTTTATTTCTGATAGCTCCAAACTAGAAGCAATCCAGAATTCCAACAGGTACGTGGATAAATTTTGTTATATTTATACAATGCAATACTACTCAAAATGAAAAGGAAATATCAACATATTCAATAAATCTGAAAATACTGAAGACCCAAGAAATGTCATGCATGCCAGTAAGACAACTTTGCACTCAAAGGAAACTCTAAATGAGTGAAAGGAACAAGACAGTAGTAATTTGTCTACACTATATGGCTCCATTTCAATATAATTGTAGAAAATACAATCTAATCTATAGCAACAGAAAGCATATTACTGGTTCCCTGGGTTTGGGTTACTGGATAAGGATGGGGAATACATTACAAAGAGGTATAGGGAAAACAGTTGATGATGAAAACGTCCATTATCTTGATTGTGGTGATAATGGATTTTGACATATGTGTGTCCATGAGACTAAGTTGTACACTTTAAATATATGCATTATATTGTGAGCCCATTATGCCTTATTAAAGCTGTTTAAAAAAAGACGATACACAGAATTTTGAGACTAAGGTTAGATTGTGCATTGGGCAGAATCCTAACTTATGCCTTTGGTAAAACATTCAAGTAGTGTATTAACAGTTGTGGTAGAAGTCTGGATATTTAGAGTAGATAGGACCTTGGGAATGATCTTTGACATTGCAGAGAAGTAAAATGAGTTGTTCAGGATGGTTGCAGGTAATTTAATTAAGCCCTTAAAGGAATGCTACATTTTGTGATACTCCTATAAGAATGTTACAGAAGACCGGCCTGCCCTGTCCACCTTTGTGGCTTCCACTCTGTCTTGGACAGTGCCTTGTACACAGTGGTGCTCAGTAAATGGATGCTGGCTAGTTAAAGCATGATGCTTCCTAAACTGAATTACAGATGAGAACTGCTTCACTTTCTTGGTAGAGTGGAAAGATGCATGCAGTAAGTGGTAGCTCTTACTAATAATTTCTACTTATTGAGCTCATTTGGAGTTTCCTTTGGGCACAAAGTTGTTTTAATGGCATGCTTGACACTTCTTGGGTCTGGAAGAGCCTCTGAAGTGGAACATAAATTGTAGGGGTACATATTAACGTCTGAACTTGGCTGCAAGTGACAGAAGCCAAACAACAGTGGCTTAAACAAGGTGGAACTGCTTTTGTCTGTCACCTAAGTCTTCGCTAATGCAGTGGCTTTGCTCTGGGAAGCCATTAGGGACTCAGTCTTGTTTTCTTTTTCCACCATCTCCAGGTCTTGCCTTTGTCCAGATGTTTCACAGTGGCTTTTACCATGTCCACTTTCCCTCTAACAAGAAGGGGAGGGGGAAGGACGAGTGAAAGCTACTACCAGTAAATTTTACCTATCACTTCTCTGTGGATTGTTTTAGCCAGAGCTATTACTTGACCACATTGCCTGCAAGTGATCTGGGCATGAACTCTTATCTTGGAAGAACTAAGAATTGATACTGTGAGGCTGCCTAGCAGCCTTAGCCACAGGGAAGGATTTGTGTATCACAGAAGCTTTAGCCTTACAGATGATTAGAATTCATGGAAATTCATGATATCATAATGTCACCCGATTGTTCATTTCTCACCTCAATTCAGGAAGTGACACAGAGGGGGAGAGCTCGAGTCATGTGGCTGGGAGATAGTCTCACCTTTCTACCCCATTCCTGGTCCATCCACTTCTGCTTCAGGCTTGTGAATGAAGAAAATAACCTCCCCTGCTTCTCTAAAGTTACATTCTGGTGGTGAATATTTCCTTCCAAAAAAGCCACAAAATGTTCCCTTGAAAGGTTGATACGTGGGAATGGAAATTTCCATTAAAAAAAAAAAAGACAAACTGTTGCAAGATACATCTAAGACCGATCTAAGACCGATCATAGGAAATTTGTTATTATCATTTAATAGATAGTAGTTTAGTCACTGCTGAGTACTTTTATAAATTTGTGAGGCAACCGATTTTCATTTCCACTTTTTCACAGAGAAGAACTGAGTCTTGGAAGGGCGTAGAACGAAGCAGCTCTGTTCAACAAGGAAATCTGTGGCAAAACCAATCCCGGAAACCCAAACTAGGAGTTTGCTATTCATCTCTTTGCCCATCGGGTCGTATTTCTTTTGGAGAAAATTATAAATGATCTAAAGAAAAAGAAAGAAAATTGAAGAACTTTCCTCCCCAAGCCCTGTATTAACAGAATCTACATTTCTCTGTTGATTGCACAGAAGTCAGCCCCCCAGAGATCACGGGAAACTGGATGGCCTCATCCTCAGAGGCATGCTTTGCACTCTTTATCTTTTACACAGGGTGCAAAAGTGTTGCTTAGCAACATCGATTCTTCCAGCTCTACCAACTGCTGCAGCCCGCACAGCTGACAATGGAGCAGAGTTTGCGAGTGAGCTCCTCATTTTTCAGCTTCTTCACTGTGGCGAGAGGGAATAAAGAAAGAAAAGGCAAGTGGGATGAAAGAAACACAATCAACAGCACAGCGTGGAAAAGCACCAGCTGATGGTGGGGAATGGTCGGGTACCACACATCCCACACACACTTAATAAATGCTCGCCAAGAGAATTAAAAGGGGGTGATCACGGCAGCAGAGGTTAATTAGGGAAACTAAAGAGTCAATAGAATGAGATGGCCGGGCAGTCTGGAAATGGAAGTTTTTGACCGACTGAGTGTCTAAGCACGTTGAGCTCCTCCCTGTTTTGGGGTTTTGTTTTTAGGCCAGGCTATTGGGCATGTTTTTAAGGGAAATAGAAAGGATTGGGGAGGACTTCTTAGTAGTTGTTGCTTTGTTTTTTTTTTTTTTGCAACTCTCTTATTGGTAAACCTAAATATGGGTTCAACAGCTTCTTATTGAGTTGTAAGTGTTTACTAAGATGTTCAGAACAGCCTGCTTTCAAAACTTCAGTGATTTTAGCATCTTGGGTTGACTTCTTCTTTGGCCTTGTTCAACAGAGGAGTGTGTAACAGCGAACACTTGCAATTGATCTGCAGCATTCGAGGTGATTTTAATGTTGGAAATACCCTCATTTCCTGGCTCATATTCCTTCTCCCTCCTCCCATCCTTTCATGGAGATAAAATGGAGTAACATGTGCTGACCACTCATATGAGATATTTCAAATCTGAGAGATTACCATCTTTCATATCAAATGCAGTTACGGTCCTTTGTAGAGCAGTTTTCTGAAGTGAATCAGATGAGTTTTTCAGAGCTAAAGGAAGTCAAGATGAAATAAATAAAAGCAGAGAGGAAATTGAAAGGGGTAGTGTGGGGGGGGGGGGGGGAAACATATGTTTTCAGATGATATTTTAAAATAGATGGAGAGCCGATGCGACAGAGATACTGAAAATGGACTCCAGATGGCAGGAATAGCAATGGCAAGCTGGTGTGAAGGGACAGAACACAGGCTGGCACCAGACAGGGGGAGGACATGAGGGGGAGAGGGGGAGAAGCAAGCTGAGAAAAGCAGCCATGTCAGTGGGTGGGCTACTAAGTGTGTGAGTTTATAGAGAAAGAAATGGGAATCGTTGAATCCATATCTGTCACTTTTAGTTTAAGAATTTACCAGTGGGTTCATGTCATTTAAAAAATGAGATGTTTGTGAAAAAGGTAGATTTGGTTCACTCTGTTTTGCTTTTATTTTTATTTTTAGAGACAGGCTCTTTCTCTGTCACCCAGGCTGGAGTGCAGCAGTACGACCATGGGTCACTGAAACCTTGAACTCTAGCCTTGAATTCCTGGGCTCAAGCCATCCTCCCACCTTAGCCTTCCAAGTAGATAGGACCACAGATGTGTGCCACCATGTCTAACTACTATTGTTTTTTTTTTTTGGTGGGTATGGTTTCTTGCAATGATGCCCAGGCTGGTCTCGAACTCCTGGGCTCAAGTGATGTTTCTGGTTCCGCCTCATAAAATGTTGGGATTACAGGATTACAGGCGTGAGCTGCCATGCCTGGCTAGATTTGTCTCACTTTGATTTCTTTGCTAAATCTATGGCTACAGGCAAAACAACTGTTAAAGTCATCAGCAATGAGAGGCCATGGGTGAAAGCTGGCCAGAGGAAGACTTAGCTAAATGTTTTTATTTTCTGTATACATTCAAATTATGATGATACATACATACATATATGTGTATATATATATATATACACACACACACACAATATATATATATATGAGTGTATTTATGCTCTCCTGTAACAATCTTGTAGGACACCAAATGAACTTAATTTATCTTCATGGATTGAGTGGGAAAAGAGGAATTATTAAGAGAGGGAATTAAGAAACAAGAAATTACTTCTAGCAGTAAGACGTCCAGAATAGCTTCTCATTACTAAGAGAGGTAGAACAGTTCACCCCATTCCTTCTGTGTGAAATGATGCAGTTTTATTTGCATAATAATTATTAAATACCAACGGATTTCCTGAGTCTGAATTTGGTACCATATTTCAATTCAGTGAGCATTTATTGATGACCTGCTGTGTGATAGGAAAAGTTGTAGGGCTATGCAGAGGAAAAGGTCATAGTGTGATCTTTGTCTATTGTGTGGATGTGTGAAAATGTCCCCTTTCACGTCTGCACTCTCGGTGTGATAGTGTGTGTGAATGTGTATAAGTGTGTGTGTGTGTGAGAGAACGTGTATGTGTATGAATGTGTATGTGTTGCTATCTTCGCACATGAAAGGGCCCCGCAGCTTTAGCCCTATTGCTGTGATAAATTCATATCCACCCACATTTTTGCCTCTTTTCAGTAGACCCATCGTTACTGATTTCATCCTTTTGCAACAACTGTTTACATTTAGATAATTGCTGTTATCAGCACTTAGGTACCAGGGTTACAGAACACATCAAGATTCCAGAGGAGATTATTATGAATGTTCATTTCATGTAGGGCCATGAATTAAAGCAGTAACACTTGTCTAGACCATTAAACAAGGAACAAAAATTGGTATGCAGTAGGTGACTGCCCTTGTGTCCTAGAGTATTTCTCATGGAGCTGTGACTATTACATCCATAAAAAAGTTCAATGTCTTCATGTATTGGGTGGTTCCTGTCATGTTTCAGGGAAATGACAGTCATTTCGGTTGTGGTGATTGAAGTCGTTGCTTTGGGTAGCTTGCCTTCCAGTTTCATCAGAAATTGACCCAGACTTATCTTTTCTGTTTACACTTCTCTTGGACTTTTTTCATTTCTTCTTACAGCTTGCCATGGAAACCTGTTTGTAAATCTTTTGTGGGTAATGATGTAACCAGAATAGTACAGACAGAGCCCAGGGCCTGGTGATACACAAAATGACTCGTTTAAGCCATGCCGAAATGGAGGTCAGCCGATTGCTGTAGGAAACAGAAAGGACACACCATTGTATTGAGTTAATTTTGTTTGCAAAAAGGCACTGAATAATTATTATAAATTTTGTTTGGAAACAATAAAGTATTGGGAGTTTGGGGGTGAAATCCCCCAAGTAGTGGTATCTGGGGAGTTGAAACTCCTACAAGTGTATTTAAATAAAATATAAACCAAGTGATATTTTTTTTTGTTTTTTTAAGGATGCCTTGCAGATTTTTGATTGAGCCTTTTTGTGATAGAGAAGGGTAGAGGAATTTGTGGGGGAGCTCAGATGAAATAGCTGGGCCTGGAGTGTTGCAAAAAGGAGAGATGTTAATGAAAGAAAGACCAATGTGATGCAACTAGCCAAAATCTATGTTAAAAAAGTATACACTCAGGCTGGGCGCGATGGCTCACACCTGTAATCCTGCCCTGGCTGAGGCAGGAGGATTGCTTGAAACCAGGAGTGTGAGACTAGCTTGGGCAACATAGTGAGACTTCACCTCTATAAAAAAATTGTAGAAATTAGCCGGACATAGTGGTGAGCATCTGTGATCCCAGCTACTGGGAAAGCTGAGGCAGGAGGATTGCATGAACCCAGGAGCTTGAGCCTGCCGTGAACTATGATCAGGTCACTGCTCTCCAGCATGGGTGACAGAGTGAGACCCGGACTCAGAAACACACACTCACACACACACTCAGAACCAAGTAGCTCTGTAGCCTGTGTAAACATTTGTTTTTTTTTTTTTTTTGATAGACTCTTTAATAAAAGAGCTTTTAAACAGCTTCTTCAGGCTAATCTAAGATACTAGCCTCAACAGTGTTTTTGAGAAGCAAGTTTTATATGCAAATTATATTATGGTTTATATTCTCTATATATCCAACTAGGGGAATTAGCTGATTGAGGGTGAGAATAGGGAAAGGGAGGGAATCAAATGATAGTGGGACGAGGGAGGGAAGGACGAGGATCCAGAACTCAGTAGTATTGAAGTCCACAGTAGAGTTTGTTTTTTTCATGTATGCAGAATCTTTTTCGTTTTCCACTCCGAGTCATAATATTAACAACAGGAGCATTTTGACATATTATATTTCTCTTTAGGGGAAAATAAATCAACATGCTTATAGGGTCCCTTTAATCCTATTTAAAGCCCAAAGCACAGCATCAGTATTGTGTACAATGTTACATTTAGAGTGTTAGAGCCAGAGGATAACTTGGTCTAACCTTTTCATTTTACTGACTAGGAAGCTGCAACCTACCAAGGTTAAAGGACTTATCCAGTCTAGTTAGGGGATTTGTAGAGATGGGAACCCAGGTTTTCTTACATTCCAGTTCTGTCTTCTTTTGAACAGTACTAAGAGGACTCATGGATGAGGGAGGCTTGAGAAAGATAACCCTAGATCCTCTTTGTCATTTTCTCAAAAAGCTGAAGGGAATAGACTATGTCTGGCCGTGTCAAGATGAAGCTAACCAGTGACCAGGAGACCAGACGCCACTGGGATGTCCTTTCTCGTTGAGTACCAAGTGCTCCAAATTCAGATTTAAGATGAATTAATATCAAAAACGTTCAAGATGTAATAGAAAATTGCCATTCTTATTTGAACCCTACTTATTTTAAAATCATACCCTAAATAATCCGATTAGCTTCAAAATCCTTAAGCTCAACAGTTTGAATAGCAGTTAATTGATTTGATTTTAAAAGGTACAATTATGCTAATATCATAGTTTAACACCCGTAACTCAGTGTTTCCCAAAAGTTTGTTGATTTAGAATTAAAAAGTTCGACATCGAAGAGAATCTGCAGTAGTTGGTTCTGGGCATCTTTCCTTGTCAATGTTCACCACTCTGACGGTGTTCCTCTTATCTTTTCTTCTATCTGCTTTTCTTAGGCTGGAATTTCCCTGATTCCATCCATACCGGGGCCAAATGTCTTTACCTTTTACCACCTCCTAGATAACTCCCTGTTGGATGGAACATTTGTGAGGATCAGCTTTTAGGGCAGGGGTTCTGAAACCTTAGAGGACTTACGAAGAATCCAGAAGAGCTGATTCTTGGGCCCCACATCTAGATACTGACATGGTTGGTCTAAGATGAGGCCTTGGAATGTAATTGACCTTCCTATATAGTTGAGTTCTCAATGGGATGCAGGTGGTTCCCAGATCATAATGCTCAGTGGTGTCAGATTTTGGATATACTGCTATAGATCATAGGCACACCTACACTTTGGATCCCTTCACCTAGTGATGGGGAATGTTTTCTGTGTTCTGTGTGTCGTCCTGAGGTTTTTCTTCACCATCACCTGGGAACCTATGACAAGGGAGTTCTAGTCTCTCCTGCGATAATGCCATTCTTCCAATTGCTGGATCTGGTTTGGTGAAATTAATTTTCAACAATGTGAGATTTAGAAGCAAAGAGGTCACCTTGCTTTGTCATCTGATGTTAACAGGGATCTGTAATATTCATGCCACCACCCAAGAGTCCCATTCACAAAGGGGCAGGCTTCTCGTCTTCTTTAGACTGTTTTTTTTTTTTGTTTTGAGACAGAGTCTTGCTCTGTTGTCTAGGCTGGAATGCACTGGGGTGATCTCAGCTCACTGAAACCTCTGCCTCTCAGGCTCAAGTGATTCTCTTGCTTCAGCCTCCAAGTAGCTGGGATTACAGTCACCCACCACCACTCCCGACTAATTTTTATATTTTTAGTAGAGAGAGGGTTTCGTTATGTTGGCGAGGCTGGTCTTGAACTCCTGACCTCAAGAGATCCTCCTGTCTTGGCCTCGCAAAGTGTTGGGATAACAGGTGTGAGTTACCATGCCCAGCCTGGTCTTCTTTAGACTCTTAAGGACTCATAAGAACAAATTGAGTTGAGTAATGATGCTTAATGTGTCAAACCACAGATAAATATAGTTTTCTATGGAAAGTTTAGAATGGAAAATAGTCTTTCATAAAAATGACAAAATGTTTTCTGTTCCCCCCCAGAAATATCTCTGTACAAAAGAAGATCAGTGAGAACTTTGTGTGATTCATGGATCATGAGTAACACATACAGTGAAGGCTTAGGAAACCAGTCTAGGATCTAGGACATTTTTATAAAAGATTTTCGCAAGAAGTATATTGATGTGTTTACGAAGCAGCAGATTTTTTGGGATAAAATGTTTTTCTCTTCTTCCAGTGGATGAACTTAGATATACTTGAACAAGATAGAGATCAGTGAATATATAAGCTGAAGACATTCTGTATATTTTTTCCTTTTCTCGATTCTATCAACTCTTAATCTTGAAGAAAGCACTTAAAATGCTGTGGCTCCCCCATCTAGTTGCATGTTCTTTCTCCCGTTTCAGCTTGCTGGCAAGACTGGAAGTTTGGAGGTGGTATTCATTTTACACAAGCGTAGCAGCTGATGAACACTGATGGATTTTTTTCAGTGCTGGTGGAGGGACCGATGAACTTGGCTTTGGGCACCTGGTTCCCTTGACATGATGGGTGAGAGGAGGAGACAGAAGCAAGCCAAGAGAGACTAGGGTCCCCCTTCTCCAGACCATTTTTTTCTTTCCACCCATAAAATTTTGTCTAACTCATGGTCCTATGATAAAATGCCTCCAATACTTCTGGGCTGGTGGACCATGGCAGTACCATTCATATCTTTGCCAAATACTTATCCTCTGAGTCACCCAGGCAGAAACAGATACCATATCTTGAAGAATTTTCATTTGGCTCTGTTAAAATGAAAAAAAAAAAACTGACTTTGATGCTAAATGAATAAAAATACTCTTAAAAAATTCTTCCCTCTTTTCTCCTTGGTAGATACGTAAGAAGCCAAGAACAAAAATAAAATACAATAAATTGTACAAGGCAGTCTAGATTTTCCTTCTTCTCTTGTCATAAACTTTTCCCACATCGGAGAAAACATACTGTTATGAGTCCACTTTGGATCCTGTCCATATGGGCTAGCTACCGAAAGTTCCAGAAAGACTTTATTGTAATATAATTTCACCAGTTGCTTGGCATGGGTCTCTGATGGACAGGCTGGGAAAGCTGATAACATAAGCTGGTGAAAAGGCAAAGGCTTTTAATGCCTTACTCAATTCACTCTTCATAAGAGATATCAGATGTGAAGGGGCCTGGAACAGTTCCCAGGTTTGATGAAAGTAAAGAGAGTCAAAATAGAAAAAGAGTTAAAAAGTGCTTTGAAGAACTGGAGATATTTGTATAAGTAAGGCCTGCTGGCTACTGAAGGAACTAGCGGGTGCTACTGTGGTGGTGAGCTATTATTATTATTATTATTATTATTCAATCATAAAGAGAAGTGCATACAAATTAAAATATGGTATTGTGACTAGCTTAAAAAACACACAGCCAGAATAGATTGACCGTGGAAATTATAGACAGGTCAGACTAACTTCAAATGCGTGAAGTGATATCAGAACAAATCGTCAAATAATTTACTGTTACTCCTAGAGGGACACAGTAAACAGCAGGGTTTTGCATAAACTAAATGACATTAGAGCAGTCTATCTGCCTTCTATATTTAGAAGCACAGGAAAACAGTGGAATAGTACTAGATATGTTTATTTTAACTTTGGGAAGCTGGTGCTTTCTCTTGACTGTAGTAATGGCATATGAATAATGAATGAATGAATGAATGGCACACCCATAGAACATGTATCATTGTTCCCACAGTCAATAAAAGGCCACATGAGTAGTGATAGCACATAGCGACCAGTTCTGCTTAATGTAGCTTTGGACAACTCGATGAAATATTGTGAGCAGAACTCATCCATTTTCAGATTGCACGTAGTTGCTGATACTCTGTAAAATATGAAATAACTAAAATAGCCCTTAACAAATAGAAGAAAAAAAAGATGCCATAGGGTTTAATTAGCTAGGAATAAAAATATCAATAGCAAATGCAAGGTGAGAAAAAACTGTCTGAAAGTGACAACCTGGGCATGGTGGCTCATGCCTATAATCCCAGGACTTTGAGAGGCTGAGGCAAGAGGATCGCTTGAGTCCAGGAGTTCGAGATCAGCGTGGGCAAGATAGCAAGACTCCATTTCTACAAAAAATAAAAATAAAAAAATTTACCTGATGTGGTTGTGTGCATCTATAGTACTAGCAACTTGGGAGCCTGAAGCGGGAGGATCCCTTGAGCCCAGGGGTTTGAGGCTACAGTGAGCTATGATTACGCTACCGTACTTCAGCCTTGGACAGAGTGAGACCCTGACCCCCATCCCCCAAATAATAAAATAAAATGAAAGTACCAATCTAAGCATGAATTAATAAGTTCAATTGGAGACATGAAGAACAATGACTGAATTTGGGAGAATTTCAGAGGAAAACTTGAGGTACCTGATAGCTAATTGGATAAAGAAGTGAACTATTTTTGTTTTGTATTAACTGTATTGGTAGGCTGCCTGTTTGTCTCATACATTTTTTTCCCATTGTGATAAAAAGAACATAACATCTAGCTAGGATCCTTCATCCTTTATTCTTTTTTATTTAGGTATTGAAATGTCCCAGACACATGAAAAACTCTTGAGATTTTTGAGGAAAATGAGAATCCAAGTTCAAATGTTCTGGCAGGAAAATGTTATAATCAAGATGGTTTCTAAGGGCTACTCCCCATCCAAACAATGGAATTGCATGTGTAGACATTTAAAGTCTTCTTAGCTAAATGTGAATCATGAACTTCTTGCTTGCAGTCAGGGGCTATGTTAGCCAGGAAAGAGATGGCGGCTTAAACCCAGTTCATACTGGTAGGGAAGGAAATACACAGACAAATCTGAGAGAGGTTCAGGAGGTGGAGCTGACCTTGGGTCATGGAGGAGAGGGAGGAATCAAAATTATGCTGATGTTTTAATTGGGGTGACTGGGTGGGTGGTGGTGGGACACTAGGAAGGGCATTTTTGGGATAGAACGATGACCTTGGTTCTATCCCAAAGAAGTCACGCTGCGCCTGAAGTGTCTGGATCTGCTGGCAGGTTGGAATTGTGTATCTGAAGCTCAGTAGATAAATGGACCTAGACTGAACCACAAGCAGGAAGTGAACAGCAGGGGCCAGCAATGGTGAGCTGTGGTGCATTCTGAGCCAGGTGGGAACTGGCTAATGACAAAACCAGGTGGTGATCAGAGGCCATTCAGCTTCCTAATTCCTAAAGGCTGGCATTTGGCTTCAGGTGACATTGTGTAACACAGGTCAGGGAGTTGGATGAGTACCAAAATTAAAATGTTAAGAGTGACTAATTTGTTTATTGTATAAATATATCTTATAATTTAGGGGGAAAAGCAAAGGAGGGAACACGGTCCTCCATATCTGTGGGGATTGGTTCTAGGATACCTCATGGATACCAAAATTTACAGATGTTCAAGTTCCTGACATAAAATGGCATAGTGTTTGCATATAACCTACAGGCATCCGCCTGTATACTTCAAATCACTCTATATTATGTATAATACCTAATACAAGGTAAATACTATGTAGATAGTTGTTATATGGTATTATGTATGGAAAAATGACAAGAAAAGAAATTTCTACATTTTTGTTCAAGTATTTTTGATTGGTGTTGGTTGAATTCATGGATATGGAGGGCTGACTGTGCTTGTGCCCTTGTGATTTAGAAGATATCCATGTATCTTTGTTTATAGCAAGAATCTTTGTGCGCAGTTTTACTAGGCAGTAGTTCCTGGGGTGATAAATACTGTTTGCAAGCCCTTCACTGTGGAGACCATAGCTCTTGGCGTGAGTGGGCAAGACTTTTGTTCTTTTCATTCTCCTGGAGCTCACAGTGTACCTGGGGGAAAATGCCTTTGGCCATGTTCTGTCTGAGCTGTGAGCAGGATGCTCAATGGGACAGCTGGGATTTGGGGCAGAGACCTGGGCTGGAAATACGAACTGGGGAGCCTTCAACACAGAGGCCATGTGTACACTCTTCGTATGTGACACCCTGGGGAAGTTGATGTGTAATCATTTTTAAAAGAAGGCACAGTGCTACAAATGGGTAATTGTGGATATTGGAACTATGAACATTTTTTTTGGGAAAACCCATCTGTTTTCATCTTTCTTATTTTAACTCAAATGGGGACTTTGACTGGGAGGAGGATTTGATGTTTATCTGGGCAGGGAGAAGATTCTGTTGTTGAAGCACACTGATGAGTGAAGGATGTCTCTGCCTCCCCATGTCTCATTCACACATCGATCACTGAGAGCAGCCTCCAGTCCTGCCCCCTTTCCCCGGCTTTCACCCACTTTTTGCCAGGTACCAGTATACCCCTTTTTAAGTTAATTCAGTGGCTCCCCATTAGTCTCCTCCTTCTCAGTCTCTCTGCCCTCACCTTCCCCTCTTACCACACGCACCTGTGTCGGCCCCTGCCCCTTCAGCCACCTGCTCTCCCTCCTCTTCTCCAGTGGCATCCTCGAAGTACTGACTGAAGTCCTCCTGCTGCGTGTCCCACTTGCTTTGTTCCAGCGCACTCTTGGAGTCCAGGACTTCCATGGCTAGCTCTAAGCTGATGATGCTCATGTCCATAGCTGGAGTTCAGCTCTCACCTTGAGCTCCAAGTCTGGGGTCCAGCTGTGCCCTGGGTGGCTCCACTGCAGCTTACACTGCACATGTCCAGCCCTGACCTCATGTCACCCCACAGACCTGTCCTTCCTTCCTCCTGCCTAGTTCCTGAATGTCCACATCCTCTAGACTCTGCTCAAGCAGAAACCCAAATGTCCTCTTTGATTGCTTCTTCCTTAATCCCCACATATTCCCGCCTAATCAACTTGATCTCCTCAACACCTGTGTGCCTCACTTTTTCTGTCTCCTCTGTCTCAGCACCATCTCTCCTCATTGAAAGTGCCAGGCGACCCTCATTTTGTGTCACTCATCTGCCCTCTAGAGCTTCACATGTGCTGCTACCTCAGTCTTTCCTGCCTGTCCTGGTTCATTACTCCCCCATCCTCACCACAGAGGGCACACAGTTCTTGAAGAGAGTGACTAGCTTCTCTAGAAAGACGTCCCTTAACCCTGAAGCTTGGATTATCTGACTCTGTAGAAGGGTTGGAAAATCCTCCTTATCTTACTTGCTGGCCTCCGCCAGTCGGTAGTGGTTGTCCAAAATGTTGAAGTAAGAAAGATTCCAAGGTACTGTCCATCTTCCACTGGAAGGATAATGTGTGCATCTGATGCCTACATCCTGTCTTTTACAGTAATTGTAGTAGACTGTATTTCTATTTTACTAAATATTCTAATTTCCATCCCTGTGGCTCCCCATCTCTGCAGGAAGATTACATCTTCCTGCCTGGTTGCACTCAGAGTGGCCATAGGACGTGCTTTGGCCATTGAAAGGAGGTCAGAGTGATATGTGTCACTTCTGGGCAGAAGGTTTTGTTTTGCTTTTTAAGAGACAGAATCTCACTGTGTCAACCAACCTGGAGTGCAGTGGTACAATCATAGCCCACTGCAGCCTTGAACTCCTGGGCTCAAGCAGTCCTGCCTCAGCCTCTTGTGTCACTGGGACCACAACACTCAGGTAATTAAAATGTTTTTTTTTTTTAGAAATAGGGCCTTGCCATGTTGCCCAGACTGATCACCAACTCCTGGGCTCAAGCGATTCTCCTGCCTCAGCCTCCCAAAGTGTTGGAACTACAGGTGTGAGCCACTGCACCTGGCCAGAAGTTTTGTGAGCTGGGATGTGGTAAACTGTGTCCCTTTCCCTCTGCCAGAAGATTGACAATGTGGAGGTAGACAATTGGGTCCCAGGGTGAGAATATAGACCCAGGGGTGATTCCTGATGGACATGTAGCATGAGTGGGGGGAGGGGGTAAACACAGGCGAAGTTTCACATTGTTTGTTCCATGTTGTTTGCCAGCATAGTCGAGCTGTTCTGACTGATAAATAATATCTCCATAAAGTAGTTTAGTGGTATTTTCGGTATTGCAAATAGTCAGATTCAGGGCAGAAATTGATTAGTCTATTTCCAACTATACCAAGAGCCATTTAATTCATTTTAAATTTCCATTTTCTGATTCTGAGTAATTTCCGTGTAAGTCTCTTTCTTTTAAGGATAGATTATGGTAAATCATATCTAAGGCGCTTAAACATTATAAAATCTCAATTATACTGAGGTCAGGGCTGCAAACTAGGGTGGAGAACTCATGAAGTAATTTCCAAGACCTCAAACAGCTGAATTAATTGTCACACATTCCAAATTCCAAAGCCCCAAGACATTATTACTTGATAGGCACCAATTCAGAGACTATTTCATTTTAGTAGCACGGGTTTAACAAGCTTAGTTATCAAATTCCTCTGCCCTTAGCAGATTAAAGGCTGCCAATTAGGAGAGGTGGATTGTGAGTTCTACTAGAGGCAATTTTACTAAAAACTGGGAGAAGAGAAAGTCTGAAAAAGAGGAGAGACAGAGAGGCTTTTTGGAATTCTAGGTGGCAGTCTGTACATAGCAACAGGCAGAGGTTCTCAGTGTATGTTTTCTAAAGTGAGAATG
Organism: Ateles fusciceps; assembly: GCA_036589455.1. Taxonomy (NCBI): domain Eukaryota; kingdom Metazoa; phylum Chordata; class Mammalia; order Primates; family Atelidae; genus Ateles; species Ateles fusciceps. The sequence goes on from JAZHEH010001064.1 coordinate 6,831,028, forward strand.
AACTTGGGTCATCAAGAAAAAGAAGCTTGATTATGTATTGTACCCTAACAAGCAAGCCAGGCCCAATCTCACACAAATTTCCATAAAAAGTCAAAATGAGATCATGAGCTTAATTTTCAGAAAAATTACTGACTCATTCATTTAGGGAGCAAATATTTATTGTTGACTAAAATAGACACTGCTAATCATTGCGGAGGTGGGGGAAGGAGACACTAACTGTCCCGTTCTCCAGGAGTTCACAGAGATAGAAAAATTAATAAATGTGACACCGTGTCATATGTTTTACTGGAAATGAATACACAGTTGGTGAGATGGAAGCTCAGAAGAGAGAGAGGCAGATTCTTGGTGAGGGGAAGGGAGGGTCATGGGTTAAGAGAGATCCCTTGGAAAACTAATGTTTCTGCTGAGTGCAGATGGGTAGTTGAGCAGATAACCAAATTGACTGGGATTGGTATTGGGGTGTGGGGATATCTTTCAGGCAGAGAATTTTCCCTACGGGTGGCAGACATAAGAGGTATGACTCAACTCTTTAGCAAACTGGTATCTGTTCTTGTCATTGGTTTCTAGTTTCACCAGAAGTCTGATTTCTAGTAGTTTTGTTTTGTTTTGTTTTGTTTTGTTTTGAGACAGAGTCTTGCTGTGTCACCTAGGCTGGAGTGCAGTGGCATGATCATGGCTCGCTGCAACCTCCACCTCTCTGGCTTAAGTCATTCCCCTGCCACAGCCTTCTGAGTAGCTGGGACTACAGGTGCACGCCACACCACACATGGCTAATTTTTGTGTTTCTAGTAGAGATGGGGTTTCACCATGTTGCCTAGGCTGATCTCGAATTCCTGAGCTCAAGTGATCCTCCTGCTTCAGCCTCCCAAAGTGCTGGGATTACAGGTGTGAGCCACCATGCCTGCTAGACATCTGATTTCTGATTTGCACCTTCAGAAATGAAATTCTCCAAGTCATTATTACTTGATAGAAATTATTACTTGTTAGGTATTATCATTTAATTGGCTTCAGTGTTTTAAAGGATAACTTTTATGTTTGAGAGGAAACCTACAGGGAGCAGTTATAACCATCTGGAAATGCATTACCCTGTTTGAATTACAGGGTCTTAGCACAATTGATAAAAAGTTAGAAATCTGTTATGTCAATGATTTCTCCTTACACAAATTGTGCAGTTTTGCATAAGCTAATTTTTTTTCTGGGATATTTCTAAATATTTCTAGAAAAGAGCTCTGTTTTGTGTGGGCCTAAATGAGAACAGCATGAAGTTGAACTTTTCAATTCCTATGGAAATTATGAAAAGAGCCATCAAAGTGCATTGCCTTGTCTCTTTAGATTATTTTCTATATTAGTACACCAATATAATACCAGATTCTCCTGGTTGCAAACACACACATTTATGTATTTTTTTTTCCAAAATACATCTTATCAAAGAAATATTGTGAAGACAAGGAAATGTACAGATGTAACCCATTTTAAGAAAATCCAAAATGAAAAAAAAAATGCAGATTTCCATAAAAGCTCCTCCTGTACATCTAAAAAGTTTTAAATGTTTATTCATGATATCTGAGAGCCTTGCCTACCCTGCTGAGTGAGATGTAAATGAGAAGTGCATAGTTTTGCTTCCTTTGTCTTGCTGCCATGAGGTCATACATTGATATATATTGTCATAGTTGTGCATTCATATAAGAGTACAATTTTAACACTTATAAACTTAATATTTATGTAGAAAATTGCTTTAATGTATTAATTAAATGAGCTTTTATATATATCTTGTTTTATTTCTAATTTTAATTTTAATTTTTAGAGACAAGGTGTCACTCTGTCACCCAGGCTGGAGTACAGTGGCACAATCATAGCTCACTGCAGCCTCTAAATCCTGGGCTCGAGTGATCCCCCCAGCCTCAGTCTCCTGAGTAGCTGGGACCACAGGTGTATACGATGCCTGGCCAATTAAAAACTTTTTTTTTTTTTTGTAGAGACAGGGTCTCACTTTGTTGCCCAGGCTGGTCTCAAACTCCTGGCTTGAAGCAGTCCTTCCACCTCAGCTTCTCAAAGCGCTGGGATTCCAGGCACGAGCCACCATACTTGGCCTGTGTGTTATTTTAAAATAAATTAACTGAAAATGCACAATTGGAAAAATTCCACATCTCTAAAACAATGAGAAGAAAGTGGCTATGACTTAGTAAAATCTCAGAAGGCATTCTACTTTTGGAAGAAATATAAATGTTTCAAGATTAGCATGTGATGGAGCGTGAGAAATAAAATGGGTCCTCACATGAAAGTCAAGCGAGTTTAGAAGGCGATTCTTTCCAAATCTCTGGTAGGTTTGTCTTCCAAGTGGTATTGGTTGGTGGCTGGGAAGAAGCTATTCAGGCACAGTGAATGTGACAAGCACAGTGACACTACCATAGGCTAGAGGAAATCGGATTGGCATAACCCTTTCACATTTTTCCGCACTAACCGACTGGTCTCTTTCTAAAAAGCATTCATGTACAACAGGGCTAGCCATGCATAAACTCCCCACCAAGCTTCCTAATGAGTTGACCAAGAACCATGACCAGACCAGGTGGTAAAGTCATGTTGAGTCTTGGCAGCCACCAGGCTCTCTCTGTGCTAGTGCGTATGTCCCTGTGCCTTGGCTTGAATGTTGCTGGCAATGGAACAGGAGGGGAGAAGGCAAGGTTATTTCATTCATTCAGTATGTCTTCCTTTTTTTTTTCTTTTTTTTAGATGGAGTTTCTCTCTTTTGCCCAGGCTGAAGTGCAATGGTGCAATCTCGCCCACTGCAACCTCCCCCTCCCGGGTTCGAGCAATTCTCCTGCCTCAGCCTCCCTAGTAGCTGGGACTACAGGCATACGCCACCATGCCCAGCTAATTTTGTATTTTCAGTAGAGACGGGGTTTCTTCATATTGGTCAGGCTGGTCTTGAACTCCCAACTTCAGGTGATTCGCCCGCCTCGGCCTCCCAAAGTGCTGGGATTACAGGTGTGAGCCACCAAACCCGGCCTTATTCATTTCTTAGACATCCCTCCTGAATTCTGTGAATTTCTAATTTCGAGTTGAGCTCTTCCACTCTCTTTAGTTTTATATCCCTGAGAGACTTAGAGTTTTGTTTGTTTGTTTGTTTTTTGTTGTTTTTTTTTTTTGAGACAGAGTCTTGCTCTGTCACCTAGGCTGCAGTGCAGTGGTGTGATCTCGGCTCACTGCAACCTCCGCCTCCCGGGATCCTTCCCAGGATGGAGTGATTCCCACCATGCCTCAGCCTCCTCAGTTAGCTGGGATTACAGGCAGAGACTTAGTTTTAACATTCCCCTTTTATACTTGCTCTACTCATTCAATCTTGTTTATTGAGTATCTACTCAGCAATTGCAGTGAGAGAGAAACAAAGTATAGATTCTTGGCCATAAAACTGTTAGAATGTAACTGAGGAGGCAAGCCATACAGACCTAAAGCAATTTGTGAATGAGGCAACGATGTATATAGCTGCATTCAACACCCAACCCATAAACCCACATGTTGTGACCATTTGTGGTTAAATGAAGGGTGCGGAGAAATTTGAGAAAGTCCAAAGCCACTACCATCTCTCTGGACTGCAGGATTTAATCTCCAATCTGTGACCGCAATGGCTGGTTTATCCAGCAGGTGATTAGGGCCCGAAAAACCAGCTTGTGCTACGCAAATACTTGGGAATTGGTGCTGGAAATTCAGGTTATTTATACTAGAGGCTTTTCCTAAGATGACAGTTGTATTAGGACTGGAGACAAATGAGAGAAACCCAGGCCACAGGCTCTTCAGTAAGAAAGGGGTTGCTGGCTGTGGAAGGATGCCAGAGTATCTGTTTGTGTCACGGGCAGACCTGTAGGAAGCTAGCTTCTTCCTTCCCTACTTGTTTTTGCACATTTGTCACCTGGGCTGGAGTGCAGTGGCACGCTCATGGCTCACTGCAACCTCCACCTCCTGGGCTCAAGTCATCCTCTCGCCTCAGCCTCCTGAGTAGCTGGGACTACAGCTGCATGCCACCACCATGCCCGGCTAATTTTTGTATTTTTAGTAGAGACGGGATTTTGCCACGTTGCCCAGGCTGGTCTTGAACTCCTGAGCTCCGGTGATCCTCCTGCCCCCGCCTCCTCTGTGCACACTGCTTCTTTTTGCACATTGGTGCTATTCTCTCTCCTACACCGAGGCCTTCTCTGAGAGTGGAGGTGCGCAGCAGCTGGTGATCTTAGCTAAGTGCAGTGCAAAGAGAGAGTTTCCTCCTAGCATTGCAAAAATATTTCAGGAAGAACTCAGATGGGCTCTTTTGATTCTCAGTGTATCCCTTGAACAGATCATTGCTGCAAGGAGGTGGGGTCTGCCACTGGGGAGGAGGGGACATGATGAGTGCACAGAAGAAGGGACAAAAAACTTCCTGGATAGTCAAATACAACAGGTACACAGTTTTGTTTTGAAAGTCCATTTGTGAAATCAATTTAAATCAACTCTTGCATACCCTGGGGTCATGCTGTGCTGTTCAGCATCTTCCCTGATAGGCCTTCCTAGCTTACTTGTATTTTCATTCTCTAAAGGATCTTTAAGGCTTTTATACTAAAGGGGCTCTGATGGCATCTGGTAAGTGCAAATGTTTCTTCTCAGCACTGTGCTCCTGGTCAATAAAACAGTCACCAAGAAAAGGGTGCCTTCGGGCCAGGTGCGGTGGCTCACACCTGTAATCCCAGCACTTTGGGAGGCCGAGGTGAATGGATCACTTGAGGCCAGAGTTCCGACACCAGCCTGGCCAACATGGTGAAACCCCATCTCTACTAAAAATACAAAAATTAGCCAGGCATGGTGGTGGGTGCCTGTAATCCCAGCTACTTGAGAGGGTGAGGCAGGAGAATTGCTTGAACCTGGGAGGTGGAGGTTGCAGTGAGCTGAGATCGTGCCATTGCATTCTAGTCTTGGTGACAGAACAAGACTCTGTCTCAAAACAAGTAAAAAAAAAGGTGCATTCCTCCTGGATATCTTATAATTTTCCCTTCTTAAATAAATGTGTTTTCAAGTTCTTCGTGATAGGGACAGTACTTTTCCAGCCTTGTGATAGTTCACTGGCATAGGACCAAACCGGGCAGCGGAGTTGGGTGAGGAAATAGCCCATTGCCGAGTTGGATCATTTATTCCACTCTTTCTACAAAGTCTTACATTTTTTTGGGGGGGGGGGGGTGGGGGGGTGCGTGGGAAACATTTCAAACTTACAAAAAATTTTAAGTACACTACAAAGAACATTTTTATTCCTGAAATTACTTGAAAGCAAGTTGCTAGAACAGTGCTTCCTCACTGCCAAATATTTCAGTGTGTATTTCTCACAAACAAGGCATTCTCTTACATAACCACAATCTCACCATCCAAATCAGAACACTAATATTGATTTATCACTGTTATCTAATCCTCAGACCCATTAATGTTTTGCCACTTGCCCAAATTATATTCTTTATTGCAAAAGGATCTAATCCAGGATGATGTATTGTGTTTAATCCTCATATTTCTTCAGTTTCCATTAACCTGCAAGAGTTCCTTACTTGCTTGGTGACTTTGGCAACTCTTTTGAGGGCCAGTTAAGTTTCTCAGTTTGGGTTTGTGTGATGTTTCTTCATGATTCTATGCAGGTTAGGCATTGTTGGCAGGAATTTCATGGAAGGGGTGCTATATTCTTTTCTTGGCATCCTATTGGGTGGCACGTATTTTGATTGGTGCTAAACCAGGTGATGTGAAGTTGCATCATTTGATTAAGGTAATTGACATGATGTGTCCTGGAGCTCATCAAACTTTTAATTTGCTTATTTATTTATTTTATTGGCATAGACTTCAATTTCATATTTCATTCAAATGGGTTATAATCCATCACTATCATGATTTATTTCTGTCCTCAAATTGTTCCACATCTGGCCTGTGGGAGCCCTTATGAGCAAGTTTCTAGGTCCTTATGACACAATTCCATCATTCTTTGGGTACATCCTTACTTTTCGGCACAGTGAAGATCTTCCAGACTTATCTTACATTTTTCCTGCCCTATCCCTGGAATCAACCACTTCTCCAAGGATGGTTGATTCCTTTTAGTGAAGAATAGTATTTAGAAACCAAGCATCCAGGGCATAAGTATGCTTGCTGCTACTGGAGTGTCATTGCTCCTGGACCCTCTCAGTGGGCACAGCTGGAAAATATATGTGTTTATATATGTATGTTAAATATAAACTTCTTTATTATAGGTATAAAAAATGAGTTCAAACCAATATCTCCAGTTCCAGTTTTCCCCTTTCCATATTTGTGGCCCCCGTCTCTGATGGTGAGAAACCTGGCTCCTGGTTTCTTCTATGTATTTACTTATTTGATCAACCCTCCTGTGCATGACAAGCCTCACACACCTGTGGCTGACTGCCTTTCCCCCCACTTCCCATGAAAGGCTTTGTCATCCTCTGCCAGCTGCTGGAGCTCCGCACAACTTGAATGGTAGCCCCCATTGTTTTAGGCCAGCTTAGGAAACACAGTGGAAAATTTCGCATCATTTGATTATCAAGTCATGATTGCAGTTTGTTGGGGTTGGAATGTGACTGTTAAATAATACCAGATTGGCCAGGCGCAGTGGCTCACTCCTGTAATCCCAGCACTTTGAGAGGTCGAGGTGGGCAGATAACTTGAGATCAGCAGTTCGAGACCAGCCTGGCCAACATGGCAAAATCCCGTCTGTACTAAAAATAAAAAATTAGCCAGGCGTGATGGCACATGCCTGTAGTCCCAGCTACTTGGGAGGCTGAGGCAGAAGAATGGCTTGAACTCGGGAGGCAGAGGTTGCAGCGAGTCAAGATCACGCTGTCACACTCCAGCCTGGGCAGCAGAGTGACTCCATCTCAAAAAACAGAAAACAACAAAACCAGATCACATTTTAAAAATGACACATACCAGAATATTAATATCTGAATAAGCCAGAATTAGCCATATTGGGAGGGTACATATTCGTTCCATTAAAGTTGCATTTACTCAAACAGGTTGGACACCTCCTTCTAGACCTCTTTTCAGAAGTACTTACCAAGCCCAATTCAGAAACCCAAGCTTGCTACTCTTCCATTGTAGTCCTAGTTAAAAGCAACCAGAGCTGCATAAATCTCTGTGGGAAAATTATTTTTATTACAATAACTTATGTATAAGCTTATCTTCCCCTCTAGTCTGTGAGACCCTAAGAGCTGAGGCTACATATTGTATAGCGTCCAACACAATAGTTGTTGAATTATTCAGTGAATGAATGTTGTCTTTGATTCAATTTTCTCCAGCTTATATGCCAGAGTTAGTCCCAAATGACTCAGCTGTTCCCCAAAATGAAATTTACCCTCAGAGTATGAATATTTACCACAATTCAGAAGAGTCAAAAATGTATGTCTCAGGCATGGAATGCAATATCAAAAGAGGAATTTTCACAGAGTTTTGAACATTCTCAAGATCACAGAGTATGGATATAATATCCCAAACTGTCTATTTAGAAAGTGATGACATTCTTTTGTTGTATCTATGAGTCATGGTGTTGACAGATCAGTTTCATTACTTTATGGTGAGCCATGCTTTATATGCATTATAAACTAAGTGCTTATCATAAGATCACAGCCACCAGAACCATCTCTCTATGCTTTACAGTTGACCTGTGATCATTTATGTTCTGAGTTAGCTGAGACATCATAGAATGCTCTGCTTACCAGGAAAGGATCATAATACATGCTGTTCAAAGGAATAGTGTAATACTTACTGATATGCAATATCCATACTCAGCCCCTCTCTGAGGATTCCATATTGGTCATTGTTCAAGGCTGCTAGTAATTTTCCTTTATTATATGAAAAGGAGAGTTCAGTGTAGGACAGAGGCGGAGCTACCTTGGGTGGTGGGGCAGAGTACAAAGAACCTATAACGATCTTATAGGTCTGTGCATGTGCTTCCTCCAAATGTTTCTATAACCGAAATCTTTTGAAAATTAACAGACTTGGCCATCTTAAAGTAGGAAAAACAAATGAAGGAATATGCAGTTCACTCTGTGTTTATGGGGCAGATAGGTGAAGATGAGAGCCATAGATCTTATTGAGATGGAAGCTGCCTACTTTTGTCCTTCTATTTGGGTTAGAGGTTGTTGGGCCTCCCTATGCATTTATATTGGGAGCCCTATTTTTATAAAGCCCTTTGTTATGTCAAGGCTATGTGGTGTTGGAGGCTTGGAGAAGAGGATGAAGCTCCAGTCCTGGACCCACAAATTCTGTGTGCTCCTCTTGAGCAAGTTACTTAAGCCCTATGAGGCTGTTTTCTCACTTCCAAAATAGGGTCCTCACACAGGTGTGCTGGGAGGTTTAGATGAAATACCTGCCAAATAAATTGCAGCAATGAGAGCTACCAAAGATTTGTGCTCTGCATTTTATATTGTATTTTTAAAAATCTCAAGATGGTGGTACTACTGCCTTTTCACCTCCTCATTTTCTTTTCCGGCCTTGCCCTGCTGTCCCCTCCACCAGGATGCACCCAGGACACTTTCCCAGATTTGCCACGTTGCATGGGAGGCTCCGGCTACAGTTAATAGAGAAGGTTTCAGAGACAGAGGCTGAGACAGATAACCTGGAAGGAAAGGTTGGATATCTGCTTTGGAGAAAAAGCTAGGGAAAGTTCTAAGAGAAAGGCATTTACCATTTAGATCTGGAGGTGATAGAAATACAGACATCCTGATGTTTCTATAAAGGCTGTCAGGGCTTAATGAAGTTCCTCATGGGGCAGGAGCCGCACGTGCTTATTAAGGTGGGATCATTGGATACACCCGTCCCCTGGATCTGGGCGCAAACTGGAATCAACAGTGCCACCAAGTGGCAGCCGGCTAATAAGCAAGTGGAAACACTAAGACTGCAACTTTTAGTGTTTTGCCCAAACGTCTCTGTCTGTTTTTCTTTCTAAAAATAAGATCAAGTATGTTTTCCTTGGATGGATATAGAGGGAATGATCTTGGAAACGAATCTGGCATGTTGCAGAGCTTGGATACATGGTTTTTCTTTATTAAGTAATCAAAACCTTTGAAGTCCCGCTCAAATGAGCATGTCGTAGGAGTAGAGATACCTTTGCATACATGTATACAGGTCATTTGTAAAAACTGAGGGATGGGGGCTGTGTGCATTGGGATTCAGGAAGGTTTTCAAGGTGTTTAACCAGGGGGTGAAACTCAGGATGACAAATACTATACACGATGGCAAATGGTATAGACAATACACACAACTTTATTTAGGAGAGGAAACCATTTATATTATTACAGTCTGTAACCTTTTCATTTTTTTTATTTAGAGAATTTCTTTTCTGTTTATAAAAGTGTTCATCCTAATAATTTGAAAGGTTTATTACTTTAAAAAAGAATGCATTCTACTGGCTGTTAAACACTCTGTAAATAACACCAAATATCAAGATTTTTAGGATACAGAAAAGTCCATTTCATTCTTGTCCATTTGTCTGCTATTAAGAATCTATTTTGTACTCATGCCACTGTGTTCATTTTCGGACTAATTTGAGATAAGCTTCCACCTTTGATTGTTGCTTTCCCCATTACTTTCATTTTTGATCCCCCATAGAATGCATTTCCATCTTCCAATCTTCTCCTCCCATCCACTCTCCACACAATCTAGGGTTCAGAATAGTCTGGTATTGAGAGTCACTCCATGCTTTAGAATGCGTCTCAGTGTCCCTGTGACAGCCGGCTCTGCAGTATCTATTGGACTTGATATTGTGGCTGTTGTAGTGTTGCTTTTCTAAGAGCTAAAGTACTTTCCTGTGGTCATGAATCGTGTGGGAAGCCCATAGCTTGGGCTGTTGAAAGTTCTATGAATTCTGCTGTGCCTCACAATGGTAACCTCGAGACTAGAGATATTTCCTCCCACTTCCTAGGTGTGTGGGAGGTAGGGACAAGTGCTAGGGGGATTTATGAATGAGATGAAAGGGAGGACAGAAAATGAAGAAGGAAAACAATGAGCAGGAACCAACAGGGCATCAGCTGAGTACTAACTATAAAGATGACAAATAGCAAAAGCCATTTAAAATGTACCTTACTCCATAGCTAATATAAGGGGGATGAGTGAGAGACAAAGCTTTTCTTCCCCCATCCCTTTGATGTTTTTTTTTTTGGGGGAGAACTAGATTAAGCATGATTTTTGAGTATTGTTCAGAATAAAAAGCAAGACAGACCCCAACAACTTGACTTAATTTTGAATATAATATTATATTGTAGATCATTTCTGGACTTGTGTGACTATTTTTCAATCTATTTTTAAATTGTGGTAAGATATACATAACATAAAAGTTACCATTTTAACAATTTTTAAGTGGACAGCTCAGTGGCAGTATATATATTCACATTTTTGTGCAACTATCTATTTCTAGAACTTACTCATCTTCCTCAACTGAAACTCCACATCCATGAGACACTAACTCCTCATTGCCTCCTCTGTCATTCTACTTTCTGTCTCTGGCCATCTGTCTATCTTCTTTGGAGAAATGTCCATTCAAGTCTTCTGCCCGTTTTCTGTCTTCATGAATTTGACCACTCTAGGGACCTCATATACATGGGGTCATACAGTATTTGTCCTTTTATGACTGGCTGATTTCCATTATAATGTCCTCAAGTTTCATCCATGTTGTAGTATGCATCAGAATTTCTTTCCTTTTCAAGGTTGAATAGTATTCAATCATATGTGTACCTCACGTTCTGTTTTTTGATTCATTCATTGATGGACACTTGGGTTGCTTCTACCTTTTATCGATTGTGGGCAATGCTGCTATGATCATGGATGTATAAATATTTGCTTGAGTTCCACTTTAGTTTTTTTGGTTATATGCCCAGTAGTAGAATTGCTGGGTTGTATGGTAATGCTATATTTACTTTTTTGAGTAATGGCTATACAGTTTTTTGTACCATTTTACATTAGCACTGATAACGCATAAAAGTTCCAATTTTTCCACATCCTCACCAAGACCCTGTTATCTCCTCCCCTCCTCCTCCTCCTCCTCCTCCTCCTCCTCCTCCTCCTCCTCCTCCTCCTTCTTCTTCATGGCCATTGTAATGGGTGTGCAGTCATATCTCATTGTGGTTTTCATTTGCATTTCCCTAATGATTCTTGGTGTAGAACATCTTTTATATGTGTTTATTGCTCATTTGTCTATCTTCTTTGAAGAAATATCCATTCAAGTCCTCTGCTCTTTTTAAAATTGGGTGGTTCGCTCTTTTGTTGTTGAGTTGTAGTTCTTTATATTCTAGCTATCAATCCCTTACCAGATTTGTGATTTGCAAGTATTTTCTGAGGGTAGCTACATTCAAGTGGACTTACGATTTAAATGGATGATGCCATAGCTTGAGAAAATCAAGTATCCTGTGATATGACTGAAATTGCTGAAGCTAACTGTTGAGGAAAATGGGGGCCTCCCTTTAGACAGGTAGTCCACGCTGCAGACCAGTGGCCAGCCTCTCACTCTTGGGCAACTGCATCATGCTCCTGGAAGGATTTGGCTCAGCAAGGATACGGCAACCCTTGTCACCTCACTGTGGCAGGTTAGTGATGTGAATCATTGCCATCAGGTGTAGCGTCACAGAACACCAAGGTCACCGGCAGATAGCCAGGTAATCAAATAGTGGCAGAGTCTCTCTTAGGTCGTGTTGCTTCAGGGTACTGAAGGGAAAAAACAAGCTCTTCATTTACAGCTCCTCCCATTATCAGCAAGGACCCTCTCAGTCCGTCTCCAACCATTTTAAAGAAGAAGAAACTGCTGGGCTTTTGGGAGGATTTGCCCTTAGTGTTTACGTAAATGTTGGCTGCTGGATTTGTACTGCTTCCTGGATTTGTAGTACAAAATATTACCATCGTGTTTCCACCATGCGTTTGCCATTCTTGTTTCAGAAGAGAAATAATTCTTTCATCTACTTTCTTCTTTCTGGTTCTTGTTCTTTTTTAAAAAATAATTCTGGGCTGGGTGTTGTGACTCACACCGGTAATCCTAGCACTTTGGGAGACCAAGGTGGGTGGATTGCTTAAGCTCAGAGGTTCGAGACCAGCCTGGACAACATGGTGAAACCCTCACCTCTACTAAAAATACACAAAAAATTAGCTGGGCATGGTGGTACATGCCTGTGGTTCCAGCTACTTGGGAGGCTGATGAGGGAGGATGGCTTGAGCTCAGGAGTTCAAGGCTACAGTGAGGTGAGATCATGCCATGGTACTCCAGCCTGGGTAACAGAGTGAGACTCTGTTTCTCAGACTCTCAGAAAAAAAAATCAGAAATAAGTTAAATGAGGAGTGGCATTTTAGAAGAGATGTACAATATAATCATCTCTCATTTGACAGCCTACTTTGTGAAGTGGACAAAATTAGTTTCTAGGAATCCCATAGAAGCCAATGGCAGGATTTCTGCATGTGATGAGCTTTCAGTCTCCTGAAGCCTAGATCTAAAGAGCCTTCAAGATGCGTGGAGTAAACATATGGATAGGCACAAGCAGACACAGTTAAAATGATGAAAGTTCATGCTAAGGAACATGGACCGATGTGGGGCTTAGGCATAGGGTTGGGGAGGGGGTCCTGAAAGGGTGAGGATTTAAAACAAAATTTGGAAAGAGGGGAATAACATGGATTGGCATAAAAACAAAGTGATCGTGATAGTAGGCATTTTATAGCATTCTCCTCCTCTCTTTTCCTTTCAGCCATGTTTATTAACAGGTTACCTAGAAATACATTAGGTGTTACCCAGGCTGGAGAGTAGTGTTGTGATTTCATCTCACTGCAACCTCTCCTCCCAGGTTCAAGCGATTCTCCTGCTTTAGCCTCCTGAGTAGCTGGGATTACAGATGCATGCCACCACACCTGCCTAATTTTTGTATTTTTAGTAGAGATGGGGTTTCACCATGTTGGCCAGGCTGGTCTTGAACTCCTGATCACAAGTAATCCACCTGCCTGAGCCTCCCAAAGTGTTGGGATTATAGGCGTGAGCCACTGCACCTGGCTGCCTTCTCTCTTGACTCACTGAGTCTGTCACTCAAATAGAGATGACCGACTGCTGAGCCCAGAGCTGCCTGTGGGGGATTGGCCCGGATCCCCTGGGTATACCTTTCCTGTGCTCTGCACTCTGTCCCTTGTCTTCCCTGTGCAGCAGCCGACAGCCCTGCGGCCTGGATGGCCTTTATATGCCATGCTTTTAGTTGTCCTACCACTTGTTTCAGAAGCTTTTGTTGGTGGCTTCTGATGAAAGTGACATCCCCTTATGCAGTGGGTTGAATAGGGGCCCCCAACAGATATTTCCACCCACAACCTCAGAATGTGACCCTCTTTGGAGTAGGAGTCTTGGCAGATGTACATATGGTATGGAACTTGAGATAAGCGCGTGCTGGCTTTGGGTGGGCCCTAAACCCAATGACATAAAAGACAGACAGGAAAAGAGGTATACAGACTCAGAAGGGAGGGCTATGAGAACACTGAGGCAGGGATTGGAGCCATGTGTCTGTAAGCCAAGGAGAGCCGAGGATTCAGCCACTGGGAGCCGCAGAGAGGACGAAACTGATTCTCTTTCAGACCTTCCTGAAAAAAACCAATGGGCCAGGTGCGATGGCTCACACCTGTAATCCCGGCACTTTGGGAGGTCGAGGTGGGTGGATCACTGGAGGTCAGGAGTTTGAGACCAGCCTGGCTAACATGGTGAAACCCCATCTCTACTAAAAATACAAAAATTAGCTGGGTGTGATGGCAGTACCCCTGTAATCCCAGCTACTCATGAGGCTGAGTCAGGAATATCGCTTGAACCTGGGAGGTGGAGGCTGCAGTGAGCCAAGATTGTACCACTGCACTCCAGCCTGGGCAGCGAAGTGAGACTTCATCTCAAAAAAAAAAGACAAAAACAAAAAACCCAACACTATTGTATTTTGATTTTGAACTTCTGACCTTTGGAATTGCAAAAGAACAAATTTCTGTTGTGTTAAGCCACCAAATTTATGGTAATTTTTTATGGCAGCCCTAGCAAACCAGTCCTGGATGAATCCTGGAGATCCCAGTTCAGGCACTTTCAGTCATGAGAATCACCTGGAGAACGTTTACAACGAACAGCCACTGAATTAGAGTCTCTGAGGGCTGAGTCAAGGGCTTAATGTTTTAAAAAGTGACCTAGGTGATTGTAATGTACAGCCTGGGTTCAGAACCACAGGTCTTTGCCAGATGTCTCATTTTGCAGATAAGAAAACCAAGACTCAGCAAAGTTGCTTTGTGGCCCAAAGAAAAATTTGAAAAGTCCTTTTATAAGGTTTTGAAAGGGGAAAAACAACTCACTCAAGGAGGACAGGGGAGTGTGTTTATAAATTAAAATTTTAGAAAAAAAATCATTTTTGGGTTTGTGGATGGTAATGATTAAGAGAAGGGAGGAAGAATTCATCTTCTAATATTTTTCAGGGACCTTCGCCCATACCCACTTTTTATTTGTAAAAATTATTATTATTATTATTGAGTCTCACTGTCACCCAGGCTGCAGTGCAGTGGTGCCATCATAGCTCACTTGAGCCTCAGGCTCTTGGGCTCAAGTGATCCTCCTGACTTAGCCTCCTAAGTAGCTGGGGCTACAGGCACATGCCACCACACTTGGCTATTTTTTTTTTTTTTTTTTTTTGGTAGAGACAGAGTGTCACTATATTGCCCAGGCTGGTTTTGAACTCATGGCCTAGAGATCCTCCCACCTCAGCTTCCCAAAGTGTTGGGATTATAGGCATGAGCCACTGCCATCTGGCCTAAATCATTTCTAAAAGTTGATTTGTTCATGTGTAAAATAAAAGAAACATTTTCCTTCTTAGACATGTATGCCAGTTAAAAATATTTATGATTTTCATTGCTACCTAAATAATGATTCTCAGTTTCCTTATTCCTTGAAGAAATCCAAATAGAGCCTAGATTTCTGTATGAAAAAGGAGACGAATAATTGTGTTTGAGGTCTTGTTATGGGCAAGCATTTTAGTAAATAACACAGCAGATTTAATGTTCAGAGTAATTTTTTTTTTTTTAAGTGTGTCTAGGTTTCAGGGATGTGGTATTAAATCTAATCACCCACTTAGGTTATCTGTCCTTTGGAGACTCATGAAGCTAAGGGCAACTGGATAATTAGGATATTATGTACTCTTTAAAACAGCATGATTTAGTCCAAGTAAGAATTGCTGGGGCTCTAAATTAATCTCCTGGGGAACAAATGAAAAAATATATATGTGATATATTATTGAGGTAGTATATATTTTGGTGGTTTGATATCTTGGAGAGTCTTACATTAATCTGTCATTAATTTTAACCAGGGCAATGTGATGGTGATTAAAGCATATCTAGATAATCAGAAGCTAAAGAAGCCCACTGAGAGATTTGCTTAAATGATCTAATCAGCTTTTCTTTTCATAGCAGACACAAAACTGAGGTCCCGACGACTCAAGGGCATTCACAACCCTAGGGCACTTTCCGTAAGAGTCCGGGTATTTAGCCCCAGCGTCCTGGCCAAATTCCAACTCAAGTCATGTTATTTTGCCTCCCGAAAAGTCCCCCTGCAGCTTCCAGTGGATACAGTATTATTCTACCCTTCCTGTCCCGAAGTGTGAGGCTTTGTGTGGAGGTGACACCGTGTGCTGCAAATCAGATGCTTCGTTTCTGTTATGAGCGGCTGCATTCTGGCTCCAGGGGCGCAGTCCCTAAGCCGCCATAAGTACATGATAGTTGATATTTACATGACTTGCACTATCAGGGGAAAATTGCAGAAGATTTATTCTTTTGAAAAACTTGTTTTAATCTTTTGTAGAAGACAATGTGATTAATACAGAGACAATTGGATAATGATCAGATGAATGTAATAATGATAATGTCTTTGTGCTTTGTTTTGTGCTGTAGAAAGTTAGAAACAATGGCCCGCAGCAATGAGATTTCTGTCCTCACCCTGGTCCGTGCCAGGTTATATTAAAATGTGTAAAATGAACCATTTCTCAGTTTGCTAGAAAAATATACTTGAAGATTTGTAAATGCTCCAAAATGCGGAACACTTAAATGTGGAAGGATGAGGAGATTCAGGATGCCCTGGGTAATGGGCCTGAGACTCATTGAGAAAACTGGGATTCAGGGAGCAGAAGAGTGATTCTTTTGGCTGGTGCTGTGGTTTCAAAACAGCCAACCTGGACACCTTGACAAACTATTTCTGGAATCCTGTTCCTTGAAACAATCTGTTCACTTACAGGGAAAATTTCCAAGTGCTCTGCTGGCTGTAGTTTATGTGACATGGTGCATGGGAGAACAATGTCACAGGAAGAATTGTGTGCCTACCATAAAGGGCCCCATTTCATTTCTTTCTTGGGAGATTATGAGAAACGAAGGGAGAAATTCTTGAGGGGTTTAAGGCAACCAGGGAAGAAAGCTGGAATCAAAGTGGGTTCAATGCAAACTGGAAAATAGTTACGATGGGCCAGACGTGGTGGCTCGTGCCTGTAATCCTAACACTTTGGGAGCACGAGGCAGGAGGATCACCTGAGCCCAGGAGTTCAAGACCAGGCTGGGCAACAAAGTGAGACACTGTCTCTACAAAAAAATATAAAAAGTATCCAGGTGTGGTGGCATGTACCTGTAGTCCCAGATACTTGGGAGGCTGAGGCGAGAAGATCGCTTGAGTCCAGGAGTTTGAGTATGCAGTGAGCCATGATCTTGCCACTGTACTGTAGTCTGGGTGACAGAGTGAGAATATGTCCTTAACAACAACAACAGCAACAACAAAAACGTGATGAAGGAGATGAGACAATGTAATGAGCATCGGAGGAGTATTCCAAATAGTTCAAGCTTTAAAGACTGAAATTTACAGCAAATTACATAATTAGCCTATTTAGATAATCAAGCTTTCCTTCTCCTCATTTCCTTCTTTGACATTAGTCACGACTTTTTGGTACAGGTGACAGAAACTCGACACCAATTAGCTAGAGCAGAAAGGAGAGTGTACTGTCTTAGTAGCTGACAGCTGAAAAGATCCGGGTCCATGGGTCTGGGAGCTATGGTCAGGTTTCAACTCCTCTCCCTCTTAGCTCTTCTCTGGATAGCTTCTTTCCTCGTGGTGACAAGATGACATTTTGCAGCTTCAGGCTTACATCCTAGCCATCTCAGCGGGCCAATGGTTTGATTGAAAGCTCCAAGATTATTTGGCTGGGCCTGATTCTAGTCACATGCCCATCCCTGTGGCCAGGAGGGTCCAGGGGGGAGTAGGGGCTGGATCAGCCCCATGCTAACCAAAAAGACTGGGTGCATTTCAAAGGGGGAAATCAAGTTGATGCCATCAGGAAGAAAGATATGGATGCTGGCGCCAAAATACAGAAGTCTGTCACTGACATATAAATCAAACCTATTTATTAAAAAGTGCTGACAAATGCTTTTTTTGACTTTATAAAAGTGTTCAACACATGTGACTAAAATCATGTAATTTACATCTGTAAAAAGAAGGAAAAAAATATAAAGTGTAGAATCACAGAGCTGGCCTCCTTGTCCTTTTTCCCACCTAGTAGAGAAATTCACACTTTCAGTGTTCCTGCTAGGAAGTATCTCAGCTTCCAGTTGAGTTCCTCTAGGGATGTTGTATTTATTACTTCGTAGGAAAATATACTACAGTTTTTTTTCTTTGAGATGGGGTCTTGCTGTCACCCAGGCTGGAGCACATGGTGCAATCACAGCTCACTGCAGCCTCAACGTCCTGGGCTCAAGTGATCCTCCTGCTTCAGCCTCCTGAGTAGCTGGAAGCACAGATGCGCCATGATGCCCAGCTGATTTTTTGATTTTTTGAGTAGAGATAAGTTCTCATTATGTTGCCTAGGCTGGTCTTGAATTCTTGGGCTCAAGTGATCTGCCTGCCTCAGCCTCCCAAATTGCTGGGATTATAGGCGTGAGCCACCGTGCCTAGCTTATATTACATTTTCATAGGAAGGTGTTCTCTCTCATGTTAAGCTGAAAGTTCCTCCCTTCTCCCCTGCCTTTGTTCCAATGGTCTGTTTTCTGCCTTTTGGAGTTACATAGAATAAATGTAATCTTTCCAAGATCTCTTGTGTGCTTTTTAAAGTCCGATTTGTTTCCTGGCTATACATAACTGTTTCTCTTAGTCATTCCCTTCTTGTTCTCCTCCCTTTTCCTGCTCTCTCTTTTTATGATACAAAGAAAGCTTATAATCCAATTTCATGACAATTGTTGGACATATAATTCCTGTTTAAAAGTTTCTCTTGTTGAAATACCTAATGTAGGTGACGGGGGGATGGAGGCTGCAAACCACCATGGCATGTGTATACCTATGTAACAATCCTGCAAGATCTAACGTGTACCCCAGAACTTAAAGTAAAATTAAAAAAAACTTTCTCTTGTTTCTTAATGAATTATAGTTTGAAGGCTCAATATAAAGCATTATCACAAAACTGAATTTTTAAAATAGCACTCTCCAGCATTTATGTATTTAATTTTAAAAGTTAAATTATTTCACGAAACATAGGTCTTTAAGCATCTTTTTGTGTCTTAAGTATTCTATAAGGTGGAGTAAATGGGGCATGATGCTAAAAGTACTTAAGTGTCCTTAAATAGCCCATGAATATAAATATTCAGTTAAATAGAAAAACTGTTAAGAGAACAATGTAAGAAAATCGATGTAAGAGAACAATGATTTTGTAGATAGGAATTTAGATTCTAATATGCACTTGACCTAGTAAATGAACTCTTAAGAAGGGATGTCTCATTGTTCTCTCTTGCATTGCTGTGTTTTAAGCAATGGTAAATCTAAGCAAAGTATTAAAACCTTAGCTTCTTAACGAAAAATCGGAGGCTTAAAATAAAACTCCATTATTAATGATTCTCTGTTTGCTTTGGCCATTTACATTTCCAGATCAGTCTTGTTTCCCTTTAGTTAAGTATCTTGGACATATTTGTTTTAGAGAAGGTGTGTATCATTTCATTTCTTGTTTTTTCCACTTTAAATCATATCTTGTTTAATCACTACATATTGTTTGCTTCTTAACTTCTATTTTTTAATCATTGGCATGGAAAAAATTTTATCAACAATGAACTGCTATCATTTTTATAAGAAATAGAGAATTTTGCTCAGTTATTTGGATGGTTGTAAGTTAGGAAGGAGAAGCAGGGAAGACGTTAATGGGTTCTCTAAGCTCATGAGAATGGAAGGAGGGGCCTCACAGGTCTATGCTTCACTTTCTCTTCCATTTCCATCCAGCTTATGCTAATGTGGAAAGATTGATGGACCCTGAGTTGGCAGAACTGTTAGTCTAAGAGGAGGGTGAACTGAGGGTGGAGGTGTAGAAGGATAGGGAGGAGAGCTAACATGTAACCAGGTAGAAGAGAGGTGTGCAGCTGCTGGTGGCAAGACTAGAAAGGTTGCTTGTCAGATGCAATTTCTGTTGAAACCCATTACCCTCCCTTTGTTAATGTTCTTACTTGGTGCAATTTCTTTTCCAGGGACTGTTCCAGGAAAGATGTGCCAGATGGAGTGATAGGGTTGCCAGGAGGGTGAGGCATCATTACTAGCCCCATCTGCTCACAGCCCCTGGGGCTTTTCAGCTGCAGGATTAAAAACTAATACAGAGTGGCAGCTGCTGAAGGGGCAATCCTCATACATAGTAGGTGCTCAATAAATGCCACTGGCTTTACATGAAGATGCTAGAGGTGGATGTGACAGGTTTTGCATTAAGAATCATGAGTTAAGATATTAATGTGTTTTAGCACAGTTTCTACCTGTATTTCAGAAGTAAACAAGTTTCTTCCTTTACACCTTCTTTCTTCTGAAACAAATGTTCCCTGAGCACCTGCTAAGTGCTTAATTCATTTTAGGCACTGTGGGTGGAAAAACAACTTTTATTCCCTGTTTTTCTATGAAGTCAGGGCTGGGTACCTAATTTTTTCCTCCCTCACACTTGCTTTCCTTTTTATCATCTCAAATCCTCCCAAAGTATTGCAAAGTTTGAAGAAAACAAAACAACAGTTTTATTCATTTGTGGGTTAAACAGAGTGTGTTCATCAGAAAATTGTGATCAAGCTCATGATTTAAATACAAAACAAACCTGAAAGACTGCTGTATTCTTCATAACTAAGGCATATGCTCTGGGGATCAGGTTTTTCTTTTCACTCAAAGGAGATTTTTAAAATCTGTTTCTTACACCTATATTCATGTTTATAAAGAATTTTTTTTTTTGCAGTGCCATCAAGAAGAAAATCTTGTTATTCAGTAAAAAATCATGATGACTCATTATTGGGCAGACTCAGGTATACAGGGAAAACTACTTATACCAAATATGTATTCCAACACACCTTCCCTAAAACCAGTTACAATACCCTTCACTCTTCTTATTTCTTGCTTCCTTTTTTCTATCTCATTCTTGAAGATATTTTTTTTCCTGCTTGTACAAACCACTTAATTTCCTTTTTCAGATTGGTTTTTATGATCTGTCTGTAAGTCTCTATGGCACCTCTTACCACAGATTTCAGTTTAATAGTATCTGTGTTAATGATCCTATCTTTAAGACACAATGGGTTGGTTTGTTAGAATGAAATTTACGTTGCATTTCTAATTATGGACATCTACAGGTAATTGCTTAATTTTGATATGGTAAAAACATGGCTTGTACTCTTCCAAAATAGTAATTAGAAATGCATCTCCTAACACTGTTGCTTTCGAAACACCAGCAATACTTAATAAAGAAGCAGAATACATTTAATTAGAAAAAGCTAATAGAAACTTTCAGTTACCTTTAAATGGTTAATAAAACTGGACTTGTAAAGGGATTGTATATATTGTTCATTTTTTCTGATGGTTGCGTTCGAGCCCTACCAATTGAGTGTGGGATCATGAGTTTTCTTTATCCACGTTCTTGGCCATTGTGTTTCCTTTTACTGTGGTCGTCAACCTGGATTGTTTTTCTGGGAAGGCAACACCCTCACTAGATAAAAATCAGTGCTTATCTTGGCTTTGCAGTGAAATCCTAAAATATTATAAAAGTTTTCAAAGGAGTGAACAAATCTGTGGAAATCAAAAAGGAAATACATATGTATTTTTAGAAAATTCATTTGAATTAAACTTTTTTGACGTTAACTCTGTATTTAAGTATGTGCTATGTTTCTATTTTAAGTCTCCTCTACTGCTGTAATTATTTAAACAACAGAGCAAAAGAAAATAAAACAAAAACCCCAAGTAAAAAGAAGCCTTAACTCCAGAAAGGTTTTTTTGAGACAGGGTCTCCCTCTGTTGCCCAGGCTGGAGTGCAGTGGTGTGATCTCAGTTCACTGCAACCTTTGCCTCCAGGGCTCAAGCAATCCTCCTGCCTCAGCCTTCCTGGTAGCTAGGACCCCAGGCACATGTCACCACGCTCAACTAATTTTTTTTTTTAAATTTTTTGTAGAGCTGGGGTTTCACCATGTTGCCCAGGCCAGTCTCAGACTCCTGAGCTCAGGAAATCTGCCTGCCTCTGCCTCCCAAAATGCTGGGATTACAGGTGTAAGCCACCACGTCTGGCCAACTCCAGGGGTCTTTAAAAGCATTTCTGTTCTGCAGTGAGATTCAGAAGAGAAATATAACTAGTGTTGATTTCTTAGGTTTGAATAGAAAACTTGGGTGAAGGCTGGGCGCAGTGGCTCACGCCTATAATCCCAGCACTTTGGAAGGCCGAGGTGGGTGGATCACAAGGTCAAGAGATAGAGACCATCCTGGCTAACATGATGAAACCCTGTCTCTACTAAAAATACAAAAATTAGCTGAGCGTCATGGCGTGTGCCTGTAGTCCCAGCTACTCAGGAGACTGAGGCAGGAGAATCGCTTGAATCCTGGGGGCAGAGGTTGCAGTGAGCCGAGATGGCGCCCACTGCACTTCAGCCTGGGGACAGAGCGAGACTCTAGATCAAAAAAAAAAAAAAAAAAAAAAGAAAACTTGGATGATTTCTGTCATGTTTCCATGGATTTCATTAAAGAGGGATTTTGGCTCCATGTTGCTTATTATGACTTGTTAAATTTGACTATTCTAATGTGAGCCTCAAATAGTAGGTGTCTCATGACTATTAGTGATTAACTATTAATTAGGAAGTTAGAGCATTAAGTATCATACAAGGCAGAAGATGTAGCCTTTGTCCTTGATGGTGATCATGGAATAATCTCTGAGCACTCCCGTGAACATGACAAGTGAGTACATGGGCCCCTAGGGAGGTCAGAAGCATGGCTTACAGGTATGGGGGAGCAAGATCATAACTGTGTGTGTGGGGTTAAGAGGCCCATTTAAGTGCCAGGGGTCTTGCTGTGTCTGTTTTCAGTCCTCAGAGCAATAGAGCACACACAGTTATGTTGCAGGCATCCCCCAGGCTGACATGGCTTTGGCCCTCATATAACTGAGGCCGCCCCCAACGCCTGCGACATTTATTTCTATTGCCTCATCTTTTGCATCCTCAACTCCCCCTCCAGTTCTCCTTTGTAGCAAAATCATTCTTCTAGATTTATCTAATTGCCCACAGCTTGGCTGCCCTTGTCCCTCTCTGTATCTTTATGGGTACACTCTTCTGCAGACTCAAATGCTTTAAACATTAAAAAAAAAAATTGATATCACAGCATTGTTACTTTCCAGAGATCCCAGTTCAAGCCCCAGTGCTGGTGTGTTGTAGTAGGAATGTCTAGACTGGTGCAGCTCAGAGGGTTGACCCCATTCTAGATCCTTCAGATAGGGAAACAAAAGGAATGGCGTTTCTTTCTTTCTTCCTTTTTTTTTTTTTTTGAGACGGGGTCTCACTCGGTCACACAGGCCACAGTGCAGTGGTGCAATTATTGCTCACTGCAGCCTTGGCCTCCTGGGCTCAAGTGATCCTCTGGTCTCAGCATCTGATGTAGCTGGGACCACAGGTGCACACCACGATGCACAGCTAATTTTTGTTTTTTTGTAGAGACAGGGTTTTGAATTCCTGGGCTCAAATGATTCTCCCACCTCTGCTTCTCAAATTTCTGGGATTACAGGTGAGAGCTACTACACTGACTAGGGACAGAGTTCCCTAACAGCACCCCTAGGTTCCATTTTAAGCAGATTCCGTTTAAAATCTCATCTCTTCCTCTTTCTACTTCATTGTATTTTTCTTCTTTCCCCTCCCCTTAACTTCTGCAATCTCTCACACTGTGAGTTGTGAGTTGTGAAAGAGAGTTTACTTAGCTCAATAGCTAAGAATTTAGCTGTATTGATTTGTCCCATTGCACCTGCTGAAATGCTAAAGGGAAAAACTTGGCACATAAAATTTAAGTCAGACTGATAAAATTAAACTTCACAAGCTATGCAGCTGCTGTGTACACACAGAACACGACTAGAATCTTCACCACTGACTGCTTAGATATTCCAGTTTTACATCTTTGCTCTTTTCATCGGGTTTGCATTGTGCGTGTTGGGCAGTAGGAAATTTCAGGATTATCATTTCATCCTGCAGAAGCAGAAATGTGAATCATCTAGCTCTGTGCTTGCGTCTGTAGCGTATGTTAACCTAAAGTGCAGCAATGTTCAGATTATTGTCTCTAGGACAGGGCTGCATCTTTAAGTACAGTGGTGACCCAAGTACAACCACTGCAGGGGAAGAAACCCCTGCCAGGTAGTCACATTATTTAGGTGGCTCCGTTTTTATCCAATCTGTGAGGCTGAGGAGGTCCCAACCACTTTTAGGGATAAAAACATCATTTAAAGGAAAAACTTACTAGCATGCTTTTTTTTTTTCCCCAGTGTCTCTGAATTTTCTTTTATGGTCATAACGTCTGCAGTGCTAAGATGCAATTGTGCTCATCCCAACTTCAGAGAAGTTTAGGTGGATGAACTTGAGGCAATTCTGTTTATATTTATATATATATTATATATGATGTAATATATATTATACATGATATAATACATAAATTTGATTCATGTAATATATAATATGTACTATATTATATATCATATAATATATAAATATGACATATGTATCATATACATATATTATGTATCATGTTATATATGACATATATATTATATGATACATAATGATACATTATATATGTCATATTTATATATTGTATAATACATAATAATACATTATATAATACATATAAGAATATGTATTAGATATAATATATAAAAAAGGGGACATGCTCCCCTTTTTATGAGGACACTAGTTGTATTGGGTTAAGGCACACCCAAATGACCTATGTTTAGCTTGCTTAAATTTGCCAAGACCCTGTTTCCAAATAAGCTCACATTCTCAGGCACCTGGTGTCAGGACTTCAAAAAATCTTTCTTGGGGACACAATTCAACCCTTAACAGCCAGTAAGGCTGGTAGTAGGAGAACCAAGGGAGCATTGCGCTCTAGAAGCCAAGTGAAGAGTGTGCTTTAGGCAGGAAGGATGGAAAAACTGAGTCAGACGCTGCTGACTGAGCAAATAGGATGAGAACTAAAAATTGACAGTTGGATTGAGCAGTGTGGAGGTCGTGATCATCCTTGCAGTGAGTGGTTTCAACTTAGTGGTAAGGATGAGAATTAGATTGAAATGGAAGCAGGAATGGAAACAGAGAAGTTAGAGAAGGCAAGCATAGAAAGAAAGGGTTTTTGAAGAGTTTTGTGTACAGGGCAAGAGAAAAATGGGAGGTGGCAGAGGAGAAACCAGTGTTCAAGGACATTTTTTAGAAAATGAGATAAATAAGACCATTTAAAAATATATGAACTAGTAGAGGGGGGAGAATATCACAGGAAAGGGAGACAGTTTCTAGAGTGATGTCTTTGAGTTGGCAAGAGGGTGTATGATCTAACAGCTGTGCAGAAGATGGCTGGTTTAACAAGCCCTGTGGGCGATTCTGATATATGCTCAAGTTTGAGAACCACTGTTTCAGGTAATCTCTAGGACCCTCTAAAATTCTGTGCCTTGTGATGACATTTACTCCATTAGCTGAAAATGAAACCCTCCTTTTGTTTTGAATGATAATACTGCCTAATGTATATGAAGAATGAGTTTAGATGGAATGTAACCACACATTTTGCAGGGAGATGTGCTGTGGGAGTGGTAGCTCTCCATCTGTGCTTTACTCCGAGAGGGTTAATCAGCTGTACTGTCTCTTTAAACTACAATTTCTGTCATTTAGAAGTGCCTTTTCACCATTGCCTGGGAGATCTGGCTGCATCTCCAGCTGCTATTTTTAGATGACCGGGCATTAAACCCTAGCAGAGTGAAGAGAGTGTCATGGGGACTTGAAATATTTGTATTTGGCAGAACCCAAAGTCTGTATAACAAATTAATGTCCCAATACCCAAATGCTAGTGTATCAAATTTTTGTATGTCAAGTTTCCTTAAAATATGACCTAGTATTTCCATTGAAACCTTCCCAAAGAAGAATCCCCAGTTTGGAGTATCTGGCCATCTTATGACTTAATTTTGTTCCTTATAAACTGGAACTGTAGATTGGCATTATCACTGTAATATAACCTTTAATTCTAAAATATACAGTCAACAAAATTGTCATTCTTTCTTTCTCAAGTTGTTTAAAGTTGATTTTAATTTTCCTAATGTTATAGGACTGAAAAAAGTTAAGACAATGGAAAGAGTTTTCATCAACGCAGCAACTAATTTGAGTTTTAGTAAAATAACTTGGTGTGAACAAATGTTTGGCCAGCACAGAGCATTACGCTTTTCTAGCTGTTAAAGCTAATTTGAGAATATTGATTTTGCTTTATTTGGAAGAAAGTATAAGATTATTAAGGTTGTATATCCAAGAGGTCATTCCCCTTGCTCCCCTTTGAAGTAGTCACAAAGGATTTGAAATCCCTTTTGATACTAGAAAGTTATTTTCCTAGTTTCTCTGAACATATCTAAGGAAATTTGGAATAAGACTTGCCCATTAGTACTCTGGGATTTTGTTAATTCTGCATCTGCTAGTGTCAATGTTAACATTTTCATCCTGGAACCTTCATTCAGCACACAACAGATAGACTATTTGTGCCCAGCACAGGTGGTGCAGAGCATACAGAGTACATGGGCTGGTGGACTGGCACCCAGCAAATAGCATCTGTAATCCATACAGTGTGATATGAGCAATGATAGTTGAAGATGCAGGGTGCTCAGGCCACTCAAATGAGGGGGTTTCACCCCAACTGCTGGGAGTGGTAGTTAATAGTAAGCTTGGTAAATAGGGGGAAAGTGATAGTAAAGCCTGCCTAATATGTAATCTTTTAAATAGTTTATAATAAAATGTATTATAATATTTCACATTTTTATGGTTAATTACTTTTATACCTATCTGTTTTATCCTCACAAACACCCAATATATGGGCAGATCAAGAAAGAAAATCAAGAGTTAGAACCTTTGACCTGCTCAACTTTACACAATTGGTAGGAACCAAGCCTAATACTCAGCACATCTGAATTCTGGTCTAAATGTTTCATACGCATAGATAAGGAAATGAACTATGATTCATTTCAGAATTGGTTCTGAAACAAACTAAATTATATACTAGATCAACTTACAGTTCAGCAATAATTTAAATGATGTTTAAATTGTCTTTAAGTTCCCTTGAAATTGTAAACCTTTATGTGCAACGCTGATATTTTAATTGGGAAGTTTTAAGAAAGTTGAGCTTGAGACTGATGACTGAGACAATTTTGTATTTAATGTTGCATTTGATAAACCTGCCATTAAATAATGTTGGTTCTTTTACAAGTTGTTAATTTTTTAATGCATTATAAAACTTTACCTACACTGTCATTGTTTCCAAAGTAGAAGATTTGGCCTATATGTTTTCAACTTGTTCTTTTTCTTTCCTTTTTTTCTCTTTATTTTAAAGCTTTATATTTATAAGAAATTGAAGCTGTTTTGTGTGTGTTTGAAATTTTTCTTTTGCTTAACTTAAAACTTGCAGTGAAAGCTGATCTAATAGAACAGTTAAAGTTCTATTTAAAACTTAAACCAAGTTTAGCTTAAACCACCTTCCAAAAGTCCAAAAGAGCAAGAATGGATTATATCTGTGCTCTGCTGGGCCAGGGAGAATGCTATGCTCTCAGGACTGCAGGCACAATGCAAGGAGACAAGTCTAGCATGTCTGAACTAACCCAGGGTCCTGACCAAAATGAAAAGACCCAATGGACAATGGCAATGGTAGCTACATTCCATAACCCCTGGAATGAATGTTATTCACATTGAGAGTAGCTGTTATTAGTAGTATATCTGAGAAAACACGCTGAGCTGATTGCAATGGGCTGTAAAATGACTTGAAAATTACCCTGTTTTCAAAGTGATGTATCTTTTAGAAAAAATAGATGGAAAATTAGAACTTCCCCTTTTGATGGTGAAGTAAGCTGGTGTTGAAGATTATATGATTTGCTGATGAAATTCGGAGATGCAAAAATAAGTCTAGCTTTAAATATCCTTTTCATGTCATATTAAGTTATGAATAAATTAACAGATCAGGGCCGGGTGCAGTGCCTTGCTTTGGGAGACCGAGGCAGGCTGATGGTTTGAGCTCAGGAGCTTGAGACCAGCCTGGGCAACATGGCAAAACTCTGTCTCTACAAAAAATATACAAAAAAATACAAAAATTAACTGGGTGTAGTGGTGCAGACCTGTAGTCCCAGCTGTTCAGGAAGCTGAGGTGGGAGGATTGTTCGAACCTGGGAGGCAGAGGTTGCAGTGAGCCAAGATCCAAGATCGCACCACTGCACTCCAACCTGGGCAACAGAGCCAGACCTTGTCTCAAAAAAAAAAAAAAAAAGAAAGGGATTTCATTGGCTATTAGGGATCATTCAGACTCTTAACAGAATTTCAGATTTGAAAACTGGTTTGTAGTAACCTTTACCTCTGAGAACACAGAATTAAGACAAAGATCCCAAATGGTGTTTCTTTGATATGCGCAAGGTCCCTTTGATGCCCCTTTTCCATGTCTTGCCTTCTTTAACTAAGATGCTTTATCTCCCTGCTATTAATACTACTTACACACATTACCGTGCCTTTCTGCGAAAGTCAAAGAGCAACCCTTCCCAGGAAATTGTCTTCCCAACTACGTGTCATCTTCCTTTCCTGGGAAGCCCCATATAACCTCTGTGTTATTTTAAGTAAGGTTTTAAATGTGAAAGCTCAGCATGAGATCTGTGACATAGCCACCCAGAAATCTCAGCTTAACCACTTGTTTTATCTTATTTTGTGGCTACTTGTGTATACGACTATTTTGCTCTTAGCATTTAATAGAATAAACTTGATCTTTTCTACTTTAAAAAAACCTTTATTTGATAAATATATCATATATGCAAAAAACTTTAAATTGAATGCACAGTTTAAAGAATCATAAAATGAGCACTTTTGTCTTTGGCTCTGAGCTTAAGAAAGGGATCAGCAGTATTCTATGGAGCCCTCCCTGACCACACCTCCTCCCTCCTGGATGAACCACCATCCTGAATTTTGTGGTTATAATTCCCTTGTTTTTTTTTTTTTATGGTTAATCTGCATGTAGATGATTTTGTGGCTTTCTTTCTTGCAGTATTTTGCTTTTGAGATGCATCCATACAGCTTTAACATTGCTATTCCTCACTGCTGTCAATTTCGCTGTTCTGTAATATTCCAATGTGGAATATATTCAGTTCTTTTGACATGGCAATATAGGTGTACATGTGCGAGAGTTCCAAATCTAGAAGATATACCTAGGAGTGGATTGGCTGGTTCTCTATGCATGTTCCACATTTCTAGGGTGTGATGCCATTTTGTGTTTCAAAATGGTTGTACTAAAATTATCTACCCACCAGTCACATATACTGATTCCTGCTCCAAAACCTTTTCCTACTACTTTTAAAGTTCCTTGAGGACAGTCGCCCTATCTCTCTTTGCAGTTTCAGCTTTAAACAGAGAACCTTGAGCAAATGTAGTAACTCCTGATTGTCTGATTCAATATTTTGTTTAATTAAAGAATTGGTTTCCCTATTCTCTTTGAAGTACTCTGTATTAGGTTTTATGAACAAGAGAGAGGACTGTGTAGGAGAAAGCTCACAAATTGCGATCAGGGATCTTGGTGTGGGTTCTATAACCTCTTCCTACCTTGCAAAACATAATAGCTTCATGATGCCAAAATATTCTCTACTGTTAAAAGCAGCTAATCATCCTACATCATGATGCAGAGACATCTAACCTAGTGTCTAGCCTGTGTCAGAGCTCAGGAAGTACTGGTGGCTCTATTCTTTCTATTTCATTCTACTCTAATGTTAAGGCAGGACTCTGAATATAGTTCACTGGTCTGAATATAGTTCACTGGTCTGCGTTGGGATGAACCACCCAGAGACAGCTAAGCCTCAGGACAAACAAAGCATTTGCCTGTGTAGCCTCAGGGCAGCCTGGAGCCAAGATACTCCGGCTGATTTTAATGTGTGCTTCACTGTGGTGCATCCACTTGGAGTCATTCTGTATCATTTCTTTTCATTCTCACACAGGAGCTTCCTAAACACTCTCATTGGGATGGTGGCTACGCTTGATGTTAATTTGACCGGGTTATCTGCACTACAGACTTGTCATGAAGTTGGGTGGCAGGAGTTGGGTAAATTGCAGTTTATCTAACATAGACTTTGTACCAGACATGTTCAAAGCACGTTACAGTTATTAATTCAATTCTGTAAGGTACACACTATTATTATTGCCATTGTAGAGATGACAGAACCGAGACACAGAGGTTAAACAGCATGCTCGAGTGACATAGCTAGTGGCTGATAGAACCAGGATGCTGTTAAATGCAGAATGGAAACCTTAAAGTAGCAAAACAGGTGGTGGGTTTTCATTTATGTCACATGATCATTTGGTGCGCTGATCTTTGTGTGTCAATGCAGCTTTGACACCAAAGTTAAAAGATCAGTGGCTTTGATGCCACATACCCTCTACCTCCAGTCCAATTTCCTTTTGGGTGCATGAATTAGTCCATTTAGAAATTTCTTGCTAGCTGAATATTTCCCTCTTTATAATGTCTCTTGAAGTCTCAGAGATTTCTTCCCAGTACTTAGAATTGTAAATATTTTCCCTGAAATTATAGATTTTAAAAGATTTGCTTGGACTCTTTCCAATTTTGTAGTCATAGCTCAAGGTTATAACTTGTTACAATGCTTTTGATAAAATTAAGAAAGCATATGGTTGTAAAACTTTTTAATTGCAGAAGCTTAAAAGAACTCTCAGTACCAATGACTCCCCCAGATATAATGAACTATGTTGATTTTGAAACTACTTGGATACATTTTCTTCTTCAGGGTAGAAGTTCATCTTCCTCTCAACAGAAACAGAACTTTCATTAGTTTGTATTTTCTGCCCAGAAGTAAGAACTCCTTAAAAACAACTGTGTTTTATAAAGTGCTGCTAAGACATTTAAATCTGTCTTTGTGTTTATATTAGCACTTATCTTGCAGTGCCTGGGTAACTAACTCTCAAGTTTCATGACATTAAAAATTTTGGTCATTTTTGGATACTATAATTTTACTACATGCCTTGCAGTAAATGCCAAGTCATACATTTCTTTTAATCCGGACTTTCAATAAAATAAAATTTATTTGAATGACATTAGTAGGGATCTCAGGCAGAGTCTGGCATTTTTATGTTTTTCAAAATTGTTAGAACAGTTTGGAAAAAATACATTTGTGCTGTGGTCTTTGCCTTCATCTATATCCAAGAGAATTTACATGTAAACTATGAATTGAAAAGGGCTTCGAAAAACTTATTTGAATCTCTCACATTTCAAAGAACACAGAAAAAGCTTGTTCTTAAGCCAGAAAAACAAACAAAAACAATGCCTCAGTGCCTGTCCCAGAGGCAGTGCAGCTGCTTAAGTGCAAGGCTGGCAGATCAATATGACATGGCAATACTTGGGGCAAACGGTTGACTTGGAACTTTCAGGACAATGCCAGCTAGTCACCTATAAACCATACAATACACTGGGAAAAATAGCCATTAAACAGATTGGGCCTGGCTCAACCTAACTGGCACCTTTTGTTTTTCTTGTTAATAGTAATAATGGTAACAACAAACAGAAAACAAAACAAAACGTTAAAAACATAAAAAAGAAGAAATATACATGGACTCCAGACCACCTTTCTGCTGTTTCTAGTTCATTTCTCACAGCGCTATTTTATGAGTCATTTAAACATTTATTTGAAAAAACATTTTTACAAAAATTTCAATTTTTCTTTTCTTTGTCCATTTCGCCCTGCTGTTCTGAGTGTTTTAGGCATACTTCTTTTGTTTTTTGTTTTGAGATGGAGTCTTGCTTTGTTGCCCAGGCTGGAGTGCAGTGGAGCGATCTAGGCTCACTGCAATCTCCACCCTCAGGTTGAAGCGATTCTCCTGCCTCAGCATCTTGAGTAGCTGGGATTACAGGTGTGCACCATCACGCCTGGCTAATTTTTGTATTTTTAGTGCAGGCTGGGTTATACCACATTGTTCAGGCTAGTCTTGAACTCCTGACCTCAAGTGACTGCCTGCCTCTGCCTCCCAAAGTGCTGGGATTACAGGTTTGAGCCACCACACCCAGCCCTACGCATACTTCTTAAATCCCACTTTATCACCCTCACACACAGCCCTTCATGTTGGTTTAGCTCAAGTTTCAGGACACACCTTAAAAATGAAATGTTAAGGCCTTGATTTTCATAACTTCTTGGGGATCATTATAATAAGGGACCACTGAATGAGGCTTATAAAGAATCCAGTGGGTAGGCTTATTTTTATACTTGAAAAGTGAAAACAGCTTTATTGTCTTTTCCTTAACTACTGATGCTCATTATAAATGTTTTAAACAAGATAAAGCAATAAAGAATAAGAAGAAACTGTCTGAAATTCCATCCTTTAGAAACAATCATTGATAATATTTTTGCCTGTTTCCTTCCTTTCAGACTTTTTTGAGTGTGGATGAGTATGCAGGAACACACAGCATCTAGAAAGCCAGGATTTAAAAAAAAGTGGGAACTGGGATTATAGCCCAGAGTCTGCTTAACGTCACTTAATTAACACTTCTCTTTTCTCCTCAAAAGTCTCCAAACTACAAATCTTACATTGTATATGCTCAAGATGGCAGGAGGGAAAGAACGCTGTCAGTGAATTCTTTTAATTTTTTATTTTAAAATTTTACTTATTTATTTTCATTTACTGCAATATACTATTTGTACATATTTATGGGGCACTTGATATTCTGACACATACATACAATGTATAGTGATCAAATCAAGGCATTAGGATATCTATCACCTCAAACGTCATTTCTTTGTGTTGGGAACATCTTCTCTTCTAGCTGTTTAAAAATACACAGTTGTTCCTGAGTATAGTCAGTCACCCTACTATGCTGTCAAACCCTAGAACATATTCTTCCCATTTAATTTTATGCCAGCGAACTATTTATGTTGACCCCAGTTCTTTAGTGGGGCCATCAGGAGGACTGGGTGACAGCAGATTGGGGCTGAGCATTTTCTCAGAGTTCAAGGAGGTGTGGTTTCTACAAACCATGGCTGGAGAGAACCCAGTCTGTAAAATCCCATTCGGAGGCCTGGAGTGCCACTGCTCTTCCTGAGTTTTGGTGATTTCACTGCATTATCCATGCTCTTTAAAGATCATGCCATTTACTCTTGGTTTTAGCATCCCTACAGACTTTGCTTCTATATCCAGATGACTAATAGGTGACAGTCAGCTGGTGACTGAGTTTCCACATGAAGAGCAGGGTGAGTCCCCTGCTCCACTGACTTTGAACTATGTGTGCTTTGTGGAGCAAGGCTGGATTGGGCTCTGGATTGGGCTCTGGGTGTCTTTTGCTGCCAGGCTTTCTGGAGTCGTGTTAGCTGCCATCATTCTACTGCAGAAAAATTGGGAAGTGGTTGGAGAATTGAGGTGGAAAGCTTGGCTTCTTTTAGCAAAATGCAGACTTGACCCGTGTCATCGTTTTCTGTGAACCTTTTGAGGTCGTTTGCTCTCTCTTCCCAGTGTTGACTGATGAAGTGACATCTGCTGACGACTGAGCCCAGCCATTCGTCCTCAAAACCACTCCTTATGGAGGGTGACAGCTCACTGCAACTTGCATTTCTTTCTGAAGGAAAAAGCACAAACACTACTTTTCTGACTGCCTTGTTGGTGCCATTTTCTTTCTTATCTGATAAGTGAAGTGTTTTTTTTTTTTAAGTTTTTATCTTATAACTTAAAAAAATACATTTTTATTTTGAACCATGTGAATATACCCTCTCCTCTCCCCTGCTATGTTCTCCTTTTGGTCTTGCTGTGTTGTCCAGGCTGGTTTCCACCTCCTGAGCTCAAGTGATCCTTTTGCTTCACCCTCCCAAGTAGCTGGGACTACAGGCCAGTGCACCACCACACCTTCATATATGGAGTTTTCAGTTAAATTAAATACTTAATGAACAAATGTGATCATTGAGTTGTATACATTGAATATATACAGCTTTTTACCTGTCAACTATATTTCAACGAAGTGGTTTTAAAAAGAGTCTCCTGTAGATAACATTTAGTTAGGACACTTAAGAAAATTATCCTGCCAATCTATATCTTTTCATTGGGGAATTTAATCCATTTACATTTAAAGTGATTATTGTTAGGGAATGACTTAATTTTGTCATGTTGTTATTTGTTTTCTGTGTGTCATAGATTTTTGTGTCTCATTTCTCCATTGCTTTCATTCTTGGTGTTTAGTTGATTACTTGTAGTGTCACACATTGATTCTCTTTTCATTTTCTTTTATGTATATTCTGTAGATATTTTCTTTGAGGGTCCGTGGGGAACACATGAAGCATTCTAAACTATAACTGTTGTGAATTCAAATCAATCTAACTTCAACCACATACAAAACCCTACTCCATGACATCTCTACTCCCCTTTATCTTATTGATGTCACAGATTACATCTTTATACATTGTGTACTTATTAACATTGATTTATAATTTTACGCATTTGTTTTTTAAATCCTACAGAAAATAAAAGGAGACATTAAAAATGAAAATTACAATAAAAAATGTGATCTCTGAATATAAATCCTGACAAAGCTCTGATTGGCTTCTCATATAAGGAGTGTCATGTGGTCATAGTCAGGTTGAGATTGAGGTTCATGTGTTTTTTTCTATCTCCCCATAGCAGGGTTGGTAGTTTATGCTCTTTCTTCTTTTTCATCCTGGCTGGGTTTCAGGGGTGTATAATTTCTTCTTCTGAAGAAGCATATTCTGTATATTCCAAACCTATGTGGCTGGATGGAGTCTTCATAATAGATGGAGGCCAAATCTAGGTGCAGAGTCAACAGGCAAAAGGATGAAAGTCAATGAAACATGATGTGTAAGACTCAAGGATTCTGAAGCGTTATTTTTTAACATAGGAAGCAGTGCTGCATACTGGAGAGAGAGCACAGCCCCTACAGCCGAATGGCTTCATGACTTGGGCCGAATACTTAATGTCTTTGAATTTTCTCACCTGTAAAAAGAGGGAAATAATATAGGCATTTTACATGTTGGCTGTGAGAACTGATTTTAATGTGTTTAAAATACAGTTGTGACGGTGATGTTATGAAAGATTACTGAATTGAGAAAAGGTAAAAAAATTTGCCAAGAAAAGTCAGATAGTTTCCGTGGGAATGCAGAAAAAGTAAAATCAGAAAGTAAGGCTTTGTCAGTACTTATCTAATGATGTCCAGGCAAAAGAGAGAATCTATCTGGTGAAACCAAAGTTAGATTATAAAGAACAGCATGCTCTGTTATGAGATAGTAGCAGTTTATAAGGTTGAATCATCTAGAACTTAAAGCTGGGAAAGACCTTAGATATTACCTACTCCTCCTCCACCTTCATTTGGTTTCTCAAAATCATCCAAATCCTATGCTCTTCAGTAACTTTTCATTTTCAATTTGGTTTCCTTGGGGATACGAAAGACCACTCATCATCAATGAGGCATTCTGGAGAGACCATTTTCTAGCCCCATTGAGGTTTTATATCAGTAAGAAATAATATATCAAAATTTAAAAAATTGGAAGGAGAGTATTTCTGTAATAGACAGTTCTCTTTGCCTCTCAGTGGGCTTCCTCTCTCCACATTAGAGAGATGCAGAAATACAGCCTTTGCCTGCAAAGAAGCGGATGTCACTGCAGTATGGGGGGAGAAGCATGAGAACAATGAACCAGCAGTAAAGCAGAATAAAGAAAGCTAGGAACAGGGGCAGGGTGGGCGGTTGGCTTAATTTGACTGTGTAGATTCAAAGGGC
The DNA here is from genome assembly GCA_036589455.1 of Ateles fusciceps. NCBI lineage: Eukaryota > Metazoa > Chordata > Mammalia > Primates > Atelidae > Ateles > Ateles fusciceps. The sequence goes on from JAZHEH010001064.1 coordinate 6,866,297, forward strand.
TTTTGAAAATTGTGGCATCTGACAGGTGTTTTCCAGGAATGAAAAGATTTCAATAAATAGATGGGTGGGAGAGCAATAGTAGAAGCAAAGCTATGAAAATCGCACAGATGACATTCTAGGCTCTGGAGTGATGTGGTGTCTCATCCTATGCCACTGAGTTTGGTTCTGATGTGTAATCAATCTTCTTATCAGCTTGGTTAGAATAAATAGTTTTACTAGTTTCTCAGCCAAATCCACAATGAACTGGTAAAATCTATTCTCCAAAAATGCAAAGCAGAGGGCCCCAGATCCTGGGTGTGGTGAGCCTACTAGATGGTAGCTACCTTCATAGTGAGAAAAACTCTAAAAGGCAACTGTGATGTTCAAGTTGATGTGTCAGCTTGGCTAGGCCTTGGTACCCAGTCTTTGGTCAAACACCAGTCTATATGTTGCTATGAAGATATTTTTTAACATGAGATGAATATTTTAATCAGTACACTTTTAGTATGGATCACTTTCTATAATGTAAGTCTCATTTAAAGAGTTGAGGGCCTTAAGGGAAAAGATTAAAGTCTTGCAAAGAAAAAGGAATTCTCCTTCTAGACCACCTTTTTATTTATTTATTTATTTATTTATTTATTTGTTTGTTTGTTTGTTTGTGTGAGTTGGAGTCTCTCTGCCCAGGCCGGAGTGCAGTTGTGCAATCTCGGCTCAGTGCAACTTCTGCCTCCTGGGTTCGAGCAATTCTCCCTGCCTCAGCCTCCCTAGTAGCTGGAATTACAGGCACCTGCCACTGTGCCTGACTAATTTTTTTTTTTTTGTATTTTTAGTAGAAATGGGGTTTCACCATGTTGGCCAGGCTGGTCTCAAACTCCTGACCTCACGTGATCCACCCACTCCCGCCTCCCAAAGTGCTAGGATTACAGGAAAGAGCTACCATGCCTGACCTAGACCATCTTTAGACTCGAATTTGCAACATTAACTCTTGCTTGGGTCTCCATGCTGCAGATTTTGGACTTGCCAGCCCCCACAATTATGTCAGCCAATTTTAAAAAATGAATTCTCTCTCTCTCTCTCTCCCTCCTGTTGGTTCTGTTTCTCTGAAGGACCCCAAGACTGCAACCATTTGCATCTTTACCACTTTTATATTTTTAAAACTCACATGGGGCTAAATGCATTGTTTCTTTTCTGTTACTTAGGGCTTTTTTTTTTTTTTGGTATAAATTTATTATGTCTAAGAGTAGAATGGCCCTTGGAAGAGGGTCCCCTGGAGATTTTCTGAGTGGCAACCATCGGAGGCTGTCAGGCTGCATCTGTATTTACATGTTTCCCAGCCGTGTTTCCCCAGCATGTTGTGGGTCTGTGACTCTCCTTGGAGGAATTTGGTATTCAGAAGTCAATAAACAAATTACATTGCTCTATGATGTGGGGCTGTCACGGTGACTGATGGGATACCAACTCTTAGAGGACAGCACGTGAGGGGGAGAACAAGACTGAAATTGCCCATGCAAATGACGAGGGGATGCTGGAAGCGTTCAGTGCAGGATGCTCCTCCTGGTGAAGCTGCCACAGCAGAAACTTTTGTCTTTGAGAACCGCTCACCTTGCATTGCAATGTGTTGATATTGTGACATGCAGAAGGCCTTTGTTGGATGGATTCTGTGATTTCTCAGATGCGTAAATATCCTATGATGCTTGTGTACCCCCACAAAAAAGGGAAGCTTCTAAGCTATATGGCAATAGCATTGTGGGGTGAAAGTGGTTCTCTTGACAAAGCAGATAATACTTGAAATTTATATATCTCTTCATGACTTATTTCAGCAAACGCCTTTGACAATATCACTTGGGCATGTGGGAAATATTCCAGTTGCTCTCAACAATATGAGGAAAGGGAACCTCTTGAGATCAAGTGACTTGGTCAAAGTGACAGAACTAGTTGGTCACAGAAGAAGGATTAAGACTCACCTCTTCTGTTTCATACTATAGTTATTTAGATTATTTTAGGTACGGATTTTCATAACCCTCCAGCACATTTTTTGGTCAATACTATGTACTTGGCCAATATTTGTTTTATGCAACTTTACCTTCATTTATTTGTGGGACAAAGTAGACTGTGTTAAAAAAAAATCTCTCTCTCTTTTTTTTAAAAAGCTTTATTTGGGGAAGTTTTAAATACAAAGTGATCTGTTATTGAATGAGTTTAGGAGAAATGTGAGTTGTATTATCAATAGATTCTTCTATAGAAATAACTAAAACATTGCAGAATCCCACATATATTTTTTATTTTTTGTATTTTTAGTAGAGATGGGGTTTCACCATGTTGGCCAGGCTGGTCTCAAATTCCTGATCTCATGTGATCCACCCACCTCAGCCTCCCAAAGTACTGGGATTAGAGGCAGAGCCACCACGCCCGGCCTAGACTACCTTTAGGCTCGAATTTGCAACATTAACTCTTGCTTGGGCCTCTATCCTGCAGATTTTGGACTTGCCAGCGCCCGCAATTATGTGAGCCAGTCCCTTAAAATGAATCTCTCCTCTCTCCCTCCTATTGTTTTCTGTCCCATTCCCCTGATCAAGTACCTGACTGGATACTGTCCTAAGGCACAGAGCTCCCAGGAAGGATGTGACTTGTTCAAGTATTGTCAGATATTTTGACAAAGGAATGTCTTAATCATCACTTCGTTAGTGATCATAATCAGTGTCTATTACTTGAATTGATCTTTTATTTTTTCTTGAGCAAATCAACAAGTTGATTGAGTAAAAGTGACTAAATAGATGATTTGCTTTTCCCCCATAATTTAAATGTGTGGCTTTTTCATTATCAGGAAATCAGTGTTTGACTTTCAGTACATCTGAAAAGTCTTCTTGGCAGTCACATTCATCACATTTTACTCTGTAAACCATACTTCCTTGAAAATGGACATCTTCCTCATTAAATGTGTATAACACATTTTCTTTATCTATTCATCCTTCGACAAGCACTTAGATTGATTCTGTATCTTATCTATTGTGAATAGTGCTGTGATAAACACACGATTGCAGGTATCTTTTTGACATACTGTTATCAGTTCCTTTGGATATACTGTATATCCAGTAGTGGGATTGCCAGATTACATGGTAGTTCTATTTTAAACTTTTTGAGGAACCTCCATACTGTTTTCCATAGTGGCTGTACTAATTTACATTTTCATCAACAGTGTACAAGGGCTTCTTTTTCTCCATATCCTTGCCAACATGTGTTGTCCTTTTGGTAACAACCATCCTAACAAGTGTGATGGTTTTTCATTATGGTTTTAGTTTGCATTTCCCTGATGATTGGTAATGTTGAGCATTTTTCATACACCTGTTGGCCATTTGTATGTCTTCTTTTGAGGAATGTCCATTCAGGTCCTTTGCCCACTTTTTAATCAGGTTGTTTGTTTTCTTACTATTGAGTTTCTTTCTCCCTTTATCTCTTGACCAGAGTAGATTGATTATTTAAGCAATTGAACATTCATAGTGGTTTTTGGTGTGTTATGAGTTTCTGACTGGAGTCAATGACGTTTATGCACAGGCTTTTGGTTTTTAGCGGTTAGTATCATGACATTGAGATTGTGACACCTAAAAGAAAAGGAACATATTTCTTTAAATGTGTAAATTAGATTTTCCAGTGAATTATGGTTTTTTCAATACTTGAATGGTCAGATTTCATCTCTGAGCATACATTTTCTTTTGAGTCTATTAATTTACACTAATATTTCCTACAATTCAGAAACCAGAAAAAAGTTTACTGACTTTAAGCAGAGCACAAAGTCATACAGCAATTTTAAAGATACAGTTTTAATTTTAACAATTTATGGAGGCCCATGAGAATGTGGATATATTTGAAGAAAAAACGGCTTTATTTCATTTTAGCCAAATAGTCTATAATTAATGTTCTTCTGAGAATGCCTGTATTTCAAGCCAAATAAAAGCCACCATTTTAATTTTCACTAGTTTCCAGTGAGCCGTTTGGTGTATCATTCTTTCAGTTAATCAGTCTTTTAGTAATTCATTGATTCATTAAGTATTTTTGTCAGTTCTCCTCCTCCCTTAGACAAACATACCAGCAATTAGAGACAATGGGCATGCACAAAATGTCATGACGGATTATCCTGAGTGAGTTGCAGAAGTGCTGATGTGAATCTGTGGCTGGGGGATCATGTGGTATTACGGAGAAGGGCTTATGGAGCAGGGGCATTTGAGCAGGGTTGTGAAGGGTGCATAGATGTTGACCAATCAGCAATGAAGAGGAACATATTTAAGGAATAGCACAAGCAAATGGATTCAGTTGGAAATCTCAATGCTGAGGGAAGAATCTGTGAATAGTCATGTGAATTTATTTTCTCTTCTTTTAAGCACCCCTCTCCTATTTAAATACTTAGGCTAAAGCACTGCACGAATCAGCATTTCTCAGGATATGTTCTGAGGTATACCAGTTGTGTGAGATGTTCCTTGAAAAAGAGGCCAAATATGAGAAGTCCTGCAGTAAAAATCCTGTTTAACTTTGCTGATCCATTGTTGCCCACGTGAATTTAATGGTAGGATGACTTTTTTTTTTTTTTTTTTTTTTTGAGATGGAGTCTCTGTCACCCAGGCTGGAGTGCAGTGGTGCGGTCTTGGCTCACTGCGACCTCCACCTCCCGGGTTCAAGTGATTCTCCTGCCTCAGCCTCCTGAGTTGCTGGGATTACAGGCGCCCACCACCACGCCCAGCTAATTTTTGTATTTTTAGTAGAGACGGGGTTTCATCATGTTGGCCAGGCTGGTCTCGAACTCCTGATCTCAGGTGATCCACCTGCCTCAGCCTCCCAAAGTGCTGGGATTACAGGTATGAGCCATGGTGCCCTGCCTACAGTGGCTTTTTAACATTCTGTGGAATCTGTGTTCCATGGAGCATTGTTTAGGTAACATTCATCTAAAATAATATCCAACATTAGCTTTCTGTAAAAGAAATATCCTACCCTGTTTCCAGACAAATCTGTAGAAGAAGCTTCAGGTGGCCACATGCACATTGTAGCTCTGTTTAGACTAGTAGGCTAGGATCTCCTCATTCATTTTATAATTCTCTCTTCTCATCCTGAATTGGCAACTTTTTAAATTTTATAATGGATAATAAAAACAAAAGAACTTACGTATGGTTACATAATCTGATGCATCTATGTCAAACAAATATAACACCATTATTATTTAATAGATAATAATTATTTGTTGAAAGAATGTTTATTTTGAGAGACCTCAGTTGTTTGGCTTGGCAGATCTATTGCTGGGGGAGTAACAATTACAACGCGCAACTCTCTCGCTGGGAGAGGTGATGATATTAAAATATTCCCATCTACAGTTCTTTTTGAGTAAAAAGGAAATATAGTTTATAAATAAATTAAAAAGAGAATTCCTTTAATCATGTATGTGTGTCTGTATGCATAAAATTGAGTCATGTGCACGTTATTTAAAAATTGAAATCTGAAGAATGGTATCTTAACCAGTTGTCTCTCTTAAATGGGAAAGTTAAGCATTCACGGAAAGGAGCTGATTATCTTGTTCATTGTGCATAGAAAGCATACCCGAAGATCTTGAATTTTTGTAAGATTGCAGGCTTTCAAAATTCTGACAGGGCTGCTTCTAAATTAGTCAATGTTGAGGGCTGTCTTTTTGTAGGATGACAACTGGTTGGTGTTGCTCCATTTTTATTGAAAAAAGAAAACTATCAAAAATGGCTCCACCATCTGTTGGATATGAAGCATTGTACTATGATAGTGTGTAATGAGGAAAGGCTGTTGCCGGGATATCATCTGAGACCCCTTTTAAGATACAAAATGTGATAAATCAGGGGAAAAAGGCCTACTTCTGTCAGGTTTAAGTATTTAGAAGAGCTGTATAAGTAGGTTATAGGGAGATATTGGTCCTTTCTTGTTTGTGTACACAGCAGACTTTCCTACCTTCTCTCCTTGATTTCTTGGGGAATGTTATTTTTGAACAAGAAAGGAAAAGTCTTCCTTGGAGGGCTTAATTAAATGGTTCAATGGAGTTAACTACTTTTACTTTTCATGTGGTTTAATTCTCTAAGTGAAAGCAAAGGCTCTCTGTAAAAGTCATTTGTTTTTGTTAATCAAAATGAATGCGTAATTCTTATCAGGTGAAAGAGAAAATTGTTGCATAAAGAGCTGTGGTCTGCAGAAAGAATCCAGAAGTTTGCTGGCCAATGGTTAAAAACCGGCTCTCTCGGAGAGCAAAAGGGCGTGATTTTCGATGTTTGCCATGTTCTGTGGTGAAAAGTACTGCCACCATGATAAATTTCTTTTTATTTATTCATTTAACTTTAAGTTCTGGGGTACAGGTACAGCCACCATGGTAAATTTCAAGCCATCAACCTGGTGTTACACAATCTGAAGTTGGAAAGAACGGCACAAATGCACGTCCTGATGGCATTTTCCCTTACAAATACAAGGGATGTGAGTAAAACCAGAGACGATAATATAATGTAGTAACATAATTAGGGAGTGAAGAGATTTGAACATTTATTACCTTTGCTTTTATTACCATTGATTTAACTGTAAGTTGATACCATTTAATTTTTAGTAATGGCTGTATTTAGCAACTTACTCATAAAAATTCTCAAAAAGTGCACAGTCAGCTCCCATGAGCCAGTGTGGGCCAGGTCTCGCTCACTGCTGGCAGATGGGTCTGTGTTAGGTTTTTGGATCCAACACTTACCAGCTGTGTAATCTCTCAGACATACGTTCCTTGGGCCCAAAGTGAGGAAAATGAGAGTATGTACCTCAAAAGGTTGTTGGGAGGATTAACTGAGATACTGAATACAGAGTTCTTGGAGAAGTTCCCAGCACCTTACTAAGTGCTCAGTAAATGTAAGTTATTTCTAGCATTAGAGCTTTGGAAGTTAGGCATTCTTAATCACAGGATGAGATAGAAGGTCCGTACAAGATACAGGTCACAAAGACCCTGCTGATAAAACAGGATGCTGTAGGGAAGCCTGACAAAACCACCAAAACCAAGATGGCGATGAAAGTCACCTCTGGTTGTCCTCACTGCTCATTAAATGCTAATTATAATGCATTAGTATGCTAAAAGGTGGAGAGTGGGAGGAGAGTGAAGATTGAAAAACTATCAAGTATTATGCTGATTACCTGGGTAACAAAATTATCTGTACACAAAACCCCCACAACATGCAGTTTACCCATGTAACAAATCTGCACATGTACCCCTTAAACCTAAAGTAAAAGTTGAAAAGTATATTATTCCATTGTATTGCTATAAGGAACTACCTGATATGGATAATTAATAAAGAAAAAAGGCCTAATTGGCTCATGATTCCACATGCTGCACAGGAAGCATGGCTGGGGAGGCCTCAGGAAACTTACGATCATGGTGAAAAGTGAAGAGGAGGCAGCATGTGTTGCATAGCTGGAGCAGGAGGAAGAGGGCTAAGGGGAAGGTGCTACACACTTTAAACAACCAGATCTCATGAGAACTCACTCACTCTCACGAGATAGCAAGTGGGAAATCCACCCTATGATCCAATTACCTCCAACCAGGCCTGTCCTCCAACACTGGGGATTACAATTTGACATGAGATTTGGGCAGGGACACAAATCCAAACCATAAAGAAAAAAGAGAAATGTGATTCCTAGGGTTGGTAGTGGGGCCTGCTGGAAGGTGTTTGGGTCATGGGGGTGGATCCCTCATGAATGGCTTGGTGCCTTCCCACGGTAATGAGTGAGTTCTCAGTCTGTTAGTTCACATGACAGCTGGTTGTTTAAAGGAGACTGGCACCTCCTTCTCTCCTGTATTTCTCCCTCTCTCACCATGTGACACACCTGCTCCCCCTTCACCTTCTGCCATGATTGGAAGCTTCCTGAGGCCTCAGTGGAAACAGATGCTGGTGCCATGCCCCCTGTGCAGTTTGCAGAACTGTGAGCCAAATAAACTCCCCTCACTCCCTCCTTCCTTCCCTCCCTCCCTCCTTTCCTTCCTTCCCTCCTTCCTTTCCTCCCTACCTCCCTTCCTTCCTTCTTTCCTTTCTTTCTCTTTTTTCTCTCTTTCTCAGTTGGAGTCTCACTCCGTCACCAGGCTGGAGTGCAGTGGTGCAATCTCGGCTCACTGCAACCTCCTACTCCCTGGTTCAAGCGATTCTCCTGCCTCAGCCTCCCAAGTGGCTGGGATTACAGGCACGTGCCACCATGCCCAGCTGATTTTTGTATTTTTAGTAGAGATGGGATTTCACCATGTTGTCCAAGATGGTCTCAATCTCCTGATCTCATGAGCTGCCCGCCTCGGCCTCCTAAAGTGCTGGGATTACAGGTGTGAGCCACCGACCCCAACAAACCCTCTTTCTTTAGAGATTACCCAGTCTCGGGTATTCTTATAGCAAGACAAACAGACTAACAGTTGGTATTTCAAAAATATTTTCTGGCTGCATAACCCTATGCTGTTAAACCCCTATGCCACTCAAAAGGAGCATCCCACATGTCACAGTCTGCTGCGTCCTCCCATTCTTTATGCTTAATTTTTTTCCTGCTTGCTTCTCTGAGGTCTGTATTTTTCAAACTGTGGATTGGCTCCATTTACTGAGTCAGGACATTGATTTAGTAGGTCAAGACCAACATTAAGAAAAAAGGAATATACTGGAATGAAATAGAAAAAGTTAAAGGGCATCACACAAAATTAGTCTAGGTATTATTCCAAAGCTTGCATTTTATATGCATCTGTGCGTGTACTGAGCTGTGAGGTGAGATGTATCTCTTACTGTGGGCTCTAATCAGTTTTAAAAACACCATTTTAAGTCATGTTCAGCGGTCACTGAATTTTTTATATAATTTAGTTCTCTCTTGAATTTTCTTGTTGTCATAGAAAAATGTCCTATATCAGTTTTTATATTTATAACCATCTGATGTTTGACGAACCTGACAAAAACAAGCAATGGGGAAAGCATTCCCTATTTAATAAATGGTGCTGGGAAAACTGGCTAGCTATATGCAGAAAACTGAAACTGGACCCCTTTCTACACCTTATGCAAAAAATAACTCAAGATGGATTGAAGACTTAAATGTAAAACCCAAACCCATAAAAACTCTAGAAGAAAACCTAGGGAATACCATTCAGGGCATAGGCATGGGGAAAGACTTCATGACTAAAATACCAAAACAATTGCAACAAAAGCCAAAACTGACAAAGGAGATCTAATCAAACTAAAGAGCATCTGCTCAGCAAAAGAAACTATCATGAGGGTGAACAGGCAACTTACAGAATGGGAGAAAATTTTTGCAGTCTACCCATTGGACACAAGTCTAATATCCAGAATCTACAAGGAACTTAAACAAATTTACAAGAAAAAACAAATAACCCCATCAAAAAGTGGGCGAAGGATAAGGGCAGACACTTCTTAAAGGAAGACATTTATGTGACCAACAAACATATGAAACAAAACTCATCATTGCTGGTCGTTAGAGAAATGCAAATCAAAACCACAGTGAGATACCATCTCACACCAGTCAGAATGGCGATCATTAAAAAGTCTGGAAACAACAGATGCTGGCGAGGATGTGGAAAATGCTTTTACACTGTTGGTGGGAGTGTAAAATTAGTCCAACCATTGTGGAAGACAGTGTGGTGATTCCTCAGGGATCTAGAACCAGAAATACCATTTGACCCAGCAGTTCCAATACTGGATATATACTCAAAGGATTATAAATCATTTTATTATAAAGACTCATGCACACGTCTGGTTATTGCAGCACTATTTACAATAGCAAAGCCTTGTAACCAACCCAAATGCCCATCAATGATAGTAGACTGGATAAAGAAAATGTGGCACATATATACTATGGAATACTATGCAGCCATAAAAAAAATGAGTTCATGTCTTTTGGAGGGACATGGATAAAGCTGGAAGCCATAATTCTCAGCAAACTAACACAGGAATGGAAAACCAAGCACCACATTTTCTCACTCATAAGTAGGAGTTGGACAATGAGAACACATGGAAACAGGGAGGAGAATATCACGTGCTGGGGCCTGTCTGGGGGTGGGAGGCAAAAGGAGGGAGAGCATTAGGACAAATGCCTAATGCATGCGGGGGCATAAAACCTAGATAACGGGTTGATAGGTGCAGCAAACAACCATGGCACATGTATACCTATGTAAAAAACCTGCATGTTCTGCACATGTATCCCAGAACTTAAAGTAAAATTAAAAAAATATATATAGAGAGTGCATGGGTTATAACTTTGAGTTGCTACTTGCCTGAAAATGTTGTGCTTTTCCCCTCACAGGTAGTGATTTTGCTCTCAAAATCTTAAAGGCATAGTTTTGCTGATAAGAATATGTGATATAACTTTATAGGCAAACTTTTCTCTCTCTCTATAAGGTTTCTGAAGATTCTACTTTTCGATTCTGAAATCGCCCTAGGGTATGTCTCATAAAGATATTTTGCTCGTTCTGCTGGACACTTAGTTTGTTCTGCAGAGGTGAAGATGCAAGTGGTTCTTATTCCCTTTCTTGTTTCTGAACCTCCTGTTAAATGTATTTGTCTACAGTTTCCTTAGCTTTTCTCTCATTTTGTTCATTTATCTTTTTGCTCTTCATTAGGGGAGTTGCTTTTTGATCTCCAATTTATCTTGAAGATCACTAGTTTGATTGTTCATTCCATTATTCTCTCTATATTGGCTATTTTATTTCAACAATCATATATTTTTATAAAATTAACTTTTTAAATTTTATGTAGCATAAAATTTATTCTTTTTGAAATATGATTCTATGAGTTTTGACAAACCCATATAGTTGAGTTACCAGTGCTACAATCAGAGTGTGGAACATTTCGTCACTCCCCAAAATTCTCTCCTGTGGCCCCTTTGTGGTGAACCTGCCCTGACCCTCACCCTCACCCACATGAACCACTAATTTCAATAACTATATTTTAGTTTTTCAGTGGCTCCTTGGTATTTCTGATTTCCATTTTTTCTTTGCAATTTGTTCTTTATTGATCTAACTTGATTGTGTTGTCATATTCAAAACCATGTGATGTCATATCCTCTTGAATGGTTTTCAGGGTTCTCATGCATGAATTATCTGCTTCTCCCAGGGCAGCCATGTTCTCTTCTGCTCCCTCTCCCCCACCCCTTCCGTCCCCACCCTCATTTTCATCTTTGTTCTTTTCTTTCTTGCTGTTGGGTTTTCTTAAATGACTGAATGGTCGCTGGCTGTTTGTTCATTTTTAGGAGCAAAGAGGAGGCTGAATGGCACAGGTAGCCAGAATGGGTTTCCGGTGCAATGGGGAGGGCCTGATTCCTGAGCAGGTCTTGGTTTTGACTGGGAATGCTGACTGTGGGTTTCTACAAGTGCTGTGTGTGGCCAGGGGTGTCACAGACCAGCTTCTGTAAGGTGCATAGGTGGGAATAGCTAGGTGAAGAACCTCTCAAGTTCCTGGAATAAACAAAACAAACAAAAGTAAGAGGGGCTGTATTCCAGGGGTCAAGAGCTTTAGAATATTCTACCCTTGAGTAGTGTTGCTTCCCCTACCTGGTGTCTGACGTGGAGATCCACAAGTCACCTCCAGGCCTATCTTCTTCATCTCTGGCTTCAAGACAGGATATGTCTGTGCTCAGGTGAATGGTTCACTCTCTTGAGAGACAAGCTTAGGTCTGTGACTGGGGTAGATGCCTCTTCTGCTGGAGGAACGTGCTTTGCTTATATGGAGTAAAAGGAAGGTGCAAGGGACCTGAGTAGCCAGCTGATCTGAGTGCACTTTTTGAATAGCCTGGCCATTGTGGCCCTAGTGACATTTCCAGAGCCCCTATCTATTTGATATTACTGGCTGTTTTTTCTATCAATCTGCTCCTATCCATTGACTATCAACTAAAGTCTTCTTTCTTTCCTCTTTACTGTTAATGCTTTTATTCTTTATTTTAAAAATTTTAAAATTTGAGACAGAGCCTTGCTGTGTCACCCAGGCTGGAGTGCAGTGGTGTAATTATGGCTCACTGGAGGCTTGACCTCCCAGGATCAAATGATCTTCCCACTTCAGCCTCCAGAGTAGGTGGGACCATAGGTGCATACCACTACACCTGGCCAAATTGAGAATATTTTATAGGGAAGAGGTCTTGCTATGTTGCCCAGGCTGGTCTCTGGGCTCAAGTGATCCTCCTGTCTTGGCCTCCCAAAGTGCTGCAATTTTAGGAATGAGCCATTGTACCTGGGCTTTTATTCTTTTTTTTTTTTTTTTTCTTTTGAGACTCCAGCTTTGTCACCCAGGCTAGAGTGCTGTGATGCAGTCTTGGCTGACTGCACCCTCTGCCTCCTGGGTTCAAACAGTTCTCTTGCCTCAGCCTCCTGAGTACCTGGAATTACAGGTGCATGCCACCATGCCCAGCTGGTGTTTGTATTTTTGGTACAGATAGGATTTCACTATACTGGCCAGGCTTGTCTCGATCTCTTGACCTCAAGTGATCCACCTGTCTCGGCCTTCCAAAGTGCTGGGATTACAGGCCTGAGCCACTGTGGGTGGCCCTTTTATTCTTTTAACAACTCTCCCTCTTTCTTCCTCTCTCTGTATGTATGTGCATGCTATATATGTATATATGTATATTTAAAAATATTTCAGTTGGGCTTTGGGTGGGGAGGTGCTTGGTTTACCATTTGAGTTAGAAGAAAATCTGTATGATTTTGAAGGTAATAAGGGTATTTATTTTAAAATATGGTACCTACTTCAGACCTTCCACAAAATCCTTCTTTTCTTCCTATGCCATTAACCTGTGATGGTAAAGGTTTAAAGCTGGAACTCTTTCTCCTGATCCAAGGCACTGAACACAGCAGAAGTATAATGACCTATGGAGTTTTAGTTTAATTACAAAACCAATGACCAGGAATAAGTATGTTTAAAGAAGAGCTGATATATTTTGTGGTTAGACTCTGCCTTGAAGTACCTAGGCAGAGAATGTGATTTCCTTATTGAGTTGCTTGGAAGAGGTGAAGAGAATAGTCGGGGGACACAGTAGTTGACAATGTTGTACACAGTGCTTAGTTCATTTTCTTTAACACATACTGTTGTAAGATATCCTACTTTTGGGGAACAGGGGTAGGGAGAAGGAGAGCATCAGAATAAATAGCTAGTGGACTGGGCATGGTGGCTTATGCCTATAATCTCAACACTTTGGGAGGCTGAAGTGGGTGGATCACTTGAGGCTAGGAGTTCAAAACCAGTCTGGCCAACATGGCGAAACTCTGTCTCTACTAAAAATACAAAAATTAGCCAGATATAGTGGCAGGTGCCTGTAATCCAGCTACTCAGGAGGCTGAGGCATGAGAATCACTTGGGCCCAGCAGACGGAGGTTACAGCGAGTCAAGATTGCACCACCACACTCCAGCCTTGGCAACAGAGCGAGACTCCAGCCTGGGCAACAGAGTAAGACTCTGTCTCAAAAATAAATAAATAAGAAAGAATAAATAGCTAATGCATGCTGGGCTTAATACCTAGGTGATGGATTGATAGGTGCAGCAAACCACCATGGCAGATGTCTTCCTGTGTAACAAATCTGCCGATCCTGCACATGTATCCTGGAACTTAAAAGAAAATAAAAATTTTAAAAAGATGCTAATTTTGGTATAATTTTTCCTTCCCTCTGTCTATCCTGAAAAACCATATTTAAATGAATTTAATGTATAAAATTTGGAACTTAATAAATTGGAGTGCATTAGACAGTTTCCTCCTCTCCCCCAAAATAGTTCTTTAATTCCACAGTGGAGGCGAATGGTTATATAGATGTTAGTCTGTTCAAATTGCTTTTGTGGCCATACAAGTTAGGAAATAATGGATCTGCAAGTTGTCAAATAAGTAGAGTCTATGGATTGCAAGACTTATCCTGTGCTCCAAGATGTCTGGCAACAGGTGCCTGCATTACTGTGCTGAGAAGAAGGTTGGATCTTTTCTGGACTCTGCTGATAGTGGTGTGATTAGTAATGTCTGCCCTGAGCACAGGAGGTAGCCCATAAGCTAGGCATAGACCATTACGCCAGTGGTGGTGGTGGTTCTTGTTATTTTTATTGTTAATTATTAGTTTTCCACAATTTATTTAGCTTACTTATTACTTTGGGCCATAAATTTATCTATGAGTCTATAATATTTTAATGGAAAATATATAGCTGAATGTAATATGACATTTCTAGTTTTGTATAGGTCATTTTTTTTTGAGATAAGGTCTTGCTCTGTTGCCTAGGCTGGAGTGCAGTGGCGCGCAATCACAGCTTACTGCAAACTCAATCTCCCAGACTCAAGCGATCCTTCCGCTTTAGCATCCCTAGTAGCTGAGACTACAGGTGTGTGCCATCACACTCAGCTAATTTTTATATTTTTTCGTAGAGATGAGGTTTCACCACGTTGCCCAGACAGGTCTCAAACTCCCTGACTCAAGCAATCCACCTACCTCGGCCTCCCAAAATGTTGGGAATACCAGCACGAGCCACTGTGCCCAGCCTGGTCTTTTCTTTTCTTTTTTTAAAAAATATTTTATTTTTTTATTTGAAGATGTAGTTTCATATGAGAGCCAAGTGAGATATTGATATTTTATCATACAATTTTCAATAAGAGATTTCTGTTCTACATGGGTGAATTTTGAGAGTGACAGAGAAGATTTAAGTTTTAATATTTGTGATATATTCTTATAAGTGGAAACTAAACATTTACATATTTATGTCCATCTACACATGGTCTTTTCTTAAAAATAGAATTATTTTATGGTTTCCCCCCTCTTCGGCTTTAAATAATTATTTTTGTTCATGTTGCATATTTGCTATAGGTATGATACTTATTATTTATGGTCTTTAACAAAGGAAACGAATGTGATCCTTCTTGTGCTTCTAATGTTCTGTTTTCTTATAAACTTTGTTTTGATATTTTTCAGACTATAGTCATGTCTTAGATACTCGAGTCCCAAATCTGCATGTGTTCCTCTTGGCTATAATCAACAGTGCCGGTTGGTGTTCCTGGGCACAAATCATAGTGCTGTTCGATGTCACACATTTCCTTGTTTGTGTATTCCCATGATCAATATCAGCAACAGCACAGGGACTCTCCTCCACCAGCTCTTATTTTTCTTAAACAACATGTAGGGTTGTGTGTGTGTGTGTGTATTAATTTCTCGCCTTTTACACCATAATTCAAAATCTAGGTGACATGTTCTAATAGCCGATAAGCATTTCATAGTGGGGTAGGTCAGGTTTACTGTGTAATCCCTTTGATAATGTCTTCTTTTATAAATACATGAGAGAAGTTGCAATTGAGTCCTGCTGAGGAAGTAGATCAATAGGTGGCAAGTTGTTTGACCCTTCAAGCCAGAAGGAGAATTTGGTAAATTGTTAGACAGGTTATTGACTGCCCTTTAGAGAGCCGGGGTTTGGATTCTGTAACTCCTTTCAGCTGGGGCTTGTATTTCATGTACGAGAGGCCTACATTATCATAATCCATTTTTCGCTTTTATGTTATCCATCAGCAGCTCTCATAAGTCTGCTTTCTGAAGGGTATTCCCCATGTACGTGCTTTAATTCACCATCTTTTAAAAAAATTATAAAATTGATGTTTTGCAACCAGAGGCATTATATGTGAGTTGTTTATGGAGGTGCTGCTACAGGGAAGAAGATTAATGGTAGAATTAAGAACAAGATGATGGCTGTGGAAGGAAATTCATGAACAGACATTGTGTCAGTGCCATAGGAAGACAGGCTCAAGAAGCATATTAGACCCCAAAATCCTAGAAGAATATCAGGCTTATAATCATTATAATCATGTCTTTGACTGATGTTAAATGGTGCTAATGTACATTAACAAATTTTTACTTAAGTGGCTTGATTAGGTGGAAAATGCCCAGATTGACCCCAATATGTAAAAAAGGTATTATCTTAAAATGTCTCTACCTATTAAATGGTGATTCTCCTGGCACTGCTCAAATGGGAAATCTGTGGAAATACTGGAATTGTTGCACTTATGTTATCATCTGAGACTAAAATATTTGATGGGAGAATTTCTTCATTTACACATAACTCAATTGAGATTATTTTTGTGAATTATTAATAGCTTATACTATTTCCTAGGACATTTTATTCATTTGAGTTTTTAAGAATTTTTTTTTTTATTCAAGGGAAAAAATGTTCAGTTTTTCTTGTTCCCTCATATAATAGGCTGTTTTGCTGAAACTAACAGACAATCTTTTATGTGCAATGAATGTAAGTTTTAAAGTCTTTTTATGGGGAATAAAATGTGAAGACTAGTAAAGCGAGTGTTTGTATACTCTGTCCTGGAAGAAGTGAGTGAAGGAGGCCCAGGGCTTGGCTTCTGAGGATTCAGGCTTCTGTAACTTGGGCTCCCAGTGGGAAAGAAAGAAAATGACAGGAGAAGAAACTGCCCAGGCAGCAGAGGCATCTGCAAAAGCAAGTGCCCGACTCCGTTTTGTTCTTGCTGCGGCAGCTTGGAGCTGGCTTCAGTTCAGATTTCTAGGCATTGGAGGAGGTCTTCCTTAAACAAATCTGTTAACATTTTTGTTTTTGGGAGAACACAGCGCCACATAGATGTAAATTCACCAGTTCGTATTTCTGCTTGAAGCTGCTCCATCTCCCTGCTCCCCTGGGCCTCCCATCCTGGCAGGAGTAGGCGTGGTTTTGGTCTATCCAATCTTCATCGCTATGCCTGGTTTCTGTCCTGTGGTTCTCAGGCTGTGTTTGTTCCTGTTGTTCCCTCTGCCAAGGGAAACCTCTTTGTGTTGAGCGCGGGGCTCTTTGGACCTCTGCAGCTCTGAGCTTTCTTTTCCTTGGGTAGTTGTGGTGTCAGCAGTATTCTCATTGTGAGCAGGTGATGGCTGGCCCCTGTAGGGTTTATCATAATCCTCTTTCTCTCTGTCTCTCCTCCTGTGTCTCTGCCTCCACCCTAGTGACATGCTGTTTCCTTTTCTCACTTGATCTGGGCTTAAATGCAGACATCCTCAGTGAAGCTAACTCAGATGGGGCAGACGTCCACGAATAGAGCCAGTGTCACAACAGAGAGAATCTTTCTTTCTACTGTTCTGTTCTCATTCCATATGGCGCATGCAGGCATCACGCTTTTTCCTCCACGTGGGTGCTACTGGAGGCAGGGTGATGGTCATCAGTGCACACTGGTGTGTCCTCATGGTAATTTGTAGCCAGGCCTCCTCTGATCTTTCAGATGCCATATTTGATTGGTGAATGCCATGATGTTCTGGTGGTAAGTGGTTTGAATACCATCCCTGCATGGAGACATGACTCATATCATTGTCACAAATTTCATATTTGACATATTGGATATCTTTACTCAGTTTGTATTTCCTTGCATCACCCAGCAATAGTAGGGAGATGGTGTTGAAATTTCTCATTATGTTGGTGGAATGCCAATTTTCCCATCTTATCAATTTTTCATGCTCTCTATGAATTTATATGTATACATACATATTTAAAATTTTTTTGAGGCTAATATTAGGCATATTTACATTTAGAATAATACTTATTTTGGTGAATTGAACCATTGAATGTTAAACACTATGTAGTGTCTCTATTCTTAACACTTTTATTTTATTTAAAAAAATTTTTAATTTTTTTTGAACTTTAAAGACGAGATTTATTGGAGAAAACAAAAAACCCAGAACCCAAAGAATGGGATTTTACATCTCAAGATATCTCCCAGGTAATAAGTCTACAAATTACAAATCATATTCAGAGAAGATATATTTGTACACATTTTACATTTATTCAGGAGCGGGACATTAATTAATCCCCCGTTTCTGTTTTAACAGGGGGCAAGGTAGGGGAGAGGGGAAAAACAGTTTTGGATACAACTATTTGTAAGGAGAGTAGACATGAAGAGGGCAAACTCTAGCTTTTCATTGTCTATAATCAATGGGGTTTTTTTAAAGATGGTTTTTTTTTTTTCAATTTTCAGTGTCACTTTAAAAGCTCACTTCTTAGCTACTAGCCAGTCCACACCAATTATTTAAATTCACTTGGTACACAACTTTGTCCACTGGGTAAATGATATTTATTATGCCCACTGTTGCAGCATGCATAAACCAATACCCCTGCATGGCTGAACAGGACCTAATCTAGGAACGATGGGAGAAGGGCTTGCAAACCAAGATCAAGGTGTCATTTCTCTGCTAAAACTGTCTACCAAGCTGATCCTTACAAAGATGTACATAAAAGGAGGCAAGTTTAGCTATTGTGTTGCAAGAGAAACCAGGACCTTGTTAAACAGTTCTCTCCATTACCATTTATTCTCTCAAAGGAAGCTTAAAAAAAAAAAGAAAGGAAAAACAACACATTGGTCTGGCCACCTCATAAATCCAACAAGCACTGGTGTGGCATTTCAGTGGAGAAGGAAACTTGGGGGGGGGGGGAAAAACCCATCAAGGTTGTAAAAAAGGCTCCCAATTTAACTGTCCCTGTCCCTATTTTCCAACTTTATTCACCACCCAAGACCATCCATTATTTTAGAGCACTCTGATCTATAAAAGGGTCAAAGCATCAGGAGCAGGCAAGGAGTGAGAACCAAAAGGTATCCAGAAACCGATTTGCTTGAGAAAAGCCGCAATTCTTCCTTTCACCGTTCTCCATGGCTGAGAGAGAAAATGCCCAAGAGATCATCTATGTGACTTAGAGACTGCTTTTTGGGAGGTTAAGAGTAGCATGAAGAACTTAAGATGACAAGAGTCTAAATTTTTAGTTTCAGAGTTTCAACAGAATGTGGATATATTAGAACTTTAAAAAAGGACAATGTTTAGAAAGGGTAAGACCAGGACACACCAAACATTGGGAATTACCACAACTCCCAACTGCGCCAGAAAATAACCATTCATGTGTTTGCTGGAGGTCACACAATTTTCCCCTATTACCTGGTGCAAAATGATTCATCGCCTCCCAAAAGCTTCTTTTCAAACCATTTATTTTGTCCCATTTATTTTGGTCCGATGCAGTCCTATTCTTTATAGCCTATAGACCCACTCCCAACAGGGTAGAAAAAATGAAGGAATTCCCCCTAGGCTGGCCCCCAAAACTCAGAATTAAATAAGAGGAGGGGCTGGCAGCCTCCTGGAGACTAAAACAACTTGAGGCTAAATCTACCTTTCTGGGAGTGGAAAATTTATTCAGATAATGTTTGAGAATTCATATATGCCACGATAAAATAAAAACTAAAAGGTAGTTTCCTTATACATTCCTCCCCTACTGCCCAACCAGATTCCAGACGTTGTATCACTGTCATTACCATTTCTGCTAAATGGAGGCCCCTAGGCACTAATCACACTGGCAACTGCATGGTGTCATAACGCACCACAACTTTTCCAGTAAAAAGCCATAGTCTCTTTCTCTGTGGCGATATTGGCAATTCTCCAGTTACTTCAATACTTTAAAGGCTGCCGCAGCATGCAAAAGAATGTTTTTTTTTTTTTTTTTTTTTTTAAGGTAAGAAAGGTCTCCAGGAGATGGTGAATTTTATTTTGTCTTGTCTGGATAGAGGTTTGATTTGCTCTCGAATGTTCCAGGATGGAGAGAAACTAGGGAGAAAGCACAGGATATTGAGGTCTATTCTGTGTAATCTTCTCCCTCGTTTTAGTCTTCACCATCAAAGGAGAGAGCAGCATACTTGCTTGCAGAACTGAACTTAGAAGCTGGATTTTCCTCAGGTTTCTTTGGCTCAGGTGTAGACCTGGAGTCTTCATCCTTTTTGCCATCTTTCCTATCTGACTCCTTTCAATGGTCTTAGTTCCCTCTGTCTCTTGGACCACGGCTAGAGTTCCCAGTTTGACCTTTTGGGACATTCATCACATCTACTTTATTTTCATCTTTCCTTGCTGGTTCTTGCTCAGAAAGTTGAGCTGGAGCTACCTTTCCCCCACCACTTGTAGCGGAATGGTGCTCTGTGTCTGAGCTTTGAGATGGAGCAGGAGGGTGGGAACTTCGCTTCACCCAGGCATTTTCCTTTGGTGGAGGGGCTGGCATTACCTTTAGGGATTGATCAGTTTTGGGAGGTTTAGAAATTGGCGAGTGACAATCTTCCTCCTTATTGACTATTTCATTTTCTAGAGACTTCTCCCTCTCTCTCCCGTGCCTCCTGGTCTGACTGACTTCTGCCGGACGTGGCGGAGGCGCCAGTCTGCGATGACTCACTTCCTGTCCTCGACACTTCCGGTTCCTGAGTTTCTTCACTTCGCCAGCTTGGATGTCTCTCCCGAGGCCGTTGTTCTAGTTTTGGCTCATCCGGCTGATGCTGCAACTTCTCTTGTTCCTTCTGTAGTGTTCTTCTACTTCTCTTTCTCTAGTTGTTCCTCCAAAGATAGAAGCAGCTTGACTGGACTGGGAGGTACTAGCAGAGGAATCATCTTCCTTAGGAGTACTCCGAGGCTTCAGATTCAGTTTGGGTCTTTGTGTGTGTGTGTGGGGGGGGGGGGGCAACCGCTATCATCACGCCTATGATCACCCCGAGAGTAATCATCTCAAGCTCCACGAACGGTCATCCCGTGTTGGTCTTCATAACAGTCCCTGCCTCCCTTATACTCATCGTCCCTGCGGTACCCACTGCCAAATGCTCTTGTGCCACTGTTTATCCGGGAATCATGGCCTCTAGCATCGTCTCTGCTGCCTGGGTCATCATAGCGATTCCGGCTGCCATATTGATCCATATCCCTGAGTGGCCAGGGCCATCCTGATACCCATCCTGATATCCATTGCGATATCCGTCTGAATCATAATGATCTCAATACTTGTCTCCAAAGTTATCATCACCTCTTCTAGGCAGATAGTCATCAAAGCTGTCTGTGGCAGGATGAGCTCTCTCTAGTCAGTATCTGTTTTGTCAGAATCCCAATTTCTATCACGGCCTAAAGAACGATCGAACCCGCCTTTATTCTGTGCTTTATCAGCTACGTCTGCTGGAATTCTCCGGTTGCCTAGAGACTCTCCATTGAGACCCCGGGCACTGAACAGGGGAATCCAAGTTCTCAAATTCAGCATAACCAAAACCTTTCAACCTTTCTGGATTGCTGGGTTCATGTGGTAAACGCACTGCACTGATATTTAATCCTCTAAAGAATTCCTTAATTGACTCTTATGTCACATCGTAGGTTAGATTCCCCAGAAAAGCAGTGTAGGGTGGGGATTTGAGAAGACGGCTCCGGTGGATATTGGATTCCCGAGCAGCGGGTGGAGCAGTGGGAAGGACGGAATGGTCAATTAATTGGAGGCGCCCTATACACATCATCAGCATTACAGTGCCAAGTTGCTGAAGCATCTCCTTCCAGGTCATCTGTTTCTTCAGCTCAGCTGACTGGTTTGGAAACACAGGTGCTTCCTCCACCAGTCCCCACATCCTCAGCTAAAAAGTCTGTTAGGGAGATAGTCTTCCCCTTTTTATTCTTTTTTTTTTGCTGAGGCTGCCTTGCTGGGAGAGGGAAAGTAACACTTTTATTTTAAAAAGGGTTTTGTCTCATATTAGTATAGCTATTTTATAGTGGAATTTAAAAGTATGACAATATCAGTCTTTTAGCTGGCAAATATTGCCCATTTACATATTTATGATTATTGAATTGTTTCTCCTAACTTAAATTTCTTTTTGTCCTGTTTCTTCTACGCTCGTTTCTCTCTGTCTTCATTCTTCTTTTTTAAATTATATTAAGTTAGATTGTTGGCTCTTCTAAAAAATTTGATATTTTCCCTTTTGTAGGATTTGAATTTATGTAATCTTATTTCCATTTTTTGTGGTTATACCTAAAATGTTATTGCATGTGTTTAAACAAAGTCTAAGAAATCAGTAATATTCTAGCCTTTCTCATGAAGAATAGAAAGATCTTAGAATACTTTAATTCTCATATACGCTCTCAACTTGTTGTCCAGTATTTTAGCTTTGTCTTTTAAAAAAAAATCCTATATGGTAGACATTGTTATTATTCTACACAATGTGTATGTGTGTGTGTGTGTGTGTGTGTGTGTGCCTGTGCACACCTGTATGCACATTTACATTTTATTTGCTTGCCGCCCTCCTTTTTTGCATTTTAGCTTTTCCTTCTGGAATTATTTTCTTTCTTCCTGGCATTGTAGCCTTTATAATAAGTAGCTTCATAGAAGACCTAATGGTGGTAATCTCTCTGAGTCTGTTTATTTTTAAATTTTTATTTATTAATTTTTTTGAGATGGAGTCTTGCTCTGTTGTCCAGGCTGGTGTGCGGTGGCATGATCTAGGCTCACTGCAACCCCTGCCTCCTGGCTTCAAGAGATTCTCCTGCCTCAGCCTACCAAGTAGCTGGGATTACACATGTGCACTACCATGCCTGGCTAATTTTTGTATTTTTATTAGAGACAGGGTTTCACCATGTTGGTCAGGCTGGTCTCGAACTCCTGACCTAGGTGATGTGATCTGCCTGCCTTGGCCTCCCAAAGTGCTGGGATTACAAGCGTGAGCCACTGCCTCGGCCTATTTCTCATTCTTTGAAGATAATTTTGAATGACATAAAGCAATCATTGTTGCTACAAAATGGAGTGGTTCAGACTTGGGAGGAATAATTAAAATTAAATTTAAACCTTCTATCGTCTTCCTACATCCCTAACAGTTAGTTATGGTCTTGCTCATTGGGCAAAATGACTTCCTTGGTTAAAATCAGAGTGTGAAGGATGGTCCTAAGCAAAGGCATTGGTCTCTCTCCTTATACAGAGAGGAGGAAATAAAAGCCAGTTTCTTAATATGAGGTCATAACTTTCGCTTTTTAAGTGTTCTTAAAAGATATGGCCAGGCATGGTGGCTTATGCCTGTAACCCTAGCACTTTAGAAGTCTGAGGTGGGTGGATTGCTTGAGCCCAGGAGTTTGTGACCAGCCTGGGCAACATGGTGCAATCCCATCACTACAAAAAATACAAAAATTAGCCGGGCATGGTGGCAGTTGCCTCTAGTTCCAGCTACTCAGGAGGCTGAGGTGGGAGGATCACCTGAGCCTCAGAGATCAAGGCTGCGGTGATCTGTGATCCTGCCACTGCACTTCAGCCTAGGTGACGGAGTAAGACTGTATCTCAAAAAAAAAAAAATTTTTTTTTTTAAATAAAGTTGGCTGGGCGTGGTGGCTCACGCCTGTAATCACAGCACTTTGGGAGGCCGAGGTGGGTGTATCATGAGGTCAGGAGTTTGAGACCAGCCTGGCCAATATGGTGAAATCTGTCTCTACTAAAAAAATAGAAAAATTAGCCGGGCATGGTGTCCTGCACCTGTAGCCCCAGCTACTTGGGAGGCGGAGGCAGAGGCAGAGGCAGGAGAATCGCTTAAACCTGGGAAGCGGAGGTTGCAGTGAGCTGTGATAGTGCCACTGCACTCCAGCCCGGGCGACAAAGCAAGACTCCCTTTCAAAAAAAAAAAGTTTTATTTTTTAAAAAATAGATATTATGTTAAAAATGTTGGTATACTTCGTCCTTCATGAACGAAAGCCTGTTATACACAAAGGGGCCTGTGCTGGGGGTCCGGAAGACCATCCTCAGGTTTGATGATTCTCTGGAAGGTTTCACACGGCTCAGGATATAGCCCTGCTTATTCACGTGGCCATGATTTGTTATGGTGAAAATATACAGAGCAAAATCAGCAAAGGTAAAGTGCATGGCGCCAGGTCCAGAGAAAACGAGACGCTTGTCCCAGCAGAGCCACACAGGATGCGCTAAACTCCTCCAGCAATTGTGACAACCTGTGTCAAACATTGCCAACCAGCGAAGCTCCTTAGGGACTTAGTGCTCAGGGTTTCTACTTGGCGGGTGGTAGTGAAGAGGGGGAGTGGGTGATCACCAAATTCCAGATACCCATAAAGAAAGCAGGTGTTTAGCTGTTTGTACAAACAGCTTCAGCACAGTGAACCACTATTGGTGGTGAAAGGTGGTAGAAAAACCGTCCCCACATTCAAGTTCCCAGACACCAGAGAAGGATCATCTTTGTAAGCAGGACTTTCAAATGCTAGCAGGCAGGCCCACCATGTTAACTCATTTTCACACACAGCTTATAAGGACATCATCATAGAATAACAAATTCTTTTGACACCTGAATTCTGCTCTCAGATCCTCTAGTTTGAGTGTAACTGTGACAGTGGTCAGGCAAATGGAAAGCCAGAGAGGGTGGACTTAAGAGAGCAGGAGGGAGAAGATGGAGATAGAGATGGATATAATTGACTTAGAATATGGCAGAAGATTAAGGGGCCGTGGAAGCTGTTTGACTTCACCAGGAGATAGGAGTGAAAACAAAGTTTAGAGATTTGTTAGAGCTAGAAGTCTTAAAATTAGTGGTTGGGTATGTTAGAGATTTATATCTATTAAACAAGGTTTCTTAACCTCGGCACTGTTGATGTTTTGCACAGGACGAGTCTGTCGGGGGAGAGGGCTGTACAGTGTAGTGTAGGATAGCCGGATTCCTGGCCTCTGCCCATGAGATGTCAGTAGTATTTCCCCCCCTCCCTACTCAACCTTGAATGTGACAACCAGAAATGTCTCCAGACATTGCCTATTGCCAAATGTCCTCTGAGGACAGTATGTGAACACGGGATTTACAGTAAATAAATCCATGAAGATCTTAGCTTTATATGTCTCAGTTCACTAATATCTCACATGTACAGTAGTTTTCCATTTGTAAAACATTTTCATGCGATTCCAGCAGCAACTTCATGAGAGAACAAGGAATATTTTATTCCCACTGTATAGATGAAGGCTGTGAGACACAGAGGTTAAATTACTTTGCAGGAGAGTAAAGAGAAAGTGGTAGTAGTTAGTAGCAGTAGTACTAATAGTAATAGTAATAATAATATTATAATTAATGGTAGACATTTTCTTGAGTGCCTACTATAAGCCAGAAATGGTTTCAAATGACTTACATGTGTGAATTTGCAACAAGCCTGAATTGTAGTATTGTTATGTTCATTTTACAGATGCAAAAGTTGAGGCTAGAGAGGTTAAGAAACCTAACTCAAAGGCACACAGCTGGAAGGTAGACTAGCCAAGTACAAACCCAGGCACTTTGACTTCCGTGCTCCCATAAGCACCGGATTCTGGATACAAAGTGAGTGTTCCTGAGTTCTCGCTCTCCCCAGTCATGTTCTTTCTCATTCCCTTCTCCATGGAGGTTGTCATTTGCTTATGTCGCTTTCTGCATTTTGATGAGCTCTGGTTTAGTGATTTGCATATAACTTTTTCTATATTTTTAACAACTGAATCTTACAGAGATAAAAAATGTGAAGTCATCTTTCTGTGACCTAACTTTGCTATTTCAGATGCAGTCTTCGATTAATATCTTGATTCTCTCTCTCTCTATTTTTAATATAGCATTTTACGGAAATCTGGATTTCTTGCAACTGTCAGCTTAGTCTTGATACACACACTTCATCCAATTCTTGCATAGCTCATCTAAGAGACTTCTGTTTATGATGCTAAACATTTCAGCATATTCCCCAGATCTCTCAACCAGCTCTGAATGCGTTACATGTCATATTGCCACAGTTATGTTTTGTTTTCCGGGGGAACTTATGAATGTGTCAATTCATCCATTCTTTTTTTTTTTAACTTGTTTCCTGATTCTCTTTGAACATCCATTTCTCATGCTCTGTGTCTTCTTCCTACATTCTTACTCTTAATATTGAGGAAGAAAAAAGTGTTATTTTTCCTCTAGGGCTGGTGAAGAAATCTTCTGTTTTCCTTAAGATTTCTATTCAAGATAGTCTTTTAGGAAGGTCTTTCAGAAGCTTTTAAATGCAGTACTTGGAAAGGGCCTTAGAACTAATTGTATGGTGCCACTGATTCGTGTTAAAGGCTTGGCTTCTCTTTTCTGTAATCACATGAAGGACCACCAGCCCCTCGGTTTATATCTGTATCTGGTTTTCTTTTGCTCTTTTGCTGGAGAGGTAGAGTGGTGGGTGAGTAGGAGTTGAGATTGTGACTTCAGAGAAAATGTCACTGGATTAGATTAGAAGGACATTACTACATGGACATGATGCTGAGAAATCTCAAGTTTGATGGGATTTTCAGATGTGTTGTTTGAAATTAATTAAATTCCTGCAGATATTATCATTATTATTTTCAGTATAAGGCAGTATGAGTTGCCATCTCTGTAATTACACTTATTTCTTCTGAGTCTTATGGCCTCACCTAATGAGGCCATCCCACCTCTCTCTCTCTTCTTTTTTTGAAAATCTTATTTTCTTGAATTTTGCTAGCTCTGAATATAATGTGAGTCCCCCAATCCTCAGGTTTTAATTCATTTTAGTACTCATAATCCCTGGTAGTTTCAGGCATAAATTCCTTCTTTCCCTCAACATTTATTATTTTGGTTACTAATACTAAATTGAACTTTTTCTCTCCTACATCAAAATTTTGGATAATTTCTTCCTGCTATGCATCTTCAGAGAAAGTTATGCTATATATAGATTAACCCACCACTAAAACGTTATTAAATTTTAGGATTTAAAATGATAATTGGAGAAACTACAAAGCATTGTCATCTGTTTCTAGTCATAGATATCAATGTACATTTGCATAGTATGTTAGTAAGTTTGTAATTTGGTCATGAGGTTAGCAGAATATTTTTCTAAAAGACAGCAGTTTTTTTTTTCTCCCCAGAGTAACCCTTTTTCCTAATAGAACTTTGTCTGATGCTCATACCAAACACACGAAAGTAGTGTTTTATTTATATGCGTGTATTTTATAAGTTGAAATCTATCACCCTTTCACACTGTAAAGTCAAATGGTGAGAGCAATTTGATTATTTTCCTGAAATGATGCTTCAAATTTAGTGGTATGGGCAGCAAGTGAAGTTCATTAGTATCCAAATAGAACTCATTTTTGTGTTGCATGGAGGAAATGTGTGCATAGTGAAGAGGTACAAATTGCACTCTCCTCCAACAGTTCACTTTTCAATCCCAGGATGCTCTTTAATTAAATAATTAGGCAGAATTTTATCATATTCTTTATTATTTTTTTTTATTTTTTTGAGATGAAGTCTCAGTCTGTCACCCAGGCTGGAGTACAGTGGCATGATCTCGGCTCACTGCAACCTCTGCCTCCTGGATTCCAGTGATTCTCCCACCTCTGGCTCCCAAGAAGTTGGGATTACAGGTATACACTACTGTGCCCAGCTAATTTTTTGTATTTTTAGTAGTGATGGGCTTTCACCATCTTGGCCAGGGTGGTCTTGAACACCTGACCTCAAGTGATCCGCTTGCCTCATCCTCCCAAAGTGCTAGGATTACAGGCATGAGCCACTGCGCCTGGCCCAGAATTTTAAATTAAACCTAAATGGCAGAAGAAGGTTGTTTCCCAAAGCATGCCCCCAAACTGAGGGAACCTGCAAGTCAATATGATCTCTCAACAGGGTAAACTTTCTATAACACATTTCAGAGTACATTCTAATTACACTTTTTAAAAAATGGTTAAAATCCATATGTAAAATTTTCAAATTAAACATTGTAGAGCCCTGAAAATCTCTGGCAACTTTATCCCACAGAATACATTCTGGAAAAATGAAACAGAAGAAAACATGCTCAGTTGTTACTACAGCTTTAAAATATAGCAGTATGTAGTTGCTACATTTTAAAGTTCAGTACAGTTCAGTTTTCCAAGCTGGAACTTGCAGATATTACATAACACCCCAGAGTTGTCCGTCCAACTTCCTCTGTCTATTGTCTGGAACATAGTTCAGAAGTAACCCCTGGAAGAGTGTTCCAACATCGTGTCTGACTTCAGCATAAGGAGAGCAAAAGACCTTACCCGTTACAACTTACTCACTTGAATCAATGAATCTTGTGTTTACCAACATTTTTAACAAATTTGACTATTTAGAGAAGACTAGGCAGAACCGAGTGCTGTGTGTGAGAAATTATCTCTTGACAGGCCGTCGGTTATACAAGCGCAATCATCTTGTATGATTTCAATTATTTATCTTTATAAACTTCAAAAGCATGCCTTCTTTATATCATGGTCTGATAATATCTATTAAGATGACCCTACATTATCAGGAAAAAATATAACTAGGTTTGTATATACTCTAAGAAGCAGGAAAATAATGTAAAGGTTTTTGAAGGATGTTAATTAAAATACTTAAGAAGAGCCCAGCAGTTATGGGGTTAACTCCAATTACCTGGAACATTGGCTTATATGGGACATTAAATTCCTGAAGAATGCTGGAAAAATGAGACTTGCATGTACATTTTCCTACCATGAATCTGACCCTGGGGGCTATAAAATATTTAATCTTTATTTCAGAAATGCTAGTGTGCTTTGGATAGGTTTTATCTGCACTGATCAATGATTACTGCATCAGCCTTCTCATGGGATGCCAGGGACACGGATGCTGAAAAGAACCTTTTACAAGGAGAGTAGAGTTTGAAACAGTAAGAATGTTTGAGAAGCCACAGGAAGAGACACATGTGGGTACCAGCAAGGAGAGGGGCCAGAGAGAAAGAAATGGGGAGGATGTTCTTTGAGGGGCAGCTCTGAGCTCTGTGGCTTTTGTGGCTATGGGGTCACAGCAGCTAACGCTGTCTCCTCAGCACCAGCCGAATATGAGAGCAGTGAGTAGATGGTACAGCAGCAGTGAATCAGTGTTTGAGTCTTTACCTGCACGCAGGGAGAAAATGCCATCTCCTCACCACCAGGAGGGTCATCTATGAACATAAGAGGCAGCTGCATGTTTGCACAAATGCAATGACATGCATTATAGGACACGCTGAAGTTTGGCTGTAGCCAAGGCATGGGCTCTTTGGGTGGTTGTTCTGTTCCTCTCCATCCCTTCATTTCCTCTGTCCACAGGTATTTATTGAGGTCACACTAAGAGACAGACACTGATAGGTGCTAGCGATATAGGCAGAAATATACCCCAGTAAGGGACAAGACTGCCCATCATTGCTGCCACAGAACTTTCGTTGTACTTGAGGCAGAGGCATGCCAATAGGAAAACCCGTGAGCGTGTGATTAGTATTAGAACAGGGGTGGGAAAGTCCATCCAAGGGCCATTCCTGACCCAAACTCGGGAGGCCAGGAGAGCCTCATGGAGAAAGTGACATCTAAGGCAAGACCTGAAAAATAAACATAGTTACCTGGAAGTGGGGTGGGAAGAGGGATGAGTTTTCCAGGAAAGGGGAATAGGATGTCAGGGGAGCAGTGGGAACGAGAAGGAGGAACTCCAGGGACTGAAGTGATCCCTGCAGCAAGGGCATGGAGTGTTCTCAGTGAGAAGTCTGCAGAGGCCTGGCCATGGGGGCCTTGGAAAATAGGAGGCCAGAATTTATTCCAAGATCAACGAGAAGCCATTGACAGGTTTTACTCTGGGGAGTGATGTGATCAGATTTGCATTTTAGAACACTTGTTTCAGCATGGGAAGGGTAAGACTGGCCGGTGCTGTGGTCATGTAAATGATAAATACAACCAACAATTAAAAAATGCAGTAAAGATGGAGACATATACACATATATACATTTATATAAGTAAATAGTTGAGATATATTTGCAGACAAGATCAATAGAGTTGGTGAATGAGTTGTTGGATGTGTGAGGAGTCTAGATCACCCCTAGCTTTCTGACTTGGGCAGTGGGGCACTAATATAATAAAGGAAAAAGAGGATCCAGGGGAGGAACTTGTGTTAGGGGAGAGGTGGAGTGATAACAGCTGCATTTTGGACTGGTGGAGTTTGTGCTGGGTCTGGAATCTGCAAATGGAAATGCTACTGGATCTGAAACTCAGACTTGGGAGTAGTCAGCTCACAGATAGAGAAGCCCCAAAGCTGCAGGAAGTCATTATAATGGGCAAGGGAAACTTCTAGAAACAGAAGTCAGAAGCCAGTCATAGAGTTGAGGAGTTAGTTGGAGAGGAGATGGGCAGGGACCAGGAGGTGAGGCCTCTTTGTCAGGAAGTTTGGTTGAAGGATGGATAAGCTGGCACATGTGCTGGAAGGGTGTGTGGGGTGGAGGAATGGTGGAGGTTAGGAAAGCCTCTAGCATCCATGAAGACCAGATTAGAAAAGAGAAGCCTCAGTTCAGCTGTGGGAGAAAGTGAGGACGTCTGAGTGCCAGAGCCATGAAAATGGGGTGAGGTCCGGAATAATGGGATTAATGACAGAGAGAGATGACCTTAGCTAAGCTCAGGTTCCTCTTCCACTGTGGGGGGGGGGGGCGGGGGGGAGGCGGGTGGGAATGCACAAAACAATGGATGAGAAAGTGTTGTTTTGTAGCACAATATTTTAATTATGTCCTTTTAACAAATTTCTCCACAGACACTACCCAAAGCAGTCCTTCACCACGGTGGCAGATACACCTGAAAATCTTCGCCTGAAGCAGCAAAGTGAATTGCAGAGTCAGGTAACTTCTAGAAGATTTGTTTTGTGCCCTTAGTACTAAAGATTCTTTACAAGGCTGCTTTTCTGAGATTCTTGTTCTCGTTCTGTTCCTGCCAGGCCAGTGTGGAGGCTGAACACAGGACTGTTTGGGAATTCCGGGTGAAAGTGTTGAACATCTGTATTATTCCTGATCTTGAATTGTCCCGATATTCTCTGTTTTGTTATTCATGTTGGACTAGGGCAAGTAAATGAGTTCTGGTCAGAGTCAATGTTTCCCAACAATTTTGACTTATTTGGTCCTAAATATTTAAACACGTTTACAAATAGCTTTTCCACACCGCATATGTGGGGGAAAAACAAGGTGTTAACTTGACCCAGTTGCAGTGCGTGTGGGGCTAACACCCCGTCTGTGTATCTCACACCAGCCACGGGCTTTGTTTTCCTCCTGTCACTTTGTTCATATTTCTTTCATATGTCACATTGACAGCATGAACAAAGATGAGAACACCACAATTGGCTCCCGGTCAACCATGTTAGATGGCAACTTGCCTTCAATATGGTGAAACACATCAGTTAAGACTGGGGTTGTGAGTGGCAGGGTTTTCTGCAGCGACATCTGATCTCTTTAGTAAATGTGGGGTGCTGTCTTTCAAAGAAGCTGTCTTTCCTGGCACCCCATAGGAAGACACGGAGCAACCCCATTGCCATCCATTGGCCAGTGGTGAAGTAAGGAGGGAAGTGTGGAGAAGGGAGGTGGAGGTAGGGGAGGCTGGGTGGTTCTAGGCCTCCTTTGTCTGTTCATTGGCTGTGGCCTTAGGCCAGTTTCTCTGATGTTTGCACTAACGTGCAGTGAGGCAGTCCATCTTATCTACCTGTCTTGGGGGTGTCTGTAAGTATCAAGTGAGGGCGGTTAGGTGTGAAAGCATTTCAAAAAATGAGAAGGTATTCTATGACTGTGGAGGCTTGTTACGATGGTGATGATGATGGTCCCTGAGAATTCCTGGTGTGTGAAAGGGAAAAGCACAGAATTTGTGAAAGAAAGAAGTGTCCAGCTAACAGGCTTTGAAAATGCCAGTGTGTAGCTCTTTCCTTTTTTTTTTTTTTTTTTTTTGTGGTGGAGTTTTGCTCTTGTTACCCATGCTGCAGTGCAACGGCGTGATCTTGGCTCATCGCAACCTCCATCTCCTGGGTTCAAGCAATTCTCCTACTTCAGCCTCCCGAGTAAGTGGGACTACAGGAGCTCGCCACCATGCCCAGCTAATTTTTGTATTTTTAGTAGAGATGGGGTTTCACCGTGTTGACCAGGATGGCTTTTTTTTTTTGAGACAGAGTCTCGCTCTGTCACCTAGGCTAGAGTGCAGTGGTGCGATCTTGGCTCACTACAACCTCCGCCTCCCAGGTTCCAGGAATTTTCTCTCTCAACCTCCCGACTAGCTGGGATTACAGCTGCCTGCCACCACATCCAGTTAATTTTTGTATTTTTAGTAGAGATGGGGTTTCATCATCTTGGCCACGCTGGTCTTGAACTCCTGACCTCAAGATCTACCTGCCTCAGCCTCCCAAAGTGCTGGGATTACAGGTATGAACCACCACACCTGGCCTGTAGCTCTTTCTTAATGAGAGAAGCCAGTTCTCAGTGGCTTGGGATTGAGCATTTCCTTGATGGCATATCTAATCACAGGGGAGGTTGTGGTTGCCTGTAGTCTCTTTCTGGGGGGACTTGGGATCTCTTCTCAGTCCACTTAATTAGAGGAAATAATCTCCAAGTGGAATTTACTGTTGTAAACAATACCATGAAGACATGGTTGGGAGCTATTTTGTAGTTTGTGTAAAATGCTGGTTTTTGTGTACTGGTTTTGGTTCCAAAAATTGGGTGCTGGCCAAAGAGAGACACTATTACGGAGGCCAGCAAGAATACCTCTGCTCATTCACATATCCGGGGGTACCAGAACTTGGCTCTATGCAGATTGAGTGTGGCTTTCTTCTCATCAAGTTAGGGTTGATCAGGTAATTCTGGGACAACTACGCACTGGAAAATAGAACAAAATCAAGCAATCAAATACTCACTTCCTGCCTGTGATATGCTTTGACACTGTGCATAATAATTTATAATTAGTTACTCTTCCCTTCACAAAGTTATGGGGTATCCGAGGAAAGAGAACTAATACATACCTGGGAATGACTACATTTAATTTGTTAGAAGGACTCAAAAAGAGAAGGATCAGGCCGGGCACAGTGGCTCATGCCTGTAATACCAGCACTTTGGGAGGCAGATGTGGGTGGATCACTTGAGATCAGTAGTTTGAGACCAGCCTGGCCAATATGGTGAAACCTCAGCTCTACTGAAAATACACAAATTAGCTGGGAGTGGTAGTGGGTGCCTGTAATCCCAGCTACTTGAGAGGCTGAGGCAGGAGAACGGCTTGAATTCAGGAGGTAGAGGTTGCAGTGAGCTGAGATGATGCCACTGGACTCTAGCCTGGGCAACAGAGCAAGACTCCATCTCAGGGGAGGTGGGGAGGGGAAGAGAAGGATCAGTGTGGATTGGACTCGGTAGTGTTTTGTGCTAGACGTGGGATTTGAATGGAGCCTTGAAAGTTGAGAAAAAAATCTGATACAAACACTATCTCCTCCCTTTCAAAGGCACACCACAGCCTTTAGGCTCAGTTAGTGGACATAGGTGCCTTTAGCACATCCCAGGAGTAGGCATTTATTGTTTTCCGATTATGTGCCTGACTTTGGAGATGCAAAGAAAAACAAAGTCACTATTTTATGAACGGCTGATTTTATTCTCCCTGATGTGGCCAGCTGCAAGCTTCAAAAGGCAGCATACACAAATAATTACAGGCTGGTGGGACACGAGCTAATGGAGAGAGGCACAAAGATCTGTGGGATCGCCAAGCAGCAGTCAGGGGAAGGCATCAAATCTTTTTAAACATTTTGCTCAAATGTCCTCTCCTCTAGAAGCGAATGTAGGGCTTCATCAGGCAGACAACATGGGGAAATTCAACACAACTCAAGAAACACGTATTGATTACCTACTCTGTGCACTGGGATGTAAAGACATCATCATCATCAACAACATTGCTGTATTCCAGGGACATAATTTTACCTGTATTATTTTATTTAATCACAAACAACTTCAATGATACAGGTGTTTATTATTATCATCTGTAATTAGATAGAACATTCAACCTTTAGAGAATTAAGATAATTTGCTCTTGCACACTTAGCTGGTATGGAATAGGTCCTCGGAATGGGACCTAGATCTGTGAGCCCTTGATGTCCACTCTCTTCATCAGTATCCTGGTCCCCTTGCTCAGAGAGCACCTAGAATAGATCTGTAAGCAAATAATTGCAATACAAGGGATGATGCAGTATATATAAAGGTAGAATTTGGCATTAAGTAGGAAGAAGTCATTATGATTTTTTTTTTCTGGGTGAGAGGAGAAAACACTTCTGTAAGAATATTTCCATTTTTGCAAAAAATGTGGATAGATATCTATCCTAATGTTAATACTCAGTAATGGCATTGGATTCCATTTTAGCTTATTAAATGATTTGATTCTGCACCAGAGCATTTCCTTAGAGTTTTGATATCTGGAATTCTGAATAGCTCACTGGTTTTGGTGGAAAATTGACTATTAATATTTTATAGGCTTGTTTTGATAATTTGTGATGCTAAATAAGTCACATCTATTCATAGCTCCAAGTTTTCAAATTCTGAAATCTTTTAGAATTGTCTGGTTAAAACCACGTCTCTTCTTTCAGTTCATTAGCTTACCAAATGAGCCCAAAATAAAGAAAATCAAAAGCTATTTTCCAATCCAATCTAGAAAGTTATTTATAGTTACCCACTGTTATCTTTTTCTTTAAAAAATTTTCTTCTTTCTTTTTATTTCCTTCCTCTCTCTTCTTGAGAGGGCTATAAACACTGCCAATATTTTTAATCTGAATGCTAAATCCTCTCAAGCTTTTTTGGGATCTATATCAGGTGCCAGATTGCCACAATGAAATTTTATGAAACACTGTGAAGAAGCAAGAAAACCAGGAGTTAGCGCTTTAGAGCGTGTGGTTTGCAGGCTTTATCCAGCAACTGGTGAACATCCGCTTGGCCAGCCCCTGACTGTAGTAGATATGGACTGCTCTGGACCTTGGCAGTCAAGAGGAAGAGAGGGAGGGAAAGCCCTTTTATAGTCACTAGTTTCCTTTTGATCATACATCACAGCATGAACTGCTTCAAAGAAATAGCACAAAGGGTGGTTAGACGCCCCCACGGGCTCACAGTAGCTCATTCAACAAGGAGGAAAAGTAAAACTGCTTCTGGTGGAATCAGCAACATTATAGTTCACCTTCGGGGCATCAGGCTTTTACTGCTTGCCTTGGGACTGGCTCACTTCATTTTCTTTAGGAAAGTGAGATCCGAAGCCCTGACTTAGAAACAAAAGTTTTGGATCACAAGTTCTTTATAAGTTGGGAGATGCCTAAGCTTAAAATATTCAAGTGAGATGAAAGGCCCCTTAAAAAAGAAATTTCTGGCTGGGTGCTGTGGCTTATGCCTATAATGCTAGCACTTTGCGAGGCTGAGGTGGCAGGATTGCTTGAGGCTAGGAGTTTGACATCAGCCTGGCACCATGGGGAGACCCCTGTTTCTACAAACATTTTATAAAAACTTAGGGCATGATGGTGCACACCTGTAGTCTCAGCTACTCAGGAGGCTGAGATGGGAGGATCCTGTTGAGCCCAGGAGTTGGAGGCTGCAGTTAGCTGTAATCACACCACTGCACTCCAGCAGCCTGACTGACACAGCAAGACTGTAAGAAACAAACAGACAAATGAACAAACAAACAAACAAACAAAAAACCCTCAAAAAACAGAAAAAAAGAAATTTTCTTAACTGAGTATTTTAATATCATGTGGCAGAAAGCGTTTCCTTTTTCCAGGTGTGTAGCACACTCTTATTGGAAAGGAAGGCATAGATGCTTTGGGTATTCTGAACCAGGGGTCTGCAGACTTCTCAAAGCCGTCAAAATGGTTATTTCAGTGAAATTTTTGAGTGAGAACCGCCATTGAGAAGACAACCTGGAGCTGTCGTGATTGAAGCAGGGGAGAGGGGCAAACCCCTGCCATCTCCAAATCCCCCCCCCGCCTCTCCTCATCTTCCCACTCCCAGAGCCTTAGGAAACATGGGCCTCTGTAGAGCTTAGTTTTGAAAAAGGCTGCTTAAAATGAAGACGAAACAATAGCTACTCCCCCACTTAGTTGTTTATGTGTTTGGCTGAGCTATTTGCAATCATGTTGAAAATAAGAGGGATTTGGGGCTCACTGTGCTCTTAAATGGAGTGTGTGTAATTTATGAGGGCCGGTATGATGAAAGGTGGGAAATGATTATGGAGAGAATGCAAATCATTCTGGAACCTTTGAGTCTTCCTTTTGTAATCTATGTTGATTCTTTTTTAATCTTCCAGATTTCTGCAGAGGCATAAAAACATGGTTCATAGGAAGTACAATATATGATAGTAAGAGTGAAAAGGCAACGTGATTTTTTTTATAGGGAACATAATGGTTAAACATCTTCTGAGAGAAATGAAGGCACATATTTAGTATAAACCTTTGGAAGCTCAAGAAGGCAGTAAGGTAGCTAGTTCTTGGCATATTTCTGACCTTTCTTATTTTATGTTCCATTTCCAGAGGGTTTCTCTCTCAGTTATCTGTCATCTGACCATCCAGTAAGGTGGACCTTACTGACAAACAATTGCCTAAAGTGGAACATTTCTCAGGTGGGAGTTGCATCTTGAAGCGTGTCTGCTGAAGTCTGACTTCCTTCAAAGCAATGAATCCCTGACTGGGAAACTCCATCGACTGTCCAAAGACAACTGGAGAGCTATTTTGGATGGCATTGTCCATAAGTTTCAAATCCCACTCTGTATGATTGCCCAATCATAAACTTGACCTAAATGGCATTTGCCACTAAGCAACAATTGTGTGTCAGATTCTGTGCTGGATATTGGATATCCTGCAGTGAGTGAAACCAGATGAGGCCCTTACTGTCAGGGGGTTTGTGGTCTAGTGGGAGAGAGAGTGGGCCAGGCATGGTGGCTCACTCCCGTAATCAAGTAAGGATCACTTGAACCCAGGAATTTGAGGTTATAGTGAGCTACGATCACACCACTGCTCTCCAGCCTGGGTGACAGAGCAAGATCCTGTCTCTAAAATAATAATAATAATAATAAATAGGAAAAATTACAACTACAACAAGAACTGCAGAGAGAATGGGGTATATTTTAAGTATGTTTTAAGGCACTTTGGGAAGTTGGAGGCCTGCATACCTTTCTGCAACAGATGCATGATAAAATCTTAGAGCAGTCTGCTGTATCCTCCCATTTCCAAATGTATGTCCATTACCCCCCACCCCCCCACTTTTTAATCCTAGGGGACTCTGCTCTTCATTGGGTTCTTTTTTTTTTCTCCCAGGCTGGAATGCAGTGGTACAATCTCAGCTACTGAAATCTCCCCCTCCCGGGTTCCAGCGATTTCCCTGCCTCAGCCTCCAGAGTAGCTGGGATTACAGGTGCGCACCACCACGCCTGGCTAATTTTTGTATTTTTAGTAGAGACGGGGTTTCACCATGTTGGCCAGGTTGGTCTCGAACTTCTGACCTCAAATGATCCACCCCCCCCTTGGCTTTCCAAAGTGCTAGGATTACAGGCGTGAGCAACCACATCTGGTCCTCTTATTATGTCTTATCTCATTGTACAACTTCAGACTTCTAAACACAAAGACCGTTGCTCCAGACAGTTTTTGTTGGTAATTCTTGGGTTCTAATGATCTTGGACAAGAAGCCTTTTATGCTTGCCTTCTAATTTTCTCTTTTTTGATTTTCTACCATTTGATGCTGTCTTCTGATCCATGATGACGATGCTTGTTTCTCCGAGTAGGCACTTTCTCATGTATGTAATGGTAAAAGTTAATTGGGAGAAACTTCAGCTTGTTTCTTTTCAAGGTTTTGAGGCAATGTAAATGATGAGAGATTATGTTTCACATGTAGGAATGGAGGAATGTGAATAAGAACTTCAAAGGGGACATATGAATTCACTGGATGTGGTACATTTCCTTCAGGGAGCACAGCACGCTAAGCAGATGTTAACTCTAACCTTTGTGATTTCTCTCACCCTCACAGTTTCCCATAAGTCAGATTGCCCCCACCCTCATGTTACTCCTGGATAAAATGATGTAAGACACAAACATGTCAGTAGTGGGAGACAGGAAAATAACCAACATGTTTTGATTTTTGTGTCACCACTGGGTTTTCGAGCCTTTAATCACAGGGACCTGGTATCCTACTCTCACCCCCTCCTGAAATGACCTGTATCCTTTCCATCTGTTTCCCAAGGCCTGGAAAGTTGGTCCTTTGATTCCCTCCTGGCCTACCCTACCTCCCTTTCCATCATCCACGGAGCTCATGGTGGAGGTGTGAGTGCTGTACTTTGGGCGGGTAGGCTCTAGGCTATTTGTTACGGGTAAGTGGGTCAGAGTCTGGTAACTGGTCCTTGAATTAGGCACTTGAATATATAGCCTATCTATCAAGGAGAATGTAGGAATAGCAGGCCAGCTCTGACATAAAGAAGCTTGCTTTTCTTTTGTATCTGAATACGATTACATAGTAAATAAGTTGCTGACCTGTTGTGTACACTTTGATTTTACTGGGTAAAATATAGCACTGAACGAGCCTCCCAGTGATCTGGGCTCTCACCCTGTCCCTGCCACTAAGTTTGCCTTTGGGTACTCCTAACCTTTTTTAGGGCATAAAATGATAGGGTGTAGTAAAATTCCTTCCAGTTGTAATAGTCTCTGATTTTAGTACAAAAATGTTCTGCAACATCTCAACCTAGCAATAAAAGAACTTGAAAAAAAAAAAACTACCATTATTTTTTCTTTTCTGCCAAAATAATAATTGTCAGACCTGCCATTTCATTTGACCATTCTCTAAATAGCTCCTTCCCTGGACTGGTCTCAGATATTGTCTGAAGGTCATCATTAGGAGATCACAGAGATCTGAGGGAAGCTGATGGGCAAATCGGTTTCACATTGGAAGATGTTTAAAAATGGCACAGGACGAAGACAAGAATAGCTACAGTCACACTGTCCATTCGCTGATAGCGACTTGTCATTTAACTCAGTTGTTGAGCTTTAATAACAAGCTACGTTCAAAGTCATTTATGCCATGTTACGACTTTCTAATTGCCTCAGTAGATATTTTTCAAGTTTTCTATATAGAAGCAATTAAAGTAACTCTATGTATTAGTATACTTTTATTAAACGTCTTACTTTAGTTTTACTTCCTAATGCTTTCTTATTTTTATTTATTTAT
The DNA here is from genome assembly GCA_036589455.1 of Ateles fusciceps. Lineage (NCBI taxonomy): Eukaryota > Metazoa > Chordata > Mammalia > Primates > Atelidae > Ateles > Ateles fusciceps. Next base: position 6,905,004 of record JAZHEH010001064.1, read on the forward strand.
TTATTTTTTCTTGAATAGCTTTATTGATTATGTGGTAGCTTTTCAACTTCAAAAGTTGGTCTTGGCTGGGTGTGGTGGCTCATGCCTGTAATCCCAGTGCTTTGGGAGTTCAAGGTGGGAAGATGGCTTAAGGCCAGGAGTTTGAGACCAGGCTGGGAAACATAACAAAGCCCCATTCTTGCAAAAAATTAAAAAATTCACTGGGCATGGTGGCACACACTTGTAGTCCCACCTACTCAGGAGACTGATATAGGAGGATCACTTGAGCCCAGAAGGTCAAAGTTACTGTGAGCTATGATTGTGCCACTGCACTCCAGCCTGGGCAACAGAGCTATGCCTTGTCTCAAAGCAAAGCAAAATAAACAAAAAATGTGTATCTCAATTCAGCATAGCTCTGTGCTTTCTCACACAGAGAAGCTGATGTAAAGCAATTCCACTATTTTATTAAATTAACAGGTACATTAGGGAACTATTTCTTAATACCCTTAACCAATACTCTTAATTTCCTAACAATGTATTTCTTGAATGGAGGATACTGCTTAGAAACTACTGTCTCATGATGGCCTTAAACAACAAAACCAAATTTGTAGGACAACACTGGATTCAGAAAAGGCCTCTTGGAAATAACTCTAAGGGTAGCCAGCAGCATGCGGTAGGCCTTATTGCTGCCCTGAATGTTTCAGCTCTCATAAATTACATATATGTGTACTTAAGCAGAAATTATCCGGCCTACTTACATTTCCCTGTACCTCAAACTTTGTTTAGAGCATCCTTTGGCTTCATAAGGACCTTCCAGCTGGAATTCTGTGGGACCCTTACAAAGGATAAAAACAGGCTCAAGGAATTCTGTAGAGAAAAGATGACTACGTTAACATCTTCTTTAATAAGCTTCTATTCGGGACAATTGTATTGTATTCTGAAATGAGACACCTGGGCCTCCAAAATATGGCTTGTGCTTTGTCAAATGGAGTTTTTCGCATTACAGAATTTTGGAAGAGAGCAATTAGAATTTCCTTCTCTCTTTTCCTCTCTCTTGATTTTTGGTGAAGTAAAGGGTCAGGATGATGCTAAATCAGAAATTAAGGTGACACAAATTTGATCCTAACTGGTAGATCTTCTCTGGACCCCTTTTGACTGACACTGAATTCCTATTTCTGTGGAATTTTTCTTTTTATAGGAATCCGTGATCTGTGAATGTCTTCTAACAAGCATCTTTAGCTACTGAGTTAGCTTCCTAAGCACACAGTATTTTATAAATCAAACAACTAAATATACCAATTCCAAGTGATTTACTTAAACCAAAAAAGTGAAATACAGTGAAGTCAAGAATTCTATTCTATTTTTAATTGGGCAATCATAGAGCCCTAATACTGATTTTTTAAAAAAACCTCTAGAATGGCTTTAATGCTTATAAACGATTAAAATTAAAACTAAAGTAGCTTTTAACTATGTTTCTGCTATTGGACAGAGAACATATCTGTTATATAAGTTTTCCTTAGAAATGGATAATTTCCAAGGCTTTGAATCTTTTTATTCTAGAATATTTTATTCTTCATAGGGATATTACTTAATGTCTTAGGAGTGTTATGTGTATCTGTTTTGTATATACATATATAATAAATATTTATTGGGTGTAATACATATATATGTAGATATACATACAATATACATACATTACATACAATATATATACAGTAGACACCCCTTATTTGCAGGGAATATGTTCCAAGAACCCTAGTGGACGTCTAAACTGCAGATAGTACTGACCCTTATAAATCCCATTTTTTCCTTTATGTATATATCTACAATAAAGTTTAATTTATAAATTAGGCACAGGAAGAGATTAACAACAATAACTAGTTTACATTCCCACCAGCAGGTTTTCACTGCATCGATGCCAACATCTATTATTTTTTGATTTTTTTGGTTATGGCCACTCTTACAGGAGTAAGATGGTATCACATTGTGGTTTTGATTTGCATTTACCTAATCATTCGTGATTTTGAGCATTTTTTCATATGTTTGTTGGCCATTTGTATATCTTCTTTGAGAATTGTCTATTCACGTCCTTAGCTCATTTTTGATGTAAATAAATACTATCTGTTCCCCAAAAACCAATGGAAAGAAATTAAAAAATAAAACCACAACAATAACCAATAGTAAAATAGAATAATTTCAACAGTATGCTGTAATAAAATTTATGCAGATGTGGCCTCTCTCTTTCTCAAAATATCTAAGTGTACTTTACTCACCTATTTCAGTTCATTGTTGACTACAGGCAACTGAAACTGTGGAAAGTGAAACCAGGGCTAAGAGGAGACTACTGTACATATATATAGATATGCATACAATATACAAACATTACATACAATATGCATATCAATATGTGAATGTTTTTACATACATGTGTATAACATCTACATATACGTATATATATACACACATAATAATATTAACTTGGAAGGACAATGTTTAGGAAAGTCTTGAATACCTAAAAGACTGAAGGCCGGGCGCGGTGACTCATGCCTGCAATCCCAGCCCTTTGGGAGGCTGAGGCAGGCAGATCACAAGGTCAGGAGTTCAACACCAGCCTGGCCAACATGGTGAAACCCCGTCTCTACTAAAAATACAAAAAAAAAAAAAAAAAAAAATTAACCGGGGTGATGGTGGGTGTCTGTAATCCCAGCTTCTCAGGAGGCTGAGGCAGGAGAATCATTTGAACCTGGGAGGCAGAGGTTGCATTGAGCTGATATCATGTCATTGTAGTCCATCCTGGGTGACTGGGCGAGACTCCATCTCAAAAACAAACAAAAAAACCAAAAAATGAGAAAACATGAAGTGTCTTTTCTCTTGTGTTATCGGTGGCTAAGTATGATTTAATTCTCTGCTGGACACTCTAACAGTTACCTTATTGCAATCTAAGTTCCCCATCTGTGAATTAGCTCTGCAGACTCTGTGCCTTTTAGTTATTCCGTATGTTTTAAGAAAGAGCTAACGTAAAAAAGTGTAACAGAGATATGTAGTATTACTCCTGGAAGTGTGGTAATGAGATCGTTTTCAAAATATTACTGATTCTAGAAGGTAGATCACTCATTCTATATAGCAAGCATAGACATAATTAAAGAGGCTTTACCTGTTTTAATGAGTCTTTGTCTGTGTAGTTTGTTCATTAATTTAGATTTTTTATGTCTGTTTTCATCTTTGTCCTTTGTTGTAGATTTTAAACTAGAGGCCAGTGATCTTATTAATTTAATGGTTATTATTCAATAACCCTGCTAGCAATCGCCTGGATGATACTATGCCGTTGGATGATAAGGTTGTTAATGCATGAAATGAAATAGAAAGAAAGGAAGGTAGTTTCATAAAAAGCAAGAGTCGTATAAGAATGAAGAACTAGACACTTTTCTGACAGGTGGACAGATGCTTTCTTAATGCCAGTTCTTTCTTGGCATTAATTACAAATGGAGAAGAACCATGGTATTGTTGGTTTCAAATCTTTACTAGCAAAGAAATCTCATTGAAGTACCCTCCATACTTCCTGTAACTTATTCTATATAAGTCTGCTTTAATTTTTTATTGGTTTCATCTGCATTTAATGGATACCTCCTTTGGCCTGGCACTGCCTGCTCTTGGGTGGAGGCTATGTGAGGCGAGAGACCAGCTGCCGTGGGGAGAAGGGGTAAGTAGAGGAAAGACCTGCTCCCTGACTTAGAGGTGTTTAGGGGTTTCCTCAAAGGATATTCTCCCAAATTCTGTAAATAGTTATTTTTTTCTGTATTTTGTTCGGCTTTCTCCTCTCATTCTCCACTGAAGTGTTTACTCTTTCTTGTGACTTTTTTCCTCTTTCCATGGGTCAGATGCCAAATTCCCTGAGGAATATGTTGAATAAGAAAGGATCCTTTACCTGGTTTAGAAGGAGCTCTTTCTGTTTTCTTTCCCCACCCAACACCTGTACCCTTTTGTAAACTGTTTCTAGAACTTGTTCCTTCTTAAAATAATGTGGATCAAAAATAGTTTTGATTGCTTCATGGACATAGGACGACTTCTTCAATAAAAGCAACTTTCTTCTTCTTGTTATCCTTGGCAAAATTCAATCATGTCGTAAACAATATTCCAATTCTCTTGTCATCCATCAGACTCTAGATGGTTGGCTCCTAATGCTTTTTGGGTCATGGACTACTTTGGAAATTTGATGAAATTTATGCAACTCCTTCTTTGGAAAAGGTATGGTAGCCAACTTTAGAATACAAGTGCAGAAGTTTGGGGGATAGTGAAGCCCATCTGTGGAACCCTAGAAAGTCTAGAGCTTTAACAGGAGTGGCTGGGATGGTCAAGGGAAGGAACAGGGGAAGAAGGACTGGTTGGATTTAGAGGTCTCACAGAGAGTGGAGGCATTGTCACAGAAAGATTATGGACTCCTTGTCTTCTAAGTACAATTTTATCTCCATTAAAATCTTAACTCTTTTGGAAATGTGAACTCTTACTGCCTTAAAAAAAAGCAATTTAGCAACAAATGTTAAAACTTGAAAAATACATATATGTTTTGGTCCGGCAATTCCACTCCTGGGAATCTCTCCCATAGAAACAAAATTATCAGCATAGAAAGCATATGTGCAAGGATGTCTATGACAGCACCGTTTGTAGTAGCAAAAAACTGGAAACAGAGTGAAAACTCGTCTTCAAGAAAATAGTGAATTACACTATGATAAGCCATACCGAAGACTATGATGCGGCCATTTAAAGGAAGGAAATAGAGCACTACAGCCAAGTGGCTTGAAGGTATGACTGTCAAGTGTTGCTCAGTGAGAAATACAGGTGCAGAAAAGCGTAGAGATGACAAAACGTGTGCCTGCATGTGCGTATCTGTGTCTATATATGTATATCTCTGATTAGGAATATATGTATAGGTAGAAAAACGTGGATTAATATATTCCAGGTTACTAACATTGGTTCTTGGGGCTTACACAGGGTGCCCAGCAAATAAAGGAGAGAAAAAGATTGCAATACTTAAAGAAAAAAAAAACCCTGTTAGTCTGACAGTAATTCATTGTATCAGATTATACTTATGAGTGGGGTAGATGCAAAAAGAAATAAAATAGTGATTTAATTTATTATTATTATTGTTTTTTAGACACTTGCTCTGTCACCCAGGCTGATGTGCAGTGGCATGATCATAGCTCACTGCAGCCTTGACTTCCTGGGCTCAAGCAGTCCTCCCACCTCAGCCTCCCGAGTAGCTGGGACCACAAGTCTGCACCATCATGACCGATTCGTTTTATCTTATTTGAAAAGATGAAGTCACCTGTGTTGCCCAGGCTGATCTTAAGCTCTTGGGCTCAAGGAATCCTCCCATCTTGGCCTTGCAAAGTGCTGGAATGACAGGTGCAAGTCACTGTGCCTGGTCAAAGAATGATTTTAAAACAGATTTGCATATTTATATGTTAAATGTTACTGTTTTGCTTCTTCATAGTCAGTAACACTGGGGCTTTACTGTTCAGGCTGCTAGGGGCTGACCTGGCCAGTTTGACCAGCTGGGGGTCTCCCTGCTGACTTCTTAGATGGATATTCGGTGACTTACTGCTCTGAAGACATTAGGTCTTTTAGTGAATGTTTATTGGATGTCTATTTTATGTCATATACTAGGCCCAGTGCTGGGAAGTCCTTAAAGAACTAGGATGTGAGTGTGGTGTGTCTGCACAAGTTGGAGACTGTTTACAGCTGCAATTGAACTTTCTGTCTCCAATTTGATATTTATTTGTCTGTTTATTTGTTTATGAGCATGCAAAATGGAGGGCATAAGGTGTTACTCTCAGGCCAGTAAGAACCTAAGAATTTGTTTGGGTGAGGTTTTGATTTTATTTTTTTGCCTGTATTAAATGGCCTACCCTTAATTCTCCAGTTTCTCTATAGAAATGCCTAAAGACCTTGAGAGGCTAATACTTGAAGGGTTTTAGAGGTACAAGGTGAGATGCTTTCTGTGAATCAGTGTTTGTAAAAATTGTCTTTTGCTGCCTACCTGCGTGCATCACAGTTATCTAATGAATATGGTGAAAATGCTCATTCATGGGCCTGGCCCCACACCCACTAAGAGGGAGGCCCAGAATCTGTATTGTTAATTCTCCAGGTGATTCTTATGCATGTTAATGTTTGAGAACCAGTTCCATAAAATGTTATCCCAAACAAAGAACACTCCTGGCATTTTCTTTTTCCAAAATTTTACTCTTTAAAAATTTTCCCAATATTTCAATGGCTTTGAATTTTTATTTTTTTATTCATTAGCGATGCATTTATTCATTCATGCATTTATTCGTAATGATGTGTGCATTTTAGAGAAGATTTTATAAAGAGGAAACTTTTTCAAACAATGCTATTGTTACCAAATATCCACTGCATTCTTCATATAAAGGAATCAATGTAGGTCAGTTAAAGACTAGAATGGTTTTAAAAAAATAAACAATCTGATGCTCAAATTCAAATGTCTTTAATATACATGTATTTATGTGTATACATGTAAAAAAATATTTCAGGTTACAATGCATTTTGTTGTTTTGAACCACAGAAATCGAACCAGAATTTTTACGCATGATATACATTTTGATACATTCGTGGATTCTTGATTTTTTGGACTGCTTTTGGTTTGTTTATACATTTCCATAATAGAGACAAGAACTGAAATATTTTTCAGATATTTTTTATTCCCTTTCGCACATTTATTTCCCCAAAAATTTAGATACATTTTGAGATTTATGTAAAATATCAAAATAATTGAATAATTGAAGCAAAGGCTAGTTCCTATGAAAAGCGGAATTATATGACAATTTCCTATATTCCTCATGTGATTGTACCTGTGCAGAGAACAACCCTATTCTGATTAGAAAGATCCTGCCTGAGAACCTTTTATCTGCACAGCAGGATGTACACAACCCAAGTCGATTCAAGAAACCCATGATGTCATCCCTCAATCAATAATCATTGATTGAATAGAGCTGGTTTCAGATCTAGGTGTTAGGTACCGGGAGGGATATAGAAGGAAAATTCATAGTTTCCGTCTTTGAAGAATAATCTTGTTCAGAACATAGTTCAAATGTGCATGTTTTGACAAGGCTTCATAACAAAAGGTCCTTTCAACCAAAATGCTAGGAAAACCAGCATTAAAGGAGAGATTGTGGGGCAGGTGAGTTGTTGGCAGCGGGGACATGGGTTGTCAGGAGACAATGGAACAGAAACAAGACATGAGAAAAGCAAGAGCTTAATCCATAACACTGTTTCCTTCCAAAGGTCTCAGCTGTATGGCGTGGAAGGTCAGGCAGGTGGGTCTGTGCTCCGCAGGGTGGGAGAGGCATTAGTAGAAACAGGTGATGAATCCGTCAATTAGGGTAAGGTAATGCTGGAGAATAGCTGTGGTCTAGGGATTTTATGAAATGCAAAGCTTGGGGAAATTAAAGAAGCCCAGCGTGAAGAAGTTAGGAGGCAGAATCAAGGTGGTGGTTGTGAAAACAGAGAACAAAAACTTAGAGCTCCTTTTGAAGAAAATGGGATATTAGGGATAAATTGAGAAAAAAAAAGCTGCATAATGAAAATATCTGTGACGTTGTTAAACCCATCACGGTGGGTACATTCTAAGACATTTAAAATTAGAGTGAACACTGTGGGTAGTGGTGTGAAGAGAGCTCATTAATTGATGATATAGTTTCGGTCTATATCCCTACCTGAATCTCGGGTCAAATTGTAATCTCCACGTGTTGGAAGAGGGGCCTGGTGGGAGGTGATTGAATCCCTCTTGCTGTTCTTGTAATAGTGAGTGAATTCTCACAAGATTTGGTTGTTTAGAAGTGCGTAGTGCTTCCCCCTTTCCTCGCTCTCTTTCCTACTCCACTGCCTGAAGATGTGTTAGCTTCCCGTTTGCCTTCGGCCATGATTGTGAGTTTCCTGAGACCTCTCCAGCCATGCTTCCTGTACAGGCTGCAGAACTGTGAGCCAGTTAAACCTCTCTTCTTTATAAATTACCCAGTCTCACTTCTTTATACCAGTGTGAGAATGGACTAATACAATTGATTTTTAAATCTTTAATTTTCTATGGATTTATAAAGTTTATAATAAAATACAAGTATTATCTAATAGACCTTTGACATGGTAAATATTCTACAGTGTAGGGTAACTTTATAAGGTTTCAGGTAGTAGGTGGTGAGTAAATGCTAGATGACTGAATATTCGTGTTTGGCTTGGAAAGTTATCTGCAATTCTACATGACGTTTTTTCCTGCACAGGACACGAAGTTCTGCTACAATTATTTAGGACTTTTTATGACTCAGTAAGATTATTGTAAATAAACGTTTTAAAAAGCAATGTTTCATCACCCCCCCCCCCCAAAAAAAAAAAAAAACTTCTTTTCTTCCCACATCAGGGATATCTTGTCTAAGAAGCACCTACTCCTTTCTGGAGGTTGACATTTACATGGAGTGAGTACCTGAAAAAGAAAAAGAGAAATACATGTAGAAAAACCCAACTAACAAATCACCTTAATTACTACCTACAGAGAAAAAGGGTTGGTTTTATGTTTTTTTGTTTTGTTTGTTTGTTTATTGTGTGTGTTTTTAGAGCAATCCATACCTGAGAAACAAGAGTTAGTGGTAAAACAGACCAGTTTGGCTTGTATTTGGTGTGGTAGGTGGCAAGAAAAGGGTACATCAGATTGCTACTTAACAGAGCAAGGAAATCAGTTCTTATTTTCCATTAGAAAACCAAACAAATGGCAGTTAACCCACTTGTCTCTGAGATTGCAATTTTTTTGAATTTTTGCAATCAGACTTTGGTGATGACCTTGAGCAGTAAGATATAAATAACTCCCCACATGCCTAGCATTCCAGTAATGGAACACTAGACTTAAATGGGCTAAAGACAGAGTTTGGGGAGTATATTGACTTTCCACAGAGCATTAGGCTTCTGCAGTCTGTTCACCTGTGGAATGCTTGTTAGTTACCTCCTAATTACTGAAACTTGGGTTTTATCAGTAGTGGCATGATGATCCTTGGGTTTTTTGTTTTTTTTTTTTTTTTTTCCTGGAGTAGCTGTGATGATGCTATAGCTTGTCCTGCAAATCATTTATTTAGATAGGCCATGAAATGATGTCCACCTTACAAGGTGGAAAAAATCTTTCTGATAGGAAGAACCGTGGCTGTGTTTCACTTCCCTGAGTTTCCAGTTCCCAGCTGCGACATGGCTCCCAGCTTCTTCCAGGGAATGTCTGTGGGACAAGACAGCCTCCTTAGTCGCCAGTTTTCCTCTAGCACTAAGTTCCTGTTTTCTCCTGGAATGTGACCACCAGGTGGTGTCAGCTTTTTGTCTCTGGTGGTCTGTCAGCTGGCTACACCTGAGGGAGTAGGCAATAGAGTCTAGGCCTGGTGTTAGACTAGAATTTTCCTGACCACCTCCATCTCTCTGACATCTTACCTGCTACTTTCTGCAGTGAAGGGAGGGTCTGTACAAGCTCATAGGGGATCTGCAGAGGGATCCAGAGGGAACTGCAGAAGACTGGGCATGCAGAAGTGATTTCCTGACCAGGACGTCAGGAGTCTCCTTTGCTGGCTTCATCTGCTGGAGACCGGCCCTCCACCTCTACCTGGGGCTTCTAGCCTTTTCTCTGCCCTTAAATCTCAATCTGGCCCTCCTCGTTGTCTGATTCCTGCTGCTGTTCTCTCCCTTCAGTGCACTTGATTTCTCTTCAGTGCCTCAGCTTTCTTCCATATCTTAGACTACAAAAACAGCAGAGCATCCAGAAAGACAAGAGACATCGTACCTGATGTCATCTGCTCCCTTGCAGTCTTTTGCTCACTTAGAGTCACTTTGTGGTGTTCCTTTCTTATTTTGGGAGCCTTATTTGTGTTTGTGGTATTTAACCCTCTATCTCCAAATGTTCAGAGTTTCAATTTAAACAGACTCTGACCCACTTGCTTTTCTTTTCTCTACAAATGTTTTTCTCCTTTGCAAAGGCTGGTCTCCTGCTTAACTCATTTACCTGGGAACTGCTAGCTTCTCTCTCTCTTTAGAGCACTGTGTTTTTTGCAGAAGGTCAACATTCTGTAACCCTTTGTAGATGGGTCGGAATACATTTGTTTGGCCAGGAAAAGTCACTTTTGGCTGGGGACAAATGGGGGACCAGGACACCCCCCTACAGTAGTGCAGCATGGGACAGTATAAACCACCCTGTCCAGCTAGCACTCATGGCCCTTCTGTAGCCATTCCCTGGGGATATGCTGGGGCTGTATGGCCCCTTGAGGGCAGGGCAATAATAAACCTGTCATGGTAGCTGCAGTTCCCTCTGCCCTCCTCTGCCCCTCTCTGTCCCCTTCTCCCCACTTCTCCCTCCACTGCCTCCTTCCCCCATCTGTCCGGCTTTTTCCTTGCCCTAGTGGCCAAAGCTCTTTCTGCACTAGATTCACTGAAGATGGTGACACTGCCATAGGCTGCCTTCCAAACTGTAACAGTTCATGGCAGCAGTGAAAGCTTAATTTTTTAAAACCTTCCCTCAGAGGAGGAAGTGCTTTATAGTAAATGACTACATTGCTGGAAATCACTTACCCACATCGTCTTTATTATATTCCTTAGTCATTACGGTTTGCATCACATGATCCTTTCTCAAACATCAGCATGGGGAACCAATGATGAAATTGCATTTCTTTGAATTAGATTATTATGGGAGAAGAAAAACATTAAAGGAGCAGCGTTTATGTTTATGTTTGAAAAAATATAACAAGCTTGACAGCCTCTGTGGCAGTTAAAAGTGGGGGTTGTAAGAGAACATGGAGCCATTGGACCTCATTGCCTTAGATGGTTCCCAGTGAGTGTAGGGAAAATGCTGTTTTACAACCCAGGGTATATAAATCCTGGATATAGGATCAGTTTGGTTTGTATTTCTTTTTCTTTTTTCTTTTGTGAGGTGAGACAGGGTCTCTGTTGTTCATACTGGAGTGCATTGGTGCAGTCACAGCTCATTGCAGCCTCGAATTCCTGGGCTGAAGCGATCCTACTACCTCAGCCTCCTGAGTAGCTGGGACTACAGGCATGCACCACCATGCCTGGCTAATATTTTTAAATTTTTAGTAGGGGTGAGATCTTGCCATATTGCCCACACTTGTGTATAACTCCTGGGCTCAAGCAATCCTCCCAACTTACTCTTCCAGAGTGCTGGGATTACAGGAGTGAGCCACTGCCCCCTACCTGGCTTGTATTTCTTGTGGGGCTGGGAGAATATAGCATCACTGCAGCTCTTCTCACACAGAATTGGGCAATCAATAAATCATTGTTAGAATAAACCAGTCTTACTCAGAGAGTATGCCCTTCTCCCCCATACAGCCTTTCCCCCCACCCACCACCCCACACACATCTAGGTTTCTGTATAGTTTTTGTATGATAAAAGCCAAGGGTTTGGAAAATTTTGGTGTCACAGATAAAAACAAACAATTCAAACATAAGTCTGGGAAAGAGAGTGAATTATTGCTTGCTTGGCTTCTTTCCTGGCTCTGACTCCAGGCCTTGCCTGACCCTGAACACCCAGCGTATCTTCACTGGTTCAAGGTGGAGGACCCTGTCTTCTCGTTGGCTCCCAGACCTTCCTGGGAGTGTGACCTCCATCCTTGTGATCCCACAGTCCCCATGATCTGTATATCAGACGGACAGAAGGTACTCCATAGAAAAATGAAGTGATGGAATTAAGGGACTTCATTGGGGCTAATTGTGAATTCAGATTGTGATTTTTAGGGGGTATCAGAGTTGACATGTTGCAGAGTGTTCAAAGCAATGCCAGTTGGATTTTTAATGTGATATGCAGATTGGGTAGTATTATTGCCGTGTGCTTTATTGTAATTTCTGTTTTTCTTCATGGCCATCTGCTTGGTTATGTATATTTTAATTCTGATGTCAAGCATGAGATGTAGATGTAGCATTTTTATTGTTCTACCATTTCCCCTGCCTGCACATTTCTTGCAGCAGCCCGAACCACGGTTTCTAAATGCCTATTGCTATGAGAGCCCTGTCAAGAGTGGAGAGCTTATCTTTGGATTCTCATAGATTCTAGATGAATCTATGAATGAGTTATTGGAAACAATAACAGACATCATTTAGTGGGAGTTAACGACGAGCCAGTCATTTGCTAAGGCTTTTTGTACAGTATGTCGTTTAATCTTCCCCATAACTTTCTAGGTTAGCCTGATTGCTCTCATTTTGTAGATGAGGGAGCTATGGTCAGCGAGGTCATGTAAACTGCCTGAGGCCACAACAGCTACTCGGGGGCTCAGGACTTTCCAACTCCAGAGCTTGAGATGTTTCTTATTAGGCCAGGCCTATCTCAGTATAGTCATTATTAATGACCCTTCTGTGATTTCCACACCATATTGTATCAGTGATACGACATTTTAGGTTCAAAAATCTCTAAGATGTCTTCATTAGGTGAAATTTTTATATTTGGACTTAAAAAAATTGTGATTTCTGGTAAATAGTCTATTATTTTATTTATTTTTGGCTCAGTTTGATTTTCATTATTCCTGAATGTTTTTAATACTTTTGATTGTTTAAGTTATGCAGTAAACTTTTCATTTGCAGGTCAATGATTTTAGCCAGTGTATTATTTTAGCAGCACTGACATTTTGTTGGCTGTACCCATCTTAATTGGTATTGAATAAATGTCCTCATGTTTTCTGAGCTTACTGATTTTTAAATTCAAATTCTGTATGGGATCCTATCTCAAATGTTCAGTGTTTTCAGTTATTAATATACTTTACTACTGCTGAGAACATTACCATTGAAGTTATTATAAAAACAATGAAAGAATAAGTTATTCACATTTTAAAAACATTTTAAAAAGCAGATCTGATCATAGAAAGTACTCAGTTATATTAGAAATTTGATCTTGTGTGTACAATATTTTGTTAGGGACTGGTTGAACACTTTAATCCATAGTGCTTTGGAGGGTTGGCTACTAATCCTAAATTCTTCAGGAGGTTTTTTTTTTTTTTTTTTTTTGAGACAAAGTCTTACTCTGTCGCCCAGGCTGGAGTGCAATGGTGTGATCTTGGCTCACTACAACCTCCGCTTCCTGGGTTCAAGTGATTCTTGCGCCTCAGCCTCCTGAGTAGCTGGGATTACAGGGCCCTGTAACCATGCCCAGCTAATTTTTGAATTTTTAGAAGAGATGGGGTTTCACCATGTTGGCTAGGCTGGTCTCCAGCTCCTGGTGTCAAGTGATCTGCCCACTTTGGCCTCTCAAAGTGCTGGGATTACAGGCATGAGCCACTGTGCCCAACCCAGTTGTTCATCTTTATTGCTGCAGATGCTTCCCATCTCATGACTTCGTTGTCTTTCTCTTGAGACTCCTCAGCAACCCACAGCACCCATTTATCTCACAACTATTAGGGCACTGCTTTTGGGTGCTCCACAACATCAAAGTATCATGAGTTGTAGTTTCTAACTTTGCTCAGCATGTTTTTAGCAAGCAAAGTTCCATAGGAAAAAGCTAGCATAGTTATAGGCCTGATGGGTACTATCAGCAAAAGCTGTGGATTGGCTCACTGGTGGTTTCCATGAGTGTGTGCCCGCTTGCGTGCATGAAGGGTCTTTACTCTGCAGTCGGCTGGCACCAAAGAGGTTTGAAAGTAACTCAGTGAAAAACACTTAAAGGATATTTCTGAGTATAATCGGAAAGAAACCAAGGCCTTTTGGAGGACGCAGCTCCTTACTGGAGGGAGGGGGCATCTGTCGGTGGCAGGAGAGATGGGTGGCCTTAGAATATTTCAGGGAAAGCTAGGAATATGATAGACGTGTTGATTGACCATTCATGGACCAGTGACTCTATGGAAAGTCCAGAAGAGAAGAGGGGAGGTGAGACTGGTTGCTGAGGACCTGAATGACGTGCTAAGAAGGTTGGGCTCCATTATGAGGTGTGGAGATCTGCAGGTTGTTGGGCAGGAGAGTGATTTCCTGCTAGTGAATCTGGAGCGTATAGATTGGATTGGGAGAGATTTGAAGTATGGAGTCACGTTAGGACATATTTGCTGTAGTGAAAGTGCATGATAATCAAACAGTTAAGAGAATGGAAAGGAAGGGAGAGAGGGCCATGAAGGAGGCACTTACTAAAGAGGCATCATAAATGAGTGGAAAAGGTGGTGGTGGCTCTGGAATCTGCCTTGGAGGAGCTTCTGATTGGAAAACCAGTGGGAAGTAGGGAGGAACACTTAGGCAACATGTCCGGATGCTCTGTTCACTAGCCACTGTACTTTTTAAAAAATTTTTAACTGAGACTGTGTGTTTATTTGGTGTGGTTTGCAGCTGTAGGGGTGGGGATACCTAATGGTTACTGTGGCCACTTCCTTCCCCCACCTCACCTCCCTTGGCAGTGCCATGGGGAGCCATGAAAGTCTAATGTCACTGATGCCTTTGAGATTCTAGACATGAGTAACAGGACTGTTACTGGCTGTGGTCAGGGATCCAGAGGGCAGGGGCCTGCTGATCTCATTGTGTCTGCAACTCCACAGTTGTAAATGTTTAAATGAACAAAGGATTGAGGGAGTGCGTTCAGGGTTAGGATTAAAGAGTTTGGCTATTATTTAAGGGGAAATGACTTCTATACTGATGGACAAACAGTGATATTAAAGTAAAAACCAAGTAGTGACCAAAACTTTCTAAAATTATTTTCAGTTACAGTGTAGAAAGATGGATTTTTGAAACTAAAATGTTTATGATTCATGGATAAGTAACCCACGTTTTATAGATTATGCATCATGAACTATTTTCCAGTTTGAACATTTTATTTTTCAAAATGGCTGAGACATTGATCAATTGCACACACATTTCCAAATTTGTTCTGGGGTTTACAGAGAGAAATAGACCAGAGAAAAATCTTTACACAAAAACAGTTAGTATGGAGAGTTGGGACTGCTTTTTAGATTTTTGGCTTTGCCGTTAGTCTTGATATTGAGGGATATCAAAAATATTCCTGTAAAACTTTCTGGCTGTTTTTAGGCCATCCGTATGATACTTTTAAGAGGGTAACTTTCACAATGTAATAGCTTGGCTAGTAATGCTGGCATTATACAGTCTAACCCCCTGAGAACTAGTGGAATGTGAAGGAAACAGTGAGGGTTTTGGAACAAGCTAAACTTGGGTTTCAATTTGTCTCTGCCACTTAATACTATATGTGCACTTGGACAAGTTACTTAAACTCTCATTTTCTTCATTTTAAAATGGTGATGTTTATCTCTCCCAAAAGGTTATTGTGAGATTGGTGGTAAGGCATTGAGCCAGTAGACCTAGGACAATCCTTGGCACTTCCAGGCACCAAGGAAATGATAACCACAATCACTGTCTTTAGGATACTCTGTGTTTTCATGTCACTGTCTATATAGTGATACTGATCAGTGTTGAAAATATAGCTGTTATTCTTAAATTTGGGAGTGGGATGGGGATTGCAAGTAAGAAAGCATTCTGGAAATCATATCCCCAAAATTTGTTAGTTTGCCCCACCCCCTGGGGGAAAGCGCGCTCTCCTAAAACTTCACATGGGAAAGCCTTGAAAGGGCATCACACAGTAGTGGCACATTAACCGATATTGTTTCACTTGATGTAAGAAGCATCTAGAAGACTCCAGCCTTCTTGGGTTCATGGTGTGTTTGAGTGACCCGAGAACTTCCATTAGTATTGCCTGAGTTGTGAGCCAGAACGTGCTGTTCTCTGAACCTTGCTGGCAAAGATCAGTTGCGTGAAGGAATCTGGCCACAGAAGGGGGTACTCTTCCTTTATAAGATTAAAATTGGAAGTATGAAAGAGCAGGTTTCTTTTTCTTTTTTTCTTTTTTTCGAGACAGAGTCTTGCTCTGTTGCCAGGCTGGAATGCAATGGTGTGATCTTGGCTCACTGAAACCTTCGCCTCCCAGGTTCAAGCAGTTCTCCTGCCTCAGCCTCTTAAGTAGCTGGGATTATAGGCATGCACCACCACACCTGGCTAATTTTTTGTATTTTCAGTAGAGATGAGTTTCACCATGTTGGTCAGGCTGGTCTTGAACTCCTGACCTTGTGATCTGCCTGCCTCAGCTTCCCAAAGTGCTGGGATTACAGGCATGAGCCACTGAGCCTGGCCAGATGTTTTTCTCTTAATAAACTGTAAAGGAAAAAGAATTAGTTTCACACAGGGTAAGTTGGTGGGGACAGCAGTAAGAATTGCTGCTCACAGCATCTCGCTCAGAGCAGGCCTTCTCCACTCAGAAATAATTATTTTCAAGCGGAGCAGCATCTGCAGAGATGGCTCGGCAGCAGCTGCGTCAGCTTTAGCATGTGTGCAAACTGCTCAAGAATAAACCCTGAAAGTAGGTTTTGGAAATTTAAAAAGGAATTCAAGGATGTTTCGATGTGGAGGGGTTATTAGCAACAGTTTACAAAAATATAGAACAGCGAAGTTGGGAGTTCATTTCATTTCTCCAGCGTCTTCCTGTTCATCTTGCTGATAGATTTGTCTGCTCGGTTACCATAGAGCTGCTCATTGGTATTCCTTGGCGTGTGGTGCTGCTGCGAATCCCCTCATAATTACACTGAGCTGCAGGATCTTTACTTTTTAGGCCTTGCTCATGCTCAGGGACCCTTTTTCCTTGTATTTGGAAGATCTCATTTTGTACAAAAATGATAGTGATTGTCCTGCACCAAAAAAGGTGACCAAGCAGCCACCTTCACACGGATGCAATTGCTAATCTCTTGCCTTCCCAAGAAAGCAGCACTTGCTGCTGTCCCCAACCCCCAAAACTGGAAACATCATTTTTTGTGATGTCTGCCCTGCATGCTGGCTCCGTCAGCGCCGGGCTCCTTTTCTCAGGGACGGAGAGGTGCTGTACATTTCTCAGAGGGCAATAACCATTTCTTTTCAAGATCATTTTCCCTTGGCGTTTTTCCCTGTCCTTTCAGACTTTGCTTCAAAGGTGAGGGGGATCCACGTGCCCTTAGTATTTTCTCCAACCCAAGGTGGGTGTCTATGGTTGGATTCCAGGAGAGGTGTTTGTAAGCATTTCTAATTACTTTTATAAGTGAATTTGGTATAACTACTGTTGACCCTTGAACAACAAGGGTTTGAACTGCATGGGTTCACTTATAAGTGAATTTTCTTCCCTCTCTACCACTGCTGAGACAGCAAGACCAACCCCTCCTCTTCCTTCTCCTCAGCCCACTCAACGTGAAGACAGTGAGGATAAAGACCTTTATGATGACCTACTTCCACTTAATGAACAGTAAATGTATTTTCTCTTCTTTATGATTTTCTTAATAACATTTTTTCTCTAGCTTTATTGTAAGAATACAGTATATAATACATAGAGCATACAAAATATGTGTTAATCAACTGTTACGTTATCAGTAAAGCTTCCAGTGAGCAGCAGGCTCTATGTGGTTAACTTTGGGGGGTCAGATGTTATATGCAGATTTTCGAGTGCACAGGGGTCAATACCCTTAATCCCTGCATTGTTCAAGGGTCAACTGTATAACTGTTGGCTTTTTAGATTATGGCCAATGAAAGGAATTATCTTTTAGTCTGGATTTTGAATGCAAAAAGACATTGAATTAGTTACATTTGAATCTTATCCATTAATTAATGCAGTGATTTTTGAGGCTTGAATTAATGTATATTACAGATACAATTACTCTTTTTGGAGCTCATAGATTAAATTCATTGAAAGATCCCCCTGGAGTTGGCTTCACTGTACTTTGCCCCTAGCTTCTCTTATATAGAATCAGCTTCAAGTTCAAATACATTTTGTCTGATAAATTGACTACACGTGGAGAGACTAAAGAGAGCAATTAAGTATGACATCAAATAAATGACTCGGTGACAAGGTATATTTCTTTCAGGTCAGCGTAATTCAAAATGTGAGAAAACATGATTTAGCTGGCTGAACTGAAAGACAGTTTAAATTACTGGATGGGAAGAATTGCTTTGCATTCTGAGGTTCAGTAATTGGAGTTATGTAACATTTTATTGTGTTTGCTATGAGATGATTCTGTTGTGAGATGATTGCAGTTGTTTATGTGGCTGTGGTTTAATCTGACATTGTGAGGCGCTGGTCTAACCTTTATGCGTAATTTGAGGTGCCATTGGGTGAGATGAGGATGAGTGGCTAAAGCCTGTTAAACCATGATAATCCAATGTATTTTATTCTTTAGACAGTTGATTAGGAGGGCAGTGCCCCAGATCAGGGAGTAGGTGCCTCTGTAATTGATTGCAGTGTTTTCCTTCCATTCTTCACCTCCCGCTTTTGAATCGTATGCTCACATCTTTGCCATGTGACTTTGTAGGTTCTTCTATTAGAGAAAGTACTGTTGCCCCATTGACATTGGCCATGGTCAGGTGACTCATGCCAGCCAATGGGCTTTGAACAGACATGTTACTGGCAGAGGTCTTAGTGGGCTTCCACAGCATTCCTGCAACCCACTGTGAGAACATGTTCTGCATAGCTACTGTCTAGCAGGATGTGGAGACATGTGGAGCAGAAATAAACCCACCCTGAAAACTAGAGCTAAGTAGACTGTGACCCATGAGCAAGGAACATGAATGCCTGTTATTGTAACCCACTGACTTTTGGGCTAGTTTGCTATGCAGCATAATTGTGGAAATAGCTAATATATGTACATACATTAAAAATTCCCTGCCCTTGTAAGATTTTCATTTGGGTTAATAAGCTCCCTTTACATTTAGATCCTTGTTCTCACCTTACCAATTAATCAGTGTCATTCACAGCTTAGTGGTATCTTTTGGCTGCAATGTGGTAATGTCCTTTGCTAGCAAAACTTTCATGACCAGAGGTTGCATGAATATATCCTCTTAAATATTAATAGAATTAGACACCCCTATTTAATCTTTTTTATTTGGGATTTTACATGTTTTGAAACGTCATGTAGACTTCATTGTTTTAAAAAGACTTTGAAAAATTCCATGAAAGACTTCGTAGTTGCAAGTGACTTCTTTTCTTGTAGTTGGCCTTTGGAGAAAGTAAATTTTAGTAGAGGATAGTAGGTAGCTCAGGGAAGGAAGGCAGCTCAAGGTGAGGGCAGGAGGTTTAGGTCTGGAGGCTGAGCAGTCAAGGACAGGGCTCTTAAAGTGCATAGTGACCATCAGCAAGGACCCTACTAAATCTGCTGATGAGAGATCACAGCTCCTGTTGCTGTCATGGGCTTCTGGGCCCTCGAACCTCTGCCACTGGGGCCACTGCCACCCCTGAGCCCAGGAGCCTCTGTTGTCACCCAGAATAAGAATTCTGCATGTTGTCTGCTTCCCCCACATTCTCTTTTGGAATTAAAGACTCTCATGGGTACATCTAATTCATGCTGCTTGGGACACATGCCTGTGTCTGAACTTCAAGGGAGTTTGAGAAAGTGTCTATAACTTCTACCTGGTGGGAAGCAAGACTTAAAGTGTGGAAAATTGATTAAACTTAGGAAAGTCATTCAAAAGATGCTAGATAGTCATAAAGCATGAAAAATGTTCATATAAATCTGTAATATCTATTTTTAAACCAACCTTTAATTACTACTAATTAGTATAGTAATTTTTAAAAAGTGAAAGTGAAATTTTATCTCATTACTTTAAAAAAAAAAATAAGGGTTAGCATTCCCACCAGAAAGACACCTGCACTCACATTTATCACAGCACCATTCACAATGGCAAAGACATGAAATCAACCTAGGTTCCTATCAATGGTGAGATTGCATAAAGAAATGTGGTACACATACACCACGGAATAGTACACAGCCATAAAAAAGAATACAATCTTGTCCTTCATAGCAACATGGATGCAGCTGGAGGCCATTATCCTAAGCAAATTTAATGTGGGAACAGAAAACAAAACACTACATGTTTTCATTTGTAAGTGGGAGCTAAACACTGAGTACATATGGACACAAAGATGGGAACGATGAACACTGGCAATTCCAAAAAGGGGAAGGGAGGGAGGGAGCAAGAGTTGATAAAATATTGGGTCCCATGTTCACTTCCTGGGCAATGGAATCATTAAAAGCCCAAACCTCAGTGTCATGAAACATACCCATGTAACAAACCTGCATCTGTACCTCCTGAATCTAAAAGTTAAACAAAAATTAAACAAAAACAAAAAGGAAAAATGAGCATTCATGTAAACAAATTAAAAAGCTCAATAGAACCTCTCATCCTGTAGGCATATATTTGTTAACTGGGCACTTTCTTTAAAATATCCCCCAAAAGCAAATATCAAGTAAGATTTTCTATTTTCCATGAAATTCTAATTGATTTAAATTTTATTTATTCAAGATTTATGATAATAAATGTGACTAAATTGTTTTGTCAGTTTCACTGTATGACAGTGTTTATAACACTAAGTTAAAACATTTTCAAACTTTAGAACCACCTATTTATAGATAATTTTTCACAATTTTTTTGTCATCAAGCAAATAGCATTTTTTTTTTTTTAGGGCTTGACAGTTATAAATCTACTGCAAAAAATCTCCTATATACATTCTTCATTAAGTTAGAGAGCCAATTCCCCATTTACGAAATAGAAATGAAGTCTAGAACATTTCATTTGCTGTAGAGAAAAGTGTTAAATGAACCAATGTGGCAATATCTCATACTTCTCTACAGGTTTTGTTTATTAAATTATAGCCCCTGTGTCCCTGTAGAGAAAAGCTGTCAAATGTCAGAGTGTGTGTTGGGGATGCTAATTTGTTGTATAGGGCAGAGCTTGATTGATGGACAGCATGCAAAATAGAGTGCCCAGGTTTGTGGACTGAGTAGTGAGGCAGGAAGCAAAGGAAGGAGAAAAGCAGGATGTGGAGAGGATTTTGCAGTCAGATTGGTAATCAGAAAATCAGAGCAGGGATGAGTGATCTGAAACCGAGGAGATTATCTGCTGGATGTAGTAAATAGTGGAAAGCATTCTTTCTGGCTGAAGATTAGTGACTGAGTCATACTGGGTGAGACAGAAAGAGAATTGTCATTTTGCTAGGCTGGCTAAGCTGGATTTAGTGAGTAATTTTAACTTGCATAAATTCTCTGCATAGTGTTGGTACTCTGAGATGTCTTTGGGCCGAAGGTAAATGTCTTAGTTTGGGTTGTCACAATAAGGTACCACAGACTGGGTGACTTAAACACCAAACATTTATTTTTTAGCATTTTGGGGCTAAGAAGTCCAAGATCAAGGTGCCAGCAGATCTGCTGTCTGGTGAGGGTCCTCTTGATGGTTTGCAGATGGCTGTTTTCTCTCTGTATACTTGCATGGTAGAGATAGAGAGAACTAGTGCTGTGGTTTTATAAGAACACTAATCCCAATCACAAGGTTTCTGCTCTCATGATCTAATTACTTCCCAAAGGCCATCACTTTGAAATATCATCACATTAGAGATTAGGCTTCAACATATGAATTTGGGGAGGACACAAACATAGCCGTAAGTGTTGTTGCATTCCAAAGCAGGGTTTTTTTTAACTTTTTCTATGCCATGGACCCTTTTGGCAGTTGTAGAAAGTTTATTGGCTATTTAGAAAAAATGTTTTTAATTCCATCAAATACAACAGATCACATGGAAATGAAATATATTAAAATATGGTTATCAAAGTATTCAAAATTCATAATAGAACAATATGGCTTCATTAAGATGCTAAATAACATAACTTCTATTTAATGACAAGTATAAATAATACTTCAAGATATCTGTTACAACTCTAATGTGACAGGAAAACGTCTCTGATTTTTATCAATGTTAACATCACAGGTTCTGTTCATATTTCATCAGTAATTGGTAGAAATGCTAAATTTCAGTTACAGGTAAGTAAAAATAAAGATTAGTTTCCCCCGTTGGAATTTACTGACTCCCTGGATTCTATCCACAGCCCACCCCCAACCTCTGCAGACATCAGGGTAAGGACCCCTGCTCCAAGGATTTACTGCTGTAAATGTTCATTGAGCTTGTGATCCTCCAGGGAACAAGAATCCCTCAGATATATTGGTCATAAATCAAGTGTCAATATAAGTGGAGTTCTATTGCCGGGGCTTCTGTTTTGTTCTGTTGATCAATTTATCTAGTCCCATGCTAGTACTTCATGAAGTTTTTATATTTTTCCTCTCCAGGAAGGCCAGCAGTTCCCTCTTTCCTGTATTCTCATACTTCATAAATTTATGGTTTCTTTTGGTTGTTTATTCATCCATATAAATTGCCAGATCCTAAAAAAACATTTTTTGGAATTTTGGTTGGAGTTACATTGAGGCTATATATCAATTTGAAGAAGATGACATATTTTTTGAGGTTTCCAGTCCATGAGAGCGGTATATCATCTCTTTTTATTTTGGTTTTCACGTATTACTAATTAAGACTAAGACATGTTTGAGTGACCACCTTTGGAAATTCTTTTCTCCAAAAACAACAACAACAAAACAAACCCCCCGAAGTAAAGTTGGATTAAATGTTTTTAAACTAGGTAAGTGGGGGGGAAATGGTAGTTTTAAGAAGATTTTGGCTGCCTCGAGAGACAAGTGCTTATTATGTAACATCTCCCAGGATCACCAACCTTCTATTCATTTGTACTAAAAGCATCATTTTAGAAAATTGACAACTTATTTAAATAGGTGACAAACCAGATTCTGGCAGCAGAAATTCTTAAAGTAATCATGGTTTTGACATTTACTGTAAATTCATGCTGATAATATTTAGTTATGAAAATCTGAGCAGTGTAAATTTCAATGGACTGATTATTTATTCATTCAGCAAATATTTATGGAGTACCTAATGTGTGCCATGCACTTCTCTATTTACTGGGATGCCATCAAGTGAAGGAAGTCATTCAAGAGGAGTGGGTTCAACTCTGCTAAAATGCTCCCAAGAAGTTGGTGGCAGAATTGCCCACTGAATTTAGCAATGTGGAGTTTACTGGTGGCTTTGCCAAGTGTGGTTTCCATGGTGTGGTGGGACAAACATCTGCTTGGAATATGCTCATGACCAAGTAAGAGAAAAGAAGTCAAAGCTGTGACTCAAGATAACTATTTGAGGAGCTTTTGCTGTAGAGTAGCAGAAAAACAGAGTTCTTAGTGACATGGTATGTTTGTATGCTTATGGAAATGACCCTATAGAGAGAGACAATTTGATGATGGAGGAGAGAGAGGTTAATTTTTGGAGCAAAGTCCTTGAAAGGCAAGAGGGGGATAGGACTTACTGCAGAATGGAGGGAGGGGTTGGCATTTGCTAGGAGCCAGCCAGTACAGTTCACCTGTTAAACCAGAGACAAGGCAGAGGGTTGGTCAGTTTTTTTGGTGGGAAAATGCTAAAGCTTTCTTCTAAGTAGTCCCATTTTTATAGTGAAATAAAAATTATTATCAATTGAAAATGAGTGAAGGCACAGCTGTGGAATGTTGAGGCAGGGTAGTGTGGAAAGGGTTTTTCTGAGGAGTGGGAAAGTCTGGACTCAGGACAAGTCATGGGGTTGCCAGACACAGCTAAGGGCTTAGTTGAAATGATCATAAACTGGAGCCAGAGAGCATGGCCATGTGTTTTTTCTCTACCACACTGGGCCTTTTGGATACAATGCAGAGTAGAAAGAGAGTTGGATTTTACCAGAATTAGGGTCTTGCTAGGAGAGTCCAACAGAGAACAGAAGGGAAGAGTATTTGAGGATAATTGATTTTAATTGGTGTTACATTGAAGCTGTATATCAATTTGAGGAAGACTTGACATATTTATCGAGTTTTACAGTCCATGAAGATGGTATATCATCTTATAAGGAAGAAACCATAATGCTGGACCATGTAATAATATAAGTTTCATGTGAAGGAAATGAAGATGTGGAGAGTGATGAGCAATACCAGTAGGTGGAATCAGTGGAATAGAAGTGCTAGTGATGTCAGAGGATTGTTAGAGTATTAAAAGGAGTGAGTGGGAAAATAATGGGTGCTGGTACAGAAGGAGCCCTGGAAAATCTCCTTCCATTTATTCCTGAGCACTTGTTCATTGTATTTCTTCCTCACCATGCAGAAGTTAGCCTTAATCTTATGCTGTAAAGAAAATGCCCCACATTTCTATAATCCTTTCAATCTCAGATGGATCCTGGTATAGACTGAGATGCTTGAAATAGACATGGGAGGCAGCACAGCTGCTGGCAACATGCTCCAGGCTGTGGGTCTGGTTGTGGGAGGCAGAGCTGAGTGGAGGATACAGTGTTTGGGAGAGGTGGTTAAGGATTGAGGAGGCAGGATGTGGAGTGCGTTGCGTAAGTGATGTTGAGGTCACTGAGAAAGCTCAAGAAGAGGTGAAGGAGTGAGAAGGATTAAATGAAGAGATGTGGCTGGTATAATGGGTGTGTCATTCAGCAACATGTACATCAAAAGAGCAGGGAGGAGAGACGAACAAAGGCCTGGAAGCAGCACTGGGCAGGAATGGGGTCATCCAACTCAACTTGCTATTACTTAAGGGCCTTCAAGGGAAACCTTGTCTTTAGGAAATAGCCACTTAGGGTTGGGTTAGAAGGAATGCTATATGTGAATGTCTTGGGAAAAAACTGGATGCTAGCATAAAGAAGTGGTGATCTTGTTTACAGGTTCTCCCATAATGATGCTACAGATAGTATAAATGAAATTACCGCAATATGGTATAATAGCTTAGAAAAAGTACATTAATATTTTTTATCTATTTAATCAACATTTCATCTGGCAAATACCTGAGAAATATAATATCCAAAATGGATTTCTAAATTCAAATAATAATGCATTGGGATTGCTCAAATAGGACTCCAAACATAGTAAGTCGGTAACATTTTTTTGGTGGGTGGGAGGGGGTTCTGTGCTAACAATTCTTCATAGTTGAATGAAATAAAAAGAAGAAAAGAAGTTTCTGTGAATATAAAGCAGATGCTTGGGTTTATTATTCTGCTTCTATTTGAAGAGAGGATTTTTTTATATTGTCAGTCTAATTTATTTCATTTTACATTTTCAAGTTTTGTTTAGGATCTATCACAGAAATTCATACTCAAGAGAAAATAAGGTTCTTTGTCATTTATTTAAACATATGAAATGAAATGACTTGTTTGTTGTGATTTAATTGATGCTAGTTTATTTCAAAAACCTATACATTGTATATGTATATGCATCAATGTTTTGATATATTAAAATAACTAGAGAACACAGAATTTATTTTTCAAAGGGATTTTAGGTATAATTTGTTTAAATCTTCTTAGCCATTATTTAGGGACATTTAATGCATTTGAAGGTTGGCAAACCTTGAGCAATAATTAGCTGGGCTCATTGTAACACTAATATGCATGAAGTTGCTTGGTTAGGATCTAACCCAAATGTACTTTGGGAATTTTGAAGGGAAGAGAACAGTTGCTGAATTACATTCAGCTTAATTGTTTTGCTTAGGTCAATGAGATATGTGACATTTCCATAACTATTATCCCTATTTTAAAATCTGTTTTTTTTGGAGTAGGCTAATCTAGTTATTGCAACACCTGAACCAACCTTTGAACGGTTGGGTTGCTTTGCATGAATTATATATATGGTATGGTATTTTGTGGTTATATTGTACTCATTTGGAAAAAGCACCTATACACAACTGAGTATGTCTTAGAACTTGGCAGGAGGACAATGAATTATGATGTATCATTGCCTCTGATGTATCTTGCATTTAGCACTTGGCCTGCTTTTATGTAGTTGCAGTTCATTTCCACATTGTACAGCAGGGTCCATTCTCTATGCTTGTAATTCCACCAGGTCCAGAATATATCAAATTCCCTTAACCTAAAGGGATGTGTTTTTAAAGTTTTTAATTGTTGCACAAATAATTTTATAACAGCAATAATGTAAATGAAAATCTGAACTAACTTGTAGGCCCATCTTCTAAGAATCTAATGAATCCACATTTTTATTTTCCTGCTGGTGTATGTACTATGTATATATATGTGTATAACATATATATACACACACATATATGTGTATGTTATCACATATATACACATATATACATACATTATATATATATATACACACACATATACATACACATACATACACACTTTTTTTTTTAAACATAATTTTAGTTATAGCTTTCACTTACCTTTTTAGTCAGAGGTGAGTACTGGTAGATTGTGGGAAATACTTGGAAAGTAGTATTTTTTTATTTTTTATTTTTGTCAACTGAAACAGTAGAGTGTTTTTACTACTAATGGATGCTTCTGGCTGCCTGAAATGAGTAGCAGGATTCAAGGAGAAATGTGACTGGTTAGTCTGATATTTAATTAGAAGCTTAGATTGAGATTTCATGGTAATACAGTTGATCCATGTTCTGGTATTTTGCATGGAGATAATCTTATTAGAATGTCAGAGACCCTGATTAAAAAGTATTTTTTGAACAGAATTCTTTGTGAGTGGGTAAGGAGGTTTCCTTGACCACCTAGCTTATGGGGATAGAGTTGCTGTGCTCCATTTGAGATTGAAGGGCATTACAGATGTGGGACATTTTCTTTAGCATAGCAGTCACCAACATTTTTGGCACCAGGGACCAGTTTTGTGGAAGACAGTTTTTCCACAGACGGGGCATGGGATGGTTTCAGGATGATTCAACTGCATTGCATTTATTGTGCATTTTATTTATATTACGTTGTAATATATAATTATGTTGTAATATATAATATAATGTAAAATAATATAATTACATTGTAATATATAATGAAATAATCATATAACTCACCATCATGTAGAATCAGTGAGAGCCCCGAGCTTGTTTTCCTGCAACTAGATAGCCCCATCTGGGGGTGATAGGAGACAGTGACAAATCATTAGGCATTAGACTGTCATTAGGAACATGCAACCTAGATCTTTCACATGTGCAGTTCACCATAGGGTTTGTGCTCCTATGAGAATCTAATGCCGCCACTGATCTGAAGGAAGGTGGAGCTCAGATGGTAATGGGAGCGATAGGGAGTGGCTGTAAATACAGATGAAGCTTTGCTAGCTCACTTGTGGCTTACCTCCTGCTGTGCAGCCCAGCTCCTAGTACCAGTCTGTGGCCTGGGAGACCCTGCATTACAGCATAAGACCAAGGCTAACCTCTGCATGGTGAGGAAGAACTGCAGTGCACAAGTGCACAGGAATGAATGGGAGAAGATTTTCCAGGGCTCCTTCTGTATCTCACAATAAAAAGAGTGACTCTGCCTCGTAGAATGCACCAATTCTTTGATTTTCTGGCTTAAAATAAGTTTATTTTCAACTAGGGGGAGAGACATCTCATTGTCAAAACCTGATGAAACAAGGGTACTCTTCTGTGTCAGATTGAAAATTTTTGCCAATTTGCCTTCTCTCTAGAAATAATAGTTTTAGTTCAATATTTTATTTTGTCCTACATGAAAAACATAAATAACATTCCGTTCCTCTAGATTATTTAGTTTTGTCCCTTGGACCCTGTCAAACTGATGACTACATTGCTCCTATAGCTTGGAAACAATTTTGTTACTAAGTTGAGATAGCATCATGACAGTTTGTTTTAAAATGATGGTGGAAATCAATGTAGCTTACACAAGTTTGATATTAGATTTTTACTATGTGTTTTTGGTGTACCTGTTTTTAATCTTTACTTTTTAGCAGTTTGAAGCGTTTTTTTTTTTTTTTTTTTTCCCCAGATACATTTTCTGTTGGACTTTGGATGTTTGCCTGAAAAACTTTATTATTAAAAAGTGCCTTTTCCCCTTTGTTTGTAGGTTTTGATTAAAAACTAATTATTGGGTGAGCTGCTTAATGTTTGTACCTTTTGAAAAACTACATGAATTTGCAAAATAGATAAATTAGGGTCATTACTTTCTCTTTAAAAAGTAATTGCTATAAAAGAATTTTAAATACCAGTTCCCTGAGGCATTTTAAATAGGACTTGATTAACTAAGGTGTAACTTATAGTCACCCAGTATTTCTTAGTGTCTGATGTGTTTAGGAATTTTCCTTATTGTGCATGTCATGTGTAGCATTTTCCTGGAGACTCTCATACCAGGGGTAAGTGTATATGTCTCATTAGTTTGTGTCTAATGGGCTGCTCAGTTGGCCCAGCCAATATATTAATGAGGCTAAGTTTTGGGTTCTGTCCCTGGACACACCAATTACTTTAATTTCTCTTTGCCTTGTACACAATTAGACGGCACTACTTGTCACTGGATGCTTGGGAATACCTATGGACAGATATTTTGTGTACAATGATTTGCAATTTGAGGACAACAGATAAGCTTATTGCTAGAGAAAACTGGAATGCTTACAGAAAGAGAGGTTTTTGCAGATTAACTGTTATGGCTAGCCAAAGATCAATCAGAAAACTCCTTTTATTTCACTGATGAGTTTTGAAAGTGATTCTACCATGTATCAAAATTAAGCTATGCTTGGAGTTTAGTGCATAGTTTTGTGTTGAAGTTTAGCACATATTTTTGCAGTACACTGATTTTATGTGTATTTGGTGCTGATTATAAATGGTCTGAAGATAATTGTTCTATATTTCATGGTTAATTTTCCAGATAATTTTCTAGAATGAATCCTAAAATCTCAGCATTCTACAAGACCTGTGGAGATATTATGATTTGATTTTCTCACCTTCCAAGTGAAGAGACATACTTCTCCAGATAGCTGTTAAGGTCTCACCATGGGATAGGCCTAGCTCGAAGTTGGGAATCCAGGATTTTTCACCAGGTTGCCATACATCCCACTTCAGTTCCCAAGAATTAGGGTATCTACCTTACCCTCCCTATCCCAGAATATCAGCTTCCAGCCTTCACATTTTCTTTATTTTTTTGTTGAAATTAGATTGTAGATGAAACATTCTAGTGAATTCTAAAGGTCTTGGTGTGATGCATTTAAATACTAAGTTTATTGTCAAGCTTCTCAAACCTATGTTAAACTTGCCATTCTTAAGATATGATTACTCTGATATCAGAAGGGAGTAAGAGTATCCCTTTTAATGGGCATTACTAAACAACACTGTGGTTGAAAAATAAAATATTAAAATGACTGGAAAAAACCAAAAGATAGTGAGAAAAGATTTTTTTGGGAAAGACGATACTAAGAACTTTCAAATACCTATGATATGGTAAGTGATTAAAAGACATCCAAAAAGGTATAAGTAGGATGCTTGTCAATTCTTGCTTTTAGGGTTCTTAGGAATTTTGGATAATCCAGAAAACATCTTTTCAACAGAAATATAGAATCAGTGAATATACACAGCTGTATCACTATTGTCTTGTTTTCAATCATTTTGCGGAATTACTTTCTCCTCTGAAAATTGTTTTAAATACCATTTTAGTGATATTAGAATTTATGTATTAAATGTGATTATCACAGAAGCTCAAATAGTGACACCCAGCAAATTCTAGAAAAAGAATTCTTGCTCAAGTTCAACATTCTACAAATAAAAAGATAGGCTACCCTTACTAAAATTGAGACTTTGTTTTAATTTGTGTGAGCACTGATGCTGACATGTAGACTGACATGTAGTAGTTTGGGGAGGGGGGTCCCATCGGAAGATCTGTTAAAAAATATTTAAACAACGTTTGATGATGTTTTCAGATTTTCTGTAACTACACAATGCATTCCCAAACCATATGCAAATGATTTTTGAGTACCCACTGTTTAGGATTATCTGAACCACTTTTCTGGTATGGTTGGTAATTGAGCTTTGATCACAAACAGCTGTATTAAGTCTTAGCCCGGCAAATGAAAGGTATGATACTGAGAGGAAAGTAATCTGGAAGGCTCTAAAACCCATTGAGATACGTTTTAATGCTAACAAAATGTAGATGAGTGTATCAGTTGGGAATTCTCTTTGTTGAAGTGCCCAAAATCTCAACTCCAGTTGTCATTAGGATTGTTGGTTCTGGTGCCTGAGGAGTCCAGGGGGTGAAACTGGCATCAAGGCAAAGCTGCTAAGAGGGGCTCATAGGCTGTTTATTTCTATGTCTCAATTCATGTCTTCCATGACAACTCCATGTTCAGGCAGGCTTACTTCATGGTTGTAAGGTGGCTGCCAGGCCTTCGGCCTACATCCTTGTAGCCGTCAGTCCAGCGGAGAGAGGCCCCATCACCAGGGTCACTGGGTCTCTCTGGCCCTGATTGGATATCGTGTCCATGGCTGAACAAGTAACCAAAATAAGGAAGCACAATACTCTGATTAACCAGTCCCAAATCATGTTATCCACCCTTGGGAGAGATGGGGAGTACTGAGATTTCAAAAGGAAGTCAGGGTGCTGTTACCCAAGAAGGGATTTGTGAAATGCTGACTGCTCAAGGAGTGACAAATGGTGACCACAGTATATATGAAAGTTTTGTTTCCCACTTTATAAAGTGATGATTTATAATTTTTGTATGAAATACAGTGCAGTTCTTCATGATCCTAGGAAGGGAGGGAGACAAATAATTTTCCTGTGTTTGTGAAGCCAACATTAGAAAGTCTTTTTTTTTTTTTCTTTTCTTTTCTTTTGTGGTCTGCATCAAGGTTGGAAGCCGTTTTGGGCAGACTGTCTCTCCAGCAGGACCTGTCCTCAAATCATAATACCTAATTTTTGAACTTATATGTCCTGTATCTTCAGGACACATGAAGTTTGAGCAGGTAGCTGTACTGAAAGACAGTGAATTAAACCACCTGCATGTTCAAGTGGAATTTTAGTGAGGTGGCTTTGAATAAATAATTTGTTGGGGTTGGGCGCGGTGGCTCATGCCTATAATCGCAGCACTTTGGGAGGCTGAGGTGGTAGGATTGCTTGAGGCCAGGAGTTTGAGACCAGCCTGGGCAACATAGCAAGGGCCCATTTCTATTTATTAAAAAGGAAAAAAAATATTGGTTGAGACTCTGAGACTGATAGAATGTCCTAAGCACAGTTCTTTCCAGCCTTGGAAATATATTAAATCCTTGCCTGTTAGAAGAAGTAATAAACTTAAAATATGCTTTGTTGATAAGATGATTCAAAAAACATTGATACTTATAGAAAATCAGTCCCACTGTTGCTAACAGAAGCAGCAAGAAGAGCTGGGAGATAGGACAGTGATGAGCCTGCTAAGTTCATACCTGATGCAGTTTCTAGAGCCTGGGGAGGGGTTGGCAGACATGGATCTTTGCTATCACACTGGCCTTGAGGTATAGAGGCTCACTCTATCTTAGGGGCTCCAGCTGATACTTTACCAACTATAAGGACACTGGTTACTGACGGTCAGCTCCATGCTACCTGCACTATTTGTACCATGCACATTAT
The DNA here is from genome assembly GCA_036589455.1 of Ateles fusciceps. Lineage (NCBI taxonomy): Eukaryota > Metazoa > Chordata > Mammalia > Primates > Atelidae > Ateles > Ateles fusciceps. The sequence goes on from JAZHEH010001064.1 coordinate 6,936,252, forward strand.
ATGTACATGACCTTGACCAGCAGACTGTATGTGCACTGCAGGTATTTGTACATCTGCTTGTTTCTTTTTCTTTCTTCTATTTTTCAGTGTCTCTTTTTCTTTCTCAAGCACCTAAATAATATTTTTTATTTTCTTGGTTCTTTTGTTTCTGAACAAAAGAAACTTTTTTTGTGTGACCACAAGAGCTGGACAAAAGTATGGCTTAGCCCACTCATTGATGACATTTGGGTTTTATCAGCAATACCAATATTCCAACACTGTACATTCGTGTATAGGCTACAAACATGCAAATATTTGCTGGCATTTAAATTGAGTTCTTTGAATACCTGCCCTATGGAATTTCTGTAGAAACTTATCTCATGGTGAATTTTATGTCTTTTTTTTTTTTTTTTCAAATGAGACACTTTTAAAGAATATATTCACATTTTAAAATTTTAAATTAACCGTGGCCTGATGTAGTGGTTAACGTCTATAATCTCAGTGATTTGGGAGGCTGAGGCAGGAGGACTGGTTGAGGCCAAGAGTTTGAGACCAGCCCGGGCAACATAGTGAGACCCCTGCCTATACTAAAATTTTGTTAAAAAATTAGATGAACTTGGTGGCATGGGCTTGCAGTCCCAGCTACTCAGAAGGCTGAGGTGGGAGGATTGCTTGACCATAAGAGTTAGAGCTTGTAGTGAGCTATGATTGCACCACTGTACTCCAGCCTGGGTGACAGAGTGAGACCCTGTCTCTACTAAACAAACAAATAAATAAATATGTTATATTATATTTGCTTAAGACATTATGTATGTCGGCCGGGCGCAGTGGCTCATACTGGTAATCCCAGCACTTTGGAAGGCTGAGGCAGGCGGATCACCTGGGGTCAGGAGTTCAAGACAAGCCTGACCAACATGGAGAAACCCCATCTCTACTAAAATACAAAAATTAGCTGGGTATGGTGACCCATGCCTGTAGTCCCAGCTACTCGGGAGGCTGAGGCAGGAGAATTGCTTGAACCCAGGAGCCGGAGGTTGTAGTGAAGCGAGATTGAGCCATTGCACTCCAGCCTGGGCAACAAGAATGAAACTACATCTCAACAAAAGAAACCATTATGTATGTCTACATCACTGTTAGCCTTTATTCAGTTAATCAGAATAAAAAGAATCTATGAGATAAGCATTTTATGATGCAGTTTTACCATATACATTGAAAGATCTAAAATAATATAGCATGTTTTCTTGAAGTAATAATGTTAGATCTCTTCTGAAAATTATATCAGTAAAACATAAATACATTACATGTAAGAAATAAAAATATCGTAGACAAAGCTAATGACCACCTGGGCTCTCTTGACTACCCTTTGCCTCTTCTCTTCCATACTCTTGAAGGACCATTCCTACCATTTGTCATTTTGGTGTACATCCTTCCAAGTTTTTCTTTTTTTGCATTTTTATACCTAAATAAATACTCATAGAAAACATAATCTTATATGTGTATTATTATTATTATAGAGACAAGGTCTTGCTCTGTTGCCCAGGCTGGTCTCCAACTCCTGACTTCAAGCCGTCCTCCCACCTCAGTCTCACAAAGTGTTGGGATAACAGGCATGAGCCACCGCGCCCAGTCCTCCATGTATTATTTTAATAAATGGTTTCATATTCTATGTTTTATCCTCAAACTTGCTTTTTTCATCTAGTAATTTTTGGAGAGTTATGGTGATTAAGCTAGGGAAATAGAATCGATTTAGTTTTTACTTATTTACTTAACTTTAACTGATGCCTAAGATGCCGTAATATGACTGTATACCAGCTTATCTGTGTATTGAGACATTTGGATTGCAGATTTCACTATGTTCTTTATCTTTATACATTAGTTAGGAGGGTTTCTAGGGATAGATACGGAGACATGGTACCCATTTTGCTCTCCTGAGTGGCTGCAGATTTTATTTTTAGCAGCAGTTGTTTCAATTACTGGATGTTCCACAACTTTCCAAACTTTTTTTTTATTTTTTATTTTTTTTGAGATGGAGTCTCGCTCTGTCGCCAGGCTGGAGTGCAGTGGCGCGATTTCAGCTCACTGCAACCTCCGCCTCCTAGGTTCAAGCAATTCTCCTGCCTCAGCCTCCCGAGTAGCTGGGATTACAGGCGCACGCCACCATGCTCAGCTAATTTTTGTATTTTAAGTAGAGATGGGGTTTCACCATGTTGGCCAGGGTGGTCTTGATCTCTTGGCCTCATGATCCACCCGCCTCAGCCTCCCAAAGTGCTGGGATTACAGGCGTGAGCCACCACGCCCGGCCCCCCCTTTTTTTTTTTGAGATAGGGTCTTGCTCTAGCTCCCAGACTGGAGTGCAGTGGCACAATCATGGCTCACTGCAGCCTCAAACTCCTGAGCACAAGCTATCCACCTCAGCCTCCCAAGTAGCCGGGACCACAGGCATGCACTACCATGCCCAGCTAATTTTTTTGATTTTTAATAGAGATCAGGTCTTGCCATGTTGCCCAGGCTGGTCTTGAACTTCTGGCCTCAACCAATCCTTCTACCTTGGCTCTCAGAGCAACTGGAATTATATATTTGAGTCACTGCACCCAGCCCTTTCCAAATTTTTGATATCATCAAATATCTCCTTATTTCTTTGGTTACCTTTGCTTGTTAATTTTACTGAGAAATGTCATAAATAGAATAGACCCACAAATCAAGTGGCCTTGTATATTACTTAAATAAGCTGTCTATTCTTTGGGATATTTTTGATCTGTCTTCATTTAGAAAACTAAAAAGATTTGGTGTTCTGATTAGAGAATTCAGTCTTAGAGGAGCCCTTCCTGAGACTGGGATAAAAGGTCTCAAACCAGGAAAGTGTTGGGGAAGATGGGATATTTATGGTTGTATAAACTTGAATCTAATTTCGGGTCTTTTAGCTGGGGGATTGCCTAGCTGACTACATCTATTTTTCATATGTATTTCCGTATTTTCTTCTGCAGTCTTACCTGAAGTGTTAGGAGCCCAGAGCATTTAAACAAACCAAAAAGATTTTTAAAACGATGTGTGTTTGATACCACATTTTAAGATTAATTTTCAATGTGATATATTCCCCCAAAATATTACATTCTTTTCGTGGCAGACCCTATTTTCCCTGTTTGTTCCTGAGCAAATCCTAGAGATGAGCAGGGAGAGTAGGCTTGAGTTACAGATAAACCCAGGGTTGTATTTAGTATTCCTTGCGTTGCACGACTGAATTAGGAAGTGGCACTTCATAACCTGGCAACGTATTAGGGCAAACCATGGTTGGCAGAAAACTTTCAAAGGTATCATTCTGATGCTTTTGTTACATTTGCCTTTTAAGTTTAAATGCTAGTTGGAACAAGCTGACACCACTGATTTTATAATTTTTTTTCACCCCAGTGCGGGGGACTTTTGATTGATTCAATCTCTGGGAGAAGGATTTGAGTACCAATTGGATTTCGTGGAATTAGCCTTTCATCTGGCCTCCTCCTCCTCCTGCTCCTGTGGGCTCACAGGCCAGCTCTCCTGTCTATAGTGCCTCTTCCTCATCTTGCAAGCCCAGCCTTTCAGCTCTTTGTGTGAGCCATTATCAATTTCAGTGGATATGGTTTGTTACCTCTATTTGTACTATAACTAGAAATTTGATAAGGTTATGTGCCTGTCAGATGATTTAGATGTCAGGTGCAGATGAAGCAAAGCAATTTTGACAAGTCAAACATTGGTTAAGAAGTGGGGAACGAAGATGACCTGCCACTAGAAGAAGGCAAAATCCCTTACAGCCTCACTTTCTTTCTCTTTTAACTTTAGGTCAATGCTTTAACCTCTTTAATTTGTCCCTTCTTAAGTGGATGTGACATGGTGACTTCCGGCTTCTATCTAAAGGGCAGTGAAATGGAGGTGAGCCTTTGGAGGGTAGATACTGGCATTTAGGGAGATTTGACTTTGGGTGTTCTGATAAAAACACCTGGACTGGAAACTTTATCTTTGACTGAAACTGAGATTAAGGTCTTAAAAGACAAGGTTTATTAATGCCAGTGTCTTTTCACATGTGTGTATTACAGAAAGCCTAGTGTTTTTGGTTGGCTGTGTTCCTTTGTTTAGGTGCAGGTAAGGACCAGAAGCACTTTTTTTTTTTTTTTTTTTTTAAATTTAGATTCAGGAGTACATGTGCAGATTTGTTACATGGGTATATTGTGTGATACCGAGGTTTGGCCTTCTAATGATCCTGTCACCCGAGTAGTGAGCGTAGTATCTGACAGGTAGTTTTTCAACCCTTGCCTGCCTCCCTTCCTCCTCCCTTTTGAAGTCCCTAGTGTCTGTTTTTCCCATCTTTGTGTCCATGTGTACTAAGTGTTTAGCTCCTATTTATAAGTGAGAACATGTCGTATTTGGTTTTCTGTTTCTGCATTAATTTGCTTAGAATAATGGCCTCTAGTTCCATCCATGTGGCTGCAAAGGGCATGATCTTATTCTTTTTTATGGCTGTGTAGTATTCCATGATGTATATGTAGCACCTTTTCTTTCTTCAGTTCACCATTGATGGATACCTGGGTTGATTCCATGTCTGCGATTATGAAGAGAGCTGTGATAAACGTACAAGTACAGGCGTCTTTTCAGTGGAACAATTTATGTTCCTTTGGATATGTACCTAGTATGGGATTGTTGGGTCTAATGGTAATTCTATTTTTAGTTCTTTGAGAAATATCCAAACTTTTCTTTTTTTTTCCCGCCCAGGCTGGAGTGCAGTGGTGCAATCTCGGCTTACTGCAACCTCTGTCTCCTAGGTTCAAGTGATTCTCCTGCCTCAGCCTTCCAAGTAGCTGGGATTACAGGCACCTGCCACCACAATTGGCTATTTTTTTTCTGTATTTTTAGTAGAGATGTGGTTTCACCATATTGGCCAGGCTGGTCTTGAACTCCTGACCTCAAGTGATTTGCCTTCCTTGGCCTCCCAAAGTGCTGGGATTACAGGTGTGAGCCACTGCGCCTGGCTGAAATCTCCAAACTTTGAAGCACATTTTTGTTGTATGTTTCCCAATACAGACAGTGATTTGATGCGTATTGCTCCTTGGCTTGTCATATTGTCCACTGGATGGGTCGGTAAGGCCTCTCATTAATTAGGTTTAAGTTTCTCAGAGCTCCTTCTTTTTGTTTTTTCTTCACTGATTAAATAACACCTCTATTTAAATCTCTTTACAGCCCACATATATGTCTATATGGACATACACATTTCCTTTGGCAACTACCTCGGCAGAAAATTGATTTTGCTGGTGCTAGGTTGGGCAGTAGTTACCTCACAAATGGTTAACATGACCAAAGGATGCTGGAGTTGGAGGCAGGCTTCCAGTCTTTTGCCACTTCGTTTTGTAAAGTTATGTAATGACTGTAGGTATTCAAGCGTAACTCATCTTGACATGGTTTCATTATACTCTGAAAGCAAAATTCAAAGAAATAACAAATTTATATCCAGGGTAGTTTTGTTTGCATTTATTTAAAGAAACGAAACATACACAATCTATATAATAGCTCTTGCTACGGATGTATTGATGGTGCTGACAAAGAGAAAACTCGGACCAGATGGTTTCCAAACAGTAGAACCACCTGGCTCATTGGCAATGCCAGCTTATTGCTGTTTCTCAAATAGCCGTACTCTCATGAACTATGAAATGTAGAAGTGAGCCATTCATGGGCCCAGGCAGAATGACATCCCAAAATTAAGATTCTTAGGAGAAGTAGAAACACTTATCCATGTCAACCTCAAACTGGCCCCCCTTTCCCACTTCTAGTACTTTTTTTCTTCTTTCTCTTTGTAATTATAAAATCCAGTTCTTTATTTCCACATTACAAAGAAAACAATATGATGGGCTCTTGAGGTATTTATCGTAGAGGGAAAAGCAAGGTCCTATGTCATTTTGGGAAATTGACCCAGAAATGGACTTCCTTGGAGCCTGTTAGTGTCTTCAGCCTGAGGGGACCATTTGGAGTCAGCACGGGACAAATACAATTTTACCTGTAACACCGTGAAATTACACTGAATCATGAAACTTGAAACTTCACAGAAATACGATCAAGATAATATAGCAACCAAAGCACAAACTCATGCAATAATTTTTCTAACTATAATGTTAACAAAGATTGGGATTTTCTTGAATTATTTAGTATCTATTATTTCCTGTTGAAAATCCACATTAATTTAAAAAAGTCAAACTATCGAATTAACCTACATACTTTTCTAAGTTGGTGCTGTAAGACTGCAATTATTTTACAAGTTGTTTTAAAGTAATTATCTTTGTTATTTACTCGTTTGATGCATACCTACTGAGCATCTATTTGGTAGTGAGTGTAAGCATTAAAAGGCTGATATTTGCTAATGTATGTAACATGTAAGAACAATTTAAAAATTATTTAAGATTTTGTTTACATTCTTCTTTAGAATCTAGTCTTTTAAAAAATAACAATGGTACATTTTAATTTAAATTACGTTTCAGGGCTGGGCTCAGAGGCACATGCTTGTAGTTCCAGCACTTTGTGAGGTTGAGTAAAAGGATTGCTTGCCTCCCTCAGGAGTTCGAGGCCAACCTGAACAACATGGCAAAATCCCATCTTTACACAAATTATGCAAATTAGCTGGGTGTGGTGATGTGCTCCTATAGACCCAGCTACTCCAAAGGCTGAGATGGGAGGATCGCTTGAGCCCGAGGTTGAGGCTGCAGTGAGCTGAGACTGCACCACTGTCTCAAAGAAAAAAAAAAACAATTACATTTTGATTTAAGCGATGGTCTTTGAAATTCATGAAATACTTGAACTGCTGTCTTGTGGCATGAAAGAGGGAAAAGAGCAAAGACTTTAGGAACAGCAGATCTGGGTTTGAGTCCTGATTCTACGATTCACAGATGCCAATGCTAGTCCTGGGTTGTGACCACTAAACCGCTAAGCCAAGTTTCTCATATTACTTAGAATTCTTGGTCACAAGTGATAAAGTACCCAACATTCATTAACTCAAACAAAATGAGAATTTCTTTTGAGGATACTGGGGTACAAAATCCAAGGGCAGAAGTGTGCCTGCTTGGGCTTCAGTAACAGTGGGAGATCAGGATTCAATTGCCATCAGACCCGGACTCCTTTTGGCAGATGAATTACGTCCGCTCCTCTGTGTCTGTGATGGTAAACAGGGCTGTTGATAGTTCCAAAGTGTGATGTCTTAGAGTTTTAGTCACCAGAGAGAAAGATTCACTCTGGACTTTGGGTTCCAATTCCTAAATCTTCCAAACATCTTGACTTGGACTGGCTTAGGCCAAATGAGGCCAATCCATAGTGGTTAAAGAAGGAGGTCAAATTAAAAAATGGCACCTCTTGAGAAAGGCTACATGAAGAGAAAGAGGCTCAGGACCATTACTAGAAGAAGGGAGGATTTGGGTACATCAAATGATAGGTTTCCAATACATTTCTCATATGTGAAAAACGGTAGACTGGGAGTGATGGCTTATGCCTGTAATCACAGCACATTGAAAGGCAGATGCAGGAGGATGACTTGAGGCCCAGAGTTTGAGACCAGCCTGGGAAATATAGTGCAACCCTGTCTCTACAAAATTGAAAGAAAAAATTAGCTGGACATGGTAGCTCATGCGCAAAGTCTCAGCTAGTCCAGGGGCTGAGGTGGGAGGATTGTCTGAGCTTAGGAGATGGAGGCTGAAATGAGCAGTGATCATGCCACTGCACTCCATCATGGGCGACAGAGCGCAATACTCTCTCTCTCTAAAAAAGAAAAAAAAAAAAGTAACATATCTTTTTTACAGAGAGATTTTGAAGATTAATCAGAATAGTCTGTCAAGTGCCTAGTACAATGTCTGATACCTTGTAGTCTTCAATAAATCATAGCTGCTATTACATAGCAGGGAGGCAACGTTCCAGCATTTCTTAAAACTGACACTGTAATTAATGTGAAGCTCTTACTGTTAGCTAAGAAGCCATAATTCTTCACGTAACTCTTCAACACTTCTAATATATTTATTTTTAATAGTTTCTTTCTTATGGAAGAACTGAATTAGTGCTATATTTCTAGTTGTAACATAGATTTTTTTTTAATAACCTGTAAAAATTTCTAAGAGATTTATATTTTAAATGAAATTCTGCATTAAGGAAATAATCTTTTACATGCTTTGATTAAAGTGACTTGTTGAGATCCCTGCTGTCATGATGGCTTTTTTGTCGTCTGTGTACACATCAAATATAATGCATTTACACTGATTCTTAAATTTCTATTCTTTCTTTTCTCTTGCTGTTTACATGGTTTTTTTTCTTCTTTTTTCAGTTTTGTAGAATGGAAGAAGTATGTTTTATTATAGAAAAACAGTCAGTGTTTGCCTGATGAATAATGCCATTGCAGGTGTGGGAGGGATATTAGGAACAATTTTAATGACATTATCAATCTGCATATCTAGAAACATTGAGGAATCATTTGTCATTTTTATCAGCTGTGACAAGACTGAGATTTAGGACAGGTTATTTTCATTTTCATGACTGTTTTGTGTTCACTTTGTTTATATTTGCTTGATTCTTGGTTTATCTTGTTTCTTCAAGTTAGGTGGAATGTAGCTTTTCTTTTCTGAATGACCCATTTCCTAATTAGTTATTTTCTAACTGGAAATTACTTATTTCCTAATACTTTATAATTCAGAATATGTACATAGGACCATTCCCTGTTGTGGTCTCTTATTCTCTCCTTATTTTAACCTTGTATGGTACCTGCTGGTTCGAAATAATATCAATAATATTCTATTCTATGTGTGAATTAGGCCATTAATATTTAAAAATTATGTAAAGATGAGACTATCTCTAAAAGATTTAGAGAATATGTGTTCAGAAGCAAAATTTATCAATTGTCTGAATTATTAAATGCTGCTTGTGAAATTCTTAGTGAAAATATGGATTATGTGTATATATTTTAGGCCTCAATTTTCTCTATTAATATAGATATAATTTTTTGCCTTGATTCAGTATTTTCATCAGTGCTACCATTTTGGCAATCTGATCTTTCCTAAAAGAAAATTAAATAATTTTTGACTTCAACAGAAAGACCTGAAAACACACGTTTATTGAAATGTAGGTTGTGTTAAACTTTACTTTGGGTGATTATTTCTGTCTCTTTTGTGGCACTACAGGATCCATTACAGATAATAAATTAACTAATTTTAGGTTATGCAGTTCTTTTGGCATCTTCTACTAAGAAATATTCAACTGGTTCCACTTTCACTTCTGCTTATTTACAGAATGTTGTTTATGTCTTACTTGTGTTCACTTTGGTATTTTTCACTTTGGCATTTTTTCATTGTCAGACGAATGGAAAGATAATGTCTGGGGAGATGCTGGGTAGTGGATGTCAGAGAGTCCTCCCCCTTTTATCAGCTCCACGACTTCCTCAAACTTCCTTCACCTGTAAATGGACCTTAATCTGCGTACCTGCTAAGATTTATCTGAAGATAATATGTGTACCTTGTATTGTTATTGCCTTTATTTATTTATATCCTATTAAAAATTTTTTTTAAGACAATGTCTCGCTCTGTCACCCAGGCTTGAGTACAGTGGCATGATCACAACTCACTGCAGCCTTCACCTCACAGGCTCAAGCAATCCTCACATCTCAGCCTCTTGAGTAGCTGGGACCACATGCATGTGCCACCGTGCCCCGCTAATTTTTGGTGGGTGGGTGTAGAGACAAGATCTCGCTATGTTGCCCAGGCTGGTCTTGAACTCCTGGGCTCAAGTGATCCTCTTGCCTTGGCCTCCCAAAGTGCTGGGATTACAGATGTGAGCCACTGTATCCAGCCTATTTCTATTCTTTTTTGATCAAAAAAGGACTGGAGGAGCTCCTAAATACAGATGGCACATAGTCCCTGGCCGTGGGGTAGGACGTTGAGTTATGATGAGTGAGTGAGTCAACATGTGTGTACAGTAAGGAAGTGATGAGCACTTCTGACAGGTCACCCGCTGGTTTTCCCATCCCTTCTCTGTTCACATAATATGTAAAGCACTCAGTACCATGCTTGGAACACAGGAGCCACTTAATAAGATGTTAGGTATTAGTATTATTTAATTCTCACAAAAGTGCTGTCAATATGGTACTAAAATTATGCATATTTTGTATCTGAGGAAACTGAAGCTCAGAGACACTAAGTAACTTGCGTAAGGTCACACAGCTTGTACGGTGGAACCAGGGCCCAAGACAAGTTTGTATAATTTCTAAGTCTACATTTTTAACCACTAAGCTACACTTGAGTATCTTAAGAGTAATTTTTCATTCTCTTAACTGATTGAGAAATTGAAATGTGCTTTTTGGGGCCAGGCACAGTGGCTCATGCCTGTAATCCCAGCAGTTTGGGAGGCCGAGGCGGGCGGATCACGAGGTTAGAGATCAAGCCTATCCTGTTTTTTTATTTTTTTATTTTTAAAGTAGAATAACCCCAATCTGGTAATGTTGGATTGTGAATATACATGGAAAAGTGACAAAACAGTAAATATCACTAAGAACCTCTGAGAATGCAATGGAAGACTAATTTAAAGCTTAGAATTTTATGGACGTGATTCTTTAATGCTTTTTAATTATATTCAAAAAGGTAATTATAATTATAATTTTATTTAATTAACCATAGATTTACAAATTATGAGATTAATTTATAAAAAAGCAAATTTACTTTTGAGCTCATTTCTTTGAATTAACATCTGCTAAAATTAACTTCACCTTAAAAAAAGCTCTTAATCAGATTTTCCTTTGTAGTGTTTAATTCCCATCTAACATTGTGAGATTAACCAATTTTCTGCATTTTAGACCTTAAACATACAAAACTAGATAGTAATCAATCATGAAATGGTTATTAAGCTTTTAATCTATGCTTAGCACCAAGCAAAATGCAGTGAGAGAGAAAGAAGCATATGGCCTACATTTTCCAGTACCTTAAAATCTATGCAAAGATACAAGATGATGAACTATACAAGATCTATACATAATTGAGCACTAAATTTTGCAGATCAAATTAAGAATTTTGCATGTAGTTTTAAAATACTGCGACCCTCACAATCTCCCTTTGAAGAAATGTGGAGTATCTATCATGTCATGAAAGTTAATGAAATTGGTCATGGATTTCATTGTATCAGAAATCTATGAAATAAAGAGCAGAATAACGTGAATCAGTAATACATGCGCCTGAGATTTTAGGCTTCTGTTAAACATATTCTGACAAGCTGTGTTAAAGTAAATAACTGTTTTCTCCTTCTACATATACTCCCATCCCTCCATACTTCTTACTGCTCTCATCTGTTGTGATACATGTGATGCATCCCCTTGAGCTTCTGTGATTCCTCCTCCATGTTTATGTATTTATTTAATTATTTTAGAGATGGGGTCTTGCTCTGTTGCCCAGACTTGAGTGCAGTGGTGCGAACATAGCTCACTGCAGCCTTTAACTCCTGGGATTAGGCATTCCTCCTGTGTCAGCTTCCCCCAGTAGCTTGGACTACAAGTATGTACCACTGTGCCTGGCTGATTTAATTTTTTTTTGTTGGGAGGGTGAGAGGGGGCCTTGCTATGTTGCCCAAGCTAGTCTCAAACTCCATGCTTGAAGCAATCTTCCTGCCTCAGCCTCCCAAAATCCTGCAGTTGAAGGCATGAGCCACTGTGCCTGGCCTTAATTCGTATTTGGAATCCCTTTTATACCACCCTGTCACACTCTCTCAATTCAATATTTCCTGCCTTTTTGCTTCAAGTCTGTTGTTTGCTGATATAATTAGAGAGTCTCACTAAGATGAAGATACTCAGAGTAGCTGATTTAACTTTCTGCAAATGGTGAAGACTTACTGACTAGCTCACCTGCTGTTTATGAAAAGCCCGTCTTTGGCTGATTGAAAATATCAACTGAATTCTTGGTTATAATATTCATTTTCTATTCTTCCCCCTCATGTTTTTTGTTTAACCTCCGGATTCCTCAGCTTCTGTATCAAGACTTTTAAAACTCTGTCCCTGCTTTTTTTGAAAATATTCTTATTGTAAGACAGTCGATCAATACAAAAGGTTGTACATATTGTGTACATGCAAGTTTTATAGGGTGATAATAAAAAAGATAACATGTGAATTCATCATCCAATGTAAGAACTAGTAACAGGGAAGCTGCACATTTTTCCATGAGCAGCTCTTGTCATCACTCCCCTGAATGCTGTGTTATCAAGCCCCCCTCCTACCATACATTCGCCACCTGGGGTATGCATTTATTTATTTATTTATTTTAAGATAGAGTCTCTCTCTGTCACCCAGGCTGGATCTCAGCTCACTGCAACCTTCACCTCCCAGGTTAAAGTGATTCTCCTGCCTTAGCTTTCTGAGTAACTGGGACTACAGGTGTGCACCACCATACCCAGCTAATTTTTATATTTTTAGTAGAGACGGGGTTTTGCTGTGTTGGTCAGGTTGGTTTTGAACTCCCGACCTCAAGTGACCCACCTTAGCCTCCCACAGTGCTGGGATTACAGGCATGAGCCACCATGCTGGCCCTGTGTCTGCATTTCTTGCTTTTTCCTCCCCCTCAACATAATGTTTCTGAGATTCATCCTCATGGATTCATGGTTCACTTATTTTAACTCTTAGATAATATTAACATTGGATTATTCATTCTCCTGTGGATGGAGATTTAGATTGTTTCTTTTTTTTTTTTTTCTTTGAAAATAGGAACAGTATTATTAAGAACATGCCGGCCCAGGTCTCCAGATGCTCTCTGGTTGGAGAGAAGCATGATCTGGTATAGAGCTGGTGAGCTGTAGGATGTGCCCATCTTTGACTTCATTGCCAAGTGTTATTTAATCTCCTTTTCATTTGTCATTCAGCGTTTACCAGTCTCAGATCCCAATTACTTCCTTCACCAGTGATGGCTTTCTGCCCAACAGTGGCCTTTCTCTTTAGTGGATCCCATTGTCTCCATTTAGTGATGTTTTCTAATAGTAGTAATTGTGCTGCTTGCAGCATTTGGGGAAGAGAACTTCTATCTCAGTATTAGCAAATAATTCCATTGGCCACTGTGCCCATTATTTTGTTTTCCAAGAGTCTTCCTTTATAGTCACTGTGAGCCTTTCCTTAAGCTGGGCCAGAACCGCCCCGGTGTCCAGGCTTTCACCCTGCATGAACTTGGGAGGGCTACTTGCTGACGACTTCAGTCACAAACTATCACTGAGGGTGCACGCTTTGGCAGAAGTGTACATACTTTCGCAGCAAAGGTAGTTTTTAAACTTTAGTGAAAAGAATGAAACTAATATTTGCTGAAGGGTCATATTCTTGCTTGGTATTTTCACTTGTTATTTACTTTAACCTTACAAACATTCATTTGATATGTAGCATATTGCATATTTTCTTGTTTCATTTTCTAACTGAGGATCAGGAGTGTTAGACAAATAGAGCAAATTAAGATTACAGAAAAGAATCAGGTTTAAATTCAGGTTTCTTGATTCTTACTTTAATGTTCTTATCTGGGCTGCAGGAAGTTATATATGTACACATGCATATCATGTTTTTGAGCACACATACAACACACACAAACAGACACATATATATGTACGTAGAATGTCCATATTATATTCATTATTTGAAACAAGACATTTTTAAGTTACTTCTGAAGGCAAATGTGGCAAAGCAAGTTGCCGATTGTGTGAATTTCTCAAATTTGACTTTGAGTACATTTTCAGAGTGCCTTTTTTCAGTCTTGAAGGGATAAGACTGGGGAGATAAGCCTGTGTTACTTCCCAGTTATGGCACAGTCTCTTTCTGAGCTCAGGTTGGTGACTTAATTCTTGTCCTTTTTCTTTGTCCTTTCTGTCCCATTCTGATAAGGGTGTGTAGCATGCCTGGTGGGGTATTTTGGGGAGGCCAGGGACCTGAGGCTTGGCCCAAGAACTTTTGCTTTCTTCTGTGGTCCTGGGACAGTTCTCTGACAGTGGCTGACTGGGGAAGGGGGACCAACATTGCCTGCCCCTACCTGGGCTTCTCGATTCTGTCCTGCCCACTTCCAAGGAGCTTGCAGGACAGCAGCCAGAGAAGGCCTTTTAAAACACAAGTCAGGGCATGCCACTGTTCGACTGGCAAACCTCCATGGGCCCCATGCCTCACATGTAAGAAAAGGCAACATCCTCAGGGCCTGCCAAGCCCCGTGACCACTCTCTGCAGTCCTTTTCTTCTTCCCTCCCCCTAAGGTTGCTCCAGACACAGTGGCCTTCCTTGACCTTTCTAAAGGGCTTTAGGGATTTGTTCTCCTTGCATAGCTCTCCCAGAAGAGGTCTGTGTGGCTTTCTTCCTCCCTCTTTGAGGCTTTACTGAAGTGCCACCTTCTTACTGGGGACTTCCCTGACCACCCTGTCTAGAAGGGCAGCCTGCCTCACACTTCATGTCCCCTTGTCTTGTTATTTTTCTTTCTTAGTGCTTCCCACTAACATACCTTTTATGACCTACATAGGTCTTGTGTCTTTTCCAACTCTTGGATTGTAATTAACATAAGCCCCATGAGGGCAGGAACATTGACTTTTCTTTGCTGCATTGTTTCTATACCTGGAACAGCTCTTGGCACATAGTAGGTGCTCAGTAAAGATTTGCTGAATGAGCAAAGGATTGTCCACAAAAGCAATGCTCTTTCCATGATAGAATCTGCTGTTTAGATCTAAAACTGTTACATCTTGTAACACATATAGGAAGAATCAGGGCATAGAAGTCAATGAGGAGAAATACATATTTGTATTTACTGGGAGCCTTGTTGTATGTGTGTACAACACATGTACACAAAGGCTGGTTGTGTTCATCAGAATTCATTTGATTGTAAAAGGGAGAGTTGATTAGCTCACATAACTTGGCATATCTGGTGTTTCTGGCTTTGGGAAGACTTAAATTCAGATGCTCAAATAGTGATGTCAGGACTCTATCTCAGTCACTCTTTTGCTTGCCTCTGTGTTGACTTTATTATTGGATGGTGGCCATATGGTAGTCAGCAACTCCACTTTTACAGCCGATTAAACTAGCCAGACCATAGCAACAGAGCACCCCCGATATGGTTTGGATGTTTGTCCTCGCTCAGATCTCATGTTGAAATGTGATCCCAAGTGTTGAAGGTGTAGCCTAGTGGGACGTGTTTGGCTCATGGGGGTGGAACCCTTAGGAATGGCTTGGTGTCCTCCCCACAACAATGAGTTCACGTGAGAGCTGTTTGTTTAAAGAGCCTGGCACGTCCCCCTGCCCTTGCTCCCTCTCTTGCCATGTGACCTGCTGGTTCCCTTTCACCTTCCATCATGATTGAAAGCTTCTTGAGGCAGAAGCAGATGCTGGCACCATGCTTCCTGTATAGCCTGCAGAACCATGAGCCAAATCAACCTCTTTTCTTTGTAAATTACCCAGTCTCAGGTATTCCTTTATAGCAGCACAAATAAACTACACAACCCCTTTCCCAAGAGTTCCTGCCAGAATCCCAGAGCTGAGTCTCCTGGATGCTTGCTGGATTACGTGGCCCTCCCGACATCAATCACAGGTCTGTGGATGTGGTGTCCTCTTTGGCTGAGTGAGGTCATGTGAGGGCAAAGGGGCCACATGATTTTGGAGAGAGGCATCCTCCTACTTCCCTCTGTCCTCTGTTTTCTTTTTATATCCTCTTGCCTCCCAGAATCAGACTACACATGACTGACAAACCATCTGATACAGCATTTAAAATTAGACCTAAGTAGATAGGATGAAAGTGGGCGGGAGTGTGGAAGAGAGAGCTGACAAGAAACTCAGAGTTTCCCTATCTGTAGTAAAGAAATACTGGTGGGCTGGTGCTTGAACTGGTGCTGAGAGGGTAAGAGGCTTGGCTGTGTTTCACACCATTCAAAAGAAATAGGAATCCTGCAACACTCTGCAAACCATTTATAGAGGTGATTATACACTTCTCAAAACTAGTCACCCAACCAGGCAAGCCAAAGTCAGATGATTCTTTTGTGTCTTGTGAATGTAGAAAGGATTGTTGAATGATAATCAGCTCAAAACCTGTGATCTTAGGCTGTGGGTGGTGGTGGCTGATGTCTGCAATCCCAGCACTTTGCGAGGCTGAGGTAGGAGGACCACTTGAGGCCAGGAGTTCAAGACCATCCTGGGTAACATAGTGAGACCTATCACTACCAGAACAAAAAGGAAAAAACCAAAAATACCTATGATTCTAGAATTTAATGGTTTTTCTTTTCACCTCTGTCTTTGGAAATTGCTATTTAAAAAAATAAAAACCAATAACAAAATGAATATGTGATTGTGCCTTCCCTGAGACTGTTGTTGGAAATGTTACAACTTGTCTCACAGGCATTTCTTTTTATCTTCATGGCTGTTGCTATTCCAACCTTCTTGTCTTTTTAACTTTTATTATTTTACTACTCTGAGCCTCTAATGCTGACTACCAGCAAAGCTAAATAGTTTGCCTGCTTAGTTAGGCATAAAACACCGAGAATGTGCCAGCATGCGGATCTCTACCCATGCTGGGAGATGGAGGGTGAGAAGGCTAATCTCTCAGCATTTCATGTGGAAGAAAAATATTGCAGTTTATTTGACCTTTTACTTATGGGAATAAAGTAAGGGGTTTAGTGTTTTTACAAATCGAAAGTACAGAGAGAGAAATTAGATATTCTTAAGCTCAACGTGATGAGAGTATCTAGATTTTTTAATGTGTGTGTGTGTTTTTTCTTTCAAGCTTGTCTGTTAAAAGAAAATCTTGCAGTATCCTTGAGGATAATAGTAGGCGGTAGAATTGGGTATTTAAATACAGACATGACTCAACAGAAACAGCCATTCCACGTTCAACAAAGTGAACTTCTTTCAGCTTCTGCAGGAGACTACACTAACAGAGTCATACTGAATAAGCAACCCTAAATTAGCTTACTTAATTTTAATGATCAATTTAAGTGTTAACTGGAGGTTTGTAATTTTGAATGCAAAATGGGGATTTTATGGGTTATCAAAATATGTTTCCATATTTCTTGATATTTAGGCTTTAAACAAGAACACTCAGAGTGATGTCATTAACAAGCTGAATCTTCCACTGGTGTGACAGTTATTGTCCTTGTGCTAATACAGGAGATGGGATTCTGTAAGATGAAGCATTAGCTGTTCCAGGTCCCTGAGGAAGCGGTAAAATTCAGCTCCGTTGGGTTGTAATTAGAAAAGAAGTATGTTTAAATACTGAAAAAAAATCTTCACTACTTCAGCACACAGTATGCCAAGGGCATGTGTGAGCAGCTTTTTTAAATCTCTAGGTGTGGCCTATTTTATAAATATTTTCATAAGCATTTATATACTTGCCATTTGGCAATACAGCATTGTGTAATCGTATCCATATGTTTGCCTTCTGAAGTCGAATGAAAACTTCTTGGACAGGGTAGCTGTCGATCCTTCATCTACCTCCTCCATAGGGCAATTCAGACTCAAAATGAGGCTTTTTCACTGACAGGTGGGCAGGAGAGAAGAAGATTTAGCTTTCTTTTTCCACATTTTCTTTCCTTGTATAGCGATAATGCTATTAATGGTGATAATCATAATAGCTATATGGAGTTCTTGTTTCTATTAGCCAGGATCGGACAACTTGATGGCATCGAGCTGTCCGTCCTTACATCCTGTTCAATAGCCATTGTTGTTATTGTCGCTGTGCAGTTGACACCACTGAGGCACAGAGTGGTTAAAGAACTTGCCTAAAGTCAGAGAGAGAGCAAGTGGAGTTTCTGGGACGCTAACCAGGTAGCCTAGCTGTTTCCTGCTGGTTCTTAACTGCACCTTCACTGAGACCTGTGTTTTTAGCCATTGTTTCCAATTCCAGCAGCTTCGTTGGCCCAGCCTATCCTGAGTGGGATTTGTGATCCCTCAGTTCACTTTTCTTTTCCCCCTTCTTGTTAGGTCAAGTACAAAAGAGATTTTGAAGAAAGCAAAGGGAGGGGCTCTCAGCATCGTCACGGACACTCCTGAGCTACAGAGACTGAAGAGGACTCAGGAACAAATCAGTAACGTAGGTGCCTGTTTATTCAATAGCGTGATGGCTGTGACGTGCATTTCTGGATGAGAAAGGAAGGCTGGGTGACTTGGAAGTGTATGTGTTGTTGTGGGGTGCAAGCGGTACTCAGTGCACGCGTAGACTATGCCAATTTCATCTGGTAAACCCTGCCCCCTGGTTCCATCACAGTTATCTAGGGCCCAGTGCTTAGTTACCTAAGATCTCCTTATTCCATTTTGAATGGTTTTCAGCTTTCAAATTTTTCCAAAATAGGCCTTTTATAATTAAAGTAAGAAACTTGAAAGTTAAATTTTGGCTGTGGATAAACATATAAAATATACATATAAGATTAAGAATCTTAAAAGAATCTCCTGTTTTATGACTATGTGTCTATAAGATTTCATACTTTTAATTAGATATCTGTTGAAATTAGATACTACATTTTGCTTTTGAAATAAACATTTATATATGTAGTTGCTTTGGACTTGAAGCTGTGCCTTGTTTAGTAATAGAGTATCCTCGAAAGAGAAAGTGAAGACTAGCAGTTAAAAATATGTTAAGGAGATATTAACTCAGTACTTATTAAAGGTTGATAAACAGCTCTTCTTACTTTTTGTAATTCACACCTGTGATTATGTTTCTTCCAAAATATTATATGAAATGTGTCAAGATGTATTTTTTTCACAAAAATTAATTCAGTATTAAATATCCAAGAGGAAATATGAATGAAAATTAACAAATGTGTGGGCAACATAAAAGTATGAGCAAACAGGCATCACTCATACCATTTTCCATGAGAACTGTATTTTGCGCGTCACTTATAAAGTCACTAAAATGTGTATATCTCGGTGTTACAATGGATGTAGCCTTAATTTCCAGGACATGTTTAATTAGCAGATGGTTTTAAACTCACTGATATTTGGTCATCATTGAGATGTATGTATACATGTATATATGTGTGTGTGTGTGTATATATTATATATGTGTGCATACACATATATACACATACATATACAATTTGCAGATAGAATTCTATATAATTTGAGAAAAAACTTTTTATATGTCAAAAGTTCAAAACCAGGATTATTTCATGTTAAAATTTATTAGAAAGTAGGAGGATGCAATGTACACGTTTTTTCTCTTTAAATGGACATTTTATCTTAGTAGGGACTTCTTCCTTTGAAGGAGAGTTGAATTTTAAGGTTTCATGATATTTGTTCCTTAGTTTTTTCTACCTCATCCCAATATCCACCAGTCATGAATACTGAAGATCACTGTCCTTATTTTTCTTCCTGTTTATTCTTTCCTTAAAAACCTATTTTTGTTTTCAAAAATGCAAATCAAAGATCTATTTCACCGGCAGTTACATTTAATAACAGTTCTTTCTTTGGGTTATTTTTGGAAAATGTTTCTTTAAAAAATAATTCTGCCCAAAAAAGTTGTATCATACATCTTCAACAATCACAGAATTTTATTTCAAAAGGAACTAAATATTTCTACTTAAGACATCCACCTGACAGCTAACATAAGGATTGCAGCTGATCAAGGGTAAGCCTTTTAATTTTTATTCAAATTTAGTCAATATTCATATTTAATTAGAAAAGAACTGATCATTTTACCAACCTTTATCATTAACAGGTATATACATTTTATTCAATACCAGAGGTTGTTTGCAGATCCATTCTTAATTATGCAAAATACCCTTGTAACACAGGTATGTATTAATCTATTTTTATCGTATATGGTATGTTATATAGATAGAAGTATAAAACGCACCATTTAGATTAAGCCTATTATTTAGACAACACTGATTTTTAAAAGCATGTAATTTAGACAACATCTTTAAAAAAACTTCTTGCAATGTCTTGATGTTAGCAGCCATAGCAGTTTATAAGTAGTTCTCTTAGCCAAGATGATGCATATTAAATGTTTGGATAGCAGTAAAAACTACAGACTTCATAATATTACCGTTAGGGAGCAACTCTTGAAGAAGGGAGCCTGTTAAGTGTTCTGAGGTCTGGTGAATTTATTATTCATTTATAAGACTGCAACTTCATGAACTTTTTCCCTTACCTCACTAGGTTTTCCATATTACTCAAGGATCTCTTTCTGTAAGAAACTTGGGTTGATCCAAAAAGTAGTATTTTGGCAGGTCCAGTTTTCCATATTACTTTAATCCAAACCCACTGAACAATATTGGCTAAATCGCAACAGATATTTTTTGACAGTGGCTGGATTGTTTCTGTTATGAGAGGAAACAGGTGAGAAAGTGTCTAGACTAGAAAGACCCCAGAATCTTCCGGCTAGAGATGCAGGGAAATTATAATCCTGAAAATTATTAGGGGTGTGAAATTTGTGAGTCTTGCATTTGAGTGACAAGTTTAATATAGGTTAATGTAGGTAGGTTAACTAGGATTGGCAGTCCTTGCTATCTTTATGTTTCCCTGTGTTTCATTTTCTTATTTGTTTCTAGTTTACTGTGTCTCTAAATATTGTGTGGCTATTTCTTAGCTGCCTTTAATCTCTCTTGGACTAAAGAGAGTATAAAGACATAAAGCAGTGAATTTAATGACAACTCTTAGGTGTTTTGGGTAATATGTTACGGATGAATGGGCATTTTTGATTGCTTATGTCTGTGTCAATGTTTTGATCTTTTTTCAGCTACTCTCATGTTCATTTGTCAAGGATTTGAAATCATTTGGAAATGACCACTCAGTATGCATATGTTACTAAGGTGTGGGATAAAATACAACCATAAATTTCAAATTGTGTGTGATGAAAGAGGTGAGAGTGGGTGAGCTTGCCTCCTTCCTTTGGGTAGCTATAATGACAACATACTGAACATGGGAGATTTATTAAATACTGCAATTTAAAATTCTTCTGCTATGTTACCCACTTCGTTTGGCTGCAGAACAAAACAAAAGAGGCAGGATTTCAGAAATGACTAAATGGCTAGAAAGAAAAAGAACTTGGCTTCTAAAATGAAGGAAAGTCATTTTTTCCCCCCATGAAATTCCAGAAGATGTCTTCATCTCATTGAATATATTAATATTCAGATGGAGTTTGGTTGCTCATGAAATTGAATGTTAGGCTTGGGAACAATTTTTATGGGAAGTCAGGAAATCCAGCCAAATCATTTAATTGAAGATAAAGTTTAGAAGTCCAGGTTTTGCTTAAAGTGTAGCTCTTCAGCAGAATGAAACCTGAAAGCCAATGTGTTCTGCACTGACTTAGGAACTCAGGGCCAGAAAGCCCTGCCCTACAGATTTTCATAACTGTGTCACTTAGTTGCCATCCACCCTCTCCTTGCCCCAAACTCTAGGGCATAAATTCAGAAATGGCAGAAATATCTGTGTATATTACATTTTCTTTCTTTATCAATATTTTAGGAAAATGTTCTTAAGGAACAGTGTCCAAGTATGAATTGAGGAATAGTATGCCAGTGACATTAAAAAAACAACAAAACTCTTTTCTAGGGCTTTTACAGGGCTAGCTCATGTGGGTAACTGTGAAGGCGCTTTCTAATTTCAGGTGGTTCCCACCTTCAAGTTTACAACTAATGCATTCAGGGGACCTGCAGTAGGATCTCAAAGCAGAACCATCACAAGACTTTCAAGGAACTGTGGCTAGCCTTGAGAAAATTTCACTCTGCCTGTTTACCCACTAGTATCAGCCGCACTTTCAATTAGCTGAGACAGTCTGGGGGATAAATTGTGAAATAAAATGGTAAAGTCATACCCCAAGAGACTTTTACAGACTTTGTGCCATAGATAAAAACTAGATGTTTATTTTCTAGTTTATTTCAGAGAGAAGAGAAATATCAAATGAAGGGGAAAAGAAAAAAAACAAAACAAAACACCAGAAGACAAAATCTTGTGTTTTACAAACTGACTGAAATAGTGAGTGTACCATTATTTGATTTGTCAGGATTTCTGCATGTTCTTGACAAATGGAGAAAATAATTTTGCATGTCTGTGTGTGCGTGTATCTGTGTATGTACCTCTGTGTGTTGACTTCAGTGAGAGTCTCTAAAACCCCGTTTCCTGGATCACTGGTCTGTAGACATTAGTGTTTTCACCTGTCCTATGTGATTTCCCTTACCTTGTCAGTATTCACAGTTTTGGTTTTCGATCTGCTTTCCCAAATACCCTTTTTGGCTACCACTTTCAATTCCACATATGCATTCATAAGAAATGCTTGTCTACTTTACAAAAAAGCTAAGAGTGACACTTAAAAAAATTATACCAAAAAAGTGATCTCTCTGTAATTTGATCTTGCAATATAATTATTTTTAGCTCTTTGGCTGCACTACATAATTTTTCACTGACTTCTTAGAATGTAAAATAAATTATATGCCCATTAATAAGCTCACATGAATACTGCTGATTTAGTTCCCTGAGATTTTGTGAATTAGCTTCAACAATATTAGATTATTGGGACTAAACATTGCCTAATAATTGAATAGCAGTGTCTATGGACTATTAAAAGATTTGATTCAAAGTTGGGTTGAGGGCAAGGGTGAACATGAGGGTAGGGACAATTATCTAGGGATTTGGTCTCTGTTTGTAATTTAAATAAATCATTTTGACAGAGACTGACTGTAACCATGTTCAGGCTGCTGACAGTGTGAAATTGAGTTGTATGGTGGACAGAAGACAAGCAGTCAAGAGAAATCCCCAAAGGCGAAATTTGTTATGTAATTGGGTCAACTCATGCATGAGCAATGCATGCTAATTGTAAACTGGTGGCAAAATTATCGTGTATGAGGCAATTAGGTCTTATATGAAACTGAACAACTGACATTGAAGGAGATTTTTTTTCTTTCTTTTGATAGTCAGCAAACAAATTTTTTAAAGATAAGAAAGGTAAATATTATAAAGTCATTCACTGAAATAGATTATTTGATAATTTTATTCTTTATACAAGAAGGATAAGTTTTATAACCAATGAAACATTTATGTAAAAGCTGCTGATTTTGAGTAATAAAATCTAGTACACTTAATAATTTGAAAGAAGAATGAATGTTATTTTTGTTATAACTCATAAGTGGGCTGATTAACATAGCTATTTAGTTATGAGGTTTAGATTTAAGCTCTTGAAGGCTAGTATTTTTACAGAGTGAAGCTATATGTTGCTTTAGTGGACTAGCTCTTACCTCTAGCTCATCTCAACCAAAAACTCTGATGAACTCCCAATAAATAGTGTGTCGGCAGCATTATCTTTAAAAACAAGAATTTAAAAAAGAGAAAGTGATAGGGCAGTAACACATATTTTCTTATAATACTTAACACATGTATGAATACTTCATTTATTTTGAAAAACTTTGACATACCCTGTTTACTTAGGTCCTCTGAACAACCACTCCTCGGGAAAAGTGTTTCTATAAGGATAACTTATACTTTCATGTGAACCATGTATGGAAAATTACCTCTTTGTCCTTTCTTGTTTCCAAATCTGTGGTTTCCCTTACACCTGGTTTTGCTTTATTTTTCCATGTACAGCAGAACTTCAAAGGCTGATCTCTTCTTTTTATCCTCAATTTTTCAGCCACAGTCACTTAAAGAAACAAATACACCCCAGACAAGTAATTACTTGTGCATGTCATGTACAAGAGTTTGGGTTGTAAAATGGCATTGTCTAAGGGGAGGTTTGAGAAGAGCCCCCCGTAATAAAAGAATTAACACATATGACTTTTTTTTTTTTTGAAACAGAGATGAGGGAATTCAGCAAACAATTGTGAAGATCCTTTTTTCATGAAATCCTTTTTCCCCTATTCCTTTCTTTTCAGTTCACCGCGTTTCGGCATTATCCTGCCTGCGTTACTGCAGTAACTTCCTAATTGGCCTTATCTCCTT
The DNA here is from genome assembly GCA_036589455.1 of Ateles fusciceps. Lineage (NCBI taxonomy): Eukaryota > Metazoa > Chordata > Mammalia > Primates > Atelidae > Ateles > Ateles fusciceps. The sequence continues at coordinate 6,960,112 of JAZHEH010001064.1, forward strand.
CTGCTCCTTTCATCGAATCTAAAACACTATCACCAGACGAATCGTTCTAAAATATCTCTTTCATCAAGACCCTAATTATGACCCACTAAACTACTTTCCATGGACCTCCAGTTTGAGTTGGATAAAGTCTAATCTTCTAAACCCTTTAATTCTGACTCTAAGGACCCTCCACAATCTGCTCCTAAATTACTATTTTTCACCTTATCTTTCAATGCTCTTCACCAGTGTTCTTCCATTTCTTTTAGGCCTGCTTCCTTACTCTGTTCTGGGCTTTTGCATGAGTCATTCTGCTTGTTTAGGACAATTTCACACTGTCTGTAAATGACAGCCCAGCCCCCTGATCCTAGACATACACTCAAACCCGGCTATGGTGATGTGCCTCATCTCTGAATTATTGTGGGGCTTTGTGCTATAGCACTATCGTTTGTATCACTCATTTTACACATCATATTCTCCACTGTGGTTTTAATTAGCATTTTCTGTGTCTGTGTGTCTGGCCTCCTTAACTTCCCGTAGGTGAAGATCATCCGTATCTCTTTATGTTTATGTTTTATATCTGCAAGAATGCACTGGATGGTGCTTTTTACTTTGCCTTTCTGTCATATCCCTAATTTAGGCCCTCCCTACCCTATCATAGGGGTGTGGGATTAGTGTCTTGACTTGGGATATTCTCCGTAGGTAGTTTCTTGCTAGGTTTTCCTAAAGTGCACATCTGATCATGTCACATCCTCTCTTAAATCTGTTAAGTCTCTCTACTGCCTTTAGGATAAAATGCAAAATCTTTTGCTTGGAATGTGAGGCTGTCCCTGGCTTAGTGCTAGCTGAGACCTCCAGCCAGGGAGGCCCTTGCACCCTGAACCCATCCATTTCACACTTCTGCCTGCAAGGCCCTTCTTACCTCTCCCCATCCACACTGGCTCAGAGGCTCCCATTGAGACAGTCAGGTGGGAGGGGGTCCCCAAAAACCCCAATAGGCCTGCCCACTGGGGTAGAGTCTTGGGAAGTTCATGCTGTTTGCAGGGGGGTGGGGGTGGGGAGCCTGGCCCCTCCTCTTCCTGTGTGGAACCTGGAATTCAAACAACAAGGTAGGAAGTTCTCTGGCAGGGGACTCTGGCCTTGCAGGGAGTCCCTGTTTTCTCCTTTTGCTTCCTTTCACTCAACAAAATCCTGTTTTACCCATCATTCAAATTGTTTGCAAGCCTGAATTTTCATTGCCATGGGACAAAGACCCCCTTCTTTAGCTGAACTAAGGAAAAGTCCTGCGATGCCGTCTTGCCCTAGCTGCTCTGACGGTCGGCTTCTATAACTGCATTATGAGTTTTCCTACCCTCAGACTGAACTCTATGAAGAAATGGGCTCTGTCTTTTTTCTGTGTAGCCCCAGGGCCTAGCTCACTGCCAAATTTGATAAATAAATGAATGTCAAGAAATCTTTTTATTTTTTACTTTGATGAGTGAATCTTTCATCCTTGAGTGAATTTCATCTTACAATGAAGGTTATTACAAGGAGTTCTAATCTCTTTCAAGGTCTGCATATCTATTGCACATCAATTTTCTTCTCGAAAACTCCCAGATTTTTTTTTCTGTTGTATCATTTTCTAGCACAAAATAGTTATAAATATTTATTCAGTAAATAGCTGGATTGTTTTACGGGATTACTTTCTCCATATCCAGGGTGTTTTTTCTTTTTGGTTTGGAAGCCTTTGCCATCCTACCCACTTTTCAGTCTAGGCAAATGAAATCTTTCCTGGAATATCTGTCATAGTAGAGCAAGGAATGAGTTTACCCCTTCAATGCAAGATTGGTTATGCTTAGAACAGAGCTCAATACAGAGCACATACTCAGTAAATGTGTGTGGAATAAATTGAATGAGAGAATAATATATAAAATATTGACTAATTTTGTACATTTTTCTTGAAACCCTTTTTGCAAAGATATTTGTAGTTTCTCAAGTTGCTTTCAATTTTAGGATTCATTTTTTTTTGGTGCCGCTTGATAAACCCTGTTTTTTACTTTCTGCTGCTTAAATATTTAGTGACTTCAATAGTTTTATCAAAGGATTGTAGCAATATTTCCTCAGTAAAGCAGGATACTTTATTTTCTAATTACATTAGAAATGCCAGGACTTCCCCTGTCTTAAAATAACATAGGGAATTCTTTTTGGTGTCTAACCTAAGAATCTTAAAAAAAAAAAAAATTAGAGCTTGTTTTAGTCTCCTCAGGCAACCAAAACAAGGTATAGCAGGGTGGGCAGTATAAAGCCACAGAAATTTTTTCACAGTTCTGGAGGCTGGGAAGTTCCAGATCAAGGTATGGAGGGCTGGTGAGGGCTCTCTTCCTGTCTTGCCAACAGTTACCTTCTTGCCATCTTCTCATTTGGCCTTTCATTGGTGTGTGCACATGGAGAGAGAGAGGGAGAGCAAGAGAGAGCTCTGTGTCTCCTCTTCTTAGAAGGACACAAACCCAATCTGATCAGGACTTTATCCTGTGACTTCATTTAACCTTAATTACCTCCTTAGAGTCGCCGTCTTTCAAGTACAGTCACATTTGTGATTAGGGCTTCAACATATGAATTTTGGGGTAGCACGCAGTTCACTTCATATCAGGGCTGAATGCGAAATGATCTGAATATGTAACAGGGAAATTTTGAGGTACTTAAGTGACATACATTTTGTGAAGGTGCTTTGAAATATCCAAAGTGTCACATAATTATAATATAACCTGCCATCATGAGCTAGTTTCTTGTTTTTTCTTCTTTGAGACAGGGTCTCACTCTGTCACCCAGGCTGGAGTGCAGTGGTGTGATCTTGGCTCACTGCATCCTCCTCTCCTGTGTTCAGGTAATTCTTGTGCATCAGCTTCCTGAGTACCTGGGATTACAGGCATATACCACCATGCCTGGCTAAATTTTGTATTTTTAGTTGAGATGAGGTGTCACCGTGTTGGCCAGGCTGGCTTCAAACTCCTGATCTCAAGTGATCCGCCTGCCTTGTCCTCCCAAAGTTTTGGGATTACAGGCATGAACCACCATGCCCTGCCAGTTTCTTTAGTGAAGTTAGATGACACTACCCCTTTACTTGTTGCCAGTCCAGGAAAACTTCTACATTCAGTTTTAAAGTTTTCCCCTATTTTTAAGCTGAGTATTCTTGACTAAAAAAAGAAGAAAAATTCTCCTAGGTCATATTTCCAGTTCTTTTCTTTTCTTTTTTTTTTTTTTTTTGAGACAGAGTCTCAATCTGTTGCCCAGGTTTGGAAGAGTGTGGTGGCACAATCTCAGCTCCTGGTAATCTCTGCCTCCCAGGTTTAAGTGATTCTCCTACCTCAGCCTCCCGAGTAGCTTGGACTACTGGCACATGCCGCCATGCCTGGATAATTTTTGTATTTTTAGTAGAGAAAGGGTTTCACCATATTGGCCAGGCTGGTCTCAAACTCCTGACCTCAGGTGATCCACCTGCCTCGGCCTCCCGAAGTCCTGGGCTTATAGGGGTGAGCCATTGTGCCCAACCGTACTTCTTAACTGGACCTTTCAAACTTTTCATTTCCAGTTTTAAGCCATTAGTCATTGACAGAAACACAGATACCTTAGAGTAGTAGTGAAGTTTTTAAGTTTTCCAGATCTTAGTTGAATTATGTAGTTCAGAATATAGACTTCACATGTCCTGCGTTAACAGTTTCACCTGGGCAGATGTGAATAAAAAGGAGGGCAGAGGGGGTGAGAATAAAAAAAAATTCCAGAACACAGGGAAAGTCTAACAAAAACTGGCTTCGTATTTCAATTTCCAGTGCATAATGCAGATTTAGAACTTTGAAATTATCTACATTTTCTTCCAGATTTTATTACACCTTTTGGGACATAGCCACAGTGAGGAGAATATCCTGAATGTTAAAGAAAAACCAGAAGTCTTACATATGTATTTTTGGAGTCCCAGATGTGATATCTTAATAATTAGGCCATATAATCATAATGTCAGTGGAGTATTAAAGGCAGGTTTAAAATCTGTTGTTTTTTTAGTTCTTAAGAGTAATAGTCAAGTGTTATTTTAGCTTATTGGAGGGTCATGAGTCAAGGGAGACATTGTATAGAGATTTAATTTAAAATCCATTGGTAATCCAAGCCAAGTTTATACAATTAAAGAAAAATTTTATGATTTGCAAGTTAGAAACAAGAATGTCTTTTTTTTTTTTTTTTAAAGTATGCAGCTATGCTCTCTAATTTGCTTTTCATTTTCCTAGGAGGATTATGTCGTAAAAATTGCATGTCTTTATTGTTTTTGCTCATATTTTTTGCTATAGCTTTCTTTTCATTCATGGTTGTCAGGCCTACTTTGTAGCCTTTTTCTCTTTTGTACAGAATCATATGCAATGCTGCTTGCAAAAAGATCTCTAAATTTCTGTCTGAAGGACCTTTTGCTTTTGTGAAATGCCTCTAGATTCTACTTGTTTCCAAGGACAAGAAGTACAAAGTTGTGTATTTTGCTTCTTTATATTTTTGGTTGATTTTTCCTTTTGTGGCTATATCAATTGTAACAGAGTCAGTTTTTTGTTTTTTTTTTTTTCCCCTGAATAGAGATAGGGTCTGCCTATATTGCCCAGGCTGGTCTTGAACTCTTGGGATCAAGCCATCCTTCCACCTCAGCTCCCCAAAGTGCTGGGATTACAGGTGTGAGCCACCATACCAGGCCACAAAGTAATATTTAACTCATTTGAATTAAGCTTTGTATCGTTGCATCCTTAGAATTATAAAGGTGTTAGAATTTGCCTGTGTTTAGCAAACTAAAAAAAAGAGTACGGATTTAGAAAAAATGAATACAGGCAAAAAACCTTAAAACTATTCTATTCTTCTTAACACTGTCATTTTTGATATAATTGATTTCCCTCAAACAAAGTGAATTAAATATTTATTTTTGTTGTGTAATTGTGGTGAGGCCCTTGATGATAACGAGCATTTTTTGATCATGTTTAAATCCTCCAGAATCTGGTGCTTTGACTATAAAGAATAAGACAGAAGTCAAAATTACCTTCACAGTTACCTTACACGTATACACGTTTGTTCATAAACATCGGCTGTGGACGTGACATTGCATCAAGCCCTGTGGATTTCAGAAAAAATGAAATCCTAGGATACATAGGGCTTCTGTTGGATGTAAAAGTGTGTATGAGGGAGAAGAGGCAGAAGGAAGGGAAGAGATGAACATTATAAGGTTAGGAACACCGGCGTCTTGTTGTTAGAGTGCAGGGAGAGATCCCATTCCTGAAATACAGGTTGAAGCAGGATTGCTGAAGGAGTCGTAACCATATTTTCAAAAGTGCATATTTTGGGCATCTATAAATAAAAAATTTCTGGAAGATACCGCTTTTGAGATTATTGATTTAACAAACGTGTTTTAAAGTGTTTACTGTGTGCCAGGCACATTGCTAGGAAGTGGGAGAGATTAATGAGCAATAAAGCATAGATGACCCCTGATGCCCTGGGGCTTGCAGTTAGCCTGACAGGCAACCAGATGATTGTTAGAGCAACAAGCTCCTACACTAGATAATACATCTAACTATCTAAATGGGAGAAATGCCAGACAGAGGGAAACGCTGTGTTAATATCAGAGGAACAACAGAATCAGGTTTAGGAGGGAAAGGAATTGAACCTGAGTCATACTATTTTATTAGTTGTTAAAAACTTTACTGAATCATTGATTTGAGTAGTGATTTATAATCTGTGTTTAATAATAAAAGCTATACATTTTATTTTTAAGTTTGTCTGCTCCTGTGTGCCTGTTTTCCCTATTCCCTATTTGCCTATCAGTATAGTTTCCAGAAAATAACACAAAAAATTAAGTCAAATCAGCTAAATTGATTAACAGGTATTTAAATAAAGAAATAAAGGTATCCTCAACAGGAGAAAACAAAACACAAAAGGAAATCAAATCACAGTATTCTTTATAAAACATCACAGATGTTCAAGTATAGAAGAGTATTGCTCAGCTTATTAATTTCAAGATGGTTAAAAAGATCAGTATCTTAAAAATTTGCATACATTAAAAATTCATGTATATGCTTTTACTATTTTGATTTTCAGTGCTTAAGATTAAAGGGTTTGAAAGTAAAACTCTGGCCATGGTTCCTTCATCTCTTTCCTGCTTCCAACCTGTGTAGTGATACTTTTGAATTTTTTTTTTTTTTTTTTACTTTACGTTCTGGGATACATGTGCAGAGTGTGCAGGTTTGTTACATAGGTACACATGTGTTGTGATGGTTTGCTGCACCTCTCAACCTAGCATGTAGGTTTTAAGCACCGCATGCGTTAGGTATTTGTCCTAATGTTCTCCTTTCCCTTTCCCCCACGCAGTGACCAGCCCCGGTATGTGATATTCCCCTCCCTGTGTCCATGTGTTCTCGTTGTTCACCTCCCACTTAGGAATGAAGATGTGCAGTGTTTGGTTTTCTGTTCCTGGGTTAGTTTGCTGAGGATGGAAGTTCTGGCTGGAGCAATCAGGCAAGAGAAAGAAATAAAGGGTATTCAAGTAGGAAGAGAGGTAGTCAAATTGATACCTTTCAATTTTAACTTTTTCATGACGGGCCTCAAAATATTCAGGAAATATTTTGCCTTTTAAAAACATACATGCGGGCCGGGCGCGGCAGCTCACGCCTGTAATCCCAGCACTTTGGGAGGCTGAGGCGGGTGGATCGCAAGGTCAAGAGGTCGAGACCATCCTGGCCAACATGGTGAAACCCCGTCTCTACTAAAAATACAAAAATTAGCTGGGCATTTGGCACGCGCCTGTAGTCCCAGCTACTTGGGAAGCTGAGGCAGAAGAATCACTTGAACCCAGGAGGCAGAGGCTGCAGTGAGCTGAGACTGCGCCACTGTGCTCCAGCCAGGCGACAGAGCATGACTCCATCTCAAAAAAACAAAACAAAACAAAACAAAAACACCATACATGCATCTGAAATAGCTGTCTATGCACATGTGATGTATGTGTTTGCCACATGTTTGAGGACAGAGCTAGTGAAGGGAAAAGAGAAACATGGGTTTTAGTGCTATTTTGTTTCTACCCTCGGCGTTCTTGGCCCAGTCTGTGCTAACGACAAACCACTGGGACATCCCCCTCAGTGCTGTGGGGTCTTTTCCTGCCAAATATTGTTCTCTTGCAAGATTAAATAGCTGAATCAGTGTGGCCCGAATCTTGATCCTGCTGAGAATATTAAGAATCCTGCAGGTTGTAATACAGATTAGCTGGTGAGAGCTCTGTTGGAGAAATAAAGTGAGTTTCTCTAAATGAATTTAACAACTGCTGTGAACCTTTTTGTGTCCTCCAGAGTGAGTGTGTGTCTGCTTGGCGGTTAACCATTTATTCCCTTCATTTTCTCCAAAACTTGTTCTCATCCACCCCTGTGCCTTTATTGTAAACACTTCCATAACTTTATTCACATTTATTTTGCCAGATAAGACATTTGATACGTGAAATTACTGAGTATTGTGAAGGGTAAGCCATTATTTACTTGATTTATTTAAGGGAGAAAATCATATTTTTTGCTATTTATAAAAGGAAAAAACTAGTGTCATGGATATAATGAAATAAACCATACAACTGGGTTAGAGTAAACTGATTAGCATATTGCATTCTGATCCTAGGCTTTATGTTACTGGTTGAAAAGGTGCGAAATATTTAGCAAGAGGCAGGACAGATGGTTAAAATTATTGACGTTGCTTCTAACCTCTATTCCATTATTATTTCTGCTTCCAGGGTTAGGTTAAAACCGTTAAAGGCTCTGAATTCTATAAAAATGATGATACTTCCCCCTAAATGAAAGACATTTAAAAATCAACAGGAACAACACTAAAGTGTAAAGGCAGCTTGTCCAACCCACGGCCCTTGGGCTGCATGCGACCCAGGACAGCTTTGAATGTGGCCCGACACAAATTCATACACTTTCTTAAAACAAGAGATTAATGCGTGGAACTTTTGTTAGTGTTAACATGTTTTATGTGTGGCCCAGGACAATTGTTTTTCCAGTGTGGCCCGGGAAATCCTAAAGATTGGACACGTCCCCTTCTCTAAAACATAAGACATACAGATAACCTGAAAATAATTGAGTGTTTGTTAGATTGTCTGATTGCAGACTTCTCTGTAAGTTTGTTGAATTCTTTTCTATTTTGGGTGCCCCTTACCTCACTTATGCATGAAGCATGTGCTCAGTCTGCTATGAAGCCATCCTTCCATCTGCTTCCTACACTATTACCCATTTGTCTCCTGACACCGTGTGTGTTTGTGTGTGTGGGGTGTGTGTGTGTGTGTGTGTGTGTGATTTCTCAGTAAAAATGTCAGTGGCTGTGATTTGTAAATAGCAAAGCATGGCACAATGATAATACACAGCTATGAAGCTCATCAGTGCTGTTTTACTTTTGCAGATTACTCCATAGATTATTACTGTGACTATTACAATTATATTGTTAGAAGTTAAATATTTAAATTATTTTGTAATTGTCATACATACACCAAAAACTGGGAGGTGGGGAGGGCAGAGAGGGGAATGTTGTCCTAAGAGAAGGCATAAGAACAGGGGAGCAGTGTGAGTTTAACACTTTCCAGACTGCCCTCATACAGTAGCCCATGTTTTGCTGTTCTCCTAGCCAATGAGTATGAGGATGTCAAATAAATTACCACCTGATCTTAAGTCTGTGCTGCCTGAATACTTTGAAAGTTGCCCTGTAACTCCCCCTAATGCTGTCTGTGAAATACTCGGGGCTAGCACTGAGGCATTCTGACCTCTAGTCCAGGTTGCCTTTTGTTTTTGACATGTGACTCTTTGAAATTCACATCTGCGGGCATTGCCGAAATTCCCAGTCATTCAGAAATGGACTTTTAAGGTACCACTCAGAAAAAGACTCCTGTGTATTAAACTGTAAATCCTACAAATGTCATCAGCGCCATCCAGTTCTCAGGATACACTCTCTACTCCTGGTTATTTTTTAGGGGATCTTTGTATGTCTCACTACCAAATGCTTTGGTGTTAGTTTCTGGGGTTCTTGGGGTGGTGAGCTTCCTGGCATTTGTAGGGGTTCCACAGGAGTGGCTATTAATGATTCCAAAAATCCATCAGTTCAGGAGGCAAAAAAATAAATGTTTTTCTTTGTTAAATGCCCCCAGGATTTCCACATTTAGGACTTCTGATTCCAGCCTCCTGATAATTAAGACTATACCCCACTTCTAAATTGTGAAGAACATTATACATACAAAACAGTTGATAGAAACATATGTCCAGTTTAGAGAATAATAAAATAGGGCTGGGCTCAGTGTTTGAGACCAGCCTGGCCAACAGCATGGTGAAACCCCATCTCTACCAAAAAACACAAATATTTGCCAGGTGTGTTGTGTGCCTGTAGTCCCAGCTACTTGGGAAGCTGAGGTGGGAGAATTGCTTGAACCCAGGAGGCAGAGGTTGCAGTGAGCTGAGATCATACCATGGAACTCCAGCCTGGGTGACAGAGTGAGACCCCTTCTCAAAACAAAACAAAAAAACCCAACAAAAATAATAATACAGGTTGCCACATAGCTACTCCTGGCTCAAGAAATGGAATACTTGAAAAACCTCTGAAGACCTTTTGTGTTCCTTGACTCAACCTCATACTGCTAACTACCAGCAACACAAGGGCCACAGCTTCTTGAAAACACAGATTTTCGTAATGAGCTCCTGAAAAGATGAAAAGATGATTTGAAAATCCAAGTCCCACGTGCAGAAAGTACACATAGACTTTGAAAGAAACGTGATTGGATTCTTGCTCCATTAAAACACACACAGTCTGTGAGGGCTGCCTGTCACCTTCTTTGTCCTCATTTAGCTGTTCAGTCCTCAAGCAGGGGCCTGTTAGTCATCTGTGTATCCCTGTTCATACATAGGTGACACCCATGTCCCCGAATAGAGGGAGGGGATGAGAACGAACATTCGTGAAGGGCTCTTGTGTCCCAGGGTATTGTTCATGTTTGCTATGTCACTTATCTTTATCAACAATCCCTAGAAATACTTGCCATTATTCTAATGTCACTCATGTCACGGATGAGGAAACTGGCACTCAGAGAGGATAAATGAATTATTTAATTGCATACAGTTGGTAAAGAACAGAGCTGGGATTGGAGTCCAAGTTGGTTGGTTGGTTTTTTTTCTTTCTGACTTAAAAGTGGAGCGTTGAATCCGCTACACCAGGATTTCGGGAGCATTGATTATATGTTATATCTGGAGCCTTTGTGCCATAGAGCAAATGTCAAAAGGTTTTAGTTTGTTTTTGTTGGTGAAGAAGTTAGTGTGTTCTCAAAGGAGATTTTGGGGGCTGCATAGTGAGTATTAGGACCAAATTTAGAAGTTCCAAGTTTCTTGACACTGGGAATCAGGCTTTCTTCCTATTCCCAAGTAGAATCTCTCATTCAGATGTTCCTTTATGTGCTGGGATATAAGAAGGCTTTGCGTTTTCCCAATTTACATGTGGTTTATTCATGTGATTCATGATGTTATTAAGGCTTGATGCTTTTTCTCCTTCATAATACACTTACTTTACTTGTTCCTCCCTTCTCTGAAGGTACCTCTTCTGTGTTTGGCACTATCTTAGGAGCTGAGGATTTAAGATCTAAGCACAGCTGTCAATGGAGAGCACAGAGCACACCCTGGTAAGTGTGTTAAGAGTGGGAATGTGTGGAGTACAGTGTAAGGCACCTAACCCTAGCTGGGGTTTGGTGATGGTCCCAGATGGCTTACAGGAGAAAGTGTCGTGAGATGAGTTTTAAGAATGAATAAGGATAGAGGCAAATGAGGAGCTGACAGTGGTGAATCGTAGGTGGCAAAAAACTTCATGTAGGGAAATTGTGTGTACAGAAGTGAAGAATGAGACTGCATGGTGTTTAATGAGCTGCGAATACTAATTTCATCCTGAAGGTTTTGAAGAGTAACCAGAAAGTATTTTTTAGTAAGGAAATAACTCTACGTTTTAGGGTCATTGTTTGTTTAAATATTGAGAGAGCTTGATCTAGTCCAGTGGTAAACTTGGCCCTTACATAGATCGGATTTCACTCTAATTGTCACCATGAGATCTGGTGGCCTCTTATGACTGACTGTTGAGCAAGGGATGATTTTATGGCACTAGGATTTGTAGTTGTCTGATTTTGGAGAATAAAAGGGAAACAATTATGATTTCTTGTATCTCTGTGTGTTAGAGCGATGCCCATTAAAAAAGTAACTTAGGCAGTTTTATTGCCTTGGTTTAGAATTGAATGACAAATGTTGAGTGAAGGTATCTGTGTGGCATGTAAATTGGGCAATGGTGTACTCATGCTCTGACTGTGATACAAGCCTGGGATAGCTAGTCTCAGACATGCTATCAGGTTGGCAGGTGTGAGAGAGTGCCAACCCATATAAATATGGATGGCTTTAGCCTTGCATGCTGCATTAGTTCTCATACAATTATATAGAGACATGCCACATTAGTTCTCATATGAACACAGCAAATCTCAGTTAACCTAAAATATCTGCAATGTGTTCTGATAAACTTATTATATTTAATTTAATTTATATAATTTTATTTTATTTTAAGATGGGTCTTGTTGCCCAGGCTGGAGTGCAGTGGTGCAATTTTGGCTCACTGCAACCTCTGCCTCCCAGTTTCAAGTGATTCTCCTGCCTCAGCCTCACAAGTAGCTGGGATTACAGGTACCCGCCACCACGCCTGGCTAGTTTTTGTATTTTTAGTACAGATGGGGTTTCATTGTGTTGGCAAGGTTGGTCTTGAACTCCTGACTTCAGGTGATCTGCCTGCCTGGGCCTCCCAAAGTGCTAGGCTTATAGGCATGTACCACTACGCTCAACCTACATTTAATTATATTTAAATTCAAGTTAAGCCTTAACTCTTGTTGTTTTTATTGACTGTGTTCCATAATGTAGCTAACTTTGACTCTAAAACTTAACTGCCTCTTGTTCATTAAACAGACCAGAGATCAGACCATAAACATTGATTGACTAGCACAGGTCATTTTAGTGTATATAGATGATCCAAGAGATGGCCCTGGGTCCCTGTTGTCCTCAGAACGTTGTCTAGAATTATCTTTTTTTGGCAGCTTATGAAGATGCTTGTTTGAGATTATTTACCTTTGACTCTTGAAGTCAGCATACAGAAAAACAAGATCCTAGTAACTACATAGTTTTGAACAACTTAAGTTTATGTGTGTAAGGAATTGAGGACTTGATCCTAGTTAAAAGCAAAGGAAGTTAGCTTTGCATTGTAGCAAGACATGTGGGTAAGAAACAAATAACTTTTTATGGTATATGGATTATGTGATAAATTCATAAGGTTCTTTTAACTTTTGAAGTGACCTGCTTTAGCCGAACATTGTATCTTATCACTATGCCTCTTTTCTCCAGTATCTCGAATAGGAGTGATAATATTTGATGCTTAGTTTAAGTTGGGAGGATCAATGAACGCATGATGGAAAAACCCTTAGCATGGCTCAGAAGAAAGGCACTGTTGCATAAAAAAGTGAAATCGAGCTTTCTCGATGGAGATGGGTACACCAAGGGATGATTGGCTTTCCTTCTGGGCCTTTAAGAATTTTATTAACATGTAATTGAGAGACATAGGAAAAGCAGTTTAGCTTGGTTTGTGAGAGTTGGAGAAGTCCATGTGCCCTCATGTAGGGGAGGAGAAAGCTGAGCATGTGTCATTGGGCTGTACTTAGCAGGTGTAATTTTAAATCCTTCTAGATCACACATTGAAAGCAAAGTGGTGGTAAGTATTCCTAAGGATCCCAAAATGTTCTGCTTTGAAATGGGGATTAATACCAGGCAAAAAAGTGGGATATTTGATGAAAGGTCCCGTTTCCTTCTTAATGCTTTTGTTCTTTTATAGAGTATGTGGTATGAGCTAATGTTTATGATGCTGAAAAAGAGTCCACTCAGGCTTATTCATAAGGTGGGAGATGTGCAAGCCTGTTGAACAATGTTGGATTACAGGTCATTTGGAAGGTCAGAAAAGGCAATAATTAGAACAGGCAGAAATTAAACTATAATGAGCAGTAATCCTAAAGAAAATTAAAACACAGAAAACACTGCATTATTTATTTAGCTTTAGTGGGAAGTTGCCAAGAAAGAGGCAGCTGGCTTTCTGCTTTTTGGAATGTTTGTAGACTAGAGAAGGAACTGTCCCTTGGATTTAAGCTCTCACTTAATTCTTGCTTTAAGGCCAGACCTCATCGTGAAAGGAAGTAGGGAACAGACATAGTTAACTATGTGATTCAGGACAGAAAAGACATGGGCCAGAGTGTCAAGTAGACTGAATTTGGATTCTGCTTATACAAATTTCATAATCGTTATCCACTGTTTTTTAGGTTCCATTCTCAACAGGCTGTTGAGCATAAACAACTGACTTTAGAGGCAGACAAAACCTGAGTTCTAATGTTCAGATCTTTTTTATTGCCCCTTTTACCATAGGAAATAGAGTAATAAGTGATTCTGTTTCATTCACTTTATTATATCTGAGTTTCCACATCTGTAAAATGGAAATGAAAATACTTGCAGAGTTTTTATGGAAATTAAATATTAGCTCTTACAATATGAGTAAAAGATTTGGCCTCATGCTTAATAATTGATAGTTTCATTATTATGCAATAAACTGAAAACGGAGGAAAGATTTTGGCATGGAAATGCTTTAATTAGTCACATCATTTTGTATTTGTAGAAATAGCAGCAGTACTTCCAGTCTTCAAATTTATTCCCATTTGCAACAGTTTATTTTACTTTTATTTGGATTTTTTAGAAGACACATTAATTACCATCACTTACAGTTTTATATATAATTATTAGCTGCTGCTGCAATTTTTTTGTGGAAGCTAATGCTCATTATAGAACTTTCATTGATAAGAGTGGAAGTGGGGCCTATAATGATTTTCATGTATTGAAGGTGAAAAAAATTCTTAGATTATTAGTTTACACATGAATTATTTTGCAATTTGAGCTCAGGACCCTAAGATTTTTAGATAATTTTCTTATGATTTTTTGCTTCCTTACAAGCATTGTGATAAACATCAAGATTATTTAAGATGGGATGGAGAAAAGCCTGTATTTCTTGTGAACTTCTGTATTTTAATTTCAAAAGTTAACAGTGTTTTAATTCTGCTTCCATTTCATGAAAAGGCACAGATTCCAGATTTGGTCTCTGATCACACACTATCCTTACAAAGGAGATCAGTCAGTGTCCATGTGATTTTCAGGTGATGCAGATATTTTAAGGCTCACCACCGAGGGGTATTCTCAGTTCTGTTATCTGCATTCTTCAGTGCACTGCTTAGTGACTTCAGCGAAGAGGTACTGACAGTCGTCTGCCACCTTAGTTGATATTAGCATCACTTGTAGGCTCCAGTTGCCATTTGTCATGTTTAACACAATCTTGAGAAGATTCAAAATTTCTGTTATTTTTTTTTTATCTAGAAATGAATCTATTTTGTGATCTTTATTATGGATATGCATGTTATGTATTACACAAAATCTACATCTGAGAGATGGTAGATGCTTCCTTGTGGTGACTTTTATAATACCACACTGTGTCGAAGGACTGATGGAATTTTCTCTCTTTCTAGCCAGCTAGACTGTGGTTCTTTGAGCTCAGGAAATGTGGCCAGTCATATTTTTAACCCCAGCACCAGACATGGTACCTGGAACGTATTGGCCTTCAGTAAGTGCTTTAACAAATAAATAAAATTGTGTGGCACTTTGCTTCACTATTGCACAGCATGCCAGTTTATTTCCAGATTCATTTCCAATTACAACTCTTAGGAGGCCTTGATCTATCTTGCTGTACTCTTAGATCTCTCTTCCCATTTTGTTCCTGATAAAAATGTTGCTATGTCTTAAACATTTGTCTCTTAATGAAATATTAAAGATTTATCTGTTAATGAAATATTAATACAAATCACAGCATTGTGTGTGCTGTGGTTGCACCTTGTATGAGTCAGGAGGTTAACTGCTGAAATAACCTTCAGTTCTGCGTACAGTAAAGGTTTATTTCACTCTCACATTACACACCAATACAGCTTGGTAGCAGAGAGCGGGCTTAAAAGGGCTCTGTTCCGTGCAGTCATTCAGGGATCCAGGCCCCTTCTGTCTAGCGCCTCTGCTATTCGATGGGGCCATAGCATTCTCCACTGGATGAGCTGCATCTGGTGTGCAGTCAGGCAAAGAGCGGGCCCATGGTGGATAGCAAGGGTTTCAGGTTTAGTCTGGAAGTCACGCACATCACGTCCATCCATATTCCACAGGCCAGGATTCAGTTTTGTGGACTCACTTCACTGGGAAGGCTCAAAATGTGGAGTGGTGGTGTGCCAGGGAGAATGACTAACAAGTGTGCATTACTGAACAGTAGTAAGTCCCTGCTGCACACTCTGTGATCAAAAAGTACATCCTTCAGACTAGGCCGAAATAGTGCCAAATACTTTATATATCCCTGCAGTTCCTGAGATGCTTACCATATTCTCGTAAGAGCTGAATTTGAGTTTTAAGGAGATGTAGGCACTCTGTATAATAGAAGGAATACTTTGGACCCAGAACCCATCTTCTTTCCCCTTTGTTTTGACCATAGACCTGTCTCTTAAGTGTTGCTCAGTCACAGACGAGACTAAAGTCCAGTCTGAAGCAGGCAGCAAGAACTTGGAATCATTTCATAAATCAGGCAAAAAGTTCAAGTGTAAAATGGAGCCCTTATTTTAAAAAAAACTATTTCAACATTAATGAAAACCTATTTTAAAATCAACCTGTACTTTAGAAAATATGCAAAAGTAAAGATAGTGAAACTGATAGTGTACCCATCTGGCCATATACTGAACTGAGAAACTCTGAATAGTTGGTGACAAGAAAATGGCTTCTTATACACACTTATCTCCCCAAGATTAGAACTGTCCCCCAGTTGGGAACTAGAACCAAGTCAAGTCTTTTTTTTGAGATGGAGTCTCCCTCTGTCACCCAGGCTGGATGGAGTGCGGTTGCGTGATCTCGGCTCACTGCAACCTCTGCCTCCCAGGTTCAGGCAATTCTCCTGCCTCAGCCTCCTGAGTAGCTGGGATTACAGGCATGTGCCATCACACCTGGCTAATTTTTATATTTTTAGTAGAAATGGGGTTTAGCAATGTTGGCCAGGCTGGTCTCAAAACCTGGTCTGAGGTGATCCACCCGCCTTGTCCTCCCAAAGTGCTGGTTATAGGCATGAGCCACCGTGCCTGGCCTTCTTTTATAACTTTTTAGGGTTTTTATTTACCTGCCAATCTGAGACTGAATCAGTCATATGGTTTAGTAGTGTACAGATAAGTTTGAGGATGTTTTGTGAAAATTACTTTGGAGTCATATTTGTTGTGAAAAAACTAGTTCCTGAGGCCATCTGATTTAAAAAATTGACTCGGTCACAAGTAACAATTTATAAATTTACTCTAAAAAAGGACTTAATTAGTTTTTATGTCAGGAGGGACTGATGCAAATGGTGAACCATAGTAATCTAAAGGCTTCATGTTGTTTCTGCGGATCCCCAGTTCATGCCCACAGAAGGGCAAACACATTGAGAGAATCTGGGTTCTTCTAATGGATTGTATGTTTTTTTTTGGTCTTGCAAACTTGTACATGTATTTTCTGAAGTGTTAATGCAGTTAGTATCTAATGTATCTAATGTATGCAATTGGATATTTCATAAATGGGTTTTCTGCATGCAAGCATTTGTACACATTAATATTTATGCAAGTATTCAAATCAATGCAGGGGCATCTGTCTGAATCTGTGATGAAAATATGCATATGCATGAACATTTGTACCAGGGGGATAAGTCACCAAAGTTAGGGATTGCTGAGGTTACAGTTTTCAACTTCCGTCCTATTGACAAAATTTTCTTGACTAGGAAAGGCATGTGGAGAAATAGCGCAAACATTAATATTGACAAATAAAATGGTTTTATGTAAATATACTTAATAGCTGTGAATGACAGGTCTACTGAAGTTCCTTTAGTCAGTGATATGATTTTTAGAAAATGCTATTTTAGAATGTGTGGCAGTTTTCAGCAAGAGCACTTAATCTTTAAAAAAATTTTTTTTTAATTTTACTTTAAGTTCTGGGATACATTTGCAGAACATGCAGGTTTGTTCCATAGGTATACATGTGCCATGGTGTTTAGCTGCACCTCTCAACCCATCTTGGTTTTGAGTCCCGCGTGCATTAGATATTTGTCCTAATGCTCTCCCTCCCCTTTCACCCAACCCACCCACAGACCCCGGTGTTTGATGTTCCCCTCCTTGTGTCCATGTGTTCTCATTGTTCAACTCTCCCTTTTGAGTGAGAACATACAGTGTTAATTTGCTGAGAATAAAGGCTTCAGCTTCATCTGCGTCCCTGCAAAGGACATGAACTCAATCTTTTTAATGGCTGTCTGGTATTCCATGGTGTATATGAAGGGCACTTATTCTTGTATATGAGTATGGGAGACAGGTACGATATGGTGGTTTGGATTAAGCTGTTGGCTATTGAAATGGAGAAACTGAGATAAATGTAAGTTTTGCTTTGGAGATAGATCCAATAAAACTCACTGAAAGATGAAATGTTTTTAATGAGAGAGTAGAGGAAACAACGTCTCCTAGAATTTCATGTCTAGTAAATGGGTGAGTGGTGTGGCCAGTTAGCTTAGATGAGGAAGACCAGGGAAGGAATAAATGAAAAAAATATGTTGTTAGTAATAAAATAATTTGTGTAAGAATTTTTTTTCCTTTATTATTTCTTTACTTACTTTGGCTTGAATTTGACACCTAGAAATAAATAGGCTTGGTTAGTGTGGGACTTTCTTTACCTCCTTTCAGATGCACATAAAAATGTAAAGGATGATAGAATATGGGGCTGGGGTGGGGAGGAAGGGTTTGATTTCAAGTTTTTGGTGGTCACTGTTGAGATCCTCGTCCATGTCATGTC
This sequence comes from Ateles fusciceps, assembly GCA_036589455.1. Classification (NCBI taxonomy): domain Eukaryota; kingdom Metazoa; phylum Chordata; class Mammalia; order Primates; family Atelidae; genus Ateles; species Ateles fusciceps. Next base: position 6,978,075 of record JAZHEH010001064.1, read on the forward strand.
AGGTGGATCTAACTTCTGTGCCCTACATGGGCTGGAGACTTTTTCCCAGGTTGGAAACTGCAGTGTCTGGAATTTACCACCCTAGGCAGGCTAAGAAAACTCTTCCAGGATGCCTGGACTTTTTCCAGGCCACAGCCATGGTGCAAAAGGGCTGACGGTCCTCATTCCTTGATGATCTACTAACTCTCATCCCATATCTTTGTTAGTTTAGAGGAACATTTCTCTTTGATCTCTTAAGTTTTCAATTCTAATTTGTCTATTTATTAGTTTCAAATGGCAGAGTGTTTCTCTTAATTTATAAACTTACTCATTTATATGCTGGTAAAGTTCCAGTCTTCTGTGTTAACAGTTTATGGCAGGCCAAGAATAAACAGAGTTGGTTCTGAAACATTAGTTTTGCAGTTTAAAGATGTGTTAAAGATTTTTTTTTTTTGAATCCCATTGCAGAAGAATTTAAAATCTACCAGCTGTTTCGAAGGGATTGAGAATTATGGTGTGCTTTGTCATACTTTGATAACATCTTCCCAGTGAAATTTTGGTTAGTTTACTTTGAGCTGAAATGCTAGAGAGTTTATTTTTTTTTCTTACAGGAAAGGAAGGGTTGAGAAAATTATAAATGACTGAGGTGTGAATCTGAAAGAACTGGCTTGCTCGGAGTCATAATGTCTTTTCTGAAAGTCCAAACAGTACCGATTTTCTGTGATTGACTGGGCTAAAGGTACAGGCGTTTGTTTCTATGTTTTTGTGTTTAGGATAAAGCTGTGACTGTCCACGCAACAGACGTCAGTTGGTTAGAGGTTCCACATCGCAAATGGACATACAGTATTGCCTACCTTGAATGTTTTCCAGTTAGCATCGTTCTAGGCAAACCTTATGGTACGGGATGTGGGTCCTGGATCACCATGCTCCTGTGTGTTAGGAGAGGCTTAGAATCATTTGTAAGGAAGATTTTGTCTGTCTTCTTGGTATTTATGTGGTTCGTGTCTAACCAGAAGTCATCTATTTAGGCTCAAAGCAGAAGGGGTAGCAAGTGGGAAAGTTCTGCAGTGAAAGGGAGCATGGTGTGTCATAAGTATGGAGAAGGCTGGACTGAGCCAAAGGGGAAGTGGTGTAGGATTTAGCAGGAGAGACTAGGCAGGGCCATGCTAGAGTTGGGATTTTACTGTCGCTGTGATGGGAGCCATTGAAAGTTTTGAAGTAGAGGTGTGACACAGTTTAATTTGCATTTTCAAAAAGATGACTTTGGCTGATGTCTGGGAAAAATGGGTGTTAAGGGGCAAGAATGTACACAGAGAATGAGTACGGGAGACAGGTGGGATACGGTGTTTGTACTAAGCTGGTGGCCATAGAAATGGAGAAAAGATGAATTTAAGTTTGGCTTTGGAGATAGATCCAATAAAACATGTGGAAGGATGAAATGTTTGTAATTAGGGGAAACGAGAATGTCTCCTAGAATTTTGTTTCTAGTAAATGGGTGAGTGGAATGGCCAGTTAGCTTAGATGAAGACGACTAGGGAAGGGATAAATGAAAAGTAGACCCATTTTGGTTGGATGTGGACATCTAAGTGGAGGTGGCCATTAAATTGTTCTCTCTGCTGGTGTGAAACTCATGGGAAGAGCATAAATGTGAGAGTCATTAGCACCTATATGGCATTTACAACCCTGGAATGAGATGAGATCACCTAACAAGAAAGTTTAGATAGAGGTAAGAAGAGGCGCAGTACCAAGCCTGAAGCTCTCTAACCTTATTAATTTATTTATTTAGATTTAGAAAGTACAGGTGCAGCTTTGTTAAACGCACATATGGCACAGTGGTGAAGTCCGGGCTTTTAGTTTAACTGTCACCCCTTGAGTTATTTCCTTTATGATAATGGCCTCCAGTTCCATCCACACTGCTGAAGAGACATGAGTTCATTGTTTTTTAATGGTTGAGTAGTATTCTGTGCTGTTTATATATATGTATACATATATGGAAGGGCATCTGTCTGAATCTGTGATGAAAATATGCATATGCATGAACATTTGTACTAGGGAATAAGTCCTCAAAGTTAGGGATTGCTGAGGTTACAATTTTCAACTTTTGTCCTTTTGACAAAATTTTCTTGACTAGGAAAGGCAGGTGGAGAAATAGCACAACCATTAATATTGACAAATAAAATGTTTTATGTAAATATACGTACTAGCTGGTGAATGATAAGTCTATTGAAGTTCCTTTAATCAGTGATAGGAATACATATATGTATCTCACATGTTCTTTATGCAGTCATCTGTTGATGGACACTTAGGTTGATTCTACGTTTTTGCTCTTGCAAGTAGTACTATGATAAGCATATTAGTGCAGTTATCTTTTTGATACGTTGATTTATTTTCCTTTGGGTAGATATCCTGCAGTGGGATTGCTAGATCAAAATTGTAGATATGGAGGTTTCTGAAAGATCTCCAATCTTTAGGGGCCTGGGGAAGGGGAGGAACAGGCAAAGGTGGCTCTGTTGAGATGATGGAGAATTAAGGTGAATGTGGAAACAAAGCTAAGAGAGGAGGTGATGAATTGGGAATAGTGAATAGAAATAATCATTTAAGAAGTGTTGCTGTGGAGGGCAAAGAGAAGTGGGACTGAAGATGGAGGAAATCTAAGGTTCAAAAGATTTGCATTGTATTTATCATCTTTGTTTTTAAATATGGGAGCTACGAAAGCGTGTTTGGATTAACATTGATGGAATTGATCTGGTAGAGTAGGAGAAATTGTTGATACGAGAGAGAGGGATTACAGCAGGAGCAAAGTTCTAGAGAAGGGTGGAAAGAAGGGGATGGAATTCAAAGCACAAGTATAGTGTTGGCCTTCAGTAGGATTCAGGAATATTTCTTTCCATTGGATCAGAAGGGAAAGCAGAAAACTTGTCTACCGTTACAGGCAGGGTAAAGTGAGGCACTCACAATGGATTGCTTCTACTTTTTGTATTCTGTGGGCTCTGCCAGCTCTGTCTTTCTACTGCCTTTCTCTCCGCTCCTTTTATTCAGTGCTTAAGATTCATTTCTGCACATCTCCAGTCCCAATTCAATTATCTATGCTGTATATGTTTGAGTTTTCTTGTGGTGTCTGCAAGTGATGGCATAGCCTGACCCAGAGTAATTCTTTTACCTTAGCACTGAGCTATTCAGCATGATAGCCACTGGCCACATGTGGCTACTGCCTACTTGAAAGGTGGCTGGTGTAACTGAGAAATTGAATACTTAATATTACGTAATTGAAATGTAAACACTGATACTCAGTTCAGTTATTGGAAAAATTTTTACCATATTTGGGACAACTTAGACATGTGAATCTACTTTTTCATCTGTACCAAATATTTCAGATAATGTTTAGCATATGGATTGAGATGTACTGTAAGTATAAATTATACAGTGATTTTGAAGACTTAGAAAATATGTAAACTATTCCATTAATAATTTTATATCGATGACGTGTTGAAATGACAATTTGGATCTCCTAAGTTAAAAATATATTATATTTTTAAGTTCATTTCACTAGTAAAAAGACACTTTTGAAAAGTAGCTACCAGCAAAGTTGACTATAATATGTGGCTCACATCATATCTCTGTTGGGTGACACTATCTTACAGGATGAAAGCTTCATATTTTATGTGTATACTTGGTCTTGCCTATCTGGGAGTAAGTCATATCTAACCACGAGGAACAGAAACAGTTCAGGAAACATGGCCTCAGAGAGTTTCTTCTTCTTGCCTAAGGTCTTAGGGCTGCAAAACTGGGATTTGAACCCCGGCTGTCTGGCAGCTACAGGCTGTGCTCTGGACTATACACCACACATAAGTCATTCTGTGAAGTCTTGCACTTGAGTTATTCCATGTTTATACTGGCAAAGGATATTTACATGAACGCTTAAAAGATAGGTTTTGGTTTTTAACTCATAGTTGAAATTATGACTCTCAGAGTATGGTTTTAATGTACTGTTACTGACTTTGCTTTGATCAAATCGAGGATACACAGTTTATAGTTAGGCCTCTCCCTGTCCTTGAGCTCATAGACTAACAGTTAACTCTTTTATGTTCCTTATTTACTATCAATGATGACCACCATTTGCTCTGTGGAGTAGATGTACCAGAACTAAGCTTCTTCCATATTTGATGACATTCTTTTTCTGTCTTAAGATTGTTAAGATTTCATGAAGAATCTTTGCGAAGAAAACATCTATTTATTTTAATAGGAATAATTGAAAGTTAATACAAATTTTCAAGGGTTAAATTAAGTTCATAGTCGACCATGATGTTCTCTGCACATCTGGGGATCAGCACATCACAAACTTGAACTCATAGTCCATTCCTGTTCTTTTTCTTCATTCCCCTTTTTATTTAATGTCATCACTGGACACACAGTGGCCAGAGTAGAAACTTCAGTCATCCTCTGCTCCCAAGCTTCTCTCACTCCTCATGCAATCACCAATCGTGCTGAAACTTCCAAGTCTCTCCAGTCCCTCTCATGCTTTCTTTCCACCACTACCTAGTTCTTCTCCATTCAATTTTGATTGTTCACTGATTTTTCCTCCCCACTCATCTGTGATCTCTTAGGAGAGGGGCCTTTGTCTCTTTCATCTGTGCAGTTTTAGGTCTTAACTAAGAGCTTGTGCTTAGTTGACAGAATATTCATAGGTTGTGTTTCTCTTGTATTCAGAAATTGACACTGATCTGTGTTTACTCTCCAATTGCATTCTTTTCTCCTGAATACTGTTAGCAAAGCTTATTCAGCATCACTCTTCAGCTGGATGTGCCATCGGCAGTAATGCTGCCGGCCCTTGCTGAATGCAAGATCGCACACTCTCTCCCTATACCCGCTCAGCTCACATGAATCCAGCTAAAATCCCTCCCTGGCTACTCTAACTAATGAGGGACAGATTTCTTTCTTGGAGAATAAGTCCTATAGTAATATGCCCCTGAGGAATAGAATGTGATAGAAATCCTTGGAATATGATACCTCATACTTGATAACCTTGGGACAGACTGTGGATAATTTTCATATAGGTATAGGCAGAGCATCTGGCGCATGGTTTATGAGCCAAAATGTAAGATAGGAAACTGCAAAAAGGAAAAGTAAGATCATACAAGAAGCAGAATTTCATATAATCAAATCACAAGTTTGTTTAAGTCCTTTTAGAAAAATTAGTCAGGTTCCATAAAGGATTGCAAAAGAATCCCACGAATATAAATCATTCTCAGAGCTCTGTGGTACCAGGTTGCTTCAGCATTTACTTTGGGTCTGTCTTCAAACAGGATATCATTTCAGAAATGAATCTGCAGCAATTCTGCCCCCTGGTGAAAGGGAACCAATTCTTTCTGTCTGTAATGTAGCAAAAGATGCCAGTAGCAACTCAGGCCTTTTTTTTTTTTTTTTGTGCATCTGATGAAGAGATATTGGTATTTTTATATGGCCTATAAGGTTTCATAAGAGGCATATTGGAGAGTTCAGTTAAACAAAATATTCTTTTCTACTCTTTCTCAATTTACTGGTGGCAAGCTCGGAACAGTGGGTCCATATGTTACAGACACCTGTTTACGAAGGCCCCACACCTATAGACAGCTGGCCTACTCTTTCCAGGACCCCTACTGAATAAGAGTATTGTGAAAAATCTCAGAGCTTTTGAAGAATAATTTGGCTTTTAGCTAGAGGAATAAAAAAAAATGCCCAAAATATTATCAGTTAGAGAAAGCTCTGTGTCTAGATTTTCTGGCATGAGACAATAGCCAGTATGGCTGACCCCAACCCAAAATTGTATGCTGTTGATAGCTTCTGTTCTGCTTTTTAAAAAATTGTTGTTCTCTCTGGAATTGCAATGGTGTGTTCAACTTAGTTAACAAACATCTCCATTCTAAATTTGTGGGTTAAGGAGATGGCAGTAATTCATATAATAATTAGTGTGAATCAGATTGCTTTCTTTCGGAATAAGGTAAGTCAGGTCAGCCACTCTGAAAGGTGAGTGTATTTGCTAGTGTGAGGAAGTCCAAGCTTTTGGAGGATGGACCCTTTGGGACAAAGGATCTCTAGAGTAGAACCAGTCAAGAGAGAGAAGGTGAAGGGTTCAGGGCAGCTCTACAAGGAGGATGGAGGGAGGGATACCAGGTCATAAGAGGGGGAAAGATGAACTTTTGCTGTTTCAGAATATTTCTAGGAGCCATCCTAATGTTGATACAAATGGTACAGCTACACCATGGATTATTCCACAGCTGTTAAAGAAATAAAGTAGATTTATGGGTAAAAAGAAAGTGCAGAACAAATTGCGTTGTATATTTCCATTTCTGCATATAATTTGAAAGGTGATACATGCATGTATGTGTGTATATGTTTGAGTAGATGCAGAGAGTATTTCTGGAAGAAATGTAATAAACAGTGACTTTGTCTCTACAAAAGGAGCCTGGGGGATCTGGGTCTGAGGTAGGATTTTATTTCTAGTGTTACAATTAACATTTTTACACATATTACTTTGAATTTTTTTTTTTTTTTTTTAGATGCTAGTTAGTTTTCTAGGATTACTCTTACCTCTAAGAGAGGTGGTGTAGAGCAGGGGGTTGGGGGTCTGCATAGGGAGGAGGGGGAGACAGGGAATGGACAAATCATTTATTTGTTCTCCTTTCTTCCAAGTTGCAAAGCTTAGGGCCCATGTACCCCATGATTCCTGCAGTATTATAGCCCCAGCTGGATTATGATTAACTGAGATTTTCTGGGCTGACCTGGAACTGAATGACCATTTGTAATCTCTTTGTATGGGGGAAACTCAGCAGTGTTCCAGAGAGCACACTAAGCTAAACTGCCTCCAGCCATTTTCTCTCCATTTCATGTCTATCACTTTCCTCACCTTCCCTCACCTTTTTTTTTTTTTTTTTAAAGAACTTCAGATTTATTCCAGGAGGCCCTATCCATCCACATTCTCACTCATGTCATCAGAAATGACAAGAGCACTACATGTAGTGATGTGCTTGGTGCTTGGCTACCTGCAGTGTTTTTGGGTTTTGTTTCGTTTCTTTGACAAGATACTCTCTGTTTTGCACTTTGTCTTCTGAGAAGCTTATTTATTTATTTAGCTTGTATGCCTGCTGGAGAGCTATAGGCATTTGATACACATCTGTAGAATTGGTAACTTAAGGTCCGGGTACAAAGCAGATAGGTACTGTAAGTTGTCACATATGAGACTTCAGGGTCTCAGAAGACACAGGGCTTCTCAATCTTGGCATTATTGACATCTTGGGCTGTGTATTTCACAGGTTTGGCAGCATCCCTGGCCCCTACTATTAAATGCCAATAAGAACCCCTAATCATGACAATTAAAAAGTCTCTAGATATTGCTGAATGTCCCCCTCGGAGCAAAATCCCGCTACCTGACAATCACCAATTTAGAGTGATTTTGGATTTGCTGTTCATTGTCTAAGATTTGATGTATATCGAAGAGGAAAAATAAGGATTTTTTGTTTTGTATATCGAGAGGAAAAATAAGGTCTCTTCAAATCCTGGAGACCTAGAGGTGGGGCCCAGTAAAGCTCCTGAAAACTTACATAGTATCTTTGTGCAGAATTTGAAGGCACTCAGATGAATTAGAAAAGTGCTATAGATAAAGTGTAGGCTGGGTTCATCCTCCATCTCTCCCCTCCTTTTATTCCTGTTGGATTCCTAGACATGAGGAGCTCTAAGTCCAGGGTCTGCCTGTGTTGATGGAGAACAGGTTCTTGCAGCCAGTACTCATGCAGAGGGATGAAGTGCAGCCTTGACAGCTTCAACATTAACTCAGCTGTGCTGTGGTCACTTCCAAATAGTATATCAAGAAAACATTTCTTATTAATATAAATAAGTGGCCAGGTATGGTGTTCTATGCCTGTGATCCCAGCACTTGGGAGGCCAAGGCAGGCAGATTGTTCGAGGCCGGGGTTTGAGACCAGCCTCGGCAACATGACAAAACCTCATTGCTACACGAAATGAAAAAATTATCTGGGTGTGGTGGTGCATGGCTGTGGTCCCAGCTCCTTGGAAGCCTGAGACTGGAGAATCGATTGAGACTGGAGATGAAGGCTCCCGTAAGCCGCCATGACACCACTGCACTCCACCTTTGGTGACAGAGCAAGACCCTGTCTCAAACCAACAAGAGAGAGATTGTATTTCTATGAATGCATTCATTTAACAAATATTTATCAAGGATCTGCCACGTACTAGAAGGAAAAATGCTTCCCTGTACTCCCCCTCTGTCTTATTTCTGCCTGAAGTAATCAGTTTCTGTGTTTGGTATTATCATTTCAAGAATCTGTCTAGCACAGTCTTCTCTTCCCTCTCCCTTTAATTCACTTGGTTTCTGAAGGACCAATTATAATTAAAAGGAAGGGGAGCCATGAAAGGGATGGCTCGAGTGTTCAGAATGCTCCTTAGCTGTGTGTCAGGCTCGGCAAGTGCACACCCATGCTGGGTTGCATTCTGGAGGCCTCCTTGACTCTGACTATATTTATAAGTTATCCTACATTGCATTAGCACGTCAGCTGCCAAGGCAGTTTGTAGAATCTCCTTCCCTGGAGGTCTTCAGAAATAGAACAAAATGCCCATCTGTCCATAATGGCTTTGATGCAGTCCTGCTGATTAGAAGGAATAGACTAGATTTTTCTGTCAAGGTTGGTTTCAGTCTTGAGTGCTCTTAAATGGATGAGTTAGCTTTTTAGTGCAGGTGGGAGGGGTGTAAAGTGACACCCTATGAATTTATTGGAGTATCACTGTACACATCCTGGATAAACAGAGAATAAAACATATCATTCTCATGCTTTTAATGTTTCTGAAGCACTTAGTGCATTCGGAGCCTCACAACGGCCATGGGCGGGGGGGTGGAGGGAGGGCCTTTTTTTGGGTCCCTGTGACACAGACAGGAGTCAGCGAGGCACAGAATCATTTAATTCTCAGCCAGAGTCACAGCCTGGCTGATGCAGAGCAGAGGTGCCGTTCCAGCTGCCTGCTCTCCAGGGCATGCGTTTTTCTCTTCACCCTTGCTGCTTTGTGTTCGTGGTTTTTGCTGTGTCATACAGTATCCAGACATTTGAGTTGGAGCCATAAAATTTCAGAGCCAAAACGATTTTAGGAACCCACTTAGGAGACCGTTACCTGCTCTATTTTCCTTTCCAAAAAGTGTATTTTCTTTCTTTCTTTCTTTTTTTTTTTTGAGATGAAGTCTCACTCTGACACCAGGCTGGAGTGTAGTGATGCAATCTTGGCTCACCACAACCTCCGCCTCCTGGTTCAAGTGATTCTATCTCAGCCTCTCGAGTAGCTGGGACTGCAAATGCACACCACCACGCCTGGCTAATTTTTGTATTTTTAAATAGAGACGGGGTTTCACCATGTTGGTCAGGATGGTCTCGATCTCTTGACATCGTGATCCACTTGCCTTGGCCTTCCAAAGTGCTGGTATTACAAGCGTGAGCCACTGTGCCTGGTCAAAAGTGCAGTTTCACATAAAATTGTAGTGAGATTTATTGCCGTCCTTACGTAGACACATAGATGTTCACACATATTTATATATGTACTTGTTTGTATGTATGTGTATATATTTGTGTGTGTATATATGAATATGAGTATATGGATGTATAGATGTGGATATGTAGGTATAGCTATGTGTGTGGGGGTGTGCATGTGTGTATATGTGTGTGCATATACATATGTGTGTATGTGTGTGCATGTGTGTGTATGGATATGTGTATGTATGTGCATGTGTTGTCACATATTAGGGTGCAGCAGGAAACAAAGTAAACCCACTTATTGGCAAATAAAGAGATAGTTTGCAGAGCTGTGGGCATGGTTGGGGGAACAAGCAAGGGACAGTGAAGTGCCCAGAGATTCAGGAAGTCATGACCACCTTCTGGGCTGAAGCCCAGGGAGAACTGGAATTGTGAGAGGGGGTGCTGCCAGAGGGAGACATAGTTGTGAGGATGAGGCTGTTGGCAGAGAACCCTAAAGAAGGGAGGGTGTGGGGGAAGAAATACCCTACCCCTGCTCTTGCCCTGCCTTCTCATCTGCTGTCCTTGCCTTCATTGGTCAAACTCAGAAGGGAGCCTGCAAGGAAGCCTAGGAGATGCAGTGCTCAGGTTCAGGTTCTCCTCCTGGGACATGGAACTGGGCAGAGGAGGAAGAATGGAGCTGGGCTGGAGACAAATGGAGAATACTCAGGCAGGTGCGTGTTTGGATGTGTGTGTGTGTGAATTTGTCCTTATTTTTCAAATTTCACCTTAGAGCTGAAAAATTTGGCGTGGATTAGCACTACACTGTGTTGACTTCACAGTTTAAATAAAATGACAACCTTCGTTTCCTGAATTAGGAAAAGGTGTAATTTCACTTCTGGGTGATGATCTGACTGTTCGTGAACATAGATTGGAAATAGTCGTTCTACTCTGTTGATTACTTGTTCCTACTGTCATTACTTCCAGACATTTTCAGTGGACAGAGCATATTTCTTTGAAAGAGAAAAAGATATAGTATTTTCAAAGTATGAATAGCAACCTGGCTAGAAATAAATGGACCTAATTGTACATCAAACTTATAAAATATGTGTTTACAATTAGGTCCATTTATTTCAGCTTGATTTTGAAGGGTAGAGGTTGCTTTATTTTGTATTCTTGAGTTACTTATATTTTTAATTATATAAAATGTTTCTATAACTTTCCAATATGACGATGTATATTCAGAGAGATCTCACTTTCATCCTCATTTCTTCATTCCTATTCTGACCTTTTCTTGGTAAATATTCTTTTCTTCTTTTTTATTAGTTTTTGTTTGACCTTCCTTTGTTTCTTTTGAATACAGAAGTAAATGTGTTCGTATATTCTTCCCTCTCTTAATCAACGTGAATGTACAGTGCACACTCTTTTGTACTTTGCTTTTTACCTTTATCGTCGTATCCTGAAGATGACTCCTTAGTGGTATGCAGAAATCTGCCTTACATCTTTTGACAGCTCCAGTGTGTGGCTGGACTACAATTTCTTTAACTAGTCCCTTGTTGATGGGCATTTGGATTATTTCCAGTCTGTTGCTATAGCTAGTATTGTAACGAATAGTCTTGTACATATATCGTCTTACATTTTTTACCAGTAACCCTGAGGGTTGGTTGTTATAAGAGGAACTGATGGGTTAAAAAGTAAATGCATATGTCATTTTGCTAGATATTGCCAAATTCCCCCTCCACTGGGGTTAAACCATTTATGTTTCCAACAGTAATAGATGACAGGGCCTGTTTCTCCATAGTCTAACAGAATACGTTGTTAAACTTTTGGAGTTTTTGTTAATGTGACAGGTACAAAATGTCGTGTTGTTTTAATTTGTATTTCTCTTATCATCAGCAAGCTTGGGCATCCTCTCTTATGCTAAGGACTATTTGTATTTTTTTCTGTGAACTGTTCATCTTTTGTCCATAATGGGTTGTTGACATTTTCTCAAGTTTTAGACAATCTTTTATATTAGGACTATTAACCCTTTATGATATGTTGCAATTTCCACCTACTACCTTGCTTTTGGTTATAGTGGTGGTTTTCTTTTCCGTGTACATTTTAGATTATTAGTCATTTTTATTTTCATGTAGTCAAACTCATTTTTATGTAGTTGTTATTTTTCCCATAGGTTCTAGATTTTGAGCTAGGAATGGTTCCCACTCTCAGGTTGTAAAGCAATTCCCCTACGTTTTGTTCCATGGTTTCGTATTCTACATTTGGATCTCATTTGGAATTTATCTTGGTGTGAGGCGTGAGAAATGGATCCAGTTATATGCATTTCCCTTGTTATTCTAATGCTATTTATTAAGGAGTTGTCCTTTTCTCCTTTTTTTTTTTTTTTGATGCCTTTTATCCTGTGCACATGGGTCTATCTCTGGACTGTTTATCTCATTCTATCAATTAATGCTCCAGGAGCACACAGTTCTAGTAATGGAAGCTTTCTTTATAAAATGGATTAAAAAGTATTTTAAAACAAAATTCACAATGACATGATTCCCATGATTACAGGGACATAAAGTTGAAAATGGTAGAATTTTTAGAGATACCTTATGTATGCGCTACTCTTATTCTTCCAGTGTGCAAAGAAGGGAAGTGGGGCTTGGAGAGTTTGTACAAACCTATCCAAGGTCACCCAGTTAGTCAACACTGGGACTGGAACCTATGTCCTCAACCAATACATTGCATGATTTTCTAAAAAGTATATAATTTTCTCAGAAAGCAAGTTCTCTTAGCAAGAACTTATTTACAGCTCAGATATTTGTGGCCTTCTCTTGCCACAGTTTTTTTTTTTTGTTTGAATTTTTAGGATAATATATACTTTAGCTTTTTTTTAATTATAGTAACATTGAATCTTCAGGCATTTGGAAACTTTTTGAAATAAGCAATAGTAATACCAAAGGAAAAAGTATTCCAGAATTCTACTACTGACCTCCAGAATTGTGTTGCTTGGGTTAATTCCTTCCAGAATTTTCCTCTACATAATCATTCGCTTTATTATGATCATGTTAAGTGGGAGCAATTTTGAGAGAATGACAATAATATTATGCATTTTTTATGTACTTAAGTATACTGATTCAAGTACTCTATTATTCTGTTTAATTATCACAAAACTCATCTGAAGATGCACTCTTTATTATTTTACTATTACTGGTGAATGCTTGGTTCTGAGAAATTAAATAACTTTCCCAGCCTCACAGACTTGGTGAACAGTGGAGCTTGGATTTTTTTTTTTTTTTTTTGAGACGGAGTCTTGCTCTGTTGCTCAGGTTGGAGTGCAGGGGCGCAATCTCGGCTCACTCCAACCTCTGCCTCCTGGGTTCAAGTGATTCTCCTGCCTCAGTCTCCTGAGTAGCTGGGATTGCAGATGCCTGCCACCATGTCCAGCTAATTTTTATATTTTTAGTAGAGACCGTGTTTCACCATGTCGGCCAGGCTGTTCTTGAACTCCTGACCTCAAGTGATCCACCTGCCTTGGCCTCCCAAAGTGCTGGGATTATAGACATGAGCTACCGTGCCCGGCCTGGAGCTTCGATTCTAACTCCTGTGTGGTTTCTCCAACAACTGTATTTCAGCCACTATTCTCATTGTGTCATGCATATATCATTTTGGATTCTGTTATTTTATTAGTATTTTACCAGAAATATTTATCCTCATTTTCTTAATGATCATATTAAATTTCATTTATAATAACACCTTTCTTTTAACACAATTAAATGACCTATACCAGATTTTTAATAAGAGGAAGTTAGGAATATTTTTTTCTTCAGTTTGTATAGAATCTTGGCTTCTCAAATAAGTATCTTGTAAGTGAAATATAGAATAGAAAAATTATGGAGAAGGTCACAGTGAGACAGAAACACACATTAGTTTTATAGACATGGTCGCTGCTAAGTGTTTTGCATGATGTTTACAGCGTGTTCACTTTCCTATGTTAACTGTCCCATTTTCAAGTTTTGTTTATGTCACAATTTGCATAACTTTCTTCATTTTTCCTAGGCTTTCTAAGATCCACATTGTCTCAAACTCCAAGTTAAAAATCGGGTACATGATGCATAGTAATGTGCGGCCAAAGTGTGAATAGTTTGGACTTTTGTGTACATTGAGAAATAAATAGACATCTTCTGAAAGGTTTCAACTTTCAGCCTAGTACGGCAATGCTCCTTAAACTCTCTGCTTCCATTGTGACACCAATGGCTATATCAGTGAGAAAGATGAAAACTTCATTACCATTATGGCTTTGTGCCCCCAGAGAAATAGTTCAGAGGACCCTCGAAGAAAGAAATGAATGACATGTGTCAGGCTAATGTGAAAATACAAACTTAGTGATTGTTACAGAGGACAGTGTTTTGCCTGCGACATTTTAAGTGTTATCTTGTGTTTGTGTGTGTGCTGGGGGGAGGACAGAATGGTAGACTTTGGTCTTAAAAGCTGATTTTCAGCTTCACAAAAGTTAATGTTCTTACCAGCTTTGTGCTAGGCACACATGGGCTAATAGGCTAAACCACGCCTAGTTCCCATCATCAGGAGTGTTATAATTTAGTGCACAGAATGTATTTTTTTTTTCACTATACAGCTCCTTTCAGTAAATATTACTTCGAGTTCATTCCCCAGGATATTTTATATTTACTGTCAATTATATACACATGCTTTGTAAAGTTTTCTTTTTTGAATGTTGGAATTAAAAAAAGGTCAGTAAATATTCTAAACAATCTAACTTTTTTTCCCCGTATGTAGTGCACTACAGGACTTGTATATTCTTTTCCAAATATTCATAATATGTAGCTCTAGTGGTAAAGTATGAAAAGCCTATTGCCTTGAGGAACTTCAGTCAGGCACACATTTTATACCTAAGCCAGGTTAGAAGCTTTTAATCAAGAGACTATTTGAAAATTAAATCAGGCCAGGTGTGGTGGCTCACGCCTATAATCCCAGCACTTTGAGAGGCCGAAGTGGGTAGATCAAGACCAGCCTGGCCAACACGGTGAAACCCCATCTCTACTGAAAATACAAAAAAATTAGCTGGGCAGTGGCGGAGCATGCCTGTAATGCCAGCTACTCAGAAGGCTGAGGCAGGAGATTGCTTGAGCCTGGGAGGCAGAGGTTGTAGTGAGCCAAGATTGTGCCACTGCATCTGCACTCCAGTCTGGGTGACAGAGTGAGACCCAGTCTCAAAAAAAAAAAAAAAAAAAAAAAAAAAAAAAATTGAGTCATTTTCTTCTTCAGAGCTTTCCAAGAAAGATTTTATAATAGAACTCTAGCGATTTCTATATTTTAATTATTTAATTTTTAAACAGTAGTTTGCTTCTATTTCCCTCCTTCCCCACTTGGCAGTTTCTCAGGTATAGTTTTTTTCCGTTTTGTAGAGACTAAGGTGTTGGGAACTCCATAAACCATCATTCTTGCCTGTAGTTCTAAATTTCTCACATTTAGCAGTCTGTACTCATTAAACATCTAGTTAAACTAGATGACTGATTAATCATCTCATGATTCATTGTGCTTTACTTCTCAACTAGAAAATAAAAGATCATTTCTGAAATTAGGGCTGACTTAGTTAATAAGGGTTTATCATAGAAAGACCGTCTATTATGTCTTACTGTCCTGTATAAGTAAGTGGTAAGGTCATGACAACATTTCGAAATGCATTTGAACAATTTTGTTTTAAACAGAATGTTCATTGACTATCTGGATATAAATATGTTTGGTTACCTTGCAGATCCAATTTAAAGTTCAACCTTAAAAATTTCAAAGACTGGTGCCTTGCATATATAAATATCTAACAAATATTTGCTGGTGAAGTGTTATTGTAATGATGGGTTCATTTATTTTCATTCATTACATCCCTGGTGTGTACTATCCTAAAGAACTTTTGCTGAAAAAATAGCCAGGCGTGGTGGCCTATATCTGTAATCCCAGCCCTTTAGAAGGCTGAGGCGGGTGGATCACCTGAAGTCAGGAGCTCGAGACCAGCCTGGCCAACATGGTGAAACCCCGTCTCTACTAAAAATAAAAATAAAATAAAATAAAATGATAAAAATTAGCCGGTGTGGTGGCAGCACCAGCTACTCAGGAGGCTGAGGCAGGAGAATTGTGTGAGCCACAATCGTGCCACCGCATCCCCGCCTGGGTGACAGAGTGAGACTTCGTCTCAAAAAACAAAACAAAACAACTCCAGAAAAATATATGAAAAATACATCTTGAGAACCACTACCCTCAAAGTATATTAAATTTGGTATTAAAGTTGTCTCAATTATTTAAAATTTTCATTTCTATTATTTTTTCTCACATCAATTTAAGTTTGAACCTCTGTCTGGATGCGCAGTCACCTCTAGCTCAGAGTCTGATTAAGTTATCATTACATTAAAAACCCACAGCAGGACATTATGTTAACAAACTTGGAAAATGTAAATGTATTTTAAAAGAAATATATAAACTACTAAAATGGACTTGAGAAATTAGAAAACCTGAACAAAACAATAACCAAGGAATGCTTTGAACAGTATTATTAAATGATTTGTTTTATGAAAGGTTCCTGTCCCTGATAAATATTAGGAATGTTTGCTTCCAAAGGTTGACTAAAGGAAAAGGGGATTTATAGGAAGCGTAGAGGGTAATCTTATAGAAAACCTTTGCAACAAGTAGGGCTGGACTTCATGTAAACTTTGAAGTCGTTAAAAAGCAAATCCTGTTCACTGTATTTTTTAAGGTTTCTGTGGTTCTTTGTCTATGCTTTTCTCTGAATACAGGTTTTCTTAGCCTGCATATGGTTGAAAAATAGCCACCCACCCGAGTCTACCCAGCATTTAGCTCCAGTACTTACTGACATCTAATTACCCACAGCTAAATGTCTCTTAGTTCAGACTCGAAACACACATTCTGATTGTTCACTAAATGACCAGTGTGTTCCCTCTCCTCAAGTGCAGTGTCTGCTTTTGGTCTGATGAGCTGTGGCTGGATAATCAGGGCATGTGATTGATTCATAGTCGGTGCAGAAGAGGTTGAAACTGAGTATAGTTTGGACTGGACAGGTGAATTTATTGACATATCTGCTATAGCTCTATTGAGGAGACTATCCTATTTTCAAGAATGGCCTTTTCCAAAATATGTATGTTGATATTGAGCACAGCAAAGGTTAACAGCCTGAAAAAGAAAACTCTAGTTTTTGAACATAAATGAGTCTGGTACATGAACATATTCATTGTCTCATACATATGAGCATATAAACAAATGCTGTAAGATCATATTCAAAGAACAGTCTACCACAGGCAAATAGTATTTAGCCCAAGAATGCAAGGGTGATTCAATACTGGGAAATCTATTAATATAAGAAAATTAATACATTATTGATACTGATCAAAAAGTCAAATACACCATCTGATGCTGGAGTAGCATCTGGTCAAATTTAACAATTCCTGATACAATATTTCATACACGGGGTTTTTGTACTTTTTTGCTATTTCCAGTAAACTGAACATATTTTCATTTTTATAACCAGACAAGAATGTATCAAAGATGTTTAAAGCTTTTTAATGAAGATAATAAACATTTTTATATTCCAGGTTCCTAATTCACATAATGGTCTCTTAATAAATACTTTAATGAAGCATTCCATTAAAGCAGTCTGGTTTTTGAGAATTATTAAGAAAACAGAATAGAGGTTTTCTTTGTCCCTCAGGAGACCTTGTTTCAGGAGTGTACCTTTTCTGAGGTTCAGTGTGAAGGATCAGCAGTGTCTTTAGGAATGAATAATTGCTTTTCTTCGGCAGGTGACTTTCAAAATTGTTCTCTTCACTTGCTTCAGGAATTGCTGTGGCTTTCTGAACTCTGACTTCCTTCTCTAAGCTGAGTCAATGCTCTAATCATAACCTGTGTGCAGCTCTCACTGATGGCTAATCCTACACCTGGATGCTGTGTGTTAGACTCAACATGCTCCTCCCTGAGCTCATTTCACCCTCTGTTCAAAACAACTTACAGCAGGGCATGGTGGCTCATACCTGTAATATGAGCACTTTGGGAGGCTGAGACAGGAGGATCACTTGAGACTGGGAGTTTGAAATCAGACTGGGCAACACAGTAAGACCCTGTCTCTACCAAAAAAAACTTAAGAAATTAGCTGGGTGTGGTGTTGTGTCCCTGTAGTCCTAGCTACTCCAGGAGGCTGAAGTTGGGGGATCACTTGAGCCAAGGAGTTGAGGCTGCAATGCCGTACAGTCGTGCCACTGCACTCCAGCTTGGGTGATTGAATGAAACCCTGTCTCTAAAAACAAACAAACAAAAACAACTTACAGTATCTCAGCACAAACTTTCTTTTCTCAGTCTTCACATATTATCTGTTGCTCTGTTTACATCTTTCATATCTCTCAAATCTTTATCAACCACTTTCATGAATCCAGTATAAGTGTTTATCTCTTGCCAGCCTCTAGACCATTTTGTAGATGTCTTCTGATATCTCTTTCCTTTCATTTCAGCATTTCCTACTTATGTTGCACTCTTTCTATATTGGATTTGTATGTGTGACTTGAGATTAAATGTTGTGACTTGAGATTTCTGATTGAATTATATATATGCCGTTGTTGGCCTGATATTTGAAGCTGTCTCCATTCTGCCTTTCCTTCTATCTTTACTCCTTCACTTTCCTCATGCTATGCTGAACTTGTTCTTCATGGGGGCCTTAGTATGGTGATTCTCTTTCTCTTTTTTGTTTTTTGAGAAAGAGTGTCAATTTGTCACCCAGGCTGGAGTGCAGTGGCATGATCTCAGCTCAGTACAACCTCTACCCTGGGTTTAAGCAAGTCTCCTGCCTCCGCCACCCAAGTAGCTGGGACTACAGGTGCACACTACCACACCCAACTGATTTTTGTGTTTTTAGTAGAGATGGGTTTTCACCATGTTGGCCAGGTTGGTCTTGAACTCCTGACCTTAAACGGTTGGCCCACGTTGGCCTCCCAATGTGCTGGGATTACAGGTGTGAGCCACTGTGCCCAGCCAGTATGGTGATTCTCTTGTCCTTGTGTGTGGTGTGTCTTCTAACCTCCCTATTCTTACTTCTGAAAAAGATTCATCTTCATGATATGCAGATCAAAGGCAATGTTCATGAAACCTTGGAGTCTTCCTAATATTTGAGGTTTTCTCCATCTTCTGAACCTTCACAGTACTCTCTCATTCTCTGATGACTTCATTATATTCTTGAATTGCCTTTTCTCTACTCATAGATTAGAAGAGCCTTGAGTATGAAAGGCTATATTTTATTCAGTTTTATATTTCTTACAGTACCTAAGGTATGGATTTATACATAGTCCAAATACAGATATTTTAAAGCAGATTTTGAATATAATATACACATGAGCAGTATACATTTTAATTTCAAACATAGCTATGCCATTGACTTACTCTTCTTGTAAGCCGCATCTGTGAGCATTCCTCTGAGACATGGTAATGTAACTGAAAATAAAAACAGAAGCAATATAAAATATAGTTGTGCTGGTCCATCTAGTTTATTTTAGAAGGTAACTTTCATGTTCTTACATTGACATTCGTATTTGCAGAAAAACTAAAATAGTGTTAGTGTGAAGAATAAAAAAAGTTATTATCATAACCTTAAGAGGGAGAATGTTAATTAAATGGTGAGATAAAGAAAGGTGGTATTTAGGGTAACAATTTTTTTCCCTATTTGTGATGACACGTAAACTTATTTTTCTTACATTGAGTCAAACTGCCAAGAAATTTTTTGCAACAGATTGAATGCTATGATAAATATCTGCTTTTCAGAGCCTTTGATGGTGTTGTTACTTGAAAAGCAAGCTTGAACTCCTCATGGGATCATTGTGGAGATAAATGCCTAAAAGCTTTTCAAAGTCATACTCCTGGCCCTATCAGAATTTAATTTCCCACTGATTATGTTTATATGGATTCTGGAACACATAGTCATGAATACACTAAGGGTAGCTACATCATTGATTTCTCATGCCTTGGGAATGCATCCCTATTTTATGTACATATAAAATCTACTTATACTTTCTTATTTATATGTGCTTGAGTTAAATGCTCTCATTTTAAAACTAGACCGTGAGAATGTCCTTGTAGTTGTTTAAAGACTGTGGTTTTTAACAGTTGAAAATATTATGATGTATATAGGAATAGGTTTCATGAATGTTCTTTGCTTTATTTGTCATTCAGACATACCTGGTTAGTTTTTGAATTGTAATCATAATACAAAGAAAGTTTTAAAATGTGGATTTCAGCCATTTTCACAGTGTCAAATGCTCACATCAGGTATATACACTTCACAGTGTTGAATGCTCACAACGAGTATATACATTTCACCGTGTTGAATGCCCACAACAGGTATATAAATCAACATAGAAGATCTTAAGTTTTGTTCATGCTACCTTTGAACTTCAGTTTGGGGATCCTGATAGTAGTTACTTTCCAGAGAGTTTATGAGTGTTTTATGAGATAAGGTATGTAAAGGACTTACCACAGTGTTCACTCTTTATATTTTGTTTTTATTTTTGAGACAAGGTCTTGCTCTGTTGCCCAGACTGGAGTGCAGTGGCACAATTACAGCTCACTGCAGCCTCTACCTCTGAGGCTCAAGCAATCCTCCCACCTCAGCCTCCTGAGTAGCTGGAACTGCAGCATACAACACCACTGCCAGCTAATCTTTCTATTTTTTGCAGAGACAGGGTCTTGCTGTTTTGCCCAGGCTGGTCTTCAAATCCTGGGCTCAAGCCATCCTCCCATCCTGACCTCCCAAAGTGCTGGGTTTACAGGCATGAACCACCATGCCCAGTCAGTATCTGCTCTTTAGCAAAGGTTACTTCTATTCCCCTTTGGCCAAAACAAAGAACAAAAAATGCTAAAAGAAGAAAATGGTTTGACAAAAGTATTTGTTAATAGATGAGATTTCCATCTTTGAATTCCTTGTACCCTGCTGATTAGTAGACAAGTAGATATATTTGGTAATCACAATCTTAGAAGTGGGAAGATCGGTCTAATTTGTTACAGTGTAGGGGTTTAGAATGCAGGTTTTAGGACTCCTTCTTCATGGCATGCTCTCCACTGCCTGCACCAAATGTGTACTTCAATGCGTGCCCCTTTTCAAACAATATCTCTCTGACTGGTTCATGCAGTGAGCGTTTAGGGGCTTTCAAATCTCTTCTGTCCTTAGTCATCCTCGTCTGGTCCATTGTAGCGTTTTTGACAGTCCAAAAAATGGAATACAGTTTTGCCATCAATCACTGTGGACTACACCCTCATCACATCTGATGCGTGGGTTTTATTTTTGAGTATAACATAAAGAACTTGAGCAGAAGCTGCATTATTAAGTAGCTCATGAGTTAGTTATAGTCTTTCTCAAATCATGGCAGATAAATACTATAAAGAATTGTCAAAGCCATGATAACATATGTAAAAGAAATATTGCTTGAGTGAAAATGACCATTTTGCTTAACTATATAATTTTAAAAATGTATGTTCTCAATTCATTTCTTATAAATCTATCCATCTGAAAAGCACAGAGAAGCTGTTTTAAGACTTCCTGTGACAAACTGCCCAAAAAAGTCAACTTTTTAAAGTGCAGTCCTACGCTGAGGATCTTTTTTACGTCAAATTTTTTACCTAAGCCTAAAGTTTGCTGAAAAGGAGATATTTTTGCTGACATACAGTGAAATACAAAGGACATCTTCATTCACTATTTTAATTAAGCTTTGATACTAGACAAGTATTATCATAGTTCTGTACAACACTGTTTTTTTTCTGCAGAAATATCACTATATGTGCTTTGGGTCAGGGCTGTACTTGGTTCCTTATTTTAAGATTTAAAGCCATTGTATAAGTTGTTTCCTCTGGCATTTCTGTATTTCTTTTATATATATTATTATTCCAATATTTTGTGGTGAATTTCTCCTAATATTTTAGCCCAAATTGGGAGAACTGTTGAATTACTCTATAAATTACCTTCGTTAGCTTTTTGCAAATTAGAGAGTGTGTGTTGAACAGTGAGAACACATGGACATAGGGAGGGAAGCATCACACACTGGGGTCTATTGGTAGGGAATAGGGGAGGGACAGCGAGGGGTAGGGAGGTTGAGAAGGGATAACGGGGAGAGATGCCAGACATAGGTGATGGGGGGATGGAGGCAGCAGACCACATTGCCATGTAAGTATCTATGCAACAATCCTGCATGTTCTGCACATGTACCCCAGAACCTAATGTGCAATAAAATGTATATATGTATAAAGTCACTACCATAATCATATTTTCAATTAGCATTTACTATATTCTAAATTTTTATGTATTAGATCTTACTTAAAGAAAACTTTCAGTTTTAATCCTTTTGAGTGGGAAGACAGCTATGTAAAAAAGGCAGGTTCTATTTGGGTATAAGAAAATCTCCTGCATTTGCTTCATTTGTGTGTACGATATCTTAGAAGCATCTAAATTATCATTAAGAGTGCCACACAGAAAGACAAACATTGCATGTTTGCACTTATTTGTAGAATCTAAAAATCCAAACAATTGAACTCATGGATGTAGAGAGTAGAAGGATGGTTACCAGAGTCTGGGAGGGGTAGTCAGGGTGCTGGTGGGAGGTAGGGACTGTTAAAGGATTTAAAAAAAAAAAATAGAATGAACGAAACCCACTATTTGAGAGCAACAAGGTGACTATGGTCAATAATAACTTAATTGTACGTTTTAAAATAATGAAAAAGAGTGCACTTGGATTGTTTGTAACTCAAAGGATAAATACTTGGGGGGGATGGATACCCCATCCCCCATGATGTGAATATTATACATTGCATGCCTGGATCAAAACATTTCATGTACTCCATAAATACATACACCTATGTACCCACAAAAATTAAAGATTAAAAAAGAGTGCCACAAACACGAATTTTATGGTCTCAGTATCTGGTGATCAGCAGAAAAAGTGCAGCACAAATAAGTTTGAAATCTTACCTTTCAGAATGAGTTCATCAACATACAGGTAAGGAGCACAATAGCAGCAGGGCGTAACTGTATACCTTGAAATGCCCATTTTAAAATTTGGAAGATTAGTCTCAGGTTGATTGGCACTTCTTGGTCCATTTAACATTAGATATAGGCTTTGTTGTTGCTCACAGTGGTGTGTGGCGCTGGCTCCTATCAGCTTACCAGAACAGATTGTGCTCGTCTCTTCCCAACTCCACGGTTATGTTGCAAAGCAGAGCTTTTGCTTTTTAATTAAAAATTTATTTCTTAATTAAAAAATTCAAACCCTGAGAGAGTTGATTGTGAAACATTTACCAGCTTACTACTGCTCATAAATGTGCCATTTAATGAATGAAAAGCAGGAAAATTTCCTCAAATTAGGTTCCTGCTAGATCAAGGATCCCCATAATGCTTTCATTATTGCCTGCTTTTCTTGTTGCTTCTAACTCATATGGGGGCTTGTTTTCACTGATCACAGGGACCAAATTGTCTCCATACCACAAGGACTATTCTTCCTTTATATAACCATCCGTAATGACAATTACTTTGAAGTTAGAAACTGAAGGAGATGAGAGAAAGTAATATCACTTCCAGAAAGAAATAAAAAGCATTCATTCAATGTTCTACTGCCCTATGGTCTAGTAGGTTTTACACAAATAGAAGCAGTATGACCTAGGTATGAATCTCTTACTGTGAGAACTTGGGCAAGTTGTCACTCTAAATCCTAGTGACCTCATCTGTGAAATGGGTGTCTGAGGATCAAATGAGATACTATATGTAAAGCTCACAGCACAGTGCTTGGTATGCAGTAATCAGCCTTTTGTGCCTTCTCTCGGTACCTGGTATAGGTCAGTAGAGTTCACGAACTTCAAAGAGTTCATGGCTGCCTCCCTTCATTTTTATATGGAGTTCCTGTTCCCCCAAAATGTTAGCGCAGCTTGGATGAGGTATAGCACAAATAAAATTTAAGACCTTGAATATCATTCTGCATAACAGTATTTTTAGATTTGAAGCACTTCATTGCATTTGGATATTATTTCAAGATTCCAGCAGTTTTAAAGTACCGATTGTTCTGACTCTGTCAAGGCGAGAGGTGAATTTGGTAGGAGCAGAGTTCAGAAATACTGTGTTTTTCCTCACTGATCAAGATCTTTTCTGTTGAGTCCTTGAAAATTTAAAGTAAAAATCTCATTTCAGTAAAACTTAGGTTCTTTTCACGAGGCATCAACCCTTTATTAAAATCTCATGTACTTCCTGGTGACGTTGCTTCACAACCTGGTTTAAAAAGGACTTATCTAGCCAAGGTGATGAATGAATGGTTTGCTTAAATTCGGTTATATGAATTAAAAATGTGAGTATCGATGGAAGATATTTCGCTATTTGGATTTTTTGCTGTTTAGATAGAAAATTATAGAATAAAAAGTTGTTATTCAGTCATATAATTATCTACTTATTAGACAGAAAATGAGGGGGTGAACATCCTGAAAACTAGTGGGACTTTACGTCATTTCATTAATGAAACAAGATAGCATTTTGAAAATACACCTTTGGAGAACTTAAAGCGTAATTTTAAAAATTAGTTCATTATTTATAATAAAAATTTAAACCCTTAATCAAATAGATTTCCATACTGAAGACTTATTTAGACAGGTCTCGAAATTAAAATTAGATTGTAAATTTCATTGCTTACTTATTAAGACTCAGATTATTATCTTGTTTAATTTTAAATGTATTTTTTCACACTTCAAGTATATATGATAAAATTGAAAAATGGCTAATAATTTCCAGGCTTCCAGCATTACTGTAGAGTTATTCTGTCCAACATGGTTGCCGCTATCTACATCTGACCATTGAGCACTTAAAATGTGGCTAGTTGGAATTGAGTTGTGCTGTAACTGTGAAGTTAAAATACACAGGACTTTAAAGAGTTAGTAGGAAAAAATATAAAATGTCTCATTGTAGTGCATAGTATGAAGTAGATACTCATAGATATTTGATAAATGAATGTGTGAATGAAATAGGAGAGACAGGGATTTTTATTGGTTTTGTTCATTGATTGGAGAGATTAACATAGTGCCTGGCCCATGGAATGCACACAAGAAATATTTGTGAACTTATCAACAAAATTTGTTGAATTATATTTGTTATAATCAATTCGTTCATGTCCGTCTTCATATAACAAGTGAGTCCATGAATGACACACCCACCCCCCGACACACACGCTCACACAAATAATAAAGAAGATAAAGTCCTCAGAGAGAAATTACCCATAATATAAGTTAAACTAGTTTTCACTCTTCAGAGGGTACCAGCTATTTTAAAGCATCATTAATTTCATAGCTGTTTTAATGATATATTTTCTTTAATTAGAATTTTATTTTGATATTGTCTTCTAGTTTGAGTTAAACATGGAAAACCTCCATGGAAATAATTGGAATCAGGCTCACAAATTAGTGTTTTTAAAGTTCCAAACTTTTGAGCATCAGTAGTATTGTTTTCCCTGGCTTAAAGTGGGTTGAAAGCATGATTTCAGGAAGAAGGAATCCTTAGTGAACATAGGTGTTAGTAACTTGATGCTTAAGGTTTGAGAAGGAACGTTGACATCACTTGTTTAGTAAATAATAGAAAAAAGAGGTGCATTTTAATAATAAAACTGTAATTGTAGAAATGTAAAAGTATGAAATGTATATAAATACATTTATAAATTTATTTCAGGGTCTACATAATACAAATGGATTTGTTTTAAATATTTTTCTTCCAAAGACACATAAATCTGAAAACACTTTTTTCACTGAGAGTTTTCATAAAGTCCAGATACACAAAGGGTATTTTGAAGGGCTAATGATAACCTGAAGGGGGGGGGAAATTATGTTCAAGGCACATAAAGGGAATAGAGAAGCTGCAAAGCTCTTGCTTCCACAGTTAATTGGCTAGGAATTGTTATATTTGCAAAGGGTTCATGGTTCCAACTGACTTGAGTTTTTTGTGTTAGGTTAAGTGATTTCCATACACTTCCTTCATGTAGCTCTCCCCTGATGCCCTGGAGGCTGAAGGGTCCTCAACTCCTTTCCTTCCCTGATCTCTGTCCTGTTGTATGCTCCAGTGACATAGAACTTTTGATTGTTCCAACTCTTGTCTCTGGGTATTTGCAAATACTTGTTGGAGACCTTTTCATCATTTTGCTTAGTTCCAGTTTCAGTATCCTTTTCTAGGGGAGATCTGGTTATTTCTTGGTGACAACATGGTTTAGCTCTGTGTGCCCAGCCAAATCTCAGCCCTGGTTGTAATCCTCACATGTCTAGGGAGGGACCTGTAATATCCATGTGTTGAGGAAAGGAGGTGATTGGATCATGGAGGCAGTTTCCCCCATGCTGTTATTGTGATAATGAGAGAGTTCTCATGAGATCTGATGGTTTTGTAAGGCAGTTTCCCCCTGCTCTTGCTCGCTCTCTCTTGCCTGCCACCATGTAAGATGTGCCTGCTTCGCCTTCCACCATGGCTGCATGTTTCCTGAGGCCTCCCAGACATGCCAAATTGTGAGTGAATTAAACCTCTTTTCTTTATAAAGTACTCAGTCTTGGGTATGTTTTTGT
This sequence comes from Ateles fusciceps, assembly GCA_036589455.1. Lineage (NCBI taxonomy): Eukaryota > Metazoa > Chordata > Mammalia > Primates > Atelidae > Ateles > Ateles fusciceps. The sequence goes on from JAZHEH010001064.1 coordinate 7,004,150, forward strand.
AGCAGTGTGAAAACGGAGTAATACACTTGGTTTATGCTAAATCTTCTTGCTATGAGCTCATATAAATCTCCTATCCCCTTTTAGGAGTGCTATATTATACTTTCTCCAAAAAGTACCAAATCATCTAGTTTTGCATGTGTTTGTGTAAGTTATAGTCCTAATGGCTGTTCTCAATATGCTCTATAACCCCCGAAACCATTTCCTTTGTTTCCCTGAATATAAAAACTTTTTCATTATTCCCCCCATTTTAATGTATGATTTTTTTTCCTCCTGGAAACATGACAAAACAACTTTTCTCCATAAATTATTAGGAGACTATTTACATTGCTGTGTTTTCATAAAATTCATAAATCATATAAATAGGACATGTTATGAATTAATTGGTAGATCATCTGTCTCTGAATGGGTTAAAGAATTTCCAAGAGTGATCAAGCCTGCTCTCTTTCTGGCTCTTGATATGGTGTTGACAGCCAAGCAGAGAGCTTCTTCAGTAAATCCACTCTCATATTCAAGTTTTTCCAGATGTGAGAAGTAATTAAGTCATTGCATTTACTGAAAGCTTTTATGCTTTTCAAGCGAGAACTGGCAGCTGTGGTGAATTAACTCTGCTTGGTACATGTGTGTTTGTTGCATGTGTGAATGTACATATATACAAGCACACAAGTGACAGTTGCCAATAGTCAAATGAGATCTGACCTGAAAACAAAACAAAACCCAAAGCTGATATCAATAAATGCTAGAAATTTTTACAGCCATATTTCACAACTGAGAGAGGTAGGCTTTTTTCAATAATGCCCTTTTTCTTTCTTTTTTTTTCTGAATGTTAAAGAAATAAGGATAATCAAATCACTTGCATCATTAAATAATTTTTTAAGTGGTTAAGTCATGACTCTCATAAAACATAAATACATTTCAAAGATTTTTAACTCATTAATAAGTGAGGGTACGAGTAAGACGTTACAGTTGGTTCAAAGGCGAATCTGAAGAGCCACGTATAAATGTGTAGTAAGGAATGCTGACATGCATTTACAAATAGGTGCAAAAAGAGTCTGTCTCATGGGCAATACTCAATTGCCTTCCCAAGAACACAATTACAGTAATGCTCTCTTATCTATGGTTTTCCTTTCTGAGGTTTCAGTTACTAAGTTCTAAAAATAGGTGAGTGCAGCACAAGAAACTTTGAGAATGAGAGACCGCATGCACGTAATTTTTATTACAGAATGTTTGTTATAATTATGTTATTTTATCTCTTACTGTTACATTTTAAAATTTATTTTTATTTTAATGGTTTTTGGGGATACAAGTGGTTTTTGGTTACGTGGATGAATTTTATTGTGATGTCTCAGATTTTAGTGCCCTTGTCACTTGAGTTGTGTAATTGTTCCCAATATGTAGTTTTTCATGCCTCTCCCACCTTCCTCTCTTCTCCCTTCTGAGTCTCCAAAGGCCGTTACAGTACTCTGTGTGCCTTTGCATACCCATAGCTTAGCTGCCATTTCTGAGTGACAACATGTAGTGTTTAATTTTTCATTCCTGAGTTGTAATAATGACCTCCAGCTCCATCCCAGTTGCTACAAAAGACATTATTTTGTTCTTTTTATGGCTGAGTTGTATGCCATGGTGTACGCATACCACATTTCCTTTATCCATTTATTGGTTGATGGCCACTTAGATTGGTTCCATGTCTTTGCCATTGTGAATTGTGTTGTGAGAAACATAACATGTGCAGATATCTTTTTGATATAAGGACTTTGTGTAGATACCCAGTAGTGGGATTGCTGAATCCTATGGTAGCTCTACTTTTAGTTCTTAAAAAATTTCATATTGTTTTCGAGTAGAGGTTGCACTAGTTTACATTCCCACTGGCAGTGTATAAGTGTTCCCTTTTCACCACATCCCCACCAACATTTATTGTTTTTGACTTTTTAATAATGGCCATCCTGGCTGGGGTCAGGCAGTATCTTCTTATGCTTTTAGCTTGCATTTATCCGATGATTAGTGATATTGAGCATTTTTTTTCATAAGTTAGCCATTTGTATACCTTCTTTTGAGAAATGTCTTTTCATGTCATTACTATTCTAATTTATAAATTAAACTTTATCATAGGTATGTATGTATAGGAAAAACATAATATGTATAGACTTGATACTGTCTGTACATTCAGGCTTCCACTGGGGGACCTGGAACACATCCTCTGTAATTAAGGTGTGGGGGCTACTATAATTTGCATTTCTGTGGATAAGAATCATTCTCATTCTTACCAGTTTTCAACAGTTTATGGAATTATGAAGTAGTTCAAAGATAATGAAAGAACAGCATAGCTCTGAAGGGAACACCCAGTAATTTTTTTGTATGTGCCCATTTCAAAGTCTTTCACAATTATTCCTGACTCAACTCACATAAAACTCTAGGAAAGGGACACTCTGTGGGAGTCAAGCTGTTTGATCCTGCTTGACCCTTTGGTTCTGGGTATAAGCTACATACAGACCACACAGAGCTTAGGTTTCTTCCTCTTGGTGGTGAGGTTTACATGAGTGATTATGGTATTAGCTTAATTGCTATGAAAATGAACCAATATCTCAAGCTGCAAATGAAACCAAAGTCTTTCAGTTCAATGGGTGCTATGCTAATGGAGACATTGAAAATACTTTCCTGCCCCCTCTATAAGCAGAGTACATCATTTTAGTTTTGGCTTCCCAACCACACCCAACCTGGAAATTGTCGTGCCCATATTATTTGTAGTTTCTTGTTCTTCACTTCCTCCAACATCCATCTAAATATGTAGCTCTCATTTGTGAGTGGAATCTACATTTGTGAAAAGGGGAATATGAATACGGAGCATACCTTATTAAATCCTAATAGCATAATTGGTCATGGCGACGTGTGTTTAGGTTGCTTTGTGTTCTCTCAATTTCTAATTAATAAAGAGTAATGAAATAGCCATTAAAAAGGAGGAACTATGTTCATGAATTCTAAATTGTAGAAGTTGATTGGACCAATATTAAGCACAACTCTTATATAAAGGAGACAAATTGTTCTAGAGTGTTTACATTTCCTCTTTCAAGAAATGATTTATCTCCCCCTCGTCCGTTAGGAATGTTCTCTTCTGGGCAGATGCCAGTTACTGAGTAAATAGGTGAGGCAAAGGTGAAATGACTAGGGATTCAGCTGAGAATCAGGAACCTTCTGGTAAACAGCCATCAAAACAAAAACCAGACACCAAAAAATGAGTGTGAAAAGCCATCACAGCAGAGAAACAAATCAGGCAAACAAATTCTTCTCTCACCTACCATTTAGGGTGAATATTTTATAAGAAGAAATGTTGAATTCATTTTTAAAGTAAAACAGAAAATAGTTTATCTGTGTCCTTTTTTTCCCCCCATGCAGAACTGAATCTGGATCTATTTCAGTTGTTTATTACTAATTTTTATTTTTCAATCATGTATCACCATGTTGGGGAAAAGCACATGTTCCGTTATTATGAAAAGGAGAAAATAGTGAAATAAGTCAAAAACCAAGAAAGTCTTGTCATAGGTGACCTCAAGGAAGTTGAAGACAGTTGTGCACTGCACAACTCAAGATGGTGGCACAGATACGTTCTCTTGACCAGGGCTGTGTCTCCGGAGACTTGAATTACCCCCCTGACAGTTGCGAAGGAAATACATTTGGTTACACATAAACGTCAAACTATCAAAAGATCAGAAGACTTCTGAATTATAGATATGCAAGGGAGCTCTTATCTTTAACTTGTCTAGTTGCAGAAGGCCCTTCTTGACTTTAAAAGGATATTGATGGCACAGAGAATGAGAAGACCTCTTCATACCAAGTGTTTTTCCCGTCACTGTGTACTTTTGTTGGGTGGTCGACAAAAAGCTTGTGTTTCAAGGGGCTCCATTATTTTTAAGGTGCTTTCTTTTTATTAACTTTGGGCAACTCAGTTTTTCTGTTTATGAAGAATAAAAGGCAGTGAGGGGTTAAATAATTTGCCCTAGAGGACACAGTAGAGCCAGACCTGGACATTGACAGTTTAACCGTAAGTGTTGTATCATGGTCTCATTCTGTATCAAGGCATGGGTAGAGCACTAAAGTAGAAAAGTAAACAACATAAAAGAAGTGCTCAGTAAGTAAAAGGTATGAGGAGCTACAGAGATTTTCCCTTTTGCAGCAACCCAAGGTGAAAATATCTATTAAACTACAAGATTAATCTTGGTTTTTTGAAAAGTTGATAGGGGGTGTTGAAACCTGGTAGCTATCCATGAGGAACACTTTCTTCTTATTCTCCATTGCATATTTTAGAGTTATTGACAAGAAAACTTTGCTGTGATAAAGTGAAGGGCTTAATATTTTTTAGAGAAAACTTTGCATGAATTTTATATTATAGGTGAAAGGAAAAAGATGCGTTCAATCAAAAATAATGGTGTCTCTATCTTGCCAGGCAATCCATTAAAGACTTCATCCAGCAACTCTGGAGTGATGTGTGTTTTATTTCCTACTGTATCTTAGTGTAAAGGATGTTTTATTTACCATTATACCTCTAACGCCAAGCACAGTGCCTGGCATAACATATATTTGTTGTACAAATGCACACAGGTCTCTAGTTAGGTTCTGATCCTAGTACTTCATTTAATAGCTTTGTAATTGAGACAGGTAATTTTTCTTAACCTTCATTTTGTCATCTGTGAAAGAGAAGGCCTTAGGTGTATTGATTTATTAAGGATCCCTTTGGCTTGAAATTCTGATTCTAAAATCTCAAATGGAGACTGTGTTCACATTGCACATGGTGTTGGTTTTTTGTTTTCAAAGCTTTGTACATTAAATCTCAACAGCTTATTTTCTTGCAGCACAGTGAAGAGTCCATGAGAACGTTTTACATGATGGGAAATGAGAACTAACTGCAGCGCAAGCCTCATGAAGGTAATTGACCTGGGGGGAATAGGTGTCACCCTGAGCAACACTAGTACTGTCTTCTCAAATCTGAGCCAAGAGGTGTGTCTCAGGCAGTTTTGGCAAGATTTTCTCCCTACACTTCTAGAAGTTTGCAAGACAAGTTTACAGAAATTGCTCCTCCCTATTTCCAAATAAAGATAATGTAATAGAGCTATAGAATATTAGAATAGTCTTCTGGCCAGCAGAAGACTTGAGGGAAATAATCAGAATCCACATGTTCTTTCCTTTTATGGAAGAAATAAAATGTACAAAGAATGTCCTCATGGAATCCACTACACTGGGCTGGCATGACATGGCTGAAATCTTAGAGTTGTGGTTTCCAATTTCAGCATGCTTGGGGCAATTTCTTTTTGGCATTTTTCTGGTGAATGTGATATATGATGCCATTCATGTAGCGTATATCAAAAGCTATTTCAAGACCAACAGCTCCTTCTAGAACACAACATTTTAGCAGAATAGAGCAATGTTTCCCTAAGTAATAGGTAATATTTCACAGAAGAGTGTTAGTTTTCTGGGGTAGTTGGTGTCATTAAAAAAACAAAGGTAGATAGAAAGATAGGTAGGTAGGTAGATTAGATTGAATTGGATTAGATTTGATGAGATAGAATGGTTTCGTGTTCAGGGTAACACAAGGTTAAGCAAGTAGGTTATTTGGTTGAAGGTCTTCTCAGAAATTCCAGCATGTCAGTATGCCTTGTAGACCTCTAAGTGGCAGGGACAGAGGTTAGGGTACAGGTTTCTTACGCATATTTGTTTAAGAAACCTGCTTCTCCCCTAGAATCTTTTGTGGAATTTTGCCTCATGGAACAAAATTTCAGAAATACTTTATACATGATGACTGTATGGAATGTTTTTCTTGTTAGAATTTTCAGTTTAATTAAGGGCTTTTTTTTTTTTTTTTTACAATGCATGGAAAACTAGATATGATATAAAGAGAAGAAAACATATGCTTGGCTACTTAGAATGATGTATTATTTTTAATAAATTTGTATTTTGTATTATCAGTATTACTATTCACTGTAGGGTATTTGTTATGCCCAATGCTAATATGCTATGGCTTGGTAAAATTAATTTACCCTAGGATTTATATAACCAGATTAATAAATTGTGAGTTGTAGAGGGTCATTGAATTGCTTGAATTGACATTAAAATGTTTGTTTTGAGAAACGTATTTTTAACCTTGGTTTTACGTAACTAAGGACATATACCACATTATAAATATTGTGATGGTTTATTTTTGCAAACTTTTCTGAATGTGGAGTACCCACTGAATTAATTCAAATCACTAATGGATTTGTAAAAATTGACATGAATAGAATTGCAGAATTCAAAGATGATGATGATGATTTTTTGAAACTGACGTTTCTAGAATTGTTAAATGATATATCAACTAGTGTTAACTGCAACTTCTCATGTTTAATGATGTTTACAGTTAATGCAATACCATACTCACCAGTATGAGACTAACAGACATAATTAACTCAGAATAGAGTCTTTGAAGTGGCTCAAAGGGCTTTTCATAATAAACAGCCTCTAATCAGCTAATATAAAGAGAGTATTTTTTAGGATGTGAAAAGTACTGGTATGTCTCATAAAACATATAATTTAGGTTAACAAAATGAGTTTGAATGATCCAGATTTACTACCCCAAGTCAGAAAGAAGTCTGACATTCCATTGAAAGCTTTATTTAGACAGAGTCAAGGAATCTCTGCGATAACAGGCTTTGGACTGTGCTATCTTAAGTGATAGAGCTGGATAGTTTTCCCAGAATCTCTAAGTCCTTTTTATGCTCTTTTATGAATGAATAGAATTAGTAAAAAAAAATTAATAAATTTTCTCTTTTGGATTTCTTAACCAGTGGAAAAAATGTTGACTTTAAAAGTTCATAAAATCTAATTTTGCCTAAGAATATGTTATTTTCACTTGTGAGGCCAGACCTGGTAGACCTCTGGGATTCTGTTCTGCTCACTGACACACCACTGAGATAAGGAGTGAAGTGTGGGCTAAATGGGGCTGAGGCATGGTTAAGGGCATTCCTGCCAGAGCACCGGAGACATCAGCATCTCAAGGGCACTGGTACGCAAAAGGACGCCACGAGTAAATTTTTAAAAATATAAGTATTTTAAAGGGTAAAAATGAGGGTCCCTGTAACTGAGGATGTAAAAGATGAAACTGAAGAAGAAAAAACAGGGGAAGAAGAAAATGAAGAAGACCAGGTGAGTGAGAAAACATGTACTCACGACTAACGTTTTTTCCTCTAAATTGATGATGAGAAAAATGTTTCCTTTCCTTTTTTTTTCCCCCAATAGGTCTTCTATAAGCCTGTTATTGAAGACCTAAGGATGGAATTGGCCAGAAAATGCACGGAACTCATTAGTGATGTAAGTGGCTAGAGTAATTTCTCTCTTACTTTGCATCGCACCTGTGGTATTATGTTATGGAGGCACAGAGCTGTGGGAGAAACCCTGAAATCACCATTTAAAACACAGTCACTTTCCAGATCGTAGAACAAAGTCCTGAAATTTTAAGTGATTTCCCCAAGGTCACCTATACAGAGAATTTCTGCTAAAGCAAGTTTCCTCATTCTTAATCCAGAATCCTGTCCCTTATGAGTTTTGCTGTCACTCTAGCATGAAATCATAAGGTATTGAATTGCAGCATATATTCCATTTGAGAACCCCCAAAGACTTTAAAATGAATAAAATGATGTAATTTGTCTTGGGAGGACCTCTATCTAAATGAGTAGTCATTTTTTAGCATTTTGGGGCCTTCTGAAGAATCTAATTAATGTACTTGTCTTCCAGAAGAGGAAAATGCATACATACATATGTGCATCTAATATTTATTTACAATTTAGCATATATGGATTACTGAACTGCTTGCTAAGAACCCTGATCTAGATAAGGATATTAGGACAAGGGGCATTTTTGTTGTGACATTTTTTAGTAACTAGGATCGGTCGTTGTTATGTTTCAAGGGAATCCCAGAATTATAGAACGATTGAACATACTATTTTATGATAAATATGTAAGCTAGAATTCAAGAAGTACAAGGAAAAATGTTGCTTACCAGGGATGATAATTTAGTTCATCCCCATTAACAGTTCTAAGAGAATTAGTGGTTCAGAGGAAGGGTAACTCCTGTAAAGTGAATATGTGCCTGTGTCTTTATTTAGAGTGATGAGCACAATACTGGTTGTTTCTGTTGTTGATAATGAGCAAAGTGATTGGAATGTTTTACAAATGTTTGTTTTCAAAGGAAGTCAGTCCTGGGCAGGAGGGCAGTGGGCTGGCATGTCCTCCAAAGTCAACCTGCCCGGGTCGACTCCACAGTAACCTTGGGAAGGTTATGTAACCTGGCTGGGCTCCATCCCTCAGCTGTAACATTTATAAGAAGATTAAATAATGGTAGTACATCTAAAATGCTGAATAAACTATCTGGAACATTATGAGTACTCCTTAAATGTTAGCTGTCGTTAACTACTCTGTCTGTTACTTACTTTTACATCCATCCAATCGCAGTTTAGATATGGCTGGCTCTTTCTGACAAACCAGAAGGCAGCACAAAGGATGGTGGTGGAAATCATACCCCTTCCCCTATATTTGACATGTGTTGTAATTATGCTTTAAATTAAGTATTTATGCTATTACTTAATAGTCATTAGCTACTGTATGTGAAAGTTCTTTGTAAATTGCAGTAATAATGACAGTGACAACAGCAACAATAACAATACTGGCAACAGTTTTTAAGATTTAGTGACTGCTATATGCCAGGCATTGGAGCGTGCGAGGGAGGCACTATGTGTTTTCCCATTTTTGAGGTGAGGAGATGGAGGCACAGAGAGGTTCAGTACCTTGCCTGGGTCACACGGTTAAGCAGTGGCAGTAATATTTAAACACAAATATTACTCTTTACTCTGCCATGTTATCTCTCACTGTAGATTTCCATGAAATGTTGTTCTTTGCTTTATTATTATTTATTATGTAACTATTAGGGGTAGTAATGCCACCAGTTAAAACCCTAAGTTTCTAACCTCTTCCAGCTTTGATCTGTTTTTATTGAAGTGCAATTATAGCTGAGCTAACTTGTGTTACATAAACCGTCAGGACTGAAGTGGTAACTGTAGTTAGTAGGTGATTTTCTTGGAGTTGTTTTGGATAAGATTGTTTATCATTGACTTTAAAACCAATATGTTGTGAGGGGTAGTGGTCTTTATCATTTTGCAAAAGCTAACACCATATATTTCACACCCATGTAGGTAAAATTAAACAGATAGGCACACTTTATGTTTATTACAGATTTATGTTGCATGGTAGAATGTACTACTTAAATATTTAGAACATGATTATTATGGCTTAATTTATATCTTTGTACACATTCACATTTTGCTTCCAAATAGAATTTTATACTTGCTAAGATACTTATTTAATTTTTAGAGTTTTTTCCTTTTTTTTTTTTTTTTGAAATGGGGTCTTGCTCTGTTGCCGAGGCTGGAGTTCCATGGTGTCACCACAGCTCACTGCAGTCTCAACCTCCTGGGCTCAAGTGATTCTCCAGCTCAGTCTTCCAAATAGCTAGAACTACAGGTGTGTGCTACCATGCATGGCTAATTTTTATTTTTGTAGAGATAGAGTCTCACTATGTTGCCTAGGCTGGTGTCAAACACTTGGCTTCAAGTGATTCTCTTGCCTCGTTATCCCAGAGTGCTGGGAATACAGGTGTGAGCCACCGAGCTGGCCCTGCTTCATTTTTTGTAGATGAGAGGGATGGTTTCATGGACTTCTCTTCATGGTGTGGCCTAATTATTAGTTTTTGGACCTCTTCCAGCCTTCATATGTCCTTAATGACCAAGAGGGAATAATCAGAACTGTGCAGAGTGGTACAGATTTGGATGGTCTAGATCAGGTGTAGAGTAAGATGATGTTTTGCTTAGCTTCTAGCAACCTTTGTGATGCTGTGAAGGGTTTCGAAGACTTGGGGGCTGCAGAAACCTGTTAGATCAGCTTGATGATCTGTAGACCATCAGAGCCATTTCATTGCTAATTTCTGACCTGTCGCTGATAGCTTAGGACCCATCATCTTTAAATAATGGTTTGAATTGTTTCAACCACACTGGGGCTAGATCTAATCTGTAGTTTTCTGACCTCTTCCTGGCCCTTTTAGAGCTTCTGGAGTTCATCTCAGTTTGCCATTTCCCTTGCCTAGACAGCTTGGAGTCAATGCAGACCTGTAGACATTGCCATATCATCCCCTTGTCAGACAATTTATAGAAATGTTAAGCAAGATTGGCCTAGGGATCAGCCCTAGGAGACCTGCACTGCTTAGAATTCTCAATAGAGAGAAATGTCAGTTTTTCAGGTCAAGTGGCTTTACTTTGGGGATCAGTGTAAGTCATTTTTCTTTCTTTCTGTTTCTCCCCCTACCTAGTTTCTGCTTTGTACTTGCTCTACCCACATTATGGGGTTTCCCTCTGCACAACTCACTTCCCAATCTTGAAGAACAGCTGGTCTTCTGAGGCAACCTCTTTTATTTTTCTGTTAACCACATAATGCTTGTTATTTTCTCAGATATACTTTCATATTTAGTCCTGTTAGTCTAATCTAACAATATCTAATCAATTCCTTGAATATGTTAAACGTATCCACTCTTTTGAGCATTCAGAATCATGGATATAGTAGCCTTCTGACAGGCACTCATAAAAAAAGATTGGGCAAAAAGGAATATTTTGTAAGTTTCTTGCAAATTAGGCAGAAAGAGCCTTCCATAGAGCGGGTAGACCATATCTGCATGCAGCCTCTCACTCCGCGTTTGGTTCAAGGCTCTTTAGGGTATTCATCTGCATGGCAGCAGGAAGAATATTTTCCAAGCAAATGAATATTGTTGTGGGTAAATCCTTTCAATGCCAGAAACATTAAATTCTGTGGTTACCCCTCCAGAGAAAACTTGGATGTTATCAGAGAACCAGGGAGAGTGACCTTACCTATGGCCAGCCCGGTTAAAATAATGATGGAGATGTAGTCGATTGAATTTAACTTGTATGATTTCACTTGTGAAAAGGCTTTCCAGATACTTTCAGTTAAGAATGCTTGTGAAATGAATGATCCTCAAACATCTCCATGTCTGTCATCCAATTTCAGCCTTTAACTAATCTTATACTCATTCAAAGAAACTTGACCAGAAGGAAGAATTGACCATGCACTAAATTAATCCTAACTGTAATGGAGACATTGTGGGATTTGTGGGTAAGGTCAAAAGAGAAGGTCAATGTTTGGGACATGTTAATGATCATGAAGTCATCAGTTTTGCCCTTTTTGTTTTTCAGTGTGAAAATGAGTTGGATTGTGTATTGATTGGTTAGGAGTACAGATGACTGTAAGAACAGGAAAACTCTACCACAGTGGCTTAACAAGTAGGTTTTTGTTTCACCAGCCTCCACATGTAGAGCCTGGACATAGGTAGTTCAGTCTGGGTACCATGGGTGTTATCAGTCTCCCAGCTTCCTTTCCTTCTGTTCTGTTGTCATTAGTATGGTGGCTTACTCCTTGGCAATGACATCATTGCTGCTGCCTTCCCTATGATGGAGAAAGAAGAAGATGGAAGACAGAGTGTCAAAGGGTTATGCAACATCTCTCCCTTCTAAATCAGAAATGCTAGAAGCATTTCTGGGAAGATTTCTACTAAAGTCGCAGAGCTAGGCATGTGGCCTCCCCAGGCCAAACACTGATAGCATGACTGTGCCTGGTTTAGATCAGTTTGTCCTCTGGTGCTGGGGCAAGAGCCTGGCTGCTCTCATTAATCCATTTGGGCTCTGTTAATAGGAGAGAATGGGAGTGGCCAGGCAGTCTATCCAATAGATGGTGCCAGCCTGAGATTTGAAGATGTAGACATGGTTGTAATAAAATACAGCCATCTATTCAGTGATTTTTATTTTACCTAAGATTTGTTTCATTGATCAATATAGTTTCGTTTCAACAATCATTTCCTCTTATCTTGGCATAGGAAGGCTACTAATATGTAACTAATATTTATATAAATATTCCTTATGTATTTAAAAATTTAAGATCCTTTGCTTATTGCCATTCATATTGCACAATTCATTAGAAATCAGACATGATTGTGTGTGACTTCTAACAAATTGTGCAATTTATCTTGAATTGTACAATTGAATTGTATAATTTCTCTTGATTGTACAATTGTAAGTAAAGGATCTTAAATTTTAAATATACCTTCAATTAAAATATACAAATACATGTATCTTTTTAAGAAAGACCCAAGATAAAAATGGAGTCCACAATTAAGACTGAATTATTTGCTTGCCTAACAGAAGTAAATACTTTGCCCTTATCCGGTCTTCCTGTCCTGAACGTTCTGCTTGTGTCAGACTTTATCAGGAGGCTGTAGCCACAAGCACATACCACTGCAGTGAAGAATGTGAATGTGATGGGGGAATAGATGGTGGCAAAAGATAAAAATAATGAGTCAAACCTAAGCCTAATGACAGGCTATTTTCTCTCACACTTAATTATATAACAGAGATACTTTTTTTCTCCTTATGATCAAAATAGCCTACTATTTATCATACTGCCATTAACAGTTTAATTACTAGTGTCTGAGGAGGGTGATTTGCAGGAACCTAAAATTATGGCTAATCTCTGAGAAGAAAAAAAGTAATTTAGTGCTCAGATAAGATAAATATGTTCTCATGTTGATTTCATGAATAAAGCAAATGTTTAATATGGTAGGCGTCTCATATCCGCAAGTCACAGCAGTGAAATAGTGCATTTTGAAATAACTTCACTTAATCCGTATCTAGCTGTACCCCAGGTCAAGTAATGCCCCTCAAATCAGGTTTGCATATGGGAAAATCTCCATGTCCCATTAGTGTATAACATTATTCACGTCCTCTAAGAACTGGGTAGTATATGCAATTCAACTTTACATTTTGGTTGTAATTAGGGAGAACATATAATTTATCATCTGAAACAGGAACACTTTTTTCAGCCTAAGTATGGTCGTGAGTGGATAAACATGAGTATATTACAGAGTGATACAACTTTTAACAAATTACCTCCATCTTGTCAACGAGTCATAGTTTTGCCTCCCCCAGTTTCCAGATTGCACAGCAATTAGTGTGACAGCGTGATTATATTTTAGGTCCTTTTCCACATTTCCTGACTTCTTTTGGGCTTCCTGACTTCTTTTGGGCTCAATTGTCCACCCGGGTCTCCCCTAAGCATACAAATTCTGGCCTTTCCCTAAGGGGGAAGGGAGTGACTCATTTGACTTGTGAGTTTCAGAGAAGAGATGAACAGGCTTGGCTAAGCCTCACTGGGCTTTCTCTTGCTGATCTCCAGCAAGAAGGTATTATGGAATGATCTCCACCACATGGCAAGTTTTCTGGGCAGGTTCAGCTCTTCTCTGCACTGAGGAGGAGGATGGAGAAGCCTATAGGTGCTCATAAATTGGGAGGAATTAATTAGTAACAGGAAGCCCACAGTGGCCACAATTTAAGCCTCTTCCTCTAATCAAGCATGTCTAGGTAATAATGCTAATAGTGATCCCCATTTAATTTCTGCCTCTGTTTCTTAATTAGTTACATCTGTCATGCTGACTACTTATTTTCTACCTTGAAGTAGGCAGCTATGTTTCTGTTCAGCCAAAAGCTTAAGTGTCAAGGCTTAAAAGCAACAAAACACCAGGACACTTGTGGGAGTGAAATGGCACATGCTTGCTGATTGCACTGGGCAAGCTGAGTAAACAGGACCCATCATCCATAGCCAACATGCCTGGTGTTGATGCTTAACTGGACCCTTGCTTATCTAGAGAACGGTCTTTCCTCACTATGCCTCATCACCTTTGCAATCCTGTGCTGGATATTCCTTTATTTAACTTGGCTTGTTTTGAGGCCCCTTTCACATATGAGTATTTACTTCAGGAAATGGACTTTATCAACTTAATCTCATTTTTAAAAAAGGTCACTGGAATTGTTTTCCCTATTCTCTTCTTATGTAAATCACTCTTTTTTAGATCCATTATAAAGAAGAATTTAAAAAGTCCAAGGACAAGTGTACATCTGTGACTGACACTCCTATGCTAAACCATGTAAAAAATATTGGTGCTTTTATTTCTGAGGTAAGGTATCAAAAGCTTGCAAACTGGCTTACCTTTTTCTTTTTATATAGATGAAAGTCTGTTCATTACAGAGATGGAGAATAATATTTTCAAAAGCACTGCTGAATGTTAGTAATAGTTACATAATTCTGTGTACTCATTTAACTCATAAAAATTGATATATTTTACTATGTATGGTTAATATATTTTATTGTATATGTCTATGTTTTGATTCTAAATTTTTCTTATTTATATACAATTGCTCTTGAAAATGCATATTTTTATTCAATAAGTAGAAAATACTGGCAAAATAGTTCACTTTAGAAGTTTCATTATTTTGTTTCCTAATAGACATATTAGTGATAAATGACTGAATATCATTTTGGAAATAAATAAGATTTACCAGCTTTCTAAAACATGATATCTTAGTTTAAATTCATTTAAATTTATCAATCTTGGAGTAGGGTAAAATTCAGTTCAACAGAGATACTTATTATGAAACCACAGACTGAGGAATACGCTATATTCATTTTCCAGCTGAAAAATTATGTAGTTTCTTTCTGAGAGCATTTAGAAGTGCCGTTTATGTTGCATTGTAAAGCATAATGTTAACGTTGATGATTTCTGTGATGAGGCGTTACTGTTGTCTGTGAATAATAGATCACTTAGAAGAGAGACGTTTGAAACGAAAAGGAATGAAATAGTGTTGTAAATGACTGACCTCTAGTGTTTCGTAAATTGTTGGAAAAAGATCAACTTGATGTTCTTGGGATTATTTCTGCTAATTCGAAACAATTTTGAATGAAATCAGTACACTTGCTTTCATTAAGTACCAAAATCCAAAGAGTGTGGTAGCAGAAGGCTTGCATAGGATCTATGCTCCATAAATCAATACTCAAATCTAGCTCTGAGCGGGAAGAACATCAGGAGCTTGTCTGCAGATTATGGAAAAACACAGTTTGTTTATTTGTCTTAGCTGTGTTCCATTCTCCTGTGCAGATAAATACTTGATGTTCTCAATTATTGATTATGTTTCCTGAAGGAGTTAATTGCAGAGAAAAATATTGGAAGTGAGCAATCTATTGTGTTCCCTTGAACCTAGTTTTCCCAAGAGAAAAGAGGGGTGATTGTCTTTAGAGTAGTGATTTAGAAGGCTTAAAGACAGTGTGGGTTAGAGGTGGGTAGGCATATAAACAACAAAATAGCTCTCCGCTCTCCCCCTGGAGCAGGAGGAGGCTGAGAAGACCTGAATAAAAGAACACTGTCCTTTGTCAAGTTCTAGACAGTAGATTCTAACAACTTGTATTTTCTGGAACAACTCGAGTTGTTTGCTCACTCATCCAACATGAAACTGTCAATATACACAAATAGATTTACTTTTAGAAATGTGCTTGCATTTAAATAGAAAGACAGCCGTTATGTCCTTGCATGTCTCATTGAAAGCATTCTCTATGATAAATTGGATTTATTTCTATTTCTTTAGAATACATTTGTCAGCTCCAGTATCTAAAATTAAAATGGTCTACAGATTTTTCAATCAATTCTGTTTCTGAAGAAAATTTCTTCTTCTTATATTCGCAGTTAAAAAAACATGGAAATTTATTTATTTATTTTTCCTCCTTTTCTCCCAGGCAAAATACAAAGGCACCATTAAAGCGGACCTGTCTAATTCTCTTTATAAGCAGATGCCAGCCACAATTGACAGTGTTTTTGCAAGAGAAGTTACACAGCTCCAGAGTGAGGTGTGGTTTTTCTAAAGCGTTTTGCGATTATGTAGATAAAACATATAACTGGAAAAAAGTTACTTAGCATTTTAATAAAATCTTTTCATTATGGGTGTTAAATACTAAATGATAGTTGAAAGCAGCTGATTAATGTGCTATCCATAGTTGCTGTTGAAATCGCGGAAAATGAAAGGGACACGCAGGTTTATGTCAGTCACGTGGTACTGTTTTCTGAGCCCCATTTGACACAATTTATAGAGCAAATCTTAATCTCATTTAGACAGTTTACATGGATGAAATTCTCATAGTAAATATTAAACTATTCTTTAATTTGATATATGATCCCTAAGTGGAGAATATTTGAATAGCTTGTTAAAAGTCACATAAAGAGATAATGGGGCCGGACACTTGGCTCAGGCCTGTAATCCCAGTACTTCAGAAGGCCAGTGTGGGCAGATTGCTTGAGCTCAGGAGATCAAGATGAGCCTGGGCAACATGGCAAAAGCCGATCTCTACCAAAAATACAAAAATTAGCCATGTGGTGGCATGAAGCTGTGGTCCCAGCCACTCAGAAGACTGAGGTGGGAGGATCACTTGAGCCTGGCAAGTCGAGGCTGCAGTGAACCAAGATCATGCCACGCACTCCAGCTGGGCAACAGAGTGAGACTCTGTCTCAAAAAAAAAAAAAAAAAAAAAATTATAATGGTTAAATTCAGGATCACAGATCTGCTTCGTCAATTAGACAAGTGGTTCCTGAATTTCCTTTTCTGTGGATTGTGTTTTACCGTTAGGATATCTCAGGCTACCAAAAAAAGTGCCCATCAGGTGGAATTCACTATTTGGTGATTGCAAGTTGCAGAGGAACTTAAGAATTGTCATCATGTAAATTCATTTTGAATCCAGAAGGGTTTAGGAGTAATTTTCTCTTTGTAGCTTATCAACACATAAGGCATTCTTAATCTATTGCATTTCTTAAAACAGAATTTCTAAATGGAATGTTTCACCTCTTTCTGGTTCTTCGTAATGTTGTGTTTTCTTCACAGCACAATCAAATTTTGGGGGGTTGTTTTGTTAATCTGTTCTTTAGCTCTCTCAGCTACACGAGAGCAGGGACCTCATCTGTCTTGTTCCTTGCTCTGGGCTTGTGCTCGGAAGAGTTCCTGGCACATAGTGTTTAGTAAATACTGGTAAAATGAATTTTTGTGTAATTTTAAAATTTTCTTTCTAAGGATATGCTTCCTTTTACATAATTTGTATTCTTCATGTCACATTTTAGGTTAATAATAATAGTTAAACACATGGAAGTTGTTCTGTGCATTTCACATGTATTTATATCATTCAATCCTCACAACAACCCAATGAGAAGTGCCAGTTGAAAGTTGTGGAGACTGAAGCACAGAGAGGTTAAGTCACTTGGCCAAGGTGGCACAGCCAGTAAATGGCAGCACCAACACATGAATATGGGCGGCAGTCTAGCCCCAGAGTCTAGGTTTTTAACTACACACTATGCCGTACTTTTTCTACCATTTCCAACCCTTTTTTTTCTTATTAAGCAAGTTTACTTCTTTCCCCTGAATCTCTCTGTCTGTCTCTCTCTCTCTTTCTGAGATGGAGTCTTGCTCTGTCACCCAAGCTGGAGTGCAGTGGCTTGATCTCAGCTCACTGCAACCTCTGCCTCCCAGGTTCAAGTGATTCTCCTGCTTCCACACTCCCGAGTAGCTGGCATTACAGGCGTGCATTACCACACCCAGCTAATTTATTTTTTTTTTTTTTTTTTTTTAGTAGAGACAGAATCTCGCCGTGTTGGCCAAGCTGGTCTCGATCTCCTGACCTCAGGCAATCTGCCCACCTCAGCCTCCCAAAGTGCAGGGATTACAGGGGTGAGCCACTGCGCCCTGCCTTTCCCCAGAATCTTTTTACTTTTAAGTAGAGGATACTTAGATAATTGCATTTTTTAAATTTTAGGTTCAGGGATACATGTGCAGGATATGCAGATTTGTTACACAGGTAAATGCGTGCCATGGTGATTTGCTGTACCTGTTTAATATCAACCCATCTCTTAGGTATTAAGCCCAGCATGCGTTAGCTATTTTTAAATAGTCTGAAAATACATTACTCTTGAAAAATGCTGAGCATAGTTATTCTTTGCAGAACACCTTTAAGTATTTCACTATTGCAAATTTAAATGTCCACTGTGTACCTGACTTGGCAGTAAAGTAATCTCAGTTATGCAACATGCAGCTTAAAATGTATGATGTCAAGTTCTGCATGGGTGACTGTGACTAATATGCCCTTTATTTTTCCTGCCAATATCTGGCCACCTAACCACTTGCTGATAATGTGGGTTACTTTAAAAAGCAGGTAATTACAACCCAACACTTGATATGTGACAAGCAACAATTAAGCAATAAATAAAGAAAAGGAAAACAATCTATTACTGCTTTTATGCTTCCTTGGGAAGGTAACTTTTAGATACTTGTATTCTCATTTCTTTGCAAGCACACAACAGCTCTCAATTTTCTATAGCATAAATAGGTCTATAATATACAAATCCATGCAACGTGGAACTTAATATGAAAAATAATCCAGGTTGTGTATTTTGGAATCTATCATTTGCTTTGTCAGGATAAGTTACCACTGACATTGTTGATATGCTATCCTATACTAAAACAGAGACCACTGGGAAATGTGCATATGCGCTCACAATTAGCATTGTTTTCCATTGCTGTAACTAGTCACTAAACCTGTTCATAAAGAAAAACCTGGATTCTGAATAAGGTAGCTATTTCAAAGAGTTATATAACTGTCAATAACATTTCTTTAGATTTGTGTACATCAATTTTTTTGTTAAAATTGTGATTCTTAGAGTCTACCTAATATCAAGAGGGGCAAGAAAATAGAACTATTTGATAGTGTCTGTGATAATTAAACAACTAAACATTTACTGTGTCCAAATAGTATCAGATTTGTGATACCCTAAACTGGAGTTTAGGATGAATTCTGAAAATGAATGACATTCTGGGTTCTAATGAAAAGTCTCTTAAACTTTTGACAAATGATTAAAGTCAATTTACAAACACTCTCAGATGCTTAAATTCAAACTAGAGTGATAAGGTAAAGTTAGCTAGAGTAACACTTACAGAAAATGCCTGAAAGGAAGAAATGCCATAAAAAGAGAGAGATGTAGAGTTTTTAGGAGGCCATTTTATTAACTATCCCCTGTTAACAATTTTATAAGCACATATCACAAAGAAAGCTTCTGAAAATGAAATGGACCATGCCATGAGGTGGCGAGATCCTTCATTAGGGCTGTTTTAGGCAAAGGCTAAATAATGCCTTATCATTAGAAGCAGTTCAGGCTATTCAGGCATTGGAAGTGCAGCTTAATGAGAGTCTGTTTTTCATCCATGGTGGTCACAGGATTCTGTTTCAGAAGTTCAGAGATGTCTATGCTATGGGAATAAAAGCACGTTTACCTATGTCGTATAAAATGTAAGTTATTATCCTGATCGTCTTTGTAGCATCCTATCCTATGTTTTTAGACACAGTGAATAACCGTCAACCAGAGTTAAGGAGCCAACTAAATCATACTTTTCAGAGGCAAAGCCATTATTTTAACTTTAATACTTGACCTCCTTGGTCAGTAAGCTTTAATTTAGGGATCTATGTATTTTCTGAAAGCGAGGACAGGGAGAAGCTTCAGGGCATCTGTGAAACCCCCAATTTAAATGCCAGGTTTGGCCAGGCACTGTTGCTTATGCCTGTAATTCCAGAACTTTGGGAAGCTGAGGTGGGCAGATCTTTTGAGTCCAGGAGTTCAAGACCAGCCTGGGCAACATAGTGAGACTTTGTCTTTAAAATAAATAAATAAGTAAATGCCAATCCTCCCCCCCATAATTTAAACATAAATATACATCTATGTACATATAAAATATAAAAATATACTGTAAGGTCAGAAATATAAATGTATTTATCACATATAAACATAAAGTGTTTATCACTTATATAAACATAAAGTACGACTATAGCAAGTGCACTCCTGTCTCCAGGTTCCTAGTACCATGGCAATCTTAGTTCTCAAAGTATGAAGGAAACAGCATTAAACTAGGGAAATGCTATACAATCATGGCAAATCCTAAGAAATCAAATTGATCAGCAAATTTATTAGCTTGATGCAATTTTCCATTAGCTATTTTAAGGAAGAAAATTAATATGATAAATTAAAGTTCAGCTCCCTCCAATTTGATGTAATCTTAATTCTAAAGTGGTACTTAGTAGTGGCTGTAAATGAAATGACGATTTTAATGCTGCAAGTAGAAAATTACATAGCCTTTTTAAGAAAGTGCTTTTTAAAATTGTGCTTGATGACTCATCATTTCTATGATAACCCACAAAATGATCAGCTGCATTGGTTACATTTATAAAGTCACAGATATATGAAAGTAGGTCTAAAGTACAAAATAAACCAGGCAACCATGAAAAAGGAAATAGGCATATACTAGTTCTTTTCATTTAAGAAGAAGGAGTA
Source organism: Ateles fusciceps (assembly GCA_036589455.1). NCBI lineage: Eukaryota > Metazoa > Chordata > Mammalia > Primates > Atelidae > Ateles > Ateles fusciceps. The sequence continues at coordinate 7,024,461 of JAZHEH010001064.1, forward strand.
AATCTCATAGAAGTTTTTCCTTGGCTTTATAGACTTGGATACCCGTTAAACTCCTCATTCCCCTACCTCTGAGTTATAACGTGGAATGTAATGGAACTGAGATAATGGACTTTCTCCACCTGAATGGAGGTTCTTAAAGGGTTTCCTACTTACCATAACTAACTGGTGAAAATATAAAGATACAGTCACCAGAGGTAGATATCTTGATGGATTATATTGATGGACAGACTGTAGCAAAATGAATTATAACTGGAACAATGTGAGGTGCTGCTTCTGAGTCCTGGTAACCAACCAAATTCATAGGATTCAAGGTAGAAGCATGGCTGGGCAGGACTGAATGAGACTTAAAGGCATCAGTTGATAGAAGTCTCAGCACAGCTGTCAAAAGAAAAATATTGTGATTTATGGATGTGTTAATAACATTTAGCACGTGGTAGGTAATAAGCTGTATTAAATCAAACAGTTCTAATTAAGATTGGTATGACTATTGTGAGCACCTAAGAAAGAGATCGATAAATTGGGATTTGGGCTGAAGAGAGCATCTAGGGTGTTCAGGAGTTCAGCAGTTAATCCATACTCCAAGTCTGGAGGAACAGAAGGCATTGACTGCTGTCTTCCTACATTGGAAGTTCTGTCTCCAGCCATATGAGCTAGACTCTTTTCATATGGCCACATACATTGCAGCTATGAGGAGAGAGACAGAGGTTTCAGTAAAGAAAAGGACTTTTAATCTGAGCTTTCAAAATTTAGAGCCTGTGGTGCCCCAGATTGAGTTCTCTTTCAGTAGAAGTTTTTGAAAAACTAGTTGGGGGTTCAGAGAGGGGATTTAAACTTTGATAGTTATACTAGATGACATTTTTTTTTTTTTTTTGGATAATGAGATTCAATGACTTTAGTTGTAAAAATTAGACTTACAATGATCACATTAATCCTTTAGATAGTTGTATTATCATTCTGTTTATAAAAGCCAGTGAAGAGTTTAAGCTCATGACAATGTTTGGTGAACTCATTTATTCGTCTGTCCATTTGCTGCATTTCTACTCCGTCATTCACTATGATAGGCACAGGATATTAAAAGATATGTGAGACAGACATGCACTCAGGAGCTCATATTGGTAAAAACGTCCTCAAGTTTAATTATATATATATTTTTTCATTGAAAACTAGATCTTGTTTTGTTCTCGGTGAAGCCTGTTCTAGTTTTTTTTTTTTTTTTTTTTTTTAAGGCAGAATCTTGCTCTGTCACCCAGGCTGGAATTGCAGTGCCTCACTGCAGCCTCAACCTGCCAGGCTCAGGCAGTCCTCCTGCCTCAGCCTCCCATGTAGCTAGCACACACCACCACACCTGGTTAATTTTTGAATATTTTGTAGGGATGGGGCTTCACTCTGTCGTGAGCAAGTCTCTCTCCTTGACTTTCCTAATTACAAGCGTGAGCCACTGAGCCTAGCCTACTTTTTCTTTCTTAAGTTGCCATTTTTCTCATGTCAAGTAATTCCAGCTCCATTTAACATCCTTTTAATTTTAAACTTTTTGTATATTTTAAAATTAACTTTGCCTCTGTCCTTCATATATTATTGTTTTATTTTCATTCTTTCAGTTCTTCATTCATTTATTTATTCATTCACTGAACAAATATTTTGTGCCAGGCAGTACTCTGGGTTCTGAGGATTCAGTGAACGTGACAGTTGTGTTTAGTAAGTGAAGACAGATAAGTAATTATACATAAACTAAACAAAGTAATTAAACATTATGAAGGAAATAAATAGGTTAATAATATCGGTGGAGACCAAGGGGATAACTTGGTTGCTGTCTTTAGGTTCTTCTTTAATTTCCAACTTTGTGGTTGAGTTTGGTTATATCTGCTTCTGAGATATCTTTCTCATGTCCCCTCTCCATCCTAGTGTGGAGGAAATTCAACATGGTGGTAATGGCTGGCATCAGCCATTTCCCTAATGGAGGCCAAGACTTGATATATCTGAGAATTTTGCCTGCATTCTATGTTTTCTCCCAAAGGTTTGGCGTTTAATGAGGCTTATATTATTTTATAGCTGTGTCTACATAAAATCAGACCGAATCATTCGAAAACAAACAATTTACTTTTAGCTATCCTATAATTCTCCTCTACTTAGTTGTTTTTCCCAAGATTCAAATCTCTGACATCCAGAACGCAGAAAGCTCTTGATACGGATGATTTCCTAAAACTACAACTGAGGTTTAAGCTAGGTGAATAAAAGTGAAAATTTCATCTTTGGTCAAGGATATTTTTAAATAAACAACAAAGAGTTAGAATTAGGAATCTAAACAGAAGCACAAAGGTGAATGCATTATAGATATTGTCTTGTTATAGAGATTTAGGCGAATTTAACTATCATTGGTGGTTTTTAAATATATAAAGTCCTAGCAAAACACTGAAATTTGGCAGGCAAGAATTTGTATACCTCTAAATGGAACTAACAATAATTTATGTTTTTCAGGTGGCCTATAAGCAGAAACATGATGCCACTAAAGGATTCTCAAATTATGCCCACATGAAGGAGCCCCCTGAGGTTAAACACGCCATGGAGGTCAATAAACACCAGAGTAATGTAAGGAAGCTCATTTCTCAGAATTTTCTGGAGAGTTGTAGTTAAGTCATATGGGTTATGATTATTTTGCTGAAATTTAACTATTACAACAGCCCTATTCAAACAGGACTTTAATATTTCTTATCAGTCAGAGATACATCTGAATTATTCTATCCGTAGTCATTAACACCTTGCCAAATGCCTTTATGTTGTCAGGCACTTTCAGGCCTTGGAATTTTGCTTTGTACAAGACAAATATAGACTCTTCAGACATATTGGGTTATCAGGCATTTCCGGAGCTTCCTTGACTTCGTGCTGAAGCTCATGGTTTCTAAATCTAGAATCACAGAAGAACTGGAAGAAAGGGCATCAGGAATCAATGACCCACAGAAGGATCACTCACAAACACCAGCTAGATTGTACCCTCTACTGTTTCTTTTAGGATGTTTGTAGGGGCAAATGGTTCAACCTAAGACCCATGGAGAATGTGTCAGCAATAGATGCCTAATGGCTGACTTAGAAGACAAGAGGGAGGAAGTCAGTCAGTAGAAAATAAGTTTCTTCTTTGGTAAAAGTTACCAGGTGCATCAGGGTTTGCATGCATTTGCTCAATTACCACCTCTATCCTGGTAGCCTAGAAGAGTAATTTCTTCCTGGAATTGTAGGGAAAGCTTTTTTATCTCCTCATCTTGACTTCTCTTCTCTCCAAAAGGAACGTGTGAACTGTTGGTCAGGTTCTTTATGCATTAAAATCAGTTGAGATAAACTGCCTGTCTTTTTTGGGTCAAGAAACTCCCTTTCTTGGATAAGTACTGAAGTACAGTTGTCATCTAACATAGAGTCTGTTCCGCCACTTAGTCCCTTTATGGAATGGTGCTTGGCTGACCATATGCCCCCATAGCCCCACTGTGCAGAGTGTTTTCTGCAGAATAGTAACTGTTATTTGATATTAAATTGCAGTAAGCCAATGTTTAAGTAAAAAAGTAGAATGAGGTTTTACATTTCAACCCAAATATACAAACATATGCCAATACCTGAGCACTTTACTAAGATGCTTTAAGATTGCTAGGAGATGAAGAAGCTACGTGTCTGTAATTATTTTAGGGGTTATTTTAAGGGGGTGCTTTACAAGAACTGTTTGCTTACAGAATGACTGCAATAATCATCATAACTGCCACCTACTGAGCACAGCCATGCACCAGGAACTATGCCAAGACTTTGATCATTTCTGATTCTCATGAAAACCCTGTACTGTTTCCTGTTTTGTAGATGAGGAAAATGAGACTAAGAAATCAAAGTCCTGAGTCTGCTTTTTCTGTTCCACCTTGCTGCCTCTACATTAAAGGTCATTGGCAATTAGTCAAGGTTTTAAGTGCAGTTTTAAAAATTGGGGAGCAAAATATGTTATCTTCGGATTGCAAAATGCATCGCAGGAAAGAATAACTGAGAAATCCTGAGTTTCCAGTATTTTAACACTGAAGAGACTTTAAATTCACACAAAAGGCTACAGATTAGAAGGTGGTCTGGTGGTCTGGGGTGAGGGCTGGTGTTACAGATCCCCGGGAGGCTCTTTCCAACTCTATAATTCAATGAAATTCAAATATGGAAGTTCCTTATCATAGAACTGGGCTTATTATTTTAACTCTGCCTTTTCTTCTAAAAGGTCTTTGATTGAGGGATTGAGGGAATAGAGTATAAAGCCCTTTTCTCCTTCATTCAATACTGTGTACATATGGGAGAAGGCTGTGTTTACTTATACTCCTCTGCCGACTTCGACTCAACCTTTGCATGCAAAGTTTGTACATATAATAGGATTTAGAAAGTGTTTAAGACTATTTACTCAGATTTAAAGTGAGAATGATATTTGTATTCTACCTGTGAAGTAGTTGATATTCCTCTGGAGTCAAGCCACTTTGAATAATACATTTGTTGTCCCTACAATATGAAATTTAAACATAGGTCTTGAAAGCCACAAGGAAAACTAGTAAGTACATCTCCTGGTTCAGTGGGTGGATCTATGGAATCTTAACAAAAGACAGTCTCCTATAAATCTGTCTCTGTAAAAGTTCAGCCCCATGAAACTCATTGCAGAGAATTTACTAGTAGAATTATCCTTTCATAATGTGGGCTGTCACTTTGCACTATGGCTATAAATGACTTCATTTAATTTAAAATAAAAGCGTGTCCTCATATGTGGATCTGATTCACGTAAAAACCGTGGAAGTCAACATCTTCACCTTTTTTATGTTTCCACTAAAATCAAGTCAGATTTTTAATATCTTTTGGAGAGCCAAGTTTTATCTGTCTTGTGCCTTTAGAAATGTGAGTAAGCAGAAGAAAATGAGGGAGAGGACTCTTGTGACTGTCCAGATAAATTCCCACCTCTGAGTAATGGAGTTCCCAGGGGAAGAGTATCCTGGAGGCAGTAGTCTTTTCTGCCACCCCACAATTAAATGATCTCCAAACAGTAAAAGAAATATATTTTTTAGAATATCCTTCACTGTAATGAAGTGGCATCACTGTCTGGGGTTATACCTGAGTTTCATTGTCTTATGTCAAGAAAAGGACATGAACCACACGCAAGGAGTGAGTTTAGGAGTGGAGGTTTACTAGGCAAAAGAAAGAGAAAGAAGAACAGCTCTCTTTCGAGAGAGGTACACCCAAATGCAACTTGTGCCTTGTGGCAGAGTGCACCGGATTTTATAGACAGGCTTGAGGATCAGGTGTCTGATTTACATAGGGCCCACAGAGTTGTTGGACCAGGTATGACGTTTACATAGCCTGCAGGGAAGCTGGTTGCCCCACCCTAATCTTGTTATGCAAATGGGGTATTTGCCTGGAGGTTTCCATGTTGTCTGCTCCCTACCATACACATGGTTGGAAAGGAAAGGGAAGATGGAGCCACCATTTTGAACATGGCTACTTCCAGGTAGCCTTTTCCTATTGGCACAACTGCCAACATTCACACGTGCAAGCTTCCACCTCACTTGTGTATGTCTGCAGCTCGATTTTACAGGCTGCTCTTTGTTAGGAAAGAAAATGACTTTGGGGCTGCTTTTCATTGAAAGGAAAATCTTACCAAGGACTTCTTTACCCTCACTATCTGCCTAAATTGTTTCTTCTTAACTCCTGTATCAGTAGCATATACTAGAAAAGGAATTCGAAGTCAGACATTGGCTAAAATGCTTCTTGGCCACTCGTTGCTTGGATGACCCTGGAGAAGATACTTAATGTCTCTAAATCCCAATTTTCTCATCTGTAAAATGGGACAATAATATCTACCTCAGCAGATTCTCACAAGTTATTAAATGAAACAATATGCATAAAGGGTTTCACAGCAGAGCCTCCACCTTAAAGGTCGCTGGCAGGCATTATTGATTCTATTTGGTCCTCCTTCAGTTTTTAAAGGGTGATTTGGGAGTTTAGGGTGATATCATAGTTAATTTGAAACAATTAAAGGAAGTTCAATTTATAAAAGGCCAAATCAACATGAAATTTATATTAGGAAATGTTTAGGTCAAAAGGGCATATCCCAAAGGTTCCTGAACCTATCTTAGTAATTGTATAATCAGAAAATGATTAAAAACAGCCAAGTGAAATCTTTTTCTATCTTAAGGGACATACCCCTGCCAAATTTTTCTGATGTAATTAGAGAAATTGGAGATATTCTATTCTGTGACTTTCCCCTAAAGATGGGCTTATAATGAAAATCCTAGTTATATTATTAATTCTCATCAGTCTTATCAGAGACATGAAGTCCAATAGTTCTGAAATAAGTCAAACACATTTTAAAGTCTATTTTAAGTTTCCTATCTGTACAAAACTTATGTGATCTATACAGAATTGTGATGAAATTGGAGTGGTAAACTTTTCCAAAACACCATATTGGTAATCGATTCAATGTGTATTAGAAAGAAGTGTTCAGTGTGGGAAATAAAAGACTTAATGTTATTTTCAAGAATGATATATGCACTTTCTTAAAATTAATAAAAATTTATCAGTAGACAATTTATTCCATCAGGAAGTGAGAAAGAGTAAAGATAAATCAATAAAACGATACTAGAAAACAACGGTGGCTCTATGTGGTTCCCCAATGAGACTTAACAATAATGGTGCTTTAGTATTTAGCATTAAAATTAGATACATTAGTATTTTATTTATCTCTAAGACAGAATAGTTAGTAATACTTATTGTGTCTTCTGTACAAGATTGTGGTGGTGATAAAATTAAATCATGAATACAACTTTTTCAACTATAGAATGATTTAGAAACAGTGACAGCAGTCTTTTTTTTTTTTTAATTATTATTCTCTTTTCTTTTTATTATTGTTTCCTCCCCTTTCCTAATTTTCCTTTCTAGCTCTCTCTGCTTTTTAACTATTAGAAAACTTTCTTTTTTTTAATTGCATTTTAGGTTTAGGGGTACATGTGAAGAACATGCAAGATTGTTGCATAGGTACACACATGGCAGTGCGATTTGCTGCCTTCCTCCCCGTTACCTATATCTGGCATTTCTCCCCATGCTATCTTTCCCCATCTCCCCACCCCCCGCTGTCCCTCCCCTATTTCCCCCCGACAGACCCCAGTGTGTGATGCTCCCCCTCCCTGTGTCCATGTGTTCTCATTGTTCAACACCCACCTATGAGTGAGAACATGAGGTGTTTGATTTTCTGTTCTTGTGAGTGACAGCAATCTTAAATGACAAACCAGTCTGGCCATAATTCCTTATTTTAGTCCTTCTTTTGGAAGATTGAAAACTTTTTCTCTCTTGTGAATAGTATCAGATCCTGCGTTTACTTATATTTAAAAGGCTTGTATTCTCTTACAGAAAAATAATATTTACAATTTAATTATTTAGTAGGATTTTACATACAGCATGCCCAGACAAAGATAAGCATCACTTGAGATGGAATTAGCAGTCCACATGCCTATTTGATGATACCTGGAGGGCTTCTGCAATGTGAGAGTTTATGCTAAAAACAAATGTTCCCTCGAGATGGAGTGAGCCGCTGCTTAAAGGCTATTACTACATACTTGTTACATGACTTGCCTCTGTTCCGCAAACTTAAAAGGTTATGTATCCTGTCTAGTTTCTTCTCACCAAGAATCAGTTTAACCTTCCACAGAGTAGCAAAGGGTTCTGGGTCAGCTGGGTTTGTTTTCTTTAATGTGTGCCTGCTTGTGCAGCCCTTGGTCCCCATGGGCAGCTGGCTGGCTGGCTGTCACTCCTGCTAGGCTGCCATTTCTGAGCTGTCTCAATCTTCTCATCTCCAGGTATTTGACTTTCACTTCAAGGAGAGTCTGCAGTGGTTTTGCTTTTCTCTGGTTTATTAACTCCTACCAAGGAGTCTCAAGTCACTGTTGCCTAAGTAGAAAAAGTTTGCTGGTAAGCCACTGCGAATCCTCTGACTGCACACGTGTCTGCTTATCACTGCAGAATGAAGGTGTCTATTTCACTTTGACTTTCAAAATCTCATATGCGTTCCTCTTATTGGCCAGTCTAACCCAGAGCTATTTAAGAAAAGGAATTCTGGAAGATGTAGTTCCAGCCTTAGAAGGGAGTGTTGATGCAGCCCAGTTGAGTCAAGACACATCAGGGATGGAGTGAGGATTTAATGAGTTGATGCAGAAAAGGATCGCCTGACACCCTGGACACTCTGCACGAGCATAGGGAACATGTGAAAGACATGGCTCTTATGAAACAGAAGTGGAAGGATTTTAAGGAGAGAACAAGCTGAGATTAAAAGACGATAAAATAAGATAAAAATATGAGCTTATGGTGAAAATATGGTGAGACAATAAAGACATTCAGAGAGATTTTGATAGAATTCAAATCTTCTTTGGAAACAATAAAGAACAGATTTGGTACTGTAGCAAAATGTGAGGCCGAGCGTGTTGGCTCATGCCTGTAATCCCAGTATTTGGGGAGGCCAAGGTGGGTAGATCCCTTGAGGTCAGGAGTTTGCGACCAGCCTGGCCAACATGATAAACCTTGTCTCTACTAAAAATACAAAAACTAGCTGGGCGTGATGGCAAGCACCTTTAATCCCAGCTACACAGGAGGCTGAGGCAGGAGTATTGCTTGAACTGGGAGGTGGAGGTTGCAGTGAGCCAAGATTGTGCTGTTGCACTTCAGCCTGGACGACAGAGCAAGACCCCATGTCCAGAAATGAAAAAGAAAAAAAGTGAAATGGAGGCTGCATTAGCACTCTCTAGATTTAGTGATGCAAGTCTATCTCAAGTTAGTGCAAGTGAAACATGAGATTTTCTTGTGTATGTAATTGGCAAATCCAGGCTATCTTAAGGCATAAGCGGACTAGAGGCTTCACAGTGTTACCAGGACTCTTCCTCTCTCCACATCTCTGGGCTCTGGGCTGTGTATAACACTTTCAGATGGGTGCTTTCTATGTGGATTCAAGGTGACAGCTGGTGTTTCCAAACTTTAATCATCCTCATAGCAGCTGATCTCAGAGAAAAGAAGAGCAGCTCTTTCTCCTCCAGCCTCAGATCATTCAAATAACTCTGGCCTTGCTTGGGTTACTTGTCTGTCCAAGTTCATTAATCATGGTTTCCAAATGGTTGAGGTATCTGACTGGACAGCCTAAGTCAACAAGAAGGCAGGCTGAATTTGAGAGCCCCACCAATCACATGGAGTGATGGGGGAGCCGTTTCCAAATGAAGAAAAAAATTGGCCGACAAAAAAATTTAACGCATGTCCACTACAAAGGGATTAGATAGGAAAATGACTTAGATACATGGGAAAGAATAAAGAAATAAATTCAGTGAAAAGAAGCCAAGAGGAAGAGATGAAGCACATAAGGTAATAATTCTAAGTGTTTCTATGGAAGAAACAAGAATCGCTATTTTCAGATAAGACTCTATAGTGTTATACACTATTAAAAGGAAAAAGTGGTTCATCTTGGGTATAAGATAAATGTATAAAAATAGTAATAATATGATAATTTCTTGCCCAGTGCCAGACATATATGATAAAATGATGAAACTTCATTGAAAGGTATAGTAAAAGATTTAAAGAAATGGAGGAATATACCACCTTCTCCTAGGGAAAGACTGACATTCTGTTGAGATATCATTTTTCTTTAAGGCATTTTATAGAATTGGTACGATGCTCATTAAAATTACAGTTATTTCCTTTGTGGAATTTACTAAAATTATTCTAATGAAAATGAAATAGATGAGTAGTAAGGAAATGAAAATTTAACAGATATTATGATTGCTTGAAAAATTTCATACAGTCACATATTGGAAAAATGTATGAGTGAGGCAGTGAATGTTAAGTCCTTAATATGGTACATAATAGTCTAAAATAGAGACTATTATTATTTTATTTTCCTCCCCTTCTCTTTCCTTCTTCCTTCTTCTTTAATCTTTCTTTCTTTTTCCTCATTTTTTCCTTCTCTCTTCTCTTCCTATTCTTCCTTCTCCTTGTTTGTTCTCTGCTATGCTCTGAGGACAGAGTAGAGAATAAGACATTAAGGAAAAAAATGTAAAATCAATTACTGACCCTCAAGTTCACATCTCTCCTGAGTTGACAGTTTTGTCTTTTGTCTGTCTATATGCAAAACAAAATTTATAGAGCACCACATTGTCATGAGAAGACTGAAGAGTGAAGGCCAATCCACCGTTCCAATGTGGTTAGCATCTAGGGTTTGAATTTATTAAGGAATGGAAGAAAACATGTATGTATATACACACTTTGACCTCCCAGCCTCTCTTCTGCTGTGTTACTTTTTTTATTCTTCCTGAGTTCTGATGGACGGTGAACTGGGGTAAATATGTATTGAGAAATGTCAGATGAGCTTCCCTCAAACTTAGTGTTACAGGAAATCGGTCCTGATCCAGATCCCAGGAATCGGTTCTTGGATCTCATGCAAGAAAGAATTCTGGGCGAGTCCATAGAGTAAAGTGAAAGCAAGTTTGCTAGGAAAGTAAAGGAATGAAAGAAAGGCTACTCCATAGATAGAGTAGCTCTGAAGGCTGCTGGTTGCCCACTGTTATGGTTATTTCTTCATTATATGCTAAACAAGGGGTGGATTATTCATGCCTCCCCTTTTTAGACCAGATAGGGTAAAGGCCTGATGTTGCCATGGTATTTGTAAACTGTCATGGTGCTGGTGGGAGTGCAGCAGTGAGGACAACCAGAGGTCACTCTCCTCACCATCTTGGATTTGGTGGGTTTTGGGCAGCTTCTTTACTGCAGGCTGTTTTATCAGCAAGGTCTTTGTGACCTGTATCTTTTGCCAACCTTCTGCCTCATCCTGTGACTTAAAATGCCTTAACCATCTGGGAATGCAGCCCAGTGGGTTTCAGCCTCATTTTACCCATTCCCTACTCAAGATGGAGTTGGTCTGGTTCAGATGCCTCTGACACTAGCAATGGGTTAGGTATAGGACAATGAGGCATCTGTGCAGGAAGCCATGTTGCCATTCCATATATATTCAGACACCCTTGCAGAAGGTGACATCAGGAGTGTGCCATTCTTGAATGTCCCCCAATATAAACGCCCTTTCCTATGGAATATTCCCAAGGAGTGATAGTCTGGAAGATCTGACAAGTGATCAGGCACGGAAGCTTTTTTCTGTGTGGCTCGGTGGTGTCCTCTTGTTTGAATTTGCAGTTCATGTCAATCTTAATATTTGTTTTGAGTCGCATATGCCGGTCTCTAATTTGCAATTTACATGGATGATGGGGCCCTATTCAAAGTCCTCCTCCTGCCGCCTTTGTGCCGTTCACCTCTCTTCACGCAGTCATTAGGCTGAACAGCATATAATTAGGTAACACATGTAAAGCTTAGATTTCTGAAAGCTTGCGGTTCTTTTCAAAAAGTAAGGGTTTCCATTTTTATTCTCATTCTTTTCTAAACAAAAAGACATTTCCCCCCCTGTGGTTTTCATATGAATGTAGTAACTTAGAAACAGTTAGTCTTGTAGGTGGGTAATAATTTGGGTTTGTTTTCACCTGAGAGCCCGTTTTTGTTTACACAGCTTGTATTTAACTCAGTATAGGATGAGATTGATTTACCATCGTTTGTGGATGAGTGTGTTGCTTTTTGAAGCCGATGGAATTGGCCTGTTTAAAAAATCCCTAAAGATTTAAAATCCACCCAACAAAATAAGTCAGATTCCAGCTTATTTTTATGTTTCTTTTATTACCTGTATGCATAAAACCTACCTGAAATGACTTGTTAACGTAAAACTTCTGAAAATATAAATATGGAAGAAAACAGATGTTCCTTTTAAAATTATACTAATTGTGTTTCAGCTGTGTTCACTTGTCAGACGGATTCATGATTATAAATGTAGTTTAAAAAATAGTCTTGATGGTGAAGCAAATGTAAGCTCATAAAAGAGTAAATAGAAGGTTATATAAATGTTTCATTGAAAGAAAATAACATAACGCATAGAGAACCTGTTGAAGTATTAATGTTGCCACTTCTTACAATTGATCTTATTTTTAAATAGAGTAAGAAAGGGTGAACTTTTTAATTCTGCTAGGTTGAAAGGAAACTAACAAGATATATTAATATTACTCAGAATACTGATTTATAGCAGTCAACTAGGGAATTCATTAAAATCAGATTTTTGGGCACCATCTATCAAAATTCTGTTACAGAGGATTGTGGCTTGACCTGAGGAATCTAAATCTTTAATAAGTACCTCGAAATGATGCTATTGCAGAAAGGTTGCAGGTGACATTAGAAATATTTGTACACAATGTAATTAATTGTGCATTTTGTACAGATGTCCAGTGATGCATTTTTGTGATCTAACTTCCTATGCTCTGAAAAAATGAAGGTGGGTTTTAAGAATGTCCATGATTGTACACTTTGCATTGTGACCTTAATAGAATATATTTTAATTGCCAGCTAGTCCCTGGAGATAATTGTGAAAAGAACCACATCTGGCAAATATTGCTTTAGCTCAAGACAAATCTCAAGAAATAGAGAAATGGGCTCACCAGTGAAACATTGACCATCAGACATTGTGCCAATTCAATTGTTGTCTCTTTTCCGTTTTCAGTCAAGTTAATCTAAATGATGAATGTGATTTTGAGTACATTTGGCAAAATTTATGTATTTTTCTTTTTAAATCTCTACTTACTGTACTTTGGCTTTGTGTCTAACACACATTGAGAAGGAGAATGTTCCTCAGTGTAATTGTTTTTATTTTGGGAGGCTCAAGGCATTGCAATGATATTTATTGGGTGATAAAGCTATCAGTACCTTCGATCTCCTAGGCACTGGCATTTGAAGAGAACAGCATTTGAAGGGAGAGAAGAGTGTAGCTGAAAGGGGAAATGCTGGAGAGCTACAGAGCTTCACCACCCATCATCCCCAAGGAAGAAATTTGCAATATTCTTATGCTTGGGCTTATTTTGCATCTAGTGGGGCTTGAGACTTTGTGATGGGCAGGTTGAAGTTCTCGATGAGGATATTCTGCTTATGAATATAAATGTACATACTTAGATACAAAGACATGCTCATAAAGTGGTAAATATAAAAACTCTTTAAGATTGGGTTTGTGTCCTGATCTTAGTCTTATTTTTTAGGCAGCATAAATTCAGTTCAAGTATTTTTTTTTTTTTTTTTTTGAGACAAAGTCCCACTCTGTTGTCCAGGCTGGAGTGCAGTGGTGCTATCTCAGCTCATTGCAACCTCTGCCTCCTGGGTTCAAGCAATTCTCCTGCCTCAGCCTTCTGAGTAGCTACAGGTGCCCACCACCATGCCCAGATGATTTTTGTATTTTTAGTAGACCTGGGGTTTTGCCATGTTGGCCAGGCTGGTCTGGACCTCCTGACCTCAGGCGATCTGCCCACTGCAGTCTTCCAAAGTGCTGGGATTACAGATGTGAGCCACTGCCTGGCCCAAATATGGTAATATCAGTGAGACATATCTATAGTATAAAGAATTAATACACCTATACAAATAGATTCACAAAAAAATCAACCTAAGGTCAGTAGGCTCTCTAAGCTGTTATGATAAGACTAAATAATGTTGTGGACAGTAAGGCTAGTAGCTATGTCAAATTACTAATTGATTTATTTTTTAACCAGAACTGTCTCTGATCAGATTTCTTACAGAAAAGATGTGCAGGACACCCACATGTACAATGCAGAGCTCGACCGACCGGACATCAAGATGGCAACCCAGATCTCTAAGATCATAAGCAACGTAATTTCTCTTTCTTAACCTTGAACAGAAATAATTTCTTACTTTTGTAGAAGGCAAAGCATAGCTTCAGTGGTTGGATGGCTAATTTAATTAGTATAACTAATCAATATAAAAGAGTAAATCTCAATTTCCCCCCCCTAAATTATTCATTTTATTATGTTAATTATTTGGGTATACACCAAAACAACCCATACTCAAATTGGCTGTGGCTAGTGTAATCATACTTTCAGAAAAATAAATACTATTTAGGTATAAGTTGACATTCAGATGTCTCAGCCTGAAAGTCAAGGTTATCAGTCGTGTGGTTTCATGTAATCTCTCCCCTCACTCTGCTCCAAAGAATTTTGCTTGGCCTTGTTTCCATATTGCTGCTGTTAATTGTGTAGGTTCTCTTCCACCAACATTTACCTTTACTTCCCACATGGGATAACTGTTTCTTATCTTCTCTAAGGTGCCCACTTTAGTTAATAACACTTTACTTAAACATACTGAAAACCCTTAAAAATGATAATTTAATTTGAACCAAAAATTTTAATAACATGGGCTAAAAATCAGTCATTACCGTGTTCAGCTGCATGTCAATCAAATACAGCGAGAACAGTTCCTGAGAATAAATGAAACAATAAAAGCTACCTATATGGAGAGTACAGGATCTCAGTTCCCCAGAAAATTTCCCTAATATCTTGTTTTAGTATTTATACATAATTACAAAGATGATGACGACTGAATTCTTAGCCTCAAAATTAGTAATTATTTTACTGCAAAAAGTGAGTTTATGTAAGCATGGGATAAAATCAATGACTGCTTTAGCAGTCAACATTTTAGTGTTCAATATGTTGTAAGGAATATTTTTTAATGGGATGAGGTCTATTATATTTTATTTTGGCTAATCTCAATGTAATTCATCATTGGAGGGTAGAAATATTTAACATTGTCGTATTTATTCATTTTAGGCAGAATACAAGAAAGGGCAAGGAATGATGAATAAAGAGCCTGCTGTAATTGGAAGACCAGATTTTGAACATGCCATGGAAGCTTCTAAACTTTCTAGTCAAGTAAGGCTCTAGTGATGATTCCACAATGACTTTATTCAGAGATTTTGTTTCTAGCAGTGCAGGAAAATATTTTAATTTAGGTAATATCTTTAATTGCAAGGATAAACAGAGATAATGTTTCTGAACGCATTTCAGATGTGCTTGCAATAATTATGAATTTCAGTAAGGGAAAAAAATTATGTCTAATTTTAAGCATAAAACAAAGTTTTCTTTTTTCTAGGCATAAATCTGAACATTTTTCAATGAGTTTAGCCATGTTGTCATGTTTCTCTGGATTTCCAGAAGTCATCAATAATCATGCTAAATAACTGTATTTTAATCTACATACACACACACACAGACACACAGTTTTTAACTTAGTAATAAAAATATTAATGTTTCCCAATTTTCAAATGCTTTTGTTTAATCACAAAATTTAAAAGGGGGAGATGAAAATGAAGAAAGCTTTGAAATCTTGTTGAAGAACATAAAATAAGATCCTAAAAAGTATAAAGGCATTTTATGGTTTTGGCCAAAATCTCAATAGATAAAAGTGTCAGTTCTTTCAGAACTATCATATAAATGTCATGCCATTTCTATTAGAATCCAACAGGTTTTAAAAAAAAATATATGGATAAAATGATCTTAAAGATTGTGTGGAAAGAAAATACCAGTGAATAGCCTTTAAAAGTATGAAAATGAAGACCAGTGAAGGGGAACTGAAGTTATGAGTTACTATAAGTTAATAGAAAACCACTGAAATTAAATCAATATGGGATTGGTGTAGTGAGAGATTAAATAATCAGTAGGATAGAATAGGGAGTCCTGAAATAGATTCCAGTATGTATAAGAATGTAATATATAATAAAAGTGTCGATTCAATTCAGTGGGGAGAAGTTGGATTAGCTAATAAATGGTGCTGACATAACACACCGTCCATCATGGGAAGAGCAAAATTGGACCAAAATCTTAAACCATATATAAAAATGAATTCCAGGTGGATTAAAAATGTGAATGCAAACAATAAAATAATTTAAAAATCTTAAAAGAAAATCCGGGGAACTCTATATACCACATAGGGATAACAAAGTTGTTTTTAAACAAGGCCAGAAATCCAGAAGCTGTAATAGGTAGGCATATTGACTATATAAAAATGAAAAACTCTCTTAATGAAAAAGGTAACATTTGCAGAGTCAACAATAATGTTAACAAACAGTATTTTTTACACATTTTTAGTAGTTTTGACTTTGAAAATACTCATTTCTCAAGTTACAGAAGTCTTACTTGAATTACATTTCAAAGTGGAGAGATGTAAATGATGAAAAGTATAAAATCTGATTGAAGAACATAAAATAAGTCTCAAATGAATGAAAAGACATACTATTCTTCTGGTGAAAGAGCCTTGATACTAAATATCGTGAAAATGTTTATTATTTCAATGTTAATGTTAAAAACTTTATACAATTTCAATTAGAATCCAAAAAGGGGTTTAAAAAATTTAAATGAACTGAAAAACTTGAATAAATTAAATAATTCAGAGTTTATACAGAGAAGGATGTATCTGAGAATAGTTTTTTAAAATATAAAAAAAGAGCAGTGGTCTTCAGATATTTGGAAAAGTACTTGTAATGCATTTGGTGAGAACATTTTAATATTTTAAATATAAAATCTATAATATGTGATATCTGTAATATATAAAAGTTCTTTAAAAGGAATTTATTTTTATATATTTTAAGATTTGGGTCCAATTTTGTTTTACCATGAACAGAAAAGATTAACAGCCCAGTAGAGGAAAGGTAAGTGAAATGAATAGATAATTCACAGAAAAGCAAACATAAATGGCCAGTCAACAGGCGAAAAGATGCTCAAATTTATTAGTAGAAAGGGAAATACCAACAAAGTGAAAGCAAAATGTATTGTACACCCACTTACACCCATCACACGCTGTGTCGTGTTAGTGTGGCAGAGAAAGACACGTCGTTAGAAAGTTCATGTGTAGGAGGTACATTTCAGCTAATTTGTTTTTAAAGGGAGAAATAAGCTCTGCTCAAGGGGAAAGCCCCAAATAGAGGTTGGAAATGAACATACCAGGGGACAGAAATCTCATGGCAGAGGCTTTGAACAAGAGGATACAGTTGTGCACATAACCAGGAATTTGGGAGGAGTTTAGATACCGTGTGATGATGGATAGGTCAGTGTGTATTGACTTCAACTATAAGCCATTGCTTAGAGAACAGAACAGGAATAATGTGTTTATATATGCAATTTTCCCCATTTTAAAAATCATAATAAAATATATATAACAAAATTTACTATCTGAACCATTTTTAAGTGTGAAGTTCAGTGGCGTTAAATGCATTTATAATTTTCTACCTTCACCACCATCCATCTCCAGGACTCTTTTCATCCTGTAAAAGTGAAACTCTATACCCTTTAAATAGTAACACCCCATCGCCCCCTTCCCAGAATAATGTGTTCTATGAAAAACTAATGATAAAAAGAAAAAGTGATTTCAGAACGCAATCATGGGAAGCATTTTAGAGTTGAATTCCAAAAAGTAAACAGAACTACTTTTTGCCATGTTAACTGTAGTCTCTCAGGGAAGAAAGAAGTCATCACTGAAGATTTTGAGCAAAGATTGATTGTGAAGAAAATACTTAGGGAAGGATAATGCGGTGACACTGGGCAGGAAAGCCTGGCTCACAAGTGGTGAAGATCCTAGAGGCCAGCTGGGCTGTGGCAGTGGTACATAAAGTGATGAGTACCTGAATAGACTCTCTGGCTGTGGGAATGAAAATGAGGCAGACACAGCTGCTCCCTGGGAGAGGCAGGCCTGAGAGATGCTCAAATGCAATTGTGCCTCAAAGTAATTATCTTACAGTTAATAAGGGACTTTCACTTATAAAGCAACTTTATAACTCAGGAGGCTACTGATGTGCAAGAGATTAGGGACGGGTCTGGGTGACACTCTCATGAAAGGGCTGCGACTCTAAGCTCTACATATTCCCAGTAATGCTCGTTAAAGAGACGGGGGATATGGGCGTCACTTTAGATTTCTAGTATAGCTACCTGGCCTCTTAAAACATCACGCTTTTTGGAAACAAAGATTCCTTATCAATTGCACAGGGGAGAAAGCAAATTCTGGAGAAGCAGTATGGTTTGGTCTAATGATTAAGAAAATGTACCCTGCAGCAGGGCCCTACCTGGGGTAAACTCCTGGTTTTGTTGCTTGCTAGCAGAGTGACCTTGGACAAATTGCTTCATTTCTCTATTTTTGTTTCCTTATCTGTAAAATGGGGGATGACGGTAACAGTATCTGCTTCTCAGGGTTGCTGTGAAGGTTAAATGAGTTACTGTGAGTAAAACACTTAAAGTGGTGCCTGGCCCATAGAAACGTGACATAATTTCATAGGAATAATTTTACTTTAGATATTCAAAATAGTTTTCTATTCTACATTTTTAGATGAATTCATGCACAGAATGGAGCAAGAATATGAACACTGTGAGAGTCTGCCCTTAAATTCATTCCATCACAATCCTATTTGAGAGTACTTAGAAGAAAGTTTTGACATTTGAGCTTTTATTTTTACATTTAAATTCAATCTACAAAAATTCCCCTGCTTGATATCTACTTGGGCTTGAAGGCAGATTTTTTTTTCTTCGATCTCAAATTATTTAGCAACTAAGTGATCAGATGCTGAAGCAGGTTGTCGTTGCAAGTTACATTATAGCTATCGTGTTAATTTTTTCATGTCGTGTAAGATTTTATAAGCTGTATAAACTCATCAGAAAAGAGGAAAGCTGGGAAAATAAATAAAAGGAATTCTGGAATGAACTCAGTACATTCCATTTGTATTTTCAGGTATATCAATTATAAAAGAAATTCAGGCAGAAAGTTTAGTTTCTTATTTTAATTGACAGCATTGAAGTTTTTAGCTTGCTCCTAAACTAATGACAAAGGTGCATAAATACGTAGAAGGCAAATGATTTAGGGATTTAATAAGCAGGGAGATGGGGGTGGATAGAATGCAGGGAGGAAAAGAGCACCAGAAGCATTGTAATAGAGAAGACCATGACAAGGCAGTGTTCACGGTATGCAGGGATAAGACCTGTCTGATGAAAAGATGGGAATAGCGAGTGAATGGGCAGGATTCTCACATTTTATCTGTAAATTGAACTCTGTGGATTTTACCCAGAAAAGGTAATGGAAACACATACCAAACCCTTCTTATGTTAACTTCTACAATAGTTTTGCTCCTATAGTTGTAAACTTTCCCTTTATAAAATTTGTAATATACATAAAATTATGGCCAGGTTATTAAAAAAATCAATAAAAAACTAAAGCACAAATCTCCAGCGCCAAGATGAAGGGATTGGTACCTGTGTAACTCAAATGTAAGTACAGTAACTGTTGAATTTATTGACTTAAAAAATTCTGAGAATAGTTTATTCATTAATATATCCATTGATCATCTTATTACTTGGAATTTGTCTACATGAGGAATAGATTCCTTGTTCAGTTTTATAACCTCAAGGAAAAGCTATGTATTTATAATAAGTAGCATTGTTCTAAAATTGCATTAATACATTGATAAGAGTGGGTTTTAAATCTAAAAATCACATTATAAATTGCCATGAAAATTTAGTAATAAGCCGTGGCCTTAAATTGCAAGGGGTATTAATGGGTTTGGAGAATCGACCATTCTCCCTTTCTGGCAAGCACTCCCTCCACCAACTGCCTCACATCCAAGTATCAGCTCAAATGTCATGTTCCTGACTAGTTGCTCTCCTCCCCTTTATTCTCTGCTCTTCTTTACACTTCTTGACACAATTTGTAGTAGTCGTATAATGTATACGTGTATGTGTGTGTTTTAGAAATCTATTTCACTTCCCACAAGGCAGGCTCCATGGAGACAGGGCTCATATACCTTTGATCCACTTTTAAGGGAAAACACAGATGAGGCAGCCAATAGATGTATAGAGCCTGATTAAACCAGTATTCTCTGGATCATTAACATTTGGTGCAAAGTCAGTATGATGTTATTTTGCAAGGAAAATAAGAGCAGAAATATTATATTTTGTAAAATTAAGACTTAAAGATAGTCTTGATTTTATGGTGAGTTTTATGTAGAAATCTGTTTGTCCTGTCTTCCTTGATAGCTTTTAGTTTAATTTCATCCAAGATTGCTGGGAATTGATGTCTATAGATATGCGGTATTGTGTTATTTGCTTACTTTGCTTTTCTTTCCTTCTTTCTTTTTTTTTTTGAGATGGAGTCTTGCTCTTGTTTCTCAGGCTGGAGTGCAGTGGCACGATCTTGGCTTACTGCAGCCTCTGCCTCCCGGGTTCAAGCAATTCTCCTGCCTCAGCCTCCCGAGTAGCTGGGACTACAGGCGTGCGAGACCACTCCTAGCTAATTTTTGTATTTTTAGTAGAGACGGGGTTTCACCATGTTGGCCAGGCTGGGTCTCGAACTCCTGACCTCAGGTAATCCACGCACCTTGGCCTCCCAAAGCGCTGGGATTACAAGCGTGAGCCGCTGTGCCCGGCCTACTTTTCATTTTCAATGATAATTAAGGTACACTTATCAAACTGTTTCTTTGCTAAAATGTGTTTGTGTGGCTATGATTGAAACACCTTCATTCAGGGTCTGCTTTTTGTGCCTTCGCTGGCTTTTTGCGGGTCTGAGCCACAGGTGATGTCAGTGTAAAGTTCTGGGTTTGCATGTTAGACGTCACACATATCCAGGTGTAGTTATGAGGATCTGGATCCTCATGGGAAGATACGCAGATGTAATTTCTCATTTCTGTATATGAGAAGATGCACAGTTGTGAGAATCTACAGTGCTGTCATTGTAAGTTAACAGTACCAGTGTTTTCTCCAAGTGTGAGCCTCTGAAAATCTTGCTAAGTCTCTTACAATTCTTTTAAAAACGTCTTGGAGTTTGATTCTATATACCTATACAGTATTTTTATTTAAAAGGTGATATCTCCATGATGTGATTATTATGCATTGCATGCCCATATCAAAACATCACATGTACCCCATAAATATATACACCTAGTACGTACCCACAAAGATTAAAAATAAAAAAAAATTAATAAAAACAAAGGTGATAAATATTAGGACCACTAACCACACTAGTCATAATGTAAATAAAACCAGTCATGTGGAGTAACTTCATTTGTTTCCAGAATTATTAATGTAGATATAAGGAGCAACATTGTATCGTAAAACCATGGCAAAGTCACTCTAATACCTATTCCTCCCTTTCTCAAATGATCTTAAAACTGAAAGAGTTATGCTTTGTTCTGTGGTTGAATAAAAATTTATAGTCCAGGAGGAGCATTTCCTGGATGTCTCAGAAGATGCAAGCCTGCATGAGGAGGTAGACAGACAGATGTGTGAACTGTAGGTTGAAAATACAGTAGAATGTTGAGTGTGTCTGTATAGTTAGTGAGTGAACATGGTGTGACTCACTTCAACTATTAGGTTATCTTCTTAGTTCATTTTACCTGCATTCCTTACAGAAGAAGTGAGGTTGGGAACAGTTGGGTGTTTGTGTCTGGTCCATGCATTTTTTAAATATAATGCAGTTATTTTACTTTGTGGTTAATGAGGGAAACTTGTGTTTTGTTTCTTAGGCATCTTGAATCAATCACTCACTGTACTGAATGTTCGAACAAGATAAATTTCACAACGAATTGCTTATTATTACATTTAATATAAGTACGGGAATAACAGAGTGATTATTGTTTCGTAGAAATGCATACATGGTCCCTGACTTCTAGTGTTTCAATTTAAGATTGTTTAACCTTACCGTGTCATGGAAATGGTACCTATTTAGTAGAAACCGTACTTCAAGTACCCATATAACGATTCTGCTTTTCACTTTCATTACAGCGTTCGATAAATTGTATGAGATGTTCAACATGTGCAAAACAGGCTTGGTATTAGGTGATTTTGCCTAGCTGTAGGCTAAGGTAATTGTTCCAAGCATGTTTAAGGTAGGCCAGGCTAAGCTATGATGTTTGGTAGGTTAGGTGTATTTGGTGCGTTTTTTTACTTAAAACATTTTTAACTTATGGTGTGTTTATTGAGATGCAGTCCCATCATAAGTTGAGGAAGGGGTGTCTGTACGTTTACTTGGAAAAGCATATGCAAGGTTTAGTAACAAGAAAGGAATTTGCCAGTTTTATTTTTAAATACGCTAGTGTAATTACGCTGGAAACCTCAGAGTTTGCAAAAACAGTGTGATGGGCTGTCTGTGTGCAAAGATCATATAACGTACTTTTGCCATTTAGCTAATACAGTGTTAGTGAATCTGGCTGAGTCAGAAGTGTCATTCCAGTGGAAGGCTGTCAGAGTCCACCATCTTTGTTGAGTGAATATCCTTTAGGTACCACAAACTTAGGAGAGACAGAACCAGTGACTGAAATATGGTAAAAATATAGCAGAAGGGTGAAGAGGGCAAAAGGAATAAGGCTGTATATTTAGGGGAAAACCAGGTAGGGTGAATCATTGCTTTTGTGCCAGCTACTGTGTAAAGTACTGAAGGAAATCTAAATTTATTTCATCCATAATTTTGTTCTTGATTTCAAGACATAAAGTAATAAAAAATCAGTTTTTTGTTTTAAGAGGTCTTTCCAGTTACTTAAAATAAATTTATAAGGTATTGTGAATGTCAGAAAGTAGTTATTATCAAATGAAACCCCAACAGAAAATATTTCCTGTAAACCATCTCAAAATATTTCCCAAATGCTGTATTCCCCACCAAGATTTTCTCTAGCTCTCTCACATGAGTACCAGACATGTGTCCCTGAAGATCATCGTTCTATGCGTGCCTGATTAAAATATATGATGAGAGCCATCCCAAATTGCTTTTTAATAAAGTCTTCTGCAAGGTGGAGCCTTTAGATATATGAATGAATAAAAGTGCATTATTAGAATGTTGCAAGAAAACAAAACATTGTAAAAATTATAACATCAGAAAAATTTATAAGAGAACAAAAAAAATATAAGAGAACAAAACAGCTTACTTTGACCTGTAAGATCAGTACACCTTTTCCTGGCTACAGTAAGTTAAAGGAGGTGTGGCATGTCAGTAGCTAGAGGTTTTTTTTTTATTTTTTTTGTGGTGAACTTATGTTTATATTCTAATTAGTTATAACATGCATTCACGTATTTCTCTATATATGGAGATAGTTCTACCAAATAAGTTGATAATCCTTTTTGGTTATTCTAAGAGTCCTTTAAAAGAGAAAAGCAATTTAGAGTGGATACTGGAGTTGGTTTTCTTGCTGAATAAATTGTGGCGTTGAAAGCAGAGAAAGTTTTAAATTGACGTTAAATAGACCCAGGACATTTCAGAAAATGCAATTCCTGAAATTAAATGTTTGAGCAAATGAAGTATAGGAAATGTTGAGAAAAACTGTGGTACACACCATGCTCTTTATTTGAAATCATTCCCTTAGGAAAATTTATATTTAAATTCTGGGGCCTAACAACTATTTTCTAAATGTGGTAGACATTAAGACATTTGTGGTCTAGGTTTCTAACTGATCATAGATTACAGAAATGCAGAAATGAAAACTGACATTTAAAAATCTTGATATTTTAGTGCGTAATTCTCATTAATAGGATTTATGTTCATGCCTAATTGAATTTGTGATCAATGTACAAATGGAGCTTTTTTTTTTAACTTTTATTTTACCTATGTGAAAATCAAACGTGTTACTTTTAAATGTAAAGATACATGTACTATTTATCTTTTCTTTTGTGACAGATTAAATACAAAGAAAAATTTGAAAATGAAATGAAGGATAAGAAACATCATTACAATCCTCTTGAAAGTGCTTCTTTTAGGCAGAATCAGGTTGCTGCTACATTGGCAAGCAGTGTAAGTTGTAATTCATAGAAAGTTATTTTCAATATCTTTTGATTTTTTTTTTTTTTTTTAGAATCAACTGTGTTGCAATTACCAATACTTAATCAAAATAATGTAGCTTCCAGGCAATTTGTAGTTGAACTGAAGCATATTTTTCTAAAGCTTTTTTCTGAGAAAAAATACGTTATTGTAATTAATTTTTAATGGTTACTGATTACTAATTAGTTAAGTAGGAATAGTATTGCAAATGCAGTTATTATATCTGCTCAAGAGTAGAAATAGATTATAGAATTTTGCAGAGAAGTGGTCTGTATTACCACAAATTAATGGTTAGGACAATAGTTACCTCATGTAATTATGGTGATGAAATTGAGTTTATTGTAAAGTACTGCCTGGTACATGGTAATTTATCATATAAAGAAATTTTTAGAAATTTTACTTGTAGTGGCTTACAGTTTATTTTTTATCCCTTATGTAAATGCTGTGAAATAATACCTTATATGATTTGTTTTCATTCCACGTTTTTAAAAATAAAAATAATTTTACAAGAAAATGATGTCTTCATATCTTGTTAGAATCTTGTTTTATACTCTGTCTTGTTAGAGTAGAAAAGCAGCAACATCAAAAAAATTACTTTGCTGTAGTTGAAAATAATTTAGATTTGCTTTTCAAGTATAAAAATTATTGATCTGTCACTTTGTTAGATAATTTACACCCTTCAACTCCCATTGTCTCTTTGGGCCTTGGTTTATCTTGCTTTAATTAATGTTTATAAGGTATTACTATTTGTATTCAACAACCAGCTTTTGTTTGTTTCTAGCAATTGAAGTGGGTGTTTCTGTCTTTTGTGACCACTGGGAATAGCAGAATGATTTCTCTTTTTTACTTGATTATTCTGCATGTGTGTACAAACATAAAGGAAATAGAGATGAAATGTACTTAAAAGAACCTAGAACATAGTGCTGAAAGCTAAAGGTTTGGAGTCAAAGTGCTTAGATTTAAATCCTGTTTCATCACATATTACTATGTCTTTGTCTTTCTGTGCCTCCGTTTTCTTATCTGTAAAATGGGGCTACTTAAAGTACCTACTTAATAAAGAGGTTATTGTAGAGATTCAATACTTAATACATATAAAGAGTTTTAGAAAAGTGGCACATAGTGTATTTGCTATCAATATTATATTATTACTAGTATTATATTTTCAGACAGTTGCTTTAAAAAAGTCTGTGTCGATAGGAGGGAAAACATTGAATTCCTAAGATCTCCACAAAGCATAATTGAAATACCGTAGTAATTTCTAAAGAATAAAGTGGGCTATTCTCTTTATTTTTTGAAACCAGAGTTACTGTGAAAATTGCTTTATTCTGTTAACATCACCCTTTCTGAATATGTAAACAACAAAAGGAATTATTCAAGTATTTTCAAGCTCATATAGAAATAACTTTTAAAAACTCATTCGGTAGTAAATCAGCACCATCTAGTGGCTCCTTGTAAATTCGTCTGTCAATTTACCAGTAAATAGTACTACTTATATGAAAAATGCAATAATGCAAAAGCATATTTTCTTCTCTTAGATGGTATTTTGTTCCATGTTATTTTCATAGGTGAAATACAAGAAAGACATTCAAAATATGCATGATCCAGTTTCAGATCTCCCAAATTTGTTGTTTTTAGACCATGTTTTGAAAGCCAGCAAAATGCTCAGTGGCGTAAGTGGGTCACCTAATGGCAACGTAGACACCTCATGGCTCCAAGAAGCCACTATGCCTGCAGCGTTCATGTGCTCACCTGCTTCCTTAGAGGGCCTGTGCCTCACTCCTCCCTCAGTAACTAACTCATTGAAAAATAGTTCTCTGCTTGCAGAAATCCCACCAGAGCTGTCACTTTACAAAGGAGGTTCTTGGTAGCTCTCCAGTGTCTGCTGTGTACAACTGTATTTCAAAGTGTTTGCGCAAGCGGTCTTTCTGTTGTTCTTCTTTCCTTTTCATCATCTGTGTTAGATTAAAGCCACTTGAAGTTCAGGCTCTTAGGTCAGGGATATTTTATTTTATGCAGGTCAGACCAGAGTGTCTTGTATTTAGTATGCCTTTAGTAGCATGAAAAATTGTCTTAGTCTAAACTGTATTTTCTCTGAAAATAATTCCTAATGGCATTTATATTACATTGACACACTGCTTTTAGTCTTGTCATAGTTTCCGTGTTCTCAGTCAAGGCAACCAGGAGAGAAGGGCGAGTTCTTCATGTCTTGATGAAAATATTCTGGGCACACTGCCCACGTGGTGAGTCCTGCGGGACTCTCGTTATCCTGGGATGCTGTTTCAACCCATAGTACATGAGGACCTTGACTTCGCGGCTCTCGTAACTGATAACCCTGGGTCACGTGTGGCTCCATTTTGTACTTCTCAGGATGCCCCATGGTGGCAATGAGCTTTTATTTGACCATAAATTATTTTCATGCCTATTTTAATAATCACACTCTCACTCAAAATTATTCATAATTTATTGAATATGTGCTTTGGGCCAGACATAGGTCAGATGCAGAAACATATGTTGGATAAGGCATGAGAAAAAATGAAGAAAGTTGTCTTCGCTTGATGTGCCTGGACTTAAAACTTTACTGGTAAAACTTGGTTTCCAGACAGTTAAATAATGAGATACACCTTCAGGTCATTTTTAGAAATAATCTATACTTGGCTTTAGTGCTTTGAAATGTCATGTTTATTATTTTGTAAGCCTCCTTTCTGGAACGCCACTGCCACTGTCTTCCTTCCTTAATGCTATTATGCAAGCAAGTAATTCATACAGAGTTTTCTAAAGTTTATTTTTGACTGGGCATGGTGGCTCATGCTTGTAATCCCAGCACTTTGGGAGGCCGAGGTGGGTGGATCACTTGAGGTCAGAATTTCAAGACTAGCCAGGTCAACACAGTGAAACCCCATCTCTACTAAAAATACAAAAATTAACTGGGCGTGATGGTGGCTGTCTGTAACCCCAGCTACTCAGGAGGCTGAGACAGGAGAATTACTTGAACCTGGGAGGTTTCAGTGAGCTGAGATGGCACCATTGTGCTCCAGCCTAGGCAAGAGAAAGACTCTGTCTCAAAAAAATAAAATAAAGTAAAATAACAATTATAAATAAAATAAGTATAAATTTATTTTTTTCCTTAATGATTGGTCCTTGGATGAAAAGCAGTACATTAGTGTTTCCAGGCTGTTGAACAGGGAATGGAGGCTAGAAGACTATTTGGTGGGCCCAGAATTGGCACCCAGTTCCAGGACATTTACATCATGTTGGCTTGCACTTCAGTGTTTATTCCCACACCTCTTTATACATTCCTCTATTTTTTGTCTCTGTTTGTCTTTTTTCACCATGCTCCTAAAATTGATATATTTCTATTCCCTGAGCCCCCTGCTTTCTTCACATTCATTCTCTGACATCCAGTTTTGATCATGGCAGTGGCATTTGCCCCTGACCTTTCTCTAGCCATACTTAGCTTAAATTTCCTAGGGACATGGGGATTCATGTGCAAATAAGCCAATAAAAAGATCATAGTGGTAATTTAAACATTTGGTGACTGGAAAAAGCATGCCACTCCTATGCAATATTTCTTTTCAAGAACGTTGACCTTTATTTTATAATAATGGTGGAAAAAAATCACAGTCTAATATAAATTGTTTCTATCATCTCTTCAACAGAGAAACCTCAGAAAGTCATATGTTAGACGTATTTGATATATCATTTATAACGTTTAGATCTTCATTTAGGTGGTGCTTTTGCCTAGATTACAGATTTCTTTTTCTCCTCCCGGTACACAAATTGTGATTGAATGAGTACGGCATGGGAGAGAAAGTTTAAGACTTAAAAGTGTGTTCCTTTGACGTCTACTTACAAAGTTGTATACATTGTATAAATAAGCATACATTGTATAAAGTTGTATACATTGTATAAACATGTATACACTGTATAAAGTTGAATACATTGTATAAAGTTGTATACATTGTATAAAGTTATATACATTGTATAAACATATACATTGTATAAAGTTGTATACATTTGCTCAAATTTATATATTAGAATGGCCTCCTTTATCTAGTACTTGTGAAGAAACAAAGAATAGCCTACTTTAAAATTTTAATGTAAAAAATTGGAATTTTGTCTGTTTATAAAGACAACTGACTTTATTGAAAGATTGAATAAGATTGCCCAATACAGAGGTATTCTGCCAGAATTCTCCATTTGACATGAGTAGCTGTTGTTTTAAAGACCCCCAGATGTCTTTAGCAACATCAGAATTACTTTTATTTTTACTAGAACTCTATAGAGTGGTATGAGTGCCTTAGTTAGTGAGTGAAACCATTCCAATTAAAGTTTTGGGAAACATTTTCCCCTGGAAAATGGACCTTCGTAGTATTCAATTTCTTTTATAACTTTACGTAAATTAAAAAATACATATTTTGTGTTACTCTGTATCTCCCACTAGGAGGCAACAGAGACTGTTACATAAGGAAAGACATGTATTCCAAGTTCTTTTGCAGATCTTAATTCAAATGAGTCTTCCTTGTTTTTTATTTTGTTTTTCTCTTAAATCGGAGTTTTAAAAATTCTTTGTAACTAAAATGGATAATTGTGTTGGGAACAATATTTACTGAATTTTTCAGCATATAGTCATTATTTTATACGTAATAATATCCCAGTCTTTATTTGCTGTGGATTTTAACTCAGTAATGGACTATGTTGTAGCTGCTGGACTATGTTACATTCATGATTATTTTATAAATACATGTTTCAAAATAACTTTAATCAAATTATAAAATCTCTAAGTATATTATTATCTTTCTTTCCATATTATCTTTTTTAAAAATACTGGTTAAAAATAAAGGCTTTTTAAAAAAAGATTAGAGAAACCAACATTTTTAATTTGTTTCCCTCAATCAAGATGTACTTTGTGGGCTGGGTGCGGTAGCTCATGCCTGTAATCCCAGCATTTTGGGAGGCTAAGGCAGGAGGATGGCTTGAGGCCATGAGTTTGAGACCAGTGTGGGCAACATAGTGGGACCCCAGCTCTACAAAAAAATAAAGAAATTAGCTGGGTATGGTGACATGCATCTAAACCCCAGCTACTTGGGAGGCTGAGATGGGAAGACTGCTTGAGCCCAGGAGGTCAAGGCTGCAGTGACCCATGATCACTCCACTGCACTCCAGCCTGGGTGACAGAGCAAGACCTTGTCCAAGAAAAAAGTACTATGTGAACATTTTCATGACCTTCCTTGGGCTTTCCTCCCTCATTTTATTCTGGTTAGTGTCTAGGAGAACATACATCGCAGCTCCCTAGTTAACTGGAAGCACTTGAGGCCAGACTCTCTCTGGGGACTATTTGCTTTGTCCCACATGAAAGAGCAGCTCTCGTGTGGCAGGCCACTTGGACATCTGTTCCATTCCTAGCACTGGGCTTTCTTCCTCTTTCATTCTGAAATCCCTGGAGGATCCCCTAAGACTGAAATGTAAGTTTCCTTATGGCCAGCCCTTTTCTGCTCCCTTTCAAGTACTGTTTTTGTATCCCTCCACTCTAGTGCCATTTTTACTTATAGGCATTGCCTAATAAGGAACTGTCTTTAGCTTCTTAAGTCTCTGTAGTCTTGAGTCTTTAAGAGTTACCATATACTTCTAAAGGTCTTTTCCAAATAAGGCAAAATAACTAAGCATCCAATCTCCAATGATAGAAATCATGAAATATTTTTAAAATTTTCTAATTTATAACTGTGATTGATACATAATGGTTGTATATATTTATGGGGTAAATGTAATGTTCTGATACAGGCATACAGTGTGTAATGATCAAATCAGGATAATTGAGGTATCCATCAGATCATGCATTTCTCATTTCTTTCTGTTAGGGATATTTCAGTTCTACTCTTAGTTATTTTAAAGTGTATAATAAATTATTGTTAACGATGGTCACCCTGTTGTGCCATTGAATACTAGATCTTTTTCTATCTGTCTGTTTTTTGCACTCCTTAACCATCTCTGCTTTATCCCCCTCTCCCCACCACTCCTCCAGCCTCTGGTAACCATCATTCTCTCTCTCCATAAGCTCAGCCTCTCAAGTAGCTGGGCCTGTAGGTGCACATCACCATGCCCACCTAATTTCTTTATTTTTTGTAGAGCTGTGATCTCACTCTTTTAGCTCCCACATATGAGTGAGAACATGTGAAATTTGTTTTTCTGTGCCTGGCTTATTTCACTTAACGTAATGACCTCCAGTTCTATTCATGCTGTTGCAAATGGCAGGATCTCATTCATTTTTGTGGCTAAATAGTATTCCACTGTGGATATGTACCACATTTTCTTTATTCATTCATCCATTGATGGACACTTAGGTTGCTAATGTAACAATGTTTGTCATATTGCTACCTGTTACATTTAGCATCTTTCATTGGCCAGACTTGGCATCCCCTGTTCAATTTAGTCTCTTCCAAATTCAATGTTTTGTCTGTATGTCTAAATAGTAGCCTTCATTCAATTTCTTCACCTTAATATTTCAACTGACTATTCCCAGATTTCTCAGTTTTTCTTCCAGGCACCTTTGACCCTTTCCTTTTAAGAAAATTAGTTGAATTATTTCTCTTACATTTTCTTTGTGACCCTCAATCTTCTTCATGATGGAGTCTTTTTTTATAGGACTTTTTTATTCCTTGCCTCTCGGTTTCTTTTCTGCTCTTCCTTTTGCTTTTCTTTCTTTCTCTTCTGTTGAACAAACATATTCCTGTCCTAAGATAAGAGCAAGACAAATTGTCTTTATTTTGCCCCACTTTACCTATTTACCCGAGTCCCAGCACTAGCTTTCTGTTGCCACTCCCTGGTGTTGTGAATATCCCTTACGTTACGTTTGCGATTAACTGCCCTCTGTCTCTCTGTGTGTTTCATGTGCTGACCTAGAGCAGATCTGTCTTGGATTGTCTGTGTATCTCCATGTCAGAAACCTCCTACCTGCTAGTCAACTGCAGATGGGGTCTTGGCAGCAGCTTTGCAGCTCTTGGTGGCTTGTATTGTGCAGTTCGCATTTCTAAGTATTGATTGCTCTAATCAGTCTCTTTGATTCTAAATTTATTTTCATGTTTTGTATTTTAGCGAGAATATAAAAAACTCTTTGAGGAAAACAAAGGAATGTATCATTTTGATGCCGATGCTGTGGAACACCTGCACCATAAAGGCAATGCCATCCTCCAAAGTCAGGTATGTACTTGCTGGGCACCCACCCTCCCTGCCAGGAACCCATAACCATCCTGAGGCCCACCTACTACTGCCATGCATCTTAACTGAGAACGTACAGCTGCAGAAAAGAATAAATCCTGAGAAAACAGCCTGGCCAACACAGCGAAACTTTGTCTCTACTAAAAATACAAAAATTAGCTGGGCGTGCTGGGCACCTGTAATCCCACTACTCAGGAGGCTGAGGCAGGAGAATTGCTTGAACCCGGGAGTTGGAGGTTGCAGTGAGCTGAGATTGTGCCATTGCACTCCAGCCTGGGTGACAGAGCTAGACTCCATCTCAAAAACAAAAACGAAACAAAACAAAAAAACCAAAACAAACAAACAAAATGTTACTTTTGAAAATCTCAAACACCATTTGCTGTATATGTTTTGGGGTCAGGGGAATCTTGACCCATATTTCAATCTAAAGGCGTTTTATAAAACAACGTTACTTCACATAATTAAAAAGTTACAAGATAGAAATTAATTAAACTGTGGTCAAACCACATGATGATTTAAATTTTTCTAGTGTCCTGATTTGTCATTTTTAGTGGTAACATTAATTTTCTAGGTGCAAGGTTAATTATAATTTTTTATTTCAATTATAAGTGTTACTAAAAACGTAATACTAGTTTATTCTAGATTAATTTTTTTAATATGAAATTCTAGGTAACCCCTGAATAAGCTTTAAAAAATATTCTCTAGCATATTTTAAAGTTATCTATTTTTTTTTTAATTCTGAGCTTAAATAGTTGCAAAGATGTCAGTTCCAACATCTGTTAAGATAAAATTTTATATCACTCTTTTAAATGTATTCTGTGGAATGCAAAGTCCATAATAATTTGATACTCATCTTCATTGGTTTTAAAAATACACGAACAGGCTGGGCCCAGTGGCTCACGCCTGTAATCCCAGCACTTTGGGAGACCGAGGTGGGCGGATCACGAGATCAGGAGTTCGAGACCAGCCTGGCCAGCATGGCAAAATCCTATCTGTACTAAAAATATAGAAATTAGCCGGGCGTGGTGGTACACACTGTAATCTCAGCTACTTGGGAGGCTGAGGCAGGAGAATTGCTTGAACCTGGGAGGCAGAGGTTGCCATGAACTGAGTCTATGCCATTGCACTGTAGTCTGGTGACAGACTGAGACTCTGTCTCAAATTAAAAAAAAAACAAAAAAACAAATATATGTATATATGTGTGTGTGTGTGTGCGTATACACACACACGTATATTTCTTATTTTCATTTATTTCACAAAACTTTATCCTAATGGTGTATGCTACTGTACTTCCTGATACTTTTATTGATCACTCTGTCATACTCTTTGCAACGAAATTATGCCTACAAATAGGTATTTTAAAGTATGTCCTATTTCCTATTCCATAAAGTTATAAGTTTGAAAATTTTTCTTGGATTGAATTATCATTAACATTATCACTATTACAATACAACTTAAGAAATAATTTCATAATTATTAGACATATAAATTTTAACATTTCTGAATGAAGTATGATAAAAACTTTTCTATGAGTTTAATTTTAAAAAGTATATTGCTTAAAAAGACAGCCACTCTGATGGCTTACATATTTTTTTTTAATGGAAGATTAAAAAATATCGCTCATTTTATAAACTGAAGATGAGGACTGACTCTAATTGAAATAACTCATAATATATTAAATATTGCCTAGTGAAATTGAAATAAATCATGTAAAGGTCTGTATGAGTGTTTTACTCAGTGTCTATGAAAAAATTCAGCAGCACTGGAGGGCATCATCCTCTCTTTGACAGAAAAATAGAGAATCGTACCCATATTTTCTTTCTTGTTTTTGATTTACCAATAGACATCAATGTGATCTCAGGGATCTCCCTCTGTCTCACACCTACTACCTATATGTGTATGCCATTTGCATATACATAAATAATCCCATATATATGATACATATCTATATATTCCAGCTATTTGAAAAAATACTTTATACAGGTTCTAGAACTGTATTAGTTGTTCTAAGTTACTTTTATCCCTTAAGAAATTTTATATTATGTTTACTTTCCTTGTATGTCATTAACTAAAGGGAACCCAGTGATCAACCTAAATGGCCAGAATAATATGATTTTAGAAAACAAGATGATTAGTTTTAAACATATTTTTTTTACTTTGCTCTGTTTGCATAAGGGCTTTTGATTTTTATATGCTTTTCTTTTTCCAATGAAGGTTAAATACAAAGAAGAATATGAGAAAAATAAGGGAAAGCCAATGCTTGAATTTGTTGAGACACCATCATATCAAGCTTCAAAGGAGGCTCAAAAGATGCAAAGTGAAGTAGGCCAATTGGTTTGTTAATAATTGTTTAATGTAAATTTGATGTTTTGCCATTTGAAAGAACTTAGAATGTTCAATGGGTCTAAAAGAAAGAGCGCTGCTCTGGGCAGATTCAAGGACCTGCTTTCTCAGACCTAGCCACCCACTGCCTGGGATCTTGTCTAGGTCATTGTTTTTTTTCTGGTTCTTAGTTTTTCTCATTGGTGAATATGGATCTCAAGCCAGATGAGCTTTTATACTCCCCATCAGTTCTAATATGCTATGATTATATAACTGACACTTTCAGATATTAATGTTTTTACCTTTTGCCTTTCAGATGTTAATGTAAAACTATGGTGAGTTCATAAAAATTAAAAACAAAAGGCTGGTTGCTTTTTTTTTTTTTAACCTGTTTTTGTTTTTGTTTTGTTTTGTTTTTGCAATGAAAATAGAACTAACATTTTAAAAATACTCCATGCTAGGTAATATGCTAAGAGTCTTTTATATGTCTGCTCATTTAATCATCAAAGTAATGATGCTAGAAGGTATTCTCTATAGTTTAAGAATATCTACTGAAATTGTCTTAAATGAAATTCTGTATCCAGTAAATGTTAATGTTTTAGAACCTGGTCAAAATTATAATGATTCCCTTTTTCTCTGTCATTTTATGTTTTGGTCCATTTTGTGTGTCTATAACAGAATACCACAGACTAGGCAACTCATACAAGAACAGAGATTAATTTTTTTCAGTTCTGGAGGCTGGGAAGTGCAAAATCCATGGGTCCACATCTGGCAAAGGTCTTCTTGCTGCATCATCCCATGGCAGAAGGTGGAAGACAGAGAGTGCTTGCACATGTCTTGGAGGAGGGGATGGGAAACTCATCCTTTTTTCAGGAACCCAACCCCATGATATCAAACCATTCCCATGATATCAGCATCAATCCATTCGTGAGGCAGAACCCTTATGGCCTAATTACCTCTTAGAGTTCTCACCTCCCAATACTGTTGCATTGGGGATTAAGTTTTCAACACATAGACCTTGGAGGGGGGACACATTCAAAGCATAGCAACATATTTGATTGATTCTTTTTTTCAATAAACAGTTAAGATTTTTTTCTTTTTATCTACTTTGTTCTCAACCTAAGATTATGCTAAGTCACATCTAGATATTCCCCATACTTCTTTTTTTCTCTGTTCCAGTGAGACTTATTTGTGTGTATGTCTGTGTGTGTGTGTGTGTGTGTGTGTGTGTGTGTGTGTGTGTGTGTGTTTTCCTTCCTAACTTTTCAGGATCAGACACACAAGGTTTTGCCTGTAGCCCATATCAAAGTTCTGTGGGTGCAGCTGGGTCCTTATTGCAAAGGGACAAAAATAGTGGATGCTTGTCTCAGTCCAATACAACTTTGATGCTTCATGCTCACTAAATAAGATCCTTTCTGTTGCCTAATAACAACATCAGAACAGGCAGAAATGATAACTTGTGGACAAAAAACTCTCATAGAAATTTTGTAAACATTGCTAGTACTAATTGTTGAAATGTTATAATTCATTTTCTTGGGAAAAAGGCACTCAGATATTACCATGGTTTATTAAATAGACAAAGTTGCTTAATTTCTTCTTCAAGCAGAAAGGAAAAAGAATTACCTGGATTTTTCATGTCTTATTCAGTGGTCCCCCAATCTTTTTGGCACCAGGGACTGGTTTCATGGAAGACAATTTTTCCATGGACTGAGGAGTGGTGGTGGTGGGGGGGGTTGGTTTCGCAATGAAACTGTTCCACTTCAGATCATCAGGCTTTAGTTAGATTCTCATAAGGAGTGCATAACGTAGATCCCTCGCATGCACAGTTCATAATAGGGTTTGCACTCCTATGAGAATCTAATGCCACCACTGATCTGACAGGAGGCAGAACTCAGGCAGGAATGCTCCCTTACCCTCCCTCACCTCCTGCTGTGAGACCAGGTTGCTAACTGGCCATGGTTGCTACTGGTCCATGGTCTAGGGATTGGGGACACCTGTCTTATTTCCTTTAGGCTAATCAGGAGGAATCTGACAAAGAAACATCAAGTAACCATTTTGACTAAATGAGTTATTTGTTTCAAGTAAATTGATACACTGGTGAATTTGGTCAAAGTTCAGAAGCCCTATAAAAATTTACGTTTTACCAAATAAATTTCTCTGGAGTACCTTTTCTTCCTTTAGATAATAGTGTGTAAACACTTTATAAAGTATATGAAGTGTTTTATATGCTCTTTTCATTGCTTTTCTATCTTTCACTGCAGCAGTACTTTTTGGGTGGAGTAGAACCACCCAACAAATGTCCCCATTTTGTAGAAATAACATGGCCGTTGTCACTGACCCACAGTCCAGAGAAAGGTTTCTACTCTCAGGAGCTGTCATGGTGCTTTTGCTTAGTGGGTCTTCTGAAAGGTTAACCCATTTCCCATTTAGAAAAAAAACAAAAATGTGCAGTTTGCTGCCAGCACTGATTTAATTTTACATAAACACGCTCTTTGAGGCTGAAGCAAATTGGACTTTTTTTTTTTTTTTTTTTTTTTTTTGAGATGGAATCTCACTCTTACTCAGGCTGAAGTATAGTGGTGTGATCTTGGCTCATTGCAACCTCCGCATCCCAGGTTCAAGCAATTCTCCTGCCTCAACTTCCTGAGTGGCTGGGATTACAGGGAGCTGTGACCACACCCAGCTAATTTTTGTATTTTTAGTAGAGACGGGGTTTCACTGTGTTGGTCAGCCTGATCTCGAACTCTTGACCTCATGATCTGCCTACCTCAGCCTCCTAAAGTGCTGGGATTACAAGTGTGAGCCACTGCGCCTGGCTGGACCTGATTTTCAATGTGAAAAAATAAAATATAAAAACTGTTCTTGGAGTTACTTCTAAACAGAACTTGTCTCTAATCCTAGTGTAACAGACATGTTTATGATGTTACATTAGGATTAGAGACAAGAGTATTCTTGAGGCAAAAGGGAAATGGGTTAAGACAATAAGTTGTTACATAAATTTCCACTGAAAAACACGGGTCAAAAATCACTTTTCTTTTCTGAGAACGTTTCTGGCAGCATCAGCATTTCAGGCTGAGCCTCCTCTTCCAGTTCCCTCCTCTGCCCCTTTCCCTTTACCTCCTCCCTTCCTCTTTGATCCTCAGCCCTAGAAACATTCATGCTGAGCACCCTTTTATCATTCTGGTCCCAGTTTCTTAACTTTGTTTTTTCTACTGTGGATAACTTTCCTTTCACTGATAAATCCTGAAACTTATAATTCATGATTAGTATAATTTATTACCATGTTTCTGTAGTAGAAATTACAGTAATTTATGCTTTGGGATTTTAGGTAGTCTCTCTTTTCTTCACCTAACTTTTCTCACTCTTGCCAACTGAGACATGTTTTCCCTGACATGCATTCTTTTTAATTATAGTAACTGACTATTAGGTTTTTCAGGCTCAACAATCATTTCTTGAGGGGAGTGAAATCTTCCAATAGAAAGTATCTTTGGACCCAATTTATATGCTAAAGGCTAGAAAAATAAAGTAGCTAAAAATCTTAGACAAAGTTTGATGTAAAAAAAAAAAGTGTCTTATTATAGGACCGATGAAGTAGATACAAAGAGAATTATCTGTGTTAGAGATGTTTTTTATTTCCAAGAGGTAGGCTTGACTGCAGGTTTCTTAAGAAGCCTCTTACAGGTAAACTTAAGTATTTACCATCTCAGGAAAAGCCACTGATATCTTTGCTATGGCCTATAATTAAGTTTATATGCTTTCTTCCAGTGCTAGATATAGGTTTAATCTGTGTATTTTCTGGAAGAAATTTTTAAATCTGGCTTTGAAAAGTTCTTTGACTTATTTCACCATATAACTTTCTTCAAAAAGCATACCAAAGGTGTGTGCGTTTTCCTAGCTATATATTTTGGCCATTTCTAGTCATAATCAACCTCCCTTAATGATTTACTTCAGTAAAATAACTTTTTTTCTTTTTCCCAGAAGGGCTTTTTGAAGTGAAATAGCTGATGTAAATGAAGGCATGAATGCATACACATATTTCTATTTCACCATTTAAAGAGTCCTTTTTAGCCTGGAGGTGCCCTAGATTCAGCCTTGTAACTATTATCTCTACTAATTCCACATAAGGAAGAGAAAAGTTTCTAGTCATTGTTTTTGGTCATTGTATCTTTAGTTCATTAGGTCAGAATGTTCTCAGTGCAACTGCTTATTTAGCTTTTTTAGACTTTCAGGAATATCCCTTGTTTCTCTACTTGTGGCTATATCCACATCATTTGTTAGATTACTGTATGGAACACGTGCTAAGTGAGGAGACAGCATGCTTCTCTTATTTTCCTGCATGGTTTAGAGACATTCTTTAGTTATCCAATTATCTATCTCTGTAATGAATAAATAATGGATCTAGAAATAGCTTCTCATTTGGCATGAATAATAATTTCATGCAGAATTTATTTTTATCATTTTGGGGATGCAATTTGAACAAAATATTTGGCTGGTAAAATCTGGACCCTTGTTTAGTAGCTATTTCAGGTGGATGGATATTTTTGTTATTTAGAGAGGCTGTCTTTATAGTCGCAAAGCATACGTTATCACTGATTTTTCAAATGTGTAGTTCAAATATAAGAATTTAGAGAATCATAGCCAGAGTGGTAGAGTGTGTTAAAGGGGCTTGTGGTGATCTGACTCTAACTCCCCCCCACCCCCAATGCCCATGACAATCACCAGTGCATCCACCTTTCAGTTCCTTTTGTGAACTCTCACCTTAAAGACGAGTTTGGTTATCAGGTTCAAGGTAAGATTCTCCTCACAGCACAACTTCATTCATATCAAACACCATAGATGATAGAGAAATATTCTCAACTCCAAAATCATTAAAGGGAAGCCCCCCTCTCTAACCCTCAAGCATCATTGCATTTTAGAAGTGATATTTCCTGAATTTACAAAAGTCTGATGAAGAAGGATGATGGGGACATGAACATTAATGCTGCTTGGGTTTGATGGTGGTTTGAATGGCTTCCATGCCACCAGATTCTCCCCCAGTCAATAGATCTACTCACCTTGGAGTAAACCAGTTGAGGGATCCAGTCGAATAGCCAATCTTGTTGGTTCTGCTCTGAAAAATGGGCTGATGTTAATCCCAGATTAGTAAGATGTTAGGAGGCCTCACTCAGAATGATTTACCAGAGGAAGAGGCTACTTAATAATTCTCCTTTGTTTGGTGAAATTCTAAAATTTATGATGAAGTTGAACTTCCCTGTTGATAGGATGACCCTTAGGTGGTAGAACTACCTAAGAAAACATCATTTTTGTTCTGGGAACTCTTGTTCAAATCTCTTTTCAATGGTCACTGATATTTCCTAACTTTAAAATATTGTGGTCTTATTTAACAGAAAGTTTATAAAGAGGATTTTGAGAAGGAGATTAAAGGAAGATCATCGCTGGATTTAGACAAGACTCCAGAATATTTACATGTAAAGTACATCACCAGCCTTCTGAGGGAGGTATGATCTTGACATTTACTATGAAATACCACAAAAAAAGCAAAGAAATAACCCAGGAAATATTTACCTAATTCTCTACTATTTCAGTGTTTGAGATATTAAGGCATTACTCTTTTTTTCACTTTGACTTCACTAATAAAGTTTTGCATTTTCATTAAAAACAGGAAAGTGTGTGTTAACATTTCTAATTAAAGTTGTGAGAAGAATTTATCCAGATTTCCTGGGAAAACTTGAAAAACATCTTGGTTTTGTGTTTTAGTTGTAGCTCAGAGCTCTATAAATAGTTTTATAGCAGTTTTTAAAAAGATGTTTTGAATATGGGTGGAGAGAACTCGATTATTTCAAATTGAGTTACTATGAAAACATTTTAGAACCAACTTTTCCTGTTGCTCTCCTGCAGCATTCTCAAGACATTTGATATCAGAAATGAGATGCTTTCATGTGAAGGTTTAGATAAAGGCATATTACTTATAAGTAGTTCGTGTTCTAAGTAGGGAAAAATAATATATTTAGCATAAAGAACAGAGGAACTCATGTCCATTTTTCTTTTATTCTCTGCAAAAATTTCCCCAAAAAGGTAATGGTACATTTTTGCTCACAAGTAATATATTAATTTTTTTTTTAAATTAAGGCCTTAAAATTAAAAATATCATGTCCATAGTCCAACCTTTTAAAAGCTAATCTTTTTGTTTTTAAATGACCGAAAAGTAGCTCATAGCTCTTCCAAATCTGCTTAAGTACATACTCTTTATATTAAGGGACGTGTTCCCTAAGTAGAAATGTTGTATATGATGTAATATACATACTACCATAATATAATATATATTATGTAATATATATTGCATATGTGTATACATACATGAAATTTCATTTCATTTTGAATTTTCGAACTGAGGAAACTATTCCTGAAGGAAATGTCTTAGACCAGTGAAATAAATTTGAGATTAATTACCTAAAGGAGCACATCATCATGAAGTTCTTTAATAAGCAAATGCTAACTGGCCGTAAAGTTTAATTGGTTTTAGAAATTTAATGTGATTCAGTGTTGTAATATATGTTGTGGTGAAATAGACATGTAATTTCCATAAGAGTTACCTTACTACACTATCTTTTCTCACTTCTAGTTCCTAATAAAAAATTTTGAAGTTGAAGGCTAAGCAAATGGCAACTTCCTAGAGAGGAGAGCTGTGGGTATTAGAGGCTAGGAAGTGGCAGTGGGAGAGAATGAGGAGAGGTCAATTAATGGATACAAAGGAATGAGCTCTGGTGTTCTGTAGCACTGTAAGGTGAATATGGTTAACTGTAATTGTGTATTTTTAATAAGCTGGAAGAGGGGGATTTTGAGTGTTCACAACACTAAGGAATGATACATGTTTGAGGTGAGGGATACACCAGTTACCCTGATTGGATCATTGTATGTCGTGTACACATATTAAAATATCACTCTGTATCCCATAAATATGTACAATTTTTATGTGTCAGTTAAAGGGAGGAAAAAAAAAAGAAATAGTTGGTGGTAAGGCTTTTCAGGAGAAGAAAGTTTAATAATTTTTACAACAATTTCAAATAATGGCAACTTCCTACTAATTGTCTTCCATTTAAAAATACACACTATTATTTATGTTAAGTTTTTAAAGGGGAGTCTTTTTTTTATCACTTATGTACAAGTGGCAATGTGAGGTCTATTTTGAGATTCGTAAATGACTTTACTACGTGTCATTGCCTTTTTCTTTTATTTCCCTTTTGGAGTGAGTCTTATTTTAAATGTATTAATTCAGAACACATGCATCAGGGTAGAAAAAGGCTCAGACCACCATATTGTATTGGTCTGTTCAGGCTGCTACAACCAAATACCGTAGACTGACTGAGTGGCTCAACCAGCAGACTTTTCCCAAAGTTCTGGAGGCTGGGAAGTCCAAGATCAAGGTGCCGGCAGATTTGGTTCTTGGTGAGGGCCCTCTTCCCAGCTTGCAGACAGACACCTTCATGTTGTGACTTCAGTAGAGGGAGAGAACACTGGTCTTCTTCCTCCTTCCTTTAGAAACCTTAATCTTATCAAGAGAGTCTGACTTTCACAATCCCATCTAACCCTAATCACCTCCCAAAGGCCCTACTTTCAATTACGGTCACACTGGGGGCTAGGGCTTCAACATAGGGATTTTGGTGGGAGAGAAACATTTAGTCCGTAACAACTATGATGCCAGGTGAAATAAGCCAGGTGCAGAAAGACAAATCCTGCATATTCTCACTTTTAAGTGTAATCTAAAACACTTGAACTCTTAGAAGCAGAAAGTAGAATGGTGGTTATAGAGACTGGAGGGTGGGAGGAATGGGAAGGTGATAGTTAAAGAGATCAGAATCTGTAGATTCGAGAAATACCTTTTTTTTTTGAGATCTAGTACACATTGTGGTGAAGATAATAATAATAGTATATGGTGTATTTCAAAATTGCTGAGAGAGTAAATTTCAAATGTTCTCACCGCCAAGGTAAATATTTGGGGTAATGGATATATTACTTAGATTGATTTAATTGTTCCATATTGTATTCATAAATTATGACATAATTTTATACCCATAAATATATACAATAATAAATTGTCAATTTACAATAAGAATTTAAAAATATATAAAAAATTAACTTAAAAATATAGCCTGTCTAATGTGAAAAATAAAAAGGACTTTTGGCAACTTGATGAAATTATTACTTCCCTTTCTAAGTGTAAGCATTTAGCTTCAAATGAACTTTGCATTTTTTACTCTATGGTTTTTACATTGCCATTGCCATTTAGAGTGTTCAAAGTATCATTTTATACTTCATTTCCTTTGATTCCCCCCATTGCCCTTTGACATTAGTAGAACAAGTATTTTTATTTTCATTTCACCAGGGTGGAAATCAAGGTTAAGTTACTTAAAAGTCCTCCTGAAGGTCACACTACCAAATAAGTGAAAGAGCTCTGACTTTCACCTTGGTCATTGACTCAGATCATTCCAAAATTATAAACATCCCATTCCAATGTCTAGTAAGCTATTAGTAGAGTAGAGGACAGGCTAATTTAATTATACTGGATGAAGGGAAAGTAACATGAAATGAACCCTAGTATTAACTGGAACCTGATTTCCTATCATTAAGGAAGTTTCATCTTTCATCTGGCAAGTTAATCATAAATGCAATTTAGTTGAATGAATAAGATCTTTATGATTTTCAATGCAATTAAGTAAGAAAATAAGCAACTCATTGGCAAAGAAAAGTAAGTTGTATGTATTTGTAGAAGGCATTTGGAGCTACTTAAAAATGTATTCAAATAGGTGAAATTCAAACTATTATTAATTTGTAGAAAATGTTTTGGTTTTACAACTCTTTAAATTGCATGGAGACAGCCTTCCAAAAGCAAAGCCAATAGAGAAGATAACAGAACCTAGAGATGAAGGAAGGGAGACATCATGTGAATTCCAACTTGACAATAACTCAGTCTTTGGATTTTCTATTCCATGAACGAATGCATCTCCTTTGTTGCCTACCCTAGTTTGAGTTGAGTTGCTGTCATTTGCAACCTAAGAGTCACCATCGCTATCATCATCATAATCATTATCATGTTGAGCCGTAGATTCCATAATTTATGTAGATTTCATCATCTCTGAATGATTCCATTCATCATCATGAATATTCAGCCCCAGATTCCATCAGAGATAGTAAAGGGGGCCTTGAAATGTTCTGAGGCTTATAGAAGGATAAAGGAAATACCTCAGGTAATTGTGATGGATAGTGCTTGAAGTATCTGCTTAAGACCACCTTCTATCAGGCTGTGGTGACTCCTAATAGCTTACTAGACATTGAAATGGGCTGCTTACAATTTGGAATGATCTGAATCAAATCATAGTGGTTTCTGCTCACTTTTTAAACTTTTTAGAAAAACTGGCTAACATCAGTCCTTTTAATTTTATAGTTTTCCATTATTTTTCAACTATGTTCTTTTTTGGTAATTCATGTTTTACAGACAGCTTTCAAAAATACTTTAATTAATGGGGAACATGTGTTCTTAAGATCTTCCTCACCACTGAAAGAGAAGATATCTTTTTAACAAATCTATGGTACCAAAATATATTGAAAAAAAGTATGAAAAGGAAAAGGCTAAAAATATTGGAAGCTACTCTGAACTTGGTAGAGGGGGAAAATGAAGTGTCAGGAGGAAAAAAGCATGAATACTTAGCAGTCTGAGTCATTCCTTCCTAGTAATATTTTCTCATTTCTGTGATCTCTAGAAAACATGTGGAATAGCACACTGACTAACGTGATTCCTGCTAAGTTTTGAACTATGAAATTCTTGTCTTATAGAAAGAATATAAAAAAGATTTGGAAAATGAAATAAAAGGGAAAGGAATGGAACTTAATTCAGAAGTTCTTGACATCCAAAGAGCAAAGCGAGCCTCTGAAATGGTCAGTGAGGTGAGTATGTTTATTTAACACTTTAGATGAATATGTTTTTAGCTGATTTTCTTACCTGTCAATCTTTTTCAAAGGTTCTGTACATCCACAACTTTTAGATGTAAGTGATTGTATACAGCTGTATCCTTACAGTCTTTTCCTGGGCTATGATTTTTTAAAAAAAATTGATGCTCACAATCCTCTATCTGTGTGATGTGAGAAAAATGACCATTTTCCCATTTTGGAGAAAATCCCTATAATAAACCAAAATAGTTTAGATTTAACTTTATCTTGTAAGCAGATAAAAGGCAGATGATTGGGAAGATGTGTTATTATGGTCCATCAGCCACTGCACGTAGAAAGTTTGCATGCTTTCCTGCTCATAACCCAACTGACTCTCCCAGTCTTGGCCTGGGCTGTGGAATGAATCTTGCTCAGCCTCTTTATCAAGTGAAAGTGGTTTCTGCTCACTTTTCATACACTTTAAAAGGAGAACTGAAATGTCTCTGAAGTGTTTTCAGTCTTATAATCCTTGTATTATGTCATTACTTTGGGTCGTATAATGTCACTGTGCTTTGAAGAGATTTTAGCTGAATTTAGCAGTGAAAGCTTAAAGCCTTCTCCCCATATTTTAATAAACTCTGATGATAATGATAATAGCTATGATGATGGTGATGGTGACTCTTAGGTTGCAAATGACAGAAACTCAACTCAAACTAGGCTAGGCAACAAAGAAGATGCATTCGCTCATGGAATAGAAAATCCAAAGATTGAGTTACTGTCAAGTTGGAATTCACATGAGGTCTCTCTTCCTTCATCTCTTGGTTCTGTTATATTCTCTGTTGGCTTTGCTTTTGGAAGACTGTCTCCATGCAATAAACCCTTTTAATAACAGGATAACTCATATCTGTGGCCAGTAATCCTAGTGGGAAGTGAACATCACTTTTTATAGTTCCAATTAAGTCTTAGGTCTGAATCTCCTTGGATTAATCGCTGTTCTGCACCTAATCATTGTATCTGGGGTTGGAATGTGCTGTAGGGAGTAGAATGTGCTGATCATCCTCTCATGTCACCCATTTGTTGAGGTAGTTTAACAGTGTCTTATATAAAACATTCTAAATTTTTATGTGTTTAAAACATCACCATAATCTCGGCTATATTCACGATCTTTAAATAAAGGGAACATTTAAAAGGCACTTTAGTAGAATTAAAAATATATGTGGGGGAGTAGGGAGGTGATGGAAATCAATCCTTCCCAAGGGTATGGATTGAGAGAACCTAGAGGTCATTTCCCAAAAGAAAACCATGGAGCTTTTAGCCAGAAGAAGGGAGGAATGGATGCTGGTAGGCTGTAAACAGCATGTGCCCATGGTGAGGTCTGTGGCTAACGTCATCACATTATCCCTACGTTAGTCATTTTCTGCAAATTCTGTCACAATGACATGTCCAATCCATATGCAGAGATTGTCTTGTAATTACTTGTCAGTAGCATGTGTAAAAGTTGTTTTATTCTCTCAGTGGCAAAGTACAGACAGATGCAGTT
Source organism: Ateles fusciceps (assembly GCA_036589455.1). Taxonomy (NCBI): domain Eukaryota; kingdom Metazoa; phylum Chordata; class Mammalia; order Primates; family Atelidae; genus Ateles; species Ateles fusciceps. Next base: position 7,069,174 of record JAZHEH010001064.1, read on the forward strand.
GAATGAGAGGATGGCAGCAGGAGCAGTGTTAATTGGGTCTTCTTAGGAGAAAGAAGGACTGGCCTAGGAGAATAAGATTAAAAACCTAGAAGAAGGTGTCAGGTATTGATCACATCCTCTGTGCTGAGCTCTGTGCTGTAGACTCTCACTGATTCTTAAAATGGATCCTACATGGAGGTACAGACATACCATGGAGATACTATGGGTTCAGTTCCAGACTGCCATAATAAAGCAAATATCACAATAAAGTGAGTCACACGAACTTTTTGGTTTCCCAATGCATATACATGTTATGTTTATACCATACTGTAGTCTAAGAAGTATGCAGTAGCCTTATGTACAAAATACATCCATATCTTAATTAAAAATACTTTATTGATAAAAATGCTAATGATTATCTGATCCTTCAGCAGGTGGAAATCTTTTTGCTGGTGGAGGGTCTTGTCTCTGTGTTGATGGCTGCTGACTGATCAGGGTGGTGGCTGCTAAAGGTTGGGATGACTGTGGCCATTTCTTAAAATAAGACAACAATGAAGTTTGCCACATTCATTGCCTCTTCCTTTCATGAAAGATTTCTCTGTAGCATGTGATGCCGTTGATACATTTTACCCACAGTAGAACTTTCAAGATTAGGGACCAACCTCTCAAACCCATTGATGTTTTAGTGACAAAGTTTATGTAATATTGTAAATCCTTTGTTGTCATTTCAACAGTGATCACAACATCTTCACAAGGATTCAATCTTAAGAAACCACTTTCTTTGCTTGTCCATCGGAAGCAACTTCTTATCCATTCAAGTATGATCATGAGATGGCAGCAATTCAGTCACATATTCAATCTCTACTTCTAATTCTAGTTCTTTTGCTATTTCCACTGCATCTGCAGTTGCTCCTCCACTGAAGTCTTGAACTTCAAAGTCATCTATGAGAGGTGAAATCAACTTCTTCCAAACTTCTATTAATGTTGATATTTGGTACTTCTCTCATGAATCACAAATGTTCTTAATGGCATCTAGAATGATGAATGTTTTTCAGAAGGTTTTCAATTTACTTTGCCCAGAGTCATCAGAGGAATCAAGATCTATGACAGCTATAGCCTTATGAAATGCATTTCTTAAATAATAATCCTTGAAAGTAAAAATTTTCTTTGATCCATGGACTGCAGAATGGATGTTGTATAGCCGGCCTGAAAACATTAATATTCTTATACATCTCTATCAGAGCTCTTTGGTGACCAGGTGCCTTGTAACTTAACATTAATATTTTCAAAGGAATCTTTCTTTTCTGAGCTTTAGGTCTTGGTAGTGGGCTTCAGATATTCAGTAAACCATACTTACACAAATGGGCTGTCATTCAGGCTTTGTTGTTCCATTTATAAAGTGCAGGCAGAGCACATTTAGCATAATTCTTAAAGACCTTAGGATTTCCAGATTGGTAAGTGAGCATGGGCTTCAACCTAAAGTCACCAGCTGCATTAGCCCCTGATAAGAGTCAACTGGTCCTTTGAAGAATTGAAGCGAAACACTGACTTCTCCTCATTAGCTATGGAAGTCCTAGATGGCATCTTCTTCCAATAGAAGGCTGTTTTGTCTGCATCGAAAATCTGTTGTTTAGTGTAGCTACCTTCCTTAATTATCTTAGCTATATAGGGACTTTTAACATGAGGACAATAGTCATTTCTGTGTGATTGCATATTCCTAATATAGCCTTTGTTGACATGATCAGCATGCATAAAATTTCTACAGAGTCAGCATTTTGAGTGGAGGTATGATATATCCTGAATGACCATGTTCATTCATCTAACACCATTTTTCTCTTCATGAGATACAGGATATTGATGTAGAAGTTTTGTCTTAAATTCTATGACAGGATGGATATCATATCACAAGGTTGTAGGAGTCAGACCGTATGCGTATTTTTCAAAGGAAATACCCCAGAACTTTCTCCATGCTTCTTGAACTTTCCCATCAAGTCTGGAATATAAAAGGATCACTGGAGTAAAGAAGGTTTGGGGTGTGATGATTTTATAAAAAGTGTATGTGAAGAAAACGGTGCAGGTGAAGGAGTCCCGCTCACTTATCGAGACTGGTTAGGTGGGGGCTTCAGTGGGGTACTCTGAGACCCGTTGTGTGACATTTGCACTTGGGAAGAGCTGACTCAGGACTGACACCTTGCAGGAAATCTGGCAGGCTAGATGTAGCTGCTTAGCTGCTAGCGGAGTTACTATTGTTTTGAAAATGACTGACATCCCCAGGGTTAGGCACTGGCCAGGGAAATGGGATTGCTATGATTGATTAAGACAAAGGCAGTGGAGATGGTATAGATTTCCTGATCAATAAGGGTTCCATTTTGAAGTGGTGGCCAGGGTTGGACAGCCAGGAACATGAGGAACAGGGACTTGAAAACCTCTTTTATCCCTTTCCTACTTGCTCTCCTCCTGAGAGATAGTCATTGTTATGTTTGTTAAGGAAACTTCCAAATCTATTCTATGTATATATAGAGAAACATACACTTGTACACACAGAGACTTAAAAAAACATCTTAAATGGGGTCATACCATATACTGTGTTCTGTGTGTGTTTGTTTTTTCACTTTATTTATGGATCTTTTTTCATGTTCCTTCATATAGGCCTACCTCATTCTTATAGAAAAATTAAGTGTTCTATAACATGGATGTGAATGTGTGACCATTTATTTTTGTTGTCTACAGGGAAATGTGTGATTGGATCTGAACATTTTAGACCAAAACTAGAAACCTTAATTTCCCCCCAGGTTAGCTTCCCTCACCTGCTTCTCAGGCACCAATCAAAGCATAGAAGTCACTTTGATTCCTCTCATCAGCATGCTTTATTGATGCCACCCCCATAGTGATGGTCTAAGTCCACCTCTTTCTCGTCACCCTAGTCCAAGCCACCATCTCTAGCCTCTAGATCATTGCCATAGCTTCCTAACCAGAATTCTGCTGTTATTGCCCTCCTAGTAGCCATTCTCAACCCAGCAGAAGAAGAATCCTTGAGGGAATTAAATGAAATTTTGTTACTCTCCTCACATGCAATTCTCTAGTGGTTTCCAGTCAAATCCAGTGTAAATTGATACACCTGGCTCTGGTGAAGTCTCCACTCTTAGGCTGAGAGTCTAAGTCAATAAAACCCCATAAAATAATAACAAAAAAAAATCTTATTTGCATATAGTCATAGTCATGTTTCATTTTGCCTAAATGATAGGCTCAGATCCTTTTCAACCAATGTTTGGGACTTTGCCATAGTTTATTTTTAATATCAAAAGTTTATTTTCCAAGTAAAGTCAATGGATCATACTGTAACACAAATGAACCTCAACAGTCAAGCCTGCCTACATCTCTGGGCTTGACCATGTGACTTTCTTTAGCCATTGAGACATCAGCAAATGTGACTGAGGCAGAGACTAAACACACTTCTGCATTAGGGTTTGCCCTCCTGGAACGCAGATGCCACCATGTTGTTGTTTACAACCTTCTAAGTTTTGGGGTGTATTGTCATGCAGACAACAAATAATTTATGCAAAGGATGTCTAATGTAGTCTCTGTGCTTTAGAACATGTTTACGTAATTACATTTGGAAAGTTCATATTGGAAAATTGTTACTCCTTCTACATGGGACCTTGGTGGCTGTTATCAGTGCCTCCGTTTCATCATGTATGTTGGCCTCCAAATGAAATGTTTTCTTTTGGGGCTTTAAACAGGATGACTAAGTGCTTTTTATAGACACAGTAATAGTTGAATCTTACTATTTTGAATGTTAAACATAATTATGTAAACTTTTATTTAGAAAAGTGATACTGGAAGTGTAAATCAGTGAAAACAGGAAGGGTTATGAGTGGAACAGAGGAGGAAAAATACTCCAAGATTGAGATTTTTGTTTACCACTTAACTAAATTTAGAGAATGTACTAATAAGAAAACCAACATTTACTCTGCAGCAGAGAATCTACAAATCTGGAGTGTGTCAGCATAATAGGAAATAATTGTTTTCAAACAAATTTAATTGGATATAGTTAATCATTTTTTAATAACATTTTTCTTTGAAGAATAATATACATATAGAAAATGTAAATTTATATATGTACAGCTTGCTGAATTTTATAATCAGTTTTCAAATGTAACAGAAGTTCCTAAAGACATGTGTCTGTGCAATTATGACTGTCTTGTATGCAATAGGTAATCCAATTCCAACTGGCTTAAAAGAAAAAACAGATAGCTTATCTGTTGTTCTTATGATTGAACAGTAGAGAAATTCCTAGGCACAGCTTGATCTAGGACTCAAATAATGAGATGTAGTTTCAGTTTCTATCTTTCAGCTCTTAGGTAGGCTTTCTTGTTTGCAAAGAGGCTTCCAGCAGCTATTATGTAAAAAAAAAAAAAAAAAAAAAAAAAAACACGCATGCATCCAGGAACCAATTCTGAAGTGTAGGTGATGGGGGATGTAATGATTTATTTAAGCCCAGCAGAGCCCAGAGATTTGGGCCAGTCTCACCTAAGCTGGTTAGTTCAGGAGTGGGAATCATTGAGTTGTCCAGTGGCAAATCAGGGAGCCAATGAAGTGAAAAGAAGGGGTGGATTTCAGAGAAGCAACCAAACACTTGTTTACTACAAAGTGAAAAACAGCACTTTTACAATCACTCTTGACTGACACTTGACCGTGCCATATATGATCCAATAATATATCAAGCTTATATCAAAATGTAAAAATTTCCCCTTGGCTAGCTCTGTTTTTCTTCTTCTTAATTCAGATTAAGCTGAATTAAGAATTGTTAAAATTCTGATTAAGAAATAAAAAAAGTAGAAGAAAAGTATTCTGATTACTGGTGAATAAGTTACTCTAAGTCGTGTTCCTACCACAAGTAAAACTCTTTCTTGTTCTATAGAAATAAAATAAATAAGGATTCGACTTAATTCCAAAAGATATGATCTTGATGTCAAAATGATGTCTCAGTTTTTGAGCAGTTTTTCAAATGATTGGTGAGTACTAACTCTTTCATTTTCTACAGAAAGACTATAAAAAAGATCTGGAGACTCAAATTAAAGGGAAAGGGATGCAGGTGAGCACAGACACTCTTGATGTCCAGAGAGCTAAGAAAGCCTCCGAGTTGGCCAGCCAGGTAAGACAGCAGTGGATACAAAGTTGAAAACAAATGCCTTGAATCATAGCTGGAAAGAGCATAAGTGTTCTTTCCACATGGGTGGCTTTGAGATTCAAACACATGAATTTTGACATTTCTATTAAAGCTTAAGCAAAGCTCTAAGATTATTTTCTGTTCTGTTAGAAACAATACAAAAAGGACTTAGAAAATGAAATTAAAGGGAAAGGAATGCAAGTGAGCATGGATATCCCGGATATCCTTCGAGCCAAGAGGACATCTGAAATCTATAGCCAGGTTGGTCAAGAATGAAGATGCTCAGAACTGTGTATTCCAGTGTCATATTGCCATGTGCTTTGTATGTCTCTATGAATGATATCCTTCTGAGGGCATTGCATTAGGGTTAGTGTACTCGTTCACTAAAACCATTGGCCAAACTTGATTAACCTGACTAATCAATAGGACAGTTGTCATATATTCAATTCAACAATTGTCATATATTCAATTTCGATATTATGGAAAGCTACAGCCTGTTTGTCGGGGGCTCCTTGTTTTGAGTCCAAGGACATTAAAACTTTTTATTTTTTTAGTGATGGAGGTCTCACTTTTTTATCCAGGCTGGAATGCAGTGGCACCATCATAGCTTGCTGCAGCCTCAAACTCCTGGGCTCAAGCGTATCTTTCTGCCTCAGTGGGCATGAGCCATTGAGCCTAGCCCAAGAACATTTTATCCTTTTCTTTTTCGACCCCATTCCACTTGGCTTGAATGCTTTTTGCTCATTCCACAGAGAAATAAATTACAAATGACTTGCCTTTTAACCATTTCATAATGATGATGATTATTAAAATAGCTCCAAATAAAACTAATGGTGGCTCAAGCTGCATAAGGTATAAAGTTTAACTTTAAGCAAAAATTAAGGAAATAGCTAAGTTTTCTCAGTAAAATGTAGATTCGTCAAATATACTAGTCCCATATTCTGTAAATAAAACTGGATGTGGTAGAAATAATGACAACAAAAAACTATTTATGAAAGAAGAATTTACTTATAAAATCTAATCTGGGCAAAAGCATTCATTAGCAAATAATACCTTTGCTGTAACATTTACTAAAAAACATTTATTTTTTAGTAAATTAGCAGAAGGAATGAAAAAAATGAAGATGGTCATGAAAATTGACCATAGAATTAAATTTGATTAATGGAGTTTATGCAGAAAGGAATGTGTAACAACATTTGGTGAAATTTGTTAAAATTCTGATTAAGACATAAACAAGGACATCAAGATACTGTCTGGGTTGTATTAGAGCTCATAGTAGTTTGTTTAGTGGAGAGAAAATTCAGATTTTAATCTCAACTTCAAAATACTGGTAACTTTCCCTTAATCAAATGTATCTTTACCTGAAGTAGGAAGCAAAGCATAAATCCAGAAGCCTTGTGGTATGGTGGAGATCAAAGAATGGTATCATTCTATCTCTGTCTCTGTCTCTCTCTCTAACATGTGCCGATGCGTGCCCACATGCACATAAGTTCAGATTTATATTAACTGTTTATATTTTTAGAGAAAGTATAAAGATGAAGCAGAGAAGATGCTTTCTAACTATTCTACGGTAGCAGATACTCCTGAAATTCAGAGAATTAAGACAACTCAACAAAACATTAGTGCAGTGAGTAGCCATTCTTTCTTTTCAGTTGCATCCTTGAAATTTTGTTTTGTAAGAAATAGTTTTTTTCCCTCATTGTCTGATGTTTTTTGTTGTGTTACTTGAATTTTCTGTCAAGTGTATTATCTTTTTTTCCTTAAAATAATAAGAATACCGATAATTTTTACAAATTATCACTTGTAATTGTTTTGGAATTACAAATTCAAATTTTTCTCTTTGGTACAAATAACAGTTAATAACTAATTTTTAAAATTTAACACAGGAAAGAAGTCTTAGTCTTCTACACAGATTTTACTTTGACGATGAAAATAGTCACATGAAGTGACTTTATTCCTGATTATTGATTGTTTATACTGATATTATATCTAGGGATTTACTCATTCTTAAAACATTTCTAAGCTTCTATATTTTTATTTTGAGGAAGAGGAATTGCATCAGTACTATTTTTTTGAACTTTTATTTTAAGTTCAGGGGCACATGCACAGGTTTTTCCATAGGTAAACTTGTGTCATGGGGATTTGTTGTACAGATTATTTTGCACTCAAGTATTAGGCCTAGTACCTGTTAGTTATTTTTTTCCAATCCTCTCTCCCTCCCCCACACTTCACCCTCTGATTGGCTCCTGTTTGTGTTGTTCCCCCTCTAGATGTCCGTGTGTTCTCATCATTTAGCTCCCACTTACAAGCGAGAACATGCAGTATTTGGTTTTCTGTTCCTGCATTAGTTTGCTGGGTATAATAGCATCTAGCTCCATCATGTCCCTGCAAAGGCTATGATGCCATTCTCTTTCATGGCTGCATAGTATTCCGTGATGTATATGTACCACATTTTCTTTATCCAGTCTGTCATTGATGGGCATTTAGATTGATTCCATGTCTTTGCTATAGTAAATAGTGCATTAGCACTATTAATTAAGAGGCTGGGTCCATGATTATTAAATGTACAAACTTCTAAAATTGTGAAAATTGACCATACAACTAATATTTTAATGTAGAATTAACTTAGTCATAATAGTTAAGTAAGCATCTCATCAAAATGTAAATTCTAGTAAGTATGAGGACTTCTGGAATATCTTCTACCTTCCAATTAGTTGGCAAGCACCAGCTCTCAGGGTAAGCTGGTCAGGTGCCCACTAGGTCTCCACAAGGTTGGCCAGGCTATGCTGAGAAATGGGAAAGTCTTGTTGAAAGGACCAGGAAAAGGAAGCTATGCAATTCCATAGTGTTCTAGAGTTCTAGCTTTTAAAAGGAGGAAAGCATCTCTCCTACCATGTTCTCCCACCAACGCAGCGGCCACTGGATTACCCAGTGTCAAGAGAGGGGAGTAATTTTGTCCTTATTTGCTTTCTTTATAATTACTCTGTTTTTCTGCAGAGTACTCTTGTGTTTCTGTTCTGCTTTGGGTTTGGAAGGGGTAGATGTTAGTAGGGGTGGAAACACATGGGTTAGAGATAAAAATAAATGGAAGATGAAGAAAATAGACTTGTAATTAACATTGATATTGATGATGAGCTAATATTTTCTTGAAAGAGAATGTGGGGCATCCTTGTGTTTGGAGAATAGCAGTTGCCTAAAGTGTCATGCTGTTTTTGAATTCAGTGATAACAACTTAATGGGCTTTTGTTATATCTGCTTTCATTTTTCTCAAATACACATGTGACATATATTTGAAGAAAGGAACTCTGATTTGCCAATTGTATTATTTTGTTTTATTTTATTTATTTTATTTTTTGAGATGGAGTCTCACTCTGTTGCCTAGACTGGTGTGCAATGCTGTGATCTCGGCTCACTGCAACCTCTGCCTCCTGTGTTCAAGTGATTCTTCTGCCTTAGCCTCCTGAGTAGCTGTGACTACAAGCATGCGCCACCACACCACACTAATTTTTTTTGTGTTTTTAGTAGAGATGGAGTTTCACCATTTTGGTCAAGCTGGTCTCAAACTCCAGACCTCATGATCCACCAGCCTCGGCCTCCCAAAGTGCTAGGATTCCAGGCATGAGCCACTGTGCATGGCCACCAATGTGTATTCTTAAAGCAAATAATCTGCAGTCAACTATGGTAGCCATCTAGCCCTAGAACAGGTAGTAGAGGGTTACTTGTAAGATTACGGATATAAACCCAAAGTTGGACATATATTATCTTAATGGATTATTTAATTGGTTCCTATAATGGCAGCACTCATAAATAGATGTAGTAGTAGTATTATTATAAAACCTGAGAAATTGTCTTTCTAAGAAGCAGATCTAGGACCTGAATTCTGACAAGGTTGGTTATTCTTTTCCTTTTCTTATAATAAAGGTATTTTATAAGAAAGAAGTAGGAGCTGGCACTGCAGTGGAAGATACCCCAGAGATTGAACGAGTGAAGAAAAATCAGCAGAATATTAGTTCAGTAAGTTCTCTACAGCATTAATTATCTTTTCTAAAAGCAAACAGAAACTATAGATAAATGTTTTTAGTTCTTTACTCAACCGATGGCTTTTTTCCTTTTATTCTTCAATTTATTGAAATGCTATTTCATCATAAATCAAAGATCTAACTTTCAGAACAAAAACTGTATCCTTGTTCCCCTCGACGCTGAAGCAGTGTTTCATTCTGATATATCACAGTGAAGTAGAGTTAGGTCATTTTAATGAAACCTAGGATTAGATTTCATCTCTTTGAAGAGAATTTTAACTCTATTAAATTTTGCAGAGAAAAGATACATTTCAGTGCCTCTCTACAAGTTGGAAGAAAGACATTTTTTCCTGATAGAATGATTAAAGGCCCCAGAATATTTATTTGGCAGCTTAAGCAAAGGTTTAGATTTGAAAAAGAAAATAGTACCAATTCATTTTTAACCAACGTCAGTCACATCTCTAAGCTTTCTCTCAGACACACTTCTGCCCATTTCTGCTTTCCAGCCCCTTTTACCTTCTGCTTCTTCCAGCAAAAACAAAAACAAAAACAAATGACATACCTGCACTATAAATTGTAAAATAACTTACCCTCCAATTACCTTTGGACTGGGGGGAAGGGTCCTCTTCTGTTAGAGGGTCCTTCTAACATTGAGGTGCTTAATGTTATGGGTAAAATTTTTTCCATTGAGTGTTTGACATTTGCAATGTATAATTGCTCTCCTTACCAATTAGATATTCTCCCATATATATTTTGTACATTTATTTTATTTTGAGACAGAGTCTTGCTTTGTTGCCTAGGCTGGAGTACAGTGGCACAAGCTGAGCTCACTGCAACCTCTGCCTCACAGGTTCAAGAGATTCTTCTGCCTCAGTTTCCCAAGTAGCTGGGATTACAGGTGCACGCTACCATGCCTGGCTAATTTTTTTTTTTTATTTTTAGTGGAGATGGGGTTTCACCATGTTGGCCAGGCTGCTCTCGAACACCTGACCTCAAGTGATCCTCCCACACCAGCCTCCCAGAGTGCTGGGATTATAGGCATGAGCTCCTGTGCCCATCTAGTACATTTAGATTCTTGTGGAGGAATTAAAAAGGATTCGTTCTTTAAATCCCTCTCTCTGACTTATCTGTTCATCTTCACCCTAGGAAAGGGTGAAGTACTTCCCTTTAAGTGCTCTAAGCAGAATGGCATTGATTAGACTCACCTGTGGGTCACTTGGTCGTTATGCAGCATCCTGAGAATATCAGTGTAGGCCAGCATTTGTGAAGAAAGTGTAGGAGAGGTAAGAGAATGCATTAGTAAACATGCTTCAAAATGAAAGTATAAAAAGTCTGTAGAATATGAGTGCAATAAAACCTTTGTAGCATGCATGGAGCTATCTCCTGAAGAAAGCGTAAAGAGGACCAAGCCTTAAGGAATAGACGAGGGTGAATGAATGTGTTCTTCTGATCTTTCATAGTGAGAGCCTGTGTCAGTCTGGCAGAGAAATTAGTTTGGGAGAGAAGTATAAAATGTTTGTTTCCTTCACTTTCCAGTGATAATATTTAAAATGCACCCATCGATGTACTGTAATTTAATAGTATAAATATTCTATAGTGTGTAATTCTATAGACTACAGTGAAATAACTCTGCCATTTTAATTAGAGTCCCTTCGAAAAACAAAAGTGTTCATCTTTAATTATGTTAAGCTTCTTACTGGAGGAAAATCCCACAAAGTATTACAGTATATCATTTACTCTCTCAGCATCCCACAGCCTTTTCTAGCAAACAATAAATGCATAGTTCTGTATCTCCATGAGGTTGGGCCATAAACTCCTGCTTAGTATTCAAATGGAAAGTTGCCCTTTTAAGATTAGCTAGATCTGTCAGACCAAGATATGATTCTCTAACATTTAAAGATCTCGACATTTTCCACCTCCAGAGTACAAGCCTTTCAGGTGTTAGCTCTCTGTGTTAAGAACTATGTCTGAATTTTATTTAGAGGTAGCCTGTCTCAGTGAACTTGCAATTTAACTGTTTTGGGTCTGGACTAATTTTGGCGTTGTTACTTATATGAAATCCACAGATACTAAGACGCAGATGATATCTCAGATATTTAGGTACTGTCTCCTTGTGACAGTCTGCTTGGATTTCAGCCTTAATCATTTTAAACATTACCAAGCGACTTCTGAAACATGTTTCATGTAGATTTAAATCTTTCCTTAATTTCAACACGGGCCTCTTAAGTTGAGCCCATGCTTTCATGTATTTACATACATACGTATTCTTTTCCTCAAATCCAATCTTCCATGAATTTTAGACATATTAAAATACCAGCTGAAGTGATAGCATCACTAATCATTTTATAAGTTCAAAGAACTCTTTCTTGTCCCATGTGTGACTGTGTGCTCGTATTACCATTTGCCTGATTGATCTTCCTCTAAATAGATTTGAAGGGAGAGATTTTGAGTGAAGTAGAAGACAGGATAAAGGTGAGCTTTTCCTAACATGATTGTGTGGATAACAGACACTTCTGACTTTCTGGCACTGACCTTGCTTATAGTCATGCAGAACCCAGTGGTCTATGCTTTTGGTACATTTCCTTCCATTTCCCTTTTTCTCTTCTTTTATTGTGCTCACTTTATTTTTTTCCTTATTCTGGATTATTTATGTGCTCTCAGTCAGACAAGCAATGTTTCCCAGACTCTGTGGCTAACTCAGTTTGACTTTTGCCTTTAAATACATGTTAAGTTTTAATTACCATGTTAATAGAAACTGCTTTTTGGATAGAAAATAATAAATCACCTTATTTAAGATAATTTACAGGATTTTTTTCCTGCATATGCCTAATGATAAAATTTATTTTCATAAGCAACTTTTGCTTATTAAAAAACTCCTTTAGTGATGAGCAGGTGAATAGATGTGGATTTATTTGTACCTTAGGAATAAGGAATCTTGAAAGCATCAGATAAAATTAAGAATTGTGTCCCCAGTGAAGGAAAAGTAATGTTGGAATTAATAAAATTCAATTACGCAATAGTTACAAATGAAGAATTCTCAATGATTTTTAAATACTTGCATAGAATAAAGTTAACATTATATTCTTATAAATTATGCAGGTGAAATACAAAGAAGAGATTAAACATGCAACAGCCATTTCTGATCCTCCAGAACTAAAGAGAGTCAAAGAAAACCAGAAGAACATCAGCAATGTGATCATATTTCTTAAGTATTTTTTAAAAAAATGTTATTATATATCAACATATAATGATGGCATAAAACCATTACAGGTAAAATCTCATCACAGTGAATCCCATTGCAAGAGGATTGGTTCCTTAAAAATGGAGCTAGCATTTTACACATCTTGATGCCCTCCATGACACTTAATTCATTCTTACTGAGGAAGGGATTATTCATTATTACTCATAAGATCAAACTCAGAGAGGCCACCAAGAAATAATACAATCTCAAGGAAAACAATGAAAGATGTGATTTAAAACATTTGATAACAGTTGGGTGTGGTGGCTCACACCTGTAATCCCAGCACTTTGGGAGGCCCCGAGTTGGGAGGATCGCTTGAGCTTGGGCGGTTGAGGTTGCAGTGAGCTGTGATGACACCACTGCACTCCAGCCTGGGCAACAGAGCAAGACCTTGTCTCAAATATAAAACAACAACAGCAGCAAAATGGTTTGACAAGGAAAAGGCTGGCATTGCCAAGAAGATAGAATCTGCAAGCTGTATATATTTCACTTTGAAATCCTGATGATGATTTTACTAATAAATGTTCTGTGGTCATGTGACATTTAAAAAAAACCTGTTCCATTGTTTTGGGATGCATTTATCTCCCGTAATCTCTTGCTGTCTTGCACCTTGTCTCTCAGCTCCAGTATAAAGAGCAAAACTACAAGGCCACTCCAGTAAGCATGACCCCGGAGATAGAGAGAGTGAGGCGAAACCAGGAGCAGCTGAGTGCGGCAAGTTGTTTCAGTTTCTTCTTGCATTTTCTCAAACATAACATATTTTTATTTAAAAATATTCCCTGTGGAAGGCCATTATCCTCAGCAAACTAACACAGAAATAGAAAACAAAATACTGCATAATGATGAGAGCTAAATGAGGAGAACACACAGACACAAAGAGGGGGAATAACAGACACTGGGCCTGTTGGAAGGGAGAGAGTGGGAGGAGGCAGAGGATCAGGAAAAGTCACTATTGAGTACTGGGCTTAATGCGGAGGTGAGGAAATAATCTGTACAACAAACTCCTATAACACGAGTTCACCTGTGTAACAAATCTGCACATGTACCCCTGAACTTAAAAGTTTAAAGAAAAGAATGAATTTGAACCACATGCAGCTATATGGATGAATGATACTATTATAATATGAAAAAGTGAATTTCATGCAGCATTAACTCTTCTGTAAAGTTTAACAATGCAATATTAATGATGATAAATGGAATATCTCCAGATTTAATGGAACTATCTAAAAATTAAAAAAGAAAAAGCTTTATATCCTCTGCATTTTTGGATGGTCCTTTTCACATTTCCATGTTGAAGGACATGAACTGTGTGTCCAGGAAATTTGGAACTGTGTTGCTGTAGCTTAGCTGTGTTTGCTTATTCAACAAATCTTCATTAAGTACCCAGAGGTACTGGGCGTTGTCCTGGTCACCTAGACACAAAGATGGATAAGACTCACTTTCTATCCTCGAGGAACTCGTTCAGTTGTTAAATCTCTTAAAAAAATGCAGTTAATGGAGAATGTGGAACTGATGTCAATATGAAAAGAAAAAAAAATATCTGCTGGAACAGGGCAAAAGAAGACCTGGCTTGACTGGCTTTCTAAGACATGGTGTCAAGTCAAAGAACCTTATAAGTTAAATGGAAAACATTTTTCAATCATTCAATAAACTGCTGTGAATAAAGCAAAAATAGTTAACAAGGCACCTCTAGTGTGTACTGGGCCCTGTGCTAATGTTCTGTGTAAACCAATGAGGTCAGCACTGCTTGTTTCTCTCGTTGGTAGATATGAAAAACTGTCTTGAGGAGGTCAGAGGACATGTTATGTCCCCCACCCCCACCACCTCCAGCTAGTAAGGGCAGAGCTGGGATTGAAACATACTGAACATATTGTTGAACTTTCACCAATACAGTCAAAAGCCTTCTTTTTCTAAAACAGGTACTTTTGAAAGACTTTAAAATGTAAGAGCAAGTTCTCTGGGGTGGAGATATTTAGGCTCCATACTGTTTATCCTCATAATATCCCTGGGAGGTGGTAGCAGTCAGAGAGCTTTTGCTTCTATTGAAGGCAGAAGCCCCAGGGTCAGAAAGAGAGTTAAAAGCCTTCCAGGGGACTGGGTGCTGTAGCTTAACGCCTGTAATCCCAGCACTTTGGGAGGCTGAGGCGGGTGGATCAGCTGAGGTTAGGAGTTCAAGACCAACCTGGCCAACATGGGGAAACCCCGTCTTTACTAAAAATACAAAAAATTAGCTGAGTATGGTGGCAGGTGCCTGTAATCCCAGCTACTTGGGAGGCTGAGGCAGGAGAATTGCTTGAACTTGGGAAGTGGAGGTTGCAGCCAGCCAAGATTGCAGTATTGCACTCCAGCCTGGGCAACAAGGGTGAAACTCCGTCTCAAAAAAAAAAAAAAAAAAAAAAAATGGGGGGCCTTTTAGGCTGACGGGGAATGGACTTCACTAGAGTTCTCTTGTAATAACTTTATTCTGGTGTTTCTTTTAAAGCATTTTCCCTTATGATTCCATTAGTTTTATTTGTTGAATTTATGGTTAATTTTGATATTGAAGAGGAAAGCGTTTATTGAACACTCCTATTTAAACAGCACCACTAACAGCTTGTGGTTGCTAAGCCAGCCCCATTGGAATGTGGGCGTAGATGTAAACATGAAGGTCGATGTAATCAACTGTGGCAAAAAATATGTAAAAGATGGTGTTAACTTTGAGCTTCGTCCTCTGTGGTATTTTAGTGGAGCCCATTCTGCTCTCTGTTAAAGTTCTTATTTATCCTTCATAGGTAAAATACAAGGGAGAACTTCAACGGGGAACTGCAATTTCTGATCCACCTGAGCTGAAGAGGGCGAAAGAAAACCAGAAAAACATCAGCAATGTGTGATCATCTTAGTAATTTTTTTCTTACACTATCAAATGTATTGTCCCTGTGTGAACAAAGGGATTGTATTTGTAGAATTTTCATAACCTTGAGCTGATGTCCTGTTCTCATTTGACTAACAACTTATTTGAAAGGTTTCAGGAACTTCGGTATTGTGGGTACAGTCAGGTGTTCCCCACCTCAGCATTCCCATGACTCACCAGGATGCCTTTTTTTTTCTTTTTTTTTAAGACAGGGTCTTGCTTTGTCACCCAGGCTGTATTTAGTGGCACAATTTGACCCACCGTAACCTTCGCTTCCTGGGTTCAAGTGATCCTCCCACCTTAGCCTCCCAAGTAGCTAGGGTTACAGGCACATGCCACCACACCTGGCTAATTTTTGTATTTTTTGCAGAGACGGGGTTTCACTGTGTTGCCCTGGGTGGTCTCAAACTCCTGAGCTCATGCATTCCACCCATCTTGTCTTCCCAGAGTGCTGGGATTACAGGTGTGTGCCACCAGCCCAGGGTGACTTTTTTTTGACAGGTGGTTGTGTATCCCTTCTATCTTGTTATCTAGCCGATGGGTAATGGGGTCCCCCCCCAAGGCCCACAGTTGCAGCTTCTGGCATCTTGATCCTGCAATCAAACCTTTTCCCTCCCTTTTCTACCTGCGTGCGTTTTTGTTATTGTACTTCCTCCCAGCCCCACCTTCCACTCCCCCACAGTTATGACTCCATTTTTAGGTAACATCTAGGAAGAAATGATAATGTATGCATGGCTGAATAGGTTATATGGGACAGGACCATTTTGGGGGCATTTAAACGGGCTGGCAGTTTTTACCTAGATAACAACTTGTGGCCTGCTCCAGTTTCCTGTTGTTGATGTAATTCATGGATGCAGTTCTCGGAGAAAATCCTCCTTTAAAGTCATTAACATATAGATTGGGTTCTTTGGAAGAGGAAATTTGGAAATCTATTACCTTCAAAGAAATCTTTTATTCTTCACACCTTTAAAGTCGTTTAACCAGTTTATAATGCAAAGGCAGGTAATTGTTTGATACTTTTCCTAACAACTTTATTTTAGAGAAGTAGACACTCTCTCTTCCCCCATATATTTAGAGTCACACTTGATGTGACTCCATTACTTTCAAAAAGGAACATGGTTATTGAGAGAAGGAATGGACCAGTAAGAAGCTTGCTGACTTTTTTAAGGATGCCCACAGTCACCTATTTAAAGACATCTTTACAAAAATTCTGCCACAGTTAATTCCTAAGAAACCATGACCATATAGTACCAGTCTGTGGTGAATACTTTTAAGTAATATCCATGAAGACATTTCTTCTCATTTTCCTTTGTGATTAAATACTTATTATAACTTTACTGATGGCATGCCTATATATTTGAGTACATCCACAGTGATTTGGACACATGTACTCTTTTATGGGAGGAAAGGAAATAGATTGATTTAAGATGCCGGCATTTTAAATACCACTTGGCCTCTGAAAATATCCTCATTTTTTGTAGTTTCCTACAAAAGTTTCTTGGTTAATGCATTAAACTAAATACTGTGAGCCAGGCACGGTGCCTCTGGATTGTCGTCCCAGCACTTTGAGAGGCTGAAGTGGGTGGATCACTTGAGCCCAGGAGTTTCAGATCAGTTTGGACAACATGTCGAAAGTCAGTCTCTACAAAAATACAAGAATTAGCCAGGCCCGTAATCTCAGCTACCTCGGAGGCTGAGGTGGGAGGATTGTCGCCTGGGCCTTGGAGGTCGAGGGTGTGATGAGCAGAGATTGCACCACTGCACTTCAGCCTGGGTGACAGAGCAAGACCTTGTCTTAAATAAATAAGTCTCTTAGTTGAATTGATTCACAGTATTCTATTTTTTGTTCTCTGAAATGATAGGTTTATTACAAAGGTCAGCTGGGAAGAGCTACTGCTTTAAGTGTAACCCCTGAAATGGAAAGAGTGAAGAAGAATCAAGAAAATATTAGCTCGGCAAGTGGTTTTCTTCATTTTAGACTATCACAAAGGATGTGTCTTTTATTATTTACTTGGGGTCCTCTTTTGCTTGTGAAAAGAAACTTTATTTTCAAGAAACATCTGTGGTATGTCCAGTAAGTACATGTGTTATTTCAGATGACGTCCAGAAGCTGCCGCGGCATACATTTACATTATCTTGCAACTCTTTGGTATTTCCACATGTGACCAAGAGTTACATTCAAAGCTTTGTTTAGAATTGTTTGTTTAAACAATGATTTATGCTGTTTTAGCCGGTGTCTTTGAAACTGATAAAGCCTTTGATGTGTGCATTAAATAATTGTCGTTTTACTGAAATATTTCAGTGAGTATGGATTGTTAAATGCTGTCTGCAAAACAAAATAGGAGGTAATAATCACTTTTACTAAAAACTTAGGGAAAAAAAATCCTTAAATACATTTAACGTAGAATTCAGTTGCTCATTAAAGTCCAGTGGTGCATATTAGCATCTTATTTGAATATTGTACTTCCTCTTAGTGAATATCAGGGCTTCAATTCTGAATTGTACATAATGCCCTCAGGTCCACCATAAGTGGTATCCAAATCTTACATCTAAGCAGTTTCATAAACGGCAGTGTTCTGATGGGCAGCTGTCAAGAGCACAGGCCCTTTTCTTAGCACACCTTGAATAGCTGTTTGCCTGAGAATCGGCATTTGGGCTTTGCAATTTGCAACTTCATAGGGGCATTTCTATCCAGAAATGCTGTGTGTATTTAACAGAATTACTTTTAAGTTGTGGCTGCTTAGACGAACAACTAAATTTGTTCCTCATTGCTTCTTACTGTCTAAGCAGAGAAGAAATAAAAAGAAATAGAGAGTAGCTTGTATGCATTTTTCAACACTGTTATGGTAGAAAATGGGGAAATTTAGAAACAAAATAACTGGATTCTGTTTAATAGTTTTGGATTTTCTCTGTTTAACTTAAATATGATAACCAGTTGTGTGTGTGTGTGTGTGTGTGTGTTGAGACACAGTTTTTGTTGGAGGCTGGAGTGCAATAGCACAATCACAGCTCATTCCAGCTTTGAATTTTTGGGCTCAAGCAGCTGTCCTGTTTTAACCTCTCTAGTAGCTGGGACTACAGGCACAAGCCCAACTAATGTTTAAAAAAATTTTTACTTGTAGAGATGGGGAATCTCACTATGCCTCCCAGACTGGTCTCAAACTCCAGGCCTCAAGTAATCCTCCCACCTTAGCTTTCCAGAGTTCTGTAATTACAGGCATGAGCCACTGGGCCTGCCCAGTTTTATAGACTAGATAGATACTTATTCTTGATCATTCACACATTTGTTTTCGGTTGATGGATTTAGGTCATTTTGCAACAGGTAGGAGATCTTTGAATGTAAAATTTTAGGTTGCTATTCTAGAACAAAATTTAATTCGCTGAAAAAGTTACCTGGAAAATAATTTCAAGTATGTTGCATATGTTTCACTCATTCCTAAAGCTTAAAAAAGTTATATCATGCGTTTTCTTTTCCTTGTCTTATGTCTACTATTTACTTTGCAGGTAAAATATACCCAGGACCATAAACAGATGAAAGGTAGACCGAGTCAGATTTTAGATACACCTGCTATGAGACATGTTAAAGAAGCACAAAATCATATTTCAATGGTAGGGTACAACCGGGTCATTCTTCTCATGACTAAAACATGCTAAGGAATGGCTGGACCCAGTGCACGGATGGCATTACTTCACTATTAATCTGACAACTAACAAAGCATGGAAACGTGGTTGGCCTGACCTTTGTGTGTGGGACGGGTGCATTTCTAATCACCCTGAAATGTAATGGAAATATTTGGTCTAATAAAATCATTTTTCTCAGTGACTTTTTCTGGTGTATCTTTGTTTCTAATGTATTATAACCACATTGTGTGAAAGACATTTGTGTAGACTTCTTTCCATTTAATTTTTAAGACAGAATTTGGTCTGTTTGCATGTCATAAAGAATATGAAAAAAAGTGTGTTTTTAAAAATGTGTGTTTTTAAATTATATTATTGGATGTCATTTGCCTACCGTGAAGTTTGTCCGTTTAAAGTGTTCAATTCAGTGGTTTCTAGTATAATTTACAGTTATACAACTATCTCCTGGACCTAATTTCAGCACATGAAAAAAGTATATTTTGAAGTATAAGTTTTGTAATTATATTAAAAATTGTATATATCATTACCTATAAAATTTTAAACTAATTTTAAATGCCATTTTCATGAATGATTGTCTGGAAATAGGTATCACTTTATTGCATATTGAAGGTTAAGAGACAGGAAATTTAATTTATACTTAAGTTAGTATATTTTGGGTAGTAACCAGGATTTGAGACTCTGTATCTTTTACAACCTCTCACTAATAATGTATATAGTTTTATATATAATTTAAAATAGGTACGAGCTATAATGATTAAAAACATTGTGACAATATCAGCACTTGATTTCCGATGCTAAGAACTGAAGCTTCAGACTGTGGTTTTGGAATATTTGGAAAAGATACATACATGTAGAAAATCTGCATGCAGCCA
This sequence comes from Ateles fusciceps, assembly GCA_036589455.1. Taxonomy (NCBI): domain Eukaryota; kingdom Metazoa; phylum Chordata; class Mammalia; order Primates; family Atelidae; genus Ateles; species Ateles fusciceps. The sequence continues at coordinate 7,088,984 of JAZHEH010001064.1, forward strand.
GTACAGTGTACACCTGTCATTTAATCAAAATGTTATGAGACAGGTGACTATCAGCAAATTTCAGCATGATGATTTTTCCTCTTCAGGTAAAATACCATGAAGATTTTGAAAAGACAAAGGGGAGAGGCTTTACTCCTGTTGTGGACGATCCTGTGACAGAGAGAGTGAGGAAGAACACCCAGGTGGTCAGCGATGCTGCCTATAAGGGAGTCCACCCTCACATCGTGGAGATGGACAGGAGACCTGGAATCATTGTTGGTAAGCTGACGGTCTTTCTCGGCAGGTGTGTGTGGTCAAAAAGATCGTGCTTGCTCTAGCTTCAGAATTACCCTCTTTAGTCGTCTGACTCCTCATCACATGTTGGGTGTGGTATCCAATTTAAAACAGACCACAGGTAAGGTATTTTTGTATAATATGGAATGGGATTTCTGGCATTTACCAGGTATCATCTCAAGTCTTTTCTAGTATTGGAAGTTCTGCCTTTAATACCTTGCTACTCTTAAGAATGTCCCTGCTTGTTAAGCAAAGAAGCAGCAGAGATGTGAGTGATAACAATGGTTGAACAATTATTTTGTTTTTCTTTAGCCCGTGTGCTTGGTCAATGTGTTGTTCTGTTGACATCACGTGCATGAGTGGCAGAAATAACCATATTGCGTCTAGGTCCTTTTATCACAAATAGACATGCCAGGGGCATTCTCATGGTATTCCATGATAGTAATAGCTCACTTAAAAAATATTACTTCTGGGTTGGAATAGTTGAGAGCCATCTGAGAGTCTTGTAATTAAGAGAACAAACTTTTATTCCTGCTGTTTCTTACAGTTAGGGGAAGTTGTAGAAGGATATTTGTTGAATGGTGGCTGAGATACCAGAAAAGATCACACTGAAGTATAAGGCAGGGCTAGGATGGATGGTTATTGATTTTTTGGTCTATATCAACAACTCAAGACTATTGTCTCCTTCAGAGCAGTTAACCTCTGAATTACGTAGTACGGTTATGTAGCTTGAAGAATATTTTTGGTGTATGCCACACGGTAGTCTTGATGTAAACCACACAGTTTATATCTTTGGTATAAACCACACAGTGTTAGTTTTTCTTCATCTTCAAAAGTAGTGGCTTATTTTTTGGTACTAGCGAAAGGCCATTTAGAGGTAAGTTACGTGGGGAAAGTATAAATTTGACAAGGTAATGTCTTTACAAAAGCAGGGTACTAAAGTCAGAGCTTGGCTGATTATGCTAAAGTGACTCTGAAAGTACTTTCCGTAGAAGGATTCCAGATATTTTTGTAGGCAATTGGTAACTTTGCTGATCTGCCTGAGTGCATTACTTAAAAGGATCACATTAAGTTGGCTGGATGAGTTGTGATGTTTTCATTAAAAGTGGCACAAAACTAGAGTTTCATTGCTTTGTGCTAAATGGATGGAACTATCTTAAGGGATAGGACAGGGGTTCTGATTTATCTCATTTAGGGTGGAACTGCTAAAGTCTGTACAGCTTACCTCAGGTCCTGCACACATCAGAGGCCAGGAATGATGATGGTGAGGTCATTGCTAAAAACCATGAAACTGTCTAGACCTTGGGCTCTGAGAAATCAGTACTCAAAATCATTGAGGTTGAAATTACGATTTTTTTTTTTTATTGTACTTTAGGTTCTGGGATACTTGTGCAGATCATGCAGGATTGTTGCATAGGTACACACATGGCAATGTGGTTTTCTGCCTGCATCCCCCCCGTCACCTACATCTGGCATTTCTCCCCATGTTATCCCTCCCTGACCTCCCCACCCGCCTCTGCCGCTGTCCCTCCCTTGGTCCCCAACAACAGACCCCAGTGTGTGATGCTCCCCTCCCTTTGTCCCTGAATTGTCTTTGTTCAACACCTGCCTTTGAGTGAGAACACAATTGTTTTTTAAAATATGTGTAACTCTAAGTTGTTTACTTGGCAATGCAGAAGTCGGTTTGTTTATTCTTATTGGGAAGAACTGTTTTCCACTGAAGACTTGCCTTCATTTTGTACATAAAATGAAGTACATTTGGCCAACATTAAACTTTCCAGTGAGCCAGCTTCTGTATCAGGCATGAAAATACGCACTGAGAGATTTTCTGAGTAATTCAGATTAAGCCAATTTGCGCTGCTCCTATTTTTGTTGGAAGCTCTGTTACTTCTTATGAGCTGTGTAACCTTGGCCAAGCTACTCAATTTCTCTGTGCCTCGGTTTCCTCATCTACAAAATGAGGATAATTATGAAGCTTTAATTGATTAGGTGTTAAATGAGAATAGTGCCTAGCATATGGCCAGCACTACATAATATTAATTAAAAACAGACGAGCAAATTTCCACTTCCATTTTACAAATTAATTGTTTTTGCTCTAGGTCTGTTTCTTCCCTATGTCTGTAACTAGGTTCTTATTTACCAGTTGTTGGTACAGATATTAACAGCTCATTTTAAGATCTGATGCCCGTTAGTCGTAGAGACTGATGAATTCAGAAGTTGTTAATATAGGAGGAGGATAAAGCGGTTTGCACAGTCTGATCACTGACTATAGCTGTGGTCCATTGACAGCAGGAGGCTGATCTTATTTCTCTTTTCATTCATATTTCCTTGTTGTGTGCCTGGCTTATAACACTTTTTAAATAAGAGTATCTTATTGAACACACTTAGTTTGCACTCACAGACTCAGAATGAAAACTGGACTTAACCACCACTCCACATTTAAAATACTTATTTCTGTTATAGGAAGGGAGATTTTTTGTTTTTTTTTTTTAAACATCAACTTCTCAATTGTTTCCTATGAATTATTCACAAGTCCTGAATCAGAAACTATAATCAAACATTTTGCCTGTTTCAGCCTGTGGAGAGCAAGAGTGATTGGGGGTTCAGGGGGTGCTGTGGGGGGATGCATATAGCTGCCTTGTGTGCTCCTGTGTTGCTACTTCAGTAAGGTCTGGCAGGACAGCTCAATGAATAGATCAGGTAACTTCAATCAGTTTATGAAGATTTCTTAACAGATACTTGTGATAGCAAATATATTTTCATTCTCTTCTCTTCTGAAGTCAGCAGCACCGTGAGTTTGCTTGTTACGTTTTCTTTCTATATCCATTCCTTTGCAAACTTTGGCTTCACTCTTGAGCGTACTGGCTTTTTTTTTTTTTTAATTTTTATTGATTGATTTATCTAATTCCTTCTTGATGAATGTTGATTTCTTCCTTTTGGCAAAAGACCTCAAAGTTTGGCGCACAGACCCTGGCTCCATCTTCGACCTTGATCCCCCTGGAAGACAATATTCAGTCTAGAAGTCTACATATGCTCTCTGGTATTGCTCACTTTTTAGTTCCTCCCATTTATGTGGTTTTGTCCCAAAATTGAAGCCACTGTGAACTATAGAGGTTCATTGTGCTGTGCAATATAAATTTTAAAGCTGAGAATTTGGGAAATCCAAAAAAAAAAAAAAAAAAGGCTTTGTTACTTTTAAATACAATTAATCATTTATGGAAAAAAAACTTGCCAAAGAACTTTTTAATATATACTAGTCTGTCCTAGATTCATTTAAATAAGCTTTTTATTACTAAGAATGCTTTTGTAAAATTTCTGGGTTTACAAATGCAGTTACTTGGAATGCACTAAACTGTTGAGACAAAAAGGAGATTTGTTTTATGAAACACTGTTACAGTATTTTAAAGGTAGATTTAAAGAAATGTATAGAACAGTTGAAAGGTTTTCTATAGGGCATCTTAAATGTTTTAAAATAAATTTTCAAGTATCCTTAAAGTTTTCTTTGAGATTTTATGTATAAAATGAATAGTTTACATAGGAAGCATAGTTGACTTTTAACTTAGATTGCCAGTTCATAATTAAAGACAAAAAATGAATAGTTGGGGTATGAATGATAGCTTGATTTGACATTTGAAATTTTCTCTGACAGTTACACAGTTACGTTAAACAATAGATAGCTATGTCATTTAGATCTTGCTTTAACCCCTGATTTCTACTCTTTATTTAATTGTTGATGTTAATAAGATTGAATACCCAAGGCAAAGTAGGAATTCTAATACTTTTATAGTCAATTTCATTCATCTGTTTAGCCAAGTGGTATCATTTGTTTTTCTAAAGATAAAGAAAAGGAAACAAACACTGTATACTTGGTGATAGTTTAAAGGAAAACCAGAGATTACGATTAACAAAAATTTGTTAGTTTACCGATGTTTCCTTAGTCCTTGTCAATTTTCTCTCCCTTACTTGTCCTTTAAAATTGAGACTTAAAAAAGCATAAAATGACAGTTAAGTCATTCATATAGTTGACGCAATGCATGCTGAAGTTTGTGAATAGGTGCCTAGAGCTGAGATTTTGAGTTATTCTTTACTGAGAGATTGTTTTTCTTCTGTGTTAAGCTTTTAAGTAATTTTTCTGTTGATTTTGTTTTTCAAGTCAATCACAAGTGTAAATATTTTCCCTCCAATATAGAAAAGGCAAGTCACTATAGGCGACATTGGTCTCGATCTCATTCCAGCAGTACTTTCGGTACAGGTCTGGGAGACGACAGGTCAGAGTCTCCGAGATTTACCCTAGCTTTTCATGCTGCAGTGAAGTAACACGACCGTCTGATGAAGGAGGTATCAGACAACATTCACCGCTCACAAAGAAAATGGATTCATTTTTTTAAGTGTGTCACAAGAGTGTCTTTAACTTTCCCTTCACCTTTGCATGAACATCTAGCCTGGGTGTGTTTGAGAATTTAAAATTAAGTTCAGCAAGTTAATAGTCCTTTTTTTTTTTAAAGAAAAAAAACCGCTACTAATTTGCATTTCTGCATGTTATTTTTTCCCGTCTTCACTATTATCACAGCAGTGGATTTGTAATGGCAAAAGGGTCTCGAGATTTGCTGCTTGACTCTGTTTCACTCATGTAACTACTTGAGTTATATGTGATAAGTCTACATGCTACACAGTCATAGTGGAAACTTGAGTTCTGCATAGTTTGTATCTGATTTCCATTAAGGAAAAAACAATCAATCTTACAGTAATATTAGGGTACCTAAGAGGTTACAATGAATGTGTATATGTTTAAATATTAATATAAGCTTGCAGACAGAGTTTGATCTTACCAAAAGAAATCGGGCATAATACTTGGGATATGAGAGGATTTTTTTTTTAATGAGAAATACATTTGATTGTTAATAATATTCTCTCTATTTTACATACCCACTTTTCCCCATGTCTTCTGTTTTCTGCATCCAGGCTGATGGATTAAGGCTAGAACTTCAATGAATTTCTTTGGGATGCTAAACTAATTTTACTTATGAAGATGTTATTAAAGGTTAAGGCTAAAATGTTTCCTCTCATTGCAGTTGTATTTTAGTACAGCGAGGAGGGGGAAGGGACTGAAGCATATGAGAACAAAAGCAATACTGCATTTCCCTTTCAACTCAAAGGCCATATTGCTGAAATCTCAAAGGCAGGAAATTTTGAGGTTGGGCAACTCAACCTTGGTGGGGAAAAAGTAATGTGGCTGAGGAGACGATGAAGCTGTGAAAGGGTTGTTTGTTTTATTGTAGGTAAAACATACAGATCTCCCCTTTTTGTGTTTGTCTGAATAGCTAATGAAGGGTTCAGTAACTTCCTGATTACTATTTTTTTTTTTTTTGAGACGTAGTCTTGCTCTGTTTCCCAGGCTGGAGTGCAGTGGCACAGTCTCAGCTCACTGTAACTTCCACCTCCTGGGTTAAAGTGATTCTTTGCCTCAGTCTCCTGAGTAGCTGGGTCTACAGGCGTGTGCCACCATACCTAGCTAATTTTTATCTTTTTTTTTGTAGAGACGAGGGTCTTGCTATGTTGCTCATGCTGGTCTGGAACTCCTGACCTCAAGTGATCCACCCACCTCGGCCTCCCAAGTGCTGGGATTACAGGCATAAGCCACCACGCCCGGCCTCTGATTACTTTTTTAGGATGTGAGGGCACTGATTTCTCCCCCTCAGTGTCCTTCCTGGTTCTTTAGATGCAGAATAATATTGATATTTAAAGAGATAAATAAAACCCAAAGCAAATACAAGAACTAATTTTGATCAGCCTTATTTACTGTTACTCAGTTCAGCATTTTGGAATTGATGTCTCTCCCAAAGGAGATGTACTAGAGTCTCTGTTTCAGGAATGACCCCTTACTTCGTGTCTGTCCTCTGCAGCACATCATTCATTCATTTAGTCACCAAATGTTTACTGAGTGCTGTTTGTGCACTGGCCAAGAGCTTAGATCCGGCAATGCACACAGCAGTGAGCAAAAGAAATATGCATCCACCATAAGCGGCTTAGAGGCTGGTGGGGGCCTTGACATTTAGCAGACACTTATACAAGTAATACATAATGATGAACAGAATCAGGCCTGTGAGGGGGTGGGATGGGGGCTACAATACCACAGCGGCTCCATCTGGCCTTAATGTCAGGGAAGCTTTCCTCAGGGAAGGGGTGTTTGAGTAGAGATGCGAATGCTGATGGACGTTAATGAGGCCTTGGGGCTTTGGGAGAAAATGTTTCTGATAGGACAGAGCATACATTGGATAGGACAGAATATTGCGACGTTCAAGTGGAAGCAGCACACACGCAATTAGAGTTTAGAAGAGGAGGCCGCACTGGAGATCAGTTTGGAAATCGTCATCCAAGTCTGATTTAGGTCCTGAATGAATCTGTGTAGAGACCAGGAATTCAGAGGTCCTCTGCCTGGATGCCCCTCCCTCTGCACCAGCAGACCACACCCATGTCACTTGTTTCTTTGTATTCTCTCCTTCAAGGCTATAAAAACCTGCTGCTGTGAATCACCTCTTTTTCTTCTCAAGCCCACATTTCCTCTCTTTTCTAATTATTTCTAGCAAGAGGATCCTATCCTAAGCCAAACTGAATGAGAAAATGTCTCATTGTAAGAAAGTATAGGCAAATATTCTTGCATTTATACTAGAATTTAAAAAGAGTAACACATGGGTAAGAGGGAATAGTCATTTTTTTAAAAAAAGGGGGAATTTCATACTCTTTGAAAGATGGTGGGGGAGATTTTAGATAGGCAGTGATGACTCAGTGACTGAAATAATGTCTTGTAAGAAAAAGTTGGCTTTTTAATTTAAATTTTAAATTTTTATTTTTATTATTGTACTTTAGGTTCTGGGGTACATGTGCAGATCATGCAGGATTGTTCCATAGGTACACACGTGGCAATGTGGTTTTCTGCTTCCATCCCCCGTCACCTACATCTGGCATTTCTCCCCATGTTCTCTCTCCCTGACCTTCCCATCCTCCCACTGTCCCTCCCTTGCCCACCCCCCCAACAGACTCCAGTGTGTGATGCTCCCCTCCCTGTGTCATTTCTCATTGTTCATCACCCACCTATGAGTGAGAACATGTGGAGTCTGATTTTCTGTTCCTGTGTCAGTTTGCCGAGAATGATGGTTTCCAGACTCATCCATGTCTCTACAAAGGACACAAACTCATCATTTTCTGTGGCTGCATAGTATTCCATGGTGTATATGTGCCACATTTTCCTTGTCTAGTCTATCGTCGATGGGCATTTGGGTTGGTTCCAGGTCTTTTGTATTGTAAACAGTGCCGCTATGAACATAAATATGCATGTGTCTTTATAATAGAATGATTTATAATCCTTTGGGTATATACCCAGTAATGGGATTGCTGGGTCAAATGGAATTTGTATTTCTAGGTCCTTGAGGAAGCTCCACACTGTCTTCCACAATGGTTGAACTAGTTTACACTCCCACCAACAGTGTAAAAGTGTTCCTATTTCTCCACATCCTATCCAGCATCTGTTTCCTCCAGACTTTTTAATGATCACCATTCTAACTGGCATGAGATGGTATCTCAGTGTGGTTTTGATTTGCATTTCTCCAATAATCAGTGATGATGAGCATTTTTTCATGTGTTTGTTGGCCTCATCTATGTCTTCTTTTGAAAAGTGTCTGTTCATATCCTTCTCCCACTTTTGGATGCGTTTGTTTTTTTCTTGTAAATCTGTTTTAGTTCTTTGTAGATTCTGGATATTAGCCCTTTGTCAGATGGGGAAGAGCTAACGATCCTAAATATGTACTCACCCAATACAGGGACACCCAGGTACATAAAACAAGTTCTTAACGACCTACAAAGAGACTTAGACTCCCACACAATAATAGTGGGGAGACTTTAACACCCCACTGTCAATATTAGACAGATCAACGAGACAGAAAATTAACAAGGATATCCAGGACTTGAACTCAGATCTGGACCAAGCAGACCTAATAGACATCTACAGAAATCTTCACCCCAAATCCACAGAGTATACATTCTTCTCAGCACTGCATTGTACCTACTCTAAAATTAACCACATAATTGGAAGTAAATCACTCCTCAGCAAATGCAAAAGAATGGAAATCATAACAGTCTCTCAGACCACAGAGCAATCAAATTAGATCTCAGAATTAAGAAACTAACTCAGAACTGCACAGCTTCATGGAAACTAGATAAGCAATGAAATGAAGGCAGAAATAAAGATGTTCTTTGAAACCAATGAGAACGAACACACAATGTACCAGAATCTCTGGGACACATTTAAAGCAGTGTCTAGAGGGAAATTTATTGCAATAAATGCCCACATGAGAAGCAAGGAAAGATCTAAAATCGACACCCTGTCATTGAAATTGAAAGAGCTAGAGGAGCAAGATCAAAAAAACTCAAAAGCTAGCAGAAGACAAGAAATAACTAAGATCAGAGCAGAACTGAAGGAGATAGAGACACAAAAAACCCTTCAAAAAATCAATAAACACAGGAGCTGGTTTTTTTGAAAAGATTAGCAAAATAGACTGCTAGCCGATTAATATTTTTATTTTTTGAGACGGAGTCTCACTGCGTCACTTAGGCTGGAGGGCAGTAACACAATCTCGGCTCACTGCAACCTCCGCCTCCCAGGTTCTAGTGAGTCTCCTCTCTCAGCCTCCTTAGTATCTGGGATTACAGGTGTGCACCACCAGACTTGGCTAATTTTTGTGTTTTTAGTAGAGATAGGGTTTCACCATGTTGGCCAGGCTGGTCTTCAACTCCTGACCTGAAGTGATCCATTTGCCTCAGCCTCCCAAAGTGCTGGGATTACAGATGTGAGCCACTGCACCCGGCCAAAAAATTGACTCTTTGGAGTCATTTATAAACTTCTGTTGTTCTCAGTCCCCTGTTTGAGGCCAAGATGCTCTGTCTTTAGGGACATTTCCTATTTTGAAAAATAAATACTGAGGTAGGAAGAAAAAGTCAACATGTACCAGTAAGTTTTATAACATAAACACAAGTGACAGTATGCCCACAAAAGATCTGTATGAATTTGAAAAGATTTTAGGATACATCAGAATATGCTAATTTAATTTAAGTGAAGCAAAACGCATTCCACCAATTGGCACCCGAAGTCTGTATTCAAGTGATTAGTGACATATATCAAACCTCTTAAGTTCAATACCACCTCTCTGCTTCCCCCTTCCGTGCGGACATCTCCTTTCTGAGCTTCCCAGTTTGTTAAGTGGCAACTGCAGCTTTCCAGCTACTGAAGTCAAACCCTTTGGAGTCATCCCTGACTCTTGTCTTTCACTCACACCCCACATCTAGTTCATTGGCAAATCTTGTCAGCTGGACCATGACAAAAATATCCAGAATCTGAGTGCTTGACCCCACCTCCATTGTTGCTACTGTTGTCAGCCACTGTCATCTCTCATTTGGACAATCATAATTGCCTCCTGACTGGCTTGCCTGTTTCTGCTCTGGCCATGCCATCTTCTACCCACCCCCTGCTCTGATCTATTCTCTACCTGGCATCTGGAATGATCTTTTTGAAACCCAGATGAGATCATGTCAATCTTCTACCATTTTATTCTGAATATAACTCAAATCCTCATGATTGCATATAAGGCACATGTCTGATCTTGGGCCCCGGTCACTGCTCTGAACTCACTTCCTGCCATTCCGAGTACATCTATCCACTCTCACCATTTCTGGTGTCCTTGCTTTACTCAAACTTTCCAAGAATGCTCCCCCCCACCGCCCAGGGCTTTTGCACACACTGTTTCCCCAGCCTGGAACATTCCTGCAAGCCCATATATTTGCTTAGATAAATGCCATTTTTCTTTATATTTCAGTGGGTCTGTAGCATATTCAACATTGGAGCCCAAGACTGATTCTGATTCACCCTCTTAAGTGGAATGGTGCTCAGTTAGTTTCTGCTGATGTTGAAATAAATCATATTACAGCTAGAGGCCATAATGGTAGGATTAGTCATGTGAGCCCTTGTGTGGTGTTGAGGGTTAATGAAGCCAGTGATCAGCTTATCAAGAGAACTAACAGGAGGATGATTTCTACGGCAACTTTGTATGGAATTGTTTGGGGTACTGTTTGAAGTGTGCTAATGAGTGCATAGTTTGAATTGGGTACCCAATACTCAGATGACAACCTCTCTAACTACCAGAGATAAAATAGCACCCCTTTCCTAACTGTCCCTTTTCTCTGCATTTTTTCCTTCATAGCACCTGATAGCACTTCAGATATTCGTTACTGATTTGTGTATTTGCTTGGCTCTCTCTGCAAGCCCCACAAAATCAGAGATATTGGCTATTCTGTTGACTGTTGTATCTCTAGCTCTTAGAATACACATTCAGCAACTATTTGGAGAGGGCATAAAATGGCCAAATGAATATTTTATAAACAAGGACCACATGCACAAATATATGTAGGTATAATTATTTTTCTAAAATAATATTCTCTTGGGGAAGGCTTTCAAGAAGATTCTTACATTTTTGATGATGTTTTGATATTTTTCAATGACATTAAAGCATAGCTGAAAAAATATTCTAAAGTGGAAACATGCCCAGTGTTTTTCTTTTTTCTGGTAGAGAAGGAAAGAAGTCTCCCTGATTTCTCAGTGGCTTTGAAATGTAGAGTCCCCTTTGAAATGTGTGCTATGCTAGGCTCTCGTGAGAAGGTGCTGATTGAGTCCATAAATAGAGATATTTAGGGTGATGAAAATCGTTAGTGCTTTTAACAGTAACAGTCAGTCATATGCATTTGTTTAAATTCTATCCCAGAAATTGAAAAGAATTTTATAACAATACTTGTTGGGGGTAAGATGAAGAAAGGAAATGTTTATAAATATTTAGAAATGCTATTTTTCTTCTGGATTTTGTTGATTCTTTTAAATTTATTCTGTCTACTTCTAAAAACAAAATGTAGTTAAAATTTTTTGGTTCAGGATCATCTTCCCAGTACCGCTGCTATAATGGGCTATTTTAAGGATGGATTTTTCTTTTTTTAATGTCTTAATTGATAAATAATAATTGTACATATGCATGAGTTACTGAGGATGTTTTGATATATATATACTATATAGTGATCAGAACATGGTAATTAGCATCATCATTTTGAACATTTATCATTTCTTTTTATTGGGAACATTAAACATCCTTCTTCCAGCTGTTTAAAACTATATAATATTGTTAACCATAGTCATCCTACAGTGCTGTAGAACACTAGAATTTATTCCTCCTGTCTAGCTGTAATTTACATGATAAAATGTGTCATGTCCCAGAAAACTGTCTTTTAATATTTGATTCTCCCTTCAGTTGGGGTGGGGTGTATGGCAGTGGTCTCCTGTGGTGGCTGGAAACCTGAACTGGAGGATGAGACATTGGACTTAAGTCCCAGTGATCTCACTACTCGGTCTGGGTTCTCAAAGAGATCATTTAACCTTATTAGGCTTAGATTTTGCATCTGTTGTAAGAATAGCGCAGAACAAGAAGAAGGTATTTTATATTTCCTAAGTGCCCAAAATAAACTTTCTTTTTCTTTCTCTTCTTTCTGTGTGTAAGAATGCGTTTATGTTCTGAAAGTGGTCTGTTTTACTTTATGAATTAAGTAGTTGGGGGAGTTATGAGAGTCACAGTGTTCATTACTTCTTTTGAGTTAGAGCAAGTTCCGAATGTTAGGACAAACAGTTGAACAATCAGCTCATTTCCCTGAGGCAAAAGTACAAGGTTTTCATCATTTACATTTGGTTTTCATGAGTATTAACATAGAGGCCTTCTCCTTTAAGTTTTTATCATCGTTATAGTTATGTGTTTCTCATGATATTTTCCCATGTTACTTTGATTGCTCAGTATTTTCATTATTTGATTATTTTGGGTTTTCTTTCCTTTTCAATCTACTTTCCAATGTATTAAGTTACCAAAGGGTTTTCATTTTACATCTCTACTGTGATTTAAGAACAGAGGCTTTTATTGAAACTTTACCCAATTTTGTTTTGATTCCTAAATAGTATTATTTGAAATTGTCTTTACTGCCTTTTGGTATTACATTCACTTAACTTATATTTTATTTGACACATAGCTCCTTTGGTGGAAAGGATCCTGATGGTTTCAGCTTATTTCACTGTGAGGTTTCCTTTGATCTTTGTGCTTGCCTCAGTTCATTGCCTGCAATGTGTATCTGCCTCCTGGTATTACTTTGTCTTTGGTTTTCCTTAACTTGGAGTTTTCTGGTATTGCAAGTATTTGTATGTGCTTGCAATCCCACCCGGTGCTTACCTGCCTTGATTTGAACTTGTATTCAGTTTTGCTTCAGGTTTTGTGTGTTTCTGTTTTCCTCTGCAAAACATAAAAGGATATGGGAGTGTGATAGGAATGAAAAACAGATGCACTTTTCAAAATAGACATTTTCAGCTTTCCAACCTCATGACCTTTCCCATTTTGCTGTGAGAGAATCTTATGGGGATGTCCTAGTCCTGCCTTAACTGACTAAGAGTAAGTTTCTAAGTTTTGTGGCAGTTTAACCCACCCTAGCCAGGCTGCGCTTCCAGCATTTCATCCCATGTAATACGTATTCAAGAGTTGCAGGAGATGCCTCGGTATATTCTGGAACTCTCAGTTTGTTGTCCATAGCATGCCAAGAGGGCAGTGCACCAGTGGCACAGCCAATTGTCCTGGTGTTTTACTGATATCCGTAACTCCATCTGCTCAGTCACCAAACATTTATCTAGTGTCTCTTGTATGTGCGAGATACTGGGAACACAAAAGGAAACAGTTACTGTTTTCAGAGAACTCGGATTCTGGTGGGTGAACCAGTTGCATAAAACCATTGTGCTCAGGAAAGCATTGTGATAGAGTATTATATAGGGTTAGAAATAGCTAAGTAGAGGCCAGGCAACTTATGCCTGTAATCCCAGCACTTTGTGAGGCCAAGGCAAGCATATTACTTGAGGTCAGGAGTTCCAGACCAGCCTGGCCAACATGGCAAAACCCTATCTCTACAAAAAATAGAAAAATTAGCTGGTTGTAGGGACAAGCACCTGTAATCCCAGATACTCAGGAGGCTGAGGCATGAGAATCGCTTGAACCCAGGAGGGGAAGGTTGCAGTGGGCTGAGATCACGCCACTACACTCTAGCCTGGGTCACAGAGCAAGACCCTGTCTCAAAAAATAAATAAATAAATAAATAAAAATCCAAGTAGAGAAATGGGGAAGGAGTATTCTAGGCAGGAAAAGGGCAGATGAGAGATAGCATAGCACATTGGGAACTTGGTGCAGTTCGGCACATCTTGAGTCCTAGGGTATGTGTGTCTAGGAGATGGGCTGAAGAAGAAGTCTGCAACCAGAGTGTGGGGAGTGCTGAACCCCAATCTCTGCAGAGATAGGGCTCAAGGGAACAAAGTCCCAGCACACTTTCCTTGGATTTTATCCTGTAGGAAACTTAAATGCTAGAGGACCAGTTACCTAGACTTGTAGGTGAGTTTAGTCTCTTCCTTGGAGGTTTAATCCATTCCTGGAGCTTTTCTAAGAATATGGTCTGCTTTGCATTGTTTAGATTTTTACCAAGAAATTGACTCCTCAGGCATCAAGAGACAAAGAGGCCTTCTCAGGGGTCTGTTAGAGGGGCTAATGATGTAGAAACAGTATTGGTCGATTTTTGTTTTCAAAGGTCACAACCTCTCTTATTGTGAGCATTTGTTGTTTATGCAGAGGAGGAGCACTGAAATTACATAACCAGAAAAACCTATTAGAAAATACACTCCTTGGAAAGGAAACTTAGTACACTGTTGGTAGGAAAGTAGATTGGTAAAGCCATTATGGAAAACAGTATGGAAGTTCCTGAAGAAATTAAAAATAGAACTACCATGCAACTCAGCAGTTACTCTTCTGGGTATATAGCCCAAGTAGATGAAACCACCGCTTGTAAATATATCTGCACTCCCATGTTCATTGCATCTTTATCGTAATAACCAAGATACGGAAACAACTTCACTGCCCATCAAAGGATGAATGGGTAAAGAAATTGTGGTCTGCATACACACACAATGGAATATTATTTAGCTTTTAAAAAGAAGGAGACCCTGCCATTTGCCACAATATGGGTGGACCTGGAGGACATTAAACTAAGTGAAATAAGCCAGACATAGAAAGAAAAATAGTGCATGATCTCACTTATATGTGGAATCTGAAAAAGAAAGGTCACATTTATAGAGATAGCAGATAAAACAATGGTTACAATAGGTGGGGGGATGGGGAGATGTAAGTCAAATGATACAAAGTAGCAGACATGTAAGATAAACACATCTAGAGATTTAAGGTATAGCATGTTGACTGTACTTAATACAATTGTATTGGAGATTTTTGTTAAATAAGTAGATTGTAGCTGCCCCTTTTCTCTCTCTCACTCTCTCTGTCTCTCTCTGCTCTCTCTCTCTCTCTCACACACACACACACACACACACACATACACACACAACTGTGTCAGATGATAGGTATGTTAATTTGCTTCACTGTAATATACATGAGATTTATTAATGAAAAAGAAAATACACTCTTGATTTAGAACTATGTATCTTCATTTAAAATAAACTTGCTAGTGTTTCTATTTTAGCCACTGCTTCAGTCTTCTGACCACTGATTGGTGACCCTTCAAGACCACTCCCCCAGTCCAACTCCTTGGTAGCCTGACTTCTGTAAAGAATGTGCAATCAGCAAGAGAATTTCAGTTGTATTTCTCAACTGTATTTGAGTGCTACTTCCAAACTGAATTTGAGAATTTTCTTTAAATTTGTCCCCAAAATGCCCTTGTATTTAAATTTCTCCCAAAAAATGCTACCTTCATTTAAGTTTAGGAAGATTTGAAGAATTGATGATTGAAATACTAAATTTCTGTAAAGAACCGGGCATAGCGGCTCACACCTGCAATCCCAGCACTTTGGGAGGGCAAGGTGGGCAGATCACTAGAGGCCAGGAGTTTGAGACCAGCCTAGCCAACATGGTGAGACCCTCATCTTTGCTAAAAATACGAAAATTAGCTAGATGTGGGGGTACACACCTGTGATCCTCACTACTTAGGACACTGAGACAGGAGAATCACTTGAACCCAGAAGGTAGAGGTTGCAGTAAGCCAAGATTGTGCCACTGCACTCCAGCCTGGGCGATGGCTCAAGACTCTGCCTCAAAAATCAAATAACTAACTAACTAACTAAATAAATAATAAATTTCTGTGATGAATCTAATCATTAGAAAAATGAATTATTTCTTTATAATGTAAATTCCAATTTGTAGGCTATCACATGATTATATTTTTACCATCCAGTCCGTACAACTAGCCTATGATAAAGCACACATTATGCATTGTTAGCAAATATGTGTTCATTCTATTACTTCCCTAAGAAACAGTTTCAGGCTTCTGATTGAATTTGAAGCCCTTAGAGAAACTTGCATTCTTAGTCTCAATAGACAGGAATGAAAGAAATGTCATACATTTTCTTTTCTGAGTGTGAAGTTGGGGAAAGGATCAAATACTAATGAATAGCACTTGTTCTAGAATGCACATGTGTCTTTCATTGATTTGCCAAGATTCAATCAAAGGGTTCCTTATGTGTATGAAGGAGAAACATCTGACACTTAAAGTAGAAACAATAAAACATTAAAAATATATTTCCTGTGAGGCTGAGTTGATTTGGAGAAAGAGAAGTTTTGTTCGTCAGGAAGAATATAAATGTGGCTCTAGCATATGTGTCAAATGAGAAAGCTTGTTGAGAAGAGCTTCATAAACTGTAAAGTGACATGCATGTAAAGGAGAAAATAGATATTCTTGCGTATCGAATGGTTGCACATTAGCAGATGAAATGAAAATAGTCATTTGTGGTTTATATAGATTAAAATCGATGTCCAAGTTGGGTCATAGACCAAATAGATATGCATGCTTCCCTGTCTGTCTCATATGCAAAATTAATGTGATCGCCACAGTCTCAAATTTCCCTGCTTTTCTCCTCCTTTCCATTTTAGCCAGGTGCCCCACATAAAGCCCTAGGTGAGTAGGTCATGGAGATTGGATCATAACTTTAGAGGAACTCTTTTAAATTTCCATGGGCTGGAAATAATACAGTGGGGAAATATTGTCTGAATTTTCTGCATTTTGCTTGCCTTTTGTCTGTGGTCCTGGCTCCTTGTCATGTACTTCATCCCTTGTGGCCAGATTTCCTACTTCTTACTGCCTGATCTTTCCCCCCTAATATTTCTGATATGCCCATGCTACATTTTTTTAAAATTAGAAACAGGGTCTTGCTCTGTCATCCAGGCTGGAGTTCAGTGACAAATCTTAGCTCACTGTACCTCTAACTCCTGAGCTCAAAGGATCCTCCTGCCTTAGCCTCTGGAATCACTGGGAGGACAGACATACAGCAGCACACCTGGCTAGTATTTTTTAATTTTTGGCAGAGATGGGTCTTGCTCTGTTGCCCAGGCTGGTTTTGAACTCCTGGGCTCAAGGGATTCTCCCATCTCAGCTTCCTGAGTTGCTGGGATAACAGGGATGGAACCACCGTGCCTAGCTGTATTTTTCATTCTGGTCCTTGATCTTATTCTTGTGCCATATACCTGACCCATGTGTGTTAAACTTGTCTACTGGTCTGTCAAGTTCTTACCTTGTTCCTGTCTAGCTATACTTACAATTGGGTGCAGTCAACCTGTTGACCTCCCTACCTGACAGGGCATCTTTATGCCTGCCTGTTTGTCCAGCCCCACATAGAGAATTAGGGCTTTCTGAGACCCAGACAATCATTCACATTCAGTTTCCCATGTTTCTCTATTTTCAAATCATGTCAGGGACATGGTGACATGTCGGTTTTATATATGTCTGTTTGTTGAAAAATATGTATGTGCCCATTCAGCAGTTTAATAGGTACCAAGATATGTCTATTTATGATATTTAGTGTGGCTTGTCACTGAGGATGTCTAGTGTAAAACTGCATATGGGAGCTCCTTATGGATTGATGATATTCCCTAAGGGTTGGTATATAGTTCAAGAAAAACCAAAGGCAATGCCGTTTTAAGTCTTTAAAAAATGTTACATGCATTGATCCAAATAGTATTTCTAGAGTATGCTCTGCAATGGAATAATGAGAATTTCTTTCATTGTACTAAAGTAATGAATCTTCATATTAAATATTGATTTATACAACATGGGCAGTAGAGGAAAATTGGGATTTGCTGTGTGCTGGCTCTTCAGTCATGGCATCATTTGCATCTACAAGCTGGTCTTAGTGATATGGATACATGAATGGAAATGGCATCTCTATCTGCCAGTTTCATGTTCTGAATTGCTTTCATCTTATCAAAGAACTGCCCAAAGTTAAGTAATTTTTGACAGGAAGCTACATGTGTATCTGTACTGTACATTCCTTTATTTTCTTTCTGTCTTGTTTTGGGGGATGGCTCACACATGTTCATGTGCACACAGACATACCATATGGATTTTGTGCCATGAGAATATTATTAAACACTCTATAATTTGGGAAAGACATTATTTTCTTTTCTCTCACTGACAATCCTGCTTATATTTATGGTTTGAATTATAGTTACAACTTGGAAAGTTTATTCTAAAAGAGCTAAAATGAGAAACAAATCTGAAGGAAAAAAATTCAAGTTGCAATTCAAATCTAAATGTAGGAGTAAATAGGCTAGATTATTCTGAAACAAAACAGCAGAAATTCTAAATCTAAAGCTATCCGGTTGTATTTAAACCATATTATGGTTTAGCTCAGTTCTGTCAGAGAACATTTGCAGACTAATTTTTTCTAGAGAAAAAGCAGTGGTTGTACTGATTTTCTTGGTTTGTGAGGCTAATCAAGTTTAACTGGCGGATAATTAAAAACACAACTAATGTTGTGTGTTTTTTCAATATTTAGGAACTGCAGATTCCTCAAAATAATATTTTAGAGAAGTTCTTTTTTAGACAGAGTTTCACCTTGTCACCCCATGCTGGAATGCAGTGACACAATCTTGGCTCACTGCAACCTCTGCCTCCTGGGTTCAAGCGATTCTCCTGTCTCAGCCTCCTGAATAGCTGGAATTACAGGGACCTACCAGCATGCCCTGCTAGTTTTTGTATTTTAGTAGAGATGGGGTTTTACCCTGTTGGCCAGCCTGGTCTTGAACTCCTGACCTTGGAAGATCCACCCACCTCCTCCTCCCAAAATGCTGGGATTACAGGGATGAGCTACTGTGCCCAGCCTAGAAGTTTTTATTTGAGACAACTATGTCAAATATATTAATGAAATGGTGAGATGTAATGTCTGTATGTGTAGTTTAAAAAGTGCAAAGTACATATGTTTCCTTTTGCAGTTAACAGGCAATAAAGAATCTCTAAATATTTAAGCAATATTATAAACCTGGTTATTTATATTTAGGGAAGGAATGGTTAAAAAAATCTCTTGGAATTGTATTTTCAACTAAATCTTTCATATGTCGGTGGCAGCATTGCTTATTCTAATACTGATGGTTGGGAGGTCTTTTTCAGGCAGTGTTTTACACAGCGACTTTGAAGATTGTTGGGTGCCATCATTATGAGGCCATTGTTACTCAGTGGGAATGTGATTGAAGTCACATTAGGAGATGTGATATTGAACATAGGTTTGAAATTTATCATACACGATAAGGCAACTGCAAAATTGCCATGCATAAAATAGGTTGGTGTTGGCAATGGGAAAAAGAAACAAAAATTAAACAGACATACACACACACTGCTCGTGTACATGCTCACACACACATAAACACACATGCACACACTCCTTCTCCCCAGAGACTTGTCAGATGCTAAAATGACTCTCACAAGAAATCTTAAAAGTCATTGCTTCAGAAATGATGCTACTTTAAGTTTGCTTTTCCAAAAGTGGATGAATTGCTGTCTCTATAATTTCTCCCAGGGATGTTTAGCATACTTTATCAACCACATACACAAAACTTCTGGTTGGATGTTTACTGCACATATACACACAAATTAATGACCAATAGGGTAACCTCTGTGAGCCTAACAAGTCTGGCTGGCACATATCCCATGCATTTAAACTCATTTTTCTTTACTTTTTCCTCTTTCTCATTTCTACTGCCTCAAGTGGGAAGGGTTGACTGCCTCCTTTTCAAACTTCAGACCAAGTCTTCTTCTTCCTAGAAACTTCTCTGTTCAACATACCATAGTGCTCTAGTGTGTTTCTGAATTCACAGTGGTTATTTTGAAATTAATCTCACACAGTTTTGTCATTTCTTCTGTAATAATTTGGGTTTAGTAGAGTCAAAAGTTTGGGATCTGAAGTCAGATTTTTGGCACTAAATTCTGGCTCGCCCTCGTTTCTGATACTTGATGAAGTTACTTAATCTGCTATCCTTCATCCCCTTCATTGGTGAAAAGAAGATTATGGTGGTGATCACACCCACTAATGCATGCAACATGCTAAGCGCAGGGGTGGAGCATTGTAAGGAAGCAAACAGAATATCCCAAATTGCCTGAGACTAAGGATGTTCCTGGAAAGCAGAACTTTCAGAGCTCAGCTAGTAAAATCCTGAGCTAACAGGGTTGTAACCATTTACCTTATATTGTTAAATATTTATTGTATGCAGATTCTGTATTCCTGGGAAGTAGAGTCTTATCTTACCTCTTTCCACCATTAACTTTCACAGGGGCACACATCTGAGTGCTTAAATACTTTTATGTAGATTGCATTTGCTTATAAAGATTTGTAGGTTGTGCAGTATGAATGTGCTTAATGTCAAACAACTGTACACTTAATGATTAAAATGATACATTTATTGTATGTATAGATTTGCAATCTTAAAGTAATAGTAATAAATTTGTTATTACTATAAGTAGCATATATTACTGTAGTATTGTCAGCAGCAAGCAGGATATAGTATATACTATAAGCAGGATATATTATAGGAATAGAAATAAAATTTAGCTAAAACTGGAAAATTAAAACAGATAATAGGAGAGTCTAGGAGGAGAAAATTCATTGTTAGGATCCTAGCATTGGCTTGAGAGATAATTTCTGATTTTGCAAAAACATTTTAGCCTGCACATTTCCTCTTTCCTCTCAGCTAATGACCAACAGGTCCTGCTCTGCTCTGCCTCAAGGAAATGGGGTCCACTCCCCCTCGCTGCCTTGTGGCACTGGCTTTCCCAGGAATTTTGCATGCTAACCTCGAAATTATTCTACAGTGAGCTTTCTCTTGACTTGGATTTCTTCCTGAAGTCCTGGGCTGCTTCCTGAGGCCCAGGTTCAAACATTTGCCTCCACAGATACTGTAAACAAGGCACTGGAGGATAAGAGGGAATTTGGGAATAGAAAGTTTAAAGTAGAGCCATATATCCCCCTAAATCCCTGTCAAATGGGGGAGAAGGAAGCCAGTGATAGCTTAGTAGGTCTGCATTGTGGCTGCTCATTTGAAAAATAAGACACCAGCCAGGCACATTGGCTCACACCTGTAATTCCAGCACTTTGGGAGGACAAGGTGGATGGATGGCTTGAGCCCAGGAGTTTGAGACCAGTCTGGGCAATGTGGAAAAACCCCATCTCTACAAAAAATAGAGAAAAATTAGCAGCGTGTGGTAGCGTGTGCCTGTAGTCCCAGCTGCTCGGGAGGCTGTGGAGGGAAGATGGCTTGAGTCTGGGAAGTGGAGGCTGCATGAGCTGAGATGGCATCACTGCACTCCAGCCTGGGTGACAGAGCCAGATCCTGTGTCAAAAAAAAAAAAAGACACCAATATCCAATTTCCTTTACTGCCACCCTAGATTCAGATTTATTATAATTGGTCTGGGGGACCTGAACATAGTACATTTGAAAAGATCCCAGGTGATTTTTATATGCAGCCAGGGTTGAAACCACTGCAAGTAACTGATTCTTCCTCTGTCCCCCCCCTCCATAATCTCCTTTCTTTCCTTTCCAGGATTTGTTGCTCCTGCTGAAACTGAAGATTTCAAAACAATAATGATTGCTTTTATTTTTAAATGATTCCCAAAGCTTGAGCTTGATTATTTTGTATCATGATGATTAGGCATGTCTTTAAAACTTGGTGGTTTTGACTTACTTGTAGAGCACTTCATTTTTATATTGAAGTCTGTGTATTCTTAGTTTATTATGCAGTAAGCCTCTTTCTTAGGCAGTTGCCTATTCAGAGCTTGTCATTAGGAATCTGCAAACTAAAATCCAGAGGCAATCTGGCGTGCTTATGTATTCTGCAGGGAAGGAAAGGGAGTTTCTGTAGTGCTAAGAATTCTTTCAGATTAGATAATATCATCTTGTTTCTGGATTAGGCATAAACTTTGTGGATTCAGCTCCCACTTACGGCTTGTGGGGAAAATTAGATGTGACTAGGACTTGAGCCTCTGACATGAAACTCTCAGTGACATATGTACAAGCAATTTGAGCAGAAGGGTCCACATCATGGCCCTATGTTACAAGCAAGCAGCACAGCCACCTTGCTCATGGAGTAGACAGGATTTAACTAGGATCTAGTTTTTTATTTAATACTTACTTCCAAACTAGCAGCATAGTCATACTTTCTCTTTTAGCAATTCCTCTCTGCTTGTTTAAATAGAGATTCTTTGTCTTAAAAAGAAAAAACAAAGCTTCATTAAGTTCTTTGACATGCATTAGCTGATAAAACAGTAGTCAAGTGTTAGAACATATGACAGTAATTGCATTGTAACCTAGACTCTTCATTGGGAAATTTCTGAATGGTGATTTTCTCCCCTTTTCTGGAGTTTTTCAAAAAGTAAGCCCATAGGAAAAAATCCAAATTATTTTCTCTTCATATTACCTCTGTAGTCAATAAAGTACTATT
The DNA here is from genome assembly GCA_036589455.1 of Ateles fusciceps. Taxonomy (NCBI): domain Eukaryota; kingdom Metazoa; phylum Chordata; class Mammalia; order Primates; family Atelidae; genus Ateles; species Ateles fusciceps. Next base: position 7,111,127 of record JAZHEH010001064.1, read on the forward strand.
TTTTTTCTTTTTCTTTATTTTTTTGCATTAGGAATTTGGCCATAGACTGTTACTCTATAGTCATTGAGGGGCCTTCAAAACCTTCACCTTATCTTGGATGACTTGAAATCTTTACCGTGGCTTCACTACACAAAGATGACTTTTTTGCTGCCTTCCTGCTCCATCTCTAAGCCTCTGTTGTATTTTGTTCTGCAAAGTGGGAATGGTGCCTTTTTTAGATAGTTGTTGCAGTAATTAAATGACAACATACAAAGCACCATGCACCAAGCACACTTAATTTTACTCTTTTCTTTCACTCAGTCTGGGTACATCCCGCAGAGTGAACTTCTTTTTGAGTACTCTTCAACTTTGACTGTGGGTACATTTCTTTCTTTCGTTTACTCTAATCTTTGTGTGTTTACATATATTTCCTCTTTTTCCAGTTTCGGATTTGGTAAGCCTCTTAAAATGTTCTCAGCAGGGTGCAGTGGCTCATGCCTGTAATCTCAGTGCTTTGGGAGCCTGAGACAACAGAATCACTTGAGGCTGGGAATTCGAGAGCAGCTTGGGCAATGTAGTAAGATCTTGTCTGTAGAAAAAAAATTAGCTGGGCATGGTGGCTTATGCCCAACTACTTGGGAGGTCGAGGCAGGAGGATCACTTGATTCCAAGAGTTTGAGGCTGAAGTGAGCTATGATCACACCACTACTCTCCAGCCTTGGTGACACAGTGAGACCCCATCTCAGAAACAAGTTTTCTTCCTCCCTTTTCATCTTCTGTTTTATGATCTTCACATGTACTCAGTTCTTTATCTTGGCTTTATCTCTTTCCATTTTAATAATAAACATTAAACATAAAATATTGGTATAGGCTGTATGTGAAAGTACTTTATCGTACAGTAGAAGAGACATTTTGATACTATAAATATTGTAGGATATTCTAAATAGAGCTGAAATGCTTAGAGCTTTAGTCAGCTTCTAGATCTTTGGTCAATAAATCTTACCAATGTGAAATGAAAGTTGAGTCTGTGTATTTTGCTGTCTTAGTATAACTAAAACTATTGTTTGTGGCTTTAATGTTATTGAAATAAAAAAACCTGTCAAACTCACTCTTAGGTTAGAAAAGCCATTGTCCCTTTATTGTCACCCATCTCTAGCAATGCCAATAGTATTTGATTACAAGTTTAATAAACAGGGCACTGTGCTTTTACTCTTTGATTAAAAAGCCCTTGTTTGTTGCCAAATTAACCTAACATCTTACTTTTTAAAAATCCTTTGATTCCATATGTTCATAGAAGAAATCTCATACATGGAATAGCTATCTTGCAACCAAATTCTCAATGAACCCAATGTAAAGCCATTGCTTTAGATTTCCTTTTTCTTATTTTACGTAACTTTCCAAAAGAAGGCATTCATGCAGCATAACAATAGAAAAGTAGTGTTTATGCCTCTTCTTAAATTGCCATTTTGCTTTTACTAAGTTAATTTCTTTAGGCTTTCAATTATGTTTGTCTTTTTTTTTTTTTTTTTGAGACAGTTTCACTCTGTTGCCCAGGCTACAGTGTGGTGGTGCCATCTCAGTTCATTGCCACCTCCTTCTCCCAAGTTCAAGTGATTCTTCTGCCTCAGCCTCCCAAATAGCTGGGATTACAGGCACATGCCACTATGCCCAGCTAATTTTTTGTATTTTTAGTAGATGTGGGGTTTTACCATCTAGGCCAGGCTGGTATCAAACTCTTGACCTCTAGCGATCTGCCTGCCTCTGCCTACCAAAATGCTGGGATTACAGGCGTGAGCCATCATTTATGGTTTTTATAACCTCTATAGGAGTTCCCTAAAAGCTCTTTTATTATACCAGGTAGATAACAAGGTTTTATAAACCCAAAGAAACTTTTTAATAAGTAATTCAGCCAGAGAGCAAATGAGAATAATCAATAAAGGCATGAAGATAAACTGCAAGGACTAGATAGATAGATTATGTTTCCTCCAAGGTTTCTTCTTCTAAACTCTCTCCCTGCTCTCTCCAACATATACATATTTAGGATTCATACATTACTTTTCTTGCTGTATTTGAGCAGCACATGTTCCCTTTGAAAGTCACATATAAATAAGGAGTAGGCATAAATATACCTATTTTTGTGTGTATATGTATATGTACAAACACACACACTGACTCACACACACACACACACACATACACATATGCTGGGTAACAGAGTGAGACCTTATCTCAACATATATATATGTTAAAATATTTGAGATAAGGTCTCACTCTGTCACCCAGGCTGGAGTGTATAGACTTTTTGTTAACTACTGAACAAACATACGATGTAAAACATACGTTATGTTTGCCATCTTTTTAAAAGTAACATTCAGCTATATGACTTGAAATATTGACAGTATCCATTATATGAGAAATACCCTATGAAAACATACTCTGTCACTGGTTTGGTAATGCTGTTAAATTCCTTTAAAATTCAATTTTTCTTTTGGAAAATGCCTAAAAGGATCACAGGGTCAAATAAAAGCATGATTTCATTCAGGGAGTATGACAAATTTTTGTTTATGTTGTTAACATAGCATCTGCAATAGAACAACAAAAATATTTAAAATATATTTAACTGCATGCTAAACTGATTTTCTTTATGTGTCCTTAATTACTAAGGTTTCTATTAATCTAGAGATCACTTATAGCACTGCAACCTAAATTTCACAACACTGAAAAGGCATTTTGTTTTAGAAGCTTCCAGCAGAGGATAACATCACTTTGAGGGCTCGGGATGGGTATTTGGAGGCTAGCTTTAAGGAGTCTTTGTGTATGTTTAACGTGTAGCGCCTGTTCTTCCTGGAGCCTATCAGCAAAGCCATTCCCAAGGCTATGGCTACATGCACCAGACCAGTGTGTCGTCCATGAGATCAATGCAGCATTCACCAAATCTAGTAAGTGTCCATTTGATACGTTCCTCCTTATCTGGTCTTCCCATTTCACCTCAAGCATGTAAATACATGTGGAATAGAGTTGAACTGAATGTTGGGTATTTTAATTTAAAGATAAATGATGATGTGTTGCCATTTATACAACTCTTTTGAAGGAAGCAAAAAATTTACAGAGGTAAACTGTTGAGAAAGAAAGGCATTAATGAGCATTATATAAAACAATAAAACATACAAAGAATCTACCAGTACAGTGTCCTAGTTGTTACTTCGTGATTGGTACTAGCCAATTATGATCTTTATTCAGGCCTTAAGAGCGCAGATATTTGATGGTTGTATTTACAAGTTCATCTTAATGAAAATGAACACAAAAGCCTAAATTACGTGGCCATAATATATCTTTAAATCCCTCATTGGAAGTCTTGAAATACTGGTTTATACATTCAGTGTAAAATTTGGAAGCAGTATTCAACATTTTCTAGTTATACTTGGCTTCTCATGCAGAAATTACTTGTATAAGCCCTTGACATAATCTCTTGGTCTTCGGCTCAACAATTAGAAACAGGAAACTCTTCTACATTGTCCAGTAACTTGAATTGCTCTAAAACTCTTCAGGTCCCAGCCAATGTCCTCAGTCTATGAATGTACTTGATTTCGAGATCGTCTGATGTTAATGTTAGCTAAATGCTTAGCCTTAAACAAAAACAAATATAGGAAAACTCATTGTAATAATAAGTATAATTGAATATGTACCTTAGCATTAAGAACATTTATATGCTAAATTTCTCTCACAGTGATACAAAAACCTATATAGGGAGTATATTATGGATTTTTTCTTTTATTTGTGTTATATATTTTTAAGAAGAAATACACATTTTTAGCACCTACTTAAGAAAAGGACATTGCCAGGAGAGATTTAGACTTCTCTGACATATGACCAGTTTTGTTCACTGAAGAATATGAAATCGCATATAATCTAAGGTTTCTAGGGTTATCTGAAGCTGGGGGAACTTGGCTTTATTATTTCAAAGTTTACTTTTCGATGGACTAGCTGTCATATTTAGTGAGTTTTCTATCCATGTTCCAAAAATATTAAGCTTTTTGCTAGACTAGTAAAGTTGATAACAGTACAATTAGATGTTAGGTTTACAGATTTCCAGAGATACATGTGTTTGAAAACATTCCTAATAGTAACTTTATGTGTGGATCGGTGTGTTGTGATTGGAATTTGTGGCTGTAGCTGTTTTGGTATTCATTGTGTAATCCCTTCTTCCTTTTTCAGAGGACCTACCGAGCCATGTACGATTACAGTGCCCAGGATGAAGACGAGGTCTCCTTCAGAGACGGCGACTACATTGTTAATGTGCAGCCCATTGATGACGGCTGGATGTATGGCACGGTGCAGAGAACAGGGAGAACAGGAATGCTCCCAGCTAATTACATTGAGTTTGTTAATTAATTATTTTTCTTGCCCTTGAGCTTTATTCTAATGTATTCTAAACCTAATCTTTTTAAAAGATAGAAGATACTTTTAAGACAACTTGGCCATTATTTTACACTGATATATCCTTCCTTTGACAATTAGACACACAGGTACCAGGAAGAAGGAATGACCTCTGGGCTGAAAACAGCAGCATTTTCAGTAATTGCTACAAACAAAAATCATTGTGTCTGGAGACCTGGTGCTGCTAATTGTGTTAGTGGTTTCCTTTGATTGGCTATTGAACCCTTCTGGGAAATGTATTTTTGTAGACTTTAATAGAGATGTTGATTGTCCCTTAAATGTAGCATATATGAAACTTCTTAGCTGTCACTTTGGAATCACCAGAAGCCAATTCTCTTAACTCAGTAATGCAGTCAATAATTTAAAACCCGTTTTGTTTTTGAGTCATGAGGCAATTTCCAATATTAGTGAAAATTGCCCAATATAACAAATGTAAACAGTGGCAGAAGGACAGTCTGGTTAAAATTATGTTGACTGGTGGCCTTAGGGATCTAGAAACTTCTACTAACTGAAATTTTCTCATTCCCTAGGCTGACTGGGGTCTATTTATTTCTCATTTGTACCAAGGTATCGCCTACTTTCCATGTATATGCTATGGACCCAAGTCTATGCTCAGTTCCACAGAATGTCAGGACCAAATAACTTCACAGCTACTCTGCAAAGGGCAAATTATAATGTCATTGATATAATTTCCCTAGTAGCGTTTACCCTGTTGCATGTCATGTAGATTCAAGCTTCTGTAACATAGGCAGCTGCACTGCCCGTTCCTATTATTGAAGCAAAAAGGGTGACTAATTAAAAGCTCTTTCTTCCTCTAGTTGCCAGCTCAAGAGAAAAACGTACTTCGAAAAGTTGCTTGAGATTTTCCTGCTGCATTGCATTCTAGTTTTGAAGGATTTACACCTTAGGAAATAACATGTATACTCTAGTAAATAAGTGATTTAGGTGTTCCAGTGAACAGCTTTCATTAACTTAATGCCACCACTGATTTCAAAGTGAAGAAAATGTAACAGACGCCAATGAAGCAATGGAAGCTGGAGTGTGACTGGAAAAATACCCAGTAGACAGTTACCAATTCCGAACAGAGATGATCTGGTGTCTTCTTTTGGAAAGTGGTATTCAAATTCTGGAATGGAAATCTAGCCACTGAAACTGGTTAATCAAAAGACGTCCTTTTCCATTTTCTGGCTTTTATTTTCTAAATCACCTTCAAGGGAATGAAACAAGAATGTCATCGGAGATTTTTTCAATACCGGCCCAAGAGGCTGTTCTCTAAGAAAGAAATTGTTGTCGTGTTTTGATTTTCGAATAAGTGACTTTGCAGGCTTTTGCTAGATTCACAGCCACCAGTGCAGCCCTTGCTGGTTGGTGGGTCTTGAAATTTCATCCAGAGCCTGCAGTCAAGGTCATGGAGCTACTGGTGCCCATCGGCAATCCAGTGATTTTCTGATTGTGCCCTTTATTGTGACCTGCAACAGGGTAGCATTCATTTAGGGTCTGACTTCACAGTTATGATAAAACTGAAAAAGAAAATTGCAAAAATGTACCCAAATATATGGGTCTTGGAGATATCTGCCTTATACGTTATATTTAAGGAAATTAACAAAACGTCCTGCAAACATTTTTTAAGGAAGTGTTTACTAGTCCAAAGGCCAAAGCTAATTTATTTACACTTTAGAAAAGTTAGCACATGCTTTTGAAAATCTGTGATTTCATTTTATTAGGCTAAAAGAGCAAATAAGCTTTATTACACTGAAGCTGCTTCTATATGCCACTGACATAAAGTTTAAAAAATAAATTCAGGCAAATAACTAAAGACTTCTTTAAGGGGGTTTTGCAGGTTACCAGATAACCAGCTTGACTGATTTTCCCTCATTGAAATGGCCAGTCGCGATTAAAATGATAAAACCCCATATCTGTTTTCGTATATTATACACACACCTACAAAGATAAGCTGAACTTGAAATATTTTTTGCAAAAAATCTGTCATTAAAGCTGAGGATAAAACTTCTGCTCAATTTTATTTTACTAAGTTTATATTTACATTTCACCCAGGTAGGCCATCTTTTTGTGATTATAAAAAAAGAATAGTTGTTGATTAAATTTTTAGACTAAATGTAGGACAGGAACAATTTTGGATACATAGCACATCTATAGGAAGCACAATGAAAACTGACTTGAAATAATGCTTGTAATCAAGAAAGTAATTTCATCCACTGATTTCAAAACCAGATTCACTGAATATAAAAGTAAATACATATTTGCGGAATAAGTCTCCTAAAATTTTAAGCTTCATGTAATAATGTTTTCATAGCAAGATATTTCTGCTTCAAGCCTTTAGGAATTAAGATCTGATCAGAATTTAACTAGAGGGTAGTTATTTTACAATGAAGACTAAAGCTGAACAAGACGTTGCATGCTCATGAGGCCATAATTTGGTAGTGTTGGCAATTGTTAATAAAGCCTGTCAGGATGTTAAGCATCTCAGGAGAAATATTGGAAAAATGTATGTATAAAACCAAAGTGCTATTTTTAAAAGCATCCTTTAAAAAAATTACACGCCTGAGCAACTTTTCCACTTTTCATGTGCTTGCCTCCCATCTTCAATTTGGCAACAGGTATCTCGTGCATAAAGCTGACAGCTAAAGAAGATTTTTAAATATTGAGTTAAAGATGACTGCGTAAACGCCCAAGCACAGAGAGCATGCACCTGCCTTTCTAAGTTTGATGTGTTCTCAAGCCTGACAGAAGCACAAGGAACAGTTTGATATACTTTTAAAAGGTTCTGAAAACAAAATTATATGGGTATCCTCTCTTGAGCAAAGTATAGCAACAGAATATATTGCTTTTGTGTAAGCTTTTGTAGTACACACGTTTCTACTGATAATTCTTGTTCTCTAGAAAGCTTTCTATTTCTAACCTATGGCAAAATGAATCCTTCATGTCTTCTTGTTATTGTTTACACACTTGCAGTGTAGCTCAGTGTGAAATATTTATCTGGTTGTCAGATATCCATGAAGGAGGCCCTTGATAATCCCAGGTCTCCCCCAACATCCGTAGATCACACAGGCATTTGTAAGCACAGTTTCCACAAGCACCTTGTAGGAATACGGATGAGATTAGATTAGACCAGCCCTTCTCTGGCCACTGGGTTCATTTCTTGAAGAAGATGCAGATCTGGTTTTTCCAATGTGCCACAGTCTTTCCTTATCCTCTCCGTGCTGAGCTTGACAACATTCTGGGAATGAGGAACAAGACTTCTAAAAAGATGGTGGAAGTTCAAAGGGTATACCTCGTTTTCAGGTTCATTGATCTCCAGTGGAATGTTTTCAGTGAAAAGATGAAGAAAATGTGTGTAATCTTTAATAACATATCCCTATAGAAAGTGGATAAAATGTATACCAGAATTATAATACAGATATATACAAATATAGGTGCCTTTTTGATTGCTCTTGTTTATCTAGTATGGTCTTGGAAAGAAAATCAAGCAAGCAAGTTGCTGCCTATTCTATAGTAATATTTTATTACACATGATTGATATTTTTGTGGTAGGGAAGTGGGATGCTCCTGACATATTTAGGGTGTTAGCTGATTGTATTTTATCTCTAAAGGTTTAGGACTTTAGAAAATGCTAACTTCTTCCATCTATTTCTGAAAGGTTCTTTGTGGATTTATAGAGTTGAGCTATATAAACATTAATTTTAGATTTGGGTTTTAAAATACCTATTGTAAAACAGAAGAATTATGTTATGAGGCTGGATTCACTACACAAGATGAACTTCACTTCATAATTATACCTTTGCGATTTGCTTCTGATAATCTGAAAGTGGCCAGATTGTCGTTGTTTTGAGTGTTGTGATATGGAGGTGGGAGAGGTTTTAGTTAAGTAAGAAGCTATGTAAACTAAAAAGGATGTTAAAATAAAAGTCTCTTTCTGAAGTATTCCATGCCTTTTGGACCCTTTTCAGGCAACTAACTGTCAACTATTGATCAAAAAAGTCAAGGCATTGTTTGTTGCTTCTGTGGTCATTATTCCATGATGCTTAGACTACTTCAATCCATAAACTTGGAAGAATCTTGGAGCACATTTTCTCAGTTGTCTGTATTACTTCAGTATATTCATGAGAATTCCATAGGATTTTCATGTTTGATATATGGTATCCAGTTTGCATAGCATCTACTTCTTTGTAATCCATTTGCTGTTAAGAATGATGTGCTTTAAAGGAAAAGAGAAAACTGCATCACAGTCCCATTCTCCAGTGTCCATGCAATGAATTGCTGAGCATTTGGGAAGCAGCACCAAGTGTATTACAGACATGATGTGAAACTGTTGGTCTCTGACCTGTGATCAAGACTGAACCATTGTGGAGTTTGGTTTCTATTTGCTTCAAAATAAGTAGAATTTTGGTTGACGATTAATTTGCAAGACTAACTTTGAGAGTGTAACAGTTTTGAAGAAAACATGGAGTGTTTTTCCAATGAAGGGGCTTACGGAATGTTACAATGTTATTAATTTGGCTTTTGTTATGCAAATTGTTAACACCAGCTATTAAAATATATTTTAGTAGAAATGCTTTAATTCATATTTTTTCCTCTACACTGTGAATCTTTAAGCCTTGGTGGACTAGAGCAACATCGTGCTGTCCAAAGGACTAAGCTATGCAACCCAGTTCACATTTTAGTGGATGTCGCAGTTAATGTGTAATTATTTCCCCTGCTTAATGTACAGCAGCATTGAAATGACACATTAAGCCTAGCATCACATTGTATAGTATAGTCCCTCACAAACCCTTCAAGGCTACCCTATTCATTAATATTAATATTTGTTTGAAAGCAAATCACTGATTTATCTATTGCAGCTACTTGAATGGTGACAAACCAGGAACAATAGATGGGTGTGTCAGCCGTGGCTTTCGTGTGTTCCCTGCAAGTGGTCTCCTATGATAGAACTGCGTTCTCAAATGCACTCTCTTCAGGGTCTTAATATTCTGTGTCTTCTCCCTGTGTTTGTAAAACATTATAACACAATAATTTCCTATCTCTACACATTTGGTTTGCTTAAATAAATGCAGGATATAAAAAAATGGTTCTACTTCTTGGCTCTCACCGTGGTTTCTTGGAGCATGGGTTGTCAGATGCAAGTAACGAGCCCTAATAATACCCCGGGTCTGAGGTTTAACTTGACAGCTCACATCAAATCACATCAGAGGTGTGTGCTGGCTTCAGTGCATTTACATTAGTGAATCATTCAAGGTATTTTCCTCCCCCAAATAAACTTAGTTGTAAGTGATAACAATATTATGCTTTTCCAAGCTCAGTATCCTTCTGATTTTATATCAAAGTACTGCAATAAGGCATCATTATAGTTAACTTCTTTCAAGAACAAATTCCTCATATATCCTCTATAGTACAATTCTAATTTTCTTATATTCGTAAGATGAAAGAAATGACTTGGAGCATAGAATAGAAAGTGCCCAAATTGAGTACATAAAATGGGAAGAAACTCTGATTTCTCTGCTGAGAAAGGCTCATTTATCATAGAACACAATTGCTTTTTCTCCCCCATGCTTCCGATAATTGAAAAAGTGGGTTAGTCCCTATTTTTCACTTTCGTATAAATCTGTGTGATTTGGATGCTAGTCTTACTGTATTATTTTGTAAAAGTTTCTCTTTGGCTCATAATCCTTCCTAATTGTAAACTGATGAACTGTGCAGATGACATCTGCGCATAGAATAAACACTTCTTCCAAATCTTGAATTTTCCGTTTTTTACAGTCCATAAGTATTAAATGAATATTTTAACAGTATTATGAATCAAACTATTTTTGAAATTACAAAAAAGCACATTTATTTGTTTGAAGAATTTACTACCTGTTTCTCCCTCTGAGCCTTTTTTTTTTTCCATTAACGATTATAAATTTACTCTTTGGAACCCAGGCCGCAGAGGAAATGAATATCTAAGATTTTTTTTTTCTGACAAAAAGTAATTTAGGTTTAAAATAGACTGTGTTTATAATTTCATTATCTTAAACATTTGTGAGGCTTTACAGGTAACTATGACATGCCTACCAAACAACTTTTCTACCAAAATTCTGCAAAAATGCTCATGTGTAATAAACTAAAAAGTGGATAAAAGGGAAAGTTTTGTTCTTTTCCTTATATAATCTGCTTTGATGTGGTTTGGCTGTGTTCCCACCCAAAATCTCATCTTGAATTGTAAGCTCCGTAATCTCCGTAATCCACTTGTCAAGGGAGAGACCAGGTGGAGGTGACTGAATCATGGGAGGCGGGTGGGGAATGGTTTCTCTCATGTTGTTCTCGTGATAGTGAGTTTTCACAAGATCTCATGGTTTTCTAAGTGTTTGGTAGTTCCTCCTGTGTTTATTCTCCTGTCTGCCACCTTGGGAGCAAGGCGCCTTGCTTTCCCTTGGCCTTCCACCATAATTGTAAGTTCCCTGAGGCCTCCCCAGCCATGCTGAACTGTGAGTCAGTTAAACCTCTTTCCTTTTTAATTAGCCAGTCTCAGGCAGTTCTTTACAGTAGTGTGAAAATGGACTAATATATGCTTCTCCTACACAGAGGGATTAAATATGAGTTTTGTTATGCCAGAAAACTAGATATGATCCAGTTGTGAACTTTAGCTCCTTTCTGTCATTCTAAGCAAAATTCTCAGGCCTTTGCCTATTATATTTGTGTTTGGGGGCTGCAGAATTCTGATGAAAAAACAAAGCAGAATGAGAAAATGTATTCAAAAGGTGAAAAGCCAATATTAGAGCCAAGGGTCTAGTTACTGATTTTGTGTTTACATGATGGCATTTTAATCTTTGTAGCTTTTCCTCTCCCTACAGTTTCTTTTTTTCTGTTTTGAGCAACAAACATGAAAGGGAATAATAAACTAAAATAGAGAAATGGACAACATCTAAACTCCAATTATACTACCTGAGGAAAGAGGAAACTTCTCTGCATCCCAAACTAAGTCATCAGATGACTCTATTTTTTTTTTTTTTTTTTGGCTTGTGCCACTGCACTTGGCTTGGTGGCCTATTTTTTTTTTTTTTTAATTTTTTATTGTACTTTGGATTTTGGGGTACATGTGCAGACCATGCAGCATCGTTGCATAGGTACACACATGGCAATGTGGTTTTCTGCCTCCATCCCCCTGTCACCTACATCTGGCATTTCTCCCCAGGTTATCCCTCCCCAACCTCCCCCACCACCCTGCTGTCCCTCCCCAGTGTGTGATGTTCCCCTCCCTGTGTCCATGTGTTCTCATTGTTCATCATCTGCCTGTGAGTGAGAACATGCAGTGTTTAATTTTCTGTTCTTATGTCAGTTTGCTGAGAATTATGGTTTCCAGATTCATCCATGTCCCTACAAAGGACACCAACTCATTTTTTTATGGCTGCATAGTATTCCATGGTGTATATGTACCACATTTTCCTTGTCCATCTATCGTTGATGGGCATTTGGGTTGGTTCCAGGTCTTTGCTATTGTAAACAGTGCCATTATGAACATACGTATACATGTGTCTTTATAATGGAATGATTTGTAATCCTTTGGATATATACTCAGTAATGGGATTGCTGGGTCAAATGGAATTTGTATTTCTAGGTCCTTGAGGAAGCGCCACACTGTCTTCCACAATGGTTGAACTAGTTTACACTCCCACTAACAGTGTAAAAGTGTTCCTATTTCTCCACATCTTCTCCAGTAGCTATTGTCTACAGATTTTTAAATGATCTCCGTTCTAACTGGCGTGAGGTGGTATCTCAATGTGGTTTTGATTTGCATTTCTCTAATAATCAGTGATGATGAGCATTATTTCATGTGTTTGTTCACCTCATATATGTTTTCTTTTGAAAAGTGTTCATATCCTTCGCCTCCTTTTGGATGGGTTTGTTTATTTGTTTCTTGTTAATCTGTTTTAGTTCTTTGTAGATTCTGGATACTAGCCCTTTGTCAGATGGGTAGATTGCAAAATTTTTTCCCATTCTGTTGGTTGCCGGTTCACTCTAATGATTGTTTCTTTTGCTGTACGGAAGCTGTGGAGTTTAATTAGGTCCCATTTGTCTATTTTGACTTTTGTTGCCAATGCTTTTGATGTTTTAGTCATGAAGTCCTTGCCTATGCCTATGTCCTGAATGGTTTTACCTAGGTTTTCTTGTAGGGTTTTTATGGTGTTAGATCTTATGTTTAAGTCTTAAATCCATCTGGAGTCAGTTTCAGTGTAAGGTGTCAGAAAGGGATCCAGTTTCTGCTTTCTGCACACTGCTAGCCAGTTTTCCCAATACCATTTATTAAACAGGGGAATCCTTTCCCCATTGCTTGTTTTTGTCAGGTTTGTCAAGATCAGATGGTTGTAGACATGTGGCGTTGCCTCCAGGGCCTCTGTTCTGTTCCTTTGGTCTATATCTCTGTTTTGGTACAAGTGCCATGCTGTTTTGATTACTGTAGCTTTGTAGTATAGTTTGAAATCAGGTAGCATGATGCCTTCAGCTTTGTTCTTTTTGCTTAGGATTGTCTTGGCTATGCAGGCTCTCTTTTGGTTCCATATGAAGTTTAGGGTGGTTTTTTCCAGTTCTGCAAAGAAGGTCATTGGTAGCTTGACGGGGATAGCATTGAATCTATAAATTACTTTGGGCAGTATGATATTGATTCTTCTTAACCATGAGCATTGAATATTTCTCCATTTGTTTGTGTCCTCTCTTATTTCCTTGAGCAGTTGTCCTTGAAGAGGTCCTTTACATCTTTTGTTAGTTGTATTCCTAGGTATTTTATTCTCTTTGTAGCGATTGTGAATGGTAGTTCTCTAATGATTTGGCTCTCTGTTAGTCTGTTATTGGTGTATAGAAATGCTTGTGATTTCTGCACATTGATTTTGTATCCTGAGAGTTTGCTGAAGTTGCTTATGAGTTTAAGGAGATTTTGGGCTGAGATGATGGTGTCTTCTAAATATACAGTCATGTCATCTGCAAATAGAGACAATTTAACTTCCTCTTTTCCTAATTGAATACGCTTTATTTTTTTCTTGCCTAATTGTTCTGGGTAGAACTTCCAATACTATATTGAATAGGAGTGGTGAGAGAGGTCATCCTTGTCTAGTGCCGGATTTCAAAAGGAATGCTCCCAGTTTTTGCCCATTCAGTATGATATTGACTGTAGGTTTGTCATAAATAGCTTTTATTATTTTGAGATGTGTTCCTTTGATACCTTGTTTAATGAGAGTTTTTAGCATAAAATGCTGTTGAATTTTGTGGAATGCCTTGTCTGCATCTATTGAGGTAATCATGTGGTTTTTGTCTTTGGTTCTGTTCATGTGGTGGATTATGTTTATAGACTTGGGTATGTTGAACAAGCCTTGCATCCCTGGAATGAAGCCTACTTGATCGTGATGGATAAGCTTTTTGATGTACTGTCGCAATCGGTTTGCCAGTGTTTTATTGAAGATTTTTGCATCTATGTTCATCATGGATATTGGTCTGAAGTTTTCTTTTCTTGCTGAGTCTCTGCCGGGTTTTGGTATCAGGATGATGTTGGTCTCATAAAATGATTTGGGAAGGATTCCCTCCTTTTGTATTTTTTGGAATAGTTTCAGAAGGAATGGTACCAGTTCCTCTTTGTACATCTGGTAGAATTCAGCTTTGAACCCATCTGCACCTGGACATTTTTTGGGTGGTAGGCTGTTAATTACTGCCTCAACTTCAGCCCTTGTTACTGGTCTATTCAAGGTTTCGACTTCTTCCTGGTTTAGGCTTGGGAGGGTGCAAGTGTCCAGGAATTTATCCATTTCTTCCAGGTTTACTAGTTTATGTGCATAGAGTTGTTTGTAGTAATCCCTGATTGTAGTTTGTATTTCTGTGGAATCAGTGGTGATATACCCTTTATTGTTTTTTATTGCGTCTATTTGATTTTTCTCCCTTTTCTGGCTAGCAGTCTATTTTGTTGATCTTTTCAAAAAACCAGATCCTGGATTTATTGATTTTTTGAAGGTTTTTTTGTGTCTCTATCTCCTTCAGTTCTTCTCTGATCTTAGTTATTTCTTGTCTTCTGCCAACTTTTGAGTTTTTTTGATCTTGCTCCTCTAGCTCTTTAAATTTCGATGACAGGGTGTCAATTTTAGATCTTTCCTCACTTCTCATGTGAGCATTTATTACTATAAATTTCCCTCTAGACACTGCTTTAAATATGTCCCAGAGATTCTGGTACATTGTGTGTTTGTTCTCATTGGTTTCAAAGAACATCTTTATTTCTGCCTTCATTTCATTGTTTATCCAGTTGACATTCAGGAGCCAGTTGTTCAGTTTCCATGAAGCTGTGCGCTTCTGAGTTAGTTTCTTAATTCTGAGTTCTAATTTGATTGCATTGTGGTCTGAAAGACTGTGTGTTATGATTTCCATTCTTTTGCATTTGCTGAGGAGTGACCTTCGAATTATGTGGTCAATTTTAGAGTAGGTGCAATGCGGTGCTGAGAAGAATGTATATTCTGTGGTGGGGTGGAGAGTTCTGTAGATGTCTGTTAGGTCCACTTGGTCCAGATCTGAGTTCAAGTCCTGGATATCCTTGTTAATTTTCTATCTTGTTGATCTATCTAATATTGACAGTGGAGTGTTAAAGCCTCCCCACCATTATTGTGTGGGAGTTTAAGTCTCTTTATAGGTCGTTAAGAACTTGCTTTATGTACCTGGGTGCTCCTGTATTGGATGTGTATATATTTAGGATCATTAGCTCTTCTTGATGCATTGATCCTTTTACCATTATGTAATGCCGTTCTTTGTCTCTTTAGATCTTTGTTGGTTTAAAGTCCATTTTGTCAGGGACTAGGATTGCAACTCCTGCTTTTTTTGCTCTCCATTTGCTTGATAAATTGTCCTCCAGCCCTTTATTTTGAGCCTGTGTGTGTCCTTGCATGTGAGATGGGTTTCCTGTATACAGCACACCGATGGGTCTTGACTTTTTATCCAATTTGCCAGTCTGTGTCTTTTGATTGGGGCATTTAGCTCATTTACATTTAAGGGTAATATTGTTATGTGTGAATTTGATCCTGCCATTTTGATGCTAGCTGGGTGTTTTGCCTGTTAGTTGACACATTTTTTTCATTGTGTTGATGGTCTTTACCATTTGGTACTATTTTGGAGTGGCGGGTACTGGTGGTTCCTTTCCTTGTTTAGTGCTTCTTTCAGGAGCTCTTGTAAGGCAGGCCTGGTGGTGACGAAATCTCTCAGCAATTGCTTGTCCATAAGGATTTTCTTTCTCCTTCAATTGTGAAACTTAGTTTGGCTGGATATGAAATTCTAGGTTGAAAGTTCTTTTCTTTAAGGATGTTGAGTATTGGGCCCCCACTCTCTTCTGGCTTGTAGAGCTTCTGAGGAGAGATCTGCTGTTAGTCTGATGGACTTCCCTTTGTGGGTAACCCGACCTTTCTCTCTGGCTGCCCTTAGCATTTTTTCCTTCATTTCAATCCTGGTGAATGTGACAATTATGTGCCTTGGGTTGCTCTTCTTCAGGAATATCTCTGTGGTGTTGTTTGTATTTCCTGGACTTGAATGTTGGCCTGACTTGCTAGTTTGGGGAAGTTCTCCTGGATAATATCCTGAAGAGTGGTTTCCAGCTTGGATTCATTCTCTCCGTCACATTCAGGTACACCTATCAAACATAGATTAGGTCTTTTCACATAATCCCATATTTCTCGGAGGCTTTTTTCATTTCTTTTCACTCCTTTTTCTCTATCCTTGCCTTCTTATTTTATTTCGAGTTGATCTTCAATCTCTGATATCCTTTCTTTTGCTTGGTTGATTTGGCTATTGAAACTTGTGTATGTTTCGTGAAGTTCTCGTGCTGTGTTTTTCAGCTCCATCAAGTCATTTATATTTTTCTCTAAGCTGTTTATTCTAGTTAGCATCTCATCTAACCTTTTTTCTAGGTTCTTAGTTTCTTTGCATTGGGTTAGCACATGTTCTTATAGCTCTGAGAAGTTTGTTATTACCCACCTTCTGAAGCCTGTTTCTGTCAGTTCATCAGATTCATTCTCCATCCATCTTTGATCCCTAGCTGATGAGGAATTGCGATCCTTTGGAGGAGGAGAGGCGTTCTGGTTTTTGGTGTTTTCATCCTTTTTGCACTGGTTTCTTGCCATTTTAGTGGCTTTATTCTACCTGTGGTCTTTGTAGTTGGTGACTTTCAGATGGGGTCTCTGAGTGGATGTCCTTTTTGTTGTTGATGACGTTATTTCTTTCTGTTTCTTAGTTTTCTTTCTAACAGTCAGGCCCCTCTGCTGCAGGACTGCTGGAAATTCACTCCAGACCCTGCTTGCCTGGGAATCACCCGCAGGGGTTGCAGAACAGTAAGGGTTGCTGCCAGTTTCTTCTTCTGTTATCTTCGTCCCAGAATGGTACCTGCCAGATGTTGGCCTGAGCTCTCCTTTATGAGGTGTCTCTTTGGGTATATAGGGGTCGGGGAGCTGCTTGAGGAGACAGTCTGTCCCTTATAGGAGCTCAAGTGCTGTGTTGGGAGCTCCGTTGTTCTGTGCAGTGATGCTGGGCAGGTACTTTTAAGTCTGCTGCAGTGGAACTCATAATGGCCTCTTTTCCCAGTTGCTTTGTCCTAGGAAGGTGGGCTTTATTTATAAGTTCCTGTCATGCTGCTGCCTTTTTTCATAGATGCCCTGCCCCGCACGGAGTAGTCTAGTCAGAGTCTGCCAGCAGAGGTGTTGCTGAGCTGCTGCAAGCTCTGCCCAGCTGCTGTGTAAACTGCCTCAGTAGTGGTGGACTGCCTCGGTAGAGGTGGTCGCCCTTTCCCCCTACTGAGCTGGACCGTCCTGGGTCCAGCTGCGCTTGCTGTGAAACTCTCAATCCAGAGCATTTCAAATTGCTTGTTTTGTGGGGATGGTGCCCATGAGCCAGACCACCTGGCTCCCTGTCTCTGCCCCCCTCCCTTTAGTTGAATGGGTGGCTTTGTCTCCCAGGCGTTCCAGGCACCAGGTGAAATGGCCACTCAGATTTGTGTGAGTTTCTGTGTGCCAAGCCAGCACCGGCTGAAACTGCTTTGCTGAAAACCTGTGGCACTTTTCGGCCCGGGTATCTGCTGGTCTGTGGGCAGTGAAAATTTGTTTGGAAATGCAGTGGGCACTCACCCTCTGCGTTGTTCTTGCTGGGAGCTGCACTCCGGAGCTGTTGCTGTTCTGCCATCTTGGAACCTCCCGCCATCAGATCACTCTTGAAGGGAACTGGTTTCTGATTCTTAACACAGGACAGACATACTTCTTGCCTTTTTTCCCCAAAGGGTTACAGACTAAGGCTATGTGGTCCCAACTAACGTTTTCATTACTTTTTGTGGATAACCATGCTGTGTCCTACATGCTCTCACTTCCCTGGTCCCAGCTGATTAGATTGAGGTGATTCAGGAGGGCTACACAAGGACTTTGTCTAACAGGGTTTGTGGTGGTTGAACCTGCTCCTATCTCCCTGAAGAGGCCTGAGTTCAAAAGATAAAGTAAGTTGACTCTCAGATTGTATAACTTAAAAAAGTAGAGAAAGAAGTCAGGGGGAAGCCTAAGCTGTGAGTAAGCAGAAAGTATGAGTAAGAGAACTCATGAAATGGGGGAAAAGATATTTAGCATAGACAGAGTAAAAGTGAAGTAGATGTTTGGAAGTGGAGGAACCACAGGGCCATGAAAGAAACGGATTCTTGTTAGTGGCAGCCCGTTATGAGGGAGCACCAGCTCCTCCCCAGGGAGTACCCACTCCACCCCACGCATGCAAAGCTCGCCCACCCCAGGAGGCCACCTCCACTGCTGTCCTGTGTGCTGTTAGGGCCCCCAGCAAGATCAAATTCTCTACTCCTTTCCATGTTTGCATGTAAGGTTTCCTGGAGGTGTCTTTGAGAGGCTTTCTATAGCTTGCAAGCAATCAGAGACTTAGACTAACAAAGCTACCATAATACATACATCGGCACAAATTATAGGGTCATTATTTACTTACACATTTTTCTGACAGTGTCTTGCTCTGTTGCCCAAGCTGGAGTGCAGTGATGCAATTATGGCTCACTGCAGCCTCGATCCACCAGGCTCAAGCAATCCTCTCACCTCAGCCTCCCGAGTAGCTGGGACTACAAGCACACACCACTGTGCCTAGTTCATTTTTTTTTTTTTTAAGTTTTTATAGAGATGGGGTCTTACTGTGTTGCCAGGGCCAGTCTTGAACTCCTGGGCTCAAGTGATCCTCCTGCCACAGCCTCTCAAATTGCTGGAGTTACAGGCATGTGTCACTTTCTGACTTCATAGTTTTCATGGTTGACAGATTAAATAAAAAGATAACATTTTGACAAGGAACAAATTTTATGAGTGAGCAGAAGAGTTAAACAATGTCTCCCTCCCCCAAACCAGACCACTAAATAGCAAATGTGATTGAAATGCCAATTACATTATTACGTTAAAATGTCACAGGGTTGTTTTAAAGTTTACTGTTTTGCTTTATGATATGTTATCATTTATATACCGTATCAAAAATCACTTCAGTAGTTAGAAGTTGTTTCCCCTGGGCCCTTGGAAGGGCATCAATAACTAATATCAGATGAATTTCACTCTTACTAGTACATATGTACAAAGAAAGGATTTGGGGGTTTAGACAATGTTCTCATTGATTTTTGAATGTTTGGCAAAGAAGAAGGGGATAGCTGATACCACCTTAGACAGTGTCATAGGCTCTAATGATAAAAGCCGACTTGTTTTAGCAGAGCTTTATTAAGAAGTATGTAATTCTTCCAGGTTTACTCAGTGACGGGTCTTGATGAAAACAGTAGAAGCAGTAATTGTAATTTATTCATTTGATGTATAATTATTCAGTGTTTACTTGATTCAAGGCATGGAGCACAGGCACTTTCTTCATAAAGCTTTCATGCTGGTAGGGAAAGACTGATATCAAACAACTAATTATATACTTACACAATTAATTACTTAATTACAGTTTAAGAGATGTCATGAAAGGGAAGCCTAGTCCTTGTAGCTGGGACCCATGAGCTGTCGACTAGTGGGGAGGGCCTGGAAGACTTCTTTGAGGACCTGCTATTTGAGCCTTGAGAGCCATTCAAGTTCAGGTAAGCATGAGACACCTGAGAAAATTAGTCACCAGCAGTTAGTGACAGAAATCGTCCAGTCTTTGCCCAAATTTTAATTTCAGTAGCAATGCTAGGTTTTATATTTTTAATTCCATTAAATTCCTTGTGGACAAAATCAGCACATGCATATGCACAAATTTATGTGTCAGCACACCCTTTTATTCTAATTATGACTTATTTCACTTTAATAAGATTCAGCAGGTTGCAAAGAGTTAATTATATAAACAAAGCATTACAGATGTGGAAGACTTCACTTCCTTTTTTGGACGATTGGTTATTACATAGGCTTTCCTGCATATCCTTACTTCCTCCCTGAATATTTTGGGACAGCGTGTGCTTACTGGAGTTTATTATGGTACAGTCTGCAGCAGAACTGTAGATTACAAATACTGTGCTCTCCCGTTTTAGATTTTACAGATTCAGGGTTTGCCATTCCCATCTAATATGTGATATGAGTTAAATATGCTACAGTACCTGGGCAATGCGCAGAAAAATAACTTGGAATGCGAGAAAGTTGTTTGTAATTATTTAGAATACATCCTAGCTATGAGGTAAATCATAGCTTTGTTTATAGAATTCTAGCAAGAATTTCGAACACCTGCTTTCTTTAAAAATCTAACTGTATGCTTGCATACTTTATCTTGGGCCATTTAAATAAGCAATTGGGAATATTTTGGACATATTTGATTCCCATAATCAATGCCTAACAAAATGCTTATTGTGGGAACACTCATTGGTATTTACAAACATTTCCTGGTTACATGTACTTCTTTCTTTCAAAAGAAATTTTTTGACTTCCAAAACAGTGCTACATAAAATTTCTGGACTTCTACATCTTATTTGGTATGTTGATTTTTGTAAAAATTTTAAAAAGGGTAGCTCTTATGGTCTAACTATAGTGTCATATTTATATTGTAACTCAGGGTTTGTTTGCAAATCATATTCCCACTGTTCATGTTCATCCCAGTAGGAATGGGAGGAAAGGAGCCTGAAAATCTTGCAGGATAAACTTGTTTTGTGCGTTTCACCTGCCAAGGCTCCCTCCTTCCAGGAGTATCTGGGCCACAGCTCTAGCAGTTCAATGTGGCTCTTGCCTGCAACAATCCTCTAGCTGGAAAAACGAGAAGCAGGCCCAGGGGTTTTTTCCAACTTCTGTGATTTATGCCCTAGAAAGACGTGAAGGTTGGGTAGGAATGGTCCCTGGGGATGATTTATTTTCAAAACTGGCAAAAGATATTTATGGTATGAGAATTATAATTATATAGTGCAGCCTCTTAGGATCATTCAAAAGTTTCATGTTTGGAAAACACTAAAACATTTTCAGAGTTTCAAACGTGGCTTCTGGTCTTGATATAAGTTACTCGATTGTCATTGAGATGCTTCAGTAGTAGTTGCATGATATATATAACCTTTAAGGATTTGACAGAGTCAATTTAATTATATTCATGCACAGATCAAGGAGCTAGATTATGATCCACTGGGGAGGATGGGGCTTAGCAGCAAGTAAGAAGTCCCAGTGCTGAAGGTGACCCTGACACGTAAGTGATTATCTGTGGGACAGGATCATCTTTGGGAGAGAAGAGAAGGAAGAAAACGTGCAGCCAAGGCAGACCTGAAATTCCCAATGTCTCACTTTGGTGAAAAATTCGAAGTTTTAGCTTCAAGAGGAAATCTGTCTTTCAAAATTATTTCAGGACCAGGAAATTATTATTCATTACTTACTATTTCTGAGAGGGAGTCTTGCTCTGTCGCCAAGCTGGAGTGCAGTGGCGTGATCTCGGCTTACTGCTACCTCTGCCTTCCAGGTTCAAGTGATTCTCCTGCCTCAGCCTCCCGAGTGGCTAGGACTACAGACGCATGCCACCACGTCCAGCTAATTTTTGTGTTTTTGGTAGAGACAGGGTTTCATCATGCTGGCCAGGATGGTCTTGATCTCTTGATCTCGTGATCCGCCTGCCTTGGCCTCCCAAAGTGCTGGGATTACAGACGTGACCCACCGCGCCTGGCTTCATTATTTAATATTAATAATAATTGTCTCAGGAGCAGGAAGTAGAATGTCTGCACATCGTCCTTATTTGTCTTTTCATGCTTTTGCAGTTTAGTGATGTCTCCAAAATAATGCTGCCCTCTGTTTTGTAGCTTAGCCTTTCTTGATTTAGAAAGTATTGGGAAAATGCTGTAAATTCATGCAAGTGTAAAAGTTGGGATACATTTTTTGATTTTAGGATTCTAGGATGCCTCAGCCAATTGTCTATTTTTTTTTTTTTAAGTCTGAGAAACTTATGTAAATGGGAGAGGGTGCAGTGGGGGACTTTGCCTACAAGTGTTTAAGGTCACTAAATGGGAGAAAATATAAATAGAACGGAAAACCCAGAGGGGAAGTGAGTACAAACGAGGATGGAAATGTATTTTTTTCTAGAGGCTGAAAGTCCGAGATCCAGGTAGCAGCAGTATTGGTTATGTCAGAGACCTCTCTCCTTGGCTCGAAAATCTCCTTCTCTCTGTGTCTTCACATGGCCTTCTCTCTGTACCTGTGTCCTAATTTCCTGTAAGGACATCAGTCATAATGGACTAGGATCCACCTTTGCAACCTAATTTTACCTTAATCATCTCTTTAAAGACCTCTCTCCAAATACAGTCATATTCTGAAAGCTGGGGCCTCGGGCTTCAACATATGAACTTTTAGGGGGTGCACGGTTTATCCCATAACAATATCAACCAAAATAATGGACAGAATCTCTTTAAAAGAAAAAGGTGTTTACTGGGGAATAGAGTACTGTGATGGGAATCCCTATAGTAAACTCTATATATATTTGGGAAGGGAAGAAAGACAAAGGTTTTTCAAGGCAGAAATGAGGAGGATTACATAGTTGTTTTGAAATAAGGATCCTTGACTACTTAGATCAAAAACAAAGGTGACGCCAGCCCAAGGTTGACAGTTGCTAGACACATGTTCTTGCAGAAGTATTTTTTGTGTGAAGTTGCAATGGCCTTTGTGCAAGGTTGTGGTTTTTATAGTCTTTTTCATTATCAAGCATGCAAATATGAGATCCCTCTCTTCATATCCTTCCCCAGCTCTGTTTGTCAGGGTTTCCTTCGCATCAGTGATTTCAGGTTGATTCTGACAACTTTCACAACAGGAATGAAAAAATCAGGATGGGCACAGTGGCTCCTGGCACTTTGGGAGGCTGAGGCAGGCCAGGAGTTTGAGACTAGCCCAGGCAACATGGAGAAACCTAATCTTTACTAAAAATACAAAAAAAAAATCAGCTGGGCATATTGGCACAGGACTGTGATCCCAGCTACTCAGGAGGCTGAGGCACAAGAATCACTAAGAACAGGAGGCAGAGGTTGCAGTGAGCTGAGATTGCTCCACTGCAGTCCAGCCTGGAAAACAGTGCAAGACTTCATCTCCAAAATCAATCAATCAATCAATCATCAATAAATTAGTCCTTGTGGGTGGCGAGACACAACCAGGCTACCTTAGAAGGGATTGAGTGAAGGGAGCATTAGGAATGGAGGGATTATCTGAGTGCCCAAGGAAGACATTTGAAAGATGAAGAAACTGAGAACCAGAAAGGTGAGGCAATTGGCCCAAGGTCACAGAGCGAGTTAATTACAGATAGAACCAGAGCCTGGCCTTAGGGTTTTGACTCTCAAGTCTTTTCTGTTGCCCTGCCCTGCCTCAGGAAGCTTAGCTACAGAGCTAGACTGTGCCCCTGTGTCTCTTCTCTGACTCCAACCCTTGGCCATGATCTTGAGTCACGCAATCCACTATTGCACGCCCCATATCACCGTTGTTAAGTTACAGTCTCCAGAAGGACCGTCTTCCACACATCCCATCTGCAGACATCTCTCCCCTTTCTGTGGAGTTGGAGTCAATGTTGCAGGATCCATTTTGCTTTGTGCCCACTCTGGAGGGAGCCCACCACCAGTGTGTGCGTGAATACAATGAGAAACACAGCACCTCCTTACTCTACATCTCCCACCCTGCCCCCACCTTTGAGGCACCCTCAGAAACTCCCTTTCCACTCCCATGATGTCTGGTTTTGGTCACAGGATGTCACAACTCAGCCTATATTTTGTCCATTGTACCTTATTTTTATGTCTTTGCAGTAAGTTCTTCCAGGGGCTCCACCTCCCGGGAGATGAGGGACTGAGGCTGCACAATTGGTTCATCTTCTTGTGTCACTACTGGATCCTCTCTCTACCCAGTTATTGGGTGTAGCTACCAAACCAGTGATGAGTTGTGCAAAAGGACAGTTCTTACTTGCTCCAAACCAATATGACTTGTTTTCAGTTTTTTATGCTTACTCTTCCCATAATTCAGAGAAGTGTGATACAGAGCTGGAACTATAGAGTACTCAATAAGGAAACACAACAACTTACTAAAGAAACAGAACATTCGTTAAGCTTATCTTCATTCTTTAAGCTTCCTCTCACTTAAATAAGATAGTTTCCAGTATGCTGAGCTGCTAGCTGTCTGCAAACTCGTGGATGGTGGCTTATTACCATAGAGGGATGCGGAAGAATAGAAGAAACAGGCCTTGGTTTGCCGAGTTACAGTGTGAAGAAAGAGACCATCGTTATCCTTTGGCTTCTGGGAAGGTGTTATCTAACTCTGATAACTGAGTTTCCTCTGTTACATGAAGATAAGCTTTCTGTTTTATGCATGTTGTTGTATACTGTTTGTAAAGAACTTAGCACAGTACTTAGCTCATAAGAGATGCTTAATAAATGGCAACAGAGACCACAAGGGGCCCTTTGTGAGGGATGCCCTTGGCAATTATGAAGGTACTTGCTTCCATTTTATCTCCTGTGGGGTCATTGAGTGGTGAGTAGTGAAGGGTTAGTACAAATCCATACACTCATTAAGAATGGATTAAATATTGATTAGATATTAATTAAGTATAATAAGAGGATACAAAATCATTTTCAGACATCTGGGTATTTGGATGAGGAGAGAACCTGGAGGACAGAGTAAATTATATTACCTCTTCAATATTTAGATGTTTTGGCCAATAAGTTTCCTTGGTAGAGAGAGCTGGTATCTTTCTACATATCATACTTTGTAAATGATCATTTAGGATATTACTTTCAGAAGTGGAAGAGTAGTGGTGTATGGTGACCTTTAAAAATGCATAGCTAATTTAATCACTGGTAGTTAAACATTAATAGATTTGATTATATGAAAGTGACACAAGAGGGCAGCTGTGTACTGTTTCTGAATACCTTTTGCTATAGTATATTAGGCTAAAACCAAATCTATGAATGATCAGCATGATTAGAAATTGTCTTTAATGAGTTTCTTATTCTATAGAGGTAATACAATAATTTAGTTTGAAACCAGTTAATTCTCCTTTATTCCGCTCAACTCCTTATTGACAGTGATTGACAAGCAATGATACAATGAACATCCTACTGATTAGCCATGGTGCCTGTATTTATACGGAACTTCCTATTGATGTCTTGACAATCATTTGACTGAACTGCAAGTGAGATGGGGGAGTGGATGGAAATGTTTATCAGTTGCTGGGCATTCTGGTCCCCATTGGAAAATGTATATGTTAGAATGAATGGTGTATCCTGTGCATTAGAGCTTAGCAATCTTGCAGAGTTGGACAGGAATGTCTCAGCTTCTATTCTCACTCATATTCTAGAAGCTGATTTACTTCTTGTCATTCTTTGAGATTCATGACAGATAAATATCCCGTTTGGTATCAGGGGTCTCCTGCCTGAGCTGCGGTGTGGGTTCTATGAGTGAATTATGTCCCGGGGCGGGGGTGCAGATAGGAGCTGGGCACTAGGATAATATACTCTGAGCCAAGGGATTCAGAAGATGCGAGACTATTCCAGGTCTGAATTACGTTCAGTTTAAGGGTTTTATGCGGTTGTATGAAGGCAGAAGGAGAAAGAGTCTGTCTCAGCATAGATCAGGAATGGAGTTGTTAAGGATCCCCCGGGCTTCAGCAAGAATGGAATTGACTTTGGAAGGGTATAAAACTTTATACAAATGGGCCTTTACAACACTTACCAAGCCTCCTTCAAAGTGAATGTGGATAGGTATTGTTACTTAATTCATTTCAATAAATATTTATTAATTATCTGCACATGGCAAGGTCCACTTCCTGATGGGTACAGATAAGCCATATAGGGTCTTCTGGTAGGAACTAACTGATCAAGGAGGAGGTGGTGTGGGGTACAGTATGGTTTAAGCACCTGGGTAATGGGACTCAGTATATCCCCAGAGAGTAGGTGCTGTGGCCCTGGAGTCAGTTTGTGCTGCAGTGCATGCTGGTTCATAGTGATACCAGTGGAGCCTGGGGTGAACTCCTGCAACACAGTCACAGAGAGAAATACAGTGGAACCAATACTGGGAGTAAGGGCAGGCCAGGCTGGAAGGCGGAGTGGCAGAGACTCAAGAACTAGTGGTGGGACCATTCATCCAGAAACAATAGGGCAGGGTCATGTGTCTTGAGGCCTTAATGTTATTCCAATCCAACCATTAGGGGCAAGCTAGGTGTCAGCAGTATGAGCTGGAGATTCCGAATGGGCAT
Source organism: Ateles fusciceps (assembly GCA_036589455.1). NCBI lineage: Eukaryota > Metazoa > Chordata > Mammalia > Primates > Atelidae > Ateles > Ateles fusciceps. The sequence continues at coordinate 7,137,212 of JAZHEH010001064.1, forward strand.
GCTATTCAAAATAAGCATGGTGCAGGGAGATGTTCAACAAGAAAAAAAAAGCATGTAACAAAGTCTGAAATTGAGAAAACAGGAAAAGCATCCAGATCACACATGCATACATGCGCGCGTGCTGCACACACACACACACACACACAGCTACCACACACACACACACACACACACACACACACACACACACACACACGCCACCAGGTATCTGGTTGTCTTTGCTGATCATACATCAGGAAGTGATTTGCTTTCTGTGCTGGGTTGAAACAATTTCCCCCTGTAAGGACAAGAACACCCACAACTGCTGGTTCTCTCAAGAGTCTCAGATTCTAGGAAAGTGGAATAATCTATACAGTAAAGAAAGTCTAACCCAGGATGACTGGAAAAGGAGAGCAAGGCTTAATTCATGTCATGAGGTCGTGTCTTCTGGTGCAGCCAAGTTTCCTCCCTGGGTGCTGAAGGAATTTAGATATGTAATCAGAGTCGCCACTGGTAATCTTAAAAAAATCATGAATAACAAGAGAGTAACCAGAAGATTGATGACAAGTAAATGTCACAAGTTTTGAAAAAGGGTGGACTCCAGAAACTGCAGACTAATAAATTTGTTCAAAGTTTGGTCAAATTACAGAATGAATTTTTAGCAGATGTCTTATGAGTACTTTGAAAGGAATGTGTTGACTGCTAGAAGACATGGAGTCACTAAGGACAAATCATGCCAAACTAACCTCTTCTCCTTTTTACTGAGTTGATAGATCACTGGGAGTGACATAGATCTAGTGTTTCTTGGGTTTAGGAAAACACTTGGCAAGATCTGACATGCCAAGTTATCATTATGAATGATACAGCAAAAATACACATAGTATAAAAGTACTCTTTGAGGGCTGGGACCTGTTTGAAAACTTTGTGCTCAGAATGGAAGAACAAAAAATTCAGTTCACAATGACATTTGGTGAGTGCCCATGTTGCCTCTCACGAATTCTTACTAGAGTTCCTCTGAAGACATAGGAAAGAAGAAAATCAAAATTAGGACTGACCATCACATTAGTGCTAGTATAAGGGAGGGGTTTCTTAGTAGTTCAAGGCTGACAAAAATGACAATCAATACTTTAAAAATGATTGCTTACATGTAGGCAGAGAGACCCCTTCCTTCCTCCTCCATTGTTTAGTCCCTGTTTAAGAAAAATGAAATGTGTTAAAACTAGGAAACTGGACATCTATCTCCTTTGCATGGAAACAAAGATTATGGCTACAAGATCAATCAAAACTATGAATAATTCTAGCAAGAAATAAATGGAGCTATAAGAAGAAAATTATAAAACCTTGCTGAGAGATACAAAAGAATAGGAATGAATGGAGAACCCTATTCTTGAATGGAAAGATTAAATATTGTAAATATGTTAATCCTTCCATAATTAATGATACATTTAATGGATTCTAAATAAGACCATAACATTTTTTTGAACTTGTCAAAGAGATTCTGAGTGTATTTAGCAAAATAAACAGTAAGAATGATTAAGAAATTTGTTCTTAGTGTATTTCAGAAGTTAGCATTTGATAAAAAATAATAAACCAGTGGAAAATGGATTGATCAACAAAAATTAGTTTTGGAAACTATTTCCCACTTGAAAAAAAGTCAGGTTAGAGCCTTTAAAATTACCATGCACCGAAGTAAAAGAATAAAATGCAAAAATTAAAATGATCAAAAGGAAGAGAATATAGCTGAATATCTGAAGATGTTGGAATGAGGAAGGATTGCTAAGCATATTGCAATGGATAAACCTGCAACTCAGAAAAAGAACCATTGATTTGAACATAAACTTTGTTTTAAAATTATTTGTATTAAACTTTAAATTTTGATGTAATTACATATTTACATTCATTAGTAAGAAATAATGCAGAGAGATTATATGTACCATTCAGTTTCCTCCAATGAGAACATCTTGCAAAACTATAATAAAATACAAGATACAGAACATTTTCATCACCGCAAGAATCCCTCATGTGGCCTCTCCATGGCCGCACCAATTCTCTCCTGCCCTCCCTTCATCCTTAACCATTCATCTCCTCTCCATTTCTTTAGTTTTGTCATTTCAATGCTGATATATAAATGGAATGGTCAGTAAACATTGAGATTGGCCTTTTTCACTGAGCATAATTCTCTGAAGGTTCATCCAAATTGTTACATGTACCAATAGTTCATTTCTTTCTTTCTTTTTTTTTAGAGTCTGGGTCTTGCTCTGTCACCCAGGCTGGAGTGCAGTGGTGTGATGGTTCACTGCAGCTTCAAACTCCTGGGCTCAAGCGATCCTCCTGCCTTGGCCCAAAGTGCTGGGATTATAGAATGAACCACTGAACTCAGCCAGTTCATTTGTTTTTATTGCTGAATAGTATTCCATGATGTGGACCTACCACAGTTTAACTATTCACCCACTGGAGGACATTTGGATTTTTTTCAAGTTTTAGCTGTTATATATAAGGCTGCTGTAATATTTAGGCATAGTTTTTTTGTGCAAACAAAAGTTTTCATTTCTCTTGGATACATTCCCAAGAGTATAATTGTTAGTCATATAATTGTTGCATCTTTAATTTTCAAGGCACTCCCAAATGATTTTCTAGATGTTTTCCTTTTTGCATTCCCACCAGCAATGTATGAGTGACCTAATTTCTTTGCATCATCATTAGTATTTGGTGGTGTCACTAATTTTTAAAATTTTAGCCATTTTGGTAGACATGATATCTAATAGTTATCATAGTTTAAATTTGCGTTTTTCTATGGATTAATTATATTGGATATGGGTTTCATGAATTTATTTGCCATTGTTTGTCTTCTTTTGTGAAATGTCTATGCATGTCTTTTGCTCACTTTCTAATTAGATTGTTTTTTGAGTGTTTAAAATATAGACACATATGTATACACACACACACATATATATATACACACACATATATACACACACACACACACACACTACTTACTAGTCCTTTGTTGGACATGTGATTTACAAATATTGTCTTCCAGTTTACAGTTTATCTTTTAACTTTCTTAACAGATATTTCAAAGAACAAAGAATTTAAAATGTTGATAATATCCAGTTTGTCAATTTTTCATTTTGTGGATTGTGCTTTTCATATCAAGTCTAAGAATTCTGTCTAGCCTTAGATCTCAAAGATTTTCTCATAATTTTTCTATATGTTTTATATCTTCATATATTATTTTTTACATCTAAGTTGGTGATTTGTTTTCAGTTGATTTTTATATAAGGTGTGAGATTTAGGTCAAGGTTTCTTATTTTCCTTATGTATGTTCCTTCACTCCATTTGTTGAAAAGGTGATACTGCCCTTGTTCCATTGCTTTTGCTCATTTGTCAAAAATCAGTTGGGCATATTCATGTGGGTCTATTTCTGGGTTCTGTATTCTGGTCTATTTTTGTGTCCATCCTTCCACTAATACTGAATATAATCTCAATTACTGCAGCTATATAGTAACCCTTGAAATTGAATAAATTGATTCCTCTCACTTGACTCTTGTTTTTCAAAATTGTTTTAGCTCTTCTAGTTCCTCTGCCTTCCCATATATATTTTAGAATAATTTTGTGCATACACACAAAAATCTTGTTGGGATATTACTAAGAATCGCATACAACTTATATATCAGTTTTTGGGAGAATTGACGTCTTTGCTATGTTGAGTCTTCCAATCCATGAACATGGGATGCTCATTATGAGTATGTAAAAATACAAATTATTTCTATATGTTTATTTTGTATCCTGAAAACTTGGTGAGCTAATTAATTAGTCCTATGTGTTTTTGTAGATTCTCTGGGATTTTCTATGTACACAATCATGTCGTTTGCCAATACTGATTGATCTAAAATCATTCTTTTCAATCTGTTTGCATTTTGTTTCCATTTCTTGCTTTCTTGCTTTGGCTAGAACTTTCATCACTGTGTTGAATAAGAGTGGACACCTTTGCTTTGTTCTTTAGCTTACAGTGAAGTCATTCAGGTTTTCCCCATTAAGTGTAATATTAGCTTTAGTTTTTTGTAGATGCTCTTTATCAAGTTGAACACATTTTCCTTTACTCCCATTTTTCTAAGTGTTTTAAGTAATGAATTGATGTTTAATTTTGTCAATTGTTTCTTCTACACCTATTAATATGGTTATATTTTCTTCTTTAGCCTGTTAATATAATAGATTACATTGATTCTTATATGTTGAGCCAGGCTTGGATAAATCCTACTTGATCATAGTGTATAATTCTTAAATATTACTGAATTCTATATGCTAATATTTAAAAAATACTTTTTGCATTATATTCATGGAAGATAGTCTATCATTTTCCTTAATTTTATTTTCTGGTTTTGGTATCAATGGGATGTTATCTTCATAAAATGATTTAGGAAGTGTTCTATCGTACTTTTTTTCTGGAATAGATAGTAAAGAAGTTGCTGTTATTTCTTTGCTTACACATGTGGTAGAAAAAAGTTACTTATTTGAACACAAACTTTTGTTTAAATCAAGAGTGACCTAGGAAGTAGACTAAAATGATGGATCACCATAGTCTATCATTGTACATGGCATGTTTACCACATTTATAGAGGACTTAAAGCCGAAAGTTAATTTCAACTCTTGAGGAATCAATATGTTACATTTATCTCAGCAGATTGAAATGCTCTGCTTCAGTACTGATTTCTCTCTGTTCTAGCCACAGTGGTTTTGCTGTTCCCATCTCAAAGCCTTTTTCCTTGCTCCATTTACCTCAATGCTCTTATTCCATATCTTACATGGTTTCCCTTTAATATAATGTAGTTCCATTCAAATATCAGCTCTTCAGCAAAGGCTTCCCTGGCTATCCTGCCTAGGTATGTCTTGCTCCACTCCATCAGTCTTCCATCTTATTCTGCTTTCGTTTTCTTCATAGCACTTGACAAATTCTCATGTTTTCTTTCTCTCCTTCTTCTTCTTTTCTTTATCCCTGTTTCCCATCCATCCAGTCATCTATCAATTTTTTCCTTAAGAATGTAATCTCTGTGAAGGCAGGGACATAGTCTGGCTTGTTCACAGTTTTATTTCTAGTGCTTAGAGCATAGTAGATGCTCAATAAATATTTTGAACAGATATATGGACACATGCAGTATTTCTCATTTCAGTAACAATTAGTTAACTATAAAAATTAGGGCTGGGTGTGGTGGCTCCTGCCTGTAATCCCAGCACTTTGGGAGGACGAGGTGGGTGGAACATGAGATCAAGAGATTGAGACCATCCTGGCCAACATGGTGAAACCCCTTCTCTACTAAAAATACAAAAATTAGCTGGACCTAGTGGCATGTGCCTGTAATTCTAGCTACTCGAGAGGCTGAGGCAGGAGAATCGCTTGAACCCGGGAAGGAGAGGTTGCAGTGAACTGAGACTATGCTACCACACTCCAGACTGGGCGACAGAGTGGGACTCTGTCTCAAAAAAACAAAACAAAACAAAACAAAACTTGAACTGAATTTATGCTACCTAAGAAATAAAACTAAGATCAGGGCACAAAACCAGTCTTAAAGGGTTTTTATATCTACTACTTTTAGAGGGGTTATACATGGAATTGTTTTATTTTTCCTTCAACAAATATCTATTTGCCAGATGCTGGAGATGCCATTGTGAGGAAAATGGCACTTTCTTCAGGAAGTTTACAGACTGTATAAGAAATAGAAATAAATTATATTAAAAATACATGTATGGTTATAAATTTTGTTCAGAATCCAGAAAAATAAGATGCTTTGAGAGTGTATACTAGAAGGACTTGATGTAGTATGAGTTATCAAAGAGGTCTGTCTTAAGTCAAAATCTGAAATGTTAAGGACACAAAGATAGCAGGAGAAGAGACTCAGGACAGAGGGAACAGCATCACAGAGGCCCCAAGATAGAAGGAAACATGGACTGTTTACAGAAATCCAGAGTAGTGTGGATGGAGGAGAAGAATCCTCCAGGAAGTCAAGGAGGTAGGCGGGACCTGACTTGCAAGTCCTGAAAGCCACATTAATGGTGTTGGTCTTGATCTAAACAGCCATGTGCAGTTATTATGGGTTTTTAAGCAATGAAGTAAAATTATTAGACTTGAGTTTTTAAAAGTCCACTCTTCCTGCTGTATGGAGAATGAACTGGAGTGGGATAAGAGGAGACTGGGGAATCTAATTGATAGGCAATGACAATAATTAGATGATGTAGTTTGCACCAGCCTAGTGGCAGTGGCAAGAGAATCATGAGAGGAAGGTGACATACTTTAGTTCACAACATGAAAGCCAAGGATATAATACAACAAACAGAATGTGTTTATAGAATGATAATTCCCACTCTTAGTGTGGAAACATAGAGGAAACAAAACAGTTGTTGGTATGAAATGATTCCAATTTAGGTAGTGGCTATAGTACATTCTAGATGTATGATCTACAGCAATTTACTGAAACATTTGGGACTTGGTTTCTGCATTTGTTTGATGAGTTTATTAATGCCTGCTTCATGGAGTTGTAACTTGTGGTTGACCCTGCTGATGGTCTCTAAATGCCTGTTCTCCCCTTCTTCCAGAGCAAGATTAATTTTAGTTGTGCTGATGACCATAAAACAAGAGAATACATTTCATAGGCTCTTTGTAGTTCAGTGTGATACTGTGACAAAGTTCTGAACAATAGGATATGAGAGAAGAGTTGTGTGACCGCGACTGAGAACATTCCTTAAGAGAGAGCTGGTAACTTCTCTTTCTTCCTCTTTCTTTTTTCTTGTCTTTCTCAAAAATGGAAGAAAAATCCTTCTTCAGATTATGAGGGCAAGAGCCACCTGATAAAGATGGCAGACTAGTGAGGTGAAATGGGCTTGATCCCTAAGGAATCCAAGAAATAGTCTGGGCCTGAATAGTGTTCTTCTGTTTTCTCATTGCTTGCTTTGTTATAAGACAGAGAAATCAACACAGAAAGACTTTCTCTGTTATACGCAGCCTAGCCTTGTCTTTTTACCTGTTACATAACAATTAGAAGATGGTATATGAAGTGTCCAGCACATAGCTAAATGTTTTTCCTTCCACGCCTCTTCCATAAAAAAAAGAAACGCCCTTAAAATTCTGCCCTCCAGTAATAGAGAATTAAATTGCATTCTCAGATTTTTGTTTTTCTTAGCAGAGACTCTGACCCTCTGGAATACACCCAGGAGAAAATGCTCAAGGTGGTGAGCAATCTTGGATCCACATTATACAAGGAACAGTTAGTTACAGGAGATGTGTTACATTTGCTATTTTAAAAATGTGTGCCTTTGACTTGGGCTTGAGAGTCTCAGGCCAATGGAATCTTGTAATTCCATCTACTCTGATGGGATTGGAACTGAATTCTCAACAGCACTGCTGGGGCCCGAGCTGATGCTTTGACCAAAGGAATCTGGGGAGTTGGAGAGGGAGTTGGGGTGTCTGGGCATTTGTCTTGCACATCTGCAGACTCAGCTGGGAGTGAGGTGCCAAGAAGACGGTTAAGTAGTGGGTCTCTGTCTATTTGTTAAAACTACAAGGGCTCTCAAACCAGCACAGAGATCAGTGGTTTTTACGGTGTCCACCAGGAAGTGGTGGTAAGTCAGCAAAGCTGTCTCAAGAGTTTCCAAGGAGAGTCTTGAGTAGACGTAGCAGGATAGATATCTGCTTCTTCTCTGAGGTTCTAGACAATATACTTTTGAAAAAAAAGGCTTAGTGACTTAGAAAATCTTGGAAAACTAAATGTAGAAAGCCATTTTGAAGACTTTAAACCTGAAACAGACTAAGAGTAAAGCAACACCGATTCCGATTCAACCTGTTCAGTTGCAAGCTCTCAAATGTGCCAAACCTGTTTGAATTTCCTTTAAGACTTCAACTGGCCTACTTCAGAAAGGATAGCTATGAACATAGTTTAAGTAAAGATGCTTAAAAGCTCAAATAGAAGAGTCCATCTGAAGGAAGCACAGAAGCTACATGCCTAAGTGCATTGATATTTCCACATTAAAGGAAATGATACGGTAGGGAACAAGTTGTTTCAATGTGTCTGTGTTGATGGAGGGGAGTAATGCTTAGCACAAAAATTGGGACAGTAGAAAGAAGACTCATAAAGAATAATTTTCAAATTGATGGCTTCTAGATTTATTCTTATCCAAGTGGTAGGTACCCTTGGGAAACACTGACATTATCACTTTGTGGGGGCTTTCATATTTCATGGTTGGCCTAATGTAGGTGCAACATCAGCCTGTGCTATGTTCCTAGGAAAGTTGCTTCCCTTCTGTTCCTCCCACAGCCTTGAGTTGCTCTTTATGATCCAGGTTCTTAGAACCTCAGGTTCTAAGTAACCTGAGGTAATTAGAAGGAGAAGACATACTCTTCTATCTCCTCATGCTTTCCACTAGGAAAGCCATCCCTCCCCCACTAAGCATCTTGTGAACACACACATCAGTCTAGAGCCTGCTTGTGTCTTCTTGGTTATTTTCCCCAATAGGTTATGACAGATTTCCACTGGTATGTTGTCCCCTCTTTATCCCAGTAATAGCCTGGCACCCAGAAGGTGCTTAAAAAATGTGTATTTTCATTTGACAGGTAACATTATGTTTTTATCTTGTACAACATGATTTTTGAAATATACATATACATCGTTAACTCTAGTGAATTAACACATGCCTTACTCCTATAGTTATTTTTGTGGTGATAGCATATAACATTGACTATTTCATAACATTAACTGTAGTCACCTTGCTGTTCAACAGATCTCTTAAAATGTACTCCTGACTATAATTATGTATCCTTTGACCAACATCTCCCCATCACCACCTCCCACTAAGCACCCCATAACCACCATCATACCAACTTGTTTAGATTCTGCGTATGAGTGAGATCATGCAGTATTTGTCTTTCTATGCCTGACTTATTTTACTTAATAATATTCTCCAGGTTCATCCATGTTACTGCAAATGGCAGGATTTTATTCTTTTTATGGCTAAATAATATTCTATTATGTGTATTTATATACACTACATTTTCTTTATCCATTCATCCACTGACGGACACTTAGGTTGGTTCCGTGTCTTGACTATTGTGAATAGTGCTACAAAAATATGGGAGTGCAAATGTCTCTTCAACATATTGATTTCATTTCCTTTGGATATATACCCAGTAATGGGATTGCTGAATTATATGGTAGTTCTTTTTAAAATTTGTAGGAAACTCCATACTTTTTTCCATATGGTTGTACTAATTTACATTCCCAACAACAGTATAAAAGGATTCCCTTTCCCCACATTGTTGCAAACACATTGTCTTTTGTCTGTTTGATGGTAGCCTTCTAACTGGGGTGAGATGATATTTTATGGTGGTTTTGATTTGCGTTTCCCTGATGATTAGTGATGTCGAGCATTTATTTTATATACCTGTTGCCAATTTTTATGTCTTCTTTAGAGAAATATCCATGCAGATCTTTTGCCCATTTCTTAGATGTGTTTTTTTTTCTGAGTTATTTGAATTCTTTACCTATTTTGGATATTAGCCCCTTGTCAAATATGTAGTTTGCAAATATTTTCTCCCATTCTGTGGGTTGTGTCTTCACTCTCCTGATTGTTTCCTTTGATGTGCAGATGCTTTTTAGTTCGATATAATTCTATTTGTCTATTACCCCTTTTGTTGTATGCGCTTAGAGGTCTTTCCATAAAATCCTTGCCTACACTAATGTCATGAAATACTTTCCCTATGTTTTCTTCTAATTGTTTCATAGTTTTGGTGTTACATTTAAGTCTTTAGTCAATTTTGAGTTGATTTTTGTATGTGGTGAGAGATAGGGTTTAATTTCATTTTTATGTGTGTGGATATCCAGTTTTCCTAACACCATTTATTGAAGAAACTGTCCTTTTCTCAAGATGTGTTTTTGCTACATATGTTGAAACTAAGTTGACTTAAATGCATGGATTTATTTCTAGGCTCTGTATTCTGTTCCATTAGCCTATGTGGCTGTTTTTATTCCAATATCATGCTGTTTTGGTTATTATATTGTGAAGTCAGTTGTGTAATGCCTCTAGCTTTGTTCTTTTCGATCAAGATTGCTTTGACTATTCAGAGTATTTTATTGTTTTATACAAATTTCAGATGGTTTTTTCAACATAGAAAATGCCTATTAATATTTTTGAAATAAAAAATGTCTGTGAAGAATGCCATTGCTATTTTGATAAAGATTGGATTAAATCTGTGAATCTCTTCAGGTAGTATAAACATTTTAAGAATATTAATTCTCTCAACCCATGATTATGGGATATTTTTCCATTTATTTGGGTCCTCTTCAGCTTTTTCACTAATATTTTATAGTTTTCATTGTAGAGATATTTCACTTCCTTGGTTAAATTTATTCCTAGTTTTTTTTTGGTAGCTACTATAAATGGTATTTTTTTCTTGATTTCTTTTTCAGATAATTTGCTATTAATGTATAGAAATGCTGCTGATTTTTTTTTTTTTTTTTTTTGAGACAGGGTTTCACTCTTTTTGCCCAGGCTGGAGTGTAGTGGCATGATCTCAGCTTACTGAAACCTCCACCTCCTTGGGCTCAAGCGATTCTCTTACCTCAGCCTCCCGAGTAGCTGGGACTATGGTGTGTGCCATCACACCCAGCTAATTTTTGTATTTTTTGTAGAGATGGGGTTTTGTCATGTCACCCAGGCTGTTCTCATACTCCTGGCCTCAAGTGATCTGCCTGCGTCAGCCTCCTAAAGTGCTGGGATTACAGGTGGGAGCCACTGCAGCTGGCCAGATTTTTGTATGTTGATTTTATATCCTGTAACTTTACTTAATTTATTAGTTCAAATGGTTTTTTTGATGGACTCTTTAGGGATTTTTATTAATGGGATCATGCTGTCTGTGAACAGGGATAATTTAACCTCCTCCTTTCCAATTTGAATGGTTTTCATTTCTTTCTCTTGTTTTGGCTAGAACTTCCAGCATTATGTTGAGTAGAAGTGGTAAAAGTGGACAGCTTTGTCTTTTTCCAGACCTTGGGGAGAAAAGCTTTCAGCTTTTCCCTCTTCAATATCATGTTAGCTGTGGGTTTGTCATACATTGCCTTTATTGTGTTGAGGTATGTTTCTTCTTTGAGAATATTTAGCATGAAGTGAAGCTGAATTTTCTCAAATTCTCTTCTTGCATCAATTGAAATAATTATGTGATCTTTGTCCTTCATTCTGTTAATGTAATGTATCATATTTATTGATTTTCATATGTTGAACCATCCTTGCATTCCTGAGATGAATCCCATTTAATCATGGTGAATTTTTTTTAATATGCTATTTAATTTGTTTTTGCTAGTATTTTGCTGAGGATTTTTGCATCTATGTTCATCAGAGATATTGGCCTACAGTTTTCTTTTCAGTTGTTGTATCCTTGTGAGTTTTGATATCAGGGTAATCCTCTCCTTGTTGAATGAGTTTGGAAGAATTCCATTCTCTTTAATTTTTTGAGAATAGTTCAGAAAAATTGGTATAAATTTTTCTTTGTTTCCTCAAATTCAGCAGTGAAGTCATTAGGTCCTGGGCTTTTCTTTGATAGAATAATTTAAATTACTCATTCAATCTTATTCATTGGTCAGATTTTCTATTTCTCCATAATTCAGTCTTTGCATATGTCCAGGAATTTAACCATTTATTCTAGGTTTTCCAATTTGTTGGCATATAATTGTTCATAATTTTTTCTTGTGATAGGTCCTTTGTATTCCTGTGGTACCAGTTGCAATGGTTCCGTTTCATCTCTGATTTTATTTGAGTCTTCTCTCTCTTTTTATTTAAAAGTTTCTTGATTTATTGAGTTATTCCTTCAGCCCAGCAGCCGGTTTCATAAGGCTTGAGTATTCTTTACTCTCAAAGACGTTTTTCACTATAAGGGACACTAGTCTCAATCCAGCAAAAGTCCCTGGGGCTATTCTGAATGCTCCACATGGTCCCCAGTTAGTTAGGGTATGATTGCTTTGTCAGACCAGGAGGACCTGCAGATAGACAGCCAAGTTTAGAGAAAGTATCCAGGGAAGTAGGGCCAGATACTTGGGTCCTACTTTTGGTTTTGTTTCCAACTTACTGTATGACTTTGAACAAATTACATAACCTTTCTGTGTATTACATTTCAGACTCCTGTGTACCCAATCCTTATAATAAATCTCATAATAAGTAAATGAAGTCATATTCAAGTATCTGTGTCAAATACTATGATAGGAAATATGTTAGATAAAGATAAATATATTTTAAGTGTTAAGGGGTATGTCATTTTTCTCTGGCGCTATGTAGAGGAAGTTTCATTTGGAAGAACTCATTAGAGAACCACTTCTGGTCTCTCCTTTCTGCCCCATATACTCTGCAGGGCAGAGGAGAGATTTCTGTCACTGAGAGAAGGGACAGAACATGCTAAGTCCAGTCCCTTCTTTTCAGAGCAGGTCTTCCTGCAGGGGCGTGAATTCTGCTGTGCCCCTCTGTATCCTACCTGTCTCCACCCCTAAGAGGCTGTCTGGTGGCAGAGGCCTGTGGTAGTTAGTGCTGCCCATGAGTGGGTGGGTAAGTTGGCCTGATCGAAGGGCAAAGGGAAGCCTTTTTGGTTACTGCTGTATAACAGCATATAACAATACTGTTCAATTGCCTGCATCAATAGTAAAGCCAGTATTTGATCTGAATCTGTTTGACTTCTCTGTCTTATTTCTCAATAGGAAGGGAAGACAGAAATGTTACGTATAGAACTCTAAAACTTCAACAAAAGGATGTGTCACAGTTACAAAGTGAGTTTGTAATGAAGTATTCTGTGGTCAAGACCATGTTAGTTTGGAATGGCTGAGAACTCATTTCCAGTCCAAACTCTGATGCTCACTAGCTTTGCTGTCTTAACTCAGTCCAGTGGCTTTCCTGGCCCTCAGTTTCTTCAACTTTAAAATGCAGATGTTGGACTAGTTGATCTCTCATGTTTTTTTTTTAGCTCTAGGAGCTTATGAATCATGCCTGTAACCCACCCCAAAGAAGATTCCAAATGGACTTAGAGTCTTTCATCTCTTGTCAACTCACAGAGACTCTTAGTCAACTATTTAAAATCTATCCACTCTTTCTTCCTGAGTAAGAAACTCAGCTTTTACTGCCTGGTAATAAAGATTTATTCTTGGTTCCTCTTGAAACTGGGAACTCTTTCTTCTCTGTCCTACATGACATGTGAATATACTGGTTGGAGCCCTGGCAGCCATCATGAACCTCAAAACTATATTAACAATGGAAGACATACAAAAGTTGGTAGGCAGAAACAAAGAAGTTACCTAGGTTGTTTATGTGATGGAAGAGCTGCCACTCACACCCTAAATTGCCTGCCTCCAGATTTATTTTTACGTAAAAAATTGTTTTAAAAGTCAATGTTATTTCTTGGTTTTGTTGGCAGTCGTTGAATTACATTTTTAAGTGATACAACTAACTTGGCTTTCTCTCATAAATGATAAATCCTTCAACAGGATGGAGAGTGTAAACCTGAAGAATGGTATTGCACATATAGCTCATCTTTAGAATAGAAAGGTTTAATTCATATCTATAAATACTTTTCTTGAAAGGTGAAAGAAAATGAAATTCTCCTTCACTTTGGGGCAGTAGTGACATTGTATAAACTGAAGATTCCCAGTTTCAATTGACCGCAGACATCAGTTAAATATTTCAACCACCCGAATCTGAATTTTTTTTAGGCATCTGTAATGGTTAACAACTGTGGATCTGAACAAAACCTGTTGGCCAAAAAATTCTTTCAGGCTGACAAAATGTGTTACTTTCAGCCAAACATAAAATAACACTTAGTCATTTTCAAGGAGCAGTACAAAGCATTGCAGTCAAGACTTTATGTGTTTTACACAAGTACGAAGTAATTAGTGACAGGAAAATAGATACTGTATTCAGCTAGATCAAGCAAGTGACATTCCTTTTGAAGCATCTCAAGACACATTTACCAAGCTCCAAGATGTAATAATGATAAGACCTGCCCTGAAAAGTTCTGCAAGTGTGTCTTCCACACTGCTCTCAGTGGAAACTGTGGCATGGTGGAAAGACATTTGGACTTGGAATTGGGAATCCTGGATTGGATCTTCAATTTTTCCAAGTAGCTCCATGACTCTGGGCAAGTGATTTAGCCTCCCTGAGCCTTTTCTTTAACTGTACATCTGGGATATTAATATTTATCTCCAAAACTGAAGTAAGGATTAAATTATCTATCTATCTATCTATCTATCATTTGTCTCTGTCTGTCTGTCTATCTAGGTAAAACACATGGCATAGGGTCTAATGAAGAGGCCATACTATTTAATAAACATTATATTGAAACTGACATTTAAGCCACCAAACTGGTTATCTGGTATTGGGAATTTCATCCTAGAGCATTTGAGATGTTGATTAGATACATTAAAGTACAGTCAGACTTCACCAAACATTCAATGTTCAAATAAATTAAACTCCCTTGCTGTTTGTGAGTAAAGGAAGTACCTGAGGGACGTCTGGGTGATGCGACCCAGTAGGGCTCTGAAGGTAACTTGCCGACAGCTGCAGTTTGGGCATGTGTGGGCAATAGTGTGAAGGACAGAAGTGGAATTAAATGTAAAGTTTGACAAGCTTAATAAGGAGCAAGAAAGTTTAATTCATTTAGAGAGGAAAAGCCAGAGCCCGAGTCACCCAACATGGGAGGGCTGGCTCTGTGCAAACTAGTAGGGGAGAAGCCAGGAAGAAGTAGTTATCGATAGCAGCAGCTCAGCAGGATGTGCATTAGTGCAGACAGCCAGTGCAGCAGCAGGAAGCACTCTGAAGCAGACCCCATGCTTTGCAGCACAGGTAACAGCACTGCTTCTTGTTCCTACACATAAATTTTTATGGAGTGCGTGAAGAAGTTCCAGATGAAAACAAAAGTTCCACAGGAATATTAAGCCCTTACATCATGGACTGCTACTACCTGGGCACTCTCGTTTGATCCTCAAGACCAGCTGTACCCAGGCTTCTGGCACCAGGGACTGGTTTTGTGGAAGACAATTTTTTCCATGGACTGAGGTGTGGGGGAGGGGAAATGGTTTGGGGGATGAAAGTATTCCACCTGTGATCATCAGGCATTAGATTCTCATAAGAAGCATGCAACTTAGATCGCTTGCATGCACAGTTCACAATACAGTTCGTGATCCTATGAGTATGTAGTGCTGCTGCTGATCTGACAGGAGGTGGAGCTCAGGTGGGAATGCTCTCTAGCCTATCACTCACCTCCTGCTGTACGGTCTGGTTCCTAACATGCCATGGACTGCTATGGGTCCCTCTCCTGGAGGATGGGGAAACCTGCTCAAGACAACTCTTGTATACACTCCTAGAAGGTAGTTGCCACCTTTTTAAGGGTGGGTAAACTGAGGTATAGAGAAGGCAAATGGTGGACCATTTGGAGCTGAGACTAGAACCCAGTGGGAATCTGAGTCTCTTATGGAATTAAGATGCAGTGTATGCAAAGCACTTAGCATGGGGCTTCAGATGGGCACCCTCTATAGATCATTACTGATGTTACTAAAAAAGAAAGATGGTCTTGGAGTTCTTCGGTTTGGAAACCAGGACATTCATGTGACTTAGGCATGCTCTTTAAGTATATGTGCAAGAGGTCAGCCAGCTGCTTTCCATCTCTTCTGAGCAAATGGGTTTCAGCCACGTGCAATCTGTACATTCATTCTCAAGTGAATTCTCTGCTTTAAAAAAATATATCTAGCCTCAGGATGCAAGCTCCGCAAAATCAATCAATAAAATAATTAAATTAATGGTAGCAATAGCACATTCTAATAAAAGTCAACACAATATGTACTGTGGAAACAGCATGTTTCCATCATGCTCAGCTCAGGTGAGGACAGTCTTTTAAGTGGGACATTCTCATCGAACCCTTCACTTGCTCCTGCCCAGCTTCCCCAGCTCCTAGTGGGGGATTTGCTGTCCTCCATGTAAAGCATCTGCCTTTGGGGGAAAAAGCATTTCTGTTGGTAAACCATTAACAGGGATGCAGGTATTCGTCTTAAGGTGATGGATTCGCAGGCAGGTCTCTGGGCCCTTTGTGGCCATAATTAGCACCTGTGATTTCAAGGTGCAGACAGTCACCTAGAGTATCAAACAGTAAGCCCAAGGCCCTCAGATCATAATCCCATAAACTGGTCCATTTGTTCTGGTTCTGCTTATTCTCAGATCTCAAATCTCTGGACTCTACAGTCCTCTGTGAACCTACCGAATTGATTCTTCTTTCCTACATTGCTGGTTTGCTCGGATTTTCCCCCTTGCTGTCCTAGACCCACAGTGTCATGGAGATCAGAGCTTCACTAATGTTCATTCCCTGGGGGGCTTGTTCAGAGTCTGAGACAGCAGAACTGGTGGGACCTGGCACTCTGCATTTCCAACATGCTCCCAGGTGATGCTGATGCTGCTGGTTCATGGTCTGTGCTTTTACTTGCAAGGATCTGAAGTGCCCTGCTTGGAAAAAGAGGCTATATCTCTTCCCTGAATCCTTGTGACCAATTCAGAGGACACGACACCAATGCTCCTCCAAGACAGGCATGTAGGAAGACAGTGACCAGAGTTAGAGCAATAAAAACCTTCTTTCTGAGGCTTATTTTGCACTGAAGGAAGGGAAAGAATCACCTACTTTGGAAAACTTTTAAAATTCTGTCTCTGGTAATTGGGGCAAGTGTTGACCTCGGCTGATCTTGAGATGAATGCAGGGAAGGGAATGTCTCCCAGAAGTTTATTTGAGCCTTCACACTGTGGAACCCAGGAAACAATGGCGGATAGGACGAAATTCCCATGGATGAATCATTGTTCGGTCCTCCTCAGTCTCTTTCTTTTTAAGCCAAATGGCAAAAATTGTAAACCATAGTAACGTTTTTGAACAGTTCCGCACTTTCAAAGCAGGGCTCCAGTAGGGGATACCTTCCATTTATACATGGACACCATTGGTGCAATGACTTTCCTGTTCTACATGCAATTGATGAGCCAAGAGAGTCTTCAAAGACCTTTTTCCAAAAACACATTTTCCCCCTGAAATATTCATTTAAGTAATTTAGCTACCTACCCCAGGCTTATGATAAATTTTTTAGATAATTGCTTTAATTCTCTCCTTCATTTTGCTAATGTGGAGCTGGCCTCTGCCTGTAGATTTATTGCCAGCTTCATGTTTTTCAGGGAAAAAGAATTACTAAACAGTTGGTTGTCTCATTGAGGTTTACTGTGGAGGCACTGGAAACAGCTACATGTCCTCATATCCTATAATTAGAATCTCTTTATCATGAGTCTGATGATTATAGGCAGTAGATAACTTGCATGTGGTAATGTGTGGTGAGGGGAAGGAAGCCTACAAAGTCACCGGACAAGAGTCACTGTATGAAGCTCTAGATATTGTTTTTAAATAGTCCATTTCCCTCAGGCTGTCATGCTTGATTTTTCCAAAAAGCAATGAAATATATATGTCAATTTTCCAATAATTTGCTAAACATGATATAAATGAATATTTCTTCGGTGTGACTTGATACCTAATAAATGCCCACTAAATGCAGCCAAGCGTCTTCACTGAAGTTGTTCTGACTCGAGACCGACTCTTCTTCTTCATTCTATTTAGCTAGTGTAATTTGATGTGACAGTAGCTGGAGGCTCTGTGGATGGCAGCTGGGAAGAGGGGGAAAGCATGCAGAACCAGTGCGCAAGTGATGCCTGAATGTGGCTGCGTGATAAGAGTTAGTGAGAAAAGGAATCCATATTTTTAAAATCCTGGTGGCACCTTAGGTCCCTTAGTGAGATAAAGAAAGAAATATAACTAAGCCTCAGGAACGTCAAAAGCCAAAACATACAGTAGAATTATGGGCAAAGGACAAGAGAGAAGCCATATATTTCAGAAATTGTTTTGGGACTCTGCATATTGGCTAGACCACATATATCTAGCTTGATTTGATCTCATCCCAAAACATTCATGCAACATTAGTGATGAGAAGTGAGCTGGCTTTACATTCATTGTCACTTTTCAAAGATATTTACCTTTGAAATACATATAAGCTAGAATTTCTGCACAGGAAGAAGGAGGGGTTTCTAAGCTCCTAACCTTAAAACTGTTTAAATGGCCGTATTTAAAAAAATGTACACTGTTGAGTTTTATGTACATAAAAATAATTAAAATAATACAAATTTTCCTTCAAAAAAATTAAAGTCATTAAGAAATCCTAAATCTCATTAAAACCAACACCCTGTAGAAATTATCGTCACCACTGGTACCAACACAATGTTGTATCTTAAAGGTCCCAGCATCCTTTGTTGAACTATTAGTAAACCTAACAGTCAGTGCCTACAGTTTTTCTTTGATCTTCAGTGACTTCCACCCTTTGGGTATTGCAACACTTGCTGGTGAAGCTGAACTTTTCCAGCCTCTTAGACTCCTTTGTGCTAAAAAGGCAAAGCAGACATTTGGCTTCTAAAATATTCCGTAATGCCTCAAATATGTTCTAGATGTCTGAGCCTGGGGTTGAGTCTGTTAGAAAGAGCCAACCTGACCCCATTATCTAAAGTATTTAATTTGAATGACACTCAATACAGCATTGTGGCAAGCATTTTTCTTCTTATTTAAAGTTATTGATGAGCTGTGGTTGTTTACATGGGGCTGAAAAGGATGATTTGTTTATCTGAAATTCTTTCTGCTACTATAGCCACCAGCAGCTGTTCCTTTGGAAGCAAATAGTGAGACTGGATTTTTTTTGCAACTTTGCCTCTTGGACACCTTGTCTACATTGCAGCTTTTTGCTTTTATTCACTCAGTTGCCCAATCCAGAAAACCGGACACCATTCTTGACTTTTCTTTCTCCTTTGCATTGCATCTAATGGTCCATGTAGACAAGTGAGTCGTTTCTTTCTCTTATTATGTCCTAGGGATGTCGTTTCCACTTTAGGAACCTGTTGCCCTTAGGATTGTTAAATTAAGTTTAGACTAAAGCTGCCTCCTTACTTATTTTACATTTGGCCTAATGTTTTATCCTATGTAGTGAACTATAATCTAACTAGATGTGTAAACAGACTGGAACCTGTTTTTGTGCCAATCACTGAAGCCAATCAAGGACAGCCAACTGTTCAAACCGGGTTTGAATCAGGCAAATGCCAAGCTCTAACCAACCCAGCTGTTTCTGTATCTCACTTCCATTTTTTTTGTATGTCACTTGTCACTTTCCTTTGTCTGCTGACAAATTTTCTCTGACCATGAGGCAGGCTGGAGTTTCTCTCAACGTACTCTGGTTAAGGAGGCTGTCTGATTCGTGAATTGATCTTTGCTTATTGAACATTGTTAAAATTAATTTTCTAAAGTTTTTTTTTTTTTTTTCTCTGAAACAGAGTCTCACTCTGTAGCCCAAACTGGAGTGCAGTGGTATGATCTCGGCTCACCGCAACCTCCACGTCCTGTGTTCAAGCGATTCTCCTGCCTCAGCCTCCTGAGTAGCTGGGAGTACAGGTGCCCACCACCACACCTGGCTAATTTTTTGTTTTTTAGTAGAGATGAGGTTTCACCATGTTGCCCAGGGTGGTCTCGAACTCCTGAGCTCAGGCAATCTACCTGCCTCTGCCTCCCAAAGTGCTGAGATTAAGGTGTGAGCCACCACCCCCAGCCTGCAGTTTTTTCTTTTAATGGGATGAAGCCCAGTCTTCTTTGCTCTGCTCTCCTCCAGCTTCTTTGTTCTTTCTTTCCTCCCTCTGTGCTGCATTCCTTCCCCGCTGAGCTACTCTCAAACATGCTATGCTCTCTCTTGCTTTCAGGTCCTCAACTGTGTTGTTCCTTTTGCCTACAACTTCTCCTTTTCCTTCCTTGGCTAACTTGTCCACATCCTCTAGGTCTTGGTCTAGGTGATTCTTTCGCCACGAGGCTTGCTTTTACACTTCGATAACACAGACATGCCTGTATCACACAGATCAGCTCTCCCCAGGTCCATCCGAATCTCATGGCCTTGTCTCATCCACTGTGTCATTCTGCAACTTCAAAGAAGTATGGCCTTTGTTTTTGTCCTCTAGAGAGCTTGCCTGAGGAAGATGCAGGAAAATTTGCTTGTCTAAATCCTGGCAAGGCCTGTCTTCTCTTTATTGTCTTGCGTGTCAATGGACATGATCTTGTTCCTTCAAATACGATTTAACAAGGTCCTGCTATCTTTTCTTCTGCTTGCTCTTTCTTATAGTAACTGTATTAGTCCATTCTCATGCTGCTAATGAAGATATTCCTAAGAATGGGTAATTTATAAAGAAAAAGAGGTTTAATGGACTCACAGCTCCCCGTGGCTGGGGAGGCCTCACGATCATGGTGGAAGGTGAAGGAGGAGCAAAGACACATCTTACATGGCGGCAGGCAAGAGAGAGAGTGTGGAGGGCAACTGTCCTTTACAAAAACATCAGATCTCATGAAACGTATTCACTATCAGATGATCAGCATGGGAAAACCCGCCCCCATGATTCAATTACCTTCCACCAGGTCCCTCCCACAACACATGGGGATTATGGGAGCTACAATTCAAGATGAGATTTGGGTGGGGAACACAGCAAACCACAGCCAAACCATATCAGTAACTTCAGCTTGTTACATATTTGGGAAAGATGGCATTTACAGAACTTCCCTTTGCTCTACAGATGAAACAATAAGTAACCAGGTCCTTGAAGCTGTGATAGCTGAACCCTTTATAATTTAAGTTTGCTTAATGAGTATTGATATTATGATTTATATGTGTAGCTGATAACTCAGGTCTATTGCTGGGCCATGACAACTGGATAGGTTAGTGTTTCCTAAACCAGTATCCCAAAAAATAGTTATCTCAAGCAACATTTAATTAAAAAAAAATCCTCTTTTGATCAAATATATTTGGCTGGACTAGTATACTATAACTACCTCTATACCTCTCTAGGAGATATTTCCACATGGAACTTCTAGAATAGAAACAGGCTTAACAAAAATCTTTATTTTTTATTTATTTTTATTTTCCCTGGGGTCAAATGGATGATCCTCACAAGAACAGCTTGGGATGATCCAGGTGAAAAAAATCTTAAGTGCTTTCCCCAAGTTGAAATAGCTGATCAGTGACAAAGCTGATAAAAGCACTCAGGTGTTCTGTGACTGTCACTGCAGCTGTTTATACAGATAAGGCCACTGTAGCCCAGAATCTTCCTGGCTATAAATTACAGATGCTTGGAAGATGCAGTCACCCTTCCAGACCATAGGTGTCAAAGGCAGGGAAGACAGACACTGTGACATCTTGAGCCAGTCCCTTAAAACATAATAGTCCAGTGAACAGAGGAGGATCATCTGGGAGCCAGTCTCTGGGATAATGACCCTAGATACCAAATCAAGTTTCCTGGCTAAGACTTCATTTCAAAATAGAATTACTTTGAGTTTTCTTCAGCTGTGTTCTCAAAGTAATCACATTTTAAAAGAAGACACAATCATCCCAGCACCCATCTCATAAGATAAAACATTGAGATTTGAAGATCCATTTCCATCTCCCATCACCCATTACGACCATTGCATACCTGGCTGACGGATGCCATGTATTAAGCAGCGACATCCTGAAGAACGGGTTCTGTTACCAATCATCTCCCTTCCTGAGTTCCAGGACTGCACAATACTTGAAAGGCAGTGAACTACAGCCAGTTTGATGATCTAGTACATGAAGGTGATAAATCAAAGGGTAGGTGCATCTAACTGTAATAAAATATGGACCTGGCTATTTATAGGCATCACAAGTAAAATTGGGAGATACTAACAATTATGAAAAATGTAGTTCAGAAAATGTTGCCACAACGACTAGGAATTTAGTTAAATATCTTTGGAGTAGACTCTGTAGTCTAGCCGAAAGAAAACTTAGAACCTCGAAGGGAAAGGATTTATAGAGTCTAGTAAGAGCAGTTATATATTTGCTGTCAAAGTTAGGATGCTCCACTCTGAGGCTATGTGGTTTGTGGTGAAATGAAAGCTGCTGACTTGGCAGAACCTGGGGGATGGGGAGGACAGATACCAAAGCTAGGACAGATATGCACATATGCTGTACCTAAGGAGGTGAAAAATTTGCTTTCACTTAACATTTATTATATTTCCACTATGCCCTAGATTCTGGGAGAAACATACAGATAAATGGGGCAGAGACATTTCCCCTCAAATAATTTATTTCTGGTAGAGGCGAGACCACAAGCACATAATAAAGGCAGGCTGTGAGAGGTGTTAGAGGGAAGTGTGGGCTGTGGAAGTTTAGAGATGGGAGCAGTTATTTCTTTTGGAAGGGAAGGTGGCTCTCATAAAGGAGGCGTCAGATTCTGGAGAATGGGTGAGTTTTGATATGTGGGTGTGGGGGAGAAGGGCATTCCAGATGAGGAAAATGAAACCACCTTTGCAAAATTATAATTGAGGAAATTATGACAGTGAAAGAAATCAGACCTAACCGACTCCATCTCGCTTCTCACCTTTAGCTCTCCCTGTTCATTCCTGGGTGTAGGCCAAACTGACTTTGGGAAGGAATTCAGTTCATGGTTTGACTCTGAAACAAAATTGATAACAGCCCTTTCCCCAAAAGGCCCCCTTCTTTCCTGGGAAGCAGTCTGCCTTTGCAGGACTAACAAATTAGCTACAAGATTAGAAATTACAGTTTAGGGGTCATGCAGCCTCTGGCTTCAAGAGTCTGAACCTCCCCAAATTGCTCTTGGGGATAACATCACTTTTGTAAAATCTAAGAGCAGTGCCTGAGATATTTTGCAGACACTGCACTGGATGAGTGCACTGACATTACCCAGATGGGTAAGCTGGCTCAATCAGTTCTGCCATCCTACCCAGGAACAGAAAACAGTGAGAAAAACTCACTTCGCCCCTATGATTCCATCTCCAACCTGACCAATTAGGGCTCTCAACTTCCCAAGCCCCTATCTGCCAAATTATCTTTAAAAACTGATCCCTTCACGAGGTCAAGAGATCGAGACCATCCTGGCCAACATGGTGAACTCCGTCTCTACTAAAAATACAAAAATTAGTTGGGCGTGGTGGCGTGCGCCTGTAGTCCCATCTACTCGGGAAGCTGAGGCAGGAGAATTGCTTGAACCTGGGAGGTGGAGGTTGCAGTGAGCCGAGATCAGGCCACTGCACTCCAGCCTGGCGCCTGACGACAGAGTGAGACAAAACAAAACAAAAAAACCTCTGATCCCTGAATGCTCGGGGGAGACTGATTTGAGTAATAAAACTCTGGTCTCCTGCACAGCCGGCGCTGCGTGAATTACTCTATCTCTATTGCAATTCTCCTGTCTTGATAAACTGGCTCTGTCTAGGCAGCGGACAAAGTGAACACATTGGGTGGTCACAAAAAAATCCGTGGACATGGAAGCATGTAAGCATGAGCAGCAAGGCTGCAAATTTAACAAAAATCTTAAAAATCATTTGCAGTGGTATAAAATGCTTAGGGATAAATTTAACAAAAGATGTGCAGGATTGCTTTATCGAAAACTATAACATGGGGAGAAATGCCAGATGTAGATGACGGGGGGATGGAGGCAGCAAACCACATCGTCATGTGTGTACCATAGTATGCGACTATGCTCCATCATCTGCACATGCACCCCAGAACCTAAAGTACAATTTAAAAAAAAGAAAAGAAAACTATAAAATGTTGCTGTTCATGAATTGGGAATCTCAATATTGTTGACAGCATCAATTTCCCTAAATTATGGATGAAACACAAATCCAATAAAAATATATAGCATTTCAGGGGCAGACATTGACAAGCTGATTCTAAAATTTACATGGAAATTCAAAGGACCTAAAACTGTCCAAAAATCTTATAAAATAGTAAAGTTGGAGGATTTTTACTATTTGATTTCAAGAGTTAAAAACTATGGTAATGAAGACATTACAATAATGGCATAAAACAGATGATGAAATAGAATACGCTCTAGAAGGAGCCTTGAATTTATGGTCCATTGGTTTTGACAAAAGTACCAATGCACTTCATGGAGAAAGATGTAGGAACAACTGGATCAAGTGGATAAATTGATAAGGAAATTGAAGATGGTGGAAACAGAGGCTCAGAGAAGTTAAATGAATTACTCAAAATCTCACAGCTGAGCCACAACTCCTAAATCTGTAGTTTGGATTGGTCTCTGTGGCTCACAATGCTTCTCTTGTCAGTATTTGGTACATTTGTCTTTATTTTGCATATAATGTGGCCTGAAGCTATGTGGCTAGGTAATTTTTACAATGTGTTTCTGGTACCTATTTGCCTACAAAGGAATACTGAAATTTGACAACAGTATTCCCCCAGAATGGTACACATCTAGCTGACCACATGAGCTATAGTCTAATTTAATTTTTAAAAAACCCAAAAGTGGGACTTCCCCCAAGTGTTGTCTTTACCTAGTACAATCTTAATGTCGTTAGTATCTTTTTTTTTTTTTTGAGTCTTTTACTTCTATCATGAAGATCCTTAAATTAGCAATTAAAAACATATCTGTCAACAAACTCTCCGTTTTTCCTGCTTTGATAATTAATCAATTACAGCAGGGTAAAAGTAGAGTTGAACATTGAGGTAGATGGGAAAGGATTGGCTGACAGTTTCAGGCCAGAAAGCACTCGTGTCTAAGCATTGCAGAGTTTTATGTTTTCTGAGAGGCTGAGTCCATGGGGAGATTTTTATTTTCTGAATCTGGCTTAAATACCTTTTGATAATACTTCTTGAAAAGTCTCAGGGAGAAACCCACACAAATTTGGCAGAGCATGGGAGAAGAAAATACTGAAAAAAGATGTTTGTGGAAGCAGAGCTGGATGTAGTAGGCAGAGCGGTGTTAGAAAACAGCACGAAGTGCAGAGCCGTAGGTTGATGGGTTTGTGTCTTACATCTGTCTGGACAGGGATCCTGACATGGCAGAAGAATACTGTGCGCAACTCTCTTGTGTGGGTTGGGACGTTTCTCAGTACTATGGGATTATAGTCATACATCATTTAACAAATAAAATGTGTTCTGAGAAATGCATCATTGGGCAATTGCATTATTGTGCAATCATCATAGAGTATACTTACACAAACCTGATGGTGTAGCCTATTACACACCTGGGCTATATAGTATAGCCTATTGCTCCTAGACTACATAGTATAGCCTATTGCTAACTATACAGGAGGTTACTGTACTGAATGCTATAGGCAATTGTAACACAATAGTATTTGTGTATCTAAACATAGAAAAGTGTGGTAAAAATACACTGTTATAATCTTATGAGATGATCATCATATATGCAGTCCATTGTTGATGAAACATTTTTATATGATGCATGATTGTATAAAATATTTGCAGTGCCAATTTCATAGAAAAATATTATACTAGATATAAGAAAGAACTTTGAGATCTCTGTATCCAACCAAATACATAATATAGATGAAGCCACTAAGGCCTACATAAGTTAATCAACTTGGTCAGGCTATTGCAGCCAGTGACAATTCCAGGGCTGGAGTCCAGATCTTCTATGCTAAGGATAACACTGCAGTCATTATATCATGTCGCCTACAACTTCGACGTTTCCCTTCAGCACACAGGCAGTTTTAATGATGCTGTAATGGAATATTAAATGGGATTTTTCCAGTCTTGGAGTTTTAGCTGAGAAGAACACATTCTAAAGAGAACAACCATTCTAAAACAACGCATGGTTGTTCTCTTTGGAATGTGTTCTCTTTAGAGTTCTTACCAGAACTGGAACTCCCACTGGTAGGGCTTGCTAATAGGTGGCTAAGAGGATGGTCACAGCCTTGCAGCCACCTCAAGCTGTATGCGGAAGAGCTACAGTGCAGCCATTTCTATACAGAAAACAGCAACACCTGGATACCTCAGCACCACCCCGCAGAAACACTTCATCCTCTGTCCTTTGACTTCTCCAGCTCCAACCCTAGAAGAGCCCCGGTAGCTTCTAAGTGGGGGGGAAATCATAGAGAGAGCAGAAAAATAATTCCTACTTCATGTTTCTGAAGTTCAATAAGCTGAGCTGTGGAGGAAGGGACAAGCTAGAGATGGGATCACAAATTAAATTTTAATGTCTGATAATAGGATATTCATTCATCTTTATTAATGCCTAAATGCCTAGAGAAAATTATGTGTTATTTCTATATGAAGGTAGGGAAGGGAGCTCCATCAGTGCAGGCTTAAAGAGAGTGAGAGAAATCCAAGTGCCTGTTGGTTCTGGTTAACTCAATGAAACAATAAAACCTTTAAATCTGACATCACTTAAAGGTTGATTGCAACTGGTGCAATCTCTGAAGTCTCTGATTCTCTAAGTCTTTATTATTATTTACAGTTTCTGGGGAACGTGCATTTTTAGCCTTAAGAAAATGTAATGATTGCACAAATTCTTTTTTAGCTCTGGTAATTTGGTTGGCAGCCTTTCTATACATGTGACTATAGATGTTGGGAACATAGCTTTCTGAATTGTTCTCTTTTCCATTCTATAAAGGGCTTTGAAATACATTATTGTTCTTTCTCCAAATAGAATTGAGTCATCATTTCCCCCTATATTTTTTCCTCAAAAAGATGAAGTCTTTTCCATGAACTATGCAGATAGGGCTATCAGTCTTAGGCATACAATCAAAAGTGCTAGATCTTTGTTCCTTTTTTCTCCCCCCTCTTTTAAAATTCTATGAATGGCTCTACATGTTTAGAAAGCTAGGATTCAGGCCCAAGCTTTGCTATGTAAGGCTCTGTCCTGTTTCCTTGTAGTGCAAGACATTTATAAACTACATTTCTACCTTCCTGTCTGAATATTTTCCATTTGCCCATTCAGATTCATTTTCCACCCTCCTTTCTGTTCTGGGAGGCTGGATTGTTAAGCTACATCAACTGGTTCCTTTGATCTCTGGCTTCTGGTTGAGTTTGGCCAAGTTCCAACAAGAGATTGAAGGGAGAGGGCGAAGACAGTGAGGTGGAGGGGTTTATTTTCATGATTTCCACCAAACGCAATCATGAACAGCGGGCTGCCTCCCTTGACTGGGGCACAGCTGTGTCTATAATGCTCTCTCTGCTTATTCAAGCCACTCTTTCGTTTTCCCCATTCAGGCCTAGGAGTGTTGATGTATGGTAGGACTATAATTAGCCCTGATGCACTATAATGTCCTTAGTGAGTTCCTATATCTGCCCATGTTTTCTAAATTGTCCTTACATTTATATTTTCAAAATACCCAACTTGAGGTCATTTTTTTCCCTCTTGAGACCCTCAACCCTGAAGAATACAGGTTTGTTTTACATTTCTTTTCTTCATGAGGGACCTGACAGCATCCTTTTAAATCCTCCAATGACTTCTGTTGTCATTTAGTTTGAAACTTTTTTTGTTTGTTTGTTTGTTTTGTTTTGAGACAGAATTTTGCTTTGTTGCCCAGGCTATGTGAGTTCAGTGGCACGATCTTGGCTCACTGCAACTTCAGCCTCCTGGGTTCAAGCAATTCTCTTGTCTCACCCTCCTGAGAAGCGGAATTAGAGGCACCTGCCACCACTCCTAGCTGTTTTTTCTTTCTTTCTTTTTTCTTTTCTTTTTCTTTTTTTTTTTTTTTGGTATTTTAGTAGAGATGGGGTTTTACCATGTTGTCCAGGCTGGTCTTGAACTCCTGAGCTCAGGCACTCTTCCCATCTCAGCCTCCCAAAATGCTAGGATTGCAAGTGTGAGCCACTGCGCCCAGCCTAATTTGAAACTTTCTTGGATTATTTTCTGTGTCTCTATATGGCTTTCTGTATTATTTTATTGTAGACCTTTCAGTGTGAACAGTTACAGAGCAATGATTTATATTTTTTCTTTCTCCTTTTTTGAGAGATAGGGCCTCACTGTGTTGCCCAGGCTAGTCTTGAGCTCCTGAGCTCAGTGATCCTCCTTCCTCAGGCTCTCAAGTAACTGGGATTACAGGTCATAGCCAGTGTGCCTGGCTTAATGATTTATATTCTGTTAGTACCTTCTAGGTCATGAATTCTTCCAGTCTAGAAACGTCTGTGTGTCCCCATCACTTTGCGAAGAGCCTTTATCAGACCATTTCCAATATTCCAACATATACATTTATTGAAATGTTCATTGGAACAGGCCTGATAAAATGCATACAAAGATGAAGTGAAAATGGGCATCATTAGCTGCTTAGTATGTTCTGCTATAGCAGTTATTGTTTTAATGGGAATCAGTATATCATATCAATCAATAATCTCAGATGATCAATCAATCACGTCAATGTTATGGAATTTAGGGCTCCAGAAATAAGCCTTCTGGTGAGGTGTTTTGAAGAAAGGAAACTGTATCAAAGTCAGTGATCCAATATTGTGCCAATATCATTTTACATTGCAGAGTGGAAATGAACTCTGTGGCCACAGATGAAGCAGGCTCAGGTCAGGTCTCAGTTTACTTATGATCTAATTGACTCTGAGAAATGATCTGGTGTTCCACAGTTATTTTGAAAACCTGAAAGTACTGAGATTTTTTTTTTCCTTCTCCAGAAACAGATTCGTTGCTCAACGAATGTTATTCACTTGATACATATTAGTTTATTTTCTCTTCTATTCTCTCAAACCAAATCATAAAAGCTAAGAAATATTACCCAAAGCGATGAAGAATCACTGCAACTAAAAACGCCGTGGGAGCCAGTAGTCACAGCAGTAATGTCAAAACTAGCTCCGGGTTTTTCATTAATTCTGCAATGTAACTTCCTATGATTCAACAAATGTAAGCAGCTTCTTTGGAAGCCAAGTCTAAAAGCACATTTGTTTAGCCCAGACATTCACTTACTTGGATCAAGAATTAAAATCTTATGACTCAGGTTTTCACAAAAAACTTCATCTTTAACTTGATATTTCTAGTATTTGTTGGAGGTATGAATCATAAGCAATGGCATATGTATTTAACGAGAGTGACACTGTTAAGCATTTTGGAATCATCAAGTCAGAACAAAAATAAGGAAGAGGAGCCTCTCTCTTAGGTCATAGAGTTAGCTCATGGCAATGACATGACTTGAACCATGTCTCAGGTCCCTCAATTAGTTGTTTTCAGCACATTGTTATTTTTTTTCCTGGGGGAAAAATAATTAAAAAATTCATTTATGCTTCTGGGCATAGAGAGTTTCAAGAACTGTAATGCATTTCTTTTTGTTAGCTTGGCATGGCTGTATAAATTAACATGGAGCCATTTTATCTTCTGGCATGATAAGGATGAAGAGAACAGATTTGTGTGATACCAGAATAACCAGGCAGTTCCATTAATCCAGGGAAACAATAAGGAGACCGAGGAAAGCCATTAGCCTCAAAGGTTTATTTAACTGAGTGAGCCAGTTTCTTCTAAAAAGCTGCACCATTTGTCCCGAATGGATTACATCCAGTTAGAGACTGTGCCTAAGAATGTGTCCATTGGTTGTACCATTCCATTTATTTCAGCAAACTTCCCTTTCACCTTCATTCCTATCAGAAAATTGACTATGTGAAGATATCTACAGAGAGGTAAACATAGCCAGAGAAAATGGATCCATCCTGCCACCATCTTCTTAGCAGGTGCTCAATAAATTTATATTGGACTGAGCTGGAAAATTATGACTTCATTTTCTGAATATGTGCTTTTCTTACTAAGCAGAAAAACCAAAGTGACAGCTATGTATTTTCAACTAAGCTGCACCTGTGAGGGCAAAGGTATGATTATTTTGAGGTTGGAATGAAATACGCAAGAGAAAATATTCTAAATAAAGTTAAATTTATTATGAAGTGTACTTCATAGAAACAAATTAATATTTGTTTACCTGCTTTTTGTTTCCAATTTTATAGTAATCAATAAAATAGTGGCACTGCTTTAAAAAATGTTCTTATGGGCTAATAAATGTTAGCTTCATGAATTAATTCTCTTCTTTAGGGGTCCCTAAAAAAGTTTGTGGTTTTGAATTTTTAATTGAAAGCATCCAGTTTGGTTTCTATGTTGATTCACTGCCATAGCACCAATCTATTGAATTCACAAGACACTCTGTCAATGGATTTCCTGAGTACAGCCTCTTCAGAAACATGCTATAAAGTTTGCTGTTCTGAGTTTCTTCCCCAATGAAAATATCTTAATAATAATTTTGAGAATAATAACAGACTTCTGTGAATGGAAATCAATGAAGACAATGATTACCTAGCTTCCTGTTCCACTTACTATTGCTGTGTAAAAAATTATCTGAAAACTCAGAGATATAAAGCAGACATTTTATTATGTTTATATATACTGTAGGTTTTGAATTTGTAAAGTGGCTGCGGAAACAGCTTGTCTCTGTTCCGCAGTATCTGCAACACAGGTTGGGAAGATTTTATGGCTGGGAAACTGAGCTTATCTGAAGGCTCATTGATTGCCATGACTGGTGGTTGATGTTGCTGTAGAATCTCCACTGGGGTGGTTGACGAGAAGGCCTAGACATTGATTCTTATGTAGCTGTTTCAGTTTCCTCATAGCACATGGGTTCCAAGAGGGAATGCCCCAAGAGAAGCAGGAAGAAGCTGTATCACCTTGTATGATCTGGGCTCAGAAGTCACATTGTGTCACTTTAGCCTGTTGAGAGCTACCCTCCAGTGGATTTTTCTTGTTAGTTATTTTACTTTTTAACTCCAGAATTTCTATCTGGTTGTAAAAAATATTTCTATCCCTTTATTGCTATTCTCTACTAAGTTAAATATTGATCTAATATTTCTCTTTGGTTCTTTAGATGTGGTTTTCTTTAGTTCTTTGAATATAAATAAAATATGATTTAAAGTCTTTGTCTAGTAAGTCCAATGCCTGGGCTTTCTCAGGGACAGTTTCTATGAGTGATTTTTTGTTGTTGTTGCGTGTTAATCACTCTTTTTTCTTTATACACCATAATATTTTAGTTACAAACTGAACATTTAAAACAATATAAATTGGCTAAGTGTGGCAACACGTGCTTGTCATCCCAGCTACTTGGGGGACTGAGGCAGAAGGATTGCTTGAGCCTGGGAGGTCAAGGTTGCCATGAGCTCTGATTGTGCCACTGTACTTCAGCCTAGGTGACAGAGTGAAAAATTTTTTTAAAAGGTGGTAAATTCCCTCCCCCAGAGTTTGTTGTTGCTATTTGTTTGTTTAGTGACATTCTTCTACACATTCTTTAAGTAGGTGTTCCTTTTCATGTGTGGCCACTGAAGTCTCTGCTCGGTTGGCTTGGTGATCAGTTAATGATTGGACAAAGATGTCCTTATATTCCTGAAACAATAATTCTCCCATCTTTTGCTGAGGTCTCTGTGTGAGTGTTGGGGTACTCCTTTGATGGTCAGGCAGGCAGTTTACAACTCTACCTTAGCCTTTGCCTCCTGCAGAGCCTCAAGTCACAGGTAAGAGGTTAGGGCCTTTTCAGTTCTTTTCTGGGCATGTGCACAGCCCTTCAATGCATGTGATTTTTAGATTTTCAGGAATATGTCAAAGGTTTTCAAAGCCCACATATGGACATCTCAACTTTTAAAAGTTTTTTGGTCAGTTTCTTGTTTGCCCAAACTGTTATCACTCTCTCGGGTAACTGCTTTGTTAAACAATTGTCTCTGGGTTTTTTTGTTGTTGTTCTATTTGTTTTTAATCAAATGCTTATGGTGAAAAGAGTCTTTTTACTGAGTGAGATCTCAGTCAGGCCAATAAAAACGCCTTGTAATAGGATTTTCTAGCAACTGCCAAGCAATTCAAATAATGCCAATTTTTGGGAATGGGGCTTTGGAGGAGTTCCAAACCTGAACTGTGTTCTCCAGTGGCTTTTAGGCTACTGTTTTGCCATGACTGTAGGGCTATTGTTTTTCAAGGCTACCTACAGATCTGGTTAGAGGGAGAAGGAAATTGGGCAAGCTAAAAGACCATAAAACTTATTGTTATTACAGAGATTGTGCCATTTTCTTAAATGAATACTTGCTGAATTGTTACAAGTTTTTGCCTCATTTCCAGAGTTCTAAAAAAGTTGGTTTTGATATTTTTAAAAATTTATTTATTATGCTTTAATTTCTGGGGTACATGTGCAGATATCGCAGATTTGTTACATGGGTATACATGTGCCATGGTGGTGGTTTGCTTCTATCATTCCTGCCAATATCACCCTCCATTTTTTTTAAATGTTTAACCTATTTGTGTTTTTATATTTAATGTTCTTTTTCCTTTTACAGGTAGCATAAAGTAGGGTGTTGGTTATTTGGTTATTTATTCACTCTGACAACCTTTGCCTTTCAACTGGAGTCTTCAGAACATTTACATTTTCTGTGATTATTGATATGGTTACGTTTAAGTCCATCATCTTGCTAGTTGTTTTCTATTGTTTCATCTTTTTTTTGTTCCTTTCTCCCTCTTTTCTACTTTCTCTTGATTATTTGAATGTTTCTCCATGATTTCATTTTGTGTTCATTGCTGTCTTACTAGCCATATCTGTTTCCTTATTTTAGTGGTTTCATTGTGTTTTCAGTGTGCATATTTAACTTTTCACAGTCTTCCTTCCTTCTACTACTTCATTTATAGTGAAGAAACTTACAGCAGCATATTTCCATTTTATACCTCCTGGTCTTTATGCTACTGGTGTAATTTATTTCACAAATACATATATTATAATTCCTCCGTATATTCTTATTGTTTGATCAGTTGATTTTTTTTAAATGAGAGTTAAATAAAAGAAAAAAACTGTATATTTTCACCTATGTAGTTACCACTTAAGGTACTCCTCATTTTTCTACATAGGTCTAGTATCATTTTCCTTCTGCCTAAACCACTTCTTTTAACATTTAATGTAGTGCTGATTTCTTGTTGAATTCTTGCAACTCTTGCATTTGACAAATATTTTTGTTGGTTATAGACTTTTAGGTTGACAATGTTTTCTTTCTTACAGGATGTTAAAGATGTTACTCTACTGTCTTTTCACTTACATTGCTTCTGATGAAAAATGTGCTTTCATTTTTATCTTTACAACCTCTGTATGTAACGTGTGTGATTTAAAGATTATGTTTTGTCACTAGTTTTGAACCATTTGATTTTAATGTGCTTTGGTGTAGTTTTCTTTATTTTTTTTGTACTCGGGTTTTGCTGAGCATCTTGAATCAGTGAGTTTGTAGATTCCATCAAATTCGGAAGAATTACAGCTATTATTTCTTCAATTTTTTTTCTGTGCCCTCCTTATGACTTCTTCTTCAGGTGTTCAATAACACATATATTAGGCTGTTTGGAAGTTGTAAAATGACTCACTAATGTTCTGTTGATATTTATATGTTCTTTTTTTTCTCTGTGTTTAATTCTAAGTAATTTTATTTCTATGTCTTGCAATTCACTAATCTTTTCTTCCTTACTACCTTATCTGCCATTTTCCTCATTCACTGTTTTCATCTCAGGCATTATAGCTGACATCTCTAGAAGTTAAATTTAAATTTTTATTTTCCCTATGTCCATATGTAACATTTTTCATATAAGGAATACTATTATAGTAACTATTTTAGTGACTTTATCTGCAAATTTTAACAAGTGTCAGTTTTGGTTCAATTTCATTTAAGAAATTTCTCCTTGTTATAAATAATATTTTCTTGCTTTTTGAATGCCTGATTGTCTGTTGATTGGCTGCCAGACATTGTGAATTTTACTTTGCATAATGTTTGATATTTTTAGATTCCTATAAATAATCTTGAACTTTATCCTTGGACACAGTGATCCTTTCAGGTCTTGTTTTTAAAATTTGTTAGGTGGGTTTAGAGCAGTATTTAGTCTAGAGTTAGTCAGTCCCCATGACTGAGAAGAGAGGCTTTTAAGTATAGTACTGGATTCCCTGTGAATTATGTCTTCCAGTCCAACTGGTAGGAACAAGAATAATTATAGCTTTGTGTGAATATCTGATACTGTTCCCTCTATCCTTTTGGGTGGTTCTTTCCTGGACTCTGGTAGTTTTCTGCATGCTTTGTGCTGATTAGAACTCCGCCAGGTTCTATAGAGAAACTCTCTGCAGCTCTATAAAGTTCTCTCTGTGCAGCTCTCTCCACTGTGCTACTCTCTGTTTACATCCTGGGAACTTGGGCTGCCTTTGTCTTTCCAGACTCTTAGATCCAACTCCTCAATTCATGGGGTTTACCAGGCTCTGATTGGGTTCTTCCTCCTTGATCCATGCTTAGAATCACTCTCAAGGCTGTAAGCTGGGGCAATCATAGAGTTTGCCTTTTTTCTTTCTCATCTCCATCTTGGCCAGGTGTCTTGGTGCTTAATTGAGTTGAAGGTTTTCCTGGGCTGATGGCAGCTGTGACGAGGTAGAAGGGGGCATCTGCAAACACAGGAGAGAGAGAAATTGTAGAAATATGATGGAAGAATGCAATCAACCTGCTGCTTTCCTCTGATTCATGTCTGTTTGTTTCTTGTAGTGACCTAGCAGATTTACTTACCTAAAGCAGTTTTTAAATTTACTTGCATTCTTTTAATAATTATTGATTGATACTGCCTACTATATGTCAGATACTATTTTAGGCACCACAAAAATCAGTATAGAGAATATTCTTGCCCTCTTTTAAGTTGGGGGAGAAAAATAAGAACAGAAAAATTTAAATAAAACAGTGTCACATTGTGATTGTGATTGATACTATAAAGGAAGAATAGAAGGGTGTAATAGAAGGTGACATAATTGGGAGAGAGATAAAGGCATGAGGTGCTGCAGAGGACCGAAGGTGTGAAAGAAATGGGCAGTTTCTGGAACTGATAGAATTTCCCCTAAGTGATGAAAGAGGATGACAATTTTCAATGGTTTTCCTAAGGTTAAATACCTTACAGGTAGCATCAGTAAGATTCCAGAGCTTTTGTCTCTTCAAGTTAGTAAACTTTACACTTGATTTACTGATCTAATTAATTGTTCTGAAATTTTAAAAAGAATTTAGTCTGTACAAAGCTGAAACACTGTAGTTATTCATTCTAGAAAACTTTGCCATATGAGAATTTTACCTGTTAATGTATCATTTCCTTGTCTGTGATGGAAACTTAAAATGGTGCCTCACTAGAGTTCTTACATAAACAATGATTTTCTTTGTATAACTGTAGGAGTTATCATGGGAATACAATGATGAACTTGCTTTAACCCTCAAGGAGTTTACAGTGTGCCAGTAAAGACCCATGTATGAGATGACTGTGATCAGAACTATGAGAGGAATATTCAGTTCCATTTAGAAAATGCTCACTAAATGCTCATTATATAAACCAGGCACTGGGCTAGGCAGTGGGGGCTTAAAAATGAATAATACATAATCCTTGCCCTGGAGTAGCTTATTGGTGAGCAGTTAAAAACAAATTTATAGCTATATCCTGTTAACATAATGCAATCGATAATTGATATATTAAAAACAAAGAAAGGAAGAAATATTAGGGGACGGACATTTATCTCAGGTTAGGATTCATAGAGAAAAGGGCTTTATTTGAAAACACTAATTAGTTCTCTTTATCATTCAGAGAGCTGGGGAAACAGACAAAGGCAAAGGTTTCAAGAATAAGGCTCAAGAATTGGCCTGTTGAGGAAACCACCAACCAGGGTGTAAATGCCTTTGAATCCACTGCAGCCACTACTGTTGCTAATAACATGCACTTCTGCACAGGGAACTTCACCTTTCAACCGCTCCTACTTGTATGAGCTACGTATCTCTGCTGCTATGTACAATTTATAGTGAAAACAAAAACTCCACACAGAGCCTGTTTCTGTAGCCAGCTCAGATCTTGTTCAGATACAAAAAGAAAAGGGTAGGGTGATCCCTTGGGTAATGGTTCTCAGTCCTGAACTTACATTGCAATTGCCTGGGTGTTCTTTCAACATATTTTTGTCTGGTTCATTCTAGAGCTTCTGATTTAATTGGTCTGGGTTACAAATTTGACATTCAGAGTTTTAAAACCCTCAAGTGCTTCTAATGTACAGCCAAAATTGTAAATCAAGGTGTGATGATGAATTTTATGTGTCAACTTGTCTGGGCCACAGAGTGCTTAGATATTTGATCAAACATTATTTTGAGTGTGTCTGTGAGGGTGCTTGTGGATAAGATAACATTCGAATCAGTGGAGTTAAGCAGATTGCCCTCCCTAATGTGTATGGGCCTCAATCAATCAGATGAAGACCTGAATAGAACAAAAAGGCTGAATGTCTCTTGAGTAAGAGGGAACTCCTTCTGCTTAACTGCTTGGGCTGGGACATTAGTCTTTTCCTGCCTTTGGACTGGAACTGAAACACTGGTTTTTCTTGAGTCTCCAGCGAACTGGCTTTTGGACTAGAACTTACACCATGAGCTCTCTTGAGTCCACAGCTTGCTGACTGCTGATCTTGGGACTTCTTGGCCAGCAAGCTGTGTGAGCAGATCCTTAAACACACACACACACACACACACACACACACACACACACACACACACCCTGTTGTTTTAGTTTCTCTGGAAGACCCTAATACACAAGGATTTAGGATCTAGCTTTTTGCCAGTTCCAACCATGAAGCACCATTCGATACAGATTTTAGGCTCTACAAAATAATGAGATGTTATTCCCCTAGTCCTCTCAGTTTGGTGCCTTGGTCCTGAATGTAGGGAGTGGTATGGGATGATGTGGAATGGTGACGATGTGGATAATAGATGAGAGAGAGTCAGCTCAACCTCCACTGCTATGGTGACAAATGACAGAAATCTTGGGATGGCGTTCTCCTTGGTGAAGGAGGTACTAGGGGACATGAACCTACCTGATGATGCAGCTCACCTCACATCAGCATGGATGTGACACATGTTTATAGGCATCAGGAGGCAAGATAACTGGCTTGGAAAATGTTGAAAGATTGAGCAAGTTAATTCTTCAAAAGCTTACCCTTCAGCAGAGGTCCTGTGTGATATTTCAGAGGCTATAGTGACAGACATACACTGAAAGATTATAAAGAATCTGCAAGATTAAAATGGAGGAATCTAAGCAAAGAATGCATGGGAAATCAGCCTGAGCATAAATAATGTGAAATCAAATCTGTCTCTGGCAATGCAATGCTTTGCAATTTGTGAGGAGAACTAGCAGCAAAATCCACACAACCAGCACATGGCTGTTACCCAGTTACTGTTGGTGGAGGAATCAAGCGTGGTGTGGAATTAGCTCCACTCTCCCTTCACTTATGCTGGAAAGGCTATTGACCTGTGTGAAGCGTGTATTTTTATTCTCAAACGGGGGTGATTTTGTAGTGTTTATCAGAGACGCTGCTTATAACCATTTGTCATCTTCTGATGAGAGGGTTTGCATTATTTAAACAGAAAATGTAAATGGTTCTTTGGATTTTTTCTCCAGATGATTGAACAGTTGCAAGATTAGGAAGGTTTGGCTCATCCTGCCTCATACAATGAAAGCACACCCCCCACACACACACCCCACACACACACGTGCACACACACGTGCACACCCCCCCCCACACACACACGTGCACACACACTCAAGAGCTCTTTCTGTGATAATTAACTGCTTATTTGTGAGTATGGGAGAAGTAAGTGGGAAGAAGGACATAAAAAACTGAGCATTTTATATTTTGGATGCCAAATCTGCTAAACAACAAAACGTTGTCTCAGTGAGCTATGTGATAAGTCGACACTAGATGCACTCAGTTTTCCAGTCTGGGGTCAGCCATCAAAAATAGTGTGAGCCTGAGGTTCATATGGGGCCCAGGTTATCTGGCTTTCTATTCTTTGTTTGCTTGCTTGCTTTCGAGATGGAGTCTCACTCTGTCACCCAGGCTGGAGGGCACTGGTGCCATCTCAGCCCATTGCAACCTCCACCTCCTGGATTCAAGCGATACTCCTGCCTCAGCCTTCTGAGTAACTGTGATTACAGGCACATGCCACCATGCTCAGCTAATTCTTTTTTGTATTTTTAGTACAGACAAAGTTTTGCCGTGTTGGCCAGGCTGGTCTTGAACCCCTGACCTTGGGTGATCCACATGCCTCAGCCTCCCAAAGTGCTGGGATTACAGGCATAAGCCACCATGTCTGGCTGGCTTTCTATTACAAGCATGAGCCACCGTGCCTGCCTGGCTTTCTATTAGAACAGTTTACGGAAAATTCATTCTCCAGCTATCAATAAAAATATTTCACAAAATTCAAAAATTATCATAAATTACACTTAAATTGCTGCATATCATCATCTTACTATGTAAGATTCTTTTATATTTTTCTTATTGAATGTTTATTTTCTAGCAGGTACTTTTATATGTTAGATTACTAATTCAAGGGTAAATGAGTTCATTTTGAAAAGTTCTACTGAATTATTTTTGAATTTATTTGAATCATTTCTATAGTAATTTTCATAATTAGAAGCTCCTCAGCTTGTTTTTTTTTTTTTTTTTTTTTTTGCTGCTAAAATATTCCTTTGGCATTTAAATTTTTTTAATATAAAATATTCACCAATCATGAGGTCTCCATCTGGGATACACAGTGATTCATGATGAGCTACCTTATGGACTAGAAAGTTAACTAACTGAGAAGACTTCCCTGAGCCTGAGCAGGACAGTTGGGGGAAGAAACAGGACATCAAAAACACTGGTGCTCTGTGGACTTGGGGCAGGGATTGTCCAAGGGAAATTACTTATACACGTTTCCTAAGGAAATTTACCACTCCTCTTTTTCATGTAGGTTTTGGGTTATTAGATAATATCTGCTAGGCAGTAAACCTTTTTTTTTTTTCTTTTTTTGAGACAGGGTCTTACTCTGTCGCCTAGGCTGGAGTGCAATGGCATGATCACAGCTCAGTGTAGCGTCAACCGCCTGGGCTCAAAATATCCTCTTGCCTCAGCCTCGTTTGTAGCTGGTACTACAGGAACATCCAACCACATCAGGCTAATTTTTAGATTGCTTTTGTAGAAAGGGGGTCTTTCCATGTTGTCCAGGCTGGTCTCAGACTCCTTGGCTCAAGCAATCCTCCCACCTCAGACTCCCAAAGTGCTGGGATTACAGGCATAAGCCATCATACCCAGCCACAGCATTTATTTCTCACAGTTCTGAAGCCTGGAAGTCTAAGATGAAGGCGTCAGTACATCTGCTGTCTGGTGAGGCCCATATTCCTGGTGTGCAGATGACTGTTCTGTTCTTGTAACCTCACATGATGGAGAGAAGTGAGCAACAACATTTTTCCTGTCTGTTTTTATAAGGGCACTGATCCGATCATGAGGACTCTATTTTCATGACTTAATTGTCTCCCAAAGGCCCTGCTCCAAATAACATCACATTGGAGACTCGGGTTTCAACACATGAATTTGGGGGGGGACATAGTCAGTCCATACCAACCTCCTTTTCTTGGCTTCTCTCCAATTTTTAAATATTACCACCGTACTGCAATGAATATTCTTGTACAGGTCTCCTTGTGCAAATATAAAAGCATTTATTTAGAGTGTCTTCTAAAAGTGGAATTGTTGGTTTCAAAGTATGCATATCTTCAATTCTAGTAAACGCTATCCCACTGATCAGAGCACTTGTTTTAATTTGCATTTCCCCTATTAGTAGTGAGATTGACCATCTTTTATTTATTTATTTTGCCATTCATATCTTTCTGTAAATTGACTGTTTGGGCCTTTTGTGAATTTATCAGCTATTTTTTCTTTCCTTATAAATTTTAAAAATTATTTTAATAGCCAGGCGCAGTGGCACACGCCTGTAATCTCAGCACTTTGGGAGGCTGAGGCAGGCGGATCACAAGGTCAAGAGATCGAGACCTTCCTGGCCAATATGGTAAAACCCTGTCTCTACTAAAAATACAAAAATTAGCTGGGCATGGTTGTGGGCGCCTGTAATCCCAGCTACTGGGGAGGCTGAGGCAGGAGAATTGCTTGGACCTGGGAGGCGGAGGTTGCAGTGAGCTGAGATCGCGCCACTGCATTCCAGCCTGGAGAAGAGCGAGACCCCGTCTCAAAAAAAAAAAATTATTTTAATAAACATTGAGTAAGTAAAAATGTTTCAAACCTGCATGTAAGAAACAATGTGTCGGAATTTGAAAAATATATTTTGTCACTAGTATCATACTGGATACATGCATAACGTTTTGACTTTTATGGAATGCTTTTTCTGAACCTATTGAGATAATGCTTTAAAATGTTTTATTTTTAAATGTGATTTGTTAACATTGAATTATCTTGCATTCCTGGGATAAGTCTAAATTGTTTTTTACTACCTAATTAAAAGTATTGCTAGATTAATTTGCTAGCATTTTATTTACTTTTTTTGTGCTTATGTTTATAAATGAATTTGATCTCAATATTTCCTTTCCTGTATGTTTGTGCAGAGCATCAAGTATACCTCAGCCTCATAAAATCAGTATGGCAACTGGGCAGGAAGGAGTTAAAGTAGCTGTACTGTACATTCTTCCTCCCAGGGAAAGAAGATAGGTGTCCTCATGTTTGTAAATCTTTGTAAACATACTAATAACTGGATATCCTGGTAAACAGATTGATGATAGTTGCTGAGAGTTCTTATTTTTTTATAATGCTCTCGACAAGATGTTTGTAATTGAAGATCATCTATAGTAAGTAAAATTAGAATCTATGGATTTGTGAAGAAGAGATTGTATGTAAACCATAGGAATTATCTGGGATATAAATGGTGACATGCTCCCAGCTGTGGGAGGTAAGAAGGTGTATATCTCATTAGAGGTTTCCTTAAAACTCTGAGCCAGAGAAGTGGGTCTGGGCAGGTCCAAGACCCTCCTCTGCCTCTTGCATGCTTCTTGATTACCTATGTCTTTGAAATTATAATAAAGATTTGTACGAATTAAGATTTTTACTAGGCATGGTGGCTCAAACCTGTAATCCCAGGTCTTTGAGAGGAGCAGCTGGGAAGATCACTTGAGCCCAGGAGTTTGAGACCAGCCTGGGGAACATGCCAAAACCCCATATCCAGAAACAAAAAACAAACAAAAACAAAAACAAAAAAAGACTTTTTTAAAAATCATTTTCTAGCATAGCATGCATAAGAAATTATCTGTTCCATGGCCATATAATGAAGTTAACTGTAAAATGGCTTATGTTTCTATTTTAGTTGTGGTTTTTAATATTGAATTTCTTTAATGATTTTGGATTATTAAGATTTTAAAATTTTTTCTTGAGAAATCTGTCACCTAGGCTGGAGTGCAGTGGCATGATCTCAGCTCATTGCAGCCTCAGCCACCTGAATAGCTGGGACTACAGGCACCCACCACCATGCCTGGCTAATTTTATTTTTATTTTTAATAGAGACAGAGTTTCGCCATATTGCCCAGGCTGGTCTTGAACTCCTGGCCTCAAATGAGTTCCCTGCCTTGGCCTCCCTAAGTGCTGGGATTACAGCTTGGAGCCACCACACTCGGCCCACAACCCTTTATCTTAACCTAGTCATTCCCTTCTAT
The DNA here is from genome assembly GCA_036589455.1 of Ateles fusciceps. Taxonomy (NCBI): domain Eukaryota; kingdom Metazoa; phylum Chordata; class Mammalia; order Primates; family Atelidae; genus Ateles; species Ateles fusciceps. Next base: position 7,178,594 of record JAZHEH010001064.1, read on the forward strand.
TGATTCTAGGTCTTTAGCCAATAACTTTTTCAACCAATTGCCAATCAGAAAATATTTGAATCGCCTATGACCTGGGAGTGCCTCTCCCTACTTTCAGTTGTCCTACTTTCAGGACTGAACCAATGTATGCCTTACATGTAATGATTGATGTCTTAAGTCTCCCTAAAATATATAGAACCAAGCTGTGGCCTGATCCTGCTTTGGGCACACGTTCTCAAGATTTCCTGAAGGCCGTGTCACAGCCCGTTGGTCACTCGTATTTGGCTCAGAATAAATCTCTCCAAATATTTTACAGAGTTTGACTCTTTTTGGCAACAGTTTTCATAGCCCAGTGACCCAGGTGGACACAGATGCTTATCTGGGAATCCAAAAAATTATTTCCAAACAGGAACATAAAAAGTGGGCTGGTAACAAGAAAACTTATACAGTGGTGCTCAATCATGAACCATCCTTGAGTTCGGGTGAGACAACTGTCATTGATTTGAAGATTTACAAGCATTCAACCTTGTTCTGGAACTGCAACTTGGGACCAGAGGTGAGGCTACTGCTGATTGGGAGAATTAACAACATAATCCTCCAAATTTTCCACATGTCTATATCCTGGGATTTGCTAAAGTATTCTCTGGCAGCCTGTGTGTCCACAGCAAGGCATGGTAGAAATCATTCTAGAAACAGACATTCCAGGGGACATGCCTGGCTGTTTTGCACAAACAGCACAGAGCATTTTCAGGTCTTTCTCGTCAGTCATTTGCTTGAGTGTTGCTGTTGAATATTGCTTTTACAGCAACACTCAAGCAAATAACTCTCCCAAGTGTGGTCGTTATCCTAAGCCTGTGGGAGTTTGGGGGGGTAGGTGTTACATATCATTGGAAATCTTGATCTGCAGGTTTCAATGATAGTGACTGTTAAATTAAGTTCAGTCTCAGTCTGCCCCTGCCTATATTAAATTCCATATAAACTTTCTCTGTACATATTAAACTGTAACTTAACTGGATGTGTAAACAAATTGGAATATACCGTTACCCGAATCACTGAATTTCAGCCAATAACAGGTAGCCAACTGTTCAAACTGTGCTTACTTTTATTTTTTTAATTTTTATTTATTTTTTTTTTGAGATGGAGTCTCACTCAGTCTCCCAGACTGGAGTGCTGTGGTGCAATCTCTGCTCACTGCAACCTCCGCCTCTTGGGTTCAAACGATTCTCCTGCCTCAGCCTCCCAAGTAGCTAAGATTACAGGCATGCACCATCCTGCTTAGCTAATTTGTTTGTAATTTTTGGTAGAGATGGGGTTTTGCCATGTTTGCCAAGCTGATCTCGAATTCCTGACCTCAGAGATTCACCCACCTCGGCCCTCCCAAAGTGCTGAGATTATAGGTGTGAACTGCCGTGCCTGGTGTTTAAATAAAGCAAATGTTGATGTGTAAGCAATCCAGCTGTTTCTGTACCTCACTTCCATTTTCTTTATGTCACTTTCCTTTTTCCATCCATAAATCTCTGATTATGCAGCAGCACCAAAATTGCTCTGAACCTGTTCTAGTCCAGGGGGGTGACCAATTCCCAAGTTGTTCTTTGCTCCATTAAACTCTGTTAAATTTAATTTGTCCAAAGTTTTCTTTTAACATGGTGTTCACCTCTTGTAGAATGGGCAGTGCATACTGGAATGCTCTAAGAAAGTTTTGCCAGTTTGCATCTCATTATAAGGCTTCTTACTAAACATGCCAGAAAAATCTCTTTGTAACCTTCGATTTTGTTTTTAAACTTAGCATGTGGAAGCCAGGATAAGGATTATACTAAGTTTCTAGTGTATTTTCTCTACTTTGCTTCTTTACTGAATTTGCACCTTCCTTTTGATTATTATTATTACAAAGAAATCAGAAATCAAAGAAAAGAAAAGTGATTTTTTCCTTGGCAGAAACTGTCCTGCCAAAATTGCTTCTGGGCTTCTCTTCATTTTTGTGTTTCTCTTTGAGTCTTCCATTGCATGCAGTTGATTAATGTAGTTGACTGCTAATCAATATTACCAGCCAGGGTAGTGGAGATATTACTAAATTATAAATGATCTTTAAAGATACATTTCAAGAAACAATTACTTTTAGGGCTGTATTTGTTATCACAATGTTGACAACGTTGATATCAGGATTTTAATATCCGGTGGGGATAATGAAATTTCTACCCAACACAGATTTTCTATGCCTTTGTCCTAATAACGGAATATTGTTTCAGGTTGGTGAATGGCAATATTTTCTTGGTTTCATTTCACAGAAAGATTCTTAAGCGGTGTTTTTTGTTTTTTTTCCCCCCAAGCCATAGGATTTTATAGACATGAGGATAAAGTATCAAAGGAGAGGTGCTTATCTAGAAGAAAAACTTTTGTTCTCCTTCTAGGGAATCTTCTGCCCCAGGTAGACATTGCTGCAGGTTGTATTTGGGCAGTTGGTCTCTCATCAGCAGTTGACAGGAACAATGACAAGAATCTAGGGGAAGAAGTTGACTTTGTTGAGGTGAACACTGGAGAAAGGCTCAGAGGGAGCCTTGCTGATAAGATTGTTTCATAGGCACAGAGAGTATCACAGGATCTCAAATATGTATGAATTACTGCAATTACCCAGGCCAGGAGCGGCACAGTAGTACTCACTCCATTCATCTTGCTCCTATGCTACAGGAACAAGTCTCTTATGGCTAATTTTTCATTTTCTTTATTTTGTTTCATTTGTCAATTAAGATAAAAATAAGAAGCCAATTACCATAGTTTTATTTTTTATTTTTATTTTTTGAGATGGAGTCTTGCTCTGCTGCCCAGGCTGGAGTGCAGTGGCATGATCTTGGTTCACTGCAACCTCTGCCTCCCAAGTTCAAGCGATTCTTGTGCCTCACCCTCCTGAGTAGCTGGGATTGTAGGTGTGCACCACCACACCCGGCTAATTTTTGTATTTTTAGTAGAGACAGGGTTTCACCATGTTGGCCAGGTTGGTCTTGAACTCCTGACCTCAAGTGATTCACCTGCCTTGGCCTCCCGAAGTGCTGGGATTACAGGCATGAACCACTGTTCCCGGCCAAGAAACCAATTTTATAGACTCTATTGGTGTTGGTGGCAAGGATAATACATGTTTACATTCTGAAAATTATCATCTTGGAATGCCTGTCATACAATTTCCAATGTTATTTGTTATAAGTTATTAGTGGTATTAGTTAATGAACATTGACGGAGAATCAGCTGTGTTCTCAGTTCTAGCTCCAAACCAGGCCTTCCTAATTTGTAGCTTGCCCTGCTGATGATTATATTTCATCCTATGCTACTGACACTCAATTCCGTGCTCTAGTTTCCTGAATCCTCTTATAATCTCCAGGAGTCAGAGAGCAGGCTATCTTTTCTCCTATTTTTTGTAGCACTGCCCACAATCACTATTGATCAGCTTTGTGGGAAAGCAAAGCAAAGCAAAATCTTCACTCTGGAGAAACTTACTCTGAGTAACACAGATCATTTTTCATAGTTTAATCTTGATTGTTTTTCATTTTTCCAAATGGTCCACTTCACGTATCAGAAAAGCAATGGTTTTATAGAGATGGGGCTGTAGGAGAACTCCATGAAGTTACTCTAACTGCAAAGGAAGCTACTCTAACCCCCAAGTGTTCTAAAACATCATGGTCCTTAAATATGTGAATGAGAAGCCATTAATATGTTACTGAGGCCCTATTGATAAGATAATAGCTAACACTTCCATCCGACAGGGCTGAGAGTTTTACATGCATAATGTCTTTTTTGTTCTCACCACAGCCCTAGGTGGTATTTGAAGATTGAAGAGTTAATAATTTGCCTGAACTTACTCAGGTAGTAAGTAGTGAAGCCAGAATGCAAACCTATGAGAGCCTGTACTCTACTTCTCTGTGTACTGCCTATAAAACCCTGAAATGAGTCAGTCCTGGGAGACGCAGGGCCTCTGAGTGTGGCTGATCTTTCTAGCAGCAGGTCCATGGCTGGTTTGGGATCTATCTTTTACTTCTGTTCCCATCCTACTGGCACAGAATACCCTGGGGGTGCAAGGTCACTATTTTGGGCTCATGATGTCATTTATAGAATGGCGATTTGTTATCTCACGTCAAATTGTAGATTCGAGATACAAAATTAGAAAAGCCTGGTTAGGACTTTGAGATACAAAAAAGAACAAGAGCCCATAAGGTGCTCCATAAACATGTTTTTATACATGGCAGCAAGTGAGGATGTTATACTTAGTAGGAGTCCTTTTGGAAGTGGATTTAGAAACAGAGTTAGCTTGGTGCACTGGAAAGAGAGTTAAAATTCATAAGTGCAGTAGAAACTTAGGAGTATTCTAAGAGGCAGCATAATCAAACATAGCCGACTTTTTCCCTCTACACAGAAAAGTAAAGAAAAGTGGGACAGCCTTTATTACTTCAGTCTGAACTTCTGAAAATCCTGTCAAAGCATCAGAGATTAGGGAGAGGTCAACCTGAAAAGATTCATTTGTTAGAGAGCAACCAGGGCAAAATGTCCCCATGAACTGAAGCGCTGACTGTGAGATTTCAAGAAATTAAAAAGACTTTTCTGAAAAGATACCGGAAAGTTTAGGGAATACAAAAAAGGAAGCTGCAAATGATAAGTGCTATAAAGGAATAATGACCACAGGGAGACAGACTTCAGACATAATTTGCTTCTTTATTAGCAGAGATTTTAACAGCTGAGAAAGATGTTGAAGATAGGAAAAGAAAATTATGCTAAATGAACACGATGCTTTTCTACCAATTGGTAAGGGCCAAAGCCATAGATGGAGACATGTTTTATAAAATCATTAATATATTAAGCTGCCATGACAATAAGGAACCATTGTTTATCAGGCTGTGAAAGCTCGAGAGCATGTTTATAAAGACAAGTAGTTGATTCCATATCCCCTAGGGGGATAAAATAGACCACCATTACTACTAGGGTTCCCAGATTCCTTCCTGGAACACTGTCCCCTGCACCAACTCTGTTCTCTTTCTTCTGTGTGATGGAGCACAGGCTTCTGTTACTGAGAAAGCAAAAGGAAACCGGGAATGTTCTAGATCCCAGAGATATTATGCCACCCGATTTCCTTTAAGCTATAACGGACATTTCATTGCTGATGGAAAACTGGACAGAGTGAACAATATGGGTTTCTATACAGAACACGTATAATTATCTGTGATTGTGAAGTGATTTAGCGTTTAACCCTCATGATGAAACATACAGAAGAATGTCTGTTTTTTGTGGTTCATGTAATTGAATCAACTGGCATAGCTTACTTTCTGGCTTTAAATTTTTGAATTAATTTAGTGTTAAATGAAGTTGGGCCTTTGTATTAGTCCGTTTTTATCCTGCTGATAAAGACATACTCGAGATGGGGTAATTTATAAAGAAAAAGAGGTTTAATAGATTCACAGTTCCACGTGGCTGGGGAGGCCTCACAATCATAGTGGAGGGTGAAAGTCATGTCTGACACGGCTGCAGACGAGAGAGAATTGAGAGCCAAGAGAAAGGGGGAAACCCCTTGTAAAGGTATCAGCTCTCATGAGACTTACTACGAGGAGAACAGTATGGGGGAGACTGTCCCCATGATTTAATTATATCCCACCAGGTCCCTCCAGCAAAATGTGGGAATTATGGGAGCTACAATTCAAGATGAGATTTGGGTGGGGACACAGCCAAACCATATCAGCCTTGGAAAGTGTGTGACCATATGAATGTCTCCCATGAGGTATCGTGTTAGAGTGAGTCACCGGTTTGCTGCAACAACTCATTTGTTTCCATCCGCTCTAATTTCACCCATGGGGAACCCTGATGGCCAACGTGGTAGTATGTAGTTCTCTGTAGATTATGAATTATTAGATTCCTCTTGGCAATTAGGTACCATGAATTTAAATTACAATAGAATTGCAATAAAAGAATAGAACAGAAGATAGCACAGAAGATCAGTGTTCCGAGTCTGTATTCTCTTTAGCAAATCACCCTCCTGTAACCCTTCTTCACTGAGGAACATGTGGTAAAGTTGAAATGTACTCTACCTATAAATTTCCCTCACCAAATGCTCTTTGTAAAATCCAGGGTGAAGTTTTATCTTATTTATAGGAAGTTTTCTTTATCTGAAATGCTTAAAGCTTTATAAGCAGATACTAAGTCTAGGACTTTATTTGAAATCTCTAAATCTAACATGTTGAATGTTGAGATTAGGAATGAAAACCCACATACATATCCATATTATTTTACTGGATGGCATCTTTGTCTCACACTTGTCCTGAATTTATAGGCTGGCCTAATTGGAAAATACAAGCATCCTGATCCCGAAAACTTTTACAGAGTCTCTCATTTTTAAATAGTCTTCAGTGAGAAGTAAAGCAATTTTTGTAACTGCTGATTTTAAAGTACTCTCCTTGCAACAGATGTTATTTCATTTGTTCTTGCCCATTTTGTAACACAGCGTTCGTTTTTTATTTTTTGGAGCAATAAAAGAAAGGAATATAAAATGGAACAAAATCTACACTGCTGTTCAACCAAAGCAATTGCTTTTTACCATTTTGAAATTTCTCTGTCTCAAATCTGGAAAGTGCTATTTCAACATAAGGACATTGTATAAAAGTGCAGAAAAAAGGGCAGGTTATAAATTTTAAAAATTGCTTAATAGTTTAAAAACTTAGAGCTTAATAGCAGAAACTAGCAGCTTGGGAGTTTGTGATCATTGAAGAAAAATAATTGCCAGGGATTTGAAGACATCCAAAGAAGTGGCCGAAAGTCATCCAGAGCCATTTCTTAGTAATGTCTGGAATCACTGCTCCCATGGCTCATGTATGAGGCCATTCAGTTACCTGTTAAATAGAAACTCAGTTTCTCAAGAGATTGGATGTTTTATTACTGGAAAGAAATTGTTCTTTCACTGAACCATAATGTGTCTTTTGCAACTTCTACATTCTGCTTTTAGTTGTATTACCCTCGATAACTTAAGTTGTCTTTCTGTTTCCCATCTGGACCTTCAAGTAAGTCAGACTCAGAGTAAAAAATATATATTTCACATCACAACCTATGACACACACACAAAGCTTAAATAAATGTTTGAGGAAACAGTACTCATGTCAGAGGTGTTTGAACCAGAGTAACTCCATCTTGAATAGGAACTGGGTAAAATGAGACTGAGACTTACTGGGCTGCATTCCCAGACAGTTAAGGCATTGTAAGTCACAGGATGAAATAGGAGGTCAGCACAAAATACAGGTTATAAAGGCCTTGCTTATAAAACAGTTTGCAGTCTAGAGGCAGGCTGAAACCCACCAAAACCAAGATAGCCAGGAGAGAAACCTCGGGTAGTCCTCACTGCTACACTCCCATCAGCACCATGACAATTTACAAATGCCATGGCAACATCAGGAAGTTGTCTTAAATGGTCTAAAAAGGGGAAGCATGAATAATCCACCCTTTATTTAACATATTATCTAAAATAACCATAACAATGGGCAACCAACAGCCCTTAGGGCTGCTCTGTCTATGGAATAGCCATTCTTTTATTCCTCTACTTTCTAAACAAACTTGATTTCACTTTACTCTATAGCCTCACCCTGAATTCTTTCTTGCACTAGATCCAAGAATCCTCTCTTGTGGTCTGGATCTGGACCCCATTTCTGTAACACTCACACTTAATACAGGCACATTTTTCTGGTATTTTCAATTCCCTTCTGTTTCGTTAAGAAAGTTTCTTGATCAAGACCTATTGGATCCATCACAATTTACTAGGTTACTCACAGGGTTTGAGAGACACTGCTCTAGGTGTTCCTGGTTTTAATCCAAGGACTGGAACACAACTGCAGCTAAAATCCAGATATGGAGCTCTAAGGCATTCTGACCTTGAAAGTGAAATCTGTAACCTATTTTTAGTGTGCATTTGACCTTGCAGAGTGGAGATCATATATTTTACTGATGTCTTCTAGGCATTTTGTGGAATTTGGTTGGCTGCAGTGGGGTAAGGCTGAGCAGATGCTGCCCAGAAACTGAGTGAGAGTTCAAAGCATCTGCCCGTACTTGTGCTCTGGAGTGGTAGTTATAGTCCTAGAAACTCACAATTTAAGAACTGATACTTCTCCCCTTCCTCATAGGCATTATTCCCACATCTCAAATTTCTGGGTATGAACACTGCCCTTGCGTTAGGAACTATGCTAGGAGCCAGGGGCTAGGGTCAGGTTTGGAACTAGCCACAAGTCCCAAGTTCAGGGGCCAGTCCTGAAATGGATCCAGGGGTGGTAGATGTCATTTTTGAAGTCCACAGTTCAGGAAATGACTGATACTCCGGGTGGCTTCATTATACTAAAAGGAGATGTAGTTGCTGGATGAGCCTCTCAGCTCTTAAGTACTGCCTTCAATCAGTGAACATTTAATGAAGTCTACACAAATTAATTAGTGTAAGTTGTAAATGCTGAATAAGCTCGAAAAAAGGTGAAAGAAGTAAAGAAGAAGACAACGGTGCTTTTTAAGAAATAGAAGAGTCACTTTCACTAGAACTGGCTTTGGGGATGACAAGTGTTATATAAAGCTAAGATGAATTTTGCTTTTCTTCACACATACAGTAATTATGTTTAGAATTCATAATTAAATATAAAACTTAACTCACTTAGGAAGATTGCTACATGGCACTTGAATTATATAATATTTCAATATATCATGTGTGATGAATTATTAACATGAAAAAATAATGAAAAATATTGTCTTTCAAGCTGTTATATAGCAAAGAAATATTTCTGATTTTTAATGTGTTAGGCCAAAAAAAGGCAGGAAGGAGACCACACATGTGACAGCTAGAGGAGATGTTACATATTATCTACCCCATCTCTTTTAGCAGTTGAGTAAGCACAAATCATTTTCCAAAAGAGGTAGACAGAAAAATTCAACTTTGTCAAAGAAACACCATTTGGGGCTAATCTGGAACAGAAACAGTCTCTTTCATGTCCAGTAATGGTCCCACTTTACCAAGTTGCCTTGAAATTACCATTTCTTCCTCATATAGCTTTTAGGGTTTTTTGTTTTCTTTTGCTTTTATTTGACCATTTCACTTTTTTTTTCTTTTTTTTTTTTTTTTGAGATGGAGTCTCATTCTGTCACCCAGGCTGGAGTGCAGTGGCACGATCTCGGTTCACTGCAGTCTCCACCTCCCGGGTTCGAGTGATTGTCCTGTAATGTCCAGAGTAGCTGGGATTACAAGTGCATGCCACCACTCGGCTGATTTTTTTGTATTTTTAGTAGAGACGAGATTTCACCGTGTTAGCCAGGATGGTCTTGATCTCCTGACCTTGTGATCCGCCTGCCTCGGCCTCTCAAAGTGCTGGGATTACAGGTGTGAGCCACCACACTGGGCCATTTTACTTTTCTTTAAATAGCTCATCTAGCGGTGTCAGTTGGGTGATCCTAATTTGCCTGGCATAATTCTGGATTACACTGGATGTTCTGGAGTACCATCCAGATTAGCGTTTGTCTAAATTCTTTTAAACATTGTTATTTTTTAAATTGATAATTGTGTCAACATGATTTTCAAGTTTTATTATGGATCTTACTATTAATAGCCATAGGTGTTTAAAATAAGACTGGAGGTAGTGTCGACCTTCAGTTTTTCCTTGTGAGTTCTGCTTTGGGCTCTTCCACATTATGTTAAAGGCTTAGGTGTAGATTTGTCACTTTAATAACTTTAATACATGGTTACATCTTTTTTTTTTTTAGACGGAGTTTTGCTCTTGTTGTCCAGTCTAGGGTGCAATGGTGCGATGTTGGCTCACTGCAACCTCTGCCTCCTGGATTCAAGCAATTCTCCTGCCTCAGCCTCCCAAGTAGCTGGGATTACAGGCATGCACCACAACACCTGGCTAATTTTTGTATCTTCAGTAGAGACGGGGTTTCAGACAAGGGTTTGTTTTGTTATGTTGGTCTGGCTGGTCTCAAACTCCCGACCTCAGGTAATTCACCCGCCTTTGCCTCCCCAAGTGCTAGGATTACAGGCATGAGCCACTGCACCTGGCCAATCCATGGTTATGTCTTAATGCATGGTTAAATTAATAACCTCTTTCTCTCTTTATGAGCCTTTTCAGACTGAAGATAACTAGTAACTCTCTGTCAGGGACAATATGCAGGGCATCCAGTGATAAGACCAAGTGCTCTTGTACACAAAAGGTGAGGAGCGGTTAACTGCTTTCTGTCTAAATAGTTGACACTGCTTATCCATTCCTGCTTGGTGCATCAGCTAGTTTTGCTATAGCCTTATGACCTTCAAGGTGCATAAAAGCAGCAAGCTGCCAGTCAGTAGGAAATGGGAAATGATAGGATGCATGCATTTACATATGTGCATACATGTATTTATATGGAAATTAGAGATTGAGCATTCCTACCACAGAGAATTTAGGGAGTGTTGTGAATGTCCTTACTGCTGTCATGCAAGTATCATTTATTCTATGGTACAAATATAAACCTTAAAACACTGATTGGTAATTTAAAAAATTGCAACAAACCATCCAGAGCAATGAACTGTAAAGAAAAGAAATATTTCATGAAAACATAAATACTAAATTTTTATTTCTTCTGGTATGCTGATGGTGAGTGTGTAATTTACATTCATGATGATCTTCTAATTAGATAATAGGGGCCACATGAAAACCAAAAGACACAAATCTGCTAAAGAGGCATCACTATCTATTTAAAACTTAGTGGTTATTTTGAGACTATGCCCGTAGATGACAAGGTATCACATGCACTCCAGAAGATGTGTTTACATGTCACTCTGAGAAGCATAAATTTTCATGTAGATCAAATAGATATTCTAAATTGTTTGTTGTGTGTGTGTGTGTGTGTGTGTGTGTGTGTGTGCCTTTAGAGTAAGAATCACCATCTAGAGTAGGGTCTTTTCCTTAGGACGAAGGACAGGACTGAAATAGACCTGCTTTAACATAGAACAAAATAAAACTTGACAGAATTGAAAAGGTCAGTGAGTTATTAACTGCCTACCAGAGTAAAATGTAATATAATTTAAAGGAAGACACCATAACCCACTATCTACAAAGTATCACTCGTAGGGTTCAGCATATAGTCACAAATTACTAGACAGACAAAGGAGCAGAAAAGTATGACTCATAATTAAGAAAAAATATATAAAGCAGACCTTGAGATGACCTTGTATTGTAATTACCATAAAAGCATCTTAAAACTGCTATTACAAATATGTTCAAGGACTTAAGGAAAACGATGAACATAAAATATAAACAGATAAGAAAGCTTTTTTGTTAATTTCTTTCAAAACTAAACAAAGATAATATTTTTGTGGGATTTATATGTGAGAGTAAGATATATAGTGATGTGCTGTTAAATGTTTAATAACTGGCTCTTTGAAGAAAAAAAGTCAGTTTCCAAGTGACATGATGTAAATATCACTATTACCAATTTTGAGTTACCAGTGTTATGTCAATCAGATGGCAAAATTTCTGAAAAGTTAACAAATTGTTTCTTTGCTAAGTCCAGTGCAAAACTGAAAATGTATGATAACGCTAGCAAAGAAAGAGGGGCAAATGGAATTACAATGTATTCTTTTAAGATTCTTGTGTTTTATATTAAGTAGGAAAATATTAACTTTAAGTAGACTGGGCTGTTATACATTTATATCATGATCCCAAGTGGAACCACTAAAAATAACATAAAGATGTATAGCTAAACTATCAATAGGCAATTTTCAAATGGATTACTAAAAGATAATTGAATATAAAGGAAAAGAGAATGGGAGGAGAATATGGGACAAGTTGATAACAGCAATCTGGTAGACTTAAACCCAACCATGTCAATAATTACATTAAATGTAATTAAACACTAAAATTATTAGATAGATATCAGACTAAGTAAGATCTAGAAAAGTAAAATCTAACTATATACAGTCTATAGGAAATTTACTTTAAATACAAAGACCCAGATCAGTTAAAAGTAAAAGCATGGAAAAATGTATACCATAAAAGAATAAGCTTAAGAACATTGGTGTGACTAAGTTAATATCAGACAAAATAGACTTCAAGACAATGTGTATTTTCATATTCTGAGAGGTGTTTCATAATGATAAAAGTTTAGCTCATCAGCAAGACATTATAATCTGCAATGTGTATGCCCTGATAATTAGTTGGAAATCTTTAATCAAAGAATTCCATGAATAAAGCATTAAAAAACTTGAGTTTTGAAGATATTAGCTGATTCTAATTATTAAAATAAAGGCTGAAAAGAGAATGGCATTAAAATTTACCCCTGTAGAAGCAAGGGAGGAACATAACAATTTAAAAGATAAGAGCTCAAGTAGTTACCGGTGTCAAAGTTCTATAATTGTTCCGTGGAGTATCTTGATTTACGGCAAGACTCTTGGAACGTAGCTTCTATTTTTAATTGGCTAAATTTATATTATTCATAAGAATAAAGTAAAACTGAAAGGCCTAAGATTATGCAGTATCTAAATTTAGCAAAGTATTCAAAAGAATTAGTAAATAGAGGCAATTCATTTGACATGTTTTATCTTTAAAAACTGAAAGAAAGGTGCTTAAAAGGGGTTAACAGTACTTATGAGAATATTAGGGCTTAAATATTTACATATTTCTATATAAAAACAATGATGAGAATATTTTCTATTTAGTAGAATTTCATCTGGGCTTCCAATGTACTTTAGCACTTCAGAGTAAGGTCATGAAAGTATAAACAATTTCATACTTATTAACCATAAAATGAAACTTTGAATAAGTTTCAGGAAATGTTATAAACAAAAATAAAGAGATGATATAATATGCATTCATCAAAAAATTACCAGTAAAGAGTACTTGACACAGAAATGTTTACAAAACTGTTAAAAGTACACAAAAACTTGTTATTTTTAAGTAGTCAGATAATCACATGGAAGACATTTAACATTTTTATAATACACATGGTTTTGTTTATTAAAAATAATTTTATTGTTTGAAAAGGAATGCTACATCTTAGGTCCATCAGTATATTCATTCATTAATAAAAATATATTTTAAAAATTATTGTATTGATTATTTTCACCCTCAAAGTTGTCCTGGTTTGGGTGATAAGTTACAGGGTCATCTACCCAGGGAACAAATTCACTCTGTTAATCAACCAATTGACAACTACTTCCTGATTACCTATTGCATGCCCGTTAATACCTTTAAAAAGTAAGTATGTCTTTTATACTCTCAGAACGTTTTTATGTATTTAGGGAAGGTTTATTCACTGGTGTAGGTGAAGCAACTAGAGTAACACAATCACATAGCACCACAGTTGGTCCTGCAGAATCTAAGCTATTTAAACTCGTTGGATTAGCAGCATGAATAAAAATGATGGTCCACGGGAAAGGTTGACAGTCAATGGTGTTTTGGTTATCGCTTCTGATGCCAATGGTACATATCATTCTTTTCTGTTCTTATTCAACGTGACAAGAACTGTCTGTGTTTTGAATCCTTTGGCTTATTCATTAACCCTGGAATAAGCAGTATTTCCAGGCTTCCAGGCATGTCTGTATTCTGATGACCTAGAGTTTTAACAATGTGACATATGTTTCTCCATTTCTCTTAATGTATGACATATTTTGAAGACTTGGTGAATTTGGAATTAATTATGCAAACTCATTTGCATATGAATACCAAGTTGATTGTAATGAGGATTAAAATTTAAAAAGTAATTTTTATAATCTTTGGGATTTTTTTCTTAGACTATTAGTAATAATAGATTAAATAATTTCCCCATATATCTCTTCTTAAGCTGTTTAAAAATCAAATATGAAGATTTTTGAGAGGAGTGGAATTAAAGGGAAGGATTTTTTTATAGAGGGATGGAAAATAGACAGTACTTTATCTGATTCACTACTTTTCCCAAGGTTAAATCTGCTTTAGCTTTTGGGGGCTTTTACCTTAGTTAACCCTACCTTTGAACAGAAACCTCCCAACATGAAGACATTTTCCCTTTTTCTATTTAACTATGCTAAATACCTTAAATATTAGTTCGAGGATCTTAGAAGTCTAAAATAGATTGCAAATTTTAGTGAAATATGTACTGACCCTGAGCTAAGTTGTCTGAGATAAAGACTAAGAGAACTAGGAAAATTTGAATGCTTCCCTAATCTAATCAACTCTCATTTGCACAAACCTTTGCTTTTGCATAAACTCACCTGTGAAATATTCTTATTTTTATTGTTTTGAATTTACAGATGAAAACACTAAAGAATAGAGATATCAGATCACTTGTCTAATAATAAACTCCTGAGTCATCATTTGAACCCAGGTCTTCTGACTTGCAAGACTGTTGTTTTCACCACTGCCTACTGATTATATCCTTTACTATCTCTTAATATCAACCAAGCAAATTTAAAAATTATTAAATATTTCTAATCAGTAAGCATTTAGTGGAAGATAAATATTTTGGGGAAATGCGCTATACTATGTCTTCTTCTTGGATATTACATTTTATGAGAAGTCCTGCTATAGTGACTTACAACTTATTTCAACCAGTGTTTTCCATACAAACAATGACCCATGATTATTTCGTGGTGACTCAGTTTGGGAAACAGTGCCCGATGAAGTAGGTCATTGTTGATTTTAAAATAAAGGCCATTATCTTAATTTCCTATATTTGTTATTAGCCTGGCTCTGTGTTTTCAGGTTGTTTTTTTTTTTTTTTCCAAAAAACTCATCTAAGAGTAAATTTTAAAAGTCAAGTATATAATCATCATTAATTTCCATGGAAAAACATTTAAAGCATTTCCGGGCCCTTAAATTAATACCCATTTATAGTAACAGGGCATTGAATTTCATAATTGGCAATGGTGGCATAGCAGGTAGGAGACCTTCTGTGAAGAGTCTGCACTTTGGTGTCTTCCTGGCTGGCTCATCCAGCTTTGTGTAGATGACACACGCAATTAAGTAAAATGCAGCATGCAGGATGCTGGGGCGATGCACACAAAAAGTACATACTTATTGCTATGGTCTGAATATTTAAGTCTCTCCCAAATTCATATGTTGAAGTGTAACCACCAAGGTGCTTGGTATTAGGAGGGGCCTTTGGGAGGTGGTTAGATCAGGAGGGCAGAGCCTTCAGGAATGGGATTTATGC
The DNA here is from genome assembly GCA_036589455.1 of Ateles fusciceps. Taxonomy (NCBI): domain Eukaryota; kingdom Metazoa; phylum Chordata; class Mammalia; order Primates; family Atelidae; genus Ateles; species Ateles fusciceps. The sequence continues at coordinate 7,193,720 of JAZHEH010001064.1, forward strand.
TCTTTTTTATAAAAGAGGTCCCAGAGCGCTGCTTTTCTCTTCCACCATGTGAAGACACATTGAGAAGATGCCAACTGTGAAAAAGGAAATGGGCCCTCACCAGTTACTGAATCTGCTGGTGCCTTGATCTTGGACTTTCTAGTCTCTGTAAATTTTGGTTGTTGGTAAGTTACCCAGACTACGGCATTTTTAAAATTAACAACCCAAATAGACTGAGACAAAAATGATGCACGATGTCTTTATAATGAAACATTTAATTTCAAAAAGAACCAAACAGAACAGTAGAGACCAAAGGAATGAGTGAAAGCAAGACACCCATTCTATGAGATTTTCATGACTATAAAATGGGCAAAACATGAGTGTTTTGGAAGAAGGATTATAGGTGACTTGTGGCAACCATACAATTGGGAGGATGATAAGAGGTGGCTCTTGTTTTACTGGGCGCGCTGCTGACATGTAAAATCTGTAGTTTTCCTCGTTATTGAGAGGAAATGTGCTGAAATTAGAACTAGGAATCAAATGAACCTTTTCTCATAATTGAATTCTTACAATTCAAATGGATTTATCCTAGAGTATGATTATGATATTATTCAATTTATATCAAGATTCTATTTATGTTCTCATTTGATTCTTTGCAGTAGCTCTCAGGTGGCCATACTGGAGCTTAACACCAAATTTTCTAACTCCAAGCGCAGTCTTACTCCGTTGGTCTTTTGGCCTACTGTCTTATTTCCTAGACTCTGTCACTCCCAATACCCCAGGCTCTAAGGTGTTAGTTAGCTTTAGATCCTAGACGATTCTCATTTATGTTGAGCATCTTTAAAAGAGGCAAGATCAGATTCATATTAAAGAGAGCATGGGTTCTGGAGCCAGGTGCCTGGGTTTCTTTACCTGCAAAGTAAGATAAGAACGGGACTCAATTTCAGAAAACTATTGTATTGTGAGGAATAAGAGTTAACCCACGAAAAGTATTTAGAATAGCACTTGCAAATAAACACCAGAAATAGTAACAATTACTGTCAGACCTCACAGTACAATTCAACAGATCCTTAGGGAGCAGTCCATGAGCCAGCCATGCCCTTGGAGGCGCACAGCAAAACTGACATGGCTCCTTCTCTGCTAGAGTTGATGGTCAGCGGTGGAGACAGACACAGAAGAAATAACTGTTGTATAATGACTTAGATGCATGGATAGAATTTTGCATAGAAGATGTGTTTTTTTTAAAAAAACAGCTTTTGAGGTATAGTTAACATAGAATAAATTGCACTTATTTAAAATGTACAATTTGATAAGTTTTGGCATATGTCTATACTCAGGAACTTCTCACGATGACATAATGAACATTCCGTAGTTCCCAAAAGTTTTCTCAAGCCTCTTTAGAATTCCTCCATTTAACCTTTTCTCCATATTCCCAGGCAACCATGGATAGGCCATCCATTGTTTGGATTTTTTTCCCAAGCTTTAGAATTTACCTCTGCATAATCATTTTGCAATTCATCGACGGTGTTATGCGTATCACTAGTTCATTCCTTTTTATTGTTGCATAGTATTCCATTATATGGATGTGTTGTAATTCGTTTATTCATTCACCAGCTGATGGAAATTTGGGTGGTTTACAATTTGGGACTATTATGAGTAAAGTTGCTAAGAGCTTTTTAAAATAATACACTTAAAGTATACAATTTAGTGGGTCTAGATGGGTAAACCCACAAAACCATTGCTACAATCAAGATTCAGAACATTTCTATCATCTTAAAATACTTCCTGATGGCCTTTTGCAGTCCACCTCTCTTTCCACCCTGATCCCAGGCAGCCAAGGATCTGTTTTCTGTCACTAAAGATGAGTTAGCATTTTCAGGAATTTGAAATAAACTGAGCCATGTAGCATGCATGCCTTTGTGCCTGTCTTTTACTCAGCATAGATTTTTTTTTTTTCTTCAAATGGAGCTTAGCTCTTGTCTCCCAGGCTGGATTGCAGTGGTGCAATCTCGGCTCACTGCAATCTCCACTTCCAGGGTTCAAGTGATTCTCCTGCCTCAGCCTCCTGAGTAGCTGGGATTACCGGTGTGCACCACCACGCCCAGCTAATTTTTGTATTTTTGGTAGAGGTGAGGTTTCACCACGTTGGCCAGGGTGGTCTCGAACTCCTGACCTCAGCATAGATTTTTTTAAATTCACCCCTGCTATGGTGTTTATCAGCATTTCATTTTATTTTATCGCTTAGTATTCCATTAAATGTATATGCCACAATTTGCTTACTCATTTAATGGGTATTTGTTGTTTTGTGTTCCAGTTTGGGGCTATTGTGAATAGCTGTGATTAACTTTGTGATGATTTAGAAGGTGTACTTTCATGAATTCTCTACAAACTAACCCTGCACACAGGCTAGTTGGTTACTCCTCAGTGCAGTTTCTGAATCAGCAACTGTTCTCAACTTTCTGAACCCTGTGAATCTGTTACTAATTTTACTTTTCCCTTTGATTTTGTCTCTGCACTGTTCAGAGGTAAATTTGAGGACAAGTTATAGCAGTCATGCAATTGTTATTGCATGTATATTTTATGTGCTGATATTAGCCCTGACATGTTTTATCTTATTTTATATACTCTCACCCTTAATTTTATCATCTATTAATTTTTGTGTTACATTGTATATTTTTATAAGACACCTCAAATTCCTTTTTTTTCAAAGGAGGCAGAGTACAAATGAAAGAAGCGTTAAACCTGGCATAATATGAAAGATGCCAGGAAGCTTCCCTCTGCTCCCAGATACCTTGCCTTTCTACTTATCAGGAATACTTGAAATTCTTCCATTGGACAGTCATTCCTTTAGATTAAGAAGTATTTCCACTAAGGAGGAAATCCTCAGAGAGAGACAACACCTTAATCTTAGGTCTCAGACATGTGAATTTATTTTTTCTGAATGTTTCCAAGTGAACATCTGGAGATTGAGGTTGATAGAAGTGAAGATAGTACAGGAGGAAGGAGAAATTGCTACAGGTAAAAAATGGAAAGGTATGAGAAAATAATTGGAAGGAAGAAACAGGAGGAGATGACACCATTTTCTGATTTTGCTTGTCTCCTTATTCAGAAGTGAGAATTTTAGTTATTTATATTTTGCTTTTTGGCGAGGAGGCATCTTCCCAGGGTAGAAATTGAGTCAAATAACAATGAAAACCAATACTTCTTTGCTGAACTACCTGGAAATCTTTGATTACTGAAGCATAGAAATGGAATTTAGTGAATGTTAAGGGTCCCAATTTAAAGTCACCCAGTTACAGAGTAGAAAAGATTTATGTTTATTTTGTTCTCCTCAGTACTGAAGCAGACATGGTATGAGGTGAAGTAAGGAAGAGGCAAAATATAGACTGCAATGGAGAGAAAAATCTTATTTATGTACTACAAAAGGTAGGTGCCAGACAAAATTGACAATCGTAAATATACACTCCCAAATCAAATAAAGTCAAAAAAGAGTTAATGTAGTACTTGAAGGCAATTCTAAAAGAAACAGAAGGAAAAGGGAAAGACAAAGTAATCTCCCCTCTCCTTCCTCCCTGCAACAAACCAACTGAACAAAGCCAGGCAAAGGTGAATGAAAAAGTAGATGTCAGACAAAGTATCAAGTGTGGGGAAGAATGATGCTGGCAGCAGAAAAAAAATCAGCAAGCAGCTGAATTGTACATTTAGAATACTTACCATTTTGTACATGCCTTGCTGATGAAAGTCTTGTTGATGGAAGCAAAGTTCCTTATAATACCAAGTTCTTGCTCATATTTTATCCTTTATAGGTGCAAGTCTAAGCCCATTCTGTGGTTTGGCAAATTTATGTAAAATGACATAGACTTGTATTTGATTAAAAGTTCATTTTTGTACCTACCAGGAGAAAAGCCAATTAGGTAATTCTCCATTATAGACAACAGAAATAGAGAGGGGAAAAATGAAGGTTTTAAGTCCTTTGGGGCAGTGATTGATGGATATGTTTTCTGCATGAAGCCTGGGTTTCTTTTATTACTCAATCCTGAATCTTGATTGCAAGTGAGAGGCAACATTCCCTTTTAGAGCTAAGCTATCAACATTGTACTTAAGAAATCTGACTACAACACATACAGGTTATAAACAGATGTACATTACAGCACTTTCTAGGGAAGGGGACTTGGGGGGATAGTTTAATTGTATCACCCCCCACAGTGTGGGAGCCTGAAAGGATGACAGTGAAGTGCTTCATGAATATTAATTAAAGTGGTAAATAAGGATGACTGCATGGGTCTCTATATCTCAATACAGCAACATCCCAGGAGAGGAAAAATAATGCCGGAACCTATAAAGTCCTCATTGCCACCTGTGTCAGGGAGTCATATTACTCACAAATGGCACAGCCAGGCTGAATTGCAGCTATTCTCCCCCCAGATCACAGTTATATTTTATTACCCACTCCATTCTCATTTAGTTGTTACCACTTACTTTCATGGCCTGTGGAGTCTCCCAGTTATTTTCCCGGAGACTCGCAGGTGGAGACACAGGATTATATAAAGCCGAGCCTGGGAAAGCATGCCTGGGTCTCTGACGTGTCATAGCCTCAGTGTACTAACATTTGCCATCAGCAATAATTTGTTATATATTTTTGGATCCTGATTAAAGTTTTGTTTCTAAATGATCAGAGTCACAGTTTTAAATCTCTTTATCGTAGACTTCCCATTTTGCCCTCTAGGCTATGAAGACATTGAAAATTAGCAAAATTATCCCCCAGATAAATATTGAGGTTTAATCTTGAGGACTGATTTATTCTTATTTTCCCAGATCAAGGCTAAGATTAGCAAACTCTTCTGAATCTAATTCATAGGTTGACCCTTTTGGACTGGTTTCTTTTTCAATCCACTTTAAATTTATGTGTAAAGTTCCCAAATGGCAACATTTTTATTTTTCAAAGGGAAAGGATTAAAAATGAAGGTGGTGATTCCTTACGTTTCAGGCTACAGCTCAGTTAGGAGTGTGGTTATTGCTACAATAACTAACTCATCTAGGCTTTATGAGATGCTTGTTGAACTGAATTGGATAAAACTAAGAAGATATATATTTGGGTAATTAGAATTTCATACTGGCACCTACTCTGTTTTCATGGATTTTGAGATCACAGTGTTTTCCCAGCCACATCCCTGCCAAATAATGTGACAGTCAAGGTTCTGGGATCATGTTCCTGTTCCTGCATCTGTTTAGTGTATTACCCCATTAGGTAACATAACTCAATCTGTAGACTTATTTCTGATCTTCACCTGTTTCCACAAGTATGACTTTCTAGCACAGTCCCTCAATCTACAAAAGCTCTTAGAATCCAATTTTGTGCATCAAATAACTGCTCTAAAATCTTCAGGCTGCCATCTGAGTCTTTCAAAAGCCACAGCTGTAGCTTCTGTCCACAACATCTTGAGGAGATATGGTTGGTAAACATTGTTTACACTGTCTGCTGGATCTCACCGTGTGTAATTGGCTAGGGTACAAGTCAGGCAGTGCCACAGACAGTTCATGTTGCTTTTACGCTGCAGTGCTATGGCTTCCTAACTTCGAGAGGAAGAGTTTGTGGTGATCCAGTTTTCCTGGCATCATGGCCCTGTGTTTCAATCTGTGTGTCCGTCTTCAGGATGTTCGGGGAAGGTTTAAAAACATGCTTGTTGATTTCCATACATGCTGTATTGTGGTTCTCTTCATGAGTCATCTAGTCCATCGTAAGATAAGATATATACAGGTTCTAGCAGGAGATGGCATTTTTACCTCTGCTTTTTTTAGAGGCACACAGCTAGATGACACACCGCTGGTGACCAAAGCCAATACTTCATTTTCACAGACTACTGAAATTTCAATGTACCCACAGCTTATCTTTTATTCACTTTTCTTTCTTCCACATTCATACTGGCAATTGTTGCACTGCGCTCCAATTGATGCCAAATTATATACAATCTATTTATCTACTTGTACCAGACTTTAAGTGTAGACTGCAATAAGGGAAAAAAAATCTTATTTAAACCGTAAAAATGGAATTCAGCTGTAAATTCTGGAAATACTGGCAAACAGGCATCTTCCTGCTTAGGTTTCTGCGTTCTGTTAGTTTGAGAGAGTCCACAGTTGTGCTTGGGATAACTGAATGTGAGAAGAAGCTGAGTGTAAAGAAAACATTGACAATATTCAGTTCTTGCAGGGTCCTCATGACAGTTTTTAGTGATGTGAATTCCTAGAACACAGATTTGAATACCTATATTCAAATATAAATACCCAAATTTGCCTCAAAGCTAAATATAAATTTTAGAACGTTATGCTTTTGTTGTGGTTAATAATGGCATTGCCATTCCCTTTCAACACATTGGAATTTGGAAATTGAATGAATATCTCTATTCATCAACTTTTCATCTTAATTCCGGTTGCCCAATATAGCAAAGACACGTGTCACCCAGTCAAATTTCAATTTTAGATATACAACAAAGAGATTTTAAGTACGACTATGTTCCATGCAATACTTGGACAAATATTGCATATGGCATACTTTATACTAAGACATTCTTTGTGGATCTGCATTTCAAATGTAACTATGCTTTTCTGGCAACATTAATCTTAATGTAGCTATAATCTTATTTTGCCACTCTCTGATTCTGGACTTCTGAATGAATAAAAGTCTTCTTATAGCACCACACTGAGAATCCCACAAATTCAGTATTATTCACATCTGCAAAGAGAAGTAAAGGCCTTTAATAAAAGAGGCATGAAAAGGAAATCTGACTTCTTAACTATAGCAATTCACATCTATTATCCTCTCCCAGTTCACCCAAACTCAAGTCATTAGCACATGATATTTTGCAGCTGGCTGAGCCAGCTGTTGTTACCGAGATTCAGGTGGGGGATAGAAGGACATTTACAATTTTTATTTCAGAGCTTTCTTCCAAACCCAGATAAATAAATACCTAGCAGCAGGTGATGCGAAGAACCAAGGAGAAGAGTTGAAAACAGACAGAATGTCATCGTTTGGGCAAATGCAAAATGCAAAATCTAGCCTGGGGTATAAAATCCTGGAATGTAGTGCCTGCCATTTGCTTTCCCCCAGGTGGGATATTTTATATCTTCAGTGGGCAGATGTGTGAGGTTTATATTGCCTCACAGTGTCATTGAAAATGGACCATCAGGGCCCCTCCGAGGTATAAATTTGTCCACCAAAAACGGTCCAATTACTAAATTATTCTCCTGATTCTCATGTTCAGCCCCATTTTTCTGAGTCATAAGTTAGAGGAACACAGCCATTACTTTTGAAGTTTCCACTGTTACGTGTCCAGACCTGAGGCGTTAGGAATGTGCCTCCAACCAAAACGCAGTCTCTAATTACTTCAGAAACACCTCTGAGGTCCTGCTTTTCTTGTGTCACAGGCTTGGAATATTACTGTGTTTTGCACTTGAAGGCTAATGACTGTATCTCCTTGCAGGGCCACTCGGGACCACTGGCACAATTAAACCATTATCGTTGTATCATTTCTGGAACTGTGTTCAATTTCTAACATCTGCTTACTGATGTATTCTTTTTGAAAAGTTGCTCATTTGAAGTCCTTTCCAAAAGCAATAAAACCATCTTTCAATTTCAATCTTAAAGTCAAGCAAACTATTTTCTAATTCTTTTGAAATCAAGCTTAATCTTTCTGAAAAGCTTGAGTAGCTTAAGAACTGCTCCTGCTGGGGCTTCAATTCGTTCCCACAGCACACGTCAGGGGCGGTGAATATCATGGTGCAAGTTTCCAAAGGCGTTCTTGGCCAGGGTGCTTTGATCCTCAGCAACACTTGAGAAGGATAAATGAGTAATTGCATTTTCATGGCCATTGCTACTTGGGTTACCCCTGGGATGAACAGAGCTTCATAGAGAGGTGGCAGAGGTAAGGGTTTGGTTCTCCGTATATCTTGCACCTGCTATGCAACCCTGTCACTCCCCTTAGCTACCAGATAATATTCCAATTCCTTAGCCTGACTTTTAAAGCCTCTAAGGAGGTCCAATTGGTCTATAATGATATTTCAACTAGACAATCCTTTGTTGGGAGGGATTGCCCTGAACTTTGCAGAATGTTTAGGGTGTATGGTTTTCCTGTCACCCTGCCAACCAGATATTTCCAAATACTCCCTAGGGGTGGGTAATATTCCTGACCAGAGCCACCCTTTCAGAATATGGCCCCAATTTACCTTTTTCACTTACACTCCCATTATTTCACTGGGTGAGTTCTATGTGCAGACATAGTATTTGCTCTTTGCCACTGTGAGGATTAAATGGGACATTAGTAAAGCAACTTATATGGTGAGTTGCTCCTTGCACATGGGAACAATGCAGTGTATGAGTTGCTTTACTAATATGCCATTTAATCTTAAAAAGGAGAATTTATATCCCATTCATATCCTGGGAGCAACCAATATCCCATTTAATCCTAAGAAGGGAGCAAGGCACTGTACCTGCTCTTGCAGGTACATCCTGTACATCACTTTGCTTTCACTCTATTCCATCTATCTGGGTGGAATGCACTTTTCTGAACTCTGAATATGCAAATCCTACCTTCTTGTAGATATGATTTGACTGATGTATGAAATCTCTTATAATCTCCTATTCTCTGTGTTCATTCACTGCTCAGAGTGTGGGATAGACATTCAAGGACTAAGCTGGGGAGACAAATGAAATTGTGTTTACTGTATAGTATGACAAGTACAATGACAAAGCCAAGCCCAGGCAGCAGAGGTGACCCAGAAGAGAGTGATCATGGTAGGTTTTTTATAAGAGTGATGCTTGGGATGAGTTCTGAAGGCAAAGATTTGATTAGATAAGACCTGACATCATAGCTCACACCTGTAATCCTAGTGCTTTGGGGGCCAAGGTGGGAGGATTGCTTGAGGCCAGGAGTTCAAGACCAGCCTGGGCAACTTAGTGAGACCCCTAACTCTAAAAAAAAAAAAAAAAAATTAGCTGCGGGTGATGGCAAGCACCTATAATCCTAGCTACTCAGGAGGCTGAGGTGAGAGGATCACTTGTGCTCAGGAGGTCGAGGCTGACGTGAGCTATGATTGCGCCACTGTACTCCATTTTGGGTAATAGAGGAGATCCTTTTTATTTTATTTCATTTTACTATTTTATTTTATTGAATTTTATTTTTTTGAGATGGAGTCTCACTCTGTCACCCAGGCTGGAGTTCAGTGGCACGATCTCGGCTCACTGCAACCTCCACCTCCTGGGTTTAAGCAATTCTCCTGCCTCAGCCTCCCAAGTAGCTGGGATTATAGGCATGTGCCACCGCACCTGGCTAATTTTGGAATTTTTAGTAGAGATGGGGTTTCACCATGTTGGTCAGGCTGGTCTTGAACTCCTTACTTCAAGTAATCCACCCGCCTCGGCCTCTCAAAGTGTTGGGACTATAGGCGTGATCCTGGCAATATCCTATCTTTAAAGAAAAAAGAGAGTTGATTAGATGAAAGGGAAAATTTAAGCTCAGAAGCCTGCTGGTAGTAGTTCATTTTGGTCCATGCAAATGGAGCACGTAAGGAAGTGTCAGGCACTGAGACCAGCAATGGAGCCAGGAGCCGAATCATCAAGAGCTTTGTAGGTGGCTGTGGAGTGTGGACATTGTTCTGCAAGCTGTAAAAGTAGCTGAAAGATTTTCTCTTATCACCTTTTTTCTACCTTATGCTATAATTGCTATAATTACTTATGGATACATGCATTTTTCCAAATGAGACTATCCTCCTCATGGGCAGCTACGTTGTTTCATCTCTGTGTTTTCCACAGCATTTACCAAAAACTTTTGCCAATCGTAGATTTGCTGGGACTATTTTAAATTAATAAAGGAAGTAACGAGCCTCTTGGAATCTTTTTCTCAACTAAAGAATGCGTATTCATGTGGTTTGATCGTAATACACTGACATGGGATTTGGATTCACCTTTAAACCTATTTAGCAATTAACATTTTTTTCTTTGTATATGCAATTGACTTCTAATATCTTGGGGTCAGTTGTGAGTGGAACTACTATTCTTTTAGTTCTACTATTCATTTTCATATTTATAAAACAATGGATTGAATAGCTGATGGTCACGTGGGTAAAAATAAATAAAAACATAAAAACAGGTAAGTTAAAAATCAGAGCCTGTAGCTGCTCCCTCTTCCTTCTTTGGGAAAAAATCTGAACCCCCAGGTAGTCCCATTTCTCTGTCCTGAAAGTGAGCAGGCTCCAGCCAAATGGCTTCAACAGAGGAAGAGAAGCTCAGAAATGTGGCTGGTTCATGAAATAAGACTTTGTCTTAAGTCTCCAAAGTGTCAGCATTCACACCCTGCCTTATCTCAGTTGACAGAAAATTGGAGGAGAAATATTTAGAATCCTCTTGGGCCCTAAGGGCTGGAAAGCAGACAGACTGCTCTTTTCCAAAGGAGCTGAAACTCCGAGTGATGGATTATTTTTGTAGAATGTGAAACAGAGAGCATTTCTGTCATCTGCCTGCTTCTACCCATTTATGGTCTGAATGCTCATTCTCTGATTCTTTATTGAGAAGGGGGACATGACTAGAAGGTTACAGGGTTCCAGCTTAGGAGGAAGGTAGTTAACTGGTTAAACTGGCGTTACATCAGCCCCAGGACTTATGAGAAATCCTGTCGGGAAGAATTTTTATAGCTCTAATGGCCAAGATTAATTAAGCCGATTTCATGTTCATAATAAACCCATATAACGAGGTGACACTTTTACAGATGTGCCAAACTTTGGCCAGCCACAGACTCATTTTACCAGGTTCTTCTTTTTCAGTTTAAATGAATGGAGAAAAAAAAAATTCACTTGATTTCTGTTTGCTTTGTGCACATTGATTGGCCTTGGTTGAGGGTCTGCCTGCAGATCTGGGATGAATGGGATTCTCTCTTGTCATACTTTCCCCCTTGGTTTGCAGTCTGTGATGTAAATGGAGACAATGTGAGAGAAAGAACCCGATGATGTAATGCATGTGTTTTCCGTAGTGTTGTCTGGGCTATTTAAAATGAATGTCATGGCTTTTTAATGTGCAAGGTTTGAAAAGATTGATAAGACTGTGCATATGTCATGCCCCAATCTGATATTATAACAAATCATTACACCAGATTGACTCACGTATGATTCTGAAACATGTATGGTTTCAACATTACTTTAAGGCAGAGTTTCTCAACCTTGGCACTATGGACATATTAGTCTGAATAATACGTTGTGAGGGGTTGTTCTGTGCATTTTGGGACATACTATGGCATCCCTGGACTCTACCACTAGACGAAATAGTCCATTCCTGATAATTAAAATTGTCTCCAGACATTATCAAATGTCCTGGAGTGAAAGGTGGGCAAAATCCACTGCTCTAAGGTATATTGCATTTAATGGGAATTCACTAATAAAATTACAGCCTTAAAGTGAAGAAGTCCATCTGCATAACTTGTACGTCCATGTGTTAATAACCAGCCAGCACTCACTATCTTTTCTACATAGCCAACATTTAGCTAGACGCTAATTCTAAACAATGAAGAGCACTTGACAATCACTGTTTTGAAGTGCTGAAAGCCCTAATGTGGATACTAATCAACAGTTAAGTGAATACGCTATTACACTGAAATTAGAATATAAATGAACGAGATTCCAACTTGCCAACCACAGATGGACATTTGTCATAAGCTAAACAGCGAATCCCAGCAAGTACTGGGGCAAGTCTTGACGGCCAAGCAAGGGCTGAATCCTGCCAGTTTTGGTTTTGTGGGATATTGTTTTCATCAAACCTGTCATAATAAATTATGTAGGGGGTTAACAAATACTTGGAAAGAATTCAAGTTCTCCAAAAGATAAGGAAAGCATTATGTTTATTTGTTAATATCTTGGCTACTTTCAAAGATGACTTAAGATTTTTTTAATAAAGTCATAATTGATGAATTTTTCTTTTCCAACTTTCCTTGGGGAAACTCACTCAAGTCCACAACTTCAACAATAACTTTGATATTTGATTGATGATTGATTTTTTTGAAAATTTTTTCTAAAATTCTTTTTTTATTGAGATATAATTCATATATCAAACATATATAACCTCAGAAACATACATTTTACACTTTAAAGTATATAAATTAGTGGTTTTTAGCATATTAATAAGGTTATATAACTAATACCTCTGTGTAATTTCCAAGCATTTCTCACCCGAGAAAGAAACTCTATGCCCATTAGCAGTCACATGAAATCTCCCTGCCCTCGTCCCTACTCCCAGTCCCTGGAACTACTAATCTACTTCCTGTCTCTGCAGATTTCCCGGTTCTGGACATTTCATATCAATGGAATCATACAGCATGTGACCTTTGGGGTCTGGCTTCTCTCACCTAGCATAACGTCTTCAAGGTTCATCCTGAGCTTGAAACTAATTTCTCCAACAATCTGCTTTATCAGCCTCAACTGAACTCATCCTACTCCTCCAAGACTTTTCCCACTCTCAGTCAGTGGTGTCCAGTTTTGCAAACTATAAGCCTGGAGACCATCATAGGCAACTCCTTCTTCCCCATTTACAACATCCAGTTGGTTAGCAATTCTTCTCCATCTCCAGTGCCACTGCCTTAACTCAGACCCTCAGTACCGCCCCCACCCCCAGATTGGTTTAGTATCCCTTAACAGGTGTATTAGTCTATTTTCATACTGCTATGAAGAAATATCTGAGACTGGATAATTAATAAAGAAAGAGAGACTTAATGGACTCACAACTCCACATGGCTGGGGAGGCCTCACAATCATGGTAGAAGGTAAAGGAGGAGCAAGTCACGCCTTACATAGCAACAGGCAAGAGAACCTGTACAGGGGGAACTGCCCTTTATAAAACCATCAGATCTCATGAGACTTATTCACTATCATGAGAACAGTGCAGGAAATCCTGCCCCCATGAGTCAATTACCTCCCATCAGGTCCCTCCACGACATGTGGGGATTATGGGAGCTATAGTTCAAGATGAGATTTGGGTGGGGACACAGCCAAACCGTAACGGCAGGTCATTTTGTCTTCAGGCTCCCCCACACTCCATGCATTCTCCACACTTTTTCTGTAGTAATCTTTTGACTGTCTCCCTTTCCTGTTTCATTCCTCCGTGGTTGACCTTTGTTCTCTGGAGCAAGGCCAGAATTCTCAGCAGTAAGTGTAGGGCCTCTTGTGATCTAGCCCTTTCTACTGACTTTCCTACTTCTCCAATCTGCTCTCTTACTTTTTCCTGTACTCACACTTCAGCTGTAACATACTTTTTGAGCTCTATCAAAGACCCTGTGTGTTTTAACTCTGTCTTTGGATTAGATGACAAAGGGACGTGCTGTTCTTTTAGTCTAGGATGCCTGGTTGCTTCTTCTTCTCCAGGAAGCCTTCTCTAATATCCTTCGCCCTTAATATGGGCAGTGGCTTTTTCTCTCATGCTTATATATGTCAGAGCAATTGCCACTTTGTAATTTTCTGTTTCCTACCTATCATTCCCTCTAAATCGTGAGCCCCTCCATATAGGTATTATGCTTTTGCACTAGTCTGCTGGGACTGCCATTACAAAATACCACAGGTGGTTTAAATCCAGGCATTTGTTTGCTCACAGTTCTGGAGACTGGGAGTCCATAATCAAGGTGTTGGCAGGTTTGGTTTCTTTGAGGCCTCTCTTCTTGGCTTGCATATGGCCACACTTTTGCTGGGTCGTCATGTCATGCCTCTTGTCTGTCCATGTCTGTGACCTAACCGTTTCAGTCATACAGGATTAGGGCTCATCCTAATGACCCCATTTTAATTTATTTACCTCTTTGAAGAAGATGCTATTTCCAAATACCATCACATTCTGTGGTTCTGGGAGTCAGGACTTCAACGTATGAATTTGGAGAAGACACAGATCAACCCATATTAGCCTTTCATTTTCACTTTCCCAATACCTAGTCCTTAAACAAGGTCTCAAAAATGTGAGAATAAATAAAAGAATATGAGAGTAAAGGTCATGGAGAGGAAGGTGATTGGAAAGAAGGGAGGAGGGAGAAAGCAGGAAGGTACCAAAAAAGACATACCAGAAACCCAAGGTTTCATTGCTAAATTTTCACATCAAATTTAGTGCTGGGCTCAATTCTGACTTCCTGAGGCCAGGAATGGGGGAAAACACTAAGAATTACATCAGACTTTATAAAAGATTATTTTCAGTATAGAGAGTTTATAACATTCAAAGAGATAGACATATTTTATAACTTTTTTTTTTTTTTTGAGACAAAGTCTTGCTCTGACATCCAGGCTGGAGTGCAGTGGCACGATCTCAGCTCACAGCAACCTCCACCTCCCAAGTTCAAGTAAGTCTCATGTCTGAGCCTCCTGAGTAACTGGGATTACAGGCGTACACCACAGAGACTGGCTAAGTTTTGCATTTTTATTTTTTTATTTTTATTTTTTTTTAGTTGAGATGAGATTTCACCCCTGTTGGCCAGGCTGGTCTCGGACTCCTGACCTTTAAGTGATCCATCCACCTTGGCCTCCCAAAGTGCTGGGATTATAGGCATGAGCCACTGTGCCTGGCTGTATTTTATAACTTTAAATTTCTCTCTTTAAGAATATTAATTTCTGCCATTTCTTTTTAGATTGTGTTTAAATTTAGAAAACTAGAAGAACTTTCTGATCTAGGATTTACAAATTTAATTATAAAATCTAATGTCATTCATTTACTTGGCCAGGTGGGGGAATAAAAATAAGTGGTATTTCAATTTAATTCACTTCTAAAAACGATTTTATTATGCCTAATATGAGCAAGATTGTCACCACATTTTCTGTTTCTGTCTTCAATATAATTAAGTCCTCCTACAGAGGATTTAGCACTGACATTTGAAGGAAATTGATAGAGAACTCAAAGCAGATAAGAAACAGTTCTTTATCCTGTGACTTATTTTCAGGAAAGATGGCCTATGTAAGGTTGTGTCTAATTTAAGAGTTCAGTAAAGGTCTTCAATTTTGGGTGCTATTGACATTACGAGAACCACAGGAGCTTCATCGTGGTCTCATGCGACCTTTGGCAAGACATCCAGTCCATCAGGTGCTCAGTTTTTTTCCTCCAACACAGGAGAAGGTTAGATCAGGATCTCTAAGGACCAGTCTAGCACTATCATTGTGAAATTTTGTAAATCCTGGAAAGCTGCAGAAATTAGTATTCCTGACATTCTCCCAATAATTTTAATCTAGTAACTGACATCACTATCAACCATCATTTTGGCAAAAGTTTATTAAATAATTATCAGGTGGCGAGGCTGTACTGAGTGAACACTTTGTATACATTTCTTATTCAACACTCCTTGTAAATGCGGAAAGCCTTATTATACTTTCATTTTACAGATAAGATGACTGAAGTTTAGAAAAAATCTGAAACTTCTGCTAATAAATAGAGGTGTGACCAGGTATAGTGTCTCATGCCTATAATCCTGGTACTTTGGGAGGCTGAGATTGTTGGATGAATCACTTGAGGCCAGGAGTTTGAGACCAGCCTGGCCAACATGGCGAAACCTTGTTTCTTTTTTAAAAATACAAAAATTAGGCAGGCGTGGTCACATGCGTCTGCAATCCCAGCTACTTAGGAGGCTGAGATATGAGAACTGCTTGAGCACGGGAGGCGGAGGCTGTATTGAGCTAAGATCGCACTGTTGCACTCCAGCCCGGGCGACAGAGTGACACTCTGTCTCAAAAAAAAAAAAAAAAAAAAAAAAAAAAAAAAAAATTACAGGGGCTTCCAAGTGAATGCTAGTTATGTAGTTCTGTGGTTTGGTTAAAAGCTCTAACCATTGTGTTGTATCACCCATGGAAATAAGTATTTGGTTAGTGCTGAGCTTAGGCTGGGCTTGTCAGAGCAGAGTTTAGCAAGTCATCGTGCGTCTACTATGACAGGATGTGAGAGCCTCTAAAATGACATTAGAACTTTTGGAGCCCAGCTGTCAAAGTCCACTGGGAACACATCTGAAGTCAGAGATGAGATTCTTCATCTTGCTGCTGCATGGGAGAATGCACAGAGCCACTGAGGAACACCCAGTAGAAGAAGGTGGGAGCCACCTACTCTGGCTATTGGACTTACGATGAATTATTCTGAGAAGGGATTTTATTGGGTTGAATTATGGCACCCTCCCACACATGCAAAGAAGATGTATTGAAACCTTTACCGTCAGTACCTCAGAATGTGACCTTATTTGCAGAATTTGACTGTATAGGATCTTTACAGAAGTAATCAAGTTAAAATTAGGTCTTTAGGGTAGACACTAATCCAACATGACTGGTATCCTTATAAAAAGGGGAACTCTGGACAAGGAGACGGACACGCACAGAGGGAAGATGTTGTGAGGACATACAAGGAGAAGACAGTCATGTGACGGGTGCAGCATATCCAGGCCAAGGAATGTCAAGGATTGCCCGAAAACACTGGAAGCAGGAGTGGTAAGGACAGAGTTTTCCCCAGAGCCAGCAGAGGGAGCAGGGCCCTGCCCACACCTGGATTTTAGGCTTCCAGCCTCCAGAACTACGTGACAGTACGTTTCTGTTGTTTTAAGACATCCAGTTTTGATATTTGATCACAGCAGCCTCAGGAAATGAACTCAGGGGTGCAGGGAGCTGAGCTCAACTGTGGGTTGGTTGCCATCATTTCAGCAAATAGGTGTCTCAGTGAGCTTTGCCCAGAGGATGGGAGGAAAAAGGGGACTCTGGGAATATTAATTTTAAGACAGCACTGATAGTTTAAAAGAAAAACTTGTCGGTCAATTTGCAGCTGCCTCATGGCTTTATATGGGTTTTGTTAGAAATAATTGTTGTTCTGTTAGGAACATCCCAATCTGACTATCAACAGGGTTGAGTTTCATTCTCTCAGATTTTATCTTAAGAGTCATACATTAATTTTTTTTTTTTTTTTCCTGAAGACAGGATCTGGGTGTGTCACCCAAGCAGGAGTGCAGTGGCCAATTTTGGGTCACTGCAACCTCTGCCTCGCAGGCTAAGACATTCTCTCACTTCAGCCTCCTGAGTAGCTGGGACTACAGGTGCTTACCATCACATCTTGCTAATTTTTGTATTTTTTGTAGAGACGGTGTCTCGCTTTGTTGCCCAGGCTGGTCTTGAACCCCTGAGCTCAAGCAATCTGCCTGCTGTGGCCTACCAAAGTACTGGGATTACAGGAGTGAGGCACTGTGACTGCCCTAATTTTAATTAATTAGTTCTTATTTATTTTTTACTTTAAGTAGTGATATACAGTAATAGACAAGGCAAGAAACTTTACCTTTGGTTCCAGTTTATTTATTTAAAATAAACAATGTTAAACTAGATAAATTACATTTTCCTTCTGACTCAGCGATCTTTGTTTTTAATTATGAATACCCCTGGAAGAATCAAAAGATTCTTTTTGTTATTTATATTTTAATAGAAGCAATTTCATTAAGACATTTCTGTCCTAAAACCCAGCTGGTGACATTGATGTGGAGGGCAGCAGACCGCCACACAGCCATCTGTTAAGGATGGAGGTCTTTTGAAGGCAGTGGTCAACTGGGACAATGGCTAGGTGAAGGACATTGGGAAGAGAATTATGCAAAGGGAAGAGGCCAAAAAGACTCAAGTTGTCTGCTTCTAAAGTTTGCCTAGGACTGGCCTTGCCATGAGGAAAGGGTGATCAATCCTGACCCACTGGCTTCCTTCTGAGCACAACTCATGGCTACTTGTTTACATTCTCATGCTAGAACCAACGGTTCCGTTATTGACATGCACTGTGGATAGGCAGGTTTTGAAGGCCTGCCTATACATCCATCTGACAGCTGTAACCTTTTTTACGTTACCTGCCATGGTCTGAATCATGCATTCCCCCCAAATTCAAATGTTAAAACCTAACCCCAAAGCAGACAGTATTGAGAAATGAGGCTTTTTGGAGGTGATTAGAATGGGATGAGTGACCTTATAGCAAACAGGACTGTGGGGGCTCATTCACCTTTCTGCCACATGAGCATGTAGCAAGAGGTTTCCATCTTTGAAGCAGAGGTTAAGCCCTCATCAGACACCACATCTCTTAGCATTTCCGTCACAGACTCCAGAACTGCCAGTGATAGATTTCTGTTGTTTACACATTACCTGGTCTAAAGTATTTTATTGCAGCAGCCCCAGTGGACTAAAACAATAACAAACCTTCCCATTTATAACTGCCCTTGGAGCACTGCCCTTCCCATTTATAACTGCCCATTCGTAAGTACAGCTCCACATGCAAGTCCTGTCTGAAGATGACAAGCTCTACGCAGCCTCTGATGGGGAGCAAACATTGAGAGAGGCAGAAATTATATTCGCCTTCTTTTTCTTTTTTTTTCCTTATAATCTCTTGATCTCCTTAGCCTTAAATCAATTTTAACCTAAAGCTGCCTCCTTACATATTTTAAGTTTAGCCTAAAGGTTTTTGTGTACATCGTAAACTGTAGCCTAAATGGAACTGTCAACAGACTGTAGTCTACTCTTGTGCCAGTCACTGAGTTTTGGCCAGTCAAATGTGGTCTAACTGTTCAAACCATGTTCAAATAAGCCATACGCTGAGTTATAACCAATCTGGCTGTTTCTGTCCCTCACTTCCATTTTCTGTATGTCACTTTCCTTTTTCTGTCCATAAATCCTCTTCCACCACGTGGCTGCCCTGGAGTCTCTGAGCCTACTCTGGCTCAGGAGGTTTCCTGGTTGGCAAATCATTCTTTGCTCGGTTAAACTCTCTTACATATAATTTGGCTGAAGTTTTTCTTTTCAACATTAGTAGCATCCTTGAGACTTGGATACAGTTAACCCCAGGTTAAATTAGATGTGGAATGAATCATTTCTCTTCAGTTCTCATGTGCCCTAACTCTTATATTTCTCATTTTCTTTTCATTTCAAAAGGAGTCCAGTTATTGATTCTTTCATTTTAAAGGTATTAGATATATACTTTATAAAGGTATTATACATAAATATACATATATTTTAAAGGTATCATACATATATACATATATGTCACAATTTGACAAAAGCCCTTTAACACAATCAATAGGGAGCCGTCCTAGTAACCCTTGATTCTCTCATGCTACTTTACAGTCAACCCCTATAATTTTGCATTTTCCAGAATGTCTCATAAATTGAAACATATAGTTTGTAGCCTTTTGAGTCTGACTTCTTTCACTTAGGCTAATGAATCTGAGGCTAATCCGTGTTTCTGGAGGCTTCTGTAGTGTTAGCAAGGTCAGTGCCAAATAGTGTTTCATCGTATGAAGCCACTGAGGCTTGTTCACCCACTCCCCAAGTAAAGGACACTTGTGATAGTCCTAGCTTTTGTTAATTATGAATAAAACCACTATAACTATGCATGTGCAGGTTTTCACATGAACATGAATTTTTACTCTATTTGTTTTTAATGTGCAATATGCTTAGGTTAATTAAAAGCAGCAGAGAATCTCTAACTTATTGAAAAATCTGTAACAGCTTATTTAAGAAAATGAGAATAGGTACCTAGTTGATAAACCCCTTGGGGGAACAGGGAAACAGGAGAACCTAATTAATTTAGGCCTGCATTTCTTAGTTGCCAACTGAACTTGCCAGCATTTATTTTGGCAAAAATATTTTTGGAACTAGACTCTTGAGTTAAAGCAATGAGAGGTGTTAGGCCAAGTGAGGGGGAGCTCCTAGAACAGATGTCTTGTGTAAAGTAGGCAACCACATGGTTTGGTAAAATGCGTCTTTTTCAACTAATCTTCATCTCTGCCTGATGCTGGTATGAGGTCAACTTAGATAAATAAGGAAGAAGCAACACTTCCTATGTATTAGACTCTCTTGCCATGTAATTCATAACTGCTAGAAGCTGATTGGTTTTGATAAACGATAAGTGTGTATCCCAAGAAGACAAGTGTGCAATGGTCCTAAGCAGTTGGTACAGGGTGAGCTGTTTAATGATGTTACAGGTCATGGCAGCTAGGTTTCTAGCCATTGGGGCTCTTTGTAAAGTCTAACCGCCTTATACACTGATTTGAGGTCCAGAGTAAGAAAACTCAGTGAGCAAGATCCCTTACAGAGTAGCATATACAAAAGATTTTTTGAGACTTTCTTTAATTTTTTTCTCTCCATTTTCTTGGGTTTCCATGCAACCTTTCTCAGCTTTTTTACGTAGACTGATCTCTGCAAAGGCATTTGTGAGCCATTGAAAGCAGAAAAAAGCATTACCCACATTTCTTTGGAGATCAAAGACAGAGGAAATGTTCCTTCTGATTCATGTAGATTAAATCTCAGTCTTTTGTTTTTATATCAGCTATAATGCATAGATTTGAGAAACTGTCTCAAGTTCCAACACTTTTTAAATTTGAAGCGCTATTGTTGTGGTTACAAATTTGCTGGGTACCAACACCGCAATTTTGCTTCCTTTATCTGTGAGTGTTTTTGTTCCTAAGAAAATGTGTTTGCAATTAATGGCATCTTGTGCCTTTAAGTTGCTTTGGCTATGGGCCTGTAATTTGCTTTCTTTGCTTTACCTCCGGGCTTTTGTTTGTCCTTTCTGTTTGCCTCTAAGGAAGCTGAAATGGATGCAAGTTGTCTTGCTGTCCCAGGATCTTTTTGAACATCTGTCTAGTCATCTGATCATCCATTTCCTCCTCCCACTCACAAAACCCCGCAGAGACAGAACTTGCCCAGGTTTGCACATATGGTTGATGTTCACAGCTTGAAAGTGTCCGAGCTATTTAAGTTTGATTTTCATTTTAATGAAAGCTCCTGGTTTTGCCCAGAGATGAAAGCAAGGTGTTAGAAATCCCCAGATTTCCAGGTCATTAGATCACTTAAATAGTTCAACCAAGGCTGCTTCATTTTCGGTAGAGGAGTGTTTTAATGAGAACAATTCAAAAATATCCACCTTAAAATTTTAGAGGGTCTGAAATGTACTTTAGGTGTCTGGTTTCGAGAGTTCCTTTGAACTTTGAAAATTCCATTTTAGTGGATTATATGGTTACCAAATAGTTTCTAGAAACAATCAGAAAAGCATTTTATAGAAAGATCCAATTAGAGAAAAAGTTTTTAATATTCAGTGCCCACAGCTGCAGGCAGAATTCTTAAGCTGGGATGCTGACCACTGAAATTGTGACTAATCTTTTGAGCTCTACCTGGCTTGTTATGGTAATATCTGGAGGGGGGATTTGGGAATTGTAAAAAGATAAAAGGATTTTGAGAATGACTGAACTCATACTTTTCATATCTTCAGGGCCTATCTAGCACACTCCCTGGTCCATAAAATGTTTCCAGTAAATTTATTTGAAACAGAATTAAACTTAGAAATGAGAATAATAGTTCATGATATAGTTAGCTGAAACATGATTATGCATGAACCAGATATAATACATAATCATGTTCAGTCATGAACTTCTAAACTTTGGATCTGTCCTCAATGAAAATTGATGATGTCCTCAACCCAGTGGGGCTGGGGAATTCTCTTATTTCATCTTAGGTGATTCATGTTCTGATTCTCCGTGGAGAATACTGCTTCAGACTCCTCTTACATTACTCTGTGTTGAAATGGACTGATATGCATATGTAGAGATTAAAAATAACTATTTTTAAGCTGTTTAAAAAAATTCAGAAGCCTTAGTTTGTACTTATGCCCTCCCTCCCCGCTGAAAAACCTGGAAGTTTACCATAAATACATAGATTTTATCAGTTGCTTTCCAAGTGGTTTATTCTCCATTCAGCATTCTGCGAAAATACCCACTGCTGTGATTTATCACCCTGGCAATAGTATCCTTGATTTGATGGTATTGCAGTTCTTCTCTGTTTATCTGGCTCTCTTGCTCAAAGGCATCGATTCACCCACTTAGCAGTGATGGGAACAGTGGTTTTAATTTTTCTTTTGTTGGGAAGAATAACTTGAACTTTGAGACCAAGCAAAAAACATTTTTTGTGGGGCAGAAAGCTATTTTATGACAATCCCAGTGTATCACTACAACATCATCTCTGGGTGGGGACACTTAACATTTTTCTTAATTTCACACCTACCATGAAGCGAGCAACATCATATCCCCAGACCTGAATACCGTATTCTTCTCTGAATACATGGAAGAGAATCTCAACAGAGGAGACTATGTCAGCCTTGGGAAAGGTGGTATTTGTAGTTACTTTTTTTCCCCATCTGCCTGTGTTTTAACAGTATCAACCACAGAAACTCAAAAGTGACACAAAACTTCCAGGCTGATGAAGAGATGATATAGTAAGAGCTTTTTATTTTATTTTTTAAGTGTAAGGAACACTGAATATAATGGTTAATTTGTCAACACATTCTTTCCCTGCATTGCTTCTCATGGACTGATGTTCTGATAGGTTGGTGTGGAGGTCTTGAATCCTAACATAATCCCTAGAGTTTCAGCTCCTTCTCTGTAGAGCAATGCTTTCAGAAAGCATGCCCATGTTTTCCTGTACAATAACTTCCCCCTCTCCACCCACACCACATATGCAGCTGGGAACATCTCAATATGCCTTAAGGGACATCCCCTGCTTCCTCCTTAATCCTGTGGGTCCTTATTGGGTTCCACACCCTCTTACAGCTGTAAAAGCCGTCAGCCATGGAGCTGCATTTCCTCACAGGGGGAACTGTGTCCAAATTCAATGAGTCCATAGTGAGAAACACATACCCATTTTTCAATCAGAAGTTATTAAGCCAACAGTTCAATATTTTGTCCCATAAGTAGAGCTTCTGTGAAAGATGGTGACAGAATTTGTAATAGGGAATATATGGAAACAGTCAGAGTCATTGGTGATGGGGAAAGGAAATCCTTTCACTTAGGAGAGAGGGCTATTTCACGTGCTGTCATGCTTTTAGACTTTGAATTCAGGGGCCTTGCAATGGAATTAGAAACTTAGTGTTTTGGCGAGGGCAAGAGGCCAGATGGAATTCAAGAGTTTCAGCATTTTTTCATAGTTCTTTTAATAACTTATTTGATCTTGAGCAACTTCCTCTGAGATTCAACTTTCCCAGAATCATAACTGGGGTACTTATTAGAAAGGCAAATTACTGTGTTAGAGAAGTTGGAAACGTCCTGTGGCTTTTAGACGTTTTCTGACTTGCTGATTTGGTTTTGATTGATTTTGCTCTGTGTTTGGTCAGTTTATCTTTGCGGCATTGCACTCTTTCCTCCCAGAGCCATCTCAATCTTTCTATCAACACCTCCTTTCTCCTGTGCTGTCTTTCTGCAACAATGTGAATCACATTTTAAGGACTCTCAAGACGTATCGTATATTCATATCTTTCCTTCCCTTGACAAGGTGAGAGTATTAGCAAATAGGCACTCATTCATGATATTGATTTTTTAATAATAATGCTGTGAACTTACTAGTTAAAATGTCCCAGATCATCAGAGCTCTCACAAGTACTCTTAATTTGATTTCAGTTTATTGTGATTGACACTCTGCCCATCGACGTCTTTGTATTAATGCCAAATACAGTGAAGAAGAAACTGCATCCTTTTTTTCCCTTTTCTCAGGCCACACTTCCCTGGGGGATAAAGTGAGGACAACAACAGAGAATCACAAATAAGTGTTTTTCTCTGGCTCCTCCTTCACCTGCCCGGCCTTGCCCCTCTTTAAATTCCTCCAGACAAGTTAAGTTAGTTTCTAGAAGATGGATCATATGGTGCTCTGAGCACAAGTCTTCTTGGTTGCCTGTGGCATAATGATTATCTGTTGCTGCAGGATTTGCTTGTCCTTCCTGGTGCTGTTGTTGACTGCAGAGGCTGCAGAAACAGCTCCCT
The DNA here is from genome assembly GCA_036589455.1 of Ateles fusciceps. Taxonomy (NCBI): domain Eukaryota; kingdom Metazoa; phylum Chordata; class Mammalia; order Primates; family Atelidae; genus Ateles; species Ateles fusciceps. The sequence goes on from JAZHEH010001064.1 coordinate 7,217,491, forward strand.
GATGCCTTCACTGAGGTTCATCATGTCCATTGTCAGGAGCGCTGTGTCTGGTGAGGCCCTCCATTCCTGACTGCTTGTACCAATGCTGTTGGGTCTTGAGTTCTCAATGCCCCAGGTGCTTTAAATCATATTTCTGTATTTTATACTTTCCCCCATGCATCCATGGGTGAGGGTCTAGCAGGTCATTTGCAAAACAGAAGATCCACTGTGCTCAAATGGTCCTTCCTTTCCAGTGGTAGGGTACTCTCCTGTCACCAAACATATGCACCCTAACTCCCTCTCAACAGGATGGTAGGATGATTCTTCCATTCTCCCATGAATCACAGGAAGCTCCTTGGTTCATCTTCTGAAGATCCTGCCCTACCATGTCTCTTGTCATTCCAGATGCAAAGGTAAACAACTTAGGTTAATCTGCAAATCCTACAACAGGAACTTCATCCAAGTAATAGCTTTCATTTTGCTCCTCTTTGTAATATGGAAGTCTGGGGTCTATCTCTGCATCCATGGCCTTGCCAGAGTTATCTGCTTGCACCTGGTCTGCTTGGTCATGTGGCTGAGTACTCTTGCCAGTGGGAAGCTGCTCAGTGATTTCAACCCATCACTTGAGGGTTTTTAACATGCAATTAGAACGAAGACCCCCTGGGCAAGGCAAGGAGGTACTTCTAAGTTGCCTAAGGTTTTGGCGAGTAAGAAGAAAGTATAGTTTTGAAAGAAAGCGGTCTTGTAAGGAAGAATATAGCAGCCCATAAAGAAGGTTAAGTGCTGTGGGACATATTTAAAAGGTCCTTGCATTAGTCTTTTAGGGTTGCCATGGCAAAGTGCCACACTCTCCTTCTGAAGGCCTTAGGGAAGCATGTGTCCAAGGCCTCTTTCCCAGCTTCTGGTAGGTCCTTGGCTTGTGGCTGCATAACTCTGATCTTGGCATGACATTCTCCCTGCCATGTGTATTTGTCTGTTCCCATGGTGTTCTTTTATAAGGACACCAGTCATACTGGATTGGGCCCACCCTATTCCAGGATGACTTCATCCTAACTGAAACAGAGTCATCTGAAATTTCAATTATATATACATATTTCAATTATATCAAATAGTGTCATCTGTTACTTTCAAATAAAATCACATTCTGGGGTATTGTGGGTTTGGACTTCAATGTATGAATTTTGGGGTGGCACAATTTAATCCATAACCTACCTCTTCTGGCTGTATTCCTGGATGTGGAGCTAGTTTAGACTGGAAGTCAAACCAGGATAAAACCATTGTCTCTGTTTGTTTGACATAGTTATGGCCGAGATGTACTGTTCAGACACAGAATTCAGACACTGAATTTCTGACACTTTTCTCCCAGACAAATATGGTTCCTGAACAAAAGATAGATCTCTAAAATACATTTTTCATGCAACTGATGGACTGCTTAAAAGTAATGACCCCGCAGAGGTAAAGAAAATTGAGAAAACAGCAACAAAAACCAAAAAAACCCACCAATTTCTAAAGCAAGAGTTTTACTTGCATTACTAACATTTTTGAACCAAATTGCATTAGGTCAGATGCTTCTAATTAAGAACTGCAAAATATGAGAAGGATTTTTGTGCTTGGATCAGGACCTATTTTGGCCATAATTATAATTTAGAACACAGGATATTACAGAGCTCTCTGTTCTACTACTTGAAAAGAACAAATCTCCCATGAGCAATTAGTTCCTTTAAGTCACTTCTAATTTAATGATCAGACTTTAAATGGAACAAGTCTTTCTGGTATTGGCCACATTAAGGCAAGGACTCAGGAGAAGAAGGAACCTATGGACTTAATTTTTCAGCTTGCTGCATTTACATTCAAGGGGAAAAGCCTGTTTCAAAAAATGATTTTGAGGGAAGATTTAAAAAAATATGCTCTATTTCTTTTTCTTTTCTTTTCTTTTCTTTGCCTTTTTTTGTTTGAGATGGAGTTTCACTCTTGTTGCCCAAGCTGGACTGCAGTGGTGCTATCTCAGCTCATTGCAACCTCTGCCTCCTGGGTTCAAGTGATTCTCCTGCCTCAGCCTCCCAGGTAGCTGGGACTACAGGCACCTGCCACAATGTCCAGTTATGTTTTTGTATTTTTAGTAGAGACAGGGTTTCACCATGTTGACCAAGCTGGTCTCAAACTCCTGACCTCAGGTGATCCACCCAACTCCGCCTCCCAAAGTGCTGGGATTACAGGCGTGAGCCACTGTGCCCAGCCAAAATATGCTCTATTTCTACCAATAAACCTGGCTATGTATTCCAAAGTGGAACTTTCTTGTTTTCACTTTATGCCATGCCCTGAAGCTTGGAGACAGAGAAGTCTTATTTGGGGACTGAATTTGGTGTGGGAGTGACTGGGCCAGGACTTCCGGTTCTGTAACATGGCTTCTGCACTCAGGCTATGTGCTGTCTCTTCCCCCTGTTTGCACAGCCACATATAATAAATACTGCCAGCAGGGGATATAGTGACCAAACTTCTACTTTATAAGAGGGTTGTGTGTTTGGACTTTGACATCACATTGGTTCTTATGATTAAGTCTTTCACATTAATTAAATCACCAGCAGATAGAGGTTGTAACTTTGTGGTGTCTTTAGCAGTTTCTTAATTAAAGATAATGGTTTCCTGTTTGATGATAAAGGTTTGGTGTATTAGTCTGTTCTCCCACTGCTATAAAGAACTACCTGAGACTGGATAATTTATGAAGAAAAGAGATTTAATTGACTTATAGTTAATTGGCTTAACAGGAAGCATGACTGGGAGGCCTCAGGAAACTTACAATCATGATGGAAAGAGAATGGGAAGTAAGCACATCTTACCATGTAGAACAGGAGAGAGCGTGAAGGGAGAGGTGCCACATTTTTTTTATTTTTGAGATGGAGTCTCACTGTGTTGCCCAGGCTGGAGTGCAATGCTGTGATCTCGACTCACTGCAACCTCCACCTCTCGGGTCCAAGTGATTCTCCTGCCTTAGCCTTCTGAGTAACTAGGATTCCAGGTGTGTGCCACCGCACCCAGCTAATTTTTGTATTTTTAGTAGATATGGGTTTCACCATGTTGGTCAGGCTGGTCTCGAACACCTGACTTCATGATCCACCCACCTTGGCCTCCCAATATGCTGGGATTACAGGCACGAGCCACCACGCCCAGCCAGTACCACACACTTTTAAATTACCAGATGTTATGAGAATTCACTGCCACAAGAAGAGCTAAGGGGAAGTTTGTTCCCATGATTCAACCACGTCCCACCAGGCCCCTCCTCTGACATGTGGGGGATTATTATTGAGATGAGATTTGGGTGAGGACACAGAGCCAAACCACATCATTTGCTTATGCTGATATTTACTGCTTTTCTTTCTCATACAACTAAAAACCTCAGGTGAGAGTTGTATTTGAGATACTTCTACTTCTTATTGGTAGCATTGTCTAAAATCAGAATGCTTTTGTTTGAGGTTTACTGCTGTTAAATTCCTCTTTAACCTGAGATAGGAAAATGACACCATGAATTTACAAGATCATTCGTAGACTGTGGAATAGGGAAAGAGATAGGAGAGAGGTAGGCAGACATTTTTGTTTTCTTATTTTCCCTCCTCCTGAACTCCAGTCCATCAACAAATCCTGTCTTTCTACATCTAAAATATGTCTGAAATCCACCCACTTCTCTGTAACTACTTCTCTCCAGTTTCAGCCACGAGCAGCTCTACCAGGGTGACTGCGTTTCTACCTACAGCTCTAGTGTTGGTACACTGCATCCTTCAAACCTAGTCTCCATCCAGAAACCAGGTTGCTCTTGCATGAATCTATCATCATCCCAGTTGCTCTTTGACTAAAATCCAAACTGTACTTAGCCTAGGCAGCACTTTGTGAGCTGTGCCTTGTGAGCTCATCTACCTTCACGCTCCTCCCTCATCCTTCAACCCCAAACATGCTGGGAAATTGCTTTTTTTCCAGCATCTGCAAATATGCTGAGGATGTTTCTGTCTCGAGGTCTTCCCACATACGACTCCTTCTGCCTGGAGCACCAGGCTTCTGTCACCTGCTCCCTGCCAGTACACACTCACACTCATGCACACTCACACATGCAACTCACACGCACAGATGCACACTCACATATACAGGCACACAGAGATACGCATTCACGTATGCACACACAGATACACATTCATGTATACACACACACAGATACACATTCATGTATGTGCGCACACACAGAGACACACATTCGTGTATGCACACACACACCACTGGCTCCTTCCTACTGTTCAAGTCTTAGCCTCCTTGTCTGGCTGCCGTGTCTGGTTGTTTTCTTTCCTGTCATTCTTTACCACTGCATCTTGCTCCTTTATTTCACATCAGCTCTGCAGTTTTGCTGCTGGGTATTTCTTGTTTACTAACCTCTCTCTGTCTATTTTGTCCATGAGATAGACACCACATCAGTTTCTAAGAAAAATCCGAGCATATGCTATTAGCACATCTTTGACAAATAATAGGCACTAAATACTGTGGAATGGATAAATGAATGAGAAATGGAGAGAGTCAAGAAAACAGAATGGGAAGAAAATGAGAATAAATGTGCCTCCTTCTCCTCATAATGTGAATGTTGGAAAAAGTTTTGAATTTCAAAAGAAGGAATGAATAGACGATGCATAGGTAAATGGTTATTATGCAGGACTATCAACTTGGTTCATTGTGTGCCATTTGTCTGGAAAATTTCCTGTTCAACATTGTGTATTCTGAGCAGAACTTCTCCAAGTAGAATTATGCCACTGTGAAAGTGCTTGTCCTTTAACTGAGAAAAAATGAACTGGGAAATTAATTATTTTATGGGAATCTCTGGTATATTTCATATCTCTGATAAGATATCACATCTGTATAGCTCTTCCTCATTTTTTAGATGTCTACTCTTTCATGTACCACTAAATGAATCTTATTTCTCACTGTAGTCCCACTTCATTCACTTATTCAACAGGCATTTCGGAGTACCTACTATGTTCCAATACTCCCTAGACTTGGCAATAATTTTTATGTCACGTACTTCATTTATTATTCCAATTTAAGGATCTGACTTTGCATTGAACAAGACTTTCTTCCTTTTCCAGACTGGAAAATCACTTCTTATTCTTTCTCCCACCTACCATTCAAAATCTAGCTCTATCTTCCTTTCTATGAAGGAAGAGTCACTTTCACTTTAACTTGACTCCTCCGTCTGTAAAACTCCTGTTATATTTATGGTTTTACACTACCATTTATGATTTTTCAATTTTTTTTGACATGTAGTAGTTTGCCCTTCACCAAAAGACAAAGGTGTTTGGGGGCTGGGGAGTACATACTTTTCCCATGTACATCATTTTGCTGAGTTTCGGATGCACGATAGGTGCTCACTAATTATCCATTCATAGGTTATTCATTTATTTATTTATTTTTGAGACAGAGTTTCACTCTTATCGCCTGGGCAGGAGTGCAGTGGCGAGATCTCAGCTTACTGACACTTTTGCCTCCTCTGTTGAAGCGATTCTCCTGCCTCAGTTTCCTGAGTTGTTGGGATTACAGGTGTCCAGCATGCCCAGCTAATTTTTGTATTTTTAGTAGAGATGGGGTTTCACCATCTTGGCCAGGCTGGTCTTGAACCCCTGACCTCAGGTGATCCAGCCGCCCTGGCCTCCCAAAGTGCTAAGATTACAGGTGTGAGCCACCGTGCCCGGCCCCACTCATAGGTATATTAGTTGACATAATTGCTGCTGTGAGTACATGGGAACTACAGCAAATAAGCCCTGCACACACACTACACAACCATCTCAAGGACTTGGGAGTCAAATACAGCAGGTGGGGTTGCTTTCAGTGGTTGTTAAGGAGCAGAGCCAAGATACTATCCATAAGTGCATAAGCCAAAGGAATTGGTCTATAATGAAAGCAGAGACAAAAGAAAGTATCCCTCAAGTCAATGCTGAGATACCCAAATACCATCCAGGAAGGAGGAAGCTTCAGTACAATAAATTGACATTATGATTCCATCAGCAGAGATATTCCTGGGTGAGAGGGCTGGAAGCACCTTGCACTGGGAGATTCATTTTCAGATCGTCCCACTCCTGTGTTCTGCTTCCACGCACACCATGAAACCCTCTAATAACTTGGCTTGCCATATGCTTGCTTCTCATTATATCATCATAAGCAGGCATTTGGTCTCTGCAACTTGATTAAGGCAAGTGTGCCTCTGAAGTGTGACAGAGCTACTTCCGGCATACTCAGTAAAATCAAGTTTCTTAACTTGCCAGCTTAAGACCAGACCTTAGGGTGTAGTGAATTCATCAAGGTAAAGGTAATCTTGTGGGAACCTTCTGTGCAGCCAGCCATACTATTTTGAAGTTGAAAATCTCTCTACAGTAATTTTCACCTGCATCTTGCTACATTTTTTTTCTGAATAGAGGAAGGCGCTCCCACAACTTTGAACCCTCTGCTTCTTTCTCTCCTGGCAGCAATGAAGAAATCTTAGTCTAGACACCTTCATTTCTAGAGAAAGGGCAGGTGGGGCCAGGTTATCCTCCTTGGGCTACTGTCTTTTGCTTTGTTATTTAAGGTCAGCCTTTCCTGACCTGCAACTTTTTCTTAACTTGGAAAGTGGAAGAAAGGAAACTCTCAACTCCTGATGCCTTTAGAATTCTATGTAGAATTCCAAGAAGTCAACTTGCATGTATATACAATTCCGTTGTCTGTTCTTAAAATTCAGAAATAATTTTAGAAATCACTTAGACTAATTTTCCTATGACAAAGTTAATAGCACACACATTGGGAAAGTGAAATGGCTTTGACAGATGAATTGCAGTGAGCATTAGCAAAATAGATCCTGCTGCTTGTCGATCTTTGACTGATTATTTGCACTTCCACTAATGCTGCCACCCAAACTAATCTGGCACAGTGAGTAGCCTCAAACAGCAGGGGCTCCAACAGAAATATACGTGAGAAGTATTATGCTGTTTTGGAAGAAAAGTAAAGTGACAATGACAGTCATGTGCCTCTTTAATTTTTTTTTTTTTTTTTTTTTTTAGAAAAGGTCTTGCTCTGTTGCCCAGGCAGGAGCACAGTGGTACAATCATGATACACTGCAGCCTTGACCTCCTGGACTCCAGCTTTCCTCCCACCTCAGCCTCCTGAGCAGCTGGGACTACAGGCATTGCACCACTATGTAGCACAAACCTGTATTCCCAGCTACTCAGGATTTAAAAGCTTTTCTGTAGAGGTGAGGTTTTGCCATGTTGCTCAGTCTGATCTTCAATTCCTGGCCTCAAGCGATCCTCCCTCCCTGGCTTCCCAAAGTGCCTGGATTGCAGGCATGAGCCACCATGCCTGGCCCTCTTTAGTTATGTACAGAGTTTTTGGGAAAAGTATATGTGTTACCATCACAGAAGCTGTTTAACTTTGTTCTCTACTTAGAGAAGAAATTTTAAAAAGGTCAGTGATGTTCCATTTCCTTATTGAATTAGAAATTAGTATTTACAGCCATGTAGTCTGTCTTGTGTTTCTATAAAGGAATACCCGAGGCTGGGTAATTTACAAAGAAGAGAGGTTTATTTGACTCATGGTTCTGCAGGCGGCACAAGAAGCATGGTGCCAGCGTCTGCTTCTGATGAGGGCTTCAGAGAGCTTCCATTCATGGCAGAAGGTGAAGGGGAAGCAGGTACACCACATGGCAAGAGAGAGAGTAAGAGAGAAGGGAAGGAGGTGCCAGGCAGGCTCTTTCTAAACAATCAGATCATGTCTGAACTATAGAGAGAGACCACACTGATTAACATAGGGATAGCACCAAGCCATTCCTGAGGAATCCAGCCCCATGACCCAAACACCTCCTACTAGGCACCACTTCCAACACTGGGAATCCAATTTCAATATGAGATTTGGAGGAGACAAACATCTAAACTATAGCAACAGTCCCGCCTTCAAACACAAACAGAATTCTTGGCCCCTTAAAAAATTAGTGAGAAGGTTTTGTGAAGAAAAAGGGTGTCCTGGATGCCTACGTGTCTGTGGGGTCTGGAATTTGGACAGATCAGTGATTCTGAACCACTTCCTCTGTCAACATTTGCCTTTCTCACACCTGAGTCTCTGTGAGTTGGTAACATGGGTGAGAGACATTCGTCATGTCCTATTGTATAGTATTATTCCAATGCCTTATCAATAATCTTCAAGACTATTAGAGGTACTAAATGTCATAGACTAAAATTAATCTAAAAATACTTGCATTAAAAAAAAGATATATAGAATATAAGGGTGAAGAAGTATGTAATTAGGCTGGGCATGGTGGCTCATGCCTGTAATCCCAGCACTTTGGGAGGCTGAGGCGGACAGGTCACCTGAGGTCAGGAGTTCGAGTCCAGCCTGGCCAACATGGTGAAACCCTATCTCTATTAAAAATACAAAAATATGAGTCAGGTGTGGTGCTGTGCATCTGTGGTCCCAGCTATTTGGGAGGCTGAGGCACAAGAATCTCTTGAACCCGGGTGGTGGAGGTTGCAGTGAGCCAAGATCATGCCACTGCACTTCAGCCTGGGCAACAGAGTGAGACTCCATCTAAAAAAAAGAAATTTTTTTAAAAAGCACATAAGCATGTGAATAAGTGATATTTACAATAGAGGAATGTAAATTATGTGACGGAGAGGATTCCACTTGCTTTGATTTGCAGTGTTGACCAAACATCTTATGCTATGCTCCTTTATATGTGTTGTGTCATGTTAGCATAAAAACAAATATCTATTCTTTAGAGCAAACAATATATATTAAAGTGATAAGACTAAAAATATCTTTGATGCTGGGTGCAGTGGCTCACGCCTATAATCCCAGCACTTTGGGAGGCCGAGACGGGCGGATCACCTGAGGTCAGGAGTTCAAGACCAGCCTGGCCCACATCGTGAAACCCGATCTCTACTAAAAACACAAAAATTATCCGGGCATGGTGGCAGGTGGCTGTGAACCCAGCTACTCAGGAGGCTGAGGCAGGAGAATCGCTTGAAACTTGGAGGCGGAGGTTGCAGTGAGCTGAGATCGCATCATTGCATTCCAGCCTGGGCAACAGAAGAAGACTCCATCTCAAAAAAACAGAAACAAAAACAAAACAAAAAAACAAACAACTTTGAGTAGCTTCCATGACAAGGTCAAGGGAGTAGTTACAAAGCTAAGCACTGGAAGGGCTATTGATGGATGTGGGGTTTTGCAGCAGAAGGGCTGCCCTCTATGGTGAGACATGATGCTACTTTTTCCAGAGGTCAGAGATTTGAATTTCTCCATCAGATTGCAGAAGCTATATGTAAACAGACTCGTTCTGAAAGAACACAATGAACATGAAAAATGTCTCTGTGAAGATATTACCATAGCTTGAGAAAGAAATAGAAAAGGTCTGGTATTTCTTATATTACTCTCAAAAAGCAGGTAAAAAATGGCCTACTGTTGACTTTTACCCCTGGGCAAACTTAGGCATGAACAGGTTGCATGAGGCTCCTGCTCTGGAAAAGAAAAAGAAGAGAAGTTTGAGGTGAGGTGAGGAAAACTTAGCAAAGTCACATAGGCCAGCTTGTGCTTGAAAATGGTGGGGTCGGGAAGGGTGTCCTTTCAAATAATCATGCCCAGACTTCATCTGCCTCAATGCTGGCCTCTAAGAAGATCTGACCCTGGCATGGGATGTGACAGTTGGTGCTCCAGGCTCTTGGGAAGGGTGTCAATTAATGTCAGTTGAAGATGTGTGTGTGGCATGGGGAAGGGATGGATCCCATGTAATTTGGGAGGATTCCTGCTTGTAGATGAGTGAGGACCCAGTGGCTAAGCAGGGGTGTAGTCAAACTGACTGGAGTTTTGGATGGGTCCCCCTAAGAATCTAGGCAGAACCCTTGTTGGATAGACTCGGACAGAAGAGCAAAGGTTGCCTGGTGGTCAAGGTGCGATAAGCAGATAGACGACCTGGGTTTGCCTTGGCCTTCCTGGATACTGGCTTTACTAGCAGTGAGTCATTTCAGTTGGCACCAGCTGGTAAATCAATGCCTACTGATCTTTGGCCCACTATAGTCAAGATTGATTTAGCAACTAGATGACTAGAGGGTTAAACCAGCGCAGTGGTCAGAGGTAGTAAGAATAAATATTGATTCCAACAGATTTTTTTCTACTCTGATGTAGAAACCAAATATTAAAGCCAAACATCAGACACCTATATTAGCGCAAGTGAAGACAAAGTTGATTTGTTTATTTGAGCTGAAAGACTGCTCTGCAGAATTTATATTTACAAGGGTAGGCTGTCCATCAGGTTCTGAAGCATTCAGGAAGGTTTGTGCAAAGCAGAGACCTGGATATGAGCTAAGTTCCTGTATTTGATGCTTTCATTGTAACAGAGCTCAACAGATGAGTGTGTTTTCTGTGAAACCTTTTCCTCCAAACAGAAATATGAAGCTTGATAATTGTCCTCCATCACTTGACTTGGCTCTGAATAAAGTATGGGTGTGCAACTCACAAAGTATCTGCAAACACTTTAGCCTCTGAGATCCAAAGAAAATAGATTTGTCTTCACCCCACAAGTTCTAAAACATCAGTGTGCTTGAAATATCTCTGAAGATTCTTTTTCCTTCCTTCCCTCCTTCCTTCCTTCCTTCCTGCCTTCCTCCCTTCCTTCCTGCCTTCCTCCCTCCCTCCCTCCCTCCCTTCCTCTCTCTCTCTCACTCTCTCTCGTCCCTCTTTAAAGGGCAATAGTCCCATCATAAGGGCTCTACCTTCATAACTTAATAGTCTCCCAAGGATTCTATCTCTAAACATAAGCCCATTGGTGATTTAGGCTTCAATATATGAATTTCAGGGGAACACAAATATTCAGTGTATTGCATGTGGGTAGAAACAAGCATTAAAAAACAAAGAATCAAATAGAAAATATTCAAGTGTGCTGCTCGTTGTAAGGTGGAATTTTGTTATAGATTCCATTATGTTGTAAAACATGTTACTTTTCTTTCTTTTTTTTTTTTTTTGAGATGGAGTCTCACTCTGTTGCCCAGGCTGGAGTGCAGTAGCATGATCTTGGCTCACTGCAACCTCCACATCCTGGGTTCAAGCAATTCTTCTGCCTCAGTCTCCGGAGTAGCTGGGATTATAGGTGCATGCCACCACACCCAGCTAATTTTTGTATTTTTAGTAGAGATGGGGTTTCACCATGTTGGCCAGGCTGGTCTCAAACTCCTGATCTCGTGGTCCACCCACCTCAGCCTCCCAAAGTGCTGGGATTACAGGTGTGAGCCACCATACCCGGCCAAAACATGTTACTTTCTATAGAGAACAGTCAAAATACTTTGAACTCCACTGTTGCACGCCGTGAAACACAGACCATCTTTCCATCCATATGTGCCCTATAAGATGCTTTCCAAAACAAAAGATAGTTCTCTGCTACACAGGTACTCAAATATAAAATCTGCTACTCATGGAAAATTGTGCTGTCTCATTGCCGCTGTTGAAAAACATGTGGCCCCAAAGGCTTTAAAAGCTGCCCCCAATGAGAATGTCTTTACACAGCAGAAGCAAAGCCTTCCGCAGGGATACCTTTCTTGGTAACAACCCTTATTTAGATGTTTGCTGAGCTTCGTTTAGGACAAAATTCAGACTGATGTTTTAATATTCATAGTACTCCTCTATTACTAAATAAAGAGGGAATGAAGAGTGTGGCCAGGGAAACTAAGGGAAATGATCTGACTTTCCAAATTCAGGGATTCCTCATCCAGGGTATTGGTGTTAATATTGCCTAACCAGTACTTGCCATACCATAGTGCTGAGAAGGGGGGGGGGGGAGAGAGAGAGAGAGAGAGTGAGTGTAGTGTGTGTGTGTGTGTGCTTGTGTTGGGTGGGAAAGTTGCTGATGGGTTATTACGGTAAAGGACTCCAATTTAATAAGCCACAAAGGTTAATGAATAAGAGAAAATTTTTAACATTTTCTTTTTCTATTTTTGATCATACACCAAGAATTTTCATTTAAAATGATGACATCTTTGGAAAGGTATTTTTTTTTCTGCCATCAATTCCTAGAAAATCAATATCCCTAGAATGCACAAAATTTGTTTTCCAATAAAACTAAAACTTTCTTTGAACAAATTCACAAAAATAATTATGAGATTGATTCAGCTAGTACACACAAGTGTCATGAAAATAAGTCTTCATTTATGACAACCATTAAAAAAATTGTATTTTTCCTTGTTGAGGGATACCACATGATTGATTGGTCATGGACATGCCAGGGCAAGAAAGCATACTCTAAGACTAACGATACTTTAAAATGTTTTTATGTCCCAATCTAGTGTTCTGATACACAGAGTAAACCAGCTCTTTTAGCTCCATCCAGCTTGGGGGGAGGAAGCACGTTGCTGCCGTCGTGGTAAATTACTCCAGATGACACTCTCTTGGAAGAGCATTTCTAAACCATAAAGTACTTAGAGCTATTTGTAAAACATATTGATAGACTGATAACCATTCTGCATTTATATTAAAATCCATGATGCTAGTGCAAGTTAAGGAAGGAGAACTTTGACCAAGATGGATCATAAAGTTTTAGAGCCCGTCCCATGCATCCTACGTCTATGGTTATTTTCAGTTCACTGACCAAAAATCTTTATGAAAGTTTGATTACAAACAGTTAGTGCCTATAACCAACTCCATTTATAGTAAATGCTATTTTAATACATAACAATAAAAGTCTCTACTTTAGAAAGATGATGTAGAATTTCCAGCGTCAGCAGCAGCAATGAAGCCATTTTTCAATTACTAGAATGCAAGGCAGCATTTATTCCTCTTTATTTGTCTTGAAAAAGTACCACATGTCATTTTTCTCCCTTTGTGAAAATGGTTCTTGTTACTAAAGCACACTTGGTCATTTATGAGGCTACAAGGAGTAAATTATATATCTTTTTCCCTACACTAAATTTTAACCCATTATTAAGAACAATTGGTTTCCATTACTGTTTAAAATGTAAGAGTGTATGCCAAGACCTGTACTCCTGATGAAACAAGAAATGTTTATGTATACCAAAAAATTATACTTTTCTTTAGACTATGAATTAGCTATGAATGCAAAGAAATCTAAAAGAACTAAATTCCCAAAAGATGAGATTGTTACCCAGTATAATAATTATATGACCTAGCTGAGTTTCTACCCTGCCTTAATTCTGCATATCTTTAAGTAACAGAATGTCTGCAGTCAGATGATCCTCCTTGTGATCAAATTGGCTGAAAATGGAGGGATCCAAGATGGCAGCTCATTTGACATCTGAAGAACCTCTGACATAGTTATAATTTAATTTCCATGCTAAATGACACTCCCACTATTGCCGTAACAGTTGAAAATTACCATGACAAAGACTGGAAGAAACGATAAAGGGACAAAAAGGAAGGCAGCGCTCCAGTTCCAAGAAGTTCTCTACCTGTTCCCAGAAAAGTCATGAATGAATATTCCTCCCTTTGCTGTTCATGCCCAAACCCCTCACTGAAGATGCCATTTATTTGTGGGCTCCTGGCTCTCATGACTTGAGAACTAGATTTATGAGCCTGATGCTCCTTCTCAATTCCATGGCCACTTAATAAAGCCTGCATTGCTTGACATTTTTGGTTTTGTGTATGGCTTTCATGACAGCAAAAGGGAAAGATCGTTTCTTTTAGGGGGCCAGCTTTGTCAGTAACAGGACCTTCCTGGTAACCAAGGGACAGAGGATACTTTCATATATGGAATGAGTTTCTGAGGTTGGAGAAGGTTGGGCAGAGAAAGCCACTGGAGAAGAATGATCTTTATTCAGCTTGGGAAAAAGCCACTGGTCTTTGACAGACCTGCATGATACTGTGTTAGATTTGGATACAGAGAGTTCCAAACTCTCTAAAATGACTCTCACCATTAAGCAATGGCTGAAAAGTGGAAAACGTAAGATGGGTGGTTGTCAAGGGTTGGGGGCAGGGAGGGTAGGGAAGGTCATCACTATACATTAGGGGGAACACAGAAGATTTTTAGGGCAATGAGAATACTCTATATGATACTATAAAGGTGGAGACATGCCATTATGCATATTTTCAAACTCACGGAATGTACAACATTAAGAGTAAACCCTAATGTAAACTACAAGCTTAGGGTGATAATAATGTGTCCATGTAGGTTCATCAATTGTAATAAATGTACTACTCTGGTTGGGGAAGCTGATAGTAGAGTAAGTTGTATGCGTATAGGGCAGGAGGTATATGGGAAATCTCTGTATCTTCCGCTCAATTTTGCTGTGAATCTAAAACTGCTCTAAGAAAGAACTTCTATTTTAAAAAATGGAAGGCAATCTCACGATCTCACATTTTCACAGTCTCAAAATCCCCTACTCTTGAACACTTATAATTCCTCACCTTCCTGATCTGCATTCTCACAGCCTTGAGGTGTTAAGTGGTCTTGGAGTTTTGTAGTCTTATATTCTTGCAGTTTCATAGCCTCAAAGTGTAGCAGGCTAAACATCTTGCACACTTGAAATCTTGAAGTCCTGCAAAGTTTGGCTCCAGGATGCTACTAGAGAGAGAGGCCTAGATTCATTTTCAAAGTGTTTGAAGGTAAATGTGATCTGAGTCTAAAAAAAGCTGTAACTAAATCCCCACTCAATTCAACTCATGCTAAGATCAAAGGCACCTGTTCTGTGACAGTACAGAAATATAAGGGGTAGTCTGAAAAACAAAGACAGTTCTTAGACTCCTGAACTTTATATTCAGAGGCTGTGCTGGTAGAAATGAAGCCGTATCGCAGTCTCTACTTGTCTTTCAGACATAAAATCTGGCCTGCAATTTAAAAAAAACAGTTATATAAAAACACAGAAGTCATTCAGTCAAGAGAAATATTACTTAATAGTAGAGTCACAGACTATTCTGACACTGAGTTAGCAAAACTTTAAATAATCATGATAAATGTTTGAAGAATATATAGAAAAAGATGGATGTAATGAATGAAGACACAGTCAACTTTCCTTCAGAAGTTTAGAAACTAAAAAAGAACTAAATGGAAACCATAGATTTGAAATAAAAGATATTTATAGAATTCAATGGATAGACTTAACAGTAGATGGGACACAACAAAAGAAAACATAAATGAATTTGAAAACAGACTAATAGAAGTCAAAGTACATGGAGAAGAAAAGATGGAAAAATATGAAAAGAGTCTTAATGACCTGTAGGGCAATATGAAGCAGTCAAGCATATGTGTAATTAGAGTTCTAGGAAAAAAGGAGAAA
Organism: Ateles fusciceps; assembly: GCA_036589455.1. NCBI lineage: Eukaryota > Metazoa > Chordata > Mammalia > Primates > Atelidae > Ateles > Ateles fusciceps. The sequence continues at coordinate 7,232,736 of JAZHEH010001064.1, forward strand.
GGGAATGGGGGAGAAAAACATTTAAAGAAATATTGCCTAAAAATTCCCAGATTTGATTAAAAATAAGAACCCAGTGATAAGTGAAGTTTAAGTAGGATGATTATGATGAGCAATATACCTAGGCACATTCAAACACCAACACACACCTAGGAAGACATCCACACACCAGAGCCTAACTTCTGAAAACCACATGAAGCTCTGGAGCAGGCACACATCAGCTATGGCACCAGAAAGCACTCGTGGTCCACCCACTTCAGCCTCCCAAAGTGCTGGGATTACAGGCATGAGCCACCTCACCTAGCCAAAATATGTTACTTTCTATAGAGAACAGTTAGAATACTTTCAACTCCACTGTTGCAGGCCGTGAAACACAGACCATCTTTCCATCCCTATGTGCCCTAGAAGGTGCTTTCCAAAACAAAAGACAATTCTCTGCTACATAGGTACTCAAATGTAAAATCTGCTACTCATGGAAAATTGTGCTGTCCCATTGCTGTTGTTGAAAAACGTGTGGTCCCAAAAGCTTTAAAATCTACCCCCAATGAGAAGGTCTTTTCACAGCAGAAGCAAAGCCTCCCATGGGGGATACCTCTGTTGGTAACAACCTTTATTTAGATGTATGCTGAGCTTTGTTTAGGACAAAGTGTGGTGATTCCTCAAGGATCTAGAACCAGAAATACCATTTGACCCAGAAATTCTATCACTGGGTATATAACCAAAGGAATATAAATCATTCTAGTATAAAGACACATGCACCCATATGTTTGTTGCAGCACTACTAACAATAGCAAAGACATGGAACCATCCCAAATGCCCATCAGTGACAGACTGGATAAAGAAAATGTGGCACATATACACCATGGAATACTCTGCAGACATAAAAAAGGAATAGTTCATCCAGGGACATGGATGAAGCTGGAAAACCGTCATTCTCAGCAAACTGACACAGGAACAGAAAATCAGACACTCCATGTTCTCACTCATAAGTGGGAGTTGAACAATGAGAACACATGGACACAGGGAGGGGAACATCACACACTGGGGCCTGTCGGTGGGTGGGGGGTTAGGGGAGGAATAAAATTAGAATAAATACCAAATGTAGATGACAGGTTGATGGGTGCAGCAAACTGCCATGGCACGTATACACCTATGTAACAAACTTGCACGTTCTGCACATATACCCTGGAACTTAGAGTATAATAATAATAATAAAAGGAAGTGCTCAATAAATGTTAGTTTATTGAAATAATCTTTAATTATAACAATAGGAATCATTGAAACTAGGGTCTCCAAAGAGAACATGAGTCACACTTGGTGTCATTTGGCTGAATTCTGGTTTTAGGACTTGGACGTAGTTGTCCAAGTTGGCTCAAGGGTAACTCCTTTTTGAAATTTATCTTAAGGAAACAACCAAAAACTATGCTAAAATTTAGCCACAAAGTTGTTCGTGACAATACAGTTTATATGGTTAAAAACTGAAAATAGTGTAAATCTCCAATAATAGGGGCTAAACTGCTATATATTCAGACAACATTAAAAATAAATATATATATTAAATAAATAGAAATGTTTATTATTAATATATAAATATAAAAAGGCAGGGTCTAAAAACAGAGATTGGCAGCAGCAATGGTGAGCTATGGCTTCACCTCCAGGCTGAGAGATCCTATAGGTTTGGAGGAGAAAGCAGACTACTTAGGAGGGCTCTGTGGAAGCATTGTTCAATGGCTGTCACTGGAAAGGGATGCTCTAAGCATAGCTGAAGAGTTAGCTGATTTTGCTATAAGTTACAGAGAGTCTGGCAGAGTGGTTTCAGGAGTTAGGGAAGGGTGGTAACTCGTATGGGGTGGAGCTGTATGGGAGAAAGTGGCCATTTGCGTGACTGATGTAAACTCCTTGGGGTCTTCCTAATGGTCTTCTAGTTTGCAGTTGTGATGAGGCTTTGAGGATTTGGGTTAAGGAAGTAAGCAGTGTTATCAGGATCACACGGGCTTCTCGAGCTCCTTGTGGATGTAAGAAAGGCACATGAAGATCATATATCTCTAATGTCTCAGCCATATGACTGAGATCTAATAAATACTTATTGGCTGAATGAATGAACCAAAACTAGGGCTAAAATTAAATAATTAATTCTAAAGAAGAGAAAAAAGAGTGATTTTTTAACTTTTCAAGAGTCACTGCTGTGAAAGAGCACTATATAAATCCACAGAAGAAATGCCAAAGAAATACAGAGCATAACCTTTGCTTTGGAGCAACTTGCAGTTCAGATTTAAACACAACTCAAGTTTTCATGGAACACTGCATTGTTTTGGTGAGATACGAAAATGAAATACAATATAAATGAATGTCCTTCTAGTTTTAGCATGAAAGAAAGACAAATACATTTGACTTCTTGAGTCAGGAATGTAGACTTCTTTGCATACAGAGGCACAGGAGACAACTGGATTGGGAATGATAATGATAAAAAGTGACCTTCATATTATTCTTGTCTAGGCCAATTAATTGTCTGGGATCCTGGGGAGATTCACTTCCTCCCTATGGCTCAGGTTGTTCTCTCTGAAAAACAGGGTTGAGAATTTCTGAGTTTTAAAATGAGAAATTCTAAAAGATGGCTGGCCTTTAGAATAGGTGGGATTTTGCTGTGTAGTGAGAGGGCATGAACGAAGGAGCAGTAGCGTGGATCCCGCTGTGTCTGGGGAGTTTGTGGGCTCCGTGAGACTGGCCCAGAGAGGCAGGCTAGGTCTAGATGTTCACTGAATGGTAAAGACCAGTCTTCCAGCCACTGGCAACTTGGGTTGGGTTTAATCAACTTACTGGCAGCTTGGGTTGGGTTTATATCACGAGGTTCAGGACACAAGGAAAACATTTATAACAGTGTTTCCAAGGTGCTAAACTGTTAAAAAATAATTTTTAAAGGCTCAGAAGGGAAGACAGTAAAGTGCCTTGAAGAATTCAAATTTGAATAATGTGACTGCTATTTCAAAAGTATCTTTTTAAGCTATGTTTGGTATCATACCCAAAATAACTTGGTCACTCACCTCTCTTTGAAGCTCATTACTACTACAGATATTTTTCTTTACATATATGTAAACTATACTTGTCAATATGAAGGCAACTTTGACAATGGCAGATGTTATTAAGAACTCTCAAAATCTTAGCCATTGCCTGTATGAGTGTTTCTGAAAGTGTGTTCCAGGAAATATGGGTTTAGGGAACAAGATCTTCTCAGGGTGCCCACAAGATAAAAACAATATTCATAATTATTTTAAGATATTTACTTTTCTTCTCCATTCTCTTTTTTTTGAGCAAATAATAGTGTTGTCTAGAAACTATATTAAAATATTTTGTCTTATTTATATAATATTTATATACATTAATATGTAGTGAGTTTATTGTCATCTTAAAAATAAATTAGTAAGGTCCGGTGCAGTGGCTCACGCCTGTAATCCCAACACTCTGGAAGGCCGAGGTGGGTGGATCACCTGAGGTCAGGAGTTCAAGACCAGCCTGACCAACATGGTGAAACCCCATCTCTACTAAAAGAAAGCATGATGGTTGGTGCATGCCTGTAATCCCAGCTACTTGGGAGGTTGAGGCAGGAGAATCACTTAAATCAGGAGGCAGAGGTTGCAGTCAGGCAGAGATCACACCACTGCACTCCAGCCCGGGCAACAAGAGTGAAACTCCATCTAAAAAAAAAAAAGTCTCCATTTTAATTTTGAACATTGTAACTGTTGATAGATGGTCCTTGTAAACAAAAGCACTTAGAGGTTTTCAATAATTTTTAAGCCCGTAAAGGGGTCTTGAGGTCAAAGTCACGGAGAGGTGCTGCTCTGTAGTTACCTGGTATCATCGATTTCCATGGAACTCGGCCTTTATCTGCAAAAACACCCCAAAATTCTTACCTCCCTCAGATAGCCAAATGACAAGATTTGTGGCTGAAAGCTTTAGGATCAAAAGGTACAACACCGTTTACCTGCACTACTTTCCCTGGCCCATGTGGGCTGCAGGCTCTTGTTACTGTAATTGATCTCAGGGTAGACCCTGGCCCTCCCTATCTACCAATGAATTTGTCCTCCTCATCTGGAGTTTTGCAAACCTTGGGTCTTTCCCTATTGCCTGCTGAAAACTGTGTTCCTTGCCAGGTGATTTCAACTGATAGAGACTCTTCCAATCATGTGTAAAGAGACAACAATCTGGTTTTGGTACAGAAGTACCTAAGGAGGGAGTCATGAACCCCTGTGGTCCTAATTTGTCTGGACCAGTCTACTTTCTTTCTTCCTCAGACATCATTGGGTCTTCTGAGTGCCTAATCTGTCTCCCAGGGTGCAGGCTTTGGAGATCGGTTAAGATATACATTTTTTGAACGAATAATATTCATTCCTTATACACATTCCATCTATTTGCTGACCTGGAATATCTGCCAAATAATTCTTCAATTCAGATCCAACCTTCTTGAGCTAATGTTCCTATATGATGTTAAGGCAGGAGAACAGGGAATTAGGGTAACCCAGGGTTAAGGCATAAGCAAGAGAACAGCAGGTGTAGCCAGTTCACGTAAGTAAGAGAACAGCAGGTGCAGCCAGTTCGAGGCAAGAATGGGCAGCATACAGGCCACATCCTCACCCCTGTGATAACAAGACAGAGTTTTCTACTTCAGCCTCTGATTGGCCATGGGTCAAGTCTCCGTTTTCAGCCTCTAATTGGTTGTGGGCCAATCCTTCACAGGGTGTAACCAACTGGAGGCCTCTAAAGGTAATCTAGGGGTGTAACCAAATTCTTGTAGCCCAATAAAAACCCTAAAGAAGGCTGCAGTTGGGAAGCTCTTAAGCCGCTTGCTTGAACCTTTTCCTGCTCTGTGAAGTGTACTTTTACTTGAATGAATGTGTGCTTTTATTACTCTATTCTTCTATTGATTTTTTTTTTTTTGCTTTGTTCTTTTGTTGCTTTGTGTGTTTTGTTCAACATGCCAAGAAGTGGACAACACATAGTCAAGACCTTCCATCCGGTAACAATGTGAGCTAATCTCTCACCATGAACTCTTTGGAAAATTGTTTGCTGTTTGGTTTGATTTGTGGCTGGTAAAATAAGCCTTTTTTGTTTGATAAAATTCAGAATGGTCATTTTTTCTTAAGTGTGATTTTTCTCCCTCAGCATTTATGAAAATGTCCAAGTATAAAATTGGAAAAATGTTTAGTGAACACATTTTTCCACAGCCTAGTTTCTACCATTATTCTATTTGATTTATTGTTAATTTATCTGTCCCTCTATCCAGCCATTAAACATAAATTTTAAATTTTACCAACAAACTCTACCAAAAATAAAGGTTTTTTGTTTGTTTTTTTGTTTTGTTTTAGCTAAGAGTTTTCATGTGAGAAATAAAATCTAATATAGTGACTTTTTTTCCCCAAATCTCTTAAATATTTCAAAGCAAAATATTGATGTGAAAACATGCTGTTTAGAAATTCAGTGTGAAGATGGTACACTTTGGCATTAGCAGTGTCTCTTCTTGGTGTATAGTATCTTCACATTTGCTAAATTTTCTGGAAACTTCCCAGATCCCTTAAGAAACCAACATTAAAACGTTATTAGGAACAGCTGAATCAACTTTAGGCACGAGCTGAGGCCATTGGATTTTCCTAAAGAAAAAACTTAACCTTTCAAACATTTAAAAAATACATAGATCTGAGCTTTGGTTTTATGGTAAGAGTTAAGTTTATAGGAAAAAATAGCTTTGCTTGGACTCTTCTAATTTATTTTTCACTGTACAATATTTAAGGTTTGAGAAAATTTTTGAAATGATAATATTTGAAGCCTGTATTTAGTTCATTAAGGTTTATTTTCTGTTAATATTCCAATTCCCCTCAAGACTTCAGTTACAGTGATTGCTTCTTGAAAGATCTCTAAGTGTTGATGTTTCGCTATCTTTTCCTGGTAAGCTATTGTATACACGAACTCCTGATTTTTCTATAATTAAAACAAAGTAAGGGGTGTGGTTTTATGACACCTGTTTCAAATTTAGTTGCTTTATTTTGCAATTAAGCGTAGAACTTATCTATCTTTTGAAGAAATAGTCACTGTGTTTGGCATCCACTAGGCTGGTTAAGACTTTATATGCCAAAATTAAATTTCCTCTGTCTTTTATAGGCTGTAAATTTCAGTTTTAATGGTTTCTTCTTATAGCTTTTCTTTGCCCTTGTATCAACCCTTTTTAAAAACTTTAAAAAATGAGGTTAAAACCCAAAGAGATAGTGGCCAGGACTGATCATCAACTCTTAAGTTTGCCTGTTAGGAACATAATCTAGCCTGTACCTTCAGGCTCACTTTTCATCTTTTTCTCAGCTGGGTCTTGACAATTTGAGGGAGTCACAGTGTTCTCTTCATTTCATTGCTATAATTTCAGATGCCAGTCACCACTGGGTCCCTAAATGTATTGTATTTTTATATTATTTGTATGATACAAGCTGAACTTTATTTGTTTACTATTCCATTTCCTAGAAAAGTAGTTTAAATGGAAATAAGAAATATTCATCCTTCAATAATTGTGGCTTAGAAGACATACCAGTAAGATTTCCCCCATCGAACATACTGATTTCAAGATTCTATCCATGTTAAAGTGAGCTTACTAGATAAGAGTGGATTTCGATTTCTCTTTCTTGTTAGGAAATCTTACATTTCTAAATAACTTAGACCTGCCAAATAATTAATCAGGAAAGTCACAAGATACTCATTTAGGTGGCCTTGTTATTAAATGCAACCTATAAAGCAAAAGAAAATAAATTACCAAAAGACATGAAAATTACAGTGGTTATTTAACTACATAGTAAGTATAAAGTACACATTCAGTTTCAGTTGATATTTCTTAAAAATAAAAAAGCACTCTAGCATTGTTTTTTAAAGCCTTCATGAATATGCCTTTCTGATTTTTTTCCCTCAGAATCGATATTCAGATCCTGTTAAGATGAATGATTACCATCAGACCAGGTATGAGAAGTCTCTGACCACTCACATCTCCAAGTAAGCAACTTCTTGTTGATAACTTAATATTCTCTATCTGTTCCATTGTTGCTCAATTGAAAAACAGGATATTTTATGTTATTATTTGATGGAAAATAAATGCTATTAAAGGTGAAGTACAGAATAAAACTGAGGGGACCTGGGAAAATCTTCATTCTGATGTAGCTTGACACAGAATGTCGCAGCTTGACTCTTCATTGGATGATTCTTGTCATAATGGATTCACACATTTCAGCAGAAGTAGGGGAGAGGAAGAGACTGTCGGCTTTTGGTTCCGTTGAGTTTGTCTTTGGAAGTAGGGGTAAATGCTTCCTCTCTAATTTCTTTAGCTCTCTGTTGCTTCATCTGAAAAATAATGTGGATGGAACTAGAAAATCCCTTCTAGTTGTGAAAGTCTTTCATTTTTGGTTTATTCAAAACAGGTTGCTTTATAAACACCACTCAGTCTGGGCTTATGCGTAATGCATTTTATAAAGAGATCGTATTATTTTTTGACTGTTAGTGTAGATAAAAGCTTCAACCATTGTCTCTTCGAAAACACAAAGCACCGTTCCATATTTCCTTTAGTTAGACCTGGTGATGTATTTATACATTTTCTAGATGTATTTCTGTGTTTCTAGGTGGCATGTGTTTATGAACCAGTGTTTTCTACATGGTATTTCTAAAGTTAATTTGATTATGTGGTTGATGGAATATGATAAAGCCGCCTCTTCCAGTTAAGCTACACAAACTGGACTAGATGTCTATGACTTTCAAGAATATGTCTTTCAAATCTTGGTAGACACAGCAGTAGAAAGTATCGGGGCTGAGAAAAGGAAGATAAAATCCTCATTAAGCTTTAAAATCTAATTTTACATCTGGGTCAAACTTCCAGTTTAAAAAAAAGCCCTGAAGTAAATAGATACTCCTTTTCTGCTTTTATCTGAGTCTCCTTGTGACTAAATTATCAATTCTAGGAGCTGAACTTCCAGTCTTTTAGGACCTGAGCTTGAATGTCTCTATTCCAAGTGATTTATGCATAAAATCAAAAGTGTTAGCCCTTGGGGGGAAAGGAATCTATGGTGTTGGGAAGATGTTTCATTCTGGGGTGGCATGTGGTCATGGCATTGGCTTTTCACTGGATGATTCTTGTCAAACAGCCTTACAAGTTATCAGTGTAAGTAAGTAGAGGCAAAGCGTGTTGACTATTGAGTTTCCTGAGTTTATCCTAAAAATTAGGCATAGAGGTTCCCCCTCCAGTGAAGAGTTGAAGTAGTGGATCTTGGGCTTCTACAGAGAACTAAAGATGACTGCAGTTGGGAGCCATATTATTTAATGGAAATTTAAAATTTTCCTACTTACACAACTGAATGTTTTGTGTGCTATTTTCCACAATTTCTAATGCACAAACCTAAGTAACATAGGCAATCATTCCTTATCCTTTCAGAAAAGTACAGAACTAAGAAGAAAAGGTTACATCTGTCAGGCAAGATGGCACCTTTTCTGTTGCCTTGCTGAGCATGTTGGCTTCTGGGGTATGTGAGATGCTTTTGTGCCTTCATGTGTCACCTCTTATTGTGGCACCTGATGAAAGAGAGAACCTGGGACCAGATTCTTGGGAATAACATTAACTGTGGATCTGTAACGTTTCAAAAAAGGTGCCTCTCTTTCGAACACTGTCCTAAAACCATTTTCTTGAATTTGATAGTTGAAATCTCCCCAGACGACAGGCTTTAGCTAAGCAACCAGGGTGAATAAGTAGGCGTCCAGCCAAATGTACTGTTGAGCAAAGATAATGAGCAAGAGTGTTCCACTGGGACAAGAAAGCGTACATTCCCTCCTGGAATTGCTGTTAGCGGTTTAGGTATGTGTGGTGCTTGAGGGGGGTGAGGGAGAAGGGTGAGGACAGGTGAGGAAATGGTCAGGGAAGAAGAAGAGGAGCACTGTGAAAATAAATTTGACCTCATTTCATGGAAAGTGCTTGTATGTGATGAATGAGCTATATGACCCATTTGGGGCAGCCAGTAGCATTTAAAAAATATATCATAGAAGTGACTCAAGTGTATGATTCTTTGTTTTAACAAAGTTCTCAGAGAAACTCAGTGGTGGGGCCAAGAGAGGCAATTTCTGAGGAAAACAAAAGGGTAGGAAGGCAACATAATGAGCTCCTTAACATGAGGCAGGGAAGGTGAGTGATGACCTGAAAGAAAGGCAAGTTCAGTCAGGCGTTATGCCTCCTTGAAAAAGTTTGCAGTTTTGAGAAGGCTCACATTGGAAGGTGAACGAAAGGGCATCTGAACACTGTTGGATTCAGCACCGAGGTTTCTGTAAGGACTAAGAACCTGTCATTTCAATCTGCATGGTGTTCTCTGTTCTTTTTCTATAATTATATTGTTCTTCAAAGTGGAAGCCAAGTATGCTGTGGAGATGTCTGAGGAAGAAAACCTGAACAATCTCCACAGGAATGAGCCATTTAAAATGAAAGGATCTTTGATCCTAATTTTCAGATCATTTCACCCCTATCAAAATATTCTCTGAAGAGGTGACATGAGATATTTAAGTGCTTCCCCTGAGGTGGTGTCACTTCTTTCCAAGGGGAGAGTTGAGGTGGTAAAGGTAGTGGTGCATGGGTTTTGCTGGCTGAGGCAGAGAAGGAAAGACAGCAGGGTTAGTCTCTAGTTTGAAGGTGGGGAGTAACCTCCCTGATTAGGAGGCCTTCACAGCCACATGAAACTATAAGTCCATTAAACCTCTTTCTTCTGTAAGTTGCCCAGTCTCTGGTATGTCTTTTTCAGCAGCATGAAAACAGACTAATACATTCCCCAAATGTAGGGTCTCAGAGGAGGGGATTCTTGAAGATTAAGACAAAGCACTTCTGAGGACTGATTCCAGGCTCTTGAGTTGAATATGCATTCTTAGGAGCTGTCCTGGAGTAAGAAAGTGAGGAGAAAAAAACGATGAGTTCGTGTCCTTTGTTGGGACTTGGATGAATCTGGAAACCATCATTTTCAGCAAACTGACCGAAGACAGAAAGCCAAACACCGCATGTTCTCACTCATAGGTGGGTGTTGAAGAACGAGAACCCGTGGACTCAGGGAGAGGAGCATCACACACTGAGGGCAGTTGGGGGGTGGGGAGGGGGAGGGATAGCAGGGGATGGGGAGGGGAGGGGGGGAGTGGGGGAGGGGATAACATGGGGAGAAATGCCAGATATAGTATGCACCTAAAGTAAAATAAAAAAAAGTGAGGAGAGGAAAAGCAAGGGTGGAGCAGGACTCTAACCAGAGCATCTCTGCTTGCCTGTTCTTTATATTCGGCTTCCCTTTGCAGTTTCATATGCTAAGGGTTAACAAATGTCGTGGATGCTATGATGTGGTGTGCAGACCCTTGCTTTTTGGATCGAGGTACTCATTTCCCCAGCTGCAAGGGATGGGCAATGCCTGATTTTGACTGAGATCCCATTATAGGGGTAGCTCACATCCAGTGACAAAGATCTAGTCCCCAACTTCAATTCAGGAGATCACTGAAGGCCAGCCCAGCTTGAGAGCTCCCTCAGGGACTGGCAGAGGCCTGTGTTAAAGCTGCCTCACAACTCACCTTCATCCTCTGCCCAGCCCCGCTTCCCTCATTCCCTTCCAGGTGTCACTCCTGAGTACCTTTCTAGTAAGCCACATGCACATTGATTTCTAGCTGACAGTGTTTGCCAGGACATGGTACTGGTGGGTGGAGGGGGTGGGTAGCAGCAGCTAAAACACATGAAAATGACTGGACAAATAATGCTGCAGTTCTTTTACACTGAGTATGTTCTTTTATTCAAGAAATATTTAACAAGAACCCATTATGTGCTAAGAACTGTGATCTGTTAACTTGACAGTAGAAGACTCAGGGTACATTGACTAAACCTGAATTTCTTCCTGGTCTGTTTGGAATCACCACCCATACACAACCTTAGAACACTGCACATTAGTAGCTGAAGTTCAAATCTGATTGTAAGTGTGTTTTTGTGATCCATGCAGTGGTTTGAATATTTTGATTTCATTACAGATTTTTAAAGCAAGGACATTTCACGTAAAATCAAGATTCTGGATGCTTTCAGAAACAGGTCTTGTGTGGTTTTTTGGCCACATAAGACCTGAAGTTGTGGAAGAAACAATCATCTGGAGCTAATTCATGCCTGTCCTAAAAACCAGTACCCATTCTAGTTTGCCACAGTCCCCACCATGCCCAATTACATCATAGCTGGCCTACTTTATTTCTAGGTCCCTGTAGGTATTCCAATTTGTGACCTCTTTCTCAATCACTAGGTTCTTAAGTGTTTCTCCCAAACTCCAGACCATTCCTAATGACCTTGGTTGAAGATCGGGGGCTTCGTACTCAGAGCTCACCTGTCCATGTGAGATGGTCTCAAATCTCTCTAACATTCTTTTGAAGTAGAATACAGCATCACAAAAAATTATCTTCATTCGTCACTCATGCTTTTAAGAAAGTTATCCAGTGTGTACATATCATTAAGCACAGGTACCATTACAGTATTCATATGTTGACTATTCTCACAGCTCAGTGTTTGCTTTCAATAGCAGGAAACAAGCTGAGGAAAAGGTGAGGTGTTCTCCTTGTGACACAGGATTGAAGCCCATTTCTTCTGACCCCCCATCAGTGCTGTGGTTTCCAGTCTGTCCTGACTCCGGGATTTATCTCTGCACAAATGTAGATGCAGCAGGAGCTGAGCTTCAAAATAATTCTTCCGCTGAGAGATACAGCCTTGTTCTGGTCAAGTTAAGGCATTGGCCATTATCTGGAATTTCACAGAAATCTTTGGCACTGGGTCCAAGATAGGTTAAGACACCAACAAGAGGAGAAATTATTTCTACTGTAAATCCAGCACATGTTAGCTTTTCAGATCACTCCCTCTTGTATCCAGATTTCAGGGATTCCTCAACCCCAGCAAGACCCTCCATCCATTGATCCTACCCTTTTTGTTGACTTTCATCACCCTCATACTTCCTGTCTGAACTAGTTTACATTTCATGGCAAGTCATTAGAACTACCCTCTTGTAGTCTCAATCCTTCACCCCTTTCTAGCCTCATTGTCCTTGCCTGCCAAAGGCTCATTGTCTGGTTAGTTTGAGCTCTTAGTGTTTTCTACCCAACACTGGTTCAGCTAAATGTGGCTGCAGGAAAATAATCACTCAGAACCCTTGAAGTTGAGAGTGAGCTGAGAGGGAGTGAGGAATTCAAGGATGACCCCTCTTCCACCCCATGTCACCAAAGGCAGGAGTGGAGATGGGCTTGAAACTTGTCCCCCTCTTACCCAGACTTACCTCCTGCCCCCAGTATAAATAATACAAACTAACAGCAGTAGTATATAGAATTTCCTAATAATACATATTAATAATATTAACCATCTGTGTTGAGAACATGAAGGCTGTTGTCATTATACCCTGTATCCATCCCCCACAGGTAGCACAGAATTCCTTATCCCCAGACTCTAATCATAAGTTATTTCCTTTCACTTCACCTGCCTCTGTCCCCAGCTCCTAACATCATTCTACTACCCTCTGGATCTCCCAGCCACTCATCTGCAACCTCCTCTCTGACAATGACTTACCTGCTTGCTCTAACTGAAACCTGGCCCAGTCTTGAAATCACAGCATCCTCCCTGGCAGGCTCCTCAGGTGGTGACCATTTTCTTTCCCACAGCAGTCATCTCAGTGGGCCTGGATGTGGGACTTTTACTCCTATTGTCACTTCCAGATCATGCTTTCTTCCTTAAAACCTTTCAAGAGAGTGTCAGCTAAAGAATGGTAGAGTTCACAAATCTGAAGAAAAGAGCTTTATTTCTTATAAGGTGTTGCAGCCTGCACGGTGGCCATTCTGACAGGCTGGGGAGCAAAACCTGCAGCCAGAACATACTTTAAGAGGGATGCAAGGGGAACTGGCATGTGTGCTGAGCAGGGTGGCCAAATATACATATTCATGAAGCAATAGGAGTCATGAATGTTCATGAAAGGAGAAATATGCACATGTGTAATGGAGTTTCATGGCTTTGCATGGGTCCCGTGTACAAAAAAAAGGCATTAGCATGATCAGAAGGTGGGGTTTTCTACTCTCTGGTGTCAAAAGGTGAATTAGAGGACACCAAAACCCTCACTGTGCATTTTCTGTACACCGCCAGAGCCACTCTGGTCTGCTTTTTATGAGGCAAAAAAGATGGGGCCATGTCAGGCAGTTGTTTAACATCAGCAGTGGAGTCTTTTGAAAGAGCTGTTCTCTTTAAAGCCCTTAGGGAAGAAAGCTCAGTCATGGTAAGCCAGGGAGAGGGTTATAAAGAGGTGTGTCTGACAGCCCCATCTCTTCACAGCCAAATTTTCAAGGTTATTCTGGAGTCCCCTTAGCCAGGAGAAGGCCCATTCACTTGGTTGGGGGGCTTAGGATTTTATTTTTATTCTTCAGGAGTTTGAGACCCATGTCTGTTCCAGCCTATGGTGAGGTGCAGACAGGGACCATCCCATGCAGTCTGTGTACCATGTCCTCAGACCCTCCAACCCATCAGATTTCAGGTCCTGGCTCACTGTTGTTCTCCAACTGTGTTTTTGTCAAAATTTTGGTGATTTCGGTATCCACAGAATTCAACCATGTCTCATCACCTCTGTGGCTGCTCCCCCTAGTGCAAGCTTCTCCCATCTTTAGGTGATTTCAATTGCTTCTAATTTTTTCTTTGTTTCCGTTCTTGTGCCTGTATGGCTGTATTTTCAACACAGTGTGCAGGGTGAACTCCTAAACTACCTAAGGTAGACTATGACACCGCTCTGCTGAGAACCCTCTGATGGCTTCTTGTCTCATTCAGGATGAAAGCCTGCAGGCATTGCCACTTTCCAATTTTGTTCTTGTGAAAATTATGGTGATTTCAATATTTTGGCTATTTGAAATTTTCGTCTCTTCTCTCCCAATGATCCTGTCCTCAGCCATGCTCACTTTAGAAGGGACCACTGCCAATAAAACACCTCTGTAATCGCAATTTGAGTATTCTCCAGCCATCACCTGCTAGCTTTCCAGTTCACTCCCTCTATTCTCCTCATCTGAAAGATTCCTCAGCCCCAACAAGACCTACCATCCACACTGATCCTCCCAGCTTTTTGCTATCCTTCATCACCCTCATACTCCTTTTCTTAACCAGTTTACATTTCATGGCTTATTATAATCACTCTTAAGTGAGCTCTCAACTCCTTCATCTCTTTTTACCCTTACTGTCCTTGGACAGCAAGATACTGGCGTGGCTTGCTTTCTTATCTCCTTCACTTTTCTGCTAAAATATTCTCATTGAGGCCTTTACTTACCACACTTCATAAAAGAACATGTGTCTACCAACCTGCCTCCCTTTGTGTCTGTTACCACAACTTGATACAGTACATATTTGCTTACTTCGCTGCAGATCCTTTGCAACTAGAATGTAAGCTCCCTCAGGACTTTTATTCACGCTTTAACTCTAGCACCTAGAACAGTGCCTGGCACACAGCAAGTACCCAATTAATATTTGTCAAATAACAGATGAGTGCATTTTATATGGCGTGTTAACCAAAGGTTGCTAATGATCTGAAAATGACCTGACTGTGGTTGTCATTCATCTCCATTAGCAGTGCTATGGAGTTACCTGCAGAACACATCCCGGAAAGTAGGCATATATCTTTATTTTATCTTCTGCAAATCAAAGTCAGCTCTTTTGAGGGATTTGAACCTTCTAGCATATACCAGTTACCTTGTCTCTCAGTCAACTACAGTCTGTTCTTTATAGACCTTTGCAAATGTTTTCATTCATTTTTCTTTTGATGACCTTCAAACACTTCCAAGAGGGTACATTCATAATTTTGATCTATAGTCATGTTAGGTCTGAAAAAGTAGTACTTTGGACAACAAAGAGATGATATATTTTGAGACCTTTTATCTAGGTCATTTGATAAATCGTCAAACTCTCTAAACAAATAGCAGTTGGGACAAAGATCTGCCCGTAACCAAGGTGTGGCCTTGGGAACATAATGATATGAAGAGGCCAGGGGCTCTAAAAGAATGGGGTCCAGGCTTAGACAAATTGCCACTAAGGTCAAAAGTAAATAGAAATCTCCCAGAGCAAGGACATCCTGTATGCTTACGAGAGCCATTGGTTAAGGCATTCCAGTAGGACAGGCTCAGTGAAAAGGAGGCAACCCAGTCCTGTCAGGTCTCTTCCAGAGATCAGCAAATGCATGATAAATCCCAAACACACTAAATTGGACCACTGACAAACAGACATATTTCAACTGGAGATAAGCCTGCAAACTGATGAGATGTAATGAAACTCATAATTAGAAAAAAAGGATGAATAGGCAAAAATGCCTACTCCCCCAAGGAGAAAATTACATTGTCCCTCTTAGAAACATTTATTTAGATGTGATTATCTTCCAGAAATGGGTTTTCTGGAGCTTAGGCAAAGGCTTTACTTGGCTTGATCTCTTACAGTTAATCTTGAGCTATGTTCAGCCTCCTTACTGTCTCTGGGTTGAAACATTTATTTTTAAAACATGGAAGAAGAGTCTCTTGTTAGGACACAAACAGCTACCCCAGGTTCACCTGGCATGAGCACTGAGCTTTTCTAACAGAAGAGAATACAGACATATGTTTAATTACAGAAACTAAAAAATTTAATCAGGTCTTAAAGAATTACATGATCTCTTCTGCTTATTGACGAACTGAATCCTGACTCCTGTTCATTTCGTTTATTCTAGCCTTTTCCTTAAAAGATGTTAACTACAGACTCCTTAATCTGTAACCCCCCTCTGGCAGTCATCTACCACTTATTCCCTCTTCTCATTGAAGTGTTTGAGAACTGCAGCCTACACCTCTTGTCTCTTCATAGCACTTTCCCTTGGTTGGCAATAAACAGCCATTTGGATCATGGTTTGATTAACGACTAGCCTCTTACACTGGAATGTCAGCATTGTGAGAGACTGGGCCATGCTTGACTTTGTTCACTGTTTTTATACGCTGCGTCTTGTGCTGCATGTGTACAAGGATGGTACTCAGTAAATAGTTGTTGACTTAGTGAATAATAACTGGGCTCAGCACTCTCTTGAATAATAATACATTTTCTCCACCAGAACTCTTTCTTTGCCTAATGCTAATTTCATCTATGGACACAAAATTTGCCTTTGTGCGTCACGTGAACTACTTGTCTCTGATGATAGTGCTGGAGAAGAGTTTGAGAGAGGGTCATATTTTTTTTTCTTAACAGTTTTATGAAATAAATAGGGCTTAAAGCATCTTGGTTTTTCTCTAATAGCCTATTAAATATTTCTACTTCATAAATTTGTCATCTTGACACATTTCTTCAATATATTTTTAGTCCATACTTCTTTGGAGTGTGTTTTTAAAAATGGTATTATATCCATTCTTAGTTGATTTTGACCCAGATTTTAAATATTTGGTGTTTGTCTCAATAAAGCAGGACTATTTTTTCTCAATCCTTCCACCCACCCCCAGGCTGTTTTATTTGTCTACACTTGCTTTTTTGTGTAGAACTAATGTTTGAAAACTTATTTTGTCTTATGTATTCTGCTAAGAATTTTGTTTTTCAGGTTAGTTCATATAATACATAATACAATTCTGTAATAGGATTCTATTATTATTTCCATCCTACAAATGGGGGAAACTGAGGCTTAGTGTGTTATTACCTGGCTCAAGGTCAAATATTTAATGAGGAGTGGAGGAGATTCTGGTTGCAGAAGACAACCATTTTATCAGTTGTACAAATCTAAATGACTTTTAGAAAGTTTGTTTTTAACGTGTGTTGCTAGTATAGCAAACGCATTATTAGCTTTTATACTGTGACGATGTAATGTTCAAGTGTTCAAGACAAATAGTAAAGTATTTGATTATACTTTTTTTTTTTTTTTGAGATGGAATTTTGCTCTTCTTGCCCAGGCTAGAGTGCAATGGCATGATCTCGGCTTGCCACAACCTCCGCCACCTGGGTTTAAGCGATTCCCCCTGCCTCAGCCTCCTGAGTAGCTGGGATTATAGGCATGTGCCACCACGCCTGGCTAGTTTTGCATTTTTTTTAGTGGAGATGGGTATTCTCCATGTTGGTCAGGCTGGTCTTGAACTCCTGACCTCAGGGGGATCCACCTGTCTCGGCCTTCCAAAATGCTGGGATTACAGGTGTGAGCCACCATGCCCGGGGCCTGCTTATGTATTTTTTTAATCTCTTAAAATGTAAATAAATCATATTTTTGTCAGGAGCTTTTTAAATGCGAGCATACAACTCCCTCTCACATAAGTTCATTCATTTACAATACCTGATACCTAAATAGTTACTCCCTTGCTCTGTCCCTCAAATTCCCAATTGGGAGATAATAAAATAAAGTAGAGGCCGGAGCTACAAAGACTTGTTCTTGGTGCTTCGAGTGACTCTGAATCCAGTTCCCTTTCTTTCTTTGTCCTGATGGCAAATTTATCTTATTTCCTGAAAGAATTTGCAGCAAGATGTATTACTCTAATGTTTATGCTTCTATGGCAGGTTCCTTATAGTAGACAACGTTTAAGGAGGTGAAGGAAAAAAACTAAATAACCAAAGAAACACTTCTACAAAAAGAGAATGATGTTTTATGTTTTGCTTGCAAAATCTACCTTTATTCATTGAAATAATGCATTTTGTCAATTCTTGGTTATTTGTAACTGTTGGCTGAAGGAATATTCAACTTCTTCATTCATATATCATGGCTGGAGCAAATTTCGCTCTGTGGGAAGTAGACATTCTCTTGGGTGGAAGTAGAGTGTAGCTGAGTGAGGCTGCCTTTCTTACTGTCTCTGTGATGGAGAGCCAGTGGGCCCTGCCTATGGTGTTTACCCACAAATCATGATTTCTTCTGGCCTGAGGTCACTTTGAGTAAAGAGTGAGTTTCATTAGCCACACTGGAATGATGATAATGGGCAACATCAAGGTGCAACTGCTGATTTGATAGTCACAAAGATTTGTTCAGAAATCTGGCAATCAGGAATGTGAAGATTGGCATGAGGGCTCTATAAGCACAACAGAGAGGTCAGGGGGACAGAAGGGAGCTGTCTTATATCGTTTGGAGCTTATTTTTCAAAAGTCTTTTCTGAGTTTGCCAACCACCTATCTAGGTGACTTAAATGAACTTCTTGAAGTAGAATGTAAAATTAGACAGTGATGCAGGAGCATAAAAAGGACATTTGAGCATTATTGAAAAATCCGACATTATAACAGTAGAAAAAATAAGAGGCTATTTGAGGACCATTCCTTACTTTTCAGGATTGACAACATCCACCTCCCTGGGCTCCCCACTACTTAGAGGTAACTCTTGAGTCTCCCTTTGAGTACCTAAAGTGTTACTTGTATTTTAGAAAGATGATATCACTTTCTGCTGTCTTCGAGCTCTCCAGTGGGCAGCCATGCATCTGATGTCTGGCCAGAAGTCAGCAAGGGGTCCTTTTAGCTATTTTGAGGTGAAAGAAAAATAAACATTGCCAAATACTATCCCATGGGACATCTCCCTAGCTCATAGGCTCATAAACATACTTAAAAGCATCCTGACAATAGAGACATAAATTTTGTTGAGACACATGTTGGATGGAAGACATTTTATATGTCTAAAATGCCTCCTTGTACTTATCTATCCAAGAGGAAAAAAAATCTTAGAAAAACAGATTTTCACAGCTAGGTATGTCTTTGAAGCTAAAGGTAACATAATTATTATCACATGGTCATAAGGTACCTTCACACCTACCCACTCCACAACAAACTTTGGGTACGTGTATGTATATGTGTATGTGTGTATGCATTTTCTTTAATAAGGGTCTCAGACATTTTGTGTTCTGAAGAAGTCCAGGTTTAATCTCTGACTGGAATCAACTTGTAAATTAAGCTTTGAGATTTTCAGAACCAATTAGTATGTACCAAGTAGTACCTGATATACAGCAAAAGCTTAAATGCTTGTTGAAAGAATGAATGTATGAGCTCCTGGGAATATATTCTCCGTTGTTTAAGCACTCTAAGAGCTATGAGTCTAGGCCTGAATATTTCTACCTATTATTTATAGCTCTAGTGACCAAGCGAAATTTGTTACTCACGGGCATTTTCAGGAGGTTTTCTCAAGTCAAAGTTTTGGAATTAGATAGCCATAAGTGAGCACACTCCTAAATTCTTGTGACTTCATTGTGGCCTTTAACATATATTGCAGTCACCTGGGGCATCCTTAAGGATGCATTGTCATTGCATAGTTAGACACTTTGCAAGACGACAGAGAATGTGCTAGATAATTGGTTGAAACTGTTAAATTATGAGGACAAGCATCCTGGGCTATACATACCATGTGTAATGTGTTGAGCCGTCCACAGATAATTGAAATCTGGGCTATGTGTGCGGGTTTTATAGCGGCCATAATCTCTTATTTTTACATTTGAGACAGGAAAATGCCTCCTGTATAACAAGAATTACTCGTTACCAAAGCCTTATATGCAGGAAGGCAATATTTTGACTAAAAAGGTACCTAAAAGTATGGATAATTCAAAATCTGGCTTATTTTATTTTAGAGAGACTGTTTCCCCAATTAATAGAATAAATATAAAATAAAGCCAACAAGCATCTTCCCTGAGCTGCTGAAGAATAGATCAATTCTACCAGATCAATTCTATTTTAAAATATTTTGAGAGAATTGTAGAGATAGATTAACACTTGGCTTACTAAGTTTTCATTGATTTATTGTCACCTAAATATCCCTTCTCTTCCCCCATGATGCTGACAAAACCACAGCAATGCAGCTGAGAGTGTGACAGGAGCAGCTAATAGCACATCAACTACTGTTTCCTGACAGTTGTGTGTATGCCTCAGATAATTGGTTCAAGTTTCTTGCCTCATTATAAGACAGTATCTCCTCAGAGACCTCAGGAAACATGCTCATTTTTTTTTTTTTTCCAAATTGCACTAAATCACATAAAGATTTTTCCCTCTAAAGATTAGCTTCTAGGAGGAATGGTTAACTATCAGGAAGCTAGACATTAGCTAGTGCAGTTACTGCTGCTCTGAATAAAAAGCAAACAATGGAAATATGAAACCAGCAGCCTTCACTGCAGATGAGCAGGGGCAGGGGATATGATTGAAAAGAAACAAGACTGCTTTCACTTATTTAAATAAGCCCAGCCCAAAGAAAGAAAGCTTCTCCTTGACTGAGAGGTTGAGGGACAGGTGTCTGGCTAGTTGCACTAAACCTTATTTATCTGACAAAATGGTTAAATCGATTCCTAGACATTGGAGTGCCTTTAAGTCAAAGCAACATGTTCCTTCTATTTTGTTATGTGTCAATGATATCAAATTGGCTCTTATTAGAACTCTACATGTAATATTCAAATCAAAAGGAAGCTTGTAATCATTTTCAGAATTTATTTAGCAAAAATTCAACTTCTATTAAATCAGTCAAGATATTTCAGGCAGTGGTGCAACTTCTGTAATTATTTGGCTGATTGATTCTCTTCTCCACTTCAATTAGTTTGTCTGATGATACATCTGGTAAATTTCCAATATCTACACATTCATGCTACAATGTCCATGCAGCCTGTTGAAGGAGTAAATAGAGAGGTAAGTAAATGACTATTTAATGGGTATCTTTGAGAACAGGAAATTAGGCAGAGATATTTTAACGTATCTTCTACTTATAAACAATATTATTCCCTTCTTTTGGATAACTGCAGGTTTGAATTCATATCCTTTTCTGTTCTTAAAATAATAACTCATTTTACTGAAAAATAACTTCCCAGTAAAAAAGTTTTCAGGGTGGTCACAGTGACTCATACGTATAATCCTTTTTTTTTTCCCCCAGAGGTTTTCATTTTTATTGTCTTAGTAGAACTCCATTGCTTTCAGATAATTAGTTTTTATTTTATTTATTTATTATACTTTAAGTTCTGGGGTACATGTGCAGATCGTGCAGGTTTGTTACATAGGTATATGTGTACCATGGTGGTGGTTTGCTGCATCCATCGCCCCATCATCTACGTTAGGTATTTCTTCTGATGCTTTCCCCTCCCCAATCCCTCACCCACTGCTATTCCTCCCCTAGCCCCCTACCCCCCAGGCCCCAGTATGTGATTCTCCGCTCCCTGTGTCAGTGTGTTCTCATTGTTTAACACCCACTTATGAATGAGAACATGCAGTGTTTGGTTTTCTGTTCTCGTGTCAGTTTGCTGAGAATGATGGTTTCCAGTTTCATACATGTCCCTGCAAAGGATATGAACTCATCCTTTTAATGGCTGTATAGTATTCCATGGTGTATGTGTGCCACATTTTCTCCCTTCCTTACACTTTATACAAAAATTAACTCTAGATGGATTAAAGATTTAAACACCATAAAAAGTCTAGAAGAAAACCTTGGCAATACCATTCAGGATGTAAGCATGGGCAAAGACTTCATGACTAGAACACCAAAAGCAATGACAACAAAAGCCAAAATAGACAAATGGGATCTAATTAACTCCAGAGCTTCTGTACATCAAAAGAAGCTATCAATAGAGTGAACAGAATGGGAAAAAATTTTTGCAGTCTACCCATCTGACAAAGGGCTAGTATCCAGAATCTATGGAGAGCTTACACTAATTTACAAGAAAAACAACCCCATCAAAAAGTGGGCAAAGGATATGAACAGACATTTTTCAAAAGAAGACATTTATGCAGCCAACAAACATATGAATTGAAAACTCATCATCACTGGTCATTTGAGAAATACAAATCAAAACCACATTGAGATACCACCTCACACCAGTTAGAATGGCAATCATTAAAATATCAGGAGACAACAGATACTGGAGAGGATGTGGAGAAAAAGGAACACTTTCACAGTGTTGGTGGGAGTGTAAATTAATTCAACCATTGTGGAAGACAGTGTGGCAATTCCTTAAGGAACTAGAAATAGAAATAACCATTTGACCCAGCAATCCCATTGCTGGATATATACCCAAAGGATTATAAAGCATTCTATTATAAAGACACATTCACATGTATATTTATTGTGGCACTGTTCACAATAGCAAAAACTTGGTACCAACCCAAATGCCCATCAATCACACATGTAATCCTAATTCTTTGGGAGGCCAGGGTGGGAGGATTGCTTCAGGGCGGAGATTCGAGATCAGGATGAACAACAAGACCGCCGTCTCTGCAAAAAAAAAAAAAAAAAAAAAAAAATTAGTTGGGGAGGGGGTTGGTGGCACATGCCCGTAGTTCTAGCAACACAGGAGGCTGAGGTGGGGAGATTGCTTGACACCAGGAATTCAATATTACAGTGAGCTATGATCATGCCACTGCCCTCCAACCTGGGTGACAGAGCAAGACCGCGCGCGTGTGTGTGTGTGTGTGTGTGTGTGTGTGTGTGTGTGTGTGTGTTTCAACCCTCCCTTCACAAAAATTTGAAACATCCTTCTAATTTTCTATTTTTGAATTATATAATACTATATTTACATATTGACAACACAATATAATTACAAATCTGGAGAGAAAGTAGCATGTATACATCTTGCTTGAAAGAGAATTTTACAACCTTCTATGAATACTGCATACTGGAAAAGCAAATTACTATTTTTAGGAAATTTGCTTTCAAATTTGTTTGATCACAGTTGTTCCAAGAATGTAGAAAATATCACAGTGCAGACATTTCAAGAAGTGTCCTACCTGGTTGGAATAGAGGCAGCCAGAGATAATTAGAAATACCAGAAGAGAACACTTGAATTAGAAAGGACTTATGCGAAACTGGATATAATAACAAAATATAAATTAATACATAAAATGTTATTATATGAACAAGAGTGAAATTTAGAGGTTAGCTCAATCAATTCTAGATGTCCATGGAATCTCATGCCTTGAAGAGTGAGGGAGAGGATACCAGTGGTGGAAGGGAGATGCCAAGCCACTGAGTCTCTTGGCCTCAGCCCCTTCTTTCTTCTTTTGTTAGTGGTGGGTGCTACCTAATATTAGGTAAGATAATATCAGATCAGAGAGGAAGTGTTTCCTCTAAGAACATATGGGAAGTCAATAAAAGAGGTATATCACATATTTAAATTTGATCATGTTAGACCTATAAACTGTAATCTCATCTATCAGTGGGTTCCAACTTTCTTAAGGAATCATACTTTTTCCTTATAAATACCTAATTTTGTCCAGGTCTTCTGCTGTGGAGAATGCTGATGTAATATGGTTTATTATGTCTGGATGTGTGTTACATCATGTTGCCCCCTACTGATAAAGAGACAGTGGGATACGTGAATCAAGCACGAGGACACCCATTAGTGAAATAAGCAGGATGGCTTAGCTGTATATCCATTGCTAGCCTCTATACAACAGGTCAAAGTCGAAGTCTTCATGGCCCTAACAATTTATTATTAAAGCAATATACATCATAAAATGTTTGGCAGGTGCTACAATGAGTTATGATTTCTCTATTCATTTTCTTGAAGGTTAAAATTAAGAAGACAAATAATCTTGTAAGAATAGTTCCGAGTTATATTGAATCCCCGTTGGATCAATTGAACAGTTTGTCCCAGGGGTCAAATTCCTCAGTTGTGATCAACCTCTGTGGGTCAAATTCAAATTTAGTCTTTTTGATGGTTTTGAGATAGTTTTTGTTGCATTTCACCTCTCCCAATAGATAGGTGTTCATTTCAAGACACACTGCAATCTGTTGCCAGTGCTTCATATGTACTCTGACTCATGGGTCTGCATATAACATTTGGCCTCTCCTTGCTTTTCAACATGCTGAGGTTAGCCATAATTATCGCAACTTCTGTTTCATGTTACCTTTTGGCATGCATACCTAAAATATCAACTCCTGTTGGAACAAATGAAAAGCAAAGTGTAAGACCATGAGAGGAGTTTGTCACAATATGTTGAACTCACATGTGGGTGAATTTATATGTGGCACTATCAATTTGGAAATAATGCTTTCAATTCCCTTTTACTGCATATATCAGAACAATTTTTTATTAGCTAATATGATATTTTGACTTTTGATTGCACTATGTTTTAGTAAAAACATCTAGGGGCAGTGTATTCACTTGAATATGTCTGAGAGACAAACTGTTAAATGGATCCTTCCTCTTAATATCTCTGTCTTCCCGTATTAAGGACTGTTTCCAATGCTCAAAGAAGCTCCAGCTTCTAATCTAGCCATCTCTCCTAGAATCTTGGACTCTTGCCTCCGGTTTTCTGGGTCCTGGTTTTTCTCATCTGTGGAATAAGGAGACAGGACTACATAAGTGTAAATATATGCTTTTTCTGACTCAGGTATACCTAGAACTTTATCTTGTTGCATCTTTCATTTTTAAAGTAAGTTATGACAAAAGGTCAACAAATAGGTCACCTAGGAGAGCTTTGTTGATTACAATAAGAGTGTATTATACTTGTGATTTGCAGGAAGTTCCAGTTCTGTGGTTAATCACCATTTCCACACCATTTTGCCTCTCTAAAGGGGAATTTTAAACATCTTAAACAGATGTTCTATGTGGTCCAAAAATTAAGGAAATAACCAACTGGCCAACAACAACAAAACCCTGCTTATATTGGCCATTTAAAAAATTCTTTCATGTCACCTTGTATTCCAAAAATTGAGCATCCAAAAATGAATATGTGTATATTTTTCTCTATGTAATCACCCAATCTGTGTATGTGTACCTTTTGTTCATGATGATAATACACTGAAAATATATGGTTGGTGGAAGGAAAAACATCTTTTTCTGGGGCTTAAGCTTCAACTCTGACACCTACCAGCTCTGAGACTTGCTCATCATCTGTAAAATGGGACTATTAATGCCTATTACATGGGGTTGTAAAGTAGGTTAAATTTGTCCATATAATAACATGTAAACTAGCTCAGGTAAAGCCTCATACTAAGTACACACTCCCAAATGTTATAGTCTGTCAATGAATTATTATATAAATGCGAAATAGAGTATAGCAGAGTGAAAGGAGGGTTTTGAAGGGTGAATATTTAAAACTATTGGAAAACTTTGCTGAAATTAAACAAGACTCGAATATATGTATGTAAATAGACATGCCGCTTTTCAGAAAAAAGGGACCCCATAGACTCAACATAGGGTATATCTAATGAAACTATTAAACTTTAAATACAAGGCTTAAACAGAAGCCAGCTAAAAGGATTACATCTCTCAGTAGTAGAAGGAAACTAGATTGCCATCAGACTTCTTTATAGTATCACTTAATGCTAAAATAGGATGCAACGATAATTAAACAATGCTTAAGCAAGGACAGCGAAAGTCAAGGATTTTATACTCAGGCAAGTTCAAAATACAAAGGCACTTGTTGTATAATAGCCTTGTGCAGAGGCACTTGCTGCATAATAGCCTTGAATTTATAAGAACCCATGAAATGTTTATTCCCATGAGTCCTTCTGAAATTAAATACTAGAAGACAAATTCAAGCCAATTAAGAGATGACAACTAGGAATAAACTTAATGAGAAGTAGGCATGACTTATATGACAAAAATTTAAAACACTCCTAAATAATTAAAAAGTAGACTTCAAAATATAAAGACATACTATGTTCTTGGATGGGCTAATGGACATTCTTTTTTTTTAATTGTACTTTAGTTTCTGGGGTACATGTGCAGATCATGCAGGATTTTTGCATAGGTACACACATGACAATGTGGTTTGCTGCCTCCATCCCCCTGTCACCTATATCTGGCATTTCTCCCCATGTTATCCCCTCCCCGCCCTCCCACTGTCCCTCCCTTGGCCCCCCCCCCACCAATAGACCCTAGTGCGTGATGCTCCTCTTCCTGTGTCCATGTGTTCTCATTCTTCATCACCTGCCTATGAGTGAGAACATGTGGTGTTTGATTTTCTGTTCTTGTGTCAATGTGCTGAGAATGATGGTTTCCAGACTCATCCATGTCCCTACAAAGGACACAAACTCATCCTTTTTTATGGCTGCATAGTATTCCATGGTGTATATGTGTCACATTTTCCCTGTCCAGTCTGTCGTCGATAGGCATTTGGTTGGTTCCAGGTCTTTGTTATTGTAAACACTGCCGCTATGAACATATGTGTGCATGTGTCTTTATAATAGAATGATTTATAATCCATTGTATATATATATCCAGTAATTGAATTGCTGGTCAAATGGAATTTCTATTTCTAGGTCTTTGAGGAAGCGCCACACTGTCTTCCACAATGGTTGAACTAGTTTACACTCCCACCAACATTGTAAAAGTGTTCCTATTTCTCCACATCCTCTCCAGCATCTGTTGTCTCCAGGTTTTTTAATGATCGCCATTCAAAGTGGCGTGAGGTGGTATCTTAATGTGGTTTTGATTTGAATTTCTCTAATAATCAGTGATGAGCATTTTTTCATATGTTTGTTGGCCTCATATATGTCTTCTTTTGAAAAGTATCTGTTCATATCCTTCTCCTACTTTTGGATGGGTTTGTTTTGTTCTTGTAAATCTGTTTTAGTTCTTTGTAGAATTTAGATATAAGTCCTTTGTCAGATGGGTAGATTGCAAAAATTTTTTCCCATTCTGTTGGTTGCCGGTTCACTCTAATGATTGTTTCTTTTGCTGTACAGAAGCTCTGGCGTTTAATTAGGTCCCATTTGTCTATTTTGGCTTTTCTTGCCAATGCTTTTGGTGTTTTAGTCATGAAGTCCTTGCCTATGCCTATGTCCTGAATGGTTTTGCCTAGGTTTTCTTCTAGAGTTTTTATGGTGTTTGGTCTTACGTTTAAGTCTTTAATCCATCTGGAGTTAATTTTAGTGTAAGGTGTCAGGAAGGGGTCCAGTTTCTGCTTTTGCACACTGCTAGCAGTTTTCCCAACACCATTTATTAAACAAGGAATCCTTTCCCCATTGCTTGTTTTTGTCAGGTTTGTCAAAGATCGGATGGTTGTAGATGTGTGGCGTTGCCTCCAAGACCTCTGTTCTGTTCCTTTGGTCTATATCTCTGTTTTGGTACCAGTACCATGTTGTTTTGATTACTGTAGCCTTGTAGTATAGTTTGAAATCAGGTAGCGTGACGCCTCTGGCATTCTTTTTGCTTAGGATTGCCTTGGCTATGCGGGCTCTCTCGTGGTTCCATATGAAGTTTAAGGTGGTTTTTTCCAGTTCTGTGAAGAAGGTCATTGGTATGCACATTCTTTCTAAATTTGATGTGATTTTAATAAAAAATACCGGTCTTTTTAACTAAGCAAGCTGATACTAAAGTTCATCTCAAAAACAACCAAGTAAGGATAACCAGGAAGACTATTCAAAATAAAAGCAATAAGGATATGTATCCCTAGAAGATAATTAGACACACTATTGCTTCAATAATAAATAGAGTGTCACTGCATGAAAAGATAACAGCCCAAAAGAACAGAGGAAAAGTCCACAAATAGATACAAAGACATTTTGCAACTTAGTATATGATTAAGGTGACAGCCCAAATAATTGAAGTAAAGATAGACTCACCATACCCTAAAAATAGGATTGGGAGAACCATGTAGGTATCTGGAAAAAGATAAAATTGTATTGAGACCTCAATCTATTACATTAGAATTAAAGCACCGCATTGAAACATGAGTTGTTTCCTTTTTAACACATGGAGTGAAGAAAGACTTGCCTACTAGTTATTTGAAATCCAGTAGCCATTAAAAACAAAACCAAAAAAAATCCCAAATCAATAAAAACAAACCCAAACTTTGGAAAGAGAGAAAAGAAAACAACAAAAAAGCTTCTGCATGGCTATATGCATTTGAAAGACAAATGAGAAATTAGAAAAAACATCTACAACTCATTCTTCTCTAAGTAAGAGAAGTAATATCCCTGATATATAAACATTATTAGAAATAGAGAAGAAAAAGACAAATGAGGCAATAAAGTAGTAAAAAGAACATGAGCAGATAATTTACAGAAAAATACAAATGGCTTACAGGTAATGTGAGACTGCAAATTAAAGTGACACGTAAAGACTACTTTTTACACATCAGATTATCAAAACCCCAAAGTTTTACAAGTCCCACTGCTGACAGAGCTGTGAAGAAACAGGCACTCAGATATCCTGCTAGTGTACAGGGCAGTGCAAACTGTGGAAGATATCTATATAAATTACAAATGCATTTACCACTTGACCTAGCAATTCTACTTCTGGGAATTTATCCTACAGATATGTCTGTATTTATAGAATGACAAATAGAAAAGATTATTCACTGCAGTGGCATTTGTAATAACACAAGACTGGAAATTACTCAATGTGTCCAATAATAAAAGTCTGGTTAAAAACAGAAATGCATCCATATAATGAAATACTGTGCATCTGTAGAAAAGAATGGAGAAGCTCTGTATGCAATGTTGGAAAATGTCTTCAGGATGTATTAATAAATGAAAACAAGGTGCAGACAGTATATACAGTATGCTATCATTTAAGAAAGTGGATAACGAGTTTATATATTTGCTTATGTTTGCAAAAACCGATGTGGAAAGTGATATGGTTTGGCTCTGTGTCCTCACCTAAATCTCATCTTGAATTGTGCTGCCATGGTTCCCGAGTCTTAAGAGAGAGACCTGGAGAGACCTGGTGGGAGATGATGGAATCATGGGGGTGGTTTGTCCCATGCTGTTCTCTTGGTAATGAGTGGGTCTCATGATATCTGATGGTTTTACAAGGAGAAACTCGTTTCTTTTAGCTCTCATTCTCTCTCTTGCTGCTGCCACGTAGGAAGTGCCTTTTGCCTTTCGCCATGATTGTGAAGCCTCCCTAGCCACATGGAACTGTAAATCCCTTAAACCTCTTTCTTTTGTAAGTTGCCCAGTCTCTGGTATGTCTTTGTCAGCAGCTTGAAAATGGACTAATACGGAAAGGATATACAAACAACTTACAAAAGTGATTACCTCTGGTGTGTAGGTGTAGAGGACAGGAGGCATGGGGATAGAGGTGGAGTAGAACTTCTCAATGCATGGTATTCTGTGTGGATTTTGTGAACTATGTGAATCTATTACTTAAGAATAAAATCAAATAATAAATCACCAGCGCATGATTTAGGAGTCTGCTTTCTATATTTCAAATGCTTCTGCATGTGTATGTGTGAAGATGGGTGTGTATGTAGATATGTGTGTGTGTGTGTGTGTGTGCATAGACAGAAAACTTTTACAGGGTGTTCATTGCTGTCTTTTTCCTCAATTATTCAGTAAAATCTTCCACACCTAAAATGTCTTGGTGAGTGGATATTTTGTGAGAAGGAAGGAATGGGGATAAAGAAACGAGGAAAATTCCACAGTTATGTCGACATGGCTGGAAGTCTGGCCAGCAAACACAAGCCAGTGACACATCCAGAAACTGAACTGATTCAGAATAAGTGAGATTGAGAACCATGAAAATGTCTGCTCTCCTTGAACTTGCAGAGCTCTCCCAGGTAGAATGGCATGGGCTTGCAAACAAATGTTATTTAGACTTTAAGAAATAAGTGTTTCCAGTTAACATGAGGGTTACAAAGCTCTGTTCTTCATTTCTAATTCTTCCAGAATTTATAAACCAAAATATCTAATTTTAAAAATGAATATGAAACAGAAGGAAAATAATAGAATTTGGTAAGTTAATATAGTTCTGAATATTAAATCCAGATACAAGAAAAAGTGGAATTTAAATATATGAGTAGCAAATATATTTGTGATTTCTAAAACTCTGGAAGATATTTTTTATATATTAGTATTACTTGAAATATACTTAGATTGTAATCAAATAGGTTAATTTTCCCCCCCATCTTTCACCCCTAAAACACTGACTCACTCCCATTCAAATGACAGATCCAAAATTAAAAAGTAACTTGGTATCTAAGATAAAAGAAAATATTTTATTTATTCATGTAGCTTTGAATCTATAATTATAATATATAAAATTATTATAAATGAAATAACCAAAAATAACCTAGTAGTGATAGGAATATTGGTATAAATTTTCCTTCTATCTCTGTTTTTTGAGAAATAAATTGAAAATCTCAGTAGCAAAGTTCTTGATCCATAAACCATTCTGCAACCTCTCTGACACTTCTGCTCCAAAGATCTTAATTATTTATGCAGTTCCACTAGAAACTGCTTGAGGACACAGCATGGCAAAAGATGAGCTGTCACTACTTAATAAATGTCCTTGCCCCAGACACTGAAAACACGAGTCTGTTTTACAGTTTTCTTGCTGAATATTCTTAATTTTAAATAACATTACATTAAGACGATATACCAGCATATTGCTGTTAAATATGTTGCTCAGGGATTTTTTTCCATGAAAAGTTTTGTGAATTTTTCCTGATGAATACAACTTGAGAGAGGCCCAGATTGTAAAACAATCAAGTTGTTTGGATAGCTCAGGATGGGACTGTCTTAAATTGCTATCAGACTCTGTTGGTTCCAGGCTACTGTTCCCTTGAGATCGTTAAGGAGAGATCCTGCTTCAAGAAGGGAAATGGATTAGAAAATCTCTTTAGGTTCATTCACCCTTACTTTTCATGATACTGAAAGCTCTGATTGTCTTTGGAATAAGGTTCAGGAGGACCAAGACAGGAACTGCAGGAGGAAGTGTTTCACTCTGACATTTTGAACTGGGAGGTGGGTGTTTACAGATGAATGACAGAGAAAGGAACAATCAGAAGCAAGCCTGGGACCTCTTAGACCCAGCTCTGTGGAGATCGTTTTATTCTGGAACACACAATTTTGAAAGTCTTTTGAATGCTCGGGGCCAGCACAGGCCATTGCCTCTAGTAGTTAACAACAACAACAACAAAAAATTATGTTAGAATCGTTCAGAGCTCACATTTAAGAGCGAGACCAGGAAAAGCAAGGACGAGATGCCCATGGAACTAAAGAGGTCATTGGATACAGGTGCGGAATCAGAGAAAAAAATTTGGAAAGGATGATTGTGTCGTCTCTCCAGTTCAGACTTACGATTTTTCTGGTTTTGGCCTCCCTTAAATCAAACAGAAAACCTACAGCCGCATTCCCCGAACGCACATGGGAGCTAACAAGAACTAAATAAACAATGCTCTGTTGCTCAAATATTTAGCAAATAGCTCAGGGCTTACTTGCATACACCACCGTGGAAATTCTAGCCAGTTCTCTAAGATGTTTCCATGCTCTGCTAATAAAATAACTCATGTATGTACAATGGTGTACATTGTAATTATTTCCACATGGTTAGCACTTAGACAAAACCTGAGGGAAGAAAGTCAACATTTGATGAAACTTCATCACAAATCAACATTCACGACAGCACGGTCAAAACCCAAATCCAACACAGGATAAAACCAACAGATGCAATCATCTGATATGTCAGTACAAATTTTTTTTCTCAGACTCTTTTCTCCTTATCACTATTTTTCTTCTCTGGCTATGACCTACGTAGATGGATGATAAAATGACAGGAAATAACAAATTGAAGTTTTGTAGATAAAATATTACTAAGTGTTTAGGGGTATGTTTGTCTTTAGCTGTAAATACATAGCAAAGCCTTGACTGTGATGCAATAATTTGTAGTGGGAGAAACCTCAAAGAGAAAGCTTTCAGTCATGCATCTGGATGATGGGATCAAATCCAAGTGATTAGGATTTGTGACTAATCTCAAGCAAAGCCTCATCTGGGATTATTTGTTTTTGTTTCTTTAATTCACTTACATGGTAGAATTTCTATATGAGGTAATAGCTGAATAGAAGAGAATAAAATCCTTCTGATTTTACAGAGGGTAGTTATGACATTCAGAAAGAAGTCACAGGTCTTCATAAAAAGACTTAGCAATCTTTATGCCTAAAACTTAAATTATATGTATTTACAGTTTGTAACCAAGCAATGGTGTGGAATGTTTTAAGGGATCTTGTGTTTTTTTCTGGTGACCAAAGCTCAATCCATTGAATAGAACTTTATTAACACAAAAATAAATGGATTGGGATACAATTTCATTTTTCACTTTATACAGCTCAAGGATTAAAGTTAATCTATTCATATATCCTTCCTTCATTTATTCAGTAAGTATTTGTTGAGTGCCTATTATGTGACGGGGCTGTTCTAGGACCCAGAAATAGAGCAGTGGGTAGAACACAGTCTCAGCCTTGTGGGGATTCTAGTTTGGAGAAAATAAATATGTAAATTTATGTAAAATAATAAATATATAAATTTTGGAGAAAATAATATGTAAATAAAAAATAATAAATATGATGTTACCATATATTATGCATATTTCAAAGAAACAGTAGGCTAGAATGAAATACTGAGAGTAGGTAAAGAAACTCTTAGGTAGAGTGATCAGGAAAGACTTGGAGGTTCTAATAGTTAAGGTGAGATTTCAGTGAAGGAGAGTGAGTCATCAGAAAACCTAGAATCGGGAAGAAGAGTCAGAAGGAAAAACGAGTATGAAGATTCTCATGCAGGACTAAATTTGCCTTATTGAGGAACTTCTAGCAAGTCAGTCTTGCTGGGGTGGAGTGAACAAGGTGAGAGAGGAAAGAAAGAAATGTAGAGGGTAGGGCTGGGTGCAGTGACTCACATCTATAATCTCAGCACTTTGGGAGGTCAAGGCAGGATGATCGCTTGAGGCCCAGATTTTGAGACCAGCCTGGACAACATAGCAAGACCTTGTTTCTATAAAAAAAATTTAAAGAAATAAATTTAAAATTTTTATGCATAGGTAGAGTCCAAATCAAGAAGAACCCTATAAACTGAGGTAAGAATTTGGACTCATTCTAAGTAAGATGGGACTCACTGAAAAATGTTGAGAAGGGTGACATTATGTGATTAAAGATTTTACAAGTCTCTCTGGCTGCTTTGTGGAAAACTGTATAGAGGACAAGGATGACTTGGGGAAGCCAAGCAGAAGGTTGTTGTGCTGGTACTGGCCTTAGATGGTGGTGATTTGTATTAGTGCTTAGCAGTAGAGTGAGAAGTGGCTTACTTCTTGATGTATTTGGATATATTTCCTAGCAAGGGATACTAAGATTTTTCTCCTGGATTGAATAAGTGTAAAAGAGAGTGAGGAATTGAGAATGATTTGAAAGTACTTAGTCTGAGCCACTTGGAAATGGTTGAGCCAATTATTCATTCTTTTCTTAAGTATTTATTAAACACAATTTGTGCTGGACGCTATATGAGGTGCTTGGAATATGTTACTGAGCAAAATAGACAAAAATCCCTGGAAGAAAAGGACAATTAAAATGAACATAAATCAATGTTAAAATATGTTCCAAGGTTATACATGTTGTGGAAAAGAGACACCAACAGGGAAGGCTAAGAGGAGTGGGTGACAGAACAAGTTCCTTTATTCACTAGGGTGATCAGGATGGACCCAAAGAATCTGAGCCAGGGCAAAGGTGTCAGTGTGTCTGCAGCCCAGTGAGCTAGAGGGAGGATAGTGTGGGTGATGGCGCAAGAGAAACCAGGAGGCCTGATTGTTTAGGGCCTTGAAGACCACTGGGGGATTGGCTTTTCTTCTAAATAAAATGTGGAGTCATTTTAGAGTTTGGAGTAGGGGGAATTACATAGTCTGACTTATGCTTAAAAGTCTCACTCTGGCTTCTCCTCTAACACCATATTGCAGGGCAGCAAAGATCAAACAGGGACATCTGCTCTGAGGCTATTACAATAATCCAGTTAAGAGCTGATGGTGGCTCAGTGAAGAGTGATAGCAGTGAGAGTGTAACAAGTGACCAGATTCTAGATATACATAAAGGTAGAACCCTCCTGATTTCCTGATAGATTAGGGAACCATGATTTTTGGCCTGAAAAACTAGAAGGATAGTGTTGCCCTTGACCGAGATGGTGAAGAATCCTATTTGAATGTGAGATGGGGGAGATTCAGTAGTTTAGTTTTGGACATTTTAGGTCTGAGATGTCCAGTGGAAGTGATAGAATGATATTGACGGTTGGATATTCAAGTCTGGAGCTGAGGAGAAAGTTTTGGGCTGGAGAGATGCATTCTTAGATGGAGATATACACACAATATTGGGAACCATGGGCAGTGAATGAGACCACCTAGTGAGTGAATGGAGATAGAAAGTAAAGGACTGTGCCCTCGGGTAATCCAACAGTAAAAAGCAGTGAATGGAAGAACCAGCAAAGGAAGCACTGAGGCAGGGGGAAGAGCCAAGAGGATGTGAGGTCACCTAAGATAATGTATTAAGGAAGGTGTGGCCCACCATTGTAAACGTTCCTGAGAGCTCAAGTGCAATGAGTGAGACTTGTTAACTGTATGTAGCAACATGAAGGTCATTAAGGATCTTTGAGGAGCAGTTTTGGAGGTGTCATAGGGGAGAAAGTTTGGAAGAGAATAAGGATGGGGTGGAAAAGAAGAGGCTATTCACTCCAGTGAGAAAGAGTGGGGAAACGGAGATAGGGGCTGAACATGAAAGGATCAACGCGAATTATTACATCTGCTGGGATTTATTTTCCTTATTGGCCACATAGAGCCAAGTTCTTAGGCAGATCTGAAGGCATGCTGCATCATTTATTTTTTCAGTGATTAGCATTTAATAACTTCATTTAAATATTTGTTGTTTTATTCAGAATCAATTTTGTACTTCCCAGTTTAAGCCTTCTGAAAATCCATCTTACCAAAAGAAATATGAATCCTTTGTAGGGTTACTGTGGCTCAGAGACAAAACACTCCTTTCTTTGTATTGAATTATTTGTGTTGCCCAGTCTGACAGTGTTCTAAATCTTATAATAAGTTAATATCTTATTGTACTGCAAACATAATAATGCAGTGTTTGGTGTTAACTATAAAAATAATTGGATCTTATATATTCCTGCCCCCTCCAAAGGCAAATGTTATGACTATACAAAGACTTTGTAAATAACAGTACAGTTCCCTGTGATGTTGCTTTAACAGTTGTTTCATATGTGGCTCTTGTATGGTTGATTCTGTATTTCTATCTGGATTATAAATTCTTGGAAGGCAAAGTGTACGTCATGCATATCCCTCATAGCAAAGAGATGTGTGTATTGAGTCTTACAGCTCTTCTGTTAAATGAATGTTATCTTGTTTAAAAACTGGGTAGTAGGCTGGGTGCAGTGGCTCACACCTGCAATCCTAGTACTTTGGGGGTCCAAGGCAGGCAGATCACAAGGTCAGGAATGGAGACCATCCTGGCTAACACAGTGAAACCCTATCTGTGCTAAAAATACAAAAAATTAGCTTGACATAGTGGCATGGGCCTGTATTTCCAGCTACTCAGGAGGCTGAGGTAGGAGAATCGCTTGAACCTGGGAGGCGGAGGTTGCAGTGAGCCGAGATCACACCACTGCACTCCAGCGTGGGTGACAGAGGGAGACTGTCACAAACAAACAAATAAACAAAAACTGGGTAGTAACAAGGCAGGGTACCTGTCCTTTCTGGCAGGATGTAACTAGAATGTCTTCTAATTTGTAGCTTAGTTTTTCATAGTGCCAGTCCTTAATGAAATTAGATCAATATTTTAGGGGCTCTTTAATCTACCTATCCTTCCTATTCTCTATTAAACATTTTGATCACCGAAGTCAAATTGACCCTTTGGGAAGTGGCACGTTGTACATCTCTTTCTTCCTAATTGGAATCTACATTTTAGTGCAAGTTTTTATATTTAATCATTTCTTTTATAAATAAAGGCATTTAATGGCCTTTGTAAGTCTTGGCAATTGGTAAGTGATGACTAGCATATAACTCGATCCTCAGTTCATTGATTTCATTGCTAATTTCTTTGAAATGACCATTTTTCAATAGATTTTTATCTTTCTAAAATGTTAAGAAATTTCTCCAAATATGTGCAATTTTAAACTGTGGTCTTATAATTTCATACAGGCCTTATAACTTGAAAATTTGTCATTTACTACTTTAAAGTTTAACTTCTTCTCATGCAAAAAATGTGCTGACTGATAATCTCCTCATTTGAAGTATTTTAAAAAACAAATAGAGGAGACCAAGTAAATATTATGAACTACAGAGAATTAAATAGCTTAGTTACCCAACTAAATAGGTGCCTCTTGAAAGAAACATCTGAATGTGCAATTTCTATGTAGTGCTTCAGTTGAAGAACATCACAGAACATTCTCTCTGGACAGTCTCCTTGGCTTAGCTAGTTTGCTTTCTCTTCCAGCATAGAAACTGTCACATACTTCTTGAATCTATGCAAAGCAGCTAAGTTTCTCTTTGGTTCTTAAGGACCTGCTAAAGACTTGGGACACACACAGATCAGTACAAGAAAGAATTTAAGTTTGCAAATTTTAATGGTGGAAACTTCATGGCAAAAATTCCTGCCACAGAAATAAAGTAATAAAGGGCTCTCTGGGCCTGATATTTTAGAGTCTATCATTTACAAAATACGCTTTCTTAAGTCCTGCCATATGTCTTTAGATTACATGCTCTTTCTTCCTTCATCTTATAAAATAGATGACTAGCTTAAAAAGTTTTATGATATACACCGTTAGGTGTTGTGATGTGAAGACAATGCGGCCAAGTCTTTTTGTTAGTTTCTTTCTTTTAAAACGTAATTTTGTATTTATAGAATCTGAAACAGAATAAAGGTCTTAGGAAACATGATATAGCTGTTATTCTAGTGGAATGTGCACTCCTGCAATCATCAGGTATCATTGGGTGTCTGCTATGTGCCAGATGCACTGCAATTTATTAGACATAAAGACAGAAAAGTCATAGTTCTGTCCTTAACAGAATTAGAGGCTATTGGCATCAGCTTATTTTTAAAATGGGATTAGATGAAAATTGTGATTAGATGATTACACGTAGTCTTTTCTCTCCCCTTGTACATTATGGAGTTGTGATTTCTATTCCATCTCTCACCAAATCTCAAGGGGAAGGCTCAGTGACAAATCTTCAGGCTTGTGTGCAGAATCAGGACAAAGGGGAATTGGGGACGGCAAAGGAGAACAAGACCTGAGTGCTCTGGATGTTTCACAATGGATTGTGTGATTAGCAAAAAATCTGAAAGTGAGAATTTTGTGTTTGTGCAAAATTTCATCCACAAGAAATACTAGTTGAATGCCAAAAATTGCACCATCTGAACAAAGCCGCTTACAAATACATAAAATGCAACTCAAACCTCTACCAGCAATGTGTGTCATGAGTCACTCTCACACACACCGAGTGTTACAACTTTCTCTCCTGTTTCCAAGAACCATCCTTCCACCTTCACGATAATTTCCAAGCTGCCACACTTCCCACACCCACTTCCTCAAGCAAGCTGCAGGTCTTTTAAAGATAAGGCACCATATTTATTACAGTACTTAAATATATTTCCTAACCCTAACATGAGTAAAACTGTGCTGCTCTTGTTACTAGGTTTTTACTTTTATTTTTTATGTGTCATTGACAAAGTTCCTGAGTGATGTTCCCAACTCCATTTTTTCTGTAAGTTCTGTGGTGGTAATTGCACAATTTTGGATAGCACTGGTAAGTTTTAGAAACACATATACCATTCTATCAGAACTGACTATATTTTCAATATTCCCACATATCCCATATTCCAGATTTTACAGAAGAGAGCATGACTTGGAAGTATAAACAGTTAGGAAAGAAAACAAAATTACTAGCCCTTCTATTGTAGCCTGTGTATTGCTTTAATAATATAACTTTTGGAAGACACAAGAAACGAAATGAATTTGAAAGCACTGCTCTGGGAGAAAGAGAAAAGTTAGAGAATGGGAGGCTTCAGCCAGACTCAGAGTGTGATTGTCGAACGTAAAGTGTTGAATGATCCTGTTAGCATCGTGGGTCTAGACTGGGTCATTTCTGGCATGATCTATGTAGGTCATAGATAGGTGCAATTTTATCATTGCAGTAACTAGCAGCTAAATGTCAGTCTTTCTCAGTTGCCTTCATAGTTTTCTGGGACCTCCTTTGAAATGATATTTGTGTACTAAACTACAGAATTCACTCTCCTGTCTCAATATGAACAGGAAGAGTAACAGTTTATTCATGCTGAGGTCAATGAGTAATTTCCTAATCAGATGAATAAATCTGACCAACAAACTCATTCTCTTGTTTTGCAAACGAAACCATGTACTAAAAAGTCCAATGAAGTTGACTATGTGGTAGCTGTGAAAAGCTTTAGAAGACAGCAGTCTGAACTAAACTTGATAATGCTCTAACTTTTCCAGTGAAAAAACCAATATATTTCAAAATATATAGGATAAAAATGACTGTCCTTGATGGGTTCTGAAGCTAATATTAATTAAACTGTCCCTATTGTTATCTATATATTATCATTCTCTAGATAATGTTGCTATAAAGATGCTTTCAAATGTCTGAATTAAAGCTTGATCAAACTTACCTTTTTAAAATTACTACTTGATATATGTAAAGCAGGGTAATGAATACAAATAGCGTTCCCAGTAAAATTTTCCTTAACCATATTTTTGACCTGTCTGTTTAGGCTGGGAAGCTGAATTCCATTTTAGCTTAGTCTTTCTCGACTTTTCAATCATAAACCAAGGTTGAAGTGTCACATTTCGAGGTTATTTGGCAATTTTCCTTTCTTGCCTTTAGGACAGCTCATCTCAAACACACATATTCTCTGTTTCCTAGTGTCGAGTCCCAAATCCATGGTTATTTATTTGGTGGTGGTGGTTGCTCTTGCATGGGAGCCTCTTCACTTGAAATTTTGTGCATGGTGATGAGACATGCTTGCTCCACCGCACAGGCCTTTGTTAGTACTGCATCTGTCCAGCTCATCCAAATGCTATCAGGGAGAACTAGAGGCAATCACAATCAGACCCTCCTCAGTCAGTTCCAACTCCTTACATAATAATGGAAAGGACTTTTGTAAAAATGTGCAAGATTGTGAAGCGGCGTTGTTGTCTGGGGTGAATACCGGAGATTCGTTTTCTCACACCAAGAAAATAGAGAACACAGACACACAAAAAGTGAGTTTAGGAGCTGAGGTTTAAGCTGGGCGCAGTGCCTCACGCCTGTAATCCCAGTACTTTTGAGAGGCCGAGGGGGTGGATCACGAGGTCCGGAGATCGAGAAGAGCCTGGCCAACATGGTGAAACCCCATCTCTACTAAAAATAAAAAAATTAGCTGGGCATGGTGGCGGGCACTGTAACCCCTGCTACTTGGGAGACTGAGCCAGGAAAATCGCTTGAACCTGGAAGGCAGAGGTTGCAGTGAGTCTAAATCGCGCGACTGCACTCCAGCCTGGCAATGGAGTGAGACTCTGTCTTTAAAAAAAACCAAAAAAACAAAAACTGAGGTTTAATAGGTGAGAGAAAAGAGACTAGAAAACTAGAAAAGCTCTCTCTCCTGCAGAGAGAAGGGTCCTCCTAAGAGGGTCTTCCAGTTTTGTGATGAAATGCATGGCATTTCATAGAGAAGCTTGAGGAGGCGGTGTCTGATTTACACAGGGCCTGAGAGATTAGACCAGATGTGCGGTTTGTAGAGGACATGAAGAAGCTGGACATCTCACTCTAATCTTTTATTATGCAGGTGGGGTCTCTACCTGGCTGGCTCCATGTTGCCTGCTTTTTTACTGTATGTGTAGCCACAAAGGAAAGGGAAGAGGGGAACCTCCATGTTGAACATACCTGGCCCTTAGGTAGTCTTTTCCTGTTGGCACAGCTGCTGCATTTACCTGTGCAAGCTTTTAGCTTGCTTATCTATGTTTGCAGCTTCACTTTACTGGTTGCTCTTTGTTAGAAAAGAATGATTTTGGGGCTGCTTTGTTAAAAGGGAAGCCTTACCAAGGACTCTCTTACCCTCACTAACTGCCTAAATAATTTTTTAAAATCTCTTGTATCAATTGAATGTAAGTATTAGCCTCTGCTTCTTTCTGAAGTTCTAGTAAATGACAGTTACAGATTTTTTTTTTAAGGGTTTAAGAAGAGATGGGAGAAGAGAACAGAAATGTCAAATTTCAGAATCTAGAAAGCAGAATAAGTGACATTTTATCCACAGGTCTGAGAAAGCTGATTCCTAGGGCAAACCCTAGAAGGGATCTGAAGTATGCAACCAAGCACATCTGGAAGTAAGGTTAAACATGACCAGAAATGAGGGATTGGTAAGATGTCGGCTCAAGAAGCAGTTAATCCGTCTAAATAATAGACAGGGAAAAGAAAAGGGACCAGAAATTATCAGAGAAAAAAACATTCAAGAAATTACCCAGAATTGTGGAAAATGAGTTTGTACATTAAGAGGGCTGTGATATTGTGATATAAGAAATATATATTTTGGCCTTTGTATTAGTCTGTTCTTACGCTGCTAATAAAGACATGCCTGAGAGTGGGCAATTTATAAAGGAAAGAAGTTTGATGGACTCACAGTTCCACATGGCTGGGGGAGGCCTCACAATCATGGTGGAAGGTGAAGGAAGAGCAAAGGGACATCTTACATGGTGGCAGGCAAGAGAGTTTGTGCAGGGGAGCTCCCATTTATAAAACCATCAGATCTCATGAGACGTATTCACTGTCATAAGAACAGCATGGGAAAGACCTGCCCTCTGTGATTCAATTACATACCACTGGGACCCTCCCATGATGCATGGGCATTATAGGAGTGACAATTCAAGATGAGAGTCTGATGGGAGACAGCCAACCCATATTAGTCTTCTACCAAATATTTGATTATCTACCATGTAGCTCCTAAAATTCTTGGAATCTCTGATATGATAAGCATCTTTAGTATGCTAATGAGATGACTGGTGTCGGGGGCTCCTGGACAGCTGCTGGATGGGGCTGCTTGTCAGAGGAACTAAGCAAATGATTAGAGGGTTGGAACTTCCAGCCACACCCTTCAACCTTCCACACCCTTCTCCTCGAGGGGGAGAGAGGGCTGGAGATGAACTTTATCACAAAGAGTCAATGATTTAATCCTGCCTGCTAAATGGAGCCTCCATAAAACCCCAAGAAGATAGTGTTTGGAGAACTTCCAGATTTCTGAAAATGTGTGGGGGTCCTGGAAGTGTGGCTCACCGAGGGAGGACATGGAGACTGGGAGAATCCAATAGATATCCTCAAAATAGAAATATTAAAAGTAATAGCATGAGCTATTTAGAGTTATGGAAGTAACTATCTTGGCTTAGGCATCTCTTCATCTGGCTGTTCCTGAGCTGTGTCCTCTTTATAATAAACTGATAACAGCAAAGTGCTTTTCTGAGTTCTAAGAGCTGCTCTAGCAAATTATCAAACCCACAGAGTGGGGCATGGGGAACCTCTGGTTTGTAGCCAAGCAGGACAGAAGTTGTGGGTAACCTGGGAACCTGCTGTTTGCAACTGGTCTCCAAAGTGTGGGGCAGTCTTGTGGGACTGAACCTTTAATCTTTGGGGTCTACATTGATTCTGTTAGTGTCAGAGCTGAATTGAATTGTGGGGGAACCCAGTTGGTGTCTGCTAAGAAGTGGAGAATTGCTTGGTGTGGTAACACTCCTTCCCTGTCTCTTATCAGACTCATTGAAAGTGATCTGAGTATCAAGAAGAAAGCACTTTTTTTTTTTCCCATGTAAGGGTCTATTGAGTGTACAATATAATCTATAAAAATAAAACCACACCAAGAAGTTTATTGTGAATTTCAGCCTTGGGGGCAAAGAGAAGTACCCAAAAGCTTTCAGGTGGAGGAACTTCTTCTCCCCAAAGCAGCAGGAGGTTCTTCATGAAGGATTGAAATGAGAATGGCTTTAGATGCCTCAAAAACAATATTGGAAGGAAGAAGTCAATGCAGTAAACCTTTGATATTCCAAGGGAAAATGACTTATAATATAGAGACATGTTCAGATTAAGGCTTTGTCAAATTAGTTCTCCACACCTGAATGCTCTTGAGGATATGCTTCACCAAAACTATGAACTAAACTCGCAATAAAGATACAGGATCCAGTCACAGGAAATCCAACCCCAAGTTGTGGTGGTTAAGAAAGAGCCAGCTGGGGACTGGGAAGACACCTGTCCAGACTAGAATAGGTGAGAAAGAGATGTCACCAGAGATGAAATAAAGATGCAATCAATAAAATTAGGTCCTATGTGAAGCTTAGACATTGGAGGAAAAGTCTGCAAAGTTCACAATAGAAATGTGCACATCGAAGCAAACAAAAGTGTGATGATCAACTTCAAGTAAAACCAAAATATTGCTCAAGAAGAAAGGAAAAGTTACTATAGATTAATATGTGACCCAGCATTGACCTAACTGCAATAAGTTAAGTATTGTATAGTAATGTAACTAAACTAATTTAAATGATATTTGGAGGTTGGTTGGGTTGAGGTAGACTGAATGAGAACAAATCTTTATTTTCCATAGAGATAACTCAATAGATAGCCTCAAAATAGAAATATCAAAAGCAATAGCATGAGCTATTTAGAGTTATGGAGGTAACTATGAGCAACAGCAACAAAAATCTATCAGAATTGAAAACAGTTGCCTCTAGAAAGGGGAAA
Organism: Ateles fusciceps; assembly: GCA_036589455.1. Lineage (NCBI taxonomy): Eukaryota > Metazoa > Chordata > Mammalia > Primates > Atelidae > Ateles > Ateles fusciceps. The sequence goes on from JAZHEH010001064.1 coordinate 7,275,144, forward strand.
AATCTCAGATGTACTTGACAAGGTGTGAGGACCCTGTTTTAAGCCCATGGTCTTTCCAATGTGCTTAAAAGAGCTATGTGCATCTATAATTTTGATGAAATTAAAAGCCAAACTGAAAGAAAATATGCAGAATAAAAGAATCAAAAGAGAAAAAAATCACATTGTTCAGTCATAATTCTGCCCAAGTAATTGTCTTTTCAAAAATCTGACATTAATCTTTTAGCTCATCTCCTGAAATCGTACATTTGTTTTTAATTGATTTCCATGGAAAAGAACATCTAATTGAACATGTAACCTAGAATGTTACCTAGAATTCAAGTGAGTAAATTGTTTGCAAACAAAGATGATTTATGATGAAAGAATGATTTGCTGATTTGTATGTGAATGCGGTAAGGGTTCTTTAGAATGTTTAGTGTTTGATGGGCCTAATGATCACAGAACATCTTCATACAGTGAATCTTGTCACAAAACAAAGTGGTCAGCACCTGTGTCTTTTGTCGGTGCTTTGGAGCTTATGATACCTGCATACTTAACAAGTGATATGATTTTCTGTTTCTAAATATAAATACATTATCTGACGATTCACAAATAGAAATGTGCTCAGTTAATAGCCACCAGGACAGAATAAAAAGCAAAATCCTTAAATGTTAAAAAAACTCAGATGTCACTTGATGTGGGGGTTGTTTATATAGCTGAGAAGAAGCCCTCACTATATTTATCAGGTTATTGGTATATGTCATGCTTAAGTTTATTAAGGCCACTGCAAGGAAGTTACTGGTAAACATCTATCCTGGCTTCTCAGCTATTTGGAGTGATGTGTGTGCAAGCAACGATGAAACTATCATTTGTCAAATTTTGGATATGTTATTGAACTTTAAATCTTGTTATAGACTATTGGATGGACTCTTTGGGATGATAAATTTTATAATTCTTCCCCATAGAATTCCAAGACAATCCTGAACTGGGTAGAGCAAGAGTAGGATAGATGGGAGGCAGATGCAAGGAGAAAGTGGGGAGTCACTGGGATTGCTGTTTGGCAGAGACAGGTAACAATGGAAAAGATGGAGGGGGGAGATGGAAGTAGTGCTTGTGATTTTCTTTCTTTCTTTCTTTCTTTATTTTTTGAGATGGAGTTTTGCTCTGTCACCTAGGCTGGAGTGCAGTGGTGCGATCTCAGTTCACTGCAACCTCCCCCTCCTGGGTTCAAGCAATTCTCCTGCCTCAGCCTCCTGAGTAGCTGGGATTACAGACATATGCCACAATGCCCAGCTAATTGTTATATTTTTGGTAAAGATGGGGTTTTGCCATGTTGGCCACACTGGTCTCGAACTCCTGATCTCAGGTGATCTGCCCACCTTAGCCTCCCAAAGTGCTGGGATTGCAGGCATGAGCCACTGCGTCCAGCCATGAGTTCCTGTTTATCTGCGAGTAAGTCCCTGCCTAGTTTGTGTTCTAATAGTGTCATATCTACCCCGATATTTCACTGTTGCATTCTACAACAATGTGGATTCAGAGAATCAGAGGTTAGGTTTGAGTCAGACCTGGTTTGCCTGGTTCACATCCTACTAATGGAGTAGTCTTGGGCAAGTCTCAGCTTCCTCCTAGGTAAAATTATGTTAAATTTTATATATAGTATGTAGAATCATATTCATAATTACAGTAGTGTGCTGCTGTGAAGATCAAATGGGATAGTACGTGAAAAGTGCTCAGCACATTGACTGGCATGCAGCAGACACTCCATAAACACTGCAAAAATCATGGGGGATGGGAACAGAAAGGTAAATGGAATGAAGAGAAGAAAATGAGGTAGTCAGGGAAAAATTGATGATGGGAATTCAAGATCTTTATGTTCTTGGTTTCCTTTCTGGCTTGTCTTCTAAATTTTATTTTCTCACATCTGACTGCAATAAACAATATGTTTGAATTCAGTTATGCGCTTTGGCCATTAGCTTACAGCTATCTCTAGATGTGATTCATGATACTCTCAGCCCTGGCAAAACCGGAGTGGATTATGTAGAGAGAGATGGATTGCTGTTAGTGAAATTCATCGCTCATGCACTGAGGGCACTGTGTGAGTCCATTAGTGGGCTGGGACCTCTGGGAGGAAGATGGGTGAGGCTCACGGTCTGTCCTTAAGTTGTCAGGTTTACTGGAAATCACATTATTTCACTTCAGTTCAGTTCAGTTCCACTCAATTCAGTTTATTTTAGTTCATTTCATGGTTCAGCCAGTTGTAGAATGAAACAGGATCCTAAAATAGCAGCACAAGTTATCAGAGGGTTCTGATCTCAGGTAGCTGTAGTTTGAGAGGAAAACAAAATATCTGCTAATCAGCTTGAGTCTTCTCTGTTGCTATATGATTGTGAAATAAAAAGAAGTCATCTAGAGAGTAAAGGGACAAAGATGTATCATTCATATCATCATAAAAATATAATTCTAAAAGAACAATAAATGTTATTTTTATAAAGATGGTCAAGAATTCTCAGCAAGTGTTACATTCTGCAAAAAAAAATTTTTTCAAGAAAGGTTCACAAGCTTACCACATGAATTCTTTATTTTTTCTTTCTGTTTATATCCACTCTTACATATATGTATAGTCAGGTCTCTAACTTGTTTGTGATTAAGAGTTTATTGTAGCAAAATTGTAGCAAATATATCCATCATAGTAAGTGAAAGCAGTTGAATAACTAAAAGTAGAAAGTTGTGTCAATCTGTGCTTTAAATTTACTTTCATCCTAAAAAATTATCTTCAAACTGAAGAAATAATTAAATGTTTATAATATGTGTGTGTGTATGTGTATGTGTGTGTGTGTGTACATTTTTTTCCTAGACCACCAGGAATAAATAGTCTGACAAAGTCAGATTTATAACCCCCAAATCCTGGGAGACAAATAATAAAGCTGACACAGAAGAGACAAAAAGATTATCAGACCCCTGGTTCAGTGAACAACTCATACAATTGGTGACAGAGAAGTCTTGAGTAGGTGAGATTCAGGGGGTCTCACATGTACATATTATTATGGAGTTAGGGTCTCAGTTCATGGCAACAAAGGTCTCAGCCAACTCTCTATAAACTCTCCAACTTGTGACAGGCTGGTGAGTCAGCCACAAATCACTATCAACAGACCCAGAGTCTGACAAAATCAGATGTATTGAGTCAGTGCAGCAAGAGATGGCCCTTGGGAAGAGCCGGGAGTGCCGCGTGATAGGAGGAAGTATCTTTCAAAAGGTCTGGGTTCTCACTGAAGAGCTTGAAAGAGGACCCAGTGGAAGCCAGTGGGGATCAGTTCTGGATTAGCAAATGAAGATTAACTAGGGATTATGCCATGTCATGAGGCAAGGGCATTTAGCAATTCTGGATCCCCAGGAACAGATGAGTTACAGCAAAGTACGTCTGTGAACATCATTAGTGACAAAGCAGAGGTCATTCAGGAAGAGGGTTGTTACGGCATTGAACAGCTGCTGCATGACCTTGGGAGAAACAGTGTTTCCTGTTAATTACACAGCTGGCCATATGTAGGGGTCCTCTCCCCTGGGTTAGCAGCAGGGCTTCTTGTTTCTTTTTCAGTCTGAGTTGATTTTCACTCTTTCAGTTCTGGTCAAGTTCACTCTCTTTTTTTTTTTTTCTCTTTCTCTATATATGTAAACTTTATATTTTATATCAATTATGTATATGTATGCTATTTATACATTTTATATTTACATTTTAATGTATAATCATATATATGTTAAAAGCATGTATCATTTGGGAACAGAGTCCCTATTATCTATTCAAATAGTCAAATTCCGTGCTAACAGATGCCTATAGGTTTCAGGTAAGAGAAAATTCTCTTTTTAAGCTAAAGAGAATCAGTGAGTTGGAACTGAATCTGGAGCTTCTAATCTATGATTTTTTTTTTAACACAAATATTAGCACATTTTTCTGGATATTTTAATGGAGAAAGGATCATGATATATTGTCAAAAGGTTCAAGAGTAAACATTCTTGCTCTTGCAGGGAAGGCTCTCTGCAGTTTTCCTAAAGCCACAGACATGCTACAAAGATTCCATCCATACTCAGAAGAGAAATTAGCTGCTGTTAGTGAAAAAAAAAAAAAATCTGCCCACCCCCAGGTGTTGTCCACACACTCAGGGCTGAATTTATGTACTGTTTGACTTCCTGACATATCAAAAGGTTGCCTGACATGAGAGAGGTATGGTAATTATTTCCCTGTCATTAGATGGAAATCTTGGTGATGGATGGAGAAACTCAGTTGGCAATTTATAAGTTGTATGACCAATATGTTTCTCTGAGAATAGATAAATGTCTTCTTTTGTCAAAATCCTATTATTCTGATTTATTTGCTGGACTCTGACGTTGTCAAAGAGTTTCTATGATAGATTGGGAGGAATTCAATTTTATTTATTATTTATTTTCACGTTCAAGAATTGCTGGGCGTGGTGGCTCGTGCCTCTAATCCTAGCACTTTGGGAGGCTGAGGCGGGCAGACACTTGATGTCAGGAGTTCAAGACCAGCCTGACCAACATGGTAAAACCTCACCTCTACTAAAAATACAAAATTAGTCGGGCATGGTGTCACAGGCCTGTAATTGTACTTACTCTGGAGGCTGAGTCAGGAGAATCACTTGAATCCAGGAGGCAGAAGTTACAGTGAGCGGAGATCGGGTCACGGCATTCCAGCCTGGGCAACAAAGAGGAAAACTCTGTTTTTTAAAAAAAAAAAAAAAAAAAGGAATATGTGTTGCCAAAAAGCCACCTGTAGGGAAACTGTTAGTACCTCTTCCTTTGTCTGTACTTTCATAACAATTTGGGGTCTTCCTGAAAAATGGGTGCAGTGAGTTTCAACTAATAACACATTTTGTCAGTGACACTATGCTTTAGGATTACAGGATGAATTTTCTTGAGGCTTTTCTGCAAAGCAATGGCAAAGTCAACATTATCATCATCGTCATAGTGATGTCATTTTTACAACTGCAGTCAAGTTTTCATTACAAGTGACATTTTTATCAAGTACTAAAGACTTCAAATTAAACTGACCTGGCTCTTGGCCTCCGGGGATCTAATTGTAAAAAGAAGAACATCGTAATAAAACAGATACAATCTGTAATTAAATAAACATCAAGAGATTAAATGTACATTCATTTAATGTCAAAAGCTTATGAAATTAAGCAAGAAAAAAAATTTCAGGCTTACAAATTTTGGCTTCTGATAATCTACTTCACTTTTCAGTATTTAAAATAAACTATAATTCCTCCCTGTACTATCTCTGTGTTTGGATTGCTTATGTTTCAGTTTTTAGATTTTATTCCTCCAAGCATGACTAGACCAGACATTATTCTCAGTCTTCCTTTTAGAATAAAAGTAAAATCAGAGATAATGCATTCTAAGATCGATTCTGCTTCAGTTAATAAACATGCAGCAATCGTTATACTTACAAATATATGGCACCTGCTACATATATTGTATTCAAGGAATTAATGCAAAATAAGCATTATGAAGAATTATTGTAAACACCTCCATTCCTTAGTATCTCAGACTCAAGAGGAGCAGGTTTTTCTTCTGGGTTAATTCAAACCAGGCATCAAGTCTGTGTATCCTCGATTATTTGGGCCAGATTCGTCCATGAGTAGGTACAGGACAAAACTTTATGAACTGGGTTCTGGAGTACATGCCATTTAAATTCAATGGACCTTTATGATTTGTGTGAAGATTTATTTATTTATACCTATATAACAGCATAGCTCACTGTATTGAAGTCAGAGTTCTGTGGAAATAATCCTAAAATGATTTACCTATAAGTAGAGAGCTATAGGATATTAAGTATAATGATGGGTATGAAATTACAGCAATATTGAAAAATCAAATGATATTCTGCAACCTTCATAGTATTATTTACAATGTGATTTCTATATTTGAATAATTTTACATTTCTAACCCATCTAAAATTTTTTCTCAATATTTTCTAATAAAATACATTCTTATTAGAATGAATAATAAAAGTAGAAATAATTTATAAATCCATCATTTAGAGAATCTGTATTTCCTTTTGGCCTCTTAAAATTATTACTAGCTTGAAATATATATATTTCTTTGTAAAAATGTTGAAATCATATTGTTTTTATATATTTTTAAATTCAACATTGTATCAGAAACATTTCCCAATATCATTAAATAATACTCAAGGCTTGATGTTTAATGACTACCCATTATTCCATTGTATAGAGCACCATTTTTCCCCATTTCCTTCCTATTGTACCTACTATATTGTACTTGTTCCTATTGTACCTGTAGGCAATAATCCCTTTGGAGGATTCCCCTTTGGTATAATGTAGTACATAACTGTGATGATGTATACGTGTGCATGTGACATGGGAGCACACCAAGTAGCCTAAGATAGGGGCTAAATGGTAAAACAAAAATTCCCTCTAATTTTATGTAAGTATTTGAGCTGGCTTAAGAAATGCTTTTAAACAAGTTGTCTTTTATTCATTCCTTAATGACATTTTGTAAAATGTAGAGGTTTAGAAATAATTAATGCATTGTGGTTAAATATAGGTATCAAAGATTTTTCAATGTTATGATTTAATTTACTTGACTAAGTTTAAATTCCTCTATCTTCTCCCTATGACCCAAGAAATCTTGGTATTAATATTTAGGAAAAGAATAGGTTAGGGAATAAGAATACGGTGCTCTAACGCATCCCAATGGCTCAACATGAATTCCGCATAGCTTAGCAATGCTTTTGGGGACTGTATAGAGTTCTGTGTTTACAGTGTTTGATAAAATGAAAGGTGATATACAGTAGTGCATATTGTACAAGCTAAAAGTTACAGAAGAAAATCTGTTGTTAAATTGTGGAGAGAAACAGCACATAATTACTAACAGTAGAATTCCTAGAATGCTGGACTCACAGCTCCAGTTCAACAAACAGAAGTCCATTGATTCATTGAATTATCCCTGATAGCTTTGATGTCTAGAAAATCGTAAGATGAAAGAGGAAAGACAAAACTGTTTTTACAATGATAAGATTAGGAAAGGACATGTAAATTCAGAAAAGCATTTGGTTAGACCTCTCTCTTTCTCTTTGGTTACACACCTCTCTCTCTGTCTCTCTTTCTCTCTCTCTCTCTCTATATATATATGGCCTTGATGGTTAATGACTACCCATTATTCCATTGTATAGAAGCACCATTTTTCCCCATTTCCTTCCTATAGTACCTACTGTATTGTGCTTGTTCCTATTGTACTTGTAGGCAATAATCCCATTGGAGGATTCTCCTTTGGTATAATGTAGTACATAACTGTAATGATGTATACGTGTGCGTGTGACATGGGAGCACACCAAGTAGCCTAAGATAGGGGCTAAATGGTAAAAAAAATTCCCTCTAATTTTATGTAAGTATTTGAGCTGGCTTAAGAAATGCTTTTAAACAAGTTGTCTTTTATTCATTCCTTAACTACACTTTGTAAAATGTAGAGGTTTAGAAATAATAAATAAATAATTTAGAAATAAATAATGTATATATATTGTGTGTGTGTGTGTGTGTGTATAGAGAGGTCTAATCAAATGCTTTTCTGAATTTGTATGTATATAGTCATGAGCCCCGTAACGCTTTAGTCAACAATGGACTGTGTATATAATGGTGATGCCATAAGATTATAATGCCGTATTTTTACTTTTTCTTATCTTTTCTTTCTTTTTGAGATGAAGTCTTGCTCTTGTTGCCCAGGTTGGAGTGCAATGGCATGATCTCAGCTCACTGCAACCTCTGCCTCCTGGGTTCAAGTGATCCTCCTGACTCAACCTCCTGAGTAGCTGGGATTACAGACAACCACCACCACCTCCAGCTAATTTTTGTTTTTTTAGTAGAGATGGGGTTTCACCATGGTAGCCAGGCTGGTCTGAAACTCCTGACCTCAGGTGATGCACTCACCGGGGCCTCCTAAAATGCTGGGATTACAGTAATGAGCCCTGGCTCCCAGTCGACTTTTCTTTTTCTATATTTAGATACACAAATACTTACCATTGTCTTACAATTGCCTACAGTATTCAGTTTAGTAACATGCTATGCAGTTTATAGCCTAACAACGATAGGCTACACTGTATAGCCTAGAGGTGTAGTAGGCTATACCATCTAGGTTTGTGTAAATAGGCTCTATGATGTTTGCATGACAATGAAATTGCCTAATGATGCATTTCTCAGAATGTATCATTGTTAAGAGATGCATGAGTGTATAAACACACACACACACACACACACACACACACAAAATACTGCCTCTTGTAAGGTTGTAAAATAAACAGTAAAATACAGCAAAATAGTCTACTATCATAACGTACAGTAAAGAGTAAAAGGAATCAGCTTTTGAAACAAGAAGGAAACTTAGAGAGTATCACATCATTAGCTTTTACAGATGAGGAACTGGGATTCTGGGAATGGAAGTGGCTGGATTCTGACCATCCAGTCCAGAGCGGTTTCGATGGCATTATGTACGTACAGGATGAGATGGATTTTGGTTGTTAAATTATAAGAACACTATTTTTGCTCTAAGGAGTCACTATAACTTACAAAGACATGCATCTTCTTAGTCTCTACTGTATTTCTAGGTTGTAGTCATTTCTCCAGGAATGTTATTTTAAAGGTCTTTACCTTGGTGGTGACACAGAAAAAGGAAAAAAAAAACTAACAGAAAACAGAAAAAGAAATCTTATTTTTTGTCAGTAAGGTCAATTATCTAGGCTGATGACTATTCCTATTGAAACTCATTTCCTGGGTAATGACAAATAGTTTAAATACTGCTAATATGCTGATACCTCCAAGATGTAGTTATCTAATTCTGACCACTCCCTTAAACATTTAACTTGAGTATTCAGGTGACTGCTGGACACTCCATTTGGATGTCTAATAAGATAATCCATTGTAACAAACAAGTTTCAAACTTAAGCCTGGATTCCCCAGTATATGGACTTGTTTCTTGCTCACAATTCCCTTTTCAGTAAATGGCTGCTCCATTTTTGTGATTGTTCTCCTCAAGAAATTTGTAGTCATCCTTGAGTCTTCTCTTTCTATACCTTGCATCCATTCCTGCTGGCTCTGCCTTCAAAGCATATCCCCAGCATGACCTTTTCTGACCCACTTTGTGACTGTCAGTCCCAGCCACCAAGCACTTACTGTCTATCTATTGCAAAAGCCTCTCACCTTGTTTTCTGCTTTCCCTCCTTGCTTCCCAATAGTCCATTTTCCACACAGCAGCAAAAACAGCCCTTTATACTCAGCATCAGAGCAAGTCACTGCCTGTTGACCTTCCTCCAAGACTTCCCATGTCAATCAGAGTCAATCATCCCTATTTACCATAGATCAAAAGACCTACCACGGGTTGAGAACCTCTTCTCTAAAATGCTTGGGACCAGAAATGTTTTCGATTTTGGAGGTTTTTCGGATTTTGGAATATTTACATTATCTTTACTGGTTCAATATCCCAAATCTAAAAATATGTAATCCCAAATCCAAATCTCTTAAGCACCAGCACAATGCTCAAAGGAAATGCTCATTGGAGCATTTCAGAGTTGGGATTTGAGATGTTCAACCTCTATCACCTTTTCCCTGGCTCACTTTGGCCAAGCTTCCTCAGCCTTTCAGATGGTCTTAGAATACCCTACGCATGCTCCTTCCTCAGCATCTTGGTCCTTGATGTTCCCCTCTGCCTGGAATACTCTTCCCTCAGATATGTATATGGTTCATTCTTTTACTTCATTCAGGCTTCTTGTAAAGGTCTCTTCAAACAGGCCTTCCCTATCACCTTAAAATAGCACATTCCAGCACATTTCTCTCTTTCTCTTTTTACCTGCCTTTTCAGAGCTTTCCATTCCCTGAAATGCTTATTGATGTGTTTTTTTTTTCTTCCAGTTCCATTGGAATGTAAGGCCCCTGAGGACTGAGGTCTTACGTCTTTTTTTCCCTACTGCCTTTTCAGTACCTTCCATAGTCTTGGTATATCATAGGTGTTAATATTTGTTTGTTTATTTTACAGACAGGGTGTACCTGTGTTGCCAAGGCGGGAGTGCAGTAGTGCAATCATAGCTCACTGTAGCCTCAAACTCCTGGACTGAAGTAATTCTCTAGCCTCAGTCTCCCAAGTAGCTGGAACTATAGGTATGTGCCACCATGCTTGCTAATTTTTGTTCAGGCTGGTCTGGGACTTCTGGCCTCAAGCAATCTTCCCACGTGGGCCTTCTAATGTGCTGGGATATGGATGTAAGCTACCATACAGGCATAATTTACTTACTGAGTGAATAATGAAATGTTTACTTTAAAGAACCAACCTTGGACCGATGGTTGAATTTCTAATGAAAGAAACAGAAAGTATATGTGCTCTGGCTTTGAATAAGCGCCTGACTCTTGTCCATTCTCATTTCCTTCTTACAATGTTCTGTAGTTCTGTGTATTTGATCCAGTTTTTCTCTGCCTCTCAGTCACCACATTGATCAAAGACAATAATTGAATTAAGGAAGAGTAGCATTTGATCCAGTGGCTTGGTTGTGATGTTTCACATTTAGTTGTACTGTATCTTTAATTTTCATATTTCTATTCTTACTAGTTTTTGGTCAAGATCTATTAAAGTCAGAAAAACAAGAATGATCGTGAGAAAAATTCTAAATAATAGATTAGCTATTTCTCCATGCCAACTCTGATGATGTTTTAATTTGCCAATAATATTTGCCCACATACAGAAAAATGTTTGATTTGGGGTTCATAACAAATTAATGACAAGTAGTAATGAGATAGCTAAATGAAAAAGAGTTTGTAATAAAAAGATGCTTTTGATTAAAGCCAAAGAAATTGTTAAAAATGAGTTTTGTTGTTTTTGAGTTCTCTGGCTAACACATAATAAATGTTTTCTTCTTAACTGTCTTTGTTTGCTTGTTTTATGTATAGCATTTGCTGCTTCAAGAGGGAAGAAGTTTCCTTTTATCTGAAAGTTCTCTTTGATCCCTTAATCTTTTTCTAAACGTCATTGTAGATGTGGGAAATTAAAGTTCAGCAAAGATTCCCATGAGGAGGAAGTGGCTGGAAATCTAATAATAAAAAGCTTGGCTTTAAGAAGGTCCTGTTGACACTTCTCTGTGCCTTGGGCAGACCTCTTTGCCATTTCGGTTTTGGGAAGGTTAAGGGTGAGCTCCAAGCCTATTTTCCTACAGAAGGAAAAGCTAGCCAAAATGAGACTTTGCTACTGACTTGCTTTTTCTTTTTTCCCCAAAAATAATCATCTATAGTTGAAATCCTCCTTCTTGGCTGCTTACGAAGTTATTATACTTTGGGTACCATCATCATTTCTTTCAAATTCTAGTCTTTAAAATCAGGTCAAAAAATAATTCAAGTTTGTGATGCAAAACTCATTTCTGCTAATGAGATAGGAATTGTTATTTCACTACAGCTGTTTATTGCAATAGGATAATTCAATCATATTAAATATGTAAAGACATTTTTCATCAAAGCACCATGAACAATGAGCCAAACACAAAGCACATTGTGCTAAGAAACAGATAATTCAATGATGAACCTTTTCTATAGAAAACAAAAAGCTTCAGTCAAAAAATAGACACTTAATAGGCTACATGGTAACAAATTATTTTTTATTCTCAAAAAAGCAATACTAGTTCATGTTTTTGTTCTAACCCACTGGGAGCCAAACTGTCAGTATTGCTGTTCAAAATTATCAAAATAATTACTTTCTTTTAAAGATGGAAAAAGTTTGAGGTTCTAAGATTTAATAAACTAGGCAAGGTCACACAGCTACTAAGTGGCTGGGGCTGGATTTGAATTTAGCTTTGATTGTAAATATCATCTTTTTTCAGTGTTACTACACCCTGCTTCTCCTTCATGTTGTTAATTTTGCACGAATCTGAAAAGCTTGAGTTATGTTGATATTTCACAACCCAAATGTGTTTCAGCTCATTTCCTATCCACTCCAAAGTTTTTCTATAAGCATGGTGTTCAAAATGCAAGACACAGTATCCCAAGCTTGAGTAATTTGGGAAACTCTGTGTGCTCTGAACTATGGATCTGCCTTTCCATTGTATTTAGACCCACACATCTTACAAAAAACTAACTCATGTCCTCAATACAATTATGGCAAGTGATTGGAACTTAAGCCTCCCTACAGAGAAAGTAAAGTTGAACTTGCTTTAGGAAGAGACCCACTCTCCTTCAAGAGAACTTAGTAAAAAGAAACCAGAATTTGATGTGTAACTTAACCTTGCCTTAATGATGGCATTGCCCCATTTTCTGTCTTCTATTCAATATTTCTGTGAATTTAGCATGCTGAAAAGTTTTTAATGAGTATTGTACCTCATCTTTCTTACTGTTCTTCAAACTTAAGTATAAATACTAGATGTACTTAGTCCGTTTTGTGTTTAAGAGAATAACTGCGTATTCTGTATAAGAGAATACCTGGGTAATATATAAACAATATAACTTTATTTGTCTTATGATCTGGAGGCTGGGAATTCCAAAAGCATGGTAACAACATCTGGTGAGGGCATTCCTGCTGTGTTGTCCAAGGCAGAAGGTGCAAGGGCAAGACAGTATGAGAGCAAGAAGGGGCAAAACTTGCTTTTATAACAACCCACTCTTGCAATAATAAATCCACTCCCTCAATAATGACATTAATCCATGAATAGGGGCAGAGTCCTTGTGACCTAATCAATTACCTCTTATTAGTCCTGCCTCCCAACACTGTTGCATAGGGAGTTAAACTTCCAACACATGAACTTTGTTGGACATATTCCTAACACAGCAATCACCTTCTTACTTGCTTGACATAATTTTTGAAATTCTATTTCAGTAAGATCAAAATGGAAGCTGGCAATTTTTCCATCCATAGGGTGAGAATGTGATTACTAGTGGACCAGCCAGACAATTATTTCTCTGTCAGGGATGCTAAAATACCTCCCAGGTAATGAAACATCACTGAAAATGTGATGAGAGGGATAACTTTTGTAAGGAATACTTTGATAAACTACATCAAAAGGAAAATGGAGAAATGAATAGGTAAAGCATGCTAGGTTTTTAGGACAGTGAAATTATTCTGTGTGACACTATAATGAATGTATGACACTAAGCATTTTTCAAAACCTATAGAGTTGTGCAACAAAGAGTTGATTATAATTTTAAACCATGGACTTTGGTTAATTATGTGTCAATATTGATTCATCATTGTAACAAATGTACCAGACTAGTGCAAGATACTAACAAGGGAAACTATATTGGGACAGGGGGAGGAGCTATATTACTCTGTACCTCCTGCTCAGTATTTCTATAAACCTAAACGGCTCTAAAAATTAAGTCTATTCTTTGCAGTCTACAGTTTAAAGTCCGTGTAAGAGAGGAAAAAGAGGGGTATGCCTTGGTCATAGTAGAGTCATGTTTTAGTAACAATAAATACCCCTCATTCCTAAAGCACCTTCTCAGGAGGATGGGGAATATATAAATGCAAGGCTTCAGTTTTGCAGGGTGAGATTTTAAGTGTGTTACCAGAGCTAAATTACTCTGGGCAATAAAAGAGAATGTTCTGGCTCTTACCGTGTATTAAAGAACATTGTTTTTAAGGGGCACAAAATGCTATGCCCAAATGGCCACTTGTTTTGGTCTCAGTGGCTCCTATGCTCTGAGTCAGATTTGGAAGTGAATTTTGGCTTATTATCCTGGCTCTTGACTCAGCTCCCCAAGGGCTCCTCCTGCAAGAGCCTGGTGAGACCTCAGCCCTGTGAATCATCCTTGCTGCCCAGACAACAGCTGCTACCAGGCTAGGGACACAGAGGCTGGGGACCTCCTGCCTACCCTACTCTTGCAGGATGCACTGGAGAGCCACCTTAGAATGAGTCTACTATGGATATATATTTTGACATGGTTTTTAAGAAATAATGTCCCATAAAGAGGTTTTGTATATTTTGTTAGTGAAAGAGAGACATACAGGTTAGCATCATGACATGAATCCAAGATTATCTATATTTAATATTTATTCTTTAATCGGGATGAAAAGTTTCCTTCCATCTTGGAGCAAATTAAAGACATACCTGGTCTTCGTTTATTTATTTTTCACAGATTTACTGCATAACTCAAAGCACTTTACAAATATAAAATTATTCAGTGAATAGCATGAAAGCCACCCTGTAAAGTAGGAATATGTTTGATTAAAAGAATTATTTGCCTCCATATCTGTATTTTTAAAAAGCCTAAAACAAAATAGCAATGTTAAATGCAGGAGGGGCTATTTAGTTTTACGATATTATAGAAAATAGCCTGGACAGGAATTTCATGATTGTTTCCCATTTCAAAAGTTTTGCATTTTTAATTTTCATCTATGTTTTAAGTACCATTGACTCATAATTTATAATAGACTTATTAATGGTAGTATGGTAGTTTTCCTCTTCTGCCTGACTGAAAGGGAGACTCAGAGAGCAACACACACACACACACACACAGACAGAGGGGACAGAGAAGGGAGGGAGGGAGGGGGGAGACAGAGAAAGAGAGAGAGAGAGAGAGAGAGAGAGAGAGAGAGAGAGATGAGAGTGAACAGAAAGCAGAGAAAGCAGGCAAATTTAAATCCAAAAAATTGTTAAGAAACTAAAGTCAATTTGGGAAAGTATTATTTAAATTAAGGAGGGATTATAGGCTAGAAAATGTTCAAATGGAAGGTAAAGATCATATAGCTTAACTTTTTAATTTTAAATATTCATCGAAAATCACAGTTAAAGGCAGTGCAGGATTGTGAATTCTCCATTATGTTAATTACTTTTTCTGCTATGCTCAGGAAGTAACAAAAGGGATCTCCTTGTTTCCAGTCACCTCAGAAGGTCCTCCCATCAGGCTTTTGTCCCTAGCACTCCTCTGAAGACCTCTTGTTAATGTCCCAGGGACTTTTCTGTTGCCAGAGTCAATATTGTTGTCATCTTGCCTACCTATTTCAGTACTTGTTCGGTTGATAACTCTTCTTTTTTACATTTAATTTGTTTAACTTTTAGCATATCCCTACCACTGACCTGTTTTTCAGCCTCCTTAGCTCATTCATGCTCATCTTTAGGTGTCTAAAGCCTGGCACGCCTCAGGGCCCAAGCATTTTACCTCTCCTTCGCCCCTCTCACCTTCTCACCTGAATATTACCTGCTGATGATAATCCTCCTGCAGAGAAAACACCTATTAAGGTGTTGAGAACTTAACATGTCAGAACTGAACTTTTAGTTCCCTCTGCTCCTTAAACTTGTTCTCTTTCCGTAAATGACAGCTCTTTTCTTCCAGTGACTTGAACTGAAATCTTAGTCCTCTAACGGAAATAAAAACCTCAGGGAGCTTGTAAAAGGCAAAACTATGTTGTTGCCTAACAAGTCTCTCACTGTTAATTCTCTAGCATTGTCATGAAGGTTTCAGCCCTCTTTCTTGTCTATTTCTGGATTGAATGGTATTTCCCATAGAACTGGAGCTTAGGCCTGGAATGTGGATGGAATTTGGATGGTTGCTAAGTTACTTGGTACATTCTATCCCCTGCTCTCTCTTGACAGTGAAGACTCACAGAAATGTGAGATTTTCAATAGGAAGACAAACCTTGTTGAAGCTTCCTTATGAAAAATCAGATAGTGAATCAAAAGTACAAATGAGAAAAAAAACTTTAACATCCATCCTTTTTCCTTCTAGAAAATATATTTCTAAGTGTAATGAGTAGAATTGAAATAGAAAAAAGTAAAGGCTTTCAGAATCTTAGTATCAACACACACAGCCTTGGCTATAGACCGAGCCTCCACAGAAGTATCACACTGAACACAGGCCCCGAAGTATGGCAGATTTCATTTAGATAAAAAATGTACAAAAAAGAAAGGAGCTCCTATTTTAATTTTATGATTTTTTGATACTGTCATTTACCATTCAAAAAATGAAAGTGAATAATTGTGTTACATTGAGAGCATTTAGAAAAGTGTTTTTTACTTTGTAAGGAGTGAAAGCAGGGTCCTTGGCTATCAGAGTGCGTTATTGTGAGATATTTCCCTGGTCAACTATGAATCAGTGAAATCTTCATACAAATGTTCATTCACTGAGGATGAGAGTTCTTAAGAGCTCCTCATCAAATGTATTGTTTTCAAGGGGTTTATGGAACCAGGCTCCTCATTCCTAGATCTTGATATTGTTAGAGTGAACCTTTGTGGTACACACAACACACACACACACATGCACGTGCGCACGCGCGCGCACGCATACACAGACACACACACACACACACATATATATATATATATAATTTTCTTACTTTGGATAACCTCTGAGTTATCAAATAAATCTTTTCTTTAGATACTACCTCATGATGATATAGAGAAATAGAAAAGGAAAGAATACCTTTAACAGGTTAACCAGAAACATAAAAGTGCATAAAAATGTTACAAAAGAAATATCGACTGCCTTAAATGATACAGCTAAAAGATACTTCCTAAGATTCAGTTATTTCAACTTGCTATACAGTTTATGCCTATTGATAAAGCTAGTAGATGTAACCAAAGTGATGGGCAAAAGTAATGTATTTCCATAGAAGATGAATAAAACAGAGGCGAAGATAAATGTCTTCTAAATAACCTGTCTTAAACTTTTTCTCAAACTTAGTGTCTTAGGATCAATAAATGATGTATAAACCTAAGTAAATAAACTATAAATTCATATCAAGTAGTATATTCTTATTATTTCAAGCAAAAAGCCTTTTTGAAATGAATTTTCACACGTTTTCCACATGAGCACACTTAAAAATAAATATGAAAGATATTATTTTATTGGATGTGTTTCATTCTGTTAGTGTCTTTTTTTGAGACAGGGTCTCACTTCGTCATCCAGGCTACAGTAAAGTGTCACGAACATGGCTCACTGCAGCCTCAACCTCCCAGGCACAAGAGATTCTCCTGCTTTAGCACCCAGAGTAGCTGGGACTATAGGCATGCACCAACATGCCCAGCCAATATATATATTTTTAATTTTTATAATGATGGGGTTTTGACGTATTGCCCAGGCTGGTCTTGAATTCCTGAGCAATCTGCCTTCCTTGGCCCTTCAAAGTGCTGGGATTACAGATGTGAGCCACTGCTCCTGGCTATTAGTGTCCTTTTTTTTTTTTTTTTTTTGAGACAGCTCACTGGAACCTCCACCTCCTGGGTTCAAGCGATTCTCCTGCCTCACTCAGCCTCTGAAGTAACTGGGATTACAGGCATGCATGGCCACACCCAGCTAATTTTATATTTTTAGCAGAGATGGGGTTTTGCCATGTTGGCCAGGCTGGTCTCGAAGCCCTGACCTAAGGTTATCTGCCTGCCTCGGCCTCCCAAAGTGAGCGACCATGCCCGGCCTGTTAGTGTCTTTTATAATAGTATTTAATAGCCATGGAAAAGAACATAATTTTTAGATGATCTCTGTGATTATTTCAAACCAAAAATAAATATAAGTGTGTATCTGAAGGTGCTATTTCAAGATGGTTAAGAGCAAAGGAATATAGTTCTTCAAGAGCTGTACCAACTCTACTGCCTGCAACTTAACAGAATTCCAGAAAGCTTGTCTCCCTGCAACAGCAAATGCAGAAGATATATATATATAGAAAGGTCAGACGCACTATACTCTATAAATATAAAAGCTTTTATATGGCAAAAGTACCAAGCACACAAAATATATAACTATATATTTATATAGATACTGCAAATATAAAAACATTTATATAACCAAACTACTAAAAATATTTGCAAGGCAATCGATAAAAAATATTATTAGTACTCGACAGATAGTGTTTACAAACTGATAAGGAAAATACAATAAAAATTGTCAAAGTTATGAATAAGTAATTCATAGAAGATCAAATGGTTAAGAAACATGACTAAAATGGTATTGGTTTATGTCAGGTCAGTGAGATTTGAGGCAATTTTTACTTTTAAAAATAACTTGATCTAGAGTGTATATTGTGTATAATGAATGTGTAGTTGAATTGTCAAAAAAAAGAGCTATTTTTGTGGATGAGGAAAAATATTTCAAGGGCTCAAAACTATGCAAGGGTGCATGAGGAGATATAAAGAAGTACAACACAGAACGTCAGCGAACGTCACAGCATGCACATCTGTTCTCCTGCTGTTCCTCAGACAATTGTCAGAAGTTGGTAAAGTCCAGTTCAATTCTTCCGTTGCTCTTGTAATTTTCTTTTCATTAGTAATTTATCCCTGATCACATATGATGCTTCCACAAGTTTCTAAGTGTTCCCCTGCAAGAAGTTCAAAGATACTTTGAAAATCTTTATTTTCTTCAATTGATCTATTAAAATATACTCCCAAGATTATTCCAGCATTTTCTAGTATATATCAGACCACAGGCAGGGAGAAGTGCCTCTCTGATGCCACAAGGCAGGCTCTGTGCCTGGATGCATGCCAGGGGGTCTCCACAAGCCACATGCTTAAGGAGACAGACACATGGACACACAGACACCTGGAAAGGAAGCCATATGGATGCAGGAGAGTGGATGGACAGATGTCACAGAGTGGGTGACTAGGTGCACACGCATCAGGCAGCAGGCAGGGTGCTCAGGTCTTGTGGGTAGAGGGTTGAGAGGAGACCTTAATTCTCCAAGACTCCAGGCAACCCTGGAGAGGCCAGGGTCTCCCCTCTCCCAGGACCCATGGGCAGTATTGAGGCTGGGTAGGAAACACCATCTTCAAAGGGCCCCCCTGTGGAAATCTTGGGATGCTGGCAGAGCCACCCATGCCCAACATTGGCAACGAGCAGTGGGGACATGCAGGGGTGGCTTAGATGTCCTTGCAAGGAATTTCTGAATATATGCATAGAACTTTCTCAATAATTCCAGAAGTAAAATTGCTCCACTGATGCTGAGTGAGGGGTGTGGGGAGGAGAGCAGAATGATAGGTGACATCTAAGTTAAAGTATAATTTTAACATTATATTTGCTCTTTTATTTCCTGTTACTTATTAAATTTCATTTGATCAATTCAATTTAATAAGTATTTATTCAGTGGTTATCATGTCATTGAGATTTTGTTGTATATAAATAGGGTTTTGTAAGTGCTATGGGACATTGCCCTAACACTCATGAAACTTGAACCTATTGGGAGACAAGAAGGGTACCCAAAAGATATTAGAAGTGAATGCATAATTGTCTGTAACAATTTATGTACCAATAGCTGCAGGTGATAACATTTTATGACTTAATTCTGCAAATCAGGCTCCCCAAGAAGAATTTATTTCCCTCTTGTTTTGGGTATGCTGTTAGCAGGGGCCATAGTATTACATGATATAAAGAAAAGCAATTTTCAGATTCATCTGGGGACCTGTCCTGAAGCTCTTTCTCCTTTACCACTTTTCACTAGTCCTTAGTCAGTGTGTGTGTCTTGCAGGGCGGGGGGGAGAAGAAAAATATTTCTCTCTACTAAATATTATATATGAAATAAAGACTTGTTTTATAAAATCATACTTGATCTTCAAATATAGAGCAAATTTGGAAAGTCAACAACCCTAGGATATCATTAGACAACCTCCATGTTTAACTGCTGTAAACTCCATTTCTTTCCTGTTTCCTTGATTTTGTCATTTCTTATTAATCTTGACACAAAAGATACCAGGATTGTTTTGGTTCATTATCTTTGAGATATTAATAGAAACTTTTCTGTCAGTTTACCTTCAACTCAGATTTTGTTCTTCTATGATTCTTTCTGCAGTTCTCCCTCTCTTTCAGAGAGTGTGAAGAAAAGCCTCACAGACAATGGTTCTCACTAACAATATGCAATTAATAATATATGTAACATAATACATAAGTAATAGTAATGGTATATTGATTATTTTTTCTTTCATTTTGTACATATTGGCTGGGCACGGTGGCTCACACCTGTGATCCTAGCACTTTGGGAGGCTAAGGTGGAAGTATCACTTGACCCCAGGTGTTCAACACCAGCCTGGGCAACATGGCAAAACCCCATCTCTACAAAAAATTACAAAAATTATCCTGGTGTGGTAGTGCATGCTTGTGGTCCCAGCTACTCAGGAGGCTGAGGTCGGATAACCTGAGCCTGAGGCAGTCAAGGCTACAGTGAGCCATGTTCATGCCACTGCACTCTAGCCTATGCAACAGAGTGAGACTCTGACTAAAAAAAAATTGTACATACTTATGAGATAAAGAGTGATATTTGGTATGTGTATACAGTATTTAATGATCCAATCAGGATAATTAGCATATCCATCACCTCAAACATTTCTCATTCTTTGTGTTGTGAACACTCAAAATCCTTTTAGGTTTTTGAAAATATACAATAAATTATAGTTAACCATATTTATCCTGCAGTGCTGCAGAACACCAGAACTCATTCCTCCCATGTAGCTGTGATTTACTATCTATTAGCAAATCTCTCTTCATCCTCCCCTCCCCCTATCCTTCCCATCCTTTACTATCAACGATTCTATTCTCTACTTCTATGAGATCTTTTTTTTAAGCTCCCAAATATAAGTGGCCGATTTATTTCACTTACAAAATGTCCTCCAGGCTTATTCATATTGCCATGAATGACTGGATTTCCATTTTTCCTATGGCTGAATAGTATTCCATTGTACCTGTGTGTGTGTGTGTGTGTGTGTGTGTGTGTGTGTGTGTGTGTGTGTGCGCGCCACATTTTCTTTACCCCATTCATCTGTTGATGAACACTTGGTTGATTCTATATCTTGGCTGTTATGAGTAGTGCTGCGATGAATATGGGTGGGTACAGGTGTTCCTTTGATATGTTGATTGCTTTTTCTTTGGGTGAATACCCATTAGTGAGACTGCTGGATAATAATGTAGTTCTATTTTTAGCTTTTTGAGAAACCTCCATACTGTTTTCCATAATGGCTACATTAATTTACATTTCCATCAACAATATACAGGAGTTCACTTTTCTCTGCATCCTCTCCAGCATCTGTTGCGTTTTGTTTTTTTTTTTTTTTTTGATAATAGCCATTCTAACTGGGGTGAGATGATGTCTTATCGTGGTTTTGATTTGCATTTTCCTGATGATTAGTGATGTTGACAATTTGTCATATGTTTTTTGGCTATTTGTATGTCTTCTTTTTTTTTGAGACAGAATCTCACTTTGTCACCCAGGCTGTAGTGCAGTGGAGCGATCTCGGCTCACTGCAATCTCCACCTTCAGGGTTCAAGTGATTCTTCTGCCTCAGCCTCCCGAGCAGCTGAAACTACAGGTGCCCACCACCACGTCCAGCTGATTTTTATATTTTTAGTCAAGACAGGGTTTCGCCATGTTGGCCAGGCTGGTCTTGAACTTCCGACCTCAAATGATTCACCCGCCTTGGCTTCCCAAAGTGCTGGGATTACAGGCATGAGCCACTGTGCCTCACTCGTATGTCTTTTTAAATTTTTTATTTTATTTAAAACTCTTTTCTTTAAATTTGCTAAGGGAGTAGACCTTAAGTGCCCTTACCCTACTCCACACAAGCCCAAGAGGTATTATAAGTGGTGATTGAAGTTAATTAATTTGATGTGGCAATCATTTCACAACATAAATGTATATCAGTTCATCATGTTGTATGTCTTGAATATGTATATTTTTTGGTAATTATGCTTTAATAAAGCTGAAAAAAATTCCAGCTACATTTTCTCCAAACATTCTCCCACCCTCACCCCTTGCAAAGAATGTATATATACTAGATAATCCAAAATCTCTATAATTATTGTGTGCTCAAGCACAGAGCTTTCTTGCTTACTTTACATCTATGTGTGCTCTTTATAAAGGAAGTTTTCTTTAACTTCTAAATGTTTTTAGACCAGGAGTTGTTGGCTTGACTTATGTGCAACTCAGAGGTTAAACAACTTTTCAGCAGATGTCCCTTGGGAACCAACCTAGTAATGGAATTCTTCATGCCTGAGAAAGAGGTAGTATGATTTAAAATATAATGCATGTTAAATAAAAATTTAAAGAAAAGCTTCATATGGATCATATGAGATTAGAGATAGTCCATTGATGATTGGTAAGCTTTGAGTAGATGAGGAAGGGAGAGTGGAACATTTTGGAAATGTTTGGAAACTGAAATATTTTTAAAATTGTTACGCTAATTGATTTCAGTGGACAATTGATTGTTTTCTTCTGTCTGTTAGTACTGAGGTAGCTTCAGTGAATTGGCAATTGTAATTTGTGCCATCCAAAATAGTTCAATGAGTTTCAAAGTCTTTCTAAAAATTGGAGGTAGTATCATCATAATTTTAGCCTCCTTTTGTAAGTGAACCAAACACAGATAGTTATTATAAAATGAAAATTTGTTTTTTTTGTGTGCAAGACTTTAAATGCACCAGCACCACCCGACTCAAATGCCAAGAGAGGAAGAATATTCTAATAAAAGACAGAATTAAATTATACTGTGAGAGAGCCCAGTTGCTGAAATCCTCGCTACTGTGGACTCAAGAGAATGGCTAGAAAAGTTACAGTCTTTAGAGTCTGACCTCGGTCAGCAGTTGGGAAATTTCAGAAAGAAAATTTTCTAAAAATACATTTGGCAGTAGTCGGTAACTTTTTCATAGGTGAGTAAGCACAGTTTTTACATTAATATGCTCAGAATGGCTCAAGCTAACATTGTAAGTAGAATAAGCCAGTTGTTTCTAAGCCACTAAATGAATAAGCAGCTAATAACATCATAAAGTCTTACTTTGGCCAGTATATGATGATTTAACATTCACTGGATTATATTTGATGTGAAAATCTTTTGGTATTTGTGTGGATGCATATTTTAGATGTTAGAGTTAGCAAACACAGCATCTCTTCCCTTCTTTTAGAAACCCACTATTATATATGTTCATTGTTATTTTTTCAAAAGCCCATGTAGAATAGCAAATATATATTTAGATCTAATTCAAAGTGAAATAGTTTGTGGCATAGAAATTCGACCTACTTTAGAATCATTTGAACAATAGTTTTCTCTTAAACAGTGATCTGAACCACTTATCCACAGTCTTTATAATTCTCTAATCTGAAGACTTCTTTTGTGTAGAATTTTCCCACCTTCTTAAGCCACAGTATACTCACTTCATTTTCTTTCTTTGTTTTATGGCACTGTGAGATAAAAATTTGAAAGTATACTTTGCCTTTAAAAAAATGAAATTTGGATGATTAGAAGTCAATTAGTGCTTGTCTCTATTAAGGGACTAGCTGATGAAAAATATAGATAGGGGAAAATGTCCCTCAATTTTAAGAAGGGGAAGTTCTGCAAGTTGAAAAGGTGAGACAATAGTTGGTGGCTTAGTGCACTCTTGTTTCATGATGGAATTGATACTGTGTTTATGAGAACAGCTAAGTTTATGTATTCAGTTTGATGGGGACCAGTATGGCAATCAAAGAACTGGTGGGTCAGACCTCCAAGAAGGGGTAGAAGTCAGGAATGGAAAATGTCTACCCAATGTAAACGTCTACTTACATGCCTTTGAAAGCTGCCTGTTCTGGAAAGCTCAGGAATCTCTTAGTAAAATTCCTTCCATAGGCTTGAGTCTTCCCAATTCCCTTCTAATAATTTTTTGCCCTTTATCTCTGAAAACACAAAGAATGAGCAAATTGTGACTCTCTCCTATCGCTTATACCAATGTCTTTGTGTAACTTTCATAGAATACAGTCATATGTGTTACCACAGGTAAACCATGTAACATTTAGAAGTTCCCAGCAGATAGTTCCTTTGTCAAGAGTTGTTTTTTTTTAATATTGCTCTTAATGAAGGGGTTCTGCCCATTAAAATAATAAAATTAGGATTAAACATTACCCATAATTTGCTATCCCTGAAAATAGGGGATAGCAACGTAATGATGCTATCCCATAGCATCAAAAATGATAAACCATATTAATTGTTTCTTTTTCAGGGAAGTAATAAAAGGTCCATCTTTTCAAGGATCTTTCAGTCATACTTCCACCTTTGACTAAGGGATGCAAATAATCTCAATGTGTTTGCTCCCCAAGACAGACACACTATGTCAGCTCAAAATTCTACTCCTGAGACTTGCAGAATGAAAACACCTTTGGCAGTGGCTTGTGAAACAGTGTATGTAATACATGTGTGTTGCATAGCATTGCCTTGGGTAAAGGATAGAGAGAAGTATAGAGGACCACTTTGACTCTGACTTGTACACTGAAATATTCATCCTAAAATCATAGATAAGGGAGCTATCCCTGATAGGGGCAACCTACTTTAGAAACATTCGAACAATAATTTTGTTCTTAAACACTGACCTTAACCACTTAACCATGTTCTTCATAATTGGCTAATCTGAGGTCTTGCCTCTTCACAAAACTTTAACCCATCTTCTCAGTCCATGTCTCCTCACTTTGTTCCCATTCATTGTTTGATGGCACTGTGAGGTAAAATTTGAAAGTGTACTTTGTCTTTTAAAATAAGATTGGGATTATGATAAATCAATTTGTGCTTGCGTCTTTTAAGGGAATAACAGTTGAAAATGATAGGTGGGAAAAATGGCCCTTAATTTTAAGCAGGGGAAGATCTGAAAGTTGAAAAGAGTGAGACAATAGTCATTGCTAATATGGGCAAGCATTAACAAGTTGCTTGGCAACAGGTAACAAGTCAGTTAATTAACTCCCTCCCCCTTCCCTGCTTTTTTACATCACACATTTAAAAGCTACACGTTGATGCAAACAATATGTCTTTGCACTCTTCCTCACACTTCCCTGTTTGATTCTCAGTCCAAGGAAGCTTATCTACTTGGCCTTTCTTACCATTCAGACATGTGTGGAGATGCATGAAGCCCCAAGGGACAAATAAAAAATCCTTTTAGGATTTATCTAAAAGT
Organism: Ateles fusciceps; assembly: GCA_036589455.1. Lineage (NCBI taxonomy): Eukaryota > Metazoa > Chordata > Mammalia > Primates > Atelidae > Ateles > Ateles fusciceps. The sequence goes on from JAZHEH010001064.1 coordinate 7,299,992, forward strand.
CTCAACTTCTTTAACAAGTACTGCCATCACCAATTAATTTAATACTTTAAATATTGTTTTGCATTGCTCTCAATATTTCAAATGTATTAGGGTGGTTTCTCCTGATTGTTTCAAGATATATAATTATACAGCATTCTAGCGATATTTAAAAATTATAGCATATAATGGATAAGTGTTATTTATTTAAAGTAGTCACCTTGGAAAGCCACATCTTTATTTTGGTTATGTACCTTCTCAAAGTTTAGGACGTCATAAAAAATACTATAGAGGCAGGCAGAGCTGTGCAATGGTCACCATATTGTAAAGCTTGTTCTTTGGAAATTTGGTTTTATTTCACATGAAAAGTTTATTATGAAAATTTGTGATCCTTGTTCAATCATAAAATTGAAAGATGTTTCCTAGAGAAAATTTGGCACATCTGAAGAATTGGAAAGGAAACGATGAGATCTGGTATGGTACTATGCAGAAATCATCTCCTTGATCTTCTTGACCCCAGTATGACTCCATAGAGTGGGTTTAGATACTCTCCACTCTATCCTCTCACCCCCCACTGGCCAGCCTCAGCTGGCCTGTGCTCAGCCCCACTTCTTGCATTTCTGTGTTAACTGCAGTTGCATGTGTGGTGAGGATACAGTAGGGACAAATAGCTGTGTGTCAAATTTAAGCAAATAATTGGAAGGGACGCTTTCAAGTGTGTTCACTCAACATTAACTGAGTGCTTCTATTTTGGAGCAGTGCTTGGCTTGGATGTGCAAGGGAGAATAGGACCATCTGATCTCTCAACAGTTTAATGGGGGAACTTAACATTTATTCACAGAAGCAGGTTGCAGCGAAGTAGGTGTGAATCTGTAGGAAAATATGCAAAGTGCTACAAGAGTCAAAAGATAGATCATTTCATAGATGAAGTGGTATTTAGGATGGATCTTGAGACAACAAAGCAGTATATTTTCCCCAGGGCTTTCAGCTGTTCAGAGCTCAACTTTAACAGAGACAGAAAGATAATGAGATCCTCCCCAAAGTCAGAGCCAGAATTATTCACATATCTATAAAGGGCCAAACATAACCTTGGTGCGGTGTTGTGGATTATAATGATAGCAATAAAAGTTGATGGTCATTTAATTAAAAAATTAAGCCATAGAGCAAAAGCTCTAGGTCTTATCAAAGACTCCAGCGCAGTGACACTTCCTTCAGTGGTGAAATATCCTAGGATTTCTATAACAGATTCTGCTAAATGGTTCCTGAATCAATTTTCCTAGGATACAAAAGAAAAATGAGTTTATAAGAATTGTGAACACCTCCAACACAATCACAGCTTTATAGAGAAAACAACAAGACTTCTGAATTCTGGAATGAGTTATGAGGCTAGCCAGTCATTTGGGAGAAAAATGTACTGTTCCTGTCACTTACTGACCGGACCTGAATGAAATGGATGTTTCTATCACACATCTGACTCTTCCAGTATACAAAGAACTGGAGTCAATTATGAAGCTGACATATCCAGTTTGTCTGGAATTTTTTTAGAACATCAGGAATAATATAAAGTCTGAGTTACCTCTCACTTTACCTACTGGACTTCTCTTGCATTCTTGATATTAGTCTAGAAGCTTGCAGTGAAAGTCAGAAGGTTGTTGCAAGATTATCTAGTGTTATTGACCATCCCCTGATGGAAGCAATTGCTCCTTCCTCTGAATTTTTATTACTGTTACTTCTAAGTGATTCATTTAGTTAATGTAATCCTACATACATTTAGTACCTTTTTCAATTTTCCCCACTTGAACTCTTCACTGGGTTTTATTACTTAAGCTTTCTTACGTCTATGCTTCATGTGGCTGACAAAATTACAGTTACCATAATGCCCAAGATCTCAGTCTTACACTTTTCAAAATGCCCTTTGCTTGTGGAATTTCAATTTCAAACAACTTGATATTATTTTAATTGTTTCTACTTGGAGAGTTTTGTCTCAGAGGTTTTTTAAAACAATGACTGTTGAGATCTAAACCCTAAATTTATTTGAGCTGCTAGTCTGTGTAGGTTTAAAGTGAGGGCACCCTGAGTAGGATGAAGGCAGTAAGCATCTTGGGTGCTGGCAGTGAAAATGGAGTTGAAGAACACCAATGCACACCTGTTCCTCCTCACCGAGGGCAGATCTGCCCATTGTGTAGAAGATAGATACACTAATCCAGTGGAGAGGAGTTCTCTCCAAGATAACTGGCTGAGGATGAGGTGGACAGAATGCACAACCTCTCTAAGTGCCTCTTTTGCCACTCTGCAGTAGCATGATCCCAGAGCTAAGCTGTGGTTGAGTGAGACTCAGAGGGGAGGCAGACAGAGCAGGCAGCATGCAACTGAAAATATTCTGAGATAGGGTTGAAGAGGGGAAGGCTTTTTGGTTTTCAGGCCAGCAGGGGCTTAAGAAACAAATGTTCAACTTCTGACTTGAGCTCTGACAAGTCAAAAGTTTGCAAGTCCTCACTCCCAACCTCACAACAAGATAGAAGTGGAATAATCTGAAGATCAAGGGCTTGTCCTGAACCTGTTAAGGATCTGAGACTGTAGGGTGAATTATCACCCAGATCTGCAAAAACAGGAGAATGCAGAGAATCACAGTGAAATGAGCTTACTTGGAGTAGAAGCCACTGGAGCCATAAACCAGTAGAAACACTAAAATGATCATTTTGACAACTTGCTAAAGGCTGAGTATGAACTAGCGTGAGAATGGTAAACTTCCGGGGCCCACATTCTTGGAAGAGAAGCATACTTTTATGACTTTTACCTCCAGGGACCCCAATAGGTTCTTATGATAAATAGCCAAGAAAATCGCTCATGTTTCTGGAGGAGAGATGGGGGGAAATGGCCACTTTGAAGTACACTCAGAGCATTTGCTACAATAAAGTCCCACTGCTCAAAGGAAAAGACTGTCAGAGGCTTGTTCACACCTGGGGGGGCAAGGCAATGACCCAACTTCAGCACCCTCTAGCCTTCCTGTCTTAACTAATGGTAGAAAGATTAAAGTTAAGACACACTTGTGAAGGTCACATCCTAGGGACATAGGCCTCCAAACAGACTGAGAGTTAATCAGTCTTTAGATTAGAGAAAGCTTGCTTTATTCCACACTTTACCACCAAATCAACAGGATTCCAAAATAATAACAGTAGATTACAGCTGAAAGAGCTATAAGGCACAGACTTTATTTAAGAAGGAATCCTTAAGGAAATTCAAAGACAACAAAAGAGATAAAAATAAGGACCCTAGAGAAAACTGAAGTTCCTGATACTTTCAGTTACAACAAACATTAAACCAGTCAAACTTCTAGTCAGATTAACATAAAACATCACACTAAATATATATTCACCTCAGTACCAATTACTCAGCACATTGTATCTGGCTTTTAATAACAAAATAATTACAAAGCATGCTAAAAAGGAAAAAACAAAAACAAATTTTGAAGAGACAAAGCAAATGTCAGAATCAGATATGACACAAATTTTTAATTATCAGACAGGGAATTTAAAATAACTATAGTTCATATGCTAGGGCTGTACCGGTAAAAGCAGACAACATGCAAGAACTGATGAATCTGACATAAACAGAGAGATGAAAACTGAGAAGAATAAAAAGGAAACGTTAGAAATTTAAAAAGCCGTAGGAGAAATGCAGAATACTTTGATGGGCTCCTCAGGGGATTGGATACATCTGAGGAAATAATGAGCTTGAAGATAATGTCAATAAAACTTCACAAACTGAAATGTGAAAGACAACGAAACAAACAGAACAGAAAATCCACGAACTAGGAACTTTGGGACAATTTCAAAAGTTGTCACACTTACATAATTGGAGTACCAGAAAGAAAAGACAAGAAGGACTTTTGAAGTAATCATGACTGAAAATGTTTCAAAATTAATGGTATATGCTAAACTATAGGTCCAGGAAGCCCAGCGAACACCAAGCAGGATAAATATCAGAAAATCTGTTCCTAGGCATATAATTTTGAAATTACAAAAAAACAAAAGACAAAAAGAAAATCTTGAAAGAAATAGAGAAAAAAGGTCACTTTACTTGTATGAGATCCAGGATAATAATCACGAGCAACTTCTTGTCAGAAACCATGCAAGAAAGAAGAGAGTGAAATAAAAGAGTTAAAAGTGTCAAAAGAAAAATACCATCAGTCAAGAATCATGTACCAGTGGAATTATCCTCTAAAAGTAAAGGAGAAACAGAGATGTTTTCAGATGAACAAAAGATGAGGAAATTCACCAGTAGACCTGACCTGTTAAAAGTTTTCAGGAAGAAGGAAAAGGATTTAGGTTGTAAATTTGGATGTGCATAAAGAAAGAAAAAAATGGAATGAGTAAGACTTACTATTTGATAGCATAATAGGTGCCTATAGTCAATAATAACTTAATTGTATATTTTAAAATAAAGCATATAACTGGATTGTTTGTAACTCAAATGGTAAATGTTTGAGGAAATGGATACCCCATTCCCCATGATGTGATTATTATGCATTGCATGCCTATACGATCTCATGTACCCCATAAACACATGCACCTACTATGTGCCCACAACACAAAAATTATTTTAAAAAACAGCATCAGAGAAGGAATAAATAAAGGTAAAATTTGTTTTCTTAGTTGAGCTAATAAATAACTATTCAGAGTGGTAACAGTAATGAGGTATTGGGTGATTATAGGATATAGATAAATAAAATGAGTAGCAGTAATGTTACAAGAAACGGGAAAGAGGAAGTAGAAATTCTTTGTTATAAGTTACCTGCATTACCTGTGGGGTGGTATAGTGTTATTCAAAAGTGGACTTAAATTAGTTGTAAATATATACTGCAAAATCTAGGGAAACCACTGAAACAGTAAAAATAAATTGTAATGGATACTTTAAGAGAAGAGAAAAAATCCAATCATGTAAAGTGCTTAGTTAAAACCAGAGAAAGCAGGAGAGGGAGGAAAAAAGGTGACACAGGATATTTCCTTGACTCCTTTGTGGGGTTTGTGACAGGGGTGCCTCATTTACTCAGCTCGCCGCTCTCAGCTCCTTGATGGAGGCAGTGCATGAGCAAATTAATGCAGGAAATGGAGTGAACAACCACTGGAACTAGCTGGTTGCTTTGGTACTGGCATGATCAAGTTCCACTAACTCGGACCTGCTACGTTCCACCCATCATAGGAGGGAGCACACAGGTGAGTGGGTATAGGTATCAGAGTGGCCACTTTTGGCTCTAGCCAGAGTAAACTCTGTGCAGGCCCAACAGCAGCATTTGGGTGGAATTTCCAAAGCCCCAGAGAATGTGTTACGGTGCTCTTTTAGCTCTGCCGTCCATGGATTGCTTAAGTGTTAGTAGATCAGTGGGCCCTTTGCCTTTTTGCATGAGGAGGCTGCCCTCTACCAGCAAGGGCAGAGGGCCAGCTTGACGGTCTTTGTATCCACACTTGTGGCTTCCAAGCTCTTGTCGGGCATCCAGGAAAAATGAGGTTACACAAACGAAGGATAGTATATGTGGGGAATTTATTGCCAATGAAAGAGGCTCACAGTGGGGAAGGGGAGCTGAAAAGAGTACTGGGCAAGTAGGTAATCTCCTGAAGTCTGGCCATCACCTGCCAGATTCTTCTCCAAAGTTATGCAGTCATGCTGCCCTTCTAAAGTCAAGCCACTTCTCTTTGATGTCCAGTTATAGTCCCGTCTACTGGGTGAGTTTGGGGTTTTTATAGGCACAGCTTGCGGCAGAGCAGGGCCGTGTGTGGTTTAGGAAAAGGCAACATCCGAGCAGGAAAACAGGGATAGAAGTTCTCACTTTGGGCTGTGGTTTCAAGCTTTTTGGCTTGAGGGTAGGATTTCACCACAGACACTCCCTTTTCTGCCTAGAATTTCTCTGTCCCCTGTCCCTATCAAAAGGAAGCCGAAGTTGGGGTTTTGTTTGTTCCTGGCTTGTGTGCCTATTTCTTGAACAATTATCTGACCTCTTTCTGCCCACAATGACCTGGTTGAAGTGCTTTAATTCTTTAAAACCCATTAAAATATTAATTAAATTGTGTTTGTTGAAAGTAGGCATTTTCATTTGTCCATTCTTGAATTGCTGTGAAGAACTACCTGAGACTGTGTGATTTATAGAAAGAAGTTTGATTGACTCATGGTTCTGCAGGCTGTACAGGAAGCATGGCTAGGGAGGCCTCAGGAAACTTACACAATCATGGCAGAAAGTGAAGGGGAAGCAGGCACGTCACACGTGGCCAGAGCAGGAGAGAAAGAGTGAAGGGGGATGTGCTACATACTTTTAAACAGGCAGAACTTGTGAGAACTCACGATCACAAGAACAGCAAGAGGGAAATCTGCTGCCATGATCCAGTCACCTCCCCACCAGGCCCCTTCTCCAACACTGAGGATTACAATTCAACATGAGATTTGGGTGGGAACACAAATCCAAACCATATCAACATTCAAATACATACCTTAAAATAGACTTTCAGTACAATTGACATGTGAGCAAGACAAGTTTGAACTGCACGGGTCCACTTATACATGGTTTTTCTTCTGCCTCTGCCACTCCTTAAACAGCAAGACCAAAACCAGCCCTTCCTCTTCCTCATCCTCCTCAGTCTACTCAACATGAAGATGATAGGGTGAAGACTTTTGATAAGCCACTTCCACTTAATTAATAGTAAATATACTTTTTTCCCTATGATTTTCTTAATAACATTTTCTTTAGCTTACTTTATTATAAGAATGCAGTATATTATATATATATACTATATATATTATATATCATATATATACTATATGATATATATACTATATATATTATATATCATATATATACTATATATATGATATATATATAGTACAAGATATGTGTTGTATATGTTCTATACAAGATATATGTACTATATATATCTTATCTATATAATATATGTATATAGTACAAGATATGTGTTAACTCTTTATGTACAAGATATGTTAACTCTTTATAGTACAAGATATGATATATATATAGTACAAGATATGTGTTACCTCTTTATGTTATGATACCATTTTTGGTCAACAGTACCTAAATAGTAGTTAAGCTTTGGGAAGTCAAAATGTATGTACAAGTTTTCAACTGTGTTGGGGATCTGCACCCCTAAGCCCTGTGTTGTTGAAGGTTCAACTGTACTTTAAAAAGTTACCACAGCCACTAATTTTCAGAGTCACTTGCTCTTGGAAAGTCATGTTAAAGCTCTGAGTTTACTCCCCAGTAAAATGCATAAATATACAGCCTCATAAAATGTGTTATGTGATTTCAAGAAGCCCACATGTCTCCTGCATCCATCCCTGAATCCTCCAGAGAACTATGAACTCCACGTTAAGAAAGCTTGCACTATATTTTGTGCTTTTTCATAAAAATTTACATATGTATTCTCTCATGACACTGGAAATGGGGAAGAACATATAGAGGGTTTGTCTCTTGAGAGGCTTCTGCACGATAAGATTTCGAGCCTTTCTACCTTTGGTGGCACAGATCAGTTGTAATCCACTCACAGAGATGCAGGCAGGCTCCTGCCAGATAGTCATCAGTCCAATAGAATGTTATTTTTTTGTGCAACTGGAAACAGTTCTGTTGCCAAAACAAAGAACGTATTAGAAGCAGAAGTGCTATTGTAGCGACTGAAAGGAATTTCAAAGCAGGAAGAAATCCATTTCACTTGTCTGCAAACTTTTAAAATCACACCTCCATCAGTAAAACAGTTTGATCAAATGTTGTCAGTAAATATATATTTATCTATAATTATGCCTAGGCTGGGTGTGGTGGCTCATACCTGTAATCCCAGCGCTTTGGGAGGCAAAAGCAGGAGGATGGCTTGAGGCCAGGATTTCAAGACCAACATGGCAAAATCCTGTCTCTACAAGAAACACAAAAACTAGCTGGGTACAGTGGCATGCACATGTAGTCTCAGCTACTCAGGAGGCTGAGGTGGGAGGCTTGCTTTAGCCCAGGAAGTCAAGACTACAGTAAGCCATGATCACGCTACTGCACTCCAGCTTGAGTGGCAGAGCAAGACCCTGTCTCAAAAAATAAAAATAAAAATAAAATAAAACTGATACTCATGTACTTCTGTCTTTTTGCACAAAATTAGAAAAGCATGATTTCAATCTTATTTTTAGGTTTAAAAATGGGTATCGATAGAAGTTGTAATATTTTCTTCACTCAGCTTAGTGAATTGTCTTGTGTACCCTCTAAGGTGCATGAATTCCTTTCTGGAAATCACTGCACTAGGTAAAAATGGGAGCTGGGTAGATGCAGGCGCATTAATAAAACGAGCCCTTGCACCGTGAAGGTGCCTTACAAGGTAGCTATCATATCCAAGGGAGAAACTAAGCTCATTTTTCAGTCAATTTTCAAAGAAAGCCAACTATTACTACAGATTTATTTCATTACTTACATTGCTTAGCAAGTCCATTAGCACTTACTGTGTACCAGACACTGTTTTAATAGCTTTACAAATACTGGCTCATTGAATGCTTTTAATAACCCTATAAAGTAAATGCTATTCTTTGCCTAATACCATAATAGCATACTACTAATTTTCAATGGTGTTCTCAAGTTTGTTGAGTCAATGCCATGCTTCTTGGGGCTTGAATGTTTGCCTGGAGAAGTGAAGTTGGAAGCAGAATGGCTGCTGGTTGGTGACAGCAGCTGTGTGCAGGAGTTCCAGGAGGCCAACCCCCCCTGAGGGTTGGTTTTCTGTACCTTTGTAGCTCTCTGTCAGTTGCATCATGGGGTGCAATCATACACTAGCACCCAGGGACCAGGCACAGTCTACATCAGCAACATTTGCAGTTGCTTTTTGTTGAATATCAAGATAGCAACAGCTCTATCTTCCTGGGAGGAATCTGTGCTAAACTATTTTTCACCTTGAAGTGTTTAAGTGTTATTTTAAAACAAGGGCCTGCACCAAAAGGCTTGATTTCATCTAAATTCCTTTTTGCTTTAGTGCAAGAGTCACTGGAAAATGCTGTTTCTTTTATTTTTTTGTTCAGAAGGCTTTTCTTGAATATAAAAAGCTGTAAAAGGAAGAGAAGATAAGAGTAATGAAATACAACTGAACAATTCTCACTTTCAAAAACTCTCCTACTGTCACCTCACACAGGTGCCTGAATAGAGGCCGTGCCTTCTTATTCTTCCTTCATTCCCAAAATGCCTAGAAACATTCATTTCTAACTCCAGTTGATAGGATCAGTGGCACTAGAAAACTAGATGTCAGTGGAAAAGGTTTGCATACCTTTGTATCTTGAAATTGCTTTTCTCTTTGGCATTTATTCATTTAGCAAAGTCAGCTCTGTTTATACATCCTAAGTTTTTAGCATCCCTGTTTCAAATAACATGCTGAGAGAATTAGTAAACGTGCCTGAGACCTTTTGATCTTTTGAGTAGTTTGGAGGAAGGACTAAGTGACTGTCTCTCTTATTTTGTTTTATTTTTCTTCATACCTCATACAGCAATAATATCAGGAAGTGTGTGTGTGTGTGTGTGTGTGTGTGTGTGTGTGTGTGTGTGTGTGTGTGTTTAGTCTGTCCAGAAAAGCAAAGACTTTGTTTTGGTCACTGCTGTATCTACCAGATCCTAAAAAAGTTTCTGGCACAGAAATGTCCTCAAGAAATATTTGTCGCAAGAATGGATGGATAAGTTAATTTAGTAACTATGAAGCGTGTTGATTGTGATCAACACGGTCTTCCCAGATGTGCTTTGTGGAAAAGCAAACCCTTCCCATCAAAGGATTTGATCAAAATTGCATAAGGAAACCACTGCTGCCTTCACTATGATGGATATGAAGAAAAATAAGAAATACAAACCAGGCTTATGGTGATGTGTTTTCACTTCCAAAATACAGAGGCTCATTGGAAATCTATCAGGAGAACTCGAATGGCATACACAAGCAGTTCTTTTGGCCTCTATTAAGTAGCAATATTTAGATGCTGAGAACCAAGAATTAAAAACTTTGTAAAATCAAAGGTAAATAAAAATTGAAGCAGACTAATTTAATTTATTCTTCAGAAATGAATTTTAAAGAAATCATTTGACTGGCTTACATCATATTGTGTATTAATAGTTTATATGTTTTTAGTCTCTTGTAAAAAATTGTTTTTATTTGTGTCGATAGGCTCGACATATGGAGAAATGTTTCCCTCTGGTACTTTTGAGATAGATAGGTTTTCTAAAATGCTTTTTTTGAGCTCTTAATTACATTGATAGGAGATAGGTTGCCTCGATATTTTTACTATATAAATCTCTTTTCCTGAAGGAAGAAAATTGATTTTTAAGAAATTTACAATGAGCTATTGATGGAGAGTCACTATAAAATGGACTTCTTATGTATTTGATGGTTAAAGGGAAAGTAATACGAGCTGTGTAACCTCATGAGAAATTGGTCCTTGCAATTTTCATTATACAAATTAACAATATAATCCTCTCTTCCATCAAATATGCCATTTATGGATTTTATTTTCTTAAAGCTTTCAATATTCAAATTACTTAAACAATGTATCTATTTTATGCAAAATAAATAACATTTGAATGTTTACAAAAGAATAGCAAAGTTATAAAGAGTTTTTGAGTATTAACAGATTTACTTTTTTAAAATCAAAGCCTATGATTTGGAGGATTTTTATATTTTAGAAGCCAATGTGAGTAGATTTCAGATCCTGGAATTTAATAGCTGCACAAATCATTTTTTTCCTAAGTTTTCATATAATCGAAAACCCTACTGCTACCTGAGGCAGAACAGGCATGACAATAAATTACTGAAATACTTTTCACACAGATGCTGGTAGCAAAAATAGGATGGAATGAAATCTAGTTTTTATAATGTAGATCAGTTAATTTAGCCTAGTGGTGAAAAACAGAAGGTATAATATCTGGGGATCATGTATTAAGTATGACTGCATCACAGACTCCAATGCTCACTGGCGTAAACAATTATTTATTAGAACTTACACATTTGTGGGTTGACTGGAGATCAGCTGGTCTAGTGGGGCTTGGTTCATCTCTCACTGGGCATGGCTGACTGTGGCTGGGCTCCTTCCTGTGGTCTGGGGATTGGCTAACAGTTCTGTCTGCGGCAGGCTTGGTGGGCAGCTCAGCCCTACCTGTCTCTCATTCCTCCTGGGGCTCCCTTACGCTTGTCTTTCTCATGATGCTGGAAGCAGAACTCAAGTCTTTTGAGGCCTAATCAAAAACTGGCCCCCCTGTCACTTCTGCCTCCTTCAGTGGCCAAAGCAAGTCACAAGCCCAACTCACAATCCAGGGTAAGGAAAATCAATTCTGCCTCTTTTTCTCTTTTCTTTTTTTTTTTTTTTTTCCGCTTCTTATAAAAAGCATTTTTTTTTCTACACAGCCTAGCAGAGAAGAAAATTGGATTACTGTATTCCGATTATTCCCATACGCAAAGCTTTTCTGTATTCCAGGTATTTGTCCCTGGTGTTTAATGACATCTACCCTTTTCCTCCTATCAGGTATTGAAATTACGGTGCATAATCTATAGTAACTGTCACATGTTTTCTTCTTTACATAAAGATTTTACTACATCACTTTTACCAAAAATAAATGTGTGACTTTTTTTTTGGCCAAAAAAATGATGAACAAAACATGTTTAAAGGGTCAATTCCTTCACATCCATATCCCTTATTTATCTAACAAAAACACCTTGGTTCCTTTTATTTCCGTAGTCCTTCCCCTTTTTGTTCCCAGTGTAGAAAGACTATATAACCACATTTTTCCTCTGAGTGATTTTCCCTTTCACAAGATTTTCCTGACAATGGTTGCTGTTCAGAACATCTGAAGACTAAGTTAGAACAACAGAAAAATGGTGTGAACTGTGTTTTATTTCATTCCTTTCTCTTTAAAAGGAAGAATATCTAGTTACTGCTCATATTCCTACTATTGTCTCTTGGACTTTTAGATTAGAAAAGAGGTTTTGAAGCTGGTAACTCTATAGTTTTAATAGAAAGCTTTATTCTTTAAGCTTCTCGGTATTTGTTGATATTATATCATGATATAGTTACTGTTTCCATTTATTTTATGGAAACAAATTCTATCAGAAAAGCAGAAGAATGTCTGGGAGTCAGTATTGCATCAAAGAATTAGTGATAGAATAATACAAAGTTTACAAACACTGGGTGAATTATTTAGCAAGTCATTTATTCAATTCTATGAGAAGCAAATCATTTGCCTTCCCTATAGAAGATTATTTCTAAGGGCACTGCATCGCTGAAAGGAGAAAATCATTTAAAAAACTATTAGGTGCATTATTATAATTATCAAAGACCACATTTTCAGCTATATCAATCATACAGTTAAGAGTAATTTGGCTGGGCATGGTGGCTCATGCCTGCAGTCTCAGCACTTTGAAAGGCTGAGGTGGACAAATTACTTGGGGTCAGGAGTTTGAGACCACCCTGGCCAACATGAAGAAATCGTATCTCTACTAAAAATACAAAAATTAGCTGGGTGTGGTGTTAGACGCCTGTAATCGTGACTACTTGGAGACTGAGGCTTGAGAATTGCTTGAAACTGGGAGGCAGAGATTGCAGTGAACCAAGATTGTGCCACTGCACTCCAGCCTGGGTGACCCAATGGGACTCTTTTAAAAAAAAGAAAAATTTGATGAGTATAATTCCTGAGCCAGTTAGCAAAAAGGAAACAGGGAGAAAACTGTATTAATTGATGTTGAAGACAGTTCTTCTAAACTTGCCCACAAGGCTTTAGTGTTTTCCTAAGAAGAGTGTATATTAAATTGCTCATGTCATAAACCAGTTAATTATCCTAATTACATGATTATTTTCTGAATGTGCATCAGGTTCCAATTTCTTTTTTTTTTTTTTTTGGCCTAGTTTTAGAATTCGATTATTATGATTAGCCTATAATCAGTATTTTTCACTTTTAAAATACATAATATTTTGTTTTATGGAAACATATTTCAATATTGCTCTTGTTCTACAACTTTTATCTAGATCTAGTTGGAATGGCTAGTCTCAGGATTACCTGATGAGATTGTTTATGTGATTTGATTAAACCACATACAATTTGTACCTCACTCTTCCCTTCCCACTTCCATCACAGCGCTTGATATTTTACCTGCAAAAATTAATTCCTTTGGCATGAATTCTGTATTGGTCACCTTTAGTGTGCTTTGAAGGTGTAACATATCAAATCAGTAACATGAGTGTTATGTTCAGATAACATTACTACAGTGGTAAAGAAGTAAAGAGTAATTTGTGGGTAGGCTAGAAAGTTATATTAGCAAAGAAGGTTTTGGAAAGGGGTAAAAATGTGGGGGCAAAGCCAGTCTTCGTACAGTTTCACCTACAGCTGAAATAACTTATGAGGGGAATGATAACAAAACAGAAACCTTCCCGCAAAGCACCACAAAGGCCCTGGGAATCCTTGCTTGGTCTAAAGGTCACTTGTGATGAATTCTCTGCTCCACTTTTTGCCTGCAAAGTTGGTTCTGGATCTAAAGACCTAATCAGCATTAAGTGGGCACATCATTCAAGAACATTGTCTTTATTCCTGAAGCTGGATTTGGTGAAATGTATCATTCTTTATTCATTCAGATAAATTGTGGAGCAAAAGGCTAAATGATTTGTTTTCATTTAGGAAGCCCATCTTGTTACATAGGCACTCTTTGGAGGTATGTTAAATGTCATTTACAAAATAGTTATTTCATGCCAGGTGTGGCAGCTCATGCCTGTAATCCCAGCACTTTGAGATGTCAAGGCAGGAGGATTGCTTGGGATCAGGAATTCGAGACCAACCTGGGCAAAATAGATCTTGTCTCTAATTTAAAAATACAAATAAAATAAAAAACATAGTTATTTCACATGGTTGTATCTACGTGTTTATGAGTTTGTTTCCATATGAGACTGTAAACTTCCCGGGAGACAGGGACAGTGTTCTTTGTCCTCTATGTAGCCCTGCCTGGCTCATTGCAAGTGCTCAGAATGTGACTACTGAAGATGGAAGTAAAGGTTTGAATGAACAATGTTAGTGGGTTTGGAGGGCATCTTAAGATGCTACCATGTATTATCAGTATGAATTTCCAATTGCTGTTGTAACAAATTACCACATACTTAGTGGGCTTGATTTTGCCTCATTGAGACCCAATCAAAAACTGTCTTAGAGTTTATTTAAACTATCCTATAATTTATATTTAAACTATTTTATAGTTTTCGACTGCGTCCCAATGAGCTAAAATCAAGTTGTCAGTAGGATTGCGTTACTTATGGAGGCTCTAGAAGGGAATCTTTCCTTTCCTTTCCTTTCCCAGCTTTTAGAAGAAACCTGCATCCCTTGTCACATGGCCCTTTTCTGCAACTTCAAAGCCAGCTGCGTGACATCCTCAAATCTCCCTCTGATTTTGACTCATCCGCTTTCCACTTCTATTTACAAGTACCTTGTGTCTATATTGGACCAGAATAATCCCTTCAACTCAGTGTCAGCCAACGAGCAACCCCGACCTCACTGCAACTTCAAAGTCTTCTTTGTCATGTCACCTAGTTACAGATTTCAAGGATCAGGACACAATTTTGGGGGTCTATTATTCTGCCTACCACGTTGTACAAACGGCACTTTTTAATAAAGGAGTTTTCAATATGAACTGGATGACTTCATCTTTTTGCCATTTTACCATAAACCATGTAGAAGTACACTAATGGCACATAATTATTTTGAGAATGAGAGCCTCAATATATGAATGAATCCCACCCGCTTTCTTTCAGGCAAATTGTTTCTATCTGCTTTATGTCTGTATAAATCATAAGGACCTGGCTGGGTGCAGTGGCTCATGCCTCTAATCCCAGCACTTGGAGGCTTAGGCAGGCAGTTCACTTGAGGTCAGGAGTTCGAGACCAGCCAGGCCAACATGGCGGAGACTCGTCCCTATTAAAAGTACAAAAATTAGCTGGGCATGGTGCTGGCATTTGTAATCGCAACTACTCTGGAGGCTGAGGGAGGAGAATCACTGGAACCCAGGAAGAGGGGAGGTGGCAGTGAGCCAAAATCGTTTTCCTGCATTCCAGCCTGGAAAAAAACAAAAACAAAACAAAACAAAAAAACAGGGCTCCAGGAAGAACTCAGAAATCTGGTGCAAATGAGAAAACCCCAAGTGTGAGCTTTGAAAATAAAACACGATTGTGTTTGGATGATAACCCATTAACAAGGGTTAAATTTTACTTAAATCCCAGAACATTTTGATTTTCTAGAATGAACTTCAAACAATTGGAATCTGTAGGGTAAACTTTTCAAACAAAATCTGAACATAGTGTTCTGAGTAATAGGAGAAAAATATTTTTAAATTTGGCATCAATTTTTTAAAGTAAAAGAAAATGAGTAAGAAACCCATTTAAGCAAATAAGAAGCAAACTGATGAACTTTCTAATTGACTAGAGAAAACCAGAACGCTCAATTTTAGTTTATAAACTAATGAGTACTAAAATGAGACCATTTCTGAGCAGAATGAACTTTGTTTTTCTTCTGTGGGAAATGGAAAGGGTACTAATTAGGAATATGAAACATTATTGTATAATGAAGCTGCTGAATTGCTCCAAATTTGTTCTGAGTTTTCTTAGCTTCAGGGCTGTGTTGGTAATTTTATTCTCTATCTTTTGTCCAAGAATCAGCTACCATCTGCCTCAGAGTTAAGTTTACCTAAACTGGCACTTTTGCTATCATTCTAATGGTTTATTTATTTAACTAATGGATTCTGTCCTCATTAGAGCCTGTTATATTAAAATTGTGATCCCGAGTTCAGAAAGAAATATATTATATCCCAAAAATGTTAAGACTGTCTTTTGGGTCTTTTCAGACTCCTGTCTTTTTACATTTATATAAACAAAATTAAATACCACAGGCTAAGAGAGAAAATCCTTAATGTAAACATCTTCTATTCTATTTTGAATTTTAAGATGATGAAAATTAGGGGGAAGAAAAGAAATTTATTCTATGCTCTCCTGACCGAGTCTGGGTTCTACAAATATTCTCATAAAATAATTCCTGATTGTAACCTACGTCCCCCTGCCCCACTATGGAATATCAAAGCTCTGTCTCCTAGATTCTTCCCTGAGAGTCAAAGACAAGATATTAGCAATGCCTCCCCAATGGGGGTGTAGGATTCTTTACTTTGAAATGGCTTGTGTCATGTGAGACTTCTTCTAGAGAAAACTCTGCATGGGTTTGCATCCTCCTAGATTTTATGTCTAGAAGGTGCTTTTGACTTGGTTCTGACATTATTTCCAATTTTTCTCCTAAGGTTGGGTCACTTTGGGATCTAGGCCTGTTGATTAGACCCTGAATTCCTTTCTAAATCCTTATGGCTTTCTTCCCCAAGGGCCTTCAGCCTCTAACCACCTCTGCTGGCATTGCATCCCTTCCAGGTAATCTCTCCTTTGGAAAATCTTTAATTTTGATGCTGAGCACCAAGATTTCCCAAGAATTCCTATCCTTCTTTTTGTCTTCCTCCCTGGATAAGGTGCAAGAGAATTCCTTCCCCCAGTTGGTGGAAGAGGGAGAGGCCACATGAGTAAAGAGAGGACAGCCCTGGGCATAATTAAGGTTTACTTCAAATCACTTTTTTTAACCAACAGACTTGCTGTCAACATTCGTAATTCACTGACTAAACATTTCTTCTGGCTTAGGAGTGGAGAGCAGACAGGGGAGGCGCTACACTAAATTCCAGCTCCATTCCCAGCATCTGCGTTCTCCATTGCCAGCCGGTCCCCAGTGAAAGCAAATGCTTTAAACACTTCCGGTTCATAAGGTGCAGGTTAAATCTTCTGAGAAACAGTAGGATTCTCATATAATAAGCAATGATTCTGTAGATCCACACTATTTAGAACAACAGAATGACACGATAGTAGATTTTTTGCATTTTGCTTATATCAGGACCTGTTCTCCCTTTAAATGAAATGTCACGAATCCACTTTAATTACTCCCAGTAGTGTGAGTTATAGGAAAATGCTGCAAAAAGAATATGACTCTGTGACCCTTTTTTTAAGACCAGTTGTTCATGTTTCATAAGGCAAGAGATTTGATTTCTCATTTTGGTATCCTTTTAGCATGATTTCATTCATTATTTTTTTAGCTAATGTAATCGAAGCACCAAATATAGAAGCCGCAAAAAATATATCTTAAATATCTTTTTTCACAGCATTATTCAGGTTTAAGTGACATGAAATAAAACTTGGTAAATATTTGTGTATATATACACACCCATAAGACCATATCCACAGTCAAGATAATCAACATTTTTACTCTAGGCTGTGTTCAGAATGCTCAGAGAACATTAGTTAAAAATATGGGGCCCAAAGCTTCCCAGTTCTAATGCACAGCTTGGACTACAATAGAAAGCCTTTACCTGTGGGGACAGTGTGCACTTTGGACACTTTTTAGAGGAAGCATCTGTGAACTGCTATTATAGGCAACTCCTGGTCTCAGGCATCCTGGGAAGTTTTCCACTTTGTGAACATAAAGATGAACTGAAATGGGAATAGAAAAGTCTTTTCTTCAAATCTTCACTGTTTAATGGGAGCCACTTCAACTCAGATAACTAGAGTGAAGAGTAAACTGTGTATTCCCTGCCTCAGCTGATGTGTTCCTGGGTTCCACAGATGTGGGCAGAGCATCTGCCTGGGCCCAGAACACAGTGAGGCCATGGAAACACAGGTATGGTGAAGCATAGATGGGGCTAGAAGCTTCAAGTGAGTTCTGGCTCTTCCCAGTCTCACTGGATTTAGAATAAATACGACCTAGAGTGAAATCTGGCCCACTCACCTCCCCAGGCTCACTTCCCATCACCACCCTCTCTGGCTTCCAGCTCACAGCCTTCTTCAGTTCCTATAAAGTGCCCAGGGCTCTCGCTCTGCAACTCCTTCCTGCCCACCGTCTCCTGTATTGCCCACCGTCTCCTGTATTGCCCACCGTCTCCTGTATTGCCCACCGTCTCCTGTATTGCCCACCGTCTCCGTCTCCTGTATTGCCCACCGTCTCCTGTATTGCCCCACCGTCTCCTGTATTGCCCACCGTCTCCTGTATTGCCCACCGTCTCCTGTATTGCCCACCGTCTCCTGTATTGCCCACCGTCTCCTGTATTGCCCACCGTCTCCGTCTCCTGTATTGCCCCACCGTCTCCTGTATTGCCCACCGTCTCCTGTATTGCCCACCGTCTCCTGTATTGCCCACCGTCTCCGTCTCCTGTATTGCCCACCGTCTCCTGTATTGCCCACCGTCTCCTGTATTGCCCACCGTCTCCTGTATTGCCCACCGTCTCCTGTATTGCCCACCGTCTCCTGTATTGCACTTTCCTCCCTTCTTAACTTGGCTCACTACTATTCATCCTTCAGCTCTCCCTAAAACTTCGTGTGTTCAAGAGGCCTTTCCTCACTCCCCATGTGAAATTTAGTTTCACTGCTGTCTCTTCTTATAGCATCAGTTAACTTTCTATACTGGGACTTGAAGTTTCTGCCTACATATGTGTATAATTCTTTGTTTTTCACCTACTACCACTCTATTTTCATCCACCCACTCAGCCACCCTCAACACAAGCTTCGTGGAGAACCAGGCGAGTTTTCTTACTGTACTAGTCTGTTCTCACACTGCCAATAAAGACACACCTTTATTAGCATAATAAAGAGCTAGGTAATTTTATAAAGGAAAAAGGTTTAATGAACTCACAATGCCACATGGCTGGGGAGGCCTTACATCATGGTAGAAGGTGAAAAAGGGGCAGTCATGTCTTACATGGCGACAGGCCAGAGAGCGTGTGCAGGGAAGCTCCTCTTTATAAAACCATCAGATCTGGTGGAGACTTACTATCATGAGAACAGCATGGGAAAAACCTGCCCCCATGATTGACTTACCTCCCACCGGTCCGAACACAACATGTGGGGATTATTTCAATTCAAGGTAAGATTTGGCTGTGGAAACAGAGCCAAACCGTATCATTGTGTCATCAACACTGGCTGGTGTGTCTGACTCATAATAAGTGCTCAACAATGTTTCTTTGCTCCTTCCCCCTCTTGTCTACATTCTCTTTCCCTTATAATACATTCTCCATTCATTCACCCAATGCAGCAGAGTTAGGACTCTAAGCTATGCAGTTTGCACACTCAAAAGCTTGGAATGACTTCTAACAGCCTAAAGGGTAAAATTTGAATTAGAGTAGCAGGGTGTTCAAAACTACAACATGAACTGGGGAATTTTATTAATATTAAATATGTTACTAAGCATACACTCTGCACCAGGCACTGTGTAGTCCCTAGGAATTCATCAGCAGATGAAATAAAGATTCCTGCTTTTGGTGGGTGAAGACAGAAGAAATAAATACTCTTCATGGAGTGGTAGAAAAAGAGACATTCTGTAGCAATAAAGAAAAGTTGAGCAGGAAAAGTTGAGTAGGGTGTGGGTGAAGGGAGTGTCATGGGGCTCATGGAATATAGTAATTTTAAATAGGATGGTCAATGTAGGTCTAATTGAGGGGGTGTTTGAGCAAAAATTGAAAAAATGTGAGGGAGTTCTCTGATTTCTGTAGAATGGATTCTAGGAAGAGAAAACAGCCAATGCAAGCACTCTAAGGTAGGAGTGTGCCTGGTGTGTTGGAAGAACATCAATAAGGTCACCGTGGCCTAAGCAGAGTGAATGAGTGGGTGAGGATTAGGGAACAGGGCCAGAAAGGCAATAAGAATCAGATAAGACTGCCAGCCATTGTAACAACTTAGACCATCACTTTGAAGAGCATGGGGAACCACTGTAGAATATTGAGCAGAGAAATGATGTATTCTGATCTAAGTTTTAAATACATTCCTCTAAGTGCTCTGCTGAGTTCCCCCTGCAGGTAATTGGGGAACTAAGATGAAATGGGGAGGCAAGTCCATGGTCGTTGCAGTAATCTCGGTGGCTTGGACCATGATGGGAAGTGTGGAGGTGTGCCTGGGTGCTGTTCATTCCTCACCATGGTCACCGTGCCGTGTACATGGGCAGAGCAGCTTTTTATTCGGAGAAAAGCTGCAGGCCAAAGAGTACAGACACTGGCAGATGGAAGGTGAATGAAAGAGAAAGGCCTAAGGAACATGAGGAGGGCATTTAAACATCTACATTGAGGTGTCCTGAAATAAAGCATCCAGTAAAGAAAGCATGTTCTAGGAGAGCAGGACAGTGGATGGACTAGTGCAGGAAGGAAAGATTGCTGAGCCAGTTAAAGTTCACAGACATGAGAATGATGTCTGTTAGCGTGGCTGTGAGCTTTGCTACAGCCAAGTTCAGCTGCGTGAGTGTGGCATGGAGTGGGCAGGAAATTGACAGAATGTGCAACAGGAGTGATTATAATTGAAACTTAACCGAAGTAAAATGAAGACAGATGCCATCAGAAAGACAAGAGAGAATGGAAAATGATAGGATCAGTGGAAAGCTCTTAGGGGTCAAAGGACTGGAGGAACTGAGGCTCCAGGAGGAGTGAGCTGAGAAGGTAGCAAGTGTTGGTCAGAGTAGAGTATGTGAAATTGAGATTAGGGGTGGGTGGAGACTATTGAATAAATTCTACAGTATGACCATGAGAACGAAGAGTGGAGGGAATGTGGAGGACAGATCACTGGCAGAGAAGAGCTCAAGAAACAGAGAAGTCTGGATATCAGGAGGATCATCTATGAGAACATGGGAATTTCCAAGAATAAAGCTATTCTTGTGATATTATAGATAGTGACATTGAGCCAGATGCTAAAATCATCAAGAAGTGAGGGGGAAATGTCCTGGGTTGAGTAGTAGAAGAGTGGGTGATATAATTTAAAGACTTGAGAGCCAGAGCTAGATGGTTAACTTAATTTCTTACCGTTCTTCCCCATCCAAACTATAACCATGAATAAGAACAGACATGTTTTGAGAGTTTACTATGAGACGGGCACCCTGTGCAACCAAGTACTTTACATGAATGACTTTAATCCTCTTAACCTAAGAAACAGGTATCACTATTATCATTTTAATCTTAGACTTAAGGGTACCAAATAAAGGAGTGGCTAGTTAACTTCCCAGTGTCACACAACTAGAGTAATGGGGAGAGCCAGGATTCAAATCTAAGCGTGGCCCCACTGATCACACTCTTAGCTGCTACACTTTAATGCCTTTCTCAACTAAGACTAAGACCTTCGTAAGCAGAACCATTAGAACAAATCGTAGGCTGGATAATACATCAAAATTAAAGTACCTACAGTACTTTTCAGAAAGAAAAGGAGTAGCTCTTCTGTTGATAAAGGTTGTAGTTTCCTTCAAGATGTACCCACTTCTTCCGCCATTGTGCACCTCTTCACCCCAAGAGCTCCACACCCTTCCCAAAATATGTTGTGCCCTCACTATCTCTTCACATTTGACTCTATGGTTTTACCTCCTTCTGAAGTATTCTTTCACCCACTTGTCCTGCAAGAGTTATTGCCAGTGTCATTTCCATCATGAAGCCTGCTTTTCTGTAAGGCAGAATCCATCATGGCCTCCCAAAGGCCACTACAACATTTTGTTTTGTTTTGTTTTGTTTTTGAGGTGGAGTTTCAGTCTTGTTGCCCAGGCTGGAGTGCAATGGCACGATCTCAGCTCACTGCAACCACCGCCTCTGGGGTTCTCCTGCCTCAGCCTCGCTAGTAGCTGGGATTACAGGCATGCGCCACCATGCGCGGCTAATTTTGTATTTTTAATAGAGACAGAGTTTCTCCATGTTGCCCAGGCTGGTCATGAACTCCCAGCCTGAGGTGATCTGCCTGTCTTGGCCTCTCAAAGTGCTGGGATTACAGGCATGAGCCACTGTGCCCGGCCTAACCTTGTGTTCTTATGTCTTCCGGAGCATTTAGCAAATTCACTACCATCACACTGTGTGTTTGTCTGAATTTCCCTTACTGGACTGGAAGCAAACTTTGTGTCTGCCTGTATTAAGCTCCCAAAACAGTACTCAGGACATAGTATGCACTGAAAGACCATTTACTGAATGAATGAGTGAAAAAAACTATGAATATTGGTTTTCCAAAGCTAGAAACATTTTTAAGAAGTTCAATTTTTAAAAATCAGCCTATAGGTTGGTCTCGGGGAATATATAGGCCCATTTGAAGATGTTGAAATGTCAAACCCAAGAGCAATGAGGATTATGGTCACTTGATTAAAGTTACAAAAGGATTTTAATTAGCTCTGCTCTAACATAAACGCAGTGACAAAGCGAGACAATAGTCCAACACCTCTCAGAAACAGAAATGTGGGATTGGATAATGTGCAGATTGAATAATTGAAATTTTTCTAAATACATTCATTAACCAAAAAACCCATCTGTTATTATTGCCTGATACCAAGGCAACTTTGATTGAGGTACAAGATGTACCAGCTGCAATCAGAGCCATGTTGACAGGCACTTATAAACACATTGACACTGAAGGTATCTCCTGATAGCTTTTCAAATTAAGACATTTTGTTATTGCTGATGCATCAGATACATTTTTTTGCTTCTCCAGAAGTCATTTCTAGTCTCCCTCCTTTGGTAACTGAAAACCACTTTTGTCCAAACATTTGTCACCCTGTGCTTCGTGGGAACTGGGTGTCACCACAGCCCTAGAAAATGAATCTTAATTAACGTTAGTCAGTCATGGAAAGTTTATTATTCTATCCAATGGTTGGCTTATGGAAAGGCAGACAACAGAATTTTGGCCAATGAGACAGATAGAAGTATCTTCTCATTCTCATAAGGAATCTGAGAACAGGGCTTACTTTCTTCCATTCTTTTTAGAAATAAGACCATGTGAAAATGTGATGCTTGGATCTGTGGTAGCCATATTGTAGCAGCGATATTGTGACCAGGAGGTGACAGGCTTGAGTGCAAAAGCCAATGCAATGACCAAAGAGAAAGGTGGAAAGAACTGAGTCCCTGGTGGCATATTTGAGCTACTGAATCAACCAGTGCTGCAAGGGCCTTACTGGTAGACTGATTTTTTTTAAAAAAATACAAGATAAATAAAGTTCCTGTTACTGGTTCAGCCAGTTGGATTTTGCCCTCCATAACCTTCAGCTGAATCTGTCCTAAGTGATGCTATTGATTTCAAGATTTAAGGAGATCTTTTCCAGCATTATAGGCTACTTTAACTTTCTGCTTTATTGTGACTTCCCAAGCCACTGTTAAAAGATGTTGTAAATTCTGTTACTGATTTTTAAAAATGAAAATGTCCAGGCTAATAAGCAGTTACATCAAGTGCAAATTTCTTTATTCAGTATAGATTTATTTTCAAAAAATAAGCACTCTTGAGAATTTGACCTGGTTAACATTACCTCTCCAAACCACAGACAAGCTTTTTTTTATAGCCTTCAGTTCCAGACCTGACCTACTACCATGATTGATGACAGAGAATTTTTCTAGCGTACTTGCTCTGTGGGGCACACAAGCTGAAGAAATTTCCACATCATTTTTTTTTTTTTTTTTATTTTTTTAAAAAGCCCCCCGACTCCCCCGCTTTCATTTTGAAATACGTTGCAGGAAGAATGTGGCAAGTGTTTTGAGCTGTTCTGATTTGCATATATTTAACACCAATTTTAGAAAAGATATGTTTAGTAATTCCAACTTATTTATGACTGAAAGAATGATGATAGTGAGAATAATTATTATGACTTTAGTAAATATTTATTGGATACTTCTACCAGGGATTTCAGGGAGGAAGTGTAGCATAATGCCAAAAAATAAGGGCTTCAGTCTCAAACAGATGTGTATTGCGGCCTTGCAAGGTATTGTGCATTTCCCAGAAAGGAATTCTGAAATGGGAGAATGTGTTCCTTGTCTCAGTCTCTTGCAACCAACAGTTCTCTTACAAGCTGACTCCTGGAAGCTTTGCCTTCCTGTTCATTGGATAGGCTCAGAAACCTGTAACAATGGTAACAACAACAATTACTGCTGTTTTCTGCAAACTCACTAAATGCTAGGGAGGGAGTGTCTCACAATTGTATGTGAGATGAAGTGACATGTACAAGCCAAGCAGAATTCCGCAGGTCTCACTGCAGGTGCGGCTAGTTCTGCTAGTGTTCTAAAGCAGCACAGGCATAGGAACATTGTTCCACGGAGCCTGGGCAGGATTGGCAATGGCAAGCACTGCCCTCGGTAGCAGTGACAGCAAGGACGTTAACTGGTGGGCAAAGAGGGGAAAAGTATAAAAATGGAATATTGGTGAACACATATAAAACACTGTAAAACACCTCACTTAGATCCAGCAATACTTGGAGGAGAAATTTTAGGAGGTGATTTTCGGTTACGCAATTTAAGAGCTAAGATCAGCACAATATTAATGTGACTCCAATGTGACTCATGGGCTGGAGAGAATAAGGGAGGGTGGACAGCAGTAAAAATTGTCATGTTGATATGTTGGTGTCATAATGCTGGGTGTGAATTCAATTTTGGAAGGTTATTATGAGTTTTTGTGCTTAGGTTTGAACATAGCTTTTATTTATTTCTTATTTTTAGAATTTACCTTGAATTGTACCACTCGAGCATCAGGGATCTTGCCTCTTGCCTACAGGCAAGTCTTGTAAAAGAGTTGTTCAGATCCTAGGCCTTGAGAATGGTTCTAACTCATTTCCTGAAGCCCAGCCTGCCATACTTTTTCGAGGGGGATGTGCGGTAGGATTCCCAGCTAACCCCAGCACAAGTACCATCATATCCACCACCGCACCCCCATTACATTCGCATCACACACCTGCATCATACCCACGTCGTACTCTCATCACACCTGCCATCATACCTTCATCATGTTTACCATGTATTCACATCATAGTCCCACCACATCTGCCATCATATACCCACAAGACTACCATTATATCTGTCATTATACGCACGTCATACTGTCATCAAACCTGCCATTATACCTTCATTATACTCCCATTATACCTGACATTGGACTGCCATAATACTCCCATCATAGTTACCATATGCCCACATAATAATCCCATCACACATGCCATCATACACCCATGATACTGCCATGACATCTGTCATCACACCCACATCACAGTCTCATCACACCTGCCACTCTACCCACATCATAATCCTACATCACACCTGCATGATACCCACATTGTGCTCTCATCACACCTACCATCATACCTTCACCATTATACCCACATCATAATCACATCACACCTGCCATTATACTGACATCATAATCCCATTACACTTGCTGTCATACCCCCATCATACTCTTATTGCACCTACAATTATACCCACTTCATAATCACATCATACCTGCCATTATACATTCATCATACTTCTATCATATCTGCCATTATATCGTCATCATACAACCATCAAACCTGCCATTATACCCTCAGTATACTCCTATTACATCTGCCATGAGACCCCCATCATACTCCCGTCATGCCTGCAATTATACCCACATCATAATCTTTTGCATCTGCCATTAAACCCCCACCATACTTCTATCATACTTGCATTATACTCCCATTATAATCTCATCATACCTCTATTATACCTCCATGATACTCCCACCAAACCTGTTTTATAACCCCAAAATTCTCCCACCACCCCTGCCATTATACACACATCATAATCCCGTTACATCTGCTGTCACACACCTGTGATGTTCCCATCATACTTGCCATCATACCTTCAGTATGATTTCAAGATTATCTCTTTATCAGGGTTTTTATCACCAACTTTTGGGATTTTTGAAGCTTATGAAAACCTCTTTTCCACTTAAAGACATTATTGTTTCTTAGCACTGCCATAAGAAAATCCCATAAACTGGATAGCTTAAAACAACAGAAATTTATTCTCTCACAGTTCTGGAGATCAGCAGTCTCACATAAGAGTGTTTTGTCAGGGTCACTTCCTTCTGGAGGCTCTGAGGGAGAATATGTTTTATTCTCTCTCAGCTTCCTGTGGTTGCTGGCAATTTATTTTTTTTTTGGCTTGTAGATGTATCACTCCAATCTCTGCCTTCATCTTCACATAGGCTTTTTCTCTCTTGTCTCTGTTGCTTTTTCTCTTCTTACAAGGATACCTATCATTGGATTTAAGGCTTACCCTCAATCCAGCATGGTCTCCTCTCAGGATTCTTAACAATTACATGTGCAAAGACCTAATTTCCAAGTAAGGTCAAATTCACAGTTACTAGGAGTAGGACTTGGACATATCTGTTTTGGGGGCACTATTCAACCTGCTAAAATAATGAATAAGTATAACTGAGAGGTCCCACTTCTCTCTCAGGCAATCTCTCTCTCTCTCTCTCTCTCTCTCTCTCTCTGTCTCTTCTCTCCCTCCTCTCTCTGTCTCTCTCTCTCTCTCTCTATCTTTCTTTTGAGACAGAATCTCACTCTGTTGCTCAGGCTGGAGTGCAGTCATGTGATACTGGCTCACTGAAACTTCTACCTCCCAGGTTCAAATGATTCTCCTGCTTCAGCCCCCCGAGTAGCTGGGACTACAGGTATGTGTCACTACACCCAGCTATTTCTTTTGTATTTTAGTAGAGATGGGGTTTCACTGTATTGCTCAGGCTGGTCTCAAACTCCTGAGCTCAGGCCGTCTGCCCACCTCAGTCTCCCAAAGTGCTAGGATTAAAGGCATGAGCCATCGCTCTTGGCCCCATTTTTCTCTTTAAGTGGCTCAGAGTTGAGTCTACACTTTATGTCTCCCATCCTGGCTATTATTTGCTTTTAAACTCTAGTCCAACAGAGCTGATTCATGTAAGATGCAAATTGGCATCTCCCAATACATTCTTCTTTGTGCCTAGCTTCTGATGTTCAGCGATTGCTCATAAATATTAATCATGACATTTACTGGCTTATTCTTCTTGATGTAACTTGTGGCTTGATTCTTTTGGGAGTTCCAAAGGATTGCTAATAAGCAGCAGACTTCCTAAGTTTCTAATGGCAGCTGGTGGGTCCAGGGAGCTTAGCGCTTTTGTGAGGCTCTCATTTTAGGAACTTACTCAGAGTTTATGCAGTAAATTCTATACAAATTCGTGAGGTGTCTACTCTCAGCTCAGGGCCCAAGGTCATTGACAATTTTGTTGCCTCAGAATTCTGTCAGTTCTCATATTTTCCTAGGCTGCTTCTTTTAGCCAGTAAGATCGCAACTCAGGAATATAAGTGTGTTAAACAGTAGTGTTCTTTTAACAACGATTTCTGGCTCTCTTAATGGTATGTGATGGCAGGATTGCATTCCTCCTCCTTGTCCGTAGGTGGAGCCATATAATGTGTTGTGGTCTGTATATGGTCAGGAGCAGTGATGTTTGTCACTGCCACTTGGGAGTATTTGCCATCACCTTCACAGCATTCTAACCCCCGGCCACAGTGACCAGGAATGTTCAGATGATGGTTGCCACATTGCTATAGTTTTGGAGTGAGGTGATGAGTGCAAAAACTGGACCCAGTCTGAGCTTCTAGCAGAATCACTCAGATTTTGGAATTGCGTGTAGTTACAACATTTAATAACCCCAAACTCTCTGTCATATTGCCCCATAGTAAATGAAAATCTTTAGGCAAGTTGATCCTTGAGAATAGCTTTGGACATCTTAGGCAGTTGATGGTTAAAAGCAAAATAACTCATGGTATTGACTGTAAGTCAAAATATTAGAGACATTGTTTACTGTTATGAGATTATATATGTAAAATCACTTTGACAGCTTTGGTTGGACAAGATTAATAGTGTTGTGGGTACATTAAATAAACTGTTTATAGAAAGAATAAATACCTCCTGAGTAGATCAGACTTACTCCAATTCAAAAGCACCTTTCTCTCTGAAACCCACACCACTACCAGCCCAATCTCCTCCTTAGAGTGATGCTAATACTTATTATTATTTTTTAAATAGTATATAGCTACCGTAATACAGGGTCTGGTGATGAAAGAGACTTATGACCTGGAGAAGGATGAATTTGTATATAAACCAGCATATCCAGTAAAATGTAGGTTCTGTGATCATTCTTTATGAGGTCCAGTGAGAAGCTCAGGTAGGGTACAAATGTGTCTTAGAAAAGGATGTGAGCCTGTGGTCCAGGCATAATTAATAACAGTGCCTCTTGAACTCCTGACCTCAGGTGATCTGCCTGCCTTGGCCTCCAAAGTGCTTGGATTACAGGCATGATAGACTGGACAGGGAAAATGTGGCACATATACACCATGGAATACTATGCAGCCATCAAAAACGATGAGTTCGTGTCCTTTGTAGGGACATGGATGAACCTGGAAACCATCATTCTCAGCAAACTGACACAAGAACAGAGAATCCAACACCACATGTTCTCACTCATAGGTGGATGTTGAACAATGAGAACACATGGACACAGGGAGGGGGAGCATCACACACTGGGGTCTGTCAGGGGGAAATAGGGAGGGACAGCAGGGGGTGGGGAGTTGGGGAGAGAGAGCATGGGGAGAAATGCCAGATATAGGTGATGAGGAGGAAGGCAGCACGTCACACTGCCATGTGTGTACCTATGCAACAGTCTTTCATGTTCTTCACATGTACCCCAAAACCTAAAATGCAATAAAAAAAATAATGCCTCTGTTCACCTTTGAAACTGTATGTATTTGGGTGATAAATAGTATGGCCATTCTGGTCTAAGAAAGGGTGGTCTACTCTACCTGAAACTTCAAAAAACAGCAGCATCTTACGGGTGAAGTTGACATCATTAATGTAAAAGTGACTACTAACTTGTGAGTGACCTGAAGTCTGGCGTTGTGACGTATGGTATTTGGTGCTAAGCCTATGATGTGTGTGTGTGTGTGTGTGTGTGTTGTGTGTGCATACATTTTTCACCTGATTCATCCTTTAATTTCAATTCTTCAATCTTATTGTTGGTCAGTCCTTGCATATTAAGAGGGAGAATATGTCACATTCTGCTAATTCTTCCATTTCTGAGCAGAGGCGCTGCACCTTGAGGCTCCCATTTTGGCCCTGGGCCACCTGCATCATGAGCTCCTCCAGCTTGGTGCTCCCTGGTGCCTGCGGCAGAAACTGGCTCTCGTAGTCCCGCCTCAAATGCAGCAGAACCATGGCAGTCCCGTGTGAGAGTGAAAATTAAATGAATATGCAAATTAGATGAGTGTAATTCAAATTGAATAAATGCTATCAACTAAAAGACTAAAATAATTAAATTACTAAATAACTAAAATTATTTTTAAAAGATCATTTTAAATTTCTGAAATTTCAGCAGGTTTTTCTGGAGGCTTCAGAGAAAACCATTTAGGAAAAAATAAGTGGTTTTACAAATAACCTTAAAAGTCAGTTGGTCTTAGAAAAATCCATTGAGTACTCACTGTGTTCATCTACTATGAGATAATGACATGAGGATTCATTTGATGGAAATTTCCAAGAAATTTCTGGAAGAAATTTGCTATAAATTCAGAGTTATGGTGCTTTGGTCCCAGTGCAGAGGGAACTTGGGAAAGAAAGTGCAAGACTTATTTGGGAACTGTAGTTGGAACTGGGACGTAGCGCTAAGAAAAAGAAGCAACCAGATGTCTAGCTTTCTATGAGTTAACAGCTAATAAATAATCTACACATTTTAGTTTCATACTTTCTTTTTTCTTTGAACCTTCAGGGAAGTCTTCACAAATGAAGGGGATTGATCACATGGATGCCATTACCTTTTCTTTTTCTCCCTTTCTTTATGTTTTGGAGATAGGCTCTAGAGTCTCACTCTTTTGTCCAGGCTAGAGTGCAGTGGCATGATGATAGTTCACTGCAGCCTGAAGTACTGGGCTCAAGTGTTCCTCCTGCCTAATGGGTTCTTGCTATATTGACCAGACGGGTCTTGAACTCTTGGCTTCAAGGAATTCTCCTGCTTTGGCCTCCCACAGTGTTGGGATTACAGGTATGAGTCACTGTGCCTGGTGTCATCTCCTTTTCTGAAGCACAGAATCATCTACTAAGAGACTTTCTGCCTCTTCCATAAGCCTAGCTCTGGGTGTCCATATACAAGCTGATTGTGTATTTTGTGTGATTTTTAGCAGCCTCTGAGACCACCACTTAAATAAGTTCTCCAATCTCTTGCTGGTACTTGGAGTTCCTTCAGCAGAGATAATTTTCACTCTGTACAGGAATAGGTGATATGCTTAAAGTACAAATAGCTGCTAGAAGAGCTAATATTCTCATCCAAACAATTTCAGATGATTGTAAAATCGGCACATCCAGTCCTTTAAAGTGAATAGGTTTTGATTAGTACAAGGCAGTGGAATGCAAAGATACTGAAAGATCTAAGAAAGATGGTTGAGGAAAGGAAGCTTGGGGGTTTTATTGCTTTACAACTTTGCTTACGAACGGCTGTATGTTGTTCTTCCAAAGCATTGACTCGAGACAGTCAGGGAAAGATAATATAGGAAATGAAGACAATTGCTCATATAATTGCATTTTGCTCAACAAAAATATTATTAATTGTGGTATTCATGGAATACTAAAATATTACATCTTGAACTGCAAAGGGGTGTGTATGCTTTGCGTAAGTTGGTATATGCAAGGTTTCTGTATTTGCTCTAAGAGGCCTCAGTTCCACTCACCTTACACTACCGTCAACTACCAAGAAAGACACTAGTCTCTACTTTTTTCAAGTACATGACTGTTCTTGACAAAATAACACATAATTATAAATTCTGTAGGAACAAGCAGCAGAGATTCGTGACAAAATGGGACTAGTTTAACATTAAAATCTAATTTTATTATAAGGAATTTTAGCTTATTAGGATGCTTATTTTTAGAGTAAAATATAACATAAAATAAAAATAGGGTCTTTCAATAAGGAAGCCATTAAATTTTTAAACAATTTCTTTCTGTAGTTAATTCCTTATTCAAAATTACTGTTACACGTTTTATTGAAGAGGCTTTGCATTTTGATCAAGCAGCATTTAGTTGATTTTTTTTTTTCCAGAGAAGAGCTATCACACTTCACTGCCCCAATAACCTTCCCATGACATTCTCCCATACAAAATATTGTCGATGTGAAAGCTGCAGTGGACTGAAGCCTATCTGTAACTCCTTCAGAATTGAAAATGGGAAGATTAACATGTTTCTTATTCATGAAACTGGAGAAAAGGCAAAATCAGAAAGTTTTGTGATCAGCATAGGTCCTTTTATTACATCCCAATTCCTGTGTCTATAAATAGAGCATGAATAATTTGTCTCACAAATGTTTTTTAAAACAATCCACTATAAATATAAGTAGTACATTTTTCTCAGCTTTTACTAGTATGCCTGTAAAGAAAGGGTGGAGGTGACTTCTACATCTTTGGATATTAACAGTGTTTGGAAGACAACATAAGGAATCTACCTGAGATGCACCTGTTTCAGTATTACCCAGTAGCACTGACATAAGGGACCCAGCTGGGGCAGAGACTGGCTCGCCACTCACTGAAACTAGGTCCTCTTTTATGGGAAAATAAGAACCTGCACTATCCAATATGGTAGTTATTAACCATATGTGGCTATTTAAATTAAATGATGAGTAATTTAATAAAATTAAGCATTCAGTTCCTCAGATACACTAGCCAGATTTCAAGTGCACCATCACCACATGTGATGAATGTCTACCATTTTGCATAGAGCGGATACAGAATATTTGCATAATTGCCCAAACTATTGGATAATGTTGAGCAAGACTCCATTTATCAGTTTCATTTACAGTTATTGAGTTGTAGTCAAAGAAATATGTGAAGTAAGGTGGTGTATCAGGTCATAAAACCTTGCTATTAAAATTATTCACTCTCTTTCGCCTTCTACCAAAAACTTAGAAGTGCCATATTGCAAACAGAAGAGCCACAAACTAGTAAGAGCCTTAGTAAGTAACAAAGGGCAAGAAGAGACCACAGATGACTTGACTGAGCTTTCAGCAAACATCAGATTAACGAGGTGGCCTTTGCACCTATTTTATGAGATGGCTTCTAAGTAGCTATCACTAAGTGGATTGAGAGGCATGGGAGACTAGGCACTAAGAAAAAAAATTAGGCTTGGGTATTGTGTCTAGGAAGAAATTTGGGAAGTCAAAAATAGATTAAAAGTCTACTAGCTTTTTAGGAAACTATTGCCAAGAAATGAGAAGCCTAGACTAAAAATTGAGATAGAAAATATTCCTAAAATCTCAAACTTGCACTAGTGGCTGCAGATTCTTCATTGGGGCCCCTTTCCAGATCCCAATTTCAGCTGTGGCTTCAGTGGACGAAGATGAGATCTTCCCAGAGGGCAGATCCAGAGGCACAGAGAAGAACAGATAAGTGAGTTCATTTCAGAAAATAAGAATCAGAGTGTAAACAAGAAGCTTCCCCTACTGCCAAGGGAGGGTCATCTCACAATGCCTGGCCATCAGGATTCCATTATGGCTATGGGCAAGGAACTACTGTGTACTTTCCATTCTTCTCTTTTGCAAAGGAAAATGTTTGCCATCATCATCCTAGCCTTGATTCGCCACTGAATTTTGAGCATGTGTCAGGGAGGAGGGACAAGTGGGGGACAGATAAGATGCCATTTTAATCATAAGTCACCAGATAACATAGAGTCCCTTGCAGAGCTGACAGGCAAAACTAAACATTCTAAAGATCTCGGGCTTTAAGCTGGATTCAGTCACTAAGGGGGATTTTGAGTTGTCACCCTTCAAAATCTTGGCTCCATGTGGTCTAATGTCATTTTAGCAATGAGAAAACGTGGCACTTAGAAGATGAAAGTGATGGGTCTAGGATCACATGTCAGAGGGCGAAATAGAGCCCAGGTCCCTGGACATCCAGTCCAACACCCTCTTCACAGTTCAGGGTGTCTGCTCATTCTAACCTTACTAACAGAGGAGCTCAGATTTTCCAGCGGTATGTAAACATGATATTGGCACTGAGGAAGCAAACTTACAAATTGATGCAATGTTTTCTAAAAGACATTCATTTGAACCAGTAAATATTTCCACATTAAGATAAATTAATTACAGGCTGATATTCTAAGCATATGTAGAATATTTGGTGTCATCACAAATTACAATTATTGCTCATTTCAAATCTCCATGGAAATGTTGTAGAGAAATGTAATATCTGTGTTTTATACTCTCATGATAACATTTCCCAAACAGCCCTGTCCAAAGAAATATTTTCTATTACTTAACTAAATCATGTTAACATTTGCATTTTGTGTTTTGTATTCTTCTCTGTCAACTTTCTATGCACACAATTGGCATTTATAACTGGAGTTACTGTTTGCAAAGTCATCACAGTTTACTGCTGTGCTGTTCTGAGATAAAGAGAATAAGGAATTAGTATATCAATTAACATTCTAGATGAAGATTCTTAGAGTAGAAGACATTCAGAAATCATTTAGCCCATCCCACTCACTATGCAGATAAATAAACTGGATAATGGCCAGTAATAACTATTACGTAAAAGGAATCAATAAATATTTGCTGAGAAGAATGCTTCCAAATCATGTAACCAGTTAATGAAAATGTTGCAGGCATCTGACTCTCAAATTGATATTCTTACAATTATATCATGAAGATCTACTTGATATATTTGATCTATCAATGATAATAATTTATATTAAACATATTTTCACTTGAGAAAGTCAGACCATTAACTGCTGCTAGCCATTTCTCATTTTGAACAATCTCTCACATTTTGTTCTGGCCCCCAAAATATATTAATATACTTGTAATTTTGAGTATTGCCTTTATTCACTGGAGTCTCTTCTGTCTGTTTCATTATATTTAGGAGTAAATCAAAGGGGGTGTTGTAAAACAGAAAATGAGAATTGGATTTGTCACTTTTTAAACCAAATTTTACATATTTCAACTTATTCTTTTATGCTTGGTAATATTTTCATCTTTATCTTACCCACTATGGATGGCATCTTTGAACCCAGAACAGAAAAGTCAGGCTTCATGGACCCTGAGAACTTGTCCTGAAAAGTTGGTTCTTGTTTGTTGACTGACGGTTGGATTTTTGGTATACAGCTAGCTGTCAGTTTATATTCATGTTTTTTGTCATGATAATACTTTATGTCAACTTTAATACATTATTCATTGAAACCCACTTTCCTAATTTATCACTTCTCAAGTTTTTTCTTTTGGAACAAGATGAATTCTTATATTTTGTAATTTCTTGTGCATATTTCTAACTAGTCCTTCTCATTTCCCTTCTTTATTAGAGTTTGTATTCTTCTCTATCATTTAAATTCATTTTATTTTGTTCTCTCTGTCCTGGGTCATTGGAGCCATATAATCTTACTACTCTGGAGCTAAGAGGAAACTTACAGAGTTCAAAATCTCAACTTCTCTACTATTTAGGATTCCTTTATTAGTTTCCCTTCTCCTTTGGATTCTGTATTTGAAAGACTTTTGTCTAAAAAAGAATGCATTTACTTTAGTAATCTTTAAGTTGCCTTTCTATCTTTTGCTAACAATGACATATGTGATTGCTATTCAGAATTTCTCATCAGAACAAGACTGGTTGTCCCTGGTTGTTACTGCACCAAGGTGATAAAATTCTTGCCAATGGAGAAAAAAAAGCCAAACAATAAAACTCTATGTTTCCATAAGTCCCCACAGTGTTATCTTGAGTGAATGCAGTTTTCCATTTGGCGATGTGAAATGCTGAAAATAGTTGATAGGCTACTTGTTTTTAGAACCCTTAGAACCTGAAGTTTCCATTGTGATTCATAGATTTAATCCTAGGTAGGCAAGCCAAGACCTGCACTTTCAATAGGGGATGGGTCATCCCCGGTTTTATTTTTAATCCTAATTCATGTCCCTTCCGTTATTCAATACTTCCTAACATCAACAAGATACTGGGATAAGAAACCACCATATTCATACACCTGCCATAAGTCCCTGAAACGCAGGATCAGTGTATGCACATCTGCAAACCCTAGGATACCGGACACTGTGTGTTAAGAGGGTACCAAGTCAGGAAACAGAACTTTTGGTTAGGCAATCGCAAAACACCAGATGACTTTGAGACTCTAGAAATATTCTTAAAATATCTGATTAAGTGTAAAATGTGTGTAGCCTGGTCTGGTTTAAAAATTTCTTGAATCTGACCCAGTTCCACACAATACAGGGTAACTCTGAAGCTAAGGATGTCACAATTTCTCCTAGGAAGTCTTTAAGCTTCTGTCTGTTTTAATAACTGCATTAAAGCAGGGGTTTCAACCTGCGGGCCAGGAACCAGTAACAGTCCGTGGCCTGTTACGAACTGGGCTGCACAGAAGGAACTGAGTGGCAGGCAAGTGAGGAAACTTCATCTGTATTTACAGCTGCTCCCCATCGCTCACATTACTGCATGACCTCTGCCTCCTGTCAGATCAGCGGCAGCTTTAGATTCTCATAGAAACATGAATCCTATTGGAAACTGCATATGTGAAGGATCTGGGTTGCGTGCTCCTATGAGACTCTAAAGCCTGATGATCTGTCACTGTCTCCCATCACCCCCAGATGGGACCATCAAGCTCATGGCTTCCACTGATTCTATGTTATAATGAGTTGTATAAGTATTTTATTTAAAATGTAATAATAATAGAAATAGAAAACACAATAAATGTAATGCGCTTGAATCATCCTGAAACCACCCCGACCTCTGGTCCATGGAAAAACTGTGTTCCACAAAATGGGTCCCTGGTGCCAAAAAGGTTGGGGACTGCTGCTTTAAAGGCATCTGTTACTATTCTAAATATCTCATAAATATTAACTCATTTACTCTTCCTAACAACCCCATGGAGCAGGTATGATTATTATTGCTTCATTACCAACAGAGAACCTGAAACTCAGAGCAGGCGAGTATCACTGGAGATCACACAGCTAGTTAATAATATGATTGAGTTAGGACTCCAGGCAGTCTGGCCCAGAGTTTATATTTCTTCATCAATACTTCAGAGTGTCTGCAGTTTTGCAGACTAACTTAATACTCTGTGGTTAAGGGGTGATGAAAAGATGGGAGACCCTAGAGCACGCTTCATCTTTGAGTTCAAGGCTTCATCTTTGAGTTCAAGGTCATGGATTAGGCAGTTTTGTTTGTGTTTCCTGCTACTTGTTTCTTGGGATCAATACAGTAAAATTGTTACCAGGAGGACAATTTAGGGATACCTAGGAGGGCACATCAATATGTACATATTTTATGATTACCATGTTGTTTAATTGTTTTAAGGGATTTTGATGGGTTTACCGGTGTGGTCATAGACTAGCCACAGACAATGGGTCTTCCTCCCCTTTCTCCTTAGCAAGATGGAATTGCTTTTTATTCATTTTAGTTCTGGCTTGCCAATCTCTATTCATGGGGAAGAAATGTTTGTGTTGAGTCATTATTTTTCTGGCTTAACATTACACATTGTAAGGAAACCAAGGCAATATTTTTCTTCCTTCAACAATAAATCACGGAAAAGGAACATGAGCATCCACATCACATCAGCACC
Organism: Ateles fusciceps; assembly: GCA_036589455.1. Classification (NCBI taxonomy): domain Eukaryota; kingdom Metazoa; phylum Chordata; class Mammalia; order Primates; family Atelidae; genus Ateles; species Ateles fusciceps. The sequence continues at coordinate 7,336,417 of JAZHEH010001064.1, forward strand.
ATAGTAGGCAATCATCAAACTAGGAAAACACAGAATTCATCTTCTGTGAACTAGCAGGACTGCTGTGCTGTTGGTGAAATTATCCATGATTAAAAAGAGGAGAGTTCAAACTGGAGTAACCTGCTGGGGATGGAAATGTTGACCTCACTTTGGATTTTATTATTTACAGGGGAAACCTTTTTTTTTTTTTGCTTCCCTCAGGCCACATACATGTCAGAGGAAAGCAAAATATATTATTGATGCTTGGGTCAAAAAAGAAATGTATTCCTCTAAGGGTGTTCCTTTAAGTTTGAGTTTGTAACATTCATCTGTAGCAATCCCCAGGGGCTGCAGATACATTTGCTTGGAGACTATTCCAGCTGCCCAATCTTTAATAAAACAACTGGTGGACAATTGTTTCATTTACCTCCCACTGCTCAATGGCATTGATTCCTGGAGCTTACCGACTCGAATGCACCAAATTGGAGGAGATCGTGGCAGTGCATAATGTGGTCACAAGGAAGTATACTGTTTGTTCTGTAAAGTGCATCGGGAGTGACAGCTTCCTTTCGTGAGGATGTCTGTTTAGCTGTACAACTAGTCAGGATAAAGGAGAGTATAGTTCCCTGGGGCCTGTGTTTCAAGGAGGAAAAAAAAGTGCTAATCGAAAACATTGTGTGGAAATTTTCTTTTTTTTTTCTTTCTCTGCAGTGTATCGGTTGGTATCTGTTTCTCTGCAAATATCAATCACCTTCCAAATTATTATATAAGTGATCTCTTACAATTTAAATAAAGGTGTAAGAGATCACTTATATAATAGTTTGGAAGGTGATTGATATTTGCAAACAGACAGTAAACTTATTTAAATACCAAAATGCAATGCATTTTAAATTAAATAACTGTTGAGGAACCTAAAAGGAAAATATGTTCTATTTTTACCTGTTTGGGATCATTACAATTTCGTTCCAAGTTCAGTCAATTTAGAGGAGAAAGTATGTTCCTGTAAATTCCATAAGTGCCCAAATGATCCCAATTGGTCATTATCATCTCACAGCACCTACTGAACAGCATACATATATCTCCAGTGGGAAAACAGAATGCACCGAGAATGTGAAATGAGCAACTATTAACTGCCCGAAAAAGGCTTTTTACTTTGTCAGTTGGAAGATTTTTGCAGGATAAATGAACAACAATTATTATAATCAAGTTTTGTTTTTTTGAATAATATACTACCAACTTAATTAGTAAAAATTTACTCCAGCCTGCAATCTGTGAAAAATTGTGCATGAGTTATGCAAGTGTCTGAGCCATTTCATCCATTTTATCATACACACAATTACATAAAATTGCCTTCATTTTAGTTCTTTATTATCTTGGGAGATATTTAACTCCAGAAGCTATTTCCCTGGATAGAAAATGCATGTTCCTCTTATCAAAAGGCAAAATAATTGTATTTTTCTTTGGTAGTATAATTTTGTTTTGACGAACAAACACTTCAACCATCATCTAGGCCAAGGTTTGTACAAGAAAAGCTACAACAGTAAGTTATTCTTTCTGGAACTCTGTTCACCAAAGCTCACTGGCTGATTCTATGCTCTCCCTCTAATACTCATCACTTTAGATTTTAATGGAAAATAGAAGATGAAAAGAAGAGAGGAAAGGTTTTCAGATTTAGTGATAATGATGAAAACAGCAGGATATGAACTTATTTTTAATTCTCAATGCCTAATAGGGGAATAGATTTATAATCCACTTTGCCAAATTGTGGGCTGAAAATTAAATATTTTTTAGGTGATTGTGGATGCCACTATGTGGTTAAGAAATAGTGAGATGATAATTAGGATACTGGTTTCAAAGTCTATATGGATCAAAATCGCCTAGGGAGCTGTTGGAATTGGGGTATTTTTGGCTAATTTTGTTAAAAAAGACTCCATTCACAATCACATAAGCAATAAGAAATTCTGGCATCGAATGAACTCAAAGACATGATAGGAGTTTTGCATCCAAAATGGTCTGACCTCTGTGCTTTTCTCTGATCTCTGCACACCCATTCCCTCTCTGTCTTCACATGACTTTCTCTTCTCAGTCTGTATGGCAGAAAACCCAGCAAGCATTTAATCATAGAGAAAGAAAGGTGGAGACAGAGAGAGATAGAGAGAGAGGCAGAGAGAGAAATAAGAGAGAGAGACATAGAATTTCTTTCTTTTAATACCAGTTGTGACATTTCTGAAGAAAGATTGATTGGCTGTTTTAACTCAACTGCTCAACCCTAGACCAATTCTGCCCACGAGGGAGATGATCACAGCTTGTAAAATGGTTGTTCCTTCACTAACTGTGTGAGGGAAGGGGTGAGATGTGGGCACAGTTTACAGAAAAGGGGTCAAGAGCTGGGCAGATGCAATAGTAAGGACTAATAGAGGAGCTTTAAAAGACATATCTGGCCGGGCACCATGGCTCACACCTGTAATCTGAGCACTTTGTGGGGGGCAAGGTGGGCAGATTGGTTGAGCCCAGGATTTCAAGACCAGCCTGGGCAACATGAGACCCCATCTTTACAAAGAATAAAAGTAAAATTAACCAGGCATGGTGGCACGCACCTGTAGTCCCAGATACTTGGGAGGCTGAGGTGGAAGGATCATTTGAGCCTGGGAGATTGAGGCTGCAGTGAGATGTGATTGAACCACTGCACTCTAGCCTGGGTCACAGAGTGAGACCTGTCTCAAAAAAATGAAACAAAATATCAGAACATTTCTAGTTTCCACTTAGATGTAGAGAGCTGGAAAGACCCTTGCTCCCAAATGTTTATTTTTTTAAAAGCCAGAAAAACAGCAACTTTGAACATGTCTTGAACTTTCCTTTCCCTACTCATTAGCATAGTGGAGAGGCAGCAAACCAGCCCAGAGTTTAGGGAGAGACGGGTACCGGCAGGGAGACGCAAGAGCTGCAAACACTGACTTATGTGGGCAGAGGCAGCCATCTCCCTCCATAAGCAGACTCCTGCTAGGGCTGGTGGGTAAGTAGGTGGAGCCTGGCTGAGTGTGGACTTCAATGGGAGGGTGAAGCCCCCTCAGGAAAGAGGACTACAAATAAGGGGGGGGGCGGTCCCCCACTCTTGCAGGCTTTTTCTTCATGAACTCCTCCAGGTGCTCACAAAGACTGGGAAAATCCTAGGAAAGTCTGCAGAATGGGGATGGAGGCATAGAGGCAAGAAACTCAGAGTGAATTCTTCTTTCTCTCCTGTGAAACAAAATCCTTAAGTTGCAGTGACAGAAGCAAGCAAATCATCACCTGTAGAATACTGGTGAAATTTCTTTGCAGTTCAGGGAGAGAAAATTTTTTTAAAAAAATTCTTGAGCCTCAAGGGAGGTGTGGGAATATATTTTTAGTTTAGAATAACACCAGGACTGTCCAACATTGGCAGAGATACCTGTATCGTGAGGGTTTGTCAAGCCTACCTAGCCTGTATCATGGGAATAGCCAGGATGTTATCTTAGGATCTTGATACCCACTGGTCAGAGGTGGTGCCTCAGTCAGCTCAGACTGCTAAACAAAGTACCATAGAAGGAGTGAGCTATAAGCAACTGACATTGATTTCTCATTGCTCTAAGGTCTGGAAGTCTGAAATCAGGATGCAACCATGGTCATGCTCTGGTGAGGACCTTCTGTCTGGTGCTGACTGCCCAAATTCTTCTTGTGTCCCTAGATGGAAGAGAGAGAGCTCTCTGGGGTCCCTTTTATAACGGCATTGTGTTAGTCTGTTTTCACGCTACTGACAAAGACATACTCAAGACTGGGGAATTTATACAGGAAAAAGGGTTTAATGGACTTAACCAGTTCCACGTGGCTGGGGAAGCCTCCCAATCATGGCGGAAGGCAAGAAGGAGCAAGTCATGTCTTACATGGATGGCAGCAGACAAAGAGGCAGAGCTTGTGCATGGGAATTTTCTTTTCAAAACCATCAGATCTTGTGAGACTTATTCACTATCTCAGCAACAATACAGGAAAAGACTTGCCCCCTGGGAATTACCTCCCAGTGGGAGAAATCAAGACGAGATTTGGGTGGGAGTGTAGCCAAACCTTATCAGGCACTAATCCTATTCATGGGGGCTTCACCTTCATGACCTAATCACCTTCTAAAGACTGCCTCCACTGGGCACAGTGACTCATGCATGTAATCCCAGGACTTTGGGAGGGAGGTGAGCAAATCACTTGAGGTCAGGAGGGCAAGACAAACATGACCAACATAGTGAAACCCCATCTCCATTAAAAATACAAAAAATAGCCAGGTGTGGTGGTGCACACCTATAGTCCCAGTTACTTGGGAGGGTGAGACATGAGAATCATTTGATCTTGGGAGGTAGAGGTTGTAGTGAGCCACGACTGTGCCACTGCATTCCAGCCTGGGTGACAGAGCAAGACTTTGTCTCAAAAATAAATAAATATATACATACATACATACATGCATACATACTCTGACTCCTAACACTGTCCCATTAGGGATTAGATGTCAACATATAAATTTTGAGGAGACACAAACATTTAGTCATAACTGGGAGTGTGAATGAAAAAGATCTAGGCTAATAGGATTTGTGTGGCATCAGAAAGGAGTGAAGTTCTTCTCAACTAATTAATACTTCTTGACCTCCACCTGGACTATTTTGTTTTGGTGGATCTGAAGCAGGCTTTAAGAATCTAGATTAAAAAAAAAAAATCTTTATATATATTTTTATAAATATCTACAACTAATGGGTTAAACATTTAATAATTTGATTTTGTAATTAATATTAGATCTTCAGTGTTCTAGGTAAGGCTATCTCAGTACCTGCACTGTGTGACTGGCAGTCACAGAAGTTTAAATAAAAAGCAAAATAATGGAGCAGCTTGAGAGCAGTGCCTGGGCCCATGTTGTACACCAACAGGGACCGCCAGATTTAGCAAGAATATAGAACATGCCAGCTGGGCATGGCACATGCCTGTAGTCCCAGCTACTTGGGAGGCTGAGGTGGGAGGATCACTTGAGCACAGGCTGCAGTGAGCCATAATCATGTCATTGCACTCCAGCCTGGGTGACAGAGGGAGACCCTTTCTCTAAAAAAAAAAAAAGAAAGAAACAAAGAAAACCCAGGTAAATTTGAATTCCAGATAAACAATAAATATGCCCAATGTGGTATTTGAATGTTTATGTGAAATTTAAATTTAACTGGCTATTCTCTAGTTTTATTTGGCAACTCTAACAACAGTGCATCTTTAGCAGCATGTCTGGAATATAGTAGGTTGCTATAACTATGTTGAATGATTGAATCGAAGGATGTTTTAACTCTGAATATAAATTAAATTCATTTCTGGTTTGAAATGAAGAGTCAAGTTTTAGACACATTGGCAGTTGAAGGGTCCCAGAGTGTTTAGTCTCCATATATGCTTATATGTACCAGCCAGGAGCTCAAATTTGTCTATACCTTCCTCTATGGTATCCATTGCAATCCCTGTGAATCCATGCTTTCAGGAACCATGGCCTCCTGAACCTATCTTCAGCAAATCTAATGCTTTTAATAAATGCTGATTTTTAGAGAAATGGATGACATATAAGAATTATGGAAGTGGAGCCAGGCGCAGTGGCTCATGCCTATGATCCCAGCACTTTGGGAGGCCTAAGTGGAAGGATCACTTGAGCTCAGGAATTCAAGACCAGATTAGGTAATATAAGGAGACCCCATTTCTACAAAAAAACTTTAAAAATTAGCAAGGTTGGGTGGCATGTGCCTGTGGTCTCAGCACTCAGGAGGCTGAGATGGAAGGATCACTTGAGCTGGCGAGGGTAAGGCTACAGTGAGCCATGATAATGCCACTGCACTCCAGCATGGATGACAGAGTGAGGCCTGTCTAAAAAAAAAAAAGAAGAGAGAAAGGATTAAGGATTATGGAAATAAAAAGAAGTCTGAATAATGAAACGATTTTCTTAGAAATAAGCCCACTTTCAAGGGGTCTTTAAAATTTATTTTTTAATTCTATTTTTTTGGCCATCCTCCTCTTCCCCTTTTACCTTTCCTGAAATTGATGAGTAATGACTGTTTCATTTGTGACCTACAGACAACAAGAGGGGTGATTCAATGGCTATTGTCTATATTTCCCTTTGCATGGGGTAGGTTTAATTCATTTGGCACATGGCATTTCAAGGCTGCAGGTATCTAATCTTTTCAACCTCCTCACAACAAGTGAGATGGGAATTTCATTCCGCCTTGAAGAAAGAAACTGGTGGCAATAGGCTATAGTCACTTGAATTCTAGCCCCTGGGTCTAATTTTCAAATTGCTTTATGGTAATGCAAAAAGCAAGAGTAATGTAGAGACCAACAAGGAACTTAAACTCTTATTGTTATATAAAAACAGTGTCATGTATGGTAATGTATTGTAATGAAATGTTCCAGAAAGAACTGCCAGAATGGCCACTTTTGGCTAGCAAATGAAAAATCAAGGATCTGTGAGTGTTTGAGCTAGCAGATGCAGCTGCACCCTTGGGTGAACCAAGCATGCCCTTTGCTCTGAATGCAGATGTCCTACCCACTAACATTAGGCATTTGGAGTTGTCATTATGGCACTCAGCCTATTTGCATGAGACTAAGGGGGTCTCCCAGAGTTTGGAATCATTATAGTGAAGGACATATGACCTCATTTTACTGTCCTAGAATAAGATGGTCACATGCAATCTAAAGACACAGGAAGTTTTTGGGCACGTGTTTTTCAGCCTGTGTCTCTGGATGAGTAATAGACACCTTCCCTATGTTTCTCCACTTATCTGTCATTCACTCACCAAAGCTAACTGGATAAAGATTGAACAGAATTTCTTGGGAATGTGGAATAGGGACAGTGAAAGACCAATAGTGAACTGCAGTGTTGAAAGAACACAAAGAATTGGGAGATAAGGTGTATTAATGCATTTGTGTTGCTATAAAAGAATGTCTGAGGCTGGGTAATTTATAAAGTAAAGAGGTTGTTTGGCTCATGATTCTGTAGGCTGTACAAGCATGGCACCAGCAGCTGCTCCTGGTGAGGGCCTCAGGAAAGTTATAGTCATGGCCAAAGGCGAAGAGGGAGCCAGTGTATCGCATGGTGAGACAGGGAACAAGAGAGAGAGGAGAAGATTGCAGCTTTTTAAAACAACCAGCTCTTGGGTGAACTACCAGAGTAAAAACTCACTCATTAGCATTGGAAAGGCACCAAGCCATTCGTAAAGGATCCACCCCCCAAGACCCAAACATTTCCCACCAGGCTCACCGTCAACATTGGAGGTCACATTTCAACATGAGATTTGGAGGGAACACACATCCAAACCATATCACATGGAATCTGACATTATTCAGAATGAAAACAATGAGTTAGAAGAGAAAATGGAAGAGAGGAGGTGTCAGATGACAGCTATAGTCCTCATTTCTTTGAGGTTACCCCCAACTTTATAATACTTATTTTACTTGAATTTGCTAGTGTGCGTTTCTGTTCTTTGCAATTTATGATACCCAAGGGTATCATTTTTTCCTCTCTGACTCATTTCTGTTAATTCTTTTCTAATTATTTTCCTCTGTGGAGGGTAGGTCTTCCTAAGTTGCCCTGACTGGAAAGAAATGAAGATTAAAGTAAGGTTGAAACTTGGGGAAAACTACTTTTATGGAAGATTTAACTCATTAAACTCAACTTACAGTCATAAAAATTCATTAACATCACCTACCGTCTTACTTTAGGATGCCATTAGATTCTCAGAAAAACACTTGCTCTTTTAATAGAACAGTCATTCTATCAACAATGGCTACTAAGCCAGAAAGAAAGAATCAGCAAGATTTCTGATGTTTCTATCATACGTAATACTGAGAGAGGTCCAACTATTGAATTCATTGTAAATTGCTATTTTCAGACTGCTGACAATAATTAGGACTCGTTAAAATTAGCTAGTATCCAGCATGTAACTAAGAAATTCTCTTTAGTTCTATGGCAAGCAGCTATATGTTTGATTTCAGTTAGAAGCTAGAGTCCACAAAGGTGTGCGTCTGTAGGTTTGCTGACTAACTCCTCTGAATGAGTGTAAGAAGGTATGCATTCCTCCACTTCAGTACTTCCTCTGGGGGAAAAAAAATACACAGTTATGCTATAACTTTATTCTTCTCTATGTTAGAACTTTCCTTGTGTTTTTCTGAGGCCCTATGTTAGTCAGCTTGGGCTGCCATGAAAATATATCATAGACAGTGTGGCTTAAATAAGAGAAATTAATTTTCTCACACTTCTGGAGGTCACAAGTCTTAGATCAAGGCGCTAGTATGGTTGGGTTCTGGTGAGGGCTCACTTCCTGGTTTGTAGACAGTCACCTTCTTATTATGCCCTCACATGGCAGAGAGAGAAAGCATGCATGAGATTTTCTGGTGTCAGCTTTTAAGGTCACTAATCTTGTCATGAGATCACACTGTCATGACCTCATCTAAACCTAATTATTTCCAAAGGCCCCATCTTTAAATACCATTACATTGGGAGACTTACTTCAACAGAAATTTGGAAGTGGGGAAGAGACACAGTTTCACTCATAGAAGGTCCTAAGAGAAAACTAATTATGTCTGGGAATTCCACATCACATTGAAAGAATTCAGGAAACGATTTTTTGGCATAAGTAGCCTGATAGAATGGTTTTCCTTTTGATCTGCAAATGTTCCTTTCTTCTTTCTAATCTGTCCCTGGCCCTCCCCTCTGCATAGCTTGCCAACATTTCACTTGGCTTATGGTTATTTCTGGATTTGCTTGGATCACCTGGTGAGTTTGTGATCATAGATTTTAATAGTTATTACTCTGCTGAAGATAAATGTTTTAAGGGGTAGCTGGGCTTTTTCCTTTTTCATATATTGAATAATTTCTAAAGCAGTTGTGTCCACTCCATCTAAGTGAAATTTCCAGGTACTAAAAAATTCTCCTTTGAAGATTCAGAAGTTATTTTCATAAACGGTTTCTGATGAACGCCCTAAATTATTCTACATGATAGAATCCCTCTCTTCTCAAGCAAAGCCAACACTAAGGAGAGTCAACCTTTGCTTGATGATTTTGGCTTCTAATGCTAAACCTCGTTTTTTGTGGCAGAGTCCAGGTATTCATAATATCATATTTGGGTCAGACAGATTTGGATTTGAAGTTTTCTTGGCCCTTTACGCTTCCCAGGACTTAGTTTCCTCATCTGTAAAGCTGTGACAATAACAACTACTTTGCAAGATTGCTGTGCCTTTAACTGTGTTTTAAAAAATAGTTGCATCTATAAGAAGATCTTTAAGGCTTTCATGTAAGTCTTCAATTGCAGTTCATAAGTCTTCTGCAGTTGAAAAACATGTTCTCAGTATTTAATTTATTTTTGTTTGTGGTGGCTTGACCTTGCCATATCACTGCCATTTTCTTATTGACCACAGTCACCCACAAGAACAGCTGGAGAATTGTCTGCTTTTTCTTCTTTTCTTTATTTTCCTAGAGAGTTACAACTTCCATTTCATGATCACTGGAATTTCTCTAACAGCCTCTTTCTGTTCTGGGATGTTTTAGTGTTTACATTTGAATAAATTGTTTCACAGATTTAAAAGTTTGACATATTACAAATTCAAGTTGTCAGGTTAGTAGGACCTGTTGAATTTTATAACCATTCATGGACCACACATCAAACAGATATTTATTGAGTGCCATCTATCTGCTAGGAAATATCCTGAAATTAAAGGAAATGAACAAAACAGCTAGAACTATATCCTAGCAGAGGAGGCAGGCAAACAAAAGTCAAATCCACGTGGAATGATGTCTATGGACACGAGTAAAGCCAGGCAAGGAGAGAGAAAGTTGTTAAGTGATGTTTGAACAGAACTCCAAATGGATAGAAGAAGCATGAAATTTTCTAGTAAAGAGCATTCTGAGTGGGGCAAACAGCACATGCAAATGTCCTGAGGGCAAACAGCATGTGCAAAGGCCCTGAGGTTGGAACATGCTTAATATGTTTGAGGAATTGTAAGGGAGCCAGAGCAGATAAATCACAGTGAATGAGGGGAACAGTGGGGAATAGGAAGGCCGACAGGATAAGGAGGTAAGGTAGGATTTTGGCTCCAGCCACAGAAATTTTATTGCTGCTGCTTAAACCTCATTCTCACCTCTGGGCCCTGCCCTTGATCTTCACTGGAAAATGATTCTACCAGATTTTCAGATGATTTACTCCCTCATTCTTTCAAATGTCACCTTCAGGTGACATCTCTGCAGTGAGGCCTCACCCACTCCTCTGGTCACTTTCATCTCTGCTTCATTATTAGTAGTATTATTATTGCTATTATTACTTAGTGTTCATTTAATGCTCATAGTCTGTCTTCTCCATCAAATGTAAGCTCCATGAGGACAGGAAGTTTTACCATTTTATTTTGTTCATAGCTTTTGGCTTAGTGCCTTGTATACACAATAATTATCCCTCCCATACTTGTTGAATAAACAGATGAATGAAGCCTATCATTATATGAAAAATAATAGAAAATTGATTAAATGTATAAATAGTCACGAGAAAGGGGATTAAGGCAAAATACTTAGAAAACATTTAGAATCTTGAAGTATGTAATAGACATGTCAACTATGAAGTAAAGAGAGGGTAACACAAATTAGACAAGAAGCAGAAACAAAGTGTTGAAACCTTGAAAAATTATGTTTCATCAGAGTGAGGTATTTGGACTGGCTTCCTGAGAAGGACTGTGAAGGAATAATCAAAGATGGTGGAACGATATTAGAAACCCAGTCATTGGAAATCTTATGTTCTACAATAAAAAATCTAGATTGGTTAGGTTCTGCAGTAAAGAGTCCTTCTGGTTTCTGAGAGCAGAGTATTTAGAAATACAAATGGTGTTTATAACAGAATGTTGTAGTGTCACATGGTGAACCGGAGCAGGGAGTAAAAGCTGGATGCTATTTTTGGAAAACACTTGAAATGATTCCAATGAGATCTAGTTGTAGAAATTTGAAACTGGAAAAGCCCCTTAAGCATTGTGTAGCCTAAAGTTTTCATTTTACAGATGAGGAAAATAGGTTTCTTACCTTAGTGATGCTCAGATATTTAAATGGGTATAGTAACCTGAGAAAATGGGATGGACAGGAAATTGTTAAAGGGGAATAAAACAGCAATGATTAGAGCCATCTGAGAGCATCTCTGGGCACTAGCTAGCAAGAGCATCTCATATTTAAAATAAATAATTCTCTCAGAAGAGTAATGTATATTGGAAATAAAATAATGTTGATTTGGAAGAAGAACTGTTCTTAAGGATCCTGTGTCAGGGTCACCCAGAAAATTTGCTTTCAGATAAGCAATGGAAGTGTATTATCTAATTTCATGAGGACTATTTCCTGATTCAGAGCTCTGTGGCAGGAAACACAAGATACCACGATGTGCAGAGTGAATGCAACATTTGCTGTTTGTGTTAGGAGGCTAAGAAGCATACTCTTCCAATGGGAGATGAGTTCCGAAAGTTCTCGTTCATGAACTGTGGCAGGCTAATTACCATGTTTCTTTTTTAATACTACTTCTTTGAACTATCCTATGAGCAAAAGAAATAATGTAAGAAAGATATCCTGGGGTGTTCAGCATTTTCTTTGGTAACGGGTGTAAGGATGAACTTAACACTGGCCATCAGTATTATTCCTGGTTTTGTGGTCACACATTGTCAAAGTAGTCATTCTAGGTGTCTGTAAATCAAGCACAGTGAAGTTTATTTTTTGGTGTAACTTAAAGAGGTCCTACTATCATTTTTTAATTATTTAAAAATTTTTTTTGAGATGGAGATTTGCTCTTGTTGCCTAGGCTGGAGCTCAATGGCACAATCTAGGCTCACTGTAATCTCTGCCCAATCTAGGCTCACTGCAATCTCTGCCTCCTGTGTTCAAGTGATTCTTCTGCCTCAGTCTCCACAGTAGCTGGGATTACAGGCATGTGACACCATGCCCGACTAATTCTTATATTTTTAGTAGAGATGGGGTCTCACTGTGTTGGTCAGGCTGGTGTTGAACACCTGACCTCAGGTAATCCACCCTCCTCAGCCTCCCAAAGTGCTGGGATTATAGGCATGAACCACTGCACTTGGCCCCAACACTTTTATTGTGTATGAAATTTGGTTATAGATTGGGTGACCTGATATCCAAGTTTGTCTGGGATGGTTCCAGTTTATACCTATTGTCCTCCTATTAGGATTAACAGCTCCTCAGCCTGTCACTCTCAAAAGTGTTCTAGTTCGGATAATGAATTACATGGTTGTTGGAGTCTACAGAAGATGTTCCCAACTGTTCTGTAGCTCACCAACCGTCTTGTCCTAACTTTTAATTACAGGCCATTCATCTCTCCTAATCCATGTCTCTCACATATAAAAATCTGACCATTAATTATGCAAGTCTTTTCCTGAAAAAAATGTAGAAATGGCTCTAATTAATTGAAGGTGGGTGTGATGAGGGGTAATGGGAGTGATTAATTGGTATAAAAATAGAATGAATGAATAAGACATACTATTCGATAACACAACAGAGTGACTATGCCAATAATAACTTAATTGTATGTTTTAAAATAACTAAGAGAGTGTAATTGGATTGTTTGGAACACAAATGCTTGAGGGGGATGGACACCTCATTCTTCATAATGTGATTATTTCACATTGCATGCCTGTCTTAAAACATTTCATGTACCTCTCAGATAGATACAACTACTATGTACCCACAAAAATTAAAAATAAAAATAAAAAATAATTGAAGGCGTATATTTTTTCTGGCATAAATTGTTTCCAACAGTGAATAAAAGGAAAGCAAATTATCTTTATCCTTAGTGTAATGGTATGCAAAATCACTAGATGAAACCAGACTTGAGAGAGCAATCTCTAAACATGCATGTGGCCAACAGGCCTACTGAAAAATGCTCAACATCACTGATCATCAGAGAAATGCAAACAAAACTCAATGAGATACCATGTCACATGAGTCAGAATGGCTGTTACTAAAAAGTCAAAAAATAACAGATACTGGCAGGTTGTGGAGAAAAAGGAAGCCTTATACGCTGTTAGTGGGAATGAAAATTTAGTCCAGCCACTGTGGAAAGCAGTTTGGAGATTTCTCAAAGAACTTAAAACAGAGCTACCATTTGAACCAGCAATTCCATTACTGGATATATATCCAAAAGAAAATAAAGCATTCTCCCATAAAGATACCTGCGTTCATATGTTCATTGCTCCACTGTTCACAATACCAAAGACATGGAATCAACTTGGGTGCCCATCGATGGTGGATTGGATAAAGAAAATGTGGTACATATATATCATGGACTACTATGCAGCCATCAAAAAGAACAATATTATATCCATTGCATAAACATGTATGCAGCTGGAGGCCATAATCTTAAATAAATTAATGCAGGAACAGAAAACCAAATAGCACATGTCCTCACTTACAAGTGGGAGCTAAGCATCAGGTACTCATGGACATAAAGATGGCAACAAGAGACACTGGGGACTCCTAGACGGAGAGAGGAAGTGGGGCAAGTGCTGAAAAACTATTGAGTGCTATGCTCACTACCTGGTTGACAGAACTTTTCATATCCCAAACCTCAATGTCACACAATATACCCTTGTAATAAACCTGCACACGAACCCCCTGAACCTAAAATAAAAGGGAAGGGAAGGGGAAAGGAAATGGGAAGGGGAAGGGAAAAGGAAAGGACTGTCTCTAAGTTGGTTTTTAACACTTCAGGCTTTTCATAGTAGGTGGGTACCCAGAACAACTTAGGTCAGTTGTTTCTTCTGCCTAGTAATAGAGGGTATGTGTCAAGAAACACTGTAGCTAGGAGAAATAAAGATGCTATGATATATTATCAAATGGCAGTGAGTAAATGATTTCTCTAAAGATTTTAAAGTAAAAGATGAATAGCTGTTTTTCAGCAATCTTTTGAATGGTATATGTGGGAGTGATAAGGGAAGAATCTTTGACGTTTTCTTACAACATATAATTATGTGTCGTGCACTTTCAATGTGAATGAACGTTGAAACCCTCTCTGTTGGTAAATGAATGTTTTGAGATCTCCTAGACAGAAAATAAAAAACTTTCCTAAGAATTTCTTGTGCTTTAGCACCTCTCTAGTTTTTACGTTGGTTCATGAAGAATCATTTTCTCTTCCTGTTTTATTTATTCATTTATTTTTATGTGTCTATATTTATGGGATACAAGTGCAGTGTTGTTACATGCATAGATTGCATGGTGGTGAAATCAGGGCTTTTAGAGTATCCATCACCCAAATAATGTATATTGTATCCATTAAAGCAATTTCTCATCATCAACTCCATTTCCCACTCCCTCAACCTTTTGAGTCTCCAGTGTCTACCATGCTGCACTCTGCGTCCATATGTACACATGATTTAGCTCCCCCTTATATGTGAGAACATGCAGTATTTGTTTTTCTCTGAGTTGTTTCTGTCACAATAATGGCTTCCCATTCCATCTGTGTTACTACAGAAGACATGATTTCATTCTCTCTTTATGGCTGAATAGTATTCCATTATGTCTATCTACAAATTTTCTTTATCCAATCATCAGAAAAATATCTCTTTCTCTTTAGGTCAGTTTTATTGTCTTGACTTTACCAGGGTAATTCAACTCATTGAAATCCTTTATATTTTGAAACCAATTGTGATTTCTTCCTTAGCCTTCTCTTTTTGAGGCTGACCTATAAAATTCCTTTATTTTCTTTTATCATTGGTAAGACAAGGAATCCTTTAGTTAGTCTGTTGGATTTCATCTTCTCTTAAGGAATCACTGCTTAATCTGGGTATTAGATTTACTAATTGAAGATGCTTCTCACCTGTTTACTATATGGGTGGTGTTTAATGCCTGTAACTAATTCTTGAATGAATGAATGCTGAGGCCCTTATAAGTATCAGTCATAAGATAAAACATGATATGATTATATCTTGCACTTTACATCTTGATACAATTTTGACATCGTTTTCTAATGAGTCTCCAGTGCTGGCCTTGTAGTTAACACATGGTTAAACTGGGTCACACAGAGATTTCCTGTTAATTTTTAACCTCGTAACCAGCAAGACTTCTTCCTTCTTATATTTAAAGTTTGCTGGTTTAGGGAAGAGCATAATTAATTCTGATGGCATCACTCTGATTAATAAATTATGTTTCAGCATATGTTGTAAGTTTCATAAACTCAGCTTTCGTTTATTAATTCTATAGATGACTCAAAGGAGAGACCAGTATTTGTCGGATTAATAAATGGATGAAATAAATATCTAACAATATTTAAAGTACCTCCATGGAGGGGAATTACGAATGGGATTCAGAACCAAATAAAAACGTTTTCTTGAGAGTCCATATCCTTTTGGAGGAAAAGTGGGCAGGTTCTGTAGATCCTCACATCAGAAGGGCAGAAAAGAAGGGAAGGGAAAGGGAAAATGAATAATAGCTACACTATTTTTAGTGCTTGTAGTTTATATATATATCTTTTAATTCTCTTAATGCTTCCATTGCCTATATATTACTATCCTAATTTTACTGGTGAGAAGAAGGTCCAGAAATTAATTAGTCTTCCCTGACTAGAACTGCTGGTAAGCAGTACTTTGTATGAAGCTGATGTTCTCAAACTGTGTCTTGCTGCCATCCATCAATTACAACAGCCCAGGGTTGTCATAAAAGCAGCAGTACTTTACAATTTGGACAGCAATTTTGAACTATAGACAAAAGTCACTAGGGCCTATAATGGACTGATACAACAATAACTTCCATAAGAGATGCACTGGACATGGCTAGGGAAGAAAGGACATGAATCAAAATAGAAGTGGAGTATTTTGTTTCGACATGTAGACATTTCTCAATTTTCTCACACAAATGGAAGCTACCTATGGGCTACGAAATTCAAAAAAACATGTCACACATGAACATGCATACTTACAGCAGCACAATTCACAATTGCAAAGATATGGAACCAACCGAAGTGCCCATCAACCAAGGAGTGTATAAAGAAAATGTAGTATACTTACACTTTGGAATACTACTCAGCCATAGAAAGGAACATAATTTCTTTTGGAGGAAACTGGATGGAGCTGGAGACCATGAAGTATAATAACTGTGAAGTATAATAACTCAGGAATGGAAAACCAAATACTGTATGTTCTCACTTATAAGTGGGAGCTAAGCTATGATGATGCAAAGGCAGAAAAATGATATAATGGATTTTGAGGACTTGGGGGAGAAGGTGGGAGGAGGATGAGGGATAACGTCTACACATTGGATACAGTCTATACTGCTTGGGAGACAGGTGCATCAAAATCTCAGAAGTTACAACCAAAGAACATACACATGTACCCCAAAACCATCCATATCCCAGAAACTATTGAAATAAAAATAAAAATAATTATTAAAACAAAATATGACACTGTGGTACATAAATAGTTTGGTTTAAGTTGGATTCAGCTTAGGATTTTTTGATATTATAACATAGTTTCCTTTCTGATGTAACAGAAAGTGTCAGTACCTCAAACAAGATAACTAAGGCAGCTTATGGATAAGTAAGACAAAAGAGCCTCCCAAACAATTCCATCTATCGGTCTTTTTTCTAGATCCAGTGTGTGTAGGAGAATACATCAACTTGACTGGTTAGAATAAACCTTATGTCCAGATTCATGTGTTTTCATCTGTATTTGTTGATTGTGTCTTCCTTGAACTGGGGTGAAAGAAAAATTGTAGTTGACTTCCTGCTCCACAGCAAAACGTATGGAGAAGTAAAAATAAACAAAAAAAGAATTTATTGGATAAACGGTTGGTGATCATTATGTCAGTAGAAATTGGAAAGAAGCTTTGATGTGAGTAATTTATTCATTCACCCAGTTCAGTGTGTTCTGAGTTGAGAAAAATAGAACAAGACAAAAATTCATTCAATATATAATCATTGTCTCCAGAAACTTAAAATAACATTAAACAGCAGCTTAAATAAGGCCATAAACAAGTGGTAAAGAGAGAAAAGCATGAAAGTACAAGAGAAAGTTGAGCCTAGAAGAAGAAATATGTAGGGGGAGATGGAATCACTCCAGACACTCACCACTGAGGGAGGAGACTTGAGCTGTACCTTAATGATCTGCAAAGATCAGAGCTGCTTCCTGGGGATTCAGTCTAGCCTGCAGGCATGTTTTCTTTAGCTAATTCAATTTTTAAAACATTTTTAATTAGTTTTACATATTTAAAAATTAAGGAAACTGCATGCCAAATTCCAGAGTACAGCTTCTCTTAAAAAATTGTAAGATCTGGTCACTCTGGGTCTGCATTTTGTCATGGCCTGGAGCTGTACCATTGGAGTTTGTCACCTTGGTGTAGAAATAACAGAGGAGCAGGTGCAGTGATAAGCATGAAGGACATTTGCCAGGGGCCTTCAGACTAATCTGACTAGGACAGAGGGCTTTCAGGGAGAATACTCTGAAAACATCAGTTGGAATCAAACTGGAGGCATTTGGAAGGTCAAGGCAGGCAATTTGGGTTTATCTGAGAGGTTCTTCCCACCATGTCCCCAGAGAATATTCTTATTTTATGACTTGAGCTGAAGTTTCTAATGCCAGACTTTTTCAACTTGTTCAAAACCTAGTTAATGAATAGGGACTTTTCTTCCTCCCATTTTTCTTTTTGCAATTTTTCTACCCAAAATATTTTTCTTGAACATTTGGGACCCACTCCTACTGCTCATGTACTAGCAAATGTTAGTCCATGTCAATATATGAAGATAGCCTAGGATGATTTATTCCAAAACATAGACTTAGTCGACTGGGTTTACCCTAACAGGTTCGTTCTCTTGAGATCTTGCTGTTAGAGTTTATATTTTATAGCATACATGACACAGTCTGTTAAGAAATACTGCTTCTAATTTGAGTAATTAATATTTCATAGCTTTCTGTAAACAGCATGGTATTTATCTAAAGGAGAGAGAAGGATATAAGATTTTTGAGTCCCTATCAAGTGCCAGGTGTTGTGCTAAATGCCCTACATGTGATATGTGATTTTATTCTTTCCACAAATGCTTCAGATTAGGGGACAAATTATCCAAGAAGACATGCATTCCACCCAGTGCATAGATAGGCACTAAGGGCAGCATCAGGATTTAACCCCAGGTATGTCTGAAGCTAAAGTACTTGCTTTTTTTTTTTAAATGACATTCCTGGAGCAATGTGACTTAGTTGTTGAACTTGAATACATTTGAGAATCATGACTATAGGCAGATGGGAGCCCCTTACTATCTTTATTCCTTATTGTGTGTGCAGTTTTTTGGTTGTTGTTAAATAATCCAATGTCCTGTATTTTGAAAGCATGGATTTGGTATTGCAGTGTAGGATTGGTAACAGAGAACAACTGAGTCAGGTATACTGACACATTGAAGATAAATGGTGCCCAGAGACAATACAATGCTTTTGAGCTCTTTCTCCCTATCCGGTGTTGATATTTGCCTGACATGAATAAATACAGAAATGATATTAGGGATACTTTTATATGTTTCATGGACAACAAACATAAAGTTAGTAACTCAGTGCAAAATTGCAATAAAAACATTCTCCAGCATCTTTTGACAGCCCCGTAAATTGGTGCCCATAGAATGTATATACTTCTCAATATCACTTTTTCTTCACCTAATTGGTCCGAGCCAGCAGACCAATTAGGAGGCAATTAGGTTAGCTGTGTAAGGTAACAAGCTGGCTTAGGATGCTAGCACTAATTTTTAAAAGAGAAAATAAAAAGCATGGGAGTGTGGTAGTCTAAATAATGGTCCCTCAAATATGTTCATATCCTACTCCATGGCTCCTGTGACTATAACCTGATATGGCAAAAGGGACTTTACAAATGTGATTAATTTAAGGATTTTGAGATAGAACAGGTTAGCTTGCATTACCTAGGTGGGCCTGAGATAACTACAATGGTCCTTATGAGAGGGACGCATGAGAAGCCAGAGATGGCGATGGGTTGTCAGAAGCAGAGACTGTAGTGATGCTCTTTGTCGATGGAGGAAGGGGTCAGGATACAAAGAATGCAGATGGCCACTAGATGATGGAAAAAGCAAGAAGGTAAACTTTTCAGAAGAAGGCAGTCCTGCCACACCTTAACTTTAGCCTGGTGAAACTGATGATGGTTTTATTATTCTTTATTTTGTATGTATATACAAAGTATTCTTAAAAACCAATTCTGAGTGATTGAGAGAATGATATCACCAAAAATAGAAAAATGGAACTTTCTCAGCGGGAAAATTGGTAGACCTCTACATAGCTTAAGGTACATGTTATTCATCACCTGTGTTGTACTGAGTAAACTCGTTTATAGTAGACAGTTAATTATCATTCCCAGGAAGTTTGTGTGGATGATAATTATATGTAAGAATTTAAAGTATTTACTATATGCTAGACACTGGGTTAGGTGCCTGACCAGCATTTTCCCACAACTTCCTGAAAACCTAAGGAAGTGTTGTTGACAGAGAACCTAACACAGTCAGCAGAAGTCAAGGCTTCAGAGCTGCTTTCCTGGGTTTAAATGTTTGCTTTATCACATACTACTCAGACCTCAGACAAATTACCTGATTTTTCTGAATCTCTGTTTCCTCATCTGAAAAAATGGTAGTATCTATCTGATATGTTTTGACTGTGTCCCCACCCAAATCTCATCTTGAATTGTGGCTCCCACAGTTCCTATGTATTGTGGGAGGAACCCAGAGGGACGTAATTGATTCATGGGGGCAGGTCTTTCCTATGCTGTTCTCGTAATAGTGAATAAGTCTCACAAGATCTGATGGTTTTATAAAGGGGAGTTTCCCTGCACAAGTTCTCTTCTCTTGTGTGCCCCCATGTGAGATGTGCCTTGCACTTTCCACCATGATTGTGAGGCCTTCCCAGCCATGTGGAACTGTGGGTACATCAAACCTCTTTTTTATAAATCGCCCAGTCTTGGGTATGTCTTTATGAGCAGTGTGAAAATGGACTAATACACCATCTCATAGAGACATTATAAATAATAAATAAATGAACTCATGCAAAACT
This sequence comes from Ateles fusciceps, assembly GCA_036589455.1. Taxonomy (NCBI): domain Eukaryota; kingdom Metazoa; phylum Chordata; class Mammalia; order Primates; family Atelidae; genus Ateles; species Ateles fusciceps. The sequence continues at coordinate 7,356,463 of JAZHEH010001064.1, forward strand.
CTTTTAATAATATGCAACATGTTAAAAATAAATTAATGACAAATGATTATTTATTATTAATAAAAATAAATTAATGAGTTATTTCACTTAGGATAATGGCTTACCTAAGTGTTTCTCCCTTAGAAAGGAATCTAAAAATCTTCAAAGCTGCAAATCAAGAGCTGCTGTTTTGGTCTTTTTCTTCTCCTGGGGCATCTACTTCCTGAGGTTGTAAACAGCATCAGCCCTGGTGGAAATTAGATGTACTAGGATATGAGTTGAGGTTCCTGAATCAATATCACATTATGGTCCTGAAGGCAAGAAGGTGAGAACTTGTCTCATTCCAGTAGTAAATCCTTGGGTGTTCTTAAAGCTGTCAATCATGAACTAAACTTTGTAAAAATCATCTGGAGAGATTATAGCATCAGTTGCTTTTCACTCTAAATTAATAATAAATTATAATATAAAAAGTTGAAGAACCTGAGACTTAGATAATTAACTTAATCGAGGCCATACAACTAGTAAATGGTAGGTAGGACAGGAATGTCAACTCAGGCAGACTGGGTGAACACCAGTAGATAGAGCTAATTCAGTTAAATAATCAATAAATCCAGGGTGAACAAACCACAGGAATCAGGATTTTTAAAAAATCCTTTGGATTAAATTACTTTCCTAGTTTGTTGACAAGAAAAATCTTTTTTTTTTGCCCTAATAAGTTGTGTTTGATCAGTTAGACACATTGCATTTTCTAGATTCATTTAGAAGAACAGAATAATGGTGACCCATAATCTGCTGAAAAATATAAGTAGAACTCACCATTACTGCTAAACAACTTTCATTGTATTCCTCTACTGTAGAGAGAAAAATTGGAAGGATCCTCAAATATCTCTAAGGGGCTGGGAAAAATGAGTTCATGCTAGTTCGACCTTTTCCATAGCAACCAATGAGGAAATGTATTCTCTTCCTGGGTCCACAAGGGGGCGTAGTTTCAAGGGCAAGAACTTCCCAATGCCCCCCTCCCCCTCTCTCCATCCGGGAGACTTAAGGGTCTTTGTTTAAATTTTCGCAGGTGTGGGAAAATAATCAAAGTCAATCACTCCAGTGGAAGTTTAAAGGAACTCTTTTCATTGACCAGGGGGCTTGGAGAAGGTGGAAATTCCTCCCAGGTTAAAAGTCCCCTTCTTCCTCACCTCCTTGGATTCCATAATTGGGTCCCCTTCCACACTTTTTGTGGAAGCTTTCTCTCTCTCATCTTTTTCTCTTTCTCTGCCTAAATAAATCACTTTTCTGCAAAAAAAAAAAAAAAACAAAACAAACAAAAAAAAACACAACTCTTTGGAGTCTGATATATTCTTACCAGTGCAGTTGCCATGGTCCCCTCTCCCAGTTTTGGGTGAATGAGAGACCAAGAGCCTGGAAAAGCATCCTCTCAGGGGGAGCTGAGCCCCTCCCCTGCAGCCCAAAACCTGGAAACACTAATAATAGTTAAAATTAACGTTGGGAAGTGTTTGTTATTTTTATTAAAAACAATTATCTGCTCCTGAGTTCCTCCTTCTTTTTCCACGCAGTATGAGGAACTGGCCAAGGTAAGAATTATCAAGCCACATAGTATGTGCAAAAAGAATCTGAATGATTATCTGATAATTAACACTGATATTAAAGACTTAGTTAATTTGTGTGCTCTTTTGAGTTATTATGGGAATATTGCTCAATCCAGATATGTTTGAGTAAAACTAGCTTTTTGGTTTGAATTAAAGCATGACTAGATTCCAATCCACAGAGTTTTTATGATTATTTTTCAGTTTTTGTAAAAAATTTCACTTTTATGAAGCAGATACCTGTTGAAGAAATCCAGATACCATTTAAAACTCACTTCAAATAGCACAAGTTAAGTCACATTTTTCTTTAACAGATCAAAAGAGCTGTGTGTATTTATCTCCACAACATCCCCAACATACACACAAATATCCGTATCAAACCAAATGGTTAACTAGCTGTTGGTGTTTCAGGGACTTGAAAACTGATATAAACCCTATGGTTGAAATGAAAATCCGTAGCTCTATGGGTACTTATTCCAATTGTTGTCTTCAATCAACCATAATTGGACCTTTTTCTTGTTACAGTAGTTTTCAAGGCAATATAGTATCAGTTCCTTTTCATTCTGAAATCTCTCCAGATGATTTTTACAAAGTTTAGTTCATGATTGACAGCTTTAGAACACTCAAGGATTTACTACTGGAATGAGACAAGTTCTCACCTTCTTGCCTTCAGGACCATAATGTGATATTGATTCAGGAACCTCACCTCATATCCTAGAATATCTAATTTCCACCTGGTCTGATGCTATGTACAACCTCAGGAAGTAGCCACCCCAGGAGAAAGAAAAGACCGAAATAATAGCTCTTGATTTGCAGCTTTGAAGATTTTTAGATTCCTTTCTAAGGGAGAAACACTTAGGGGAGCCATTATTCTAAGTGAAATAACTCGGAAACAGAAAATCAAATATTGCATGTTCTCACTTAAAAGAGGATGCTAAACAATGGGTACCCATGGACATACAGACTGGAATAATTAACACTGGAGGTTCCAAAAGGTGGGAGGGTGGGAATGTGGGAGGGAGGACCAGGGCTGAACAATCACCTATTGGTTACAATGTTCACTATTGGTTAATAGTTGCAATACAAGACCAGACTCACCATGGTGCAATATTTGCATGTAAGAAACCTGTACTGGTAACCCCTAAATACACAAAAATTTAAAAAAATGAAAAGTTAAAAACCAGGGAGTTGTCAGATCCCCCCCAAGAACTAAAATTTTCCAGCCAGTGGGTAGAGCAGGGAGAGAGGGCAAATGTGCTTTTCCTTGGAGTTTTGTTGTGGTGCTAGTGTTTGGAAGTGAGGGAGGATGCTTATCTGTTCCTGCACATCCCACTGTCTCTCACCGGGGAGGGTATTGCATGCACTCTTCATTAAGAGAAGCTGCGGTAAAGACACTTTATCGCTAAGGGAATGCTTCTTAAACGATAAGCACAGAATTTGCAGCTGCTGATTAGGGAGAGCAACGATAAGTTGAAGACTTTAATGTCTCTTATTTACTACTGCAGTAATGGAACCAGAGTTGTGGAAAATATCTCTAATAACCTCTCTCTTTTCCTTGAACCCTCCCTGAAAAAAAAAGCTGCAAAAGAACTTTGCCAACAAGTGTAAAACACATGAATATTTCGGATGAAGGGAAACAAATTACTAATGTGACTTAGGTGTGAAGGAGATTAGTTGCTAATGAAGTCAGTAATGTGACAATCTAAGGAGATGTTTTATATCCAATCATATTTCTATTTATCTTCCTTAATGCATTTGCCTGTTCCTTTCACCTTTTTATACAGCCATGTGTTGTTTAATGACAGGGACATGTACTGAGAAACGCGCAATCAGGCAATTTCGTCATTGTGGGAACAATATCATAGAGTGTCCTTACGCAAACCTAGGTGGTATAGCCTTCTACATACCTACGCTATAGGGTATAACCTGTTGCTTCTAGGCTACAAACCTGCACAGCAGGTTACTGTACTGAATATTGTATGCAGTTGTAACACCATGGTGTTTGTATGTCTAAACATAGAAAAAGTACAGTACAAATATGGTATAAAAGATTTTAAAAGGTGTTTCAATTAAGGTACCCATATAAATGTCCTATATAGGGGTACTTATGAATGGAGCTTGCAGGACTGGAAGTTGCTCTGGGTGAGACAGTGAGTGAGTGGTGAATGAATGGGAAGGCTAGGACATTAGTGTACACTACTGTAGACTTCATACACACTACACTTAGGCTACAATAAATGTATTAAAAAAATACTCTTTCTTAATGCATTAACCTTAGCTTACCATAACTTTCTAACTTTATAAACACTTTAATTTTTTAAACTTTTCATCCTTTTGGGATAGCACTTAGCTTAAAACGCAAACCCATTATATAGCTGCTCAAGATATTTTCTTTACGTTTTCATTCTGTGAGCTTTTTGCTACTTTTAAAATATTTTTTAAACCTGTTAAAAATTAAGACACAAACGCACAGCATGGAGCTGCCATCTGTTACAACAGTGCTTTCTTCTTGTGGAAGATCTCCTGAGAGACCTGCCTAAAGCTCTTTTTGCGAACAGTCACTCTTACCAGAAATACGTCCATGGTGGTTTGCTTGATTTGTTTCTTTTTTTTCTATCATCCATTTGCCTGTAAGCAGATAATGCACCATGGATGTTCTTCTATGTTAATGAAAACGTTTTGATGTTTGGGTCCATGTTTTCAAACTTTTTAAGGAATTGGCTGAGGTCTGTAAAAGCTTCTGCTAAATTCTCCGCTGCGGATTTTCTTGAAGGTTCTTCTTTACCTTTTCATGCGGTTTTCTTTTCTCTGGCCTCTCTTTTCAGCTCTGTATTCCTGTTCCAGTTCCAACAACTCCTCATTAGTCAATTCATCACGAACCAATTTATTTGTGAGCTCCTGAATGTCATCCTCATCCACAGCTAGCTTAAAATTCCTTGTCATCTCAACCACACAGGCTTAATGATTCTGGCAACCTCTTCGTCCTTGGCAAAATACTTTGAAGTCATGGACAAACCTCTTAACTGTCTTCTTCCAAATGTCATTTACACACTCCTTGATGACATCATGCCAAACTCAAGCAAGTTCTTGAGCCAATTATGTATGTCACAATCCTTCCAAAACTACATCAGTGTCTTCTGAGTATCTTCTTCAATTGCAGCAATAGCCTGGGCGAAGATTCTTCTTAGGTAGTAGGCCATGACAGCTGTTACAATTTTTTGTTTCATTAATTGGATCGAAGTGGTGGTGTTTCTCATGGAGAAACACCACTTTATATTAGGATGAAGCTTACCAATAAAGGAAGATCTGTGAGAGTATTATCAACAATAAGCAAAATCTTGAAAGTTTCCAATTTCGCTTCTCCATTTCTCTGGCATAGCCATTTGGGAGGGCATCTTAGGAGAGGAACTGGGTCATTCATAACTTCCTACTGTTCTTGTCATCCATTGGCCATGGATGCTTATTTACATGCTTGAAGAGCTGGGGTTCTCACTGTGCCATATCATAAAAGAATTCAATTTATAACCTGCTGTACTGCTCCCAACCAAGATTGTTATCCTGTCCTTAGGAGCCTTGAAACCTGGCATTGACTTGCCCCTTTTATAGACAAAAATCTTTTCAGGCAGCCTTTTCCAGAACAGGGAAATTTTATCCCTACCGAAGACTTGCTTCTGCAAGTAATTTTCCTCCACAATTAGCTTGTTTAGAGTTTCCAAAAATTTTTCAGCTGCCTTCACATTATTGCTTGCAAACTCACCACTCACTTTTACATTATGTACTAATAATAATTCTTGAAATAGTTAAATCACCCAGAGCTTGCAGCAAATTCAACGTCATTATGGATCTCAATCTTTTCTTTGAACATCACCTGCAAACTTTTTGCTTTGACCATGGTTGTTACAATGCTGTGAGAAATACACTTCTGTGCCTGGTCTTCAGTCCAAGTCACTAGAAGTTTCTCCATGTCTGATAGAGGCCCTTCTTGAAATTTTGTCAGTCTCCTTGCCTTCAATGAAGCAGATCCTTTGACAGCTTCCATCATTTTGTTCTTGTTCTTCAAGATTATAGTTATGGTGGAATGGGACATGTCTGACTGGTAAGCAGTAACCATCACTGATTTTCCACCTTTGTCATCCTTACTTCGCTTTTAATTTCATTTCCACATCAATCACTTGATGTCGTCTTTTGCTGGCAACATTAGCAGTGGATTTTGTGTGTTTAAGGGCCGTGTTGAACAAAATAACATGAGTTTAAATTATGCACAAGAGAAAATGATGCTATCAAGAAGCATGGTAAACACAAGATGTATGAGGCAGCATACTGTTTCACAGTAAACTTATTTTTTATAATTTGAAGGAGTACATTATAAAATCACAATACAATGTATAGTATAACAAATACATAAACTGGTAGTATAACCACTTTATTATCAAGTACTATGCAGTGTCCTTAATTGTGTGTGCTATACTTTTTTTATGACTGGCAGCATAGTAGTTTTGTTTATACCAGTATTACTATAATCACATGAGTAATGTGTTGCTTTTTGATGTTATGACAAGTACAGCATCACTAGGTGTCTTAGTTTGTTTCGTGTTGCTATAATGGAATCCCCGAGGCTGGGTGATTTATAAAGAAAAGGTTTATTTGGCTTGCAGTTCTGTAGGCTGGGAAGTTCAAGGGCATGGCTCTGGCTTCTGGTGAGGGCTTTTGTGGTGCATCCAAACATGGCAGAGGTCAAATGAGAAGCAGACATGAGCAAAGAGAGACAGCAAAGGAGTTCCCTTTGCTTATAACAACTCACTCTTCAGGAACAAATATAGTCCCATCAAAAGTAACCTAGTCTTACCAAAGTGATAACCTCTACCACAAGAACAGTACCAAGCCATTCATTAGAGATGTTCCCCCATGACCAAACACCTCCCACTAGGCCCCACCTCCAAACACCACCATACTTGGGATTAAATTTCAACATGAGTTTTGGTGGAGATAAACCATAACCAAGCCCTTGCACTGAAAGACAGAATTTTTCATCTCCATTATAATCATATGGGAACACAGTCACATATGTGGTCCATAATTAACCAAAACGTCATTATGGTACATGACTGTATCTACTTGTGTTGTAGGCATATTCTCCATAGTGTTTACAAAGCTTTTGTTCTGTTTACATAGCAGATGGCCTCAGAAGGTAGAGACAGTGTCTTCCTCTGGGTCAGAAGGCTTATTTATCTCATGACTAGTATAATGAAGACTATGCCTCTCTGTGGGGAAACGCTTGGGCAGGTTTGCTTGCAGACCACTTTATAAGATTCAAGGGTTCTTACACTTAGAACTCCTCAGCTGTGACACAACCCCTTGTATACACAGCAGGCATGTGGACCTGCCTCTTCATTGCGCCTATGGAACATGAGGGACAAGAGGAGCCAAATGTGGGCATGAAGCTCATGCTGTCTGCTGAGCTGAGAATGAAAACACCCTTCATCTCTGACCTTGGAGTCTCATGTTTCCTAACATCTGTGAAACACTGGAAGGCTAACTTTTTAGCTTGAAAAGAGTAGAATTTCAGAACCTTTTCTATTTTATTCTCTTTGTTCTTCTTATACATTGTTCATCTTACCCTGATATTGGGATGAAGGTTGGTATGTTGACTACCCTTTGCTAAAGAACTCAAGGCACTCTTGTGTCCCATAAAATGAAGGGTGACAACTAGAGGGTAGTGGTGGTACAAATGGAAAACTTCAAATATGATTGTGTTAGGAATAAGTAGAACCAGGGGGAAATTTCTCAATAAGCTAGAACACTGGTAAAACCCACCCTTCCTGTAACAAAATATATGGTGATTGTTGCTTATAAATGGATCATTTCAATGCTGTAAAACACTATGAATAATGTACTTTAAATTTAAAAATCCGTTAATAGGAACAAAAAGAACTGTGAGTTCTTTTAATTTTGTCATAACAATTTCTTTTTAGATTGATGTCCAAAAGAGTAAAATTCATCCAATATGAAAGCCTACTGCTTTTGGGGGGTAACACATTTGATATTAAATGACCAGAGGATAGTAGAGTTATAGGGAGGTATTTTTAATTTTTTAATCTTTTGTAGACACAGGTTCTTAGCCACTTAGGCTGTAGTGCAGTGGTTCAGTCATGGCTTGCTGAAGCCTTAAACTCCTGGGCTCAAGCAGTCCTCCAGCCTCAGCTTCCCAAGTAGTTGAGACTCCAGGTGCATGCCATAGCATCTAATATTTTGATGTGTTACAGAAATGAGGTCTTGCTGTGTTGCCTAGTCTTATCTGAAACTCCTGACCTCAAGTAATTCTCCCACCTTGGCCTCCCAAAGTGCAGAGATTATAGGGCTTGCAATATTTAAAGGAGATACTTACTCAACTCCCAAATGAGTTGGTGAGCAAGATGGCCATTTATGTTACTTTTTTATAAGGGCTCAATACATTTCCATCTGTTACATACTTGTTCTTTTTGTAAAATTATCTTTACTAAAGACTGAATACATAGAAACACATATTTCTAAAATATGTGAAGTGTCTAAATATTAAGAGTAATGTATACACTCTGTGAGTTTCTCATTTAGCTTAAGAAATAGGACAACAGGAATTGTCTCGGAGTCCCACATTCCCCCCTTCAGTTCTATACTATTCCCTCCACTGCCTCTCTCAGAGGTAACACTGACCTGAACTTTGTATCTACCATTCCTTTCATTTCTTTACAGTTTTCAGGTACATGCATCTATCAATCCATAGACAGTTGGAATTTTCAAAAACAGGAATGAACATCTGTTGTAAATTAACCATCATTTTAACTTCACTATCAAAAAGCAAAGCTGATGAATTTTACAAGCACGTTATAGATGCATCATGAAAAATTTATTATTAATCTGCATCTAAAATGAAAACTGGTTAAAGAAGCTAACATAAAACTATTGAGAGTTAAAACTAAAAGAGTGTTACAATTAAAGAGAAAAAGAAGTTTAAAGGAAAAAATTAAATAGACATTTGCCTAATGTGGAATTTATAACAAAAATGTGACAGGGTGAATAATTTATTTTTCTTACCTGGTACTGGAGTCATATGAAAACTTTTGAAAATAAAGAGTCCAACTATGAAGCAATTATAAAGATTTTTTTGCATAAGTGTTCTTAGTTATTAAGGCAGCTAAATGAAGCACAAATAATGAAATAAAACATTGGCATTTAATGTTCTAATGAAAGTGTGATCTGTTGTAAATGAGGAGCAAGAAAACCATTAAAAGTCTTTTAATAGGAAAGCCTGTTTCTTAGAAATGAAATTTAAAAAGCAGTTCTCTTTGAAAATAATTTAAATTATTTGCCCAAAATTTAAGCCACTCTGTCTCTGGTCTGTGAAACTCTCTAAGTGACCGGAACTACTCTTTTTAAGTTGAAATTTAATTCTCAACAAGAGAACTGGCCATTAACATGGAAATAAAATGCTGTACATTTTTCTAAAAGTGGGTATATTTATTTACATCATATTCATTTCCCTTTAATAATGTCTCTGTTTTTTTGACAACATGAAATTTTAAGCATTCAGATGTATTAATTTGAATGCAATTGTAAGTTTGATTATGCATCTGGTAAATGCTAGGTGTTTATGCCAAGAATGAGGGGAGTAGTGTAATTATTTTATGACGCTCTTGTCAATTATTTGTTCATATAAACAACTGATCAGAAGACATAGACATGTATGTGGAATAGCTACACAAGGAAGTTCCTCAGGAATCAGCTTATTTTACAGTTTACATCAACTGCTGTTAATTGTTTAACCTACTTCATATTAATACCCTCATTCAATGATTGATTCATAGGGTAAAATAGACATGATTTCCATCACTGGTTTAGCATTTGCTGATTAGTTATTTTATTTTTATTTATTTATTTTTGAGACAAAGTCTCACCCACTCTTTTGCTCAGGCTAGAGTGCAGTGGTGCAAGCTCAGCTCACTGCAACCCCTGGCTCCTGGGTTCAAGTAATTATTCTGCCTCAGCCTCCTGAGTGACTGGGATTACAGGTGCACACCACCATGCCTGGCTAACTTTTGTATTTTTGGTAGAGAAGGGATTTTGCCATTTTGGCCGGGCTGGTCTTGAACTCCTGACCTCAGGTGATCCGCCCTCCTTAGCCTCGCAAAGTGGTAGGATTGTAGGCGTGGGCCACCGTACCTGGCCATTATTTTAAAACCAAAAAGTGTTCTTAAAATGTATTAGGTTATTTTCTAGATCTAATTAGAATAGGTTTATGTGTCTAAGACTGAGAGGTACAAAAAGTTCTGGAAGCAAATTCTCAGCTCCAGTGATAACCTGTCCTTGGGGCTTTGCTTATTTCTCTCAAGGAGAACTAGCCTTGAAGCCAGTGATCCTTGTCCAGGTTTCTCCCATTTCCCGTTGTTGTCTCCACTGACTCTCCAGACCATTAGTTTTTCTTTATTCTAATTCATTCTCCTTTTATTTCTATAGTCACAAAACCCAAAGGGAATCAAATAATGACACTTGTTTGCTTAACGTGTTTTACCAGCCTCATCTCCAGCTGGCCACGGCGCCACGGAACCTTGCAGCTTACGTGCACAGCTCACCTCCTCCAACTGTGTTGTATACTTTATGGCTCCAAGCCTTGCATGTGCCCTCTGTAGTGGGTTGAATTGTGACCCCCAAAACATATTTCCACTGGGAACCTCAGAATGTGGCCTTATTTGGCATTAGAGTCTTCGGATGTAATAAAGCTAAGGATCATGGCCAGGCGTGGCAGCTCACACCTGTAATCCCAGCACTTTGGGAGGCTGAGGTGAGCGGATGGATCACTTGAGGCCAGGAGTTCGAGACCAGCCTGACCAACATGGTGAAACCTCATCTCTGCTAAAACTACAAAAATTGGCCAGGCATGGTGGCATGTGCCCATAGTCTCAGCAACTCTGGGGCTTGAGGCAGGAGAATTGCTTGAACCTGGGAGGTGGAGGTTGCACTGAGCTGAGATCACAGCATTGTATTCCAGCCTTGGTGACACAGTGAGACACCATCTCAAAAAAAAAAAAAAGAAAAATGCTAAGGATCCCAAGTTTTACCCTGGATTAGGGTAGGTTCTAAATGCAATGACAGGTATCCTATAAGAGAGAAAACAGAGCTGCACAGAAGGAGAAGGCCACATGAAGACAGAGACAGAGACTAGAGTGATGCACCTACAACCCAAAGAACACCAAGGATTGCCAAGAGCCATGAGAAGCTGGGGAGAGAGGCGTTGAACAGGATCTCACTCAGCCTTCAGAAGGAACCACCCCTGCCAACACGTTACTCTTGGACTTCTCGCCTCCAGAACTGTGAAAGAATAAATGACCAAGATCATGTATTATGGCAGCTCTAAACAGCAAATACATCATTCCTTTGCTTGGAATGCCTGCACTTTTTTTCCAGCAGGCAAATGCCTTTCCCAAGACTCAACTCAAATATCTTATTTACCAAGCAGAGGAGACAGAGATAGAGGTTAAAAGCCTGGACTACCAGGGACTCATCTCCCATTTCTGCCCCTTAACCCATTTATGCCTAGTGTTCCATTACTGGAATGCTAAGCTTGTGGGAGTTAATTACATCCTACTGCTCAGGGTCATCGCCAAGGTATTTTTCACAAAAAAGTTTTACAAGCTCCAGTATAAATGGGTTAATGAGTTTTTAAAAACTTTGGTCAGGTGATTTGACCTCTCCAGCTTTCAGCTTTCTATGTACAAACATGGGGATAATTGTTGAAGTTTTAATAAACATGCTGGAAGATATAAAGCGCTAGAAATAATTTTCAACATATAAAAAATTCTCAAAAAAATGTTAACTATTTTTATGTGCAAGTATCCGTACTTTCTTCAGGAAAATATTTGCCACCCACTCTTTAATAGGAATAATAATATAACCATAAGATACTTAATGAGCTAATGCACATGACGGGCTTCAAGGAGGGTCTGGTCGTGAAAGGTGGGGAGCAAATTTTCACTACTGTGATTAGGTGCAGCATTCTCTGAATTCTTCCAGATGAAATCATTCTTTCCTCCAGACTTGTAACAGATCTGTGTATATATATATGTCCCCACTGGAATATTGGGGTATTAGTCTGTTCTCATGCTGCTAATAAAGATATACCGGAGACTGGGTAATTTATAAAGGAAAGAAGTTTAATGGACTCACACTTCCTCATGGCTGGGGATGCCTCACCATCATGGCAGAAGGTGAATGAGAAGCAAAGTCATGTCTTACATGATGGCAGGCAAGAGTGTGTGTGTAAGGGAACTCCCCTTTATAAAACCATCATATCTCATGAGACTTACTCACTATCAGGAGAACAGCACATGGAGATCTGCCCCCATGATTCAGTTACCTCCCACCAGGTCCCTCCCATGACACATGGAAATTGTGGGACCTAAAATTCAAGATGAGATTTGGATGGAGATACAGCCAAAGCATATAAGGGTGTATGAGATTTCCACTGACAGGATCTTGCACACAGCATGAAGCTTACTAGGCAGGCAATCAATGTTGAACTGATGAGTGCACTAATGGGCATGCACATGAATCAGCTGGCACTGCTGTTTCCTGGCAGTTTGAACCTGCTTCTATTAATACTCCATCCATTTATTTGGATATGCAATGAGTTGCTTAGTTGACTCTCTCTCCTACAATCCTGGAAGATGGAGACTCTTGAATTTTCTGAAGATCTCAGCATCCTGCTCTGCATGTTGCAAGCCCTCAGTGAGCACTTCTTGTGATGATGTCTCTGTGACCAGCAGAGACCTGCTTGGCTGTGGTCACTTCTCATACTTGGATTCAATCCTTTTCTCACAGCTTTGCTTCCTCCTATAGTGACTGTCTTAGGTGCACACAGAGGTTTGTAGTTTAATTGGCAGTTTTTTAAAAATCAGTTTTATGATTTAAATAAATGACGTGAGTTTTTTTTGTTTGTTTTTGTTTTTTTTTAGTATTGCTGCCTATATCTGCCCAAATGCCAGTTGGAGGATGAGAGTTCCAAGCCACCTGCCATATCCCAATTCTTGGGCCAGGGGAATAGTTTTTCTAGAGGCCAAGGCAGTAGGTGGTGGTTCTTTTCAGTTCAAATAGAATGTTTAACTAATATTTATTGAGCACTGACGACATGTATCTAGTCCTGTCTGACATATTTTCTAGTCTGCTGCAAGCTATCCCTGAGTTAGCTAGAAGAGAGTAGAAAAAGAATGGGACAGGGAACTCATACAAATTATGTGCTCTACTTAGGTGTCAGAAATGCTGCGAGATGCTTTTCCAAGAGTCATGTTAAATGTACTTTTACATTTGGATCCTGTCAGCTGGGGTTCTTTAACTATAAGCATCAGAAACTTAAACTTTTTAACTTAAACACACGAAAACCAAAAGTAAGAGAAAGGAAAGGTTCTGGAAAAATGAAAAGGAAAGGCTGAACAGTCAGTGGGACTTCAGAAAGGACAGGAATCAGGGTAATACCAGGGACTTAGTAGAATTTATTTAATTATTCGATAAATATATTTTTATTATCACTACGTGTTAGGAAAATGTCTTCTTCAATAATAAGCCCAAACAGGTACCCACCCTCTCCTGTAGGAGTGAGAGAGGGAGAAAACAAGTAAAGCAATAATGGAGCATAGAAATTTCACATGGCAAAAACAGCAGTAAAAGACAATACAGCAGTCTGGGCATGGTGGCTCATGCCTGTAATCCCAGCACTTTGGGAGGCTGACGAGACCAGCCTGGCCAACATGGTGAAATCCCTCTGTACTAAAAATACAAAAATTAGCCAGCTGTGGTGGTGCATCTGTAATCCCAGCTACTCAGGAAGCTGAGGCAGGAAAATCGCTTGAACTTGGGAGGTGGAGGTTGTAGTGAGCTGAGATCACGCCATTGCACTCCAGGTTGAGCGACATGAGTAAAACTTCATCTCAAAAAGAAAAAAAATAAAGGGAAAGAAAAGGAAAAAAATATAGCAAAGAAAGTTGAAAGAAAGTAATAAGGCAGGTAGATGGAGATATTTAATATGATATTGTCAGGAAAGTTCTTTCTGAGAACATGACTTTTGAGCAAAAATGGGAATACAATGGTAAAGGAAATCAGTAAATGTCTGGAAGAAAAACATTTTGGCTAGAGAGTCTGACAGTAGCAAAGGCATCGGAGGCAGAAATGAACCTAAGAAGTCCCAGAGTCCTGTGTTGCTGGGCTGGGTGGGAATAGACAGTAGACCTGTTGTTATCAATTTTTGCATTGCTTAGCTCAGATAAACATCCCTGGAAAGTGCAATGTTACTGACTTATCTTGGGTCGTATGTTCATACCTTGGCCAGGAGAGACAGACGTTCGGAGTCACAGTCCTATCCAGTTTGCATGCTAGGGGAGCAGGAAAGTTTGTAGAGGAAAGCGTAGTCTCTAATTCTGTTACTAGAAGAAAGATAATTGTATGGAAAGGTCACTATCCAAACCTCTTAGGGAGAGTCAAATGCTTTTGGATTCTCCTCTCCAATAGAATACTATAAATGATTACTGAGCATCTACTATGCACAAAACACTGGGTTTGTGTGTGGGACACATAAAAGTGAAGATCCAGCTCCTGAATGATCAGGAAATAGTGAGGCAAGTTCTAATATTGATGCAAAGAAGATAGAGGGAGAGGAAATCTGTTAAGGAGGCTCTTGGAGAGAGAGGTTTGCAAGCAGGAAGGCATGAAATATTCCAAATATTGTGCCTTGCTTGTTCTTAATACTCACTCTAGTAAAATACCCATTCATTTTATTTAAAAAAAAAATCATGCAGCGATTCTTGCAGTGCTGGGCTGCTCTGATATTCCCTAAGAACAAATTGAAAAACCACATGTAAAAACTCAGTAAAATTTCAGTATTTTGTCCTTTCCAGGGGACAAGGAGAAGTCAAATTGCAGGAAGACCAAACTGAAGAAAATTTTTAAAATGGCTAATATCCAGAACTACAAAGAACTAAAGTACATTTACAAGAAAAAAACAAACCCATTCAAAAGTGGGCAAAGGAGATGAACACACTTTTCAAATGAAGACATTTGTGCTGCCAACAAACAGATGAAAAAATCCTCCTCATCATTGGTCATTAGAGAAATGCAAATAAAAACCACATTGAGATATCATCTCACACCAGTTAGAATGGCGATCATTAGATAATCTGGAGGCAACAGATGCTGGAGAGGATGTGGAGAAAAAAGGAACACTTTTACACTGTTTGTGGGAGTGTAAATTAGTTCAACCATTATGGAAGACAGTGTGGTGATTCCTCAATATGAAATTCCATATGACCCAACAATGCCATTACTGGGTATATACCCAAAGGATTATAAATCATTCTATTATCATTGTGGCACTGTTTACAATAGCAAAGACCTGGAACCAACCCAAATGCCCATCAATGATAGACTGGGCAGGGAAAATGTGGCAAAATAAGACTACTATACAGACTGTAAAGAAAGATGGTGAAAGTAGTTTAGAGAGAAATTCCAAACAGGTAAATGCAGATTTAACTATGAGTTATTAAAGCCCAGGAATTGCATATCATAAAATTTTACTGGAAGTAGCTTTCTTAAGAGCATGAATTAGTTTAGGGGCAATAAATTAAAGTGGAATGAGAAAGACAGGTGTTTTATCCTAAATAAATAAAAGGCAGGTGACACATTAATGAAAACAATTCAAACAAATGCATTCTCAAAAAATTATTTCAACTAACAAATATCATTTCATCAGTTAACAAACATGTGCTTGTCATTAAATGGTTGTCATAAATATTCCATTTTGACAATGCTTACTATGTAAAACCTAAGAGTATAATTTAATAAGTCTATGAAATTTAATTAGCAATCATGCCAAAGTGTATCTCATGTTCAATGAATTGATATAATGTCAAATATACTTTCTCAGGTTTAATCCTCCACAAATCTCTGTGTTGGATTTCAGCATTTATTGCTTTTACAATAAGTGTAGTTTTTTTTTAAAAAGACTTTATTCTTCAAGCTCACTGATTCTCCTTTGCCATGTTGAATCTATTAATGAGCCCGTCAAAGATATTCTTCATTTCTGTACAGTGTTTTTGATTTCTAGCATTTCTTTTCAGTTCTTTCTTAGAGTTTCTGTCTCTCTGCTTATGTTACTCATCTGTCGTTGGAATTTCTGTCTCTCTGCTTGTATCACTCATCTGTTCTTGCATGTTGTCTACTTTTTCCAGTACAGCTTTCGGCATATTAGTTGTAGTTGTTTTAAATGCCCAGTCTGATGATTTCAACATATCTGAGTCTTGTCCTAAAGCTTGTTGTCTTTCTTCAAACTGTTTTCTTTTTGTCTTTTAGTATGCCTTGTAATATTTTTATTGAAAGCTGAATGTGATGTAGCGCGTAAAAGGAACTGAGGCAAATGAGCCTTTAACCTGAGATTTTATGTTTATCATGCTAAGGGGTAGGCTATCTTTACTGTTTCCTTTAGCTGTAAGGATTAGAGGCTAAAATTTTTGATGTCCTTTATTTTTGTCTCCTGTGTTGTCTTTGGGTTTCCTTAGAAACGTCTTAAATAAGGTCTGAGCCATGCAGCTCTTTCCATTATTTTCCCCTTACCACTGGTTGCAGTGGTGTTTTCTTCTCCTGGGCTTCTGTTTCAGTCAGTTGTGATTCTCTGTATTTGCCTGTCTAGCTCTTCGACTTTTGGTACAGTGGTTTTCCTTGTGACTTCAGTTCTCTGCTAGACATAAAAAGACTTGTTGATTTTTAGTTGTTGTGAGGATGAAACATGACTTCCAAGCTCCTTACATGCTGATCTGCAAACTAGAAGTCCAGGAAGTCTCCCTATTTGGAAGAGTCAAAAAATATTTATATGTCATTATATAATTTCTACACTCTGTGCTCAATGTCATCCTCACCTCTCTGGGTCAGTCCTAAATCATAGATCTTGAGACATGGGATCTTGACATACCTTAAAATGAAACAAACTATTAAGTATCTTATGAATTAATCTACTTTCATCTTATTTTTTAACATAAATGTATCAGGATCCAGGATGACATGATTTTCTAAAGTCATCTTATGCTAGAGTAACATTAGTTAATCATGCCTACCCCTAAGGGAGTTCCAGAGTGCGCCTTGCTGGGGAGGCAGAGCAGGTGTTCCATTTTTAACAATGTCACCTCTTAATGTCAGAATGGTAAGAATTTTTAGAAAATGACTATTCACAATTTGCCAGACTAATTTGTGCCTGGCTATCTGGTGGTATTCTTTACATGTAATATGTCATTTTTTTCCCGTAAGTACCCTGAGAAGATGGGTGTTGTAGTCCATCTTTGTTTACAGATGAGAAAAGTGAGGGTCAGAGAGGTGAAGTGAATTTCCCAAGTTTCCACTGCTAGTGAGTGATATCTTACATTCTTTTTCTTTTTTTTCTGGTACTGTTTTCTAAAGCTGTGTGTAGTTCACACTTGCAGCTCATCTCAGTTCAGACTAGCCACATTTCAAGTGCCCATTAACTCATGTGGCTAGTGCCTACCATATTGGATAGCACAGGTCTAATAGGTGTGCAACACATGGGGCCTGCAAGTATCTGATTCAGCAACAAAATGCCAGGTTTGTGTTTCAGATATGGCTACATTTTAACGAAGCTAACATGTAGAGTTGACTACATGCCAGACACTGTTCTGAGCACTTTGTTTTAATTCATGAGGAGCCCATGGCTAATTTACTTTTGCTACCCTCATATTGATGTTGAATAAACTGAGGAACCTAGAAGGTGTATAAATTACCCATAGGCAGGCAGCCAGGGACTCAAAGCTGGGATTCAAATACAGACAGTTTGGCTACACGGTCTGTTTTTCCACCACCTTGCTGTTCTCCTTATGTGATAATAGTTGGGCTTCCATATTTTTGCTGTGTCATTTTTAAGTTCCTAGCAGACTGTTTGTACACCTGGCTGGAGTGAAAGTGGGTAAATTAATTTTCATTTGAAATTGAAATCGCCAACTATGTTTTTATCTGGATTTCTTTTAATCTCCCATTGATCCATGCCTTTAAACCTGGGAATAGAATTTTGAATAAGCAGGGCCCACTGATGAACATGGAGTGAGGTCTGGCATATACTTTAGCCATGCCAATGAGAAGCCAAAATGCCCTGCGGGGGTAATTAGTGCTCTTACCTCTTTGTGTGCTCTCTGGTTATCTCAGAACTCAAACTACTTCTAGGAGATAATTAGGGGCTGCTGAAAGCTGCATTAACTCTGCCAGGCCACAGGGGCATTGTACATCACTGCTTCTCAAAGAGACTCATCCACTTTCAGCAAGTTGCAACATCTCAACCCTAATCCCCAGAAGGGTTGAACATGGATAACTTGAATTATTACATTCTCATTTGGAGGTTTTGAATATCTTTTTAAAGAGGCTGATATCATTTCTGTGTTTTAAAGGTAACTTTAGCAACGTGAGGAGTTATTACCACACATCCAGCGAAGCCTGGTTAAAAGATGAGGACATTGTTTAAAGCCTGGGAAAGAGAATCATTGACATTTTTGATTCATGACTGTTTTATTTTATAGTAAGCTTCTCACTCCATCTATCTTTCTCATGCAAACTGTCAAATTTTGCTGGGGCTGAATAGTAGTTGCTTATAAAACCCTTTTTAAGTATTCCACCTTTATCATGTATTAGTTCTAATCCTAAAATAACTGTGTTACAATGATCATAGTAGCAAACGTATAGTAAAGAATAAGAATGTCCCAGGTATGATTCTGAGTGCCTCATGAATACCCCAACAATGGACAAGATGGGAACTCTCATAATCTTTTTCTTATAGACTGGGCAAATCCAAGAATAAAGATAATGAATGATGTCCTATACTCTCAAGCTGTGCATCCAACGTCAAACCTAGGAGTCTGCTCAGGAATTTGCTCTGTTTCTCCCTACATGACATGGCTTTTATATGAATTATTATGCTAACTCTTCATATACTTAAGAGCAAAAAGTTAAAGCACAGAGAGATGAAGTAACTTGCCCGAAGTCATCTAGTTTGTGAATTTGGGCAGGAGATTGAAGCAAATGTAACTCCCAAGCCCACATTTTCTTCAAAGCTGCAAGGGAAGAAAATAATCCTTTCCACTAGGGGGAGAAGCTTAGAGTACACAAATCCCAGTAATATTTGGCTGTGAAAACATTGTTTTTTCCATTTAAGAAAAACATATATTTTACATAGTCATGCTATTGAAGATGGTGGCTTCCAGAATATTGAGTTTCTCCTGTGTATTGAATGAGTTGGCAAAAAAAATTAATAGAAAACAAAGATCCTGAACATAGTTATCACACTTTCTGTAAATCATCAAATAGTGTGAAAGTAAATGTTTTATTTCATGACAGCCTTTGTTCATTTTCTACTTAATTAACAAGTATGATATTGTGGCAAAGTTTTCAAGATTACCATTTGAAATCTGTAAGACTCAAGTGGTTCTCAACAAAGTCACTTTAGATATATGAGTATCAACAACAGAAAAAAAAACAAAATAAAAAAATCTCTGATAACCAGAATGTTCCTAAAGTTTTATTGGGCAGGACATTATTTTATAAATTTGTTTAAATCACTTGTGGTGTGCTGAAAATTAAAAACAAAACAGGGTGGGGGAGTTGGGGAGGGATAGCATGGGGAGAAATGCCAGATATAGGTGATGGGGAGGAAGGCAGCAAATCACACTGCCATGTGTGTACCTACGCAACAATCTTCCATGTTCTTCACATGTACCCCCAAACCTAAAATGCAATTAAAAAAATATAAAAACAAACAAACAAACAAAACTAGTACTAATTAGCCTGAGTGTGGTGGCTCACACCTATAATCCCAGCACTTTGGGAGGCTGAGGTGGGCAGATCACCTGAGGACGGAGTTCAAGACCAGCCTGACCAACATGGAGAAACCCCATCTGTACTAAAAATACAGAACTAGCTGGGTGTGGTAGGGCGTTCCTGTAATCCCAGCTACTTGGGAGGCAGGAAAATCACTTGAACCCTGGAGGTGCAGGTTGCGCCACTGCACTTCAGCCTGGGCAACAAGAATGAAACTGTGTCTTAAAAAAAAAAAATTTATATGCTTTATGTAGTCTTAATAAGTTTTGGACTACTCATATCTTCCACCAATTAATATATTCATTTTCTCTTTATAAGAATATCTTGATGTTAAAAATATAAAAAATACAAAGGAGCTCAAAGAAAAATTAATGAATGCTTATATAACTACCTCCAAAAATGACAGTATTAACATTTTACATACCTTTAAAGTCCTTTTTATATTAGTTTTAATATTTCAGGTAAGGTCAAATTCCCATTTCTTTTTCATGCACAGATATTTTTCTGTCTTCAGAGGCAATCCCACAAAACAGTGGAAAAACCATATCATATACTTACATGAATTTATATATCTTGTATTCCCATGTATTGTAAGTTCATATAAATGATTTCATACTTTATATCATTCTTTAACTTTATTTCACTCAACATAGTTTTTGAGATCTATCCATATGAATGCATAAAGATTAAGCCTTTTTTGTTTAATATCCTTACAGGGTTTTTTCATATCAGTATACCACATTTGATTTATTCATTCTGCTATTAATGGCTCTTGAGTTTGTTTGGTTCACTCTAACTCATAGTATAACCCTTTGGTTCTTTGTAAGTACCTGTATTGGTTTGCTAATTACAAAATATTTTGCTATTACAAAATACCATGAACTGCATGGCTTGAATAACCATTCTAGAGTCTGGAAGTCCAAGATCAAGGTGTCAGTGGGTCGTGTTTCTCCTGAGGCCTCTATCCTTGATTTGCAGAAGGCTGTCTTCTCACTGTAGCCTTACAAACCCTTTCCCCTATGCACAAGCATCTCTGATGTCTCTTTCTTTTCTTACAAAGACACCAGTCCTATTGCATTACAGCCCACTCTTATGACCTCATTTAATCTTAAGCTTTTCTTTAAAGGTCCTATTTCCAAATATAGGTGTACGGGGGGTTAGGACTTTAACATAAGAATCTTGAAGGACACAATTCAGTTTGTAACAGGACTGTAGGAGGCAGTCTAAACTGAAGGTTAAGAGCCAGGGCTCTGGCATCGGGCATTGATCTTGACTCACCACATGCCAGCCATGGGGCTTTAGCAAGCAGCTCAACATTGCAGCAGCTCAGCAACAATAATAGCCATCCATCTTACAGGGTTGTTGTAATTATTACGGGAGCTACAAATAAAGAACCACAACTGTGCCTCAATCGACATGAGCTATTGTTAGATATCCTTGTATATATTAACAAGAGTCTAGATATGTACCTTGGCTGGTTTAGGTACATATAATTCCAGGACTTCGGGAGGCTGAGGCCAGAGGATCGCTTGAGGCCAGGAATTCATAACTAACCTGGTAAACAAAGTGAGACCTTATTTCTATCACAAGTTTTAAAAAGTTAGCTGGTCAAGGTAGTAGGCGTCTGTTATCTTATTTGGGAGGCTGAGGCAGGAGGATGGCATGAACCCAGGAGTTGGAGGCTGCAGTGTGCTATGATTGTGCAACTGCACCTCAGCCTGGGTGACAGAGCAAAACCCTATCTAGAATGAATGAATGAATGAAATGTACCTGGGCATGGAATTTCCAAGGCATAGGGACACATTAACAATTTTTTAATCTACTGCCAAATTTCTCTCCCTGGTGGTTACACCAATGAACGCTCTCACTAGTCAAGTACAAGAATTCATTTTTCCTCATTTCTTAGCCAAGAATTCATTTTTCCATACTTCAACATTTCCATCCATCTGATGTTTGGGAAAAAAAAGTATGCCATTAATGTAGTTTTTGCATATATATTTCTTTCAGAGGATCTACAAACCATAAGGAAAAAAGTGCATATATGCTTCTGTACACATCTGATAACCACCCTCATAGTATAGTCCAAAAAAAAAAACATAGCAATACAAACTAGAACTCTCTTTGGCTAGAGTTGGATTTGAAAGCAAAAAGTCAGCTTCTAAAGTGAAGTACCCATTCAGCTCTGACGATTTTCCTATGGCTGAAGCATTAGCTCCCAAGTTTCATTTTGCCCAGTAATCATCTGAAGCACTTAATAGTGCTGATTTCTGGACTGTGCAGTTGGAGATTCTAATTTAACCCTGATGTGAGGACAAGAATCTGAATTTGTGATCCATCTTAGATATGTAACCCACACTTCGAGGGACACAGCTTTAAAAATAAAATGTTCTCTGGACAAACTTCTAAGTGGTAGCCTGTGATTTAAACACTTACTTGTATCTTAACCTAAATAGACATCCAGCCTGCAAGTAAATGCTGTCATAGGCTTTGGAAATGAATCTCCCCAAGCCTCATGTTTCCTGTGTTTAATGTGGAAGCCATTGACTGGGGGAATAATTTCCAAGTTCCTGTCCAGTTCCTATGTTTTACGTTCTGTTTCTGTTACATTTCTGTCATCACTCCCATTCACTGGCAGTTCCGAGTAAGGACATGTGACTCACGTACTGCAGGTCATTTAGCAACAATAGTGAATTGACCTCAGAAACTTGCAACTGAGGGAAATCAGGCAGCTCGCTTCAAGTTACATTTATAATTTAATCTTATAATTTAACATAACAGATAAGATCATTACATTTGTCAGTGTCTCATTAGAAGGTGGAAAATCTCCCAGATAAAAATCTGAACCCACAGGATCTAAATGTAATTGATATTTAACTAGTATGAAATAAAGCTGTTGGGCAAAACGTATCTGGAGGAAATAATATGAGGACTGAGAATGCATTAAAGAACATGGAATCAGAGTATCAAAGACAGCCTGAAGAACTGGCATGCCTCCAGGCCCTGTTCAAAGAGGAGATTGTCCAAATTTCAGCTCTCATTTATTCCCATGATAAAAGTGATGCATTAATCAAAACAGTGATGGGATGCCATTTTAATGTTAATTTTATTTTGTTTATAATACTGTTTTTAGCCAATTGATTGGACAAGAAAATTATGTCTGGTGCTTGGGAATTTATTCATCATACATTGCTAGCAAGATTGTAAATTGATACAAACTTTCTGAGAAGCAATTGGTCCCTATTATCAAAAGCTTCAAATACGTGTATTCCCAGAGATTAATTTTAAATTTAAGAATGTATCTAAGGAAATAAATAACCCATGCATTTTTTCTATGAGGATATCTATTGCATTGTTTGTGTTACTATAAATATATAATAAGGAAATCAATTATGTGCATTTTGATATATCACAAAAATGAAGTCTTAGTCTGAAATTACTCTAAGAATTATAAATGTTATTTTCACAAGAAAAGCTAGAAACTATATTTTCAAGTAAAACAATCACTTTACAGTGCAGTAACAGTGCAGTAAAAGTTAGTAAACTAACTTTTAGTTTAGAAAACATATATCCATTCTCTTAGGAAAAGAGTGAAGATAATATGCATCTATATAAAAAAAATCTTGGTCGGACACAGTGATTCACACCTGTAATCCTAGCACTTTGAGAGGCTGAGGTGGATGGATCACCTGAGGTCAGGAGTTCGAGACCAGCCCGGCCATTATGATGAAACCCCAGGTCTACTAAAAATACAAAAAATTAGCTGGGCGTGGTAGTGCATGCCTGTAGTACCAGCTACTTGGAAGGCTATGGCAGGAGAATCGTTGGAACCCAGGAAATGGAGGTTACAGTGAGCCAGGATAGTGCCACTGTACTCCAGCCTGGATGATAGAGCAAGACTCTGTCTCAAAAAATAATAATAATTCTTAGTGGTGACATCTGCATAGTGAGACTATTAGTGTGAGGGTCTTTTTCTCTTCATTTATTACTGTTTCCTCTTTCTCTAATGAATGTATTCTTTATTTGTAATATGATAGGCAAAAGTTATTCATTTTTAACAGAATTTTGGTTTATGTAGTTGGTTTCTTTTGAGTGTCATTAAGGTCATTCATTGATTTAGCAAACATTATTTATGAATGTACCATGTGCCTTCGAATACTTGAGTGAAAAAATAGAGATTACTACTCTTTTGAAGTTTACCTTCTAGCTGGCATTCTAGCCTGTTCTTCTGAGCAAAAGCCATGCCGTACATTGACCTTGGCCTGGAGTTTGGACAATGAGGGTGGTCCCACCTCACTTCCTGTGAACCTGTGGTCCCCTTCAAGGACCGGAGCCACCAAGAGGCCCTAGAGCCCAGCTTTGTCTGGGATACCTCAAAGGGTCACCATAGTGGTTCTGTTTTCCAAGACGAATAAACGCCCTCCAGCACCTCCCTGTGTGGTCAGGTCCCAGCTGCCAGGGTCCCTCCTCAGCTCCTGGCTTGGCTGATGGAATCACAGTAGAGTCTAAGCTAACCTAGGGTTGAGGACCATGGTTGCACATGGAAGCATGCAGGCTTGCAGGTCTGTGCTTGTGGGTGGTACACAGTGTGGTCCTCATCCAAAATCCATTTGAATCTTACCAAACTGACAATTCTACCAAGATAATGCTACTGATATGCCAGTGGCCTCTCAGATGGTCTGACTATTCTCTCTCTCTCCCCCTCCGCCCCCCCCCGCCTCTCTCTGTCTCTCTCTCTCGATTGTCTGTTTCTTTCCCCACCCCACTTCTCTCTAGTCAGTAAGTCTAGTGAAATAGCCTTGTGAACAGTTGTGATTATTTCTAATACGGGGGTGTTTAATCTTTTGACTTCCCTGGGCTACATTGGGAGAAGAATTGTCTTGGGCCACACATAAAATACACTTTCACTAACGATAGCTGATGAGCTAAAAAAAAAAAAGAGTCAGTGCATAAATCTCATGTTTTAAGAAAGTTTGTGAATTTGTGTTGGGCCACATTCAAAGGCGTCCTGGGCTGCATGCAGCCCATGGGCAGCAGGTTAGGCAAGCTAAATCTAATACAATAAAAATGTGTTTATTTTCTGGCTGTTTCTGCCTGGTAGGAAGACATAGAAGAGATGGAAACATTTTGTTAAAATGTATCTTGATGGACTTCCTTGCTTGATGATTGGTTGAGATCTTGTTTTTCATAAACAGTTGATATTTTATCAAATGGCAGTAGATCAGGCTTAAGAGTGATAAGTCTCTAATCTTTTAGTCATTATCCACGCTGATCAGATTAAACAATCACTATAATAGCTGTGCAAACAGATGGTGGTGAGTGATTTTGGTAGTGGTAAAAGGAATGAATAAATTGGAACAAACCTTATATCTTAATAACAGATTAGATTCACCTAAAACCCCATTGTACATTGAGGTTCTAAGTCATTTTTAAAAATTCTCTGTGCACAGTTGCATTTCCCAGTACTTTCATAAAGGACTTGTATATATACATTTTTAGAAGAAAAATAAAACCAGTAAATGCTATTAAGTGAAAGATGATGTGCAATTTTCAACATTCCACATGCTCTAAAACCTGGTGAGGCTCATTGAGTTCTAACCTCCACTAATAATTTTATTTATAATAAGGGTGGGAATGCTTTGCTGCTCCAAGTCAGAAAAAAAAATAGATCATTAATCCCTGACACAGCATTTCACTAACTGATGAAATCCTCAAGTGCTTCTAATTTGCTCAGTCATTTTGTCCAGTGCTGAACAGAGATTAGTAGGGTGTCAGTCAGTCTAGGTCTCCCATTTGATAGCTGGGAAGGAAATATTTTCTCTTATAGCAGAAAGCACCCTAAGCAAACCTTTAAGAGATTTGGGAAGTGATATTCCTTTGCGGACTATGGAGTTTTAAGTGCTTCTTCAGCATTTATGAAGCCTCATTGCTTGAGAAGGGGTTCATTTCCCTGGATTTCTTTAGGCTTCCCCCATCCCACTTTGCTTCATAATCCTGAAATTCAGCTAGTGGAGTTTTATTAGCAATTGAAACAATGTCACCTTCAGGAGAGAAGGCTTCTATTTGCACCTCCAGTCTAAAGCGCCCTCATTAGGGATAAAAGTCCAGAGTTCCTCTTCTATTTCATAATCCTTCTAGGAAACCTCCTTTGTCCTCACCATCCATCATTTTGTTGTTAAAAGTCTCAACTCAGTCTTATCTCCAGCTTTGCCACTGGTGTTTGACGTATTTCAGTGGGTTGTCAAAATGATCCGACCTCAGGAATAATTAAGCTACCAAAATTAAATTGGATTTAAAATTTTTTCATGGATACTGATCACTCACCCAAGACTCCCTTTGACTCCCCTCCTGTGTAGATCCCCTCTTCTCCTAGGTGGGGGAGAGCACAAGGATCTCTTTACAGGAAGCACACTGAGTTTATATAAAAACAAACTGAATTTGAGCATCATTAGGAGAAGGAAGTCTTTGGGCTGACTTCCTTTCAGCTCATGTTAATCTATCAGGCTTCTCTAATGATCTGCATTTTCTTTCCAAATAAAACCTTAGTTGTGAAGTAATATGTAGATTTAAAACTTCTTTGAGTGGCGCAAGTTCAGATATAACCAGGTCCATGCACCTTTGTGTCTTTCTGCAAGGTCAGACTTCTATCGATGCTATTTTAATCATGAAACCTGTGAGCTACATGAAGTTCCCAAGGAGGCACATCTCCTTATTATTAGCCATTCACTCAGTAGTCAGGGCTGTGGGCATACGTGCTCAAGCCACTCCACGGATCAGTCATATTGCAAACAGTATGTAATAGTATATTTAATCAATGCATACATAATATAGATCAAACATCTCATATCAAACATTTATCAAACAAAGGGGGAAGGGGGATATGAAAAAGGGGTTAATGTAACACTCCAAGGAAAGTAACATAGACAAGGGGTATGTCCGGGCTTGATCCAGATGGACATTAATATCTTGCAAAGAAAAGTCTTTGATTTGGGCAGAGCCTTTGATGGCAGATGCTGGGTGCTGATCACCAGTGGCAGCAAGACAGGGTTTGTCAAGATGGCCGTGCATAGCTGGTAAAGTCTTGCTCATTTTATGGCCCTGGAGTCCTCTGGCGAGGATTGGTAGTAAATGGTTATACCCTTAACTGGTTGGCTGTTGTCTCTATGGATTAGGTGAGCACTTGGACCCATTGGCTTGAAACCTTTTAAAATGTAAGATGGAGTCTTTTCTAAGATGGAGTCACTTATGTCAAGGGTATACAGAAACAATGGACTCAAGAAAATGGAAGGACCATCTAAGATTTCATATTGCTTAGTTTTAATCCCAGAATGATAAACTAATAAGAATGGGAGGTATAGTGAGGTATTAGGATGGCATTTTCCCAGAAAACTACTGAACACACTATCTAGTCTCAGAGATGTTTGGCTTCCCTTGGGAAGGTGCTCAAATTTTCTCGCTTACCCTAGAGTGTGTCTCAGGTATGGTTGCAGACAGAGAAGATTTTTTGTGCCTCATGCCCACTTGAGGAATCCCAAAGCCAGTCTGATTCCAAAGGGTAAAGAGGGTCACAAACCCATCTAATAACAGATAATCCTATTAGAACAACCTGAAATGCTAAGGGCAGGTGCTTGCTAAGTGTGCACTCCGAACAATAGAATCATACATTTCAGTGTTGGAAATACATAAAACCTATTGTTTTCATTGTGTTTAAATGTTCTAAGCACTTCACATGTTTAATAACCCTTAGGTTTGATTACAGCTGGTTTAGATTCTTGATTTTAAGCATGAGAATACTGAATTGAAGACGTTTTGTAACTTGGCTAAGGTCACTCAAGGAGTTAGGGGCAGAGGTTGAACTAGAATTTCGGTTCCCCTGTTTCAGGAAACTAGCGGATGCTTTTACTACACAACGCATTGATCACATTTTGAGCTACTATCTCTAATTCAAAAGTCCAATTTAACAGGGAGACATTTGCAATCAATCAAAACTAAGTGACATTATTTAGTTACTTGTTTTACTTAGGTGTTTGTAATGGATTATGATACTTCCCAGAGGCAAGATGTACCCATACCTAATAAAAAGAGTGCAGTGAACTAGGTTGACTACTTCGGGTTAATGCGTTTCAGTATTTTTCTCCTATTATCTCCACATTACTCAGTTTAGGCAAGCTAACTCCACACTTTATGATTTCTAGGCTTATTAATCATGCCATTCAAAGCTTTTGGCTGAACTATGTATTGCTTTCTTTTTTTAAAACTCAGCTATATGGATTCTACAACATAGTTATTTTTATGTCTGCTTGCATTTATCTCTTAAAACTTCTTGAAACTCTTTCAGACTATAAACTATGCCTTGTAGTAAATGTCTTAAAAAGTGGCACATACAAGCACATTTATTTTAGGTATGCTGTTGCTATTCTGCATAAGGTATTGCTGAAAAAGAAGTAACAAGCCATTTGGCTCTAGTAGCAAGAAAGCTCTAAATATTAACTGTTTTACATAGTCATGATTTGGGGCTTCTGTTAGGATTTTTAGTCTCACAACTTGACATCCAGCAGTTATATATTTTTGTGCAAAATAATAAGATGGCTTTTTACAGGAAAGGTCCAGAATGTACTTGTCAAATTTATGTTTTATAGCAGCTTTGTGTAGTAGAGAGGCCTGACTCAGGCTTGATTATAACTGAATGAATAATGTGGGTTAAAATTGGATCTCTAATTGAATGACTAGATGACTTCTTGAACTTTATTTGGTGTTTTGGAAATAATGTTTGGGAAGTGAGGTAGCCTCAACAGTTAAAATTGTAATTCATCAATATGAAAATGATATAAGAGTTATAAGAAGTTGCTCTGATAATTTTGTCAAAACAACTGCCCTCTAACTAGTTATTATAGAGCTAAAAAAGTAAATTAATGGGACAGTAATATAAAAACAAAAGGCAAAAGAATGCAGTCATCAAACATCAGTGAAAAAGCAAAGGATTATGAAACAAATAATACCCAGACAGTTAGCTAAATGTTTAGATCTTCTTTTCAGTATGCACTAAAGTAAACTTCTACATCATGAAAAAATGAAATATATTAGTAACAATTCGTATATAAAAATAAAGCACAAATGTTCATGGGTATTTTATGTCTAAATGGGGACAGAATGGGAACAAATTAATCAATAGAATACTATAAAACATTGATGAAAGAAATTGAAGATGACACAAATAAAAAGAAATATATCCCATGTTCATGGATTGGAAGAATTATTTTTAGAATGTCCAAACTAACCCAAGCAATCTACAGACTCAATGCAGTCAAAATTTCAAATATCAAAATATCAATGCCATTTTTCATAGAAATAGAAAACAACTCTAACCTTCATATGGAACACAAAAGACTTCAAATAGCCAAAGGAATCTTGAAATAACAAATAAAATACTGCTTGATCTCACTTCTGTGTGAAATCTAAAATAGTGAAACTCATAGAAGCAGAGATTAGAATGGTTGTTGTCAAGGGCTAGGGAAGGAGGAAATGAGGGGATGATGGTCAAAAGGTATAAAGTTTGGGTGACGTAAGTTTTGGAGCTCTACCTTAGCAGGGGTCCCCAACAACCAGACCACAAACCAGTACCAGTCCATGGCCTGTTAGGAACCGGTGCCACACAGCAGGAAGTAAGCATTACCGCCTGAGCTTCTGCCTCCTGTCAGATCAGTGGCGGCATTAGATTCTCGTAGGAGTGCAAACCTTATTGAAAACTGCCCATGACAGGGATCTAAGCTGCACACTCTTTATGAGAGTCTAATACCTGATGATCTAAAGTGGAACAGTTTCATCCTGAAACCATTCTTCTGACCCCTGACCCCACGGTATCCTGGTCTGTGAAAAAAACTGCCTTCCACAATACTGGTCCCTGGTGTCAAAAAGTTTGGGGATTGCTGTACTACACAACATAGTTTCCATAGCTAACAATACTGTATTGTGTACTTAAAATTTGCTGAGAGTAGACCAGACCTTAAATGTTTTCAGCACACACATGTGCTTGTGCACACAAAACAATAATAATAAAGGGAGCAGTAGGGAACTTTGGGAGATGATGGATGGGTCAAAGGTCCTGAAGGGTTGATGGTTTCATGAGTGTATACTTATCCCCAAACTTATCAGATTATATACATTAAATATGTATAGCTTTTTAATGTCAATCAGATTTCAGTAAGTCATTTAAAAATAAAGTCAATCAATAAAATCACAAATTGAAATGATAATGATTGCAGTATACAAAACATATGTACTAGTCACTAAATTATTAGCCTTTAATGAGCTAATAATTATTCAGTGCTAAATGTCAGGTAATTTTTCTGAATGCATTACCTAAGTGCATAATTAACCCTTTTAAATCTCATAGCAACCTTATGAAATAGTGTTACTATCTTTTTTTACAGATGAGCAGCTGAGGCATAGGAAATTAAATCACTTCTTCAAAGAAATATGATTAGATATTGATGAAAAAAGATCTTAATTTTAATACATCTAAATTCATCATTTTTTTCTACTACACCTAATGCTTTTTGAGTCTTGCTTGCAAAACCATTATCCTCCTCAGAGTCAGCAGGATATTTGCCAATAGAACTAAATGTTTCCAAAGGTTTTGTACTTACCTCTTAAGTCCTAATGCATCTGGAATTGATTTTTGTTTTTTGAGATAAATAGAATCCTGTTTCATTAAAAAGTATTATTTATCTAGTTCTATTTTGTGAAAATTATTTTTCCCATGGTTGTGCTCTTTACTGCCATGACTTAATTTTTATATATTAATGGGTTTATTTCTGGGCAGCCTATTTAATTGGTTAATGTGCCTGTCTCTTCAATACTCCCACATTATTTTATTCACTTGAGCTTCAAAATGAGTCCTGAGCTGGGACATATCTTTCTTATCCTTCTTATTCTAAAATGTTTAGACTCATCTTTGCTCCTTACTCTTCCATCTGCATTTTAGAAAGTTTCTTCAGTGCCAGGAAAAACTCAATTGAACTTCTGTTGAATTGCTCTGAAACTATAAAAAGGTTTTCAGCAGATACCTTTTTAATAAATATTCCTTTCACCCACCAGATTAGCAAATTTTTTTAAAATTAGAAGACTCAATGGAGAGGGTGGAGAGGGAAATTGTCTAATATATTGCTTGCGAGAGTTTAAATCCGTATAATTTTTCTGAAAAGCTATTTGACAAGTGTATATGAGGAACATTAAAGATAAAATGTTTTCAACAATTTTAATTCAGTATTTTGAATTTTGTAAATCTAGATACCATAAGGGAAACATTTAAGTATTTGTCATGGTTTTATGCCTAAAGATGTTTACCGTAAGACTGTGAATCTTACCATAAGATTGTTACCCCAAGATTGCTAATAAGTGAGAAAATTATTACTAATCTGACTAACAATGGGATGCAATAATTAATGAATTCTGATGCATCCATTTATGGGACAATAAGTAATGGTTTTGAAATATTTTTAATGGTATGAGAAAACACATGATATACTGTAATGTTATATGCAAGAAAGCATGAATCAAATCTTTAAAGGCATACCTTAGAGATATTGCCAGTTCAGTTTCAGACCACTGCAATGTAGCAAATAATGCAATAAAATGAGTTGCATGGATCTTCTGGTTTCCCAGTGAATATAGAAGCTATGTTTACACTACCATGCAGTCTATTATGTGTGCCATAGCATTATGTCTTAAAAATGTATACATCTTAATTTAAAAATCCTTCACTAATGATCATCAGAGTCTTCAGCAAGCTGTAATATTTTTGCTGGTGGAGGGTCTTGCTTTGATGTAGATAGCTGTTGACTGATTGGGATGGGTGGTCGTGGCAACTTCTTAAAATAAGATACTGATGAAATTTGGCATATTGGTTGACTCTTCCTTTAATGAAATATTTCTCTGTAACATGTGATATGTTTGATAGCATTTTTATTATCTGTAAAGTTTCAAAGCAATTCAATAGATGTTTCGGTAAAACTTATTTTCAAATTTGAGTCAATCATGTAAAATCCTGCTGGTGTTTTATCAACTAAGTTTATGTAAGATTCTAAATTATTTGTTGTCATTTCAACAATATTCACAGCATCTTCACTAGCAGTAAATCCCATCTCAAGAAACCACTTTCTTTACTCATCCATAAGAAGCGACTCCTCATTCATTCAAAGTATCTCATGAAATGCAGGATTCAGTCACCTCTTCAGGCTGAATTTCTAATTCTAGTTCTCTTGCTATTTTTGCCACATCTGCAGTTACTTCCTTCAGTGAAGTCTTGAAGCCCTCAAAGTCATCCATGAGCATTGGAATCAAGTTCTTTCAATAATTTTTCTTCTGTTAATTATATTGTTACCTTCTCCCATGAATCATAAAAGTTCTTAATGACATCTAGAATGGTGAGTTCAGTCAAGAAGTTTTTCAATTCACTTTTCCCAGATCCATCAGGGGAATCACCCTCTGTAACAGCTATATCCTTACACAATGTATGCCTACATAACACATTTAAAAGTCAAAATTTTCTTTGATTTATGGGCTACAGAATAAATGTTGTGTTAGCAGGCATGGAAACAACATTTTTTTTTGTACACCTCCATCAGAGCTCTTGAATGACCAGATGCATTGTCAATGACATTAATATTTTGAAAATAATCTTTTTTTTCTGAGCATTGTGTCTCAGCAGTAGGCTTAAAATATTCAGTAAACTCTGCTGTAAACAGAGGTGCTGTCATTCCGGCCTTGTTTTTCCATGTCTAGATCACAGGCAGAGTAGATTTGGCATATTCTTAAGGACCCTAGGATTTCTGGATGGGAAATGAGCATTGGCTTCAACTTAAAATCACTAGCTACATTAGCCCCTCACAAGACATTCAGCCTGTCCTTTGAAGTTTTGAAGGCTGGACTTCTCTTCTTTATGTATGAAAGTTTTAGATGGCATCTTCTTGCAATAAAGGACTGTTTGGTCTACATTAAAAATCTGCTGTTCAGTGTGGCTACATCATCTTCATCGATAATTTTAGATCTTCTAGATAACTTGCTGCAGCTTCTCCATCAGCACTGCTGCTTTATTGTGCACTTTTACGTTATGGAGATGGCTTTTTTCTTTCTTTTTTTTTTTTTTCGGTAGCTCAGGCTGGAGTGCAGTGGTGCCATCTCAACTCACTCCCAACCTCTGCCTCATGGGCTCAAATAATTCTCTTCCTCAGCCTCCTAAGTAGCTGGGACTGCAAGCATGCACCACCACACCCGGCTAATTTTTGTATTTTTAGTAGACAATGTTTCACCATGTTGGCCAGGCTGGTCTTGAACTCACCAGCAATTCACCCACCTGGCCTCCCAAAGTACTGAGATTACAGGTGTGAGCCACCATACCTAGCAGAGATAGTTTTCTTTCCTTCAACCTCATGAACCAGCCTCTACTAGCTTCCAACTTTTCGGCTGCAGCTTCTTCACCTTTCTCAGCCTTCATAGAATTGAAGAGAGTTAGGGCCTTGCTCTGGATTAGGTTTCGACTTAAGGGAATGTTGTGCCTGGTTTGATCTTCCATCCAGACCACTTAAACTTTCTTCATATCCAAAATAAAGCTATTCTACTTTCTCATCATTCATATGTTTACTGGAGTAGCATTTTACATTTCCTTCAAGAATGTTTTCTTTGCATTCAGAACTCTGCTCTTGGATGCAAGATACCTTGCTTTGGGCTTATTGTATTAGGGTTCTCTACAGGAAGAGAACTAATAGGATTATATATATTCTATTAGTATATATAATATATAATATATATAATACTAATATATAATGTATAATAGGATAGATATAATCCCATTAGTGTATATTATACAATATATATGTATCTTAGTATATATTTTATATACATATAAAAATACTAAAACTCATATATATATATAAACTCCCATATATATATATATAGATAGATAGATAGATAAAGGGGAGTTTATTAAGTAGTATTAACACACAGGATCACAAGGTCCCACAATAGGCCATCTGCAAGGTAAGGAGCAAGGAAGCCAGTCTGAGTCCTAAAGCTGAAGAACTTGGAGTCTCATGTTCAAGGGCAGAAAGCATTCAGCATGGGAGAAAGATGTAGGCTGAGAAGGTAAGCCAGTCTTTATTTTCATGTTTTTCTGCCTGCTTTATAATCACCGGCAGCTGATTGGATGGTGCCCACCCAGATTAAGGGTTGGTCTGCCTTCCCTAGCCCACTGACTCAAATCTTAATCTCCTTTGATAATACCATCACAGACACACTCAGGATCAGTACTTTGCATCCTTCAATCTAATCAAGTTGACAGTCAGTATTAACCATCACACCTACCTTGGCTTTCAACAGTCCTTCCTCACTAAACTTACTTATTTCTAGCTTTTGATTGAAGGTGAGAGATATGGGACTCTTCCTTTTACTTGAAAATTTTAGAGGCCATTACAGGATTATTAGTTAACCTGATTTCAATATTTGTATCTCAGGGAACAAAGAGCCCCTAGGAGAGGGAAAGAGATAGAGGAATTGCCAGTTAGTGGAGCAATCAGAACACACGTATTTATTGATTAAGCTCACTGTATTGTATGGGTAAGGCTCATGGTGCCCAAAACAATGACAATAACATCAAGATCACAGATCACCATACACGTAATAATCATGAAAAAGTTTGAAACATTGTAAGAATTATGAAAACATGACAGAAAGATAGGAACTGAGCACTAGATGTTGGAAAAATGGCACTGATAGACTTTGCTTGATACAGGGTTGCTACAAACCTTCAATTTCTAAAAACATGGTATCTGTGAAGTGCAATAAAGCAGAGTGCAATAAAATGAGCTGTTTCTGTATCTGCTGTATGATTTTAATCTTTCAAAAACACCATTGAAAAAATACTAAAAATAATACACTTAAATGTCAGAGGTTTCCCTTGGATAGTAAAATTATAGGTAATTATTTTCCTGTATCTTATTCTTTCCTGTACTATCCCAAGTTACTTTTCAAAAAGTATCACAGATGCTTTTTTATGAGGAAAGTAAATAGAAATCTGTCCCTCAGCAGTCTTTTAAAATTGTGATAGTATAAAACTCTAAATGGAATGATGTAAACTTTGTGTTTCTTTTTTTATTGGTTCTTTTTTTTTTTTGAGACAGAGTCTCACTCCGTCACCCAGGCTGGAGTGCAATAGTGTGATCTTGGCTCACTGCAACCTCCACCTCCTGGGTTCAAGTGATTCTTTTGCCTCAGCCTCCTGAGTAACTGGGACTACAGGCACGTGTCACCATGCTCAGCTAATTTTTGTATTTTTACTAGAGACGGGGTTTCACGATGTTGGTCAGGATGGTCTTGATCTCTTAACCTTGTGATCCACCTGCCTCAGCCTCCCAAAGTGCTGAGATTACGTGTGTGAGCCACTGCACCTGGCCTGAACTTTGTGTTTCTAACAGTAAAGTGAACATTTGGTATCAGCCATTCTAAAAGAATGATGTTTCAAAGTTGAGTGTGTCCTGGCTAGGTCCCTGGTCTCTCCTTTTGATGTACCACTGGAATATCTCAGAAGGAAGCTCATTTCCGTGAAGACACCTTTGTATACTTCATCAACATTCCACTGCCCCATTTCTCCCAAGATAAAATTCCTCAGAGTAAAAATGTCCAGGCCTTTGAATGGCACTAGAGTGTCAGAAAATATTTCCTTTTGAAATCAGATGTGTGGACTCCAAGCTGCAGGAGCTTAGGTATACAATGAATTTTTAAGCTATATGGAGAACCCACGAGAGTAGGTGGGTGTATCTTTGAAGTTTCTGTGGCCAGCTGTCATTCTGTGGACAATCAATAGCAAATGCTTGAGGAGCTCAGCTCCCTGATTCTTGCTGTAGCTATGCAGACATTCCTATGTATTATCCAGTGAAGTGACTGCTACACACTGCCTTGTAATAAAGCCACTCAGCTGAGCTGAGTTGATCAGGTGAAAACGACTAAGATAAAAATCCTGAAGAACTTGGATTAAAAACAACCAACGCAGCATTGTGTGCCTGTGTCGTGCACATAAAATCATTCCACATGCCTCAACATACAGGATGCAATGCTGCAATGCCCGTGTGAGCAGGATCTATTCTTAAGGGGGAACATGGTAACTGTGAAGGAAGGCCCTTCAAAGATTCAATGTATGTACTGTGGGAAGGATGGTATGAGAGGAATGATTACACTGGTTATACCTCATTTCATTACTATTTAATAGTTTCTTATTTAATGACTATTAGGGTTCTCTTAGAGGAAGAGAACTAATAGGATATATATATATATATCTATATATATATATATAAGACATATATAATATACATGTTATTGTATATAACATATATATTCTATTTATATTTTTACATATTTATATTTATATATTTATTTTGTTATTTTATTATTTTTACATCTTTCAATCCAATTAAGTTGACACTCAGTTACCATCACACATATCTTATTATATATATTAAATATACAATATATAATATATATTATGTACACATATATTTTACACATAATATATATATATATGAGTCTATTAAGTACTAACTTACATGATCACAAGATCCCACAATAGGCGGTCTGCAGGCTGAGGAACAACAAGAGCCAGTCCGAGTCCCAAAACTGAAAAACCTGGGAGTCTGATGTTTGAGGGCAGGAAGCATCCAGCATGGGAGGAAAATGTAGGCTGGCAGGCCAGGTCCATCTCTCTTTTTCACATTTTTCTGCCTGCTTTATATTCACTGGAAGCTGATTAGATTGTGCCCACCAGATTAAAGGTGGATCTGCCTTCCCCAGCCCACTGACTCAAATGTTAATCTCTTTGGCAACACCCACACAGACACACCCAGGATTAATACTTCTTATTCCTCGATCCAGTCAAGCTGACACTCAGTATTAACCATCACAGTGACTAAAGGGTAGAATCTCACCTTTGTATAATTATTATTATTGATAATGTGCTACACTGGCTTTAGCACTGCTGATGGCAATAATTCTGGAATGCTTTGCTGAACTAGAAGTGTTTGCAATTGTCATCAAGCGGCTGTAAGTTACGTGGTTGTAACAGAGCTTCATCAGGCCTGGCACATACATAACTCATCACTCCTTATTTACATGCCTACAGTTTGGGCATTTTAAAGGCATAAAGTAAAGCTAGAGGCTAAGGGACTTTGCAATACACAATAGGTTTCCTTCCTTTAAGGGAATATAATTTCTTTGAAAAGCAATACTTCCTCATAAACTATTCAAGTAATACTTTTATTGACTAAGGATGTGGAGCCACCAGGCTGTCTTAATCTCAGGATTAAGACAGGAACCCTCCTTCAGCAGTTGTGAAGCCTCAAACTAGGACAGTTTGGCCCTTTCCTTTACACATCTGGTGGTTAGTGTTTTTTTTTTTTAAGTTTTATTTTCAGTTCAGGGGTACAAGTGCAGGTTTGTTACATAAGTTAACCTGTGTCATGGAGGTTTGTTGTATAGATTATTCCATCACCTAGGTATTAAGCCTAGTACCAATGTTTTTTCCTGATCCTCTCCCTCCTCCCACCCTTCACTCTCTGAAAGGCCCCAGTGTGTGTTGTTCCCCTCTATGTGTCCATATGCTCTCATCATTTAGCTCCCATTTATAAGTGAGAACATCCTGTACTTGATTTCCTGTTTCCTGTGTTAGTTTGCTAAGGATAATGGCCTCCAACTTCATTCATGTCCGTGCAAAGGACATGATCTCATTCTTTTTTTATGATTGCATAGTATTCCATGGTGTATATGTACCACATTTTCTTTATCTAGTCTATCACTCATTGGCATTTAGGTCAATTCCATGTCTTCATGTCTTTGCTATTTTGAATAGTACTGCAATGAACATGTACATGCATGTGTCTTTATAATAGAACAATTTATATTCCTTTGGGTGTATACCAAGTAATGGGATTGGTAGGTTTAATGGCATTTCTGTCTTTAGGTCTTTGAGGAATTGCCACACTGTCTTCCACAGTGGCTGATTTACACTGTCACCAACAATTACAATCCAGTGTTGGTTTTCAAGTGCTTTGTTTCCGTGAAGTGACTTCTGGGCTGTCTTATCAAATTTGGGGATGAATTTATCAATAGGATCACCAAGCAGCTGTCCATAATTTGAGCTTGCATTGGATATGTAACCAGCAGATTATATACAGTGAGTGTTTCCTGCGATAAGCTATTATTCAACTTTCTTCATATTCTCAGCAGATTCCCTCACTGAAGATGCTTTGCATGTTTGGGAGAACAGTAAATATTAGTGCTAAGCAGCTTCCAAACCAGAACTATGTAACAAATCACTCTTTCCAGGAGACAAGTTTAATAATCTAAGACGGAAGTCAAAAGAAAAATAAGCACAGTGAGGAAATGAGGAGTACCTTCACAGTACTTTGGACACACAGCAGAAGATACTTTTACCATTTAGTTATGCTATCTTATAACAGAAAATTATTAGTTATTTCTGTCTTACAACAGAAAAACTTTTTTTTTTTTTTTTTTTTTTTTAAAGACAGTTGACCTTGCATGTTTGGGCCTATTTCTGGATTCTCTATTCTGTTACACTGATTTGTTTATCTTGACATCAATACCATACTGTCTTGACTATCACAGTTATGTAATCAGTCTAGAAGTCAAATAGCTTCATCCTCGAATTCTGTTCTTTTTCGAAGTTTTGACTTTTTTTTTTTTTTTTTTGGCTATTCTAGGTTATTTGAATTCTACATGAGTTTTAGAACCATTTTAAATGTTTCTACAAAAATCGTGGCTAGAATTTGGATTGAATCTATAGATCAGTTCCGAGAGAATAATATCTTAACATTATAAGGTTTCCTAATCAATAAACATACTATGTTGCTATTCTTTTATATATTTAAAAGTTTTCTTAGCAATTTTTATAATTTTAAGTGTGTGCAAGTTTTACATACGTTTGTGAGACTTCATCACTCAATATTTAATATTGTTATTTTCAATGGTGTTTTTATTTTTAATTTCTGATTGTTCATTGTAGTATATATAAATAGATATTTTATATGGATTATATTCTGAAGCTTCCTAAATTCATTTATTCTAGTTGGCTTCTCTGAAAGTTACACAGCATTTTCTACATATATCACGAGCTCTCAGTTTCTAGGTCTCATGACAGCATTTTATAAATAGTTTCAAGTTTGGTAAGACAGCCCAGAAGTCACTGTGAAGTTAATATGTACAATAATGTTCATACAACTGACGGTTGCTTCTGCCTTTGTAATCTGAATGCCTTTGATTTCTTATTCTTGCCTACTACAGTGGCTAGAACTGCCAGGAAAATGTTGAATGGAAGTGGTACGAGCAGAGGCTCTTGTCTTCTTCCTGATCCTAGGAAGAAAGCATCTCATATTTCACCATTAAATCTAATGTTTGCTGTAGTTTCATTCCACCATACATCAGAATGAGGAAGTTTCCCTCTGTTCCTAGTCGGCTGAGAGAGCTTATCAGGAGTGCATAATGGATTATATCAAATGTTATTTCTACATCTACTGAGATGATCTGATAGTCAGCTGAGAGTTCTTATCAGGAATACGTACTGGATTCTGTGAAATGTTATTTCTACATCTACTGAGATGACCTGATAATTTTTCCTTTATAGTTTGTTATTATGGTTAGTTACATTGATTGATTTTCAAATGTTTAATCAGCCTTGCATGCTTTAAGCCTGCATTGGATATGTGACCAGCAGATTATATACAGTGAGTGTTTCCTGTGTTAAGCCAGTATTCAACTTCCTCTTATTCTCATTTAAATTATTTAAATTGTAAATTTTTAAATTCCATTTGGTTATGAGACATTACCTGCCCCCACTTTTTTTTTTTTGAGACAGAGTCTTACTGTTTCATCCAGGCTGGACTGCAATGGCACCATCAGGGCTCACTATAGCTTAAAATTTCTGGGCTCAAGGGATCCTCCCACCTCAGCCCCTGAGTACCTGGGACTATAGTCGTGCACCACCACACTCAGATGATTTTGTCTTTTTTTTAGAGGCTTGTGTTGCCCAGGCTGGTCTTGAACTCCTGGGCTCAAGCAATCTGCCCAACTCAGCTTCCCAAATTGTTGGGATTACAGGCGTGAGCCACTATGCCCAGCTGAGATAATACCTTTTAATATATTGAATTTAATTTGCTAAAAATGTTAACAATTTTTAAATCAGTGTTCAAAGAAAGTATTGGTCTGTGTTTTTCCTCTTTTTCTGGTCTTTATCTGATTTGGGTATCAAGGTAATACTGGCCTCATAGAATAAATTGAAACTTATTTTCTCTTTTTCAAATTTCTAGAAAAGTTTATATAGAATTGATAACATTTATTTCTTAAATATGTGGTAGAATTCACTGGTGAATCCATTTGATTCTGGATAATTCTTTGTGGAAATTAAAAAAAAAAACACTTGCTGCCTGTTTGTTCTACTAGTTATCAAGAAAATAACATTGAAATATCTGATTATAATTATCATTTAACTATCCTTGCAAATCTGACTTTTTAAAGATCTGGTAGTATTGTTTGCTCTAATTCTAGTTTGTCTAATATTAATATAGGTATTCCAACTATTTTAGACCAGAGTGAGCATGCATGATTTATCTTTTTCCATCCTTTCACTTTTAACCTATGATTTCTTTAAAGTCCATTTCTTGAAGGCAATGTATAGTTAGGTCTTATTTTTTAATCTAATCTTTGCATTTTAGTTGAGATATTTACATGATTTTAATCTTAAAGGGTTATTAACATAGTTTTAAACATACATTTTTGCCTTTATTTTTTATTTTTCAATCTATTCTTCATTCTGTTTTTCTCTTCTGTGTGCTTTCGGATTAATTGTGTATTTTTATGATTTCATTCTACTTCTTGGTCTAGTAGCTAATTTTTTTTTGTTATATTAGTTCTTGCCTTAGGATTAAAGTACATATTTTGAACTTATAGTAGTTCTACCTTCAAGTGGTTTTATACAACTTTACCTGTATTTTTACAAGACTGTACTTTCATTTCAATCTCTTCAGTGTTTATACTGTTATATTTTTTACTTCTACCTATATTAAAATCCACATTTAATAAATACTTTCTTTTTAGTTTTGCTCTGATAAGGCAATTAAAGAAGTGGCTTCAACATTAAGAAAGAAACATCCTATATTCACCCACGTTGTTACTGTTTCTGGTCCTCTTTATTTAAATATGTAGACCTACATTTCCATGGCATTATTTTCTTATATTCTGAACTTCCTTTAGTTTTCCTTACAGTACAAGTCTTCTAGTAATAAAATCTTTATGTGTCTGATAAAGTTGTAATTTCACCTTTGTTTATAAAAGACATTTTACTTGGTAGAGAATTCTAGGTTGACAGGTTTTTCACATTTCAGTTCTTTAAAGATGCTGCTTCTCTCCCTTTGTACTTGCTTTGTTTCCAAGGAGTAATCTGCTGTCATTCTTTTTTTGGTTCTTCTGTATGAAATCTGTTTTCTTTTTTCTTCTGGCTGCTTTTAAGATTTTTTTCTTCACTAGTTTTGAGCAACTTGATTATGCTGTATCTTAAAATTGTTTACTTCATTTTTTTTGCTCTTTAGGATTTATTGTGTTCCTTGGATCTGTGAGTTTATAGTTGTTATAAAACTTGTAATATTTCATCCATTGTTTATTTAAATGCATTTCATGTACACCCACTTTTTTTGAGGATTACAAGTTAATTAGGGTGCTTTAAATTGTCAGAAAGCTTACTGGTGCGCTGTTCACATCTTTTCCCCAGTTATTTTTTCTTTTTGCTTTTAGTTTATTATTTGTTTTGTAGAGTTGAATCTGCTGTTAATTCTATCTATGTATTTTTTACTTCAGAAATTGTGTTTTTATTTTTAAATTTTTTATTTGAATTTTTTTGTATTTTCTACATCTCTACTTGACATGTTTAGTATTTTGTCTTAGTTTTTCAATGTATGGGATACTTTTAAGTTTTAATGTCAAATTTTACTAATGCTATCATTTGTTTTGGTTGTAGCCCTAGAACCAAAAAGAAAATGATAGCCTTAGTAAAATTTGACATTAAAACATTAAAAATTCCATACAATGAAAATATATATATATATGACTTCGTTGTGAGTCGTATTTTCCTGATTCTTTGACATCCCAGTTATTTTTGATTGAATGGAACTCATTGCCATTATTAACTTGATGGGTGCTACATATTTTTGTCTACACAAAAGCTTTGTTGTGGAATATAGGTCAGTTCATTGGAAGCAGTTTGACCCTTCTGAGTTTTAAGCATTGTTAGGTGGGACCACAGCAACATTTAGTGTGGAGCTGACTCAGGTTCTCTACTAAGCAAAAGCCTGCTGAATATTCTCCTTGTGTCCTGTGAATTATGAATACTATTTACAGCCCTGTGTAAGTCCTTGAATTCTTGCCTGTGGTCTTTTTGAGTGATTTTTTTTTTCTTTAGAGGCGGGTAATTTCCTGTCATGTATGTTCTTGCTGAGCACTCCTTATGGGGGGCAGGGTTTATAATAGCTATGAAGTTTAATTGATTGAGTTTAAAATCCCAGCTTCATTATTTGTTAGCTGTTTGTTCTAGGGCAAGGCCTTTACCATTTTTCAACTTCAATATCTTTTTTCAGTATTATTGTGGTACTTTTTCAATAACAACTCCATGAAAATTAAATGAAATATTTAGCTTGATGACTGCTACATAAATTTGAGAAAATGTTTTTAGAAAAATTAATGTGCTTTGAGAACTGTTATCTTTTAAAAAATAGATTTTTCCCTTTTTAATAACTTGCAGGGTTTACATGTTTAACAACAAATTAACAACATTTAACACATATCTGGGATTCTAGTTCATGTTAGCCTGTTTAAACATACAAAAAGGTAGAAGATGTAATCATAAAAAAAAAGGAACCAGTATGGGATATAACTTTAGAAAAAGACCTCAGTCCCTAATTGTTACCTAACTTCAAGAATATTGTTGGAGGGATACTTTTTGTATTTCTAAAAATAATTAACTCTTTGTAGTCTATTAGTGGTTTCAAATTCCTGTCTTTTGAGATATTAGATTTCTAGACTGATAGGGCAGCTAATTGCCCTTTCATGGAGCTCTACAAATACGTTTACATCCAGTGATACAGTAAGCACAGTAAAGTCTATGAAAATGTTTTCAAATGCATGATGTAAAAGAAAAAAAAAAGCATTAAGGGCCAGGCGTGGTAGCTCACGCATGTAATCCCAGCACTTTGGGAGGCCGAGGCAGGTGCATCACCTGAGGTCGGGAGTTTGAGACCAGCCTGGCCAACATGGCAAAACCCCATCTCTACTAAAAATACAAAAATTAGCTGGGCATGGTGGCACGTGCCTGTAATCCCCGCCAACGGCCCCGCCCCCCCCCCCCAGCTACTTGAGAGGCTGAGGCAGGAGAATCACTTGAACCCAGAAGTGGAGATTGCAGTGACCTGAGATCACACTCCAGCTTGGGTGACAGTGAGATTCTTTCTCAAAAAAGACAAGAAAGGAAGAGAAAAGAAAAGAAAAAGGAAAAGAAGA
Source organism: Ateles fusciceps (assembly GCA_036589455.1). Classification (NCBI taxonomy): domain Eukaryota; kingdom Metazoa; phylum Chordata; class Mammalia; order Primates; family Atelidae; genus Ateles; species Ateles fusciceps. The sequence goes on from JAZHEH010001064.1 coordinate 7,399,524, forward strand.
GAAAAGAACATCAAGTGTTAAAGAAAAAAACAGATAGGAAATCATAGGTATTTTTTTTTAAGTATTTCTCTTTTTCTTAATGAGAGTCTACACAGTGGTGTGGTTTTTGCATTTACAAGTATCACTATTAGAATTATATCATTCACTTAGAAATAGATAGGTAGTCAAACAAAGAGGATTTTTTTTTTCTCCCAACATGAGTAAAGATATTTTTTGAGACATCTTCTTTATACTCTGACAGTTGTATTCCACAGAACACATTTTCTATTGCAGACAGTCCAGTGGAGTTCTGGTCCAAAGTCATTTGGGAAATCGCATTCAAATGAGACATTTCCAACCAGTCCCTTTGGTCCTTGTTTTAGACTTTTCCTGCTGGTCCTCGCAGGGGGATCTCAGTGCTAGGGCTTTGCCCTAGATGCTGCCCTGCACGACGTGACAGGAGAAAGAATTACAAGAAGTCACTGAATCACAGTGAGACATGAGTAAAAAGCATCCATTGCCCTAGAATGAAACCTTCGAGATTCAGGATCTAGGCGGCATTCCAAGACCAAAACAAACTATATTTGTCTACCTAAGAAAAGATGATAGTAAACATCATCATGAAACTTCAGAAGACTAGTCCTGGGAGAATGGTTACATTTCAGTATGATTTTTTTTAAGTCTAATATTTATATTGTGTTGTTCATTCAGGAAGAATAAGAATAAAGTTCAGGATACTTATATAGTAATTTTGCATTTGATGTTATTTTACTGTCCAGTATGGTAAATTCAGATGAGATCAGATAAAATAATGTGCCAATGATGTGCTCAATTGCCTATTATTTACTTTATAAGATTGCTGATTAAATTTCTAGTCAGAATTCTTGATAAATTTACATCACTGTCTCCCTTTCTAAAATCATAATATAGAGACTATTTCAGTGTTGTGAATTTGTGGAGTATTAATGATTTAGCTTTTTTGAGGATTTTTTAGGTCAGTTTATCATCTTACCCTATAAATTATTCCCCCATGCTATCAATCTGGTTTGACCTCAGAGTGCCTTGAAAAATAAATTGGGGTGTTTTGTTCAGATTTCCTATGAACTATAGGACTATTTTTTTTTTCGGATAAGGGGAAGCAAATGGACAAGAATAAGCATTTTGATAAAATATCAATTCTTTTTCTGTCCCTTTTCTGTGGTCTTCATAATCACTGCTTTTAAAGTTATAGTAACATATATATTCATCTGAATGGCCTGTCTTTTGCACAGTTATGATCTGAGTTCTAGATGTATTATTAATGGCTCAAAAATGTCAGGCTATGAAAGCACTGAGATCGTAATTACTGAGGTGTAGATTACAAAATAGCCGCTATAATATGGAGTTCAGTAGAAAGCAGGCTACATTGGAGCACAACTATATGATGTTCTAAATGAGGATATCAAATCGTACTCAGTATCACAATCTCTTCTAGTGTAATGCCGCATCAGAGTAACTAAGCATACTGACAGCTGTATTTCAAGGCTCAGTTGTCCCACTTCCAGCTAAGGTCTTTCAAAATGGTACCTACCACATTATGTCTGTACTTCTCTCATTTGATGTTGACACATGAAGTATATTAATAACACAAATTTTGGCAGGCTTCCACAGCAGTGGTGACTCCTACAAAGCCCAAATTATTTCTTCTCCCCTTTGATCTCACATCTTTATATCACTATAGTAATAATTTTCTATTTTGAAGAATTAAACTCACACGGAAAATCAGTGAAATAAATCTTTACAGGATCTTGTCATCAAAATCTATGAGTTAATAATATTTAGTGTTCAGTCAATGGCCCTGAGCAATTGTGTTCTGACGTTAATCATAATTTCTAGACCATTCCTATACTGGTCTGTATGATGTTTTGAAATTCTTAGACAGTTAATTCCTTCTTGGCTTTACATAAAGACATCCATTGGGATGACACTGCATCTCACACAAGTAGATGTGATTGAATAAGGATGTAAGTATCTTAACACATATTCCTGGCATCACTTAAACAGCTATTTTCCAATGCAGGGAAAAGATGGGAAGTTTTGAAGGCTACTAGTCACAAAATAAAGATGCAAGGATTTGTAAACCAAGATCACAAACATATCAGTCTTGGATAAGTGTCCATGTCTTTTAAATTTCTTGTTCTTAGTTATTCAGGTATACCTTAACAGTGGTTGCTATTAAATAAACTAGTAGCTTATGCTCAGAGGAATTTTACTTTAAGTCGCAGCTTGCTCCTGTTTAAATTTGAGTTATTTTGAGCATCCACAGTAATATACTGACAGACAGAATGTATTTGGCGCATTCCATTGTTGTACTTTAATTCAACACGCTTTTAGAGCAATCGATTGTGCTCAACCAATATAGCTGCATTGAAAAAAAAGGATGAAGAAGAAGAAAGAAAAAGAAAGAAAGCCCATCTGTGTGGGGCCAGCGCATTTTAAGTAAAATATCCCTTATATCCTCTTTTCAAAATTTCTTTCTCTGCAAGTCTTAGTGTCCCTACTGTGACCTTAGCAACAGGCAACATCAATGCTCCTGACAGTAACTCAACAATGAGCTTCCACAGGCATTTTGATCCTTTTGTGCACGGGGTTTCTTTTTCTATTATTTAGTGAAATCACAGGAATGCAGGGAGAAACGTGGAAACTTACTTCTCATTGGTGGGTTATAAATGAAGCTGATTGACCTCTAGTGCTTGGTTCTGAGGATTTCACAGCAGGCATCTTGGAAGGACGTATATCGAAGGGAAGGGAGAGGGGGCCAGTGGATAATATGTGGAAAATTTCAACCCAGAATTGGTGCTATTTTAAGTGGCCTCCAGAAATGTGCACTTGCTTCATAATTGTTTTGCTTGTTGTTTGTTTGTTTTTTTCAGATTTGAGTGGTTATTGGGATGGGGATGTGGGAGGATGGGAGGATAGATTGGAAAAATGAAAAATGCCTCCAACCTGATCTTTTGTTTCCAACCTGGAAGTGACATACAGATGGAACCCATTCTACTAGATAATGCCCAGATGTCACAACAGGGCTTATGCTTTCCATGTGGAGCATATGTTTTAAGAAAGAACACAGGCTGCTAGGAATCAGAGCAGGAGCTTATTTTTTTTAAATCAACTTTTCTGATTTTGAGTCAATTTTAGCAGTTTGATGGTCTTGAGTAGCACAAGTGGACTCAGCACCTTGCAGTGATTAATGTGGCATGTTTAATTGAGAATTGCATTTTGTGTATAGCTCCATGCACCTCTGAACAGAACTGTGATGGATTTGTAAAACTTTTCAAAACATTATTGTGTTTATTATTAAGAAAATGAATGTTGTTATCAATGACATCCAAATCTACCAAGTGTTTTCAGAGTCTGATAAATAAATTACAAAAATATCGTAAAGCCAATAAAAGATACTATATCATAATTTTTAAATCATTATGAAACTCTGAAGAGCATCATCAGGAAAAGAAGACTACTCCAGAAACTCAATGTGAGGTGTCTGTGCAGTCAGTGGAAGTTAAGGGTTTTAATAATAAGCTGAGGTTGGGTTAACTTGGCCTGCACTTTGGCTCACTGCATAACCTTACTTTATTTGCTTGCACTTTCATTTCTCAGACTGCAGGTAAATTTCATCATGAGCTGTTTCACTCAGGTTTATGTGAGAGGTACTAGCTCTGTTACTGTCAGTCACTAGAGGCCTTTGTCTCTCATATTTCAGTGTCACATGAGTTTTACATACTGTCCTTATGCTGACGACTGGGTAAATGGCCAGGTGACTCTTAAGTAAAAGGAAGGTATCTATAAAGGTGCTCAGAACTTTGGGAAGCTGAGGTGAGAAGATCACTTGAGGCCAGAGGTTCGAGACCAGCTTGGACAACATAGTGAGACCTCATCTCTTCAAAACTTTTTTTTAAAAATTAGCCAGGCATGGTGGTGTGCATCTGTGGTCTCAGCTACTTGGAAGGTGGGAGGATCACTTGAGCCCAGGAGTTCAAGGTTATAACGAGCACTTCAACCTGAGTGACAGAGCGGAGCAAGACCCTGTCTTTTTTTTTTTTTTTAAGGCACATGCATTGAGCAAGATAGTGCTGAGCTCATTGCTTCACCTTATTTCAGTTATTCCTCTTTATGATCCTTGAAGTGGATGTTGTTTTTCTCATTTTACTTAAGAAGTTCAGAGAAGTTAGAAGGAACCAAGGGTTTTCTCTTTCCAGTCTCCTGCAAGAGATCTCATGTCTGTGAGTGACTAGAAAATAATACTTATGACTATTCTAAAAGTTAGGGCTGTTTAAGATTTACTTAAGTAATTAAATGTTGTTTGGGGAAAAATAGTAATTGAGAATTGAGGAAATGTGTTCGATTTGGATTAAATATAATCAGTAGACCTACTGGCCATTGGTTGTATAGATGCTGTAATAAAAAGTCTGCACTTTCTTTACTTAAAGGTAATTGTATATTTACAATTGTTAAATATATGCTATTACAGGGATAAGAAATTCTTTCATGGTCTTCATATGTTATTGGATCAAATAGAATCAATGTAAACTCTATGAAGCAAAGTTCTTGGCCCATATGGAAACTTAGTAAATATCAGTTGACTAATTGAATGCATGAATAAAACTGTGTCTACTCAGACTTTATGGAATATAACATAATTCTGTGGCATTATTCTAGGTAATTTGTGGTCTCTGCTAAGAGATCCCAAACAGGATTTTCTTTTATCTACCCAAAGGCAGATGGTGGATGTTGTATTAAAATAATTTAGAACCTCCTTTTCATTTCTTTAATAATAATCTAGTTACCTGGAAAACTGCAATTATTTTGTCATACTCTTGGTTGCCTGGCCAAACCTCGAAATGATCTTGAGAGCTGCCTCGGTGGTCCAAGGAGTTTGCCATCTGACATCATTGTCAGTTATACAAACAATTTGTCGCTACAGGCATTGTGTTTGCAGCCAGATTCAAGGTTCATTGCATAAACCTTATGCTGCCATATTTGGACTGAATGCATTTTTGCTTTGTAAGGCAGCTGGTGGTGAGAGTGGAAAAGTAGACAGGATTTTTTGTTTAGTAAAGCAGCTAACCAGGGAATTCAGGAGAAACACACATTCCATTCCACACTCAGTTGATACAGAACAAGAAACACAGAGCCCATTAGTTTCTTCTCTATCAGTTTCCTTTAGTATCTCATTAGGGGAATAATTGCCATTTTGGCCCACAACTTTGCTTGATTATGTGTATAAATCTGTTTTTCATTTTCCTTAAAGGAAGACATTATTATTAGAAGCAGCCACATCCTCTGATCCTTAAGAGGTTGTTCATTTTTCAGTTATGTTTAAGGCAGAATCCAAACACTTCAGGTTTTTAAATATTTAAAAAATGTATACACCAAAGATTTTTATTTTTCAGAAATAAACATAAAATAGTTTACATTATGCCTGGTAACTTCCCTAAGATAGCAACAACATCTTTCAATTTTAAAACAAGTATGAAACCTACACACGAAAGTTGTAACATTTTCACATGAGTAATTTTTTTAAACCTTAAGAAGTTCTTGAATCAGTGTATTCTTACTATTAACAGATCATTGCACCTTCTATGAATCCTTTCTGGAATTCTGTTCAGTTTTTCATTCTAAATATGTGCTCTATAGAGAAAATTGGATTGTTGGTGATGGTTGTACAACTCTATAAATTTACTTAAAAAATCATTGAATTATATACTTAAAGTTTTATGATACATGAATTACACCTCAAGAAAGACAAACATATGGGAATGTTACAGACGGGCAAGTTTTCTTTGTGTGCTCTTTGCACCTTAGAAACCTTGCCATATTTTTTAACAGCTTCTTTGAAGTATAATTTATACATCATAGAACTCATTTGCTACTCAGATTAATAATTAATGCTATTTGGGATTTGAAATTATTAGTTTGATGTAAAGAGTTCTAAGGCAGTCTTCTTGCCACTCTATAGATTAAAGCAAAAGTTCATTTACTCCACTCTCTTCCCCTGCTCACATCCTGGGGTTCTGTAATCATTCATTAGCAAAAGTTTTAATAAAGGGATTATGCCAGTGATAGTGGAGGGCTGTGATACATTTTGTTTCTACCTTGACACTTGGCTTCTTAATGCTGTCTGTCCATTGGATGCCTCGTGAGTATTGCACACCTTCATGAGATAACGGCCAACCTTCTTCAGTCAGTCCTAGCTTTGCAGGCTTTTTCCCTGCTAATGAGGACCATTGCCTTTGGATAGATAAAAGAAAATGAGATTTGGTGTCTCTTAGCAGGCTTTTAGAGAAAGTTACAAGGAGTGAATAAGACTGGAAAGGTTTTATTATGTTTCTTATTTGTTTGTGAAGTCTACAAGGAATAAACATTTCAAACATTTCCTGCAGTGTCTAAAAAAAAAATCAAACTGCGTTGTATGGTATGTCAAAAATTGTCACTTATTTATGGTTGTTTAAGAAAAAAAGGAAATGACTTGACTTGCGCTGAAGGAAAAATAAGTCTGGAGAGCAACCTTTAAAGGTGAACATTCTAACCTCATTGTCACTTCAATAACTTATTGCAAAAAACTCAGCAGTGAAATATTTTCTAGCTAAAGTTCCTCTGTACCAGTGTCCTGTTAAAATTAAACATTTTATATGCGGACTTTGATGCACAGGCTCTTTGGTTAACAGATGTAGGTCCAGACCTCTCTAATGGTTGCGGTCTTAACATCCTGCTGGTGTCCTTTGCACATTGGTAAACACATCCTATTTCTTAACAACTTGATGGAGATAATTTTTGCATATTATAAAATTCATTCATCTTAAGTGTACAATTTAATTGATAGACTTGTGGACTTCTGACTTAACATCACCACAATCTAAGTTAAAACATTTTTATCTCCCCCAAAAAGAAAGCCTATAGCTGATTAGCAGTCACTGCCTATTCTTCCTCTCTTCCTCCCAGCCTTACTCCCAGGAAACCACTAACCTGTTTTCTGTCTATAGAAATTTGCCTAATCTGGACATTTTATATAAATGGATTCATACAATATGTGGTCTTTCGGCCGGGCGCAGTGGCTCATGCCGGTAATCCCACCACTTTGGGAGGCCAAGGTAGGAAGATCACCTGAAGTCAGGAGTTTGACACCAACCTGACCAACATGGTGAAACCCCGTGTCCACTAAAAATACAAAAATTACTCAGGCATGGTGGTGGGCACCTGTAATCCTAGCTACTTGCTGGGCTGAGGCAGGAGAATCGCTTGAACCTAGAAGGCAGAGGTTGCAGTGAGCCAAGATCACGCCATTGCACTACAGCCTGGGCAACAAGACTAAAACTCCATCTCAAAAAAAAAAAAAAAAAAGTGGTCTTTTGTGACTGGCTTCTTTTACTTAGCATAATGTTTTCAAGGTTCATTGATGTTGTATCAGTACTTCATTTTCTTATTGTTAATGAATAGTGTTCTACTGTAAAAATACACAATATTCATTTTATTGTTGCTGATGAATACTATTACATTGTAAAGATACACAATATTATATTTATTTTTTATTTTTTTAATTTTTATTTTTTTAATTGTACTTTAGGTTCTAGGGTACCTGTGCAGATCATGCAGGAATGTTGCATAGGTACACACATGGCAGTGTAGTTTGCTGCCTCCATCCCCCCGTCACCTATATCTGGCATTTCTCCCCATGTTATCCCTCCCTGACCTCTGCCCCCCACCCTGCTGTCCCTCCCTTGCCCTCAACAACAGACCCCAGGGTGTGATGCTCCCCCTCCCTGTGTCCATGTGTTCTCATTGTTCAACACCCGCCTATGAGTGAGAACATGTGATGTTTGATTTTCTGTTCTTGTGTCAGTTTGCTGAGAATGATGGTTTCCAGGTTCATCCATGTCCCTACAAAGGACACGAACTCATTGTTTTTTATGGCTGCATAGTATTCCATGGTGTCTATGTGCCACATTTCCCTTGTCCAGTCTATCATCAATGGGCATTTGGGTTGGTTCCTGGTCTTTGCTATTGTAAACAGTGCTGCTATGAACATACATGTGCATTTGTCTTTATAATACAATGATTTATAATCCTTTGGGTATATACCCAGTAATGGGATTGCTGGGTCAAATGGAATTTCTATTTCTAGGCCTTGAGGAATCACAACACTGTCTTCCACAATGGTTGAACTAGTTTACACTCCCATCAATAGTGTAAAATTGTTCCTATTTCTCCACATCCTCTCCAGCATCTGTTGTCTCCAGATTTTTTAATGATGCCATACTAACTGGCGTGAGGTGGTATCTCAATGTGGTTTTGATTTGCGTTTCTCTAATAATCAGTGATGATGATCATTTTTTCGTATGTTTGTTGGCCTCATATATGTCTTCTTTTGAAAACTGTCTGTTCATATCCTTCACCCACTTTTGGATGGGTTTCTTTGTTTTTTTCTTGTCAATCTGTTTTAGTTCTTTGTAGATTCTGGATATTAGTCCTTTTTCAGATTGGTAGATTGCAAAAATTTTTTCCCATTCTGTTGGTTGCTGGTTCACTCTAATGATTGTTTCTTTTGCTGTATAGAAGCTCTGGAGTTTAATTATGTCCCATTTGTCTATTTTGGCTTTTGTTGCCAATACTTTTGGTGTTTTCATCATGAAGTCCTTGCCTTTGCCTATGTTCTGAATGGTTTTGTCTAGGTTTTCTTCTAGAGTTTTTATGGTGTTAGGTCTTACATTTAAGTCTTTAATCGATCTGGAGTTAATTTTAGTGTAAGTTGTCAGGAAGGGGTCCAGTTTCTGATTTCTGCACACTGTTAGGGAGTTTTCCCAACACCATTTATTAAACAGGAAATCCTTTCCCCATTGCTTGTTTTTGTCAGGTTTGTCAAAGATCAGATGGTTGTAGATGTGTGGCATTGCCTCAGGGCCTCTGTTCTGTTCCATTGGTCTATATCTCTGTTTTGGTACCAGTACCATGCTGTTTTGATTACTGTATCTTTGTAGTATAGTTTGATATCAGGTAGCATGGTGCCTCCAGCTTTGTTCTTTTTGCTTAGGATTGTCTTAGCTATGTGGGCTCTCTTTTGGTTTCATATGAAGTTTAAGGTGGTTTTCCAGTTCTGTGAAGAAGGTCATTGGTCATAATATTATATTTATTCATTTTCTTATTGATGAATAGTATTCCATTGATAAACAATATTAAATTTATTCATTCACCAGTTGGTTGCAATTTAGATTTCTTTCACCATTTTGGCTATCATGAATAACAGTACTGTGAAAACTTATGTACAAGTTTTTGTGTGGATGTATGTTTTCCCTTCTCTGGGGCATATACCTGGGAGTGGAATTATTGGGTCATATGGGAACTCTGTTTCACACTTTACAACATTGCCAAACTATTTTTCAAAAGTGGTTATATTGTGAACAGTCCTACCTGCAAGGTAGAAAGGTTTCAAAATCCATACCATTGCCAAATTATCTGTCTTTCAAATTATATCTATTCTAGAATATTACTTTATTTTGGTTATAATTTGTGTTTTCCTATTAATGACTTTAGAATGCTGTACATATCCTGGTATATATACGATGCCTCTAAAATAATCCAAAAACACACTTAAAGTCAGGAGAACAGTGAGGTTCATAGCTCTTCATGCCAGTTCCCCCTACAGTTATATTCAGCTCATCAAAGCTATAATCAAAAAAAGGAGGCTTAATTAAGTAACAGTGTTTTCTGCACTTTCAGGGATGCCAATTCAGGAAGAAAAGTTATATACACTGTCACCTAAGTAAAGTCATTTCAAAAATATATTGAGATACATTTCAACTATTGAAATTTGGTGTAGTAAAGCCATAAACAATTGCAGGGTAATAAACTTCAGAGTTTAAGAAAAATATTTCTTCTTTTCCACTGAGAAGTCAAATAAAAAGTTAGAAAATATTAAGAAACTTTCTCCTTATTTTGTACAGTCAAAGCTGGTCCCTAATAAATAAATGAAGGACAGAAGCAATTGTTCTGTTTTTTGTACTGGTCCAAGGGTTTCTTACTACTCATGTATTTCCCTGAGACTTTTTCCTGAAAGCATTGCTTTTTCATTTAGGCAAACTTGGTCTATTGCCAATACTGTGTGGTACGAAGTGAGTGAATCCAGACATCAAAGACTATATAAGAACTGGAATTATGACTATGACTTCATTAATACAAGTACTGCATAATATCTAATGTGAATTTCTATGTATTCCCTGCATCAGAGAGCCTTGAATCTCTATATCATTTGACTGTAGTTGACCTGTGCCACTCTAAAGTTAATTAGGATTTCTCATTCTTTTAAAATACAAGGACTTAGGAGGGAGCAATCATAGCAAATTATAGCTATATTAAAAAACCCTTCAGATACTTTTACATAAATAAATATACATGTGTATATGTATTTAATTAATGTATTGATACTATATGGTACATTGAACAACTAGTTTTCTACATTTTAAGTTCTGGGGTACATGTGCAGGATGTGCAGGTTTGTTACAAAGGCAAACATGTGCCATGGTAGTTTGCTGCACCTGTCAATCCATCACCAACATATTAAGCCCAGCATGCACTAGCTATTTTTTCTAATGCTCTCCCTCCCTGCTTTCCATTCCTGGACAGGCTCCATTGTGTGTTCCCCTCCCTGCATCTGTGTGTTCTCATTTGAACAACTAGTTTTTTAATCTAATTTTGATAACATTTCATATCAATATGTCCTTTTAAAAAATAGTTGTATTCATTATAGGAATGTTGTACAATTTAAAAATTATGCCCCTATTGTCACACATTTAGAACATACATATTTCATATATATGTGACACGTGTATATGATGAATATTATACAATTATTTTTTTAAAAGGATATATTGATATGAAATGTGTAAGTATATATCACATATATATGGAGATATATATATATCTTGCTTGTAGGATAAAATTGCTGGAAATACAACATTAAAAGGTATGTGAACTTTTGATTTTAATATATAATGCCATACCACCCTTCCCAAAGAATACATTTCCATCTTCTGTTTATGCAAGTGCAAATCTGTCCACAATCTTGTTAACATGAGTTTTGTCAAACTTATTCTGTACTGATTTGGTGCATAGATCTCATTTTGTTTCATATATCCCATTCTGTTACATACATCACATTTTGTCAATTTATTAAGGTCCCTAGTGTTGACCAGAAATGAGAAGAAAATAGAAAATAATGCTTAAGTTTTCATCACTTAGGTCAGCTACTCCTTTGCATATGAAGGGGGTTCCAGATTTCCTGTTCCATAGCTGAGAGAGCACAGACTCAAGGAGGGTCTAGGGTCCCAGACCTCTCAAGAGTCAGTCAAGGGACCAGATACAGTAGCTCACACCTATAATCTCAGCTCTTTGGGAGGCCAAGCCAGGAGGATCGCTTTAGGCTAGGAGTTCAAGATTACCCTGGATGACATAGCAAGACCCTATCTCTGAAAAATAAAATAATAAAATAAAACAGTCAACTAGGGGCCAAGGCCACCTGGGACGTGATACTACAGGGCTTCTTCAGCACAATCCTGAATCTGTCCAGCAGAGAGAACTTCCTCTCCTCTCCCTTGCCAGTCTGTAGAGCTGGGGGCAGTCACCTCACTAGAAAGCCAGTTTTAGTCTTTAGATGTGAAGCTCCTCTGTGGCAGCCTGGCTACCTGGACTGAAGCAGATGTGACTTTTGTTTTCATCATATTGATAGGTGAGACTGTATTTTCACTGGGGTTACACCTAGAATATTAGTGGTCCACCCAGCTTCCCAACCAACAGCTTAGCCTCCCACAGGGAGTGGCCAACTCTGAGATAAAGCAGGGACAGAGGAAGATAAGAGCTTCTTTCAAGTACTACAGTGAGGAGAAGAATATGACATGATTTGTTTTTAAATTTGAGACAGACTTGCTGTGTTGCCTAGGCTGGAGTGTAGTGGTACAATCTCAGCTCACTGTAACCTCCGCCTCCTGGGGTCAAGCAATTCTCCTACCTCAGCCTCCTGAGTTGCTAGGATTACAGGGGCATGCAACCATCCCCAGCTAATGATCTTTTTCCACCTGAATACTCAGCCTAATGATTGTCAAGCCTGTCATTTACATTACAGAATGTATTTTTTTAGCAGATAGACACAGGATTATTTTTTTTCTTATATTTTCTTTCAACTTTTAGGCTCAGGGAATACATGTGCAGGTCTGTTACATGGGTACATTGCAGGTCGCTGGGGTTTGGAGTACATATTTTTATCATTTCACCACTCGGATAGTGAGTATAGTATCTGATAAGCAGTTTTTCCATCCTCATCCTCCTCCCACCCTCCACTCTCAGGTAGGCCCTGGTATCTATATTTCCTCTCTTGTGTTCATTTGTATTCAATGTTTAGCTCCCACTTGTAAGTAAAAACATATGGTATTTGGTTTTCTGTTCCTGTGTTAATTTGCTGAGGATAATGGCCTTCAGTTGCATCCATGTTGCTGCAAAGGACGTGATTTCATTCTTTTTCATGGCGCCATAGTACATTGGAGAATATTTTACTCAGAGTCACTCTCCAAATTCATTTTGTCAGTGGTGGCCTCATCTTGAATACGGGGTTTTCTTGTTTGTTGCATTCTCTGAGAAAAGGTGAGCTCACCCAACAAAAGCGTTCTGGTTTGGGAGGTTAACGGGGGGCTCAGCTCAGTGGGTTCAGATATATTTGAATCACTGATGTGTGGCTCACTGGCTGTGTGACCTTGGGCAAGCTACCCCAGTCTCTGAGCTTCCATATTCTGCCTCATCAAATAGACATGACAACACTTCAGTCTTAGAGTGTATATTAGCTAAGATAATATATGCAAAACACTTGGCCCAGGCACTGAAAACCCCACAGCTCTCCGTTCCTTCTCTTGCTGTCTGTTGTGAAGGAAGGCCTAGATTCAAGGGAAGAAAATGAAAGCCACTCCTGAGGCTCAAGAGAAGACAGACGTTTCTAGACTCCAGTTTCAGGAACTATTTGTTGGTAATAGTGGTTGGTTAGTGGAAATGGAAGTGGAGTGTGTATGTGTGTGTGTGTGTGTGTGTGTGTGTGTGTGTGTGTGTGTGTGTGTAGGTGACAGATTTCATATAGGTTTAAAAGGACCTTTAGGAACAGACAGAGAAAATTTTTATATTTTTTATTTTGCTTTAGGAAATAGAGACTTTCATTCAGGTTCTGGAAGACACAAATCAAAAAGTGATCTCCTGTGAGAGAAATGATAGCAGATATCCAAGGTCCAAATTATGCTAAAGGAAAATGATCTTCAGTCTCTAGAAATAGAGCATGGCCAGGTAGGGGAATCAATAAGAGCGTAACAGCTAGTGAAGCCCCTTTATTTCACTCTGACCATCATTCTGAAACATCATCCCAATGACTATCAGCTTGGTCTTGGGGTGCAGGTTGGCTAGTTGGGCCCTGATCTGCCATCGTCCCTGGGCTGGGTGCTTCATGTCACTGGTGGACCAGGAAGTTAATCTAATGGGCTCAGATAACAGAGGAGCAGCCAGGAAAGACCAGCATGTTGTGAAATCCAAGAACAAGGAGCAAGGATGCCTGAACATAAGCAGAGATTTTGCGTCTAAGAAACCTGTATGTAGGCAAGCATGGATTGTAAGCAATGGAATCAAAGCACTGTCAGCAAGAATGAGGCTGAAAAACACACCAGAGGAGTTGGAAAACATACCAGAGTGTGTGTACAGGGCCAGAGCTGACCACAGTGGTTCAGAGAAGGTGGGGGGAGAAGATATGAAACAGAATGGAGAAAACTGGGAAAGGAGAACATAAAAGAAACAAGAAATTGTGGTATCCAAGCTTCAGAAGCTTCAAATCAAGTTGAGGTGACCAGATCTACATCCCCACATCTATTTACCGATTTATCCATCTATCTAAAAGTCTTTCCCAAAAGCTAAGAGAACAGGGGTAAAGTGATTATGAAAAGCATCATAGGACAAATTTCTGAAAGAATGTGAAGTTTCTGAAAGAATGTGACTCTTGAAAATGTGTTTTAAGGGACATGGTGAATGTAAATATGAATGGGAGAGGGAGGCATTTTGGTGTGGTTGAGCCACAGTCCCTTGGTGCCAGAAGGCATAGGAGGTGTGGTTGGTATAACTGTATGTGAGATTGTGGCACTTGATTCAGAATTTTTGGAGGGGTTGAGCCACAGTCACCTGGAGTAGAAATGGGTGTAGGAGATATGGTTGGGATAAGTGGTATGTGAGGTTGTGGCGCTTCATTCAGAATGGATACCACAGATCAGGGAGTCCTGGGTATGAGAGAAGTAGGCATGTAAGACAGCACATGTCCTGTATGGGATTTGTGGTTGTGACCAAAGCTTGTGGTCCACTCTGACCTTCTGCATAGAGAGCTCAGTCTAGGAGAGTCAGTCCTGCTTGCTTAAGTCAACAGTGTTCAACTTTCCCATAAAATTTTGTTTACCTGGTCACTCTGGGACATCTTTGAGGGCCTACAGACTAGGGCAAGGCCAATGTGAAGTCTTCTGAAGCCCCACAATCTTTTCTTTACAATTCATCCTCCATGGCTCTGCCCCATCATAGAGCTGTTGTGAGTACCTGGCAGCAGGGATCTTGTCATGTTCCGATTAACAGGAACACAGAACGGTAACATCTTCACAGTATGCTTTCTCTGAGGAATTTTCTGTGGAAGTATTTGTGTCTGGCAAGGTCTGTTGTCATTGATACCTCTGGTAGGGCCCAAATTCAGCTCTGAAATGCACTGGAAGTTTGTTTCTTTATCTATAAAATGATAACCTGTAACCTAGTGATCAATAGGAAATTTTTAGTTTCAATTTTCTTTGCTTTGAGACTATTCATACAAAGGTGCTATTCCCAGAAGAGCACCTCTTGGGGAATTTCAACATGGATTGACATCTCACTGGGGGAGAAAGGAATGAAGACAGCAGCAAGATAGTCAATGGCCAGGGACATGTGTCTTGCAAGAAGGGATGAAATGTGTGTGTGTTGGGGGAGTGGGACATTGCTTTTGAAACCTCAATGCTTTAGGGAAGACGCACATTTTCTGAGGTTTTTAAAAAAGAGAATTGACTAACAAGAATGTTGAGAAACCTTCACTAATAGAGAGACTATTTCACTGACCCCACTGCCCTGTAAGTTCTTTGTGCCCCCAGAACCTAGGCCTCAGTAGTCCCTGTTGGCCGGACAGAATGCCCTGTGCATTGGTGATGTGTATTTGGTTTCTTATCCATCAAGATATATACATATATAGGCAAACTATTCTGAAACCATCACGCATTTGTTTTCTCAACTTTAATTTTTTTTGTTAAATCAACCAGTATAACCTACTTAAATGAAAGCATTTTCATGGAAAACCCATGCACTCTGTAAAACACAGAGCTTCAGAAGCTTAAAGTTATGTGCTACAAGTTATGTGGCAAAACTGCGTTGAGTTCTTCCCTGAAAGCTATGGCAGCAGATTTCTCAAATTTTATTTTATTCTATTTATTTTTTCTTTTTTTTGAGACAGAGTCTCACTCTGTCACCCAGGCTGGAGTGTAGTGGCACAATCTTGGTTCACTGCAACCTCTGCCTCCTGGGATCAAGTGATACTCCTGCCTCCAAGTGATCCTCCTGCCTCAACCTTCCTAGTAGCCGGGACTACAGGCATGCACTGCCACACCCAGTCAATGTTTGTATTTTTGGTAGAGGTGGGATTGTACTCTGTTGGCCAGGCTGGTCTCAAACTCCTGACCTCTAGTGATTTTCGCACCTCAGCCTCCCAAAATGCTGGGATGGCAGGCATGAGCCACGATGCTGGCCAGATTTGTCAAATTTTAAACCCAAATCTTTGAAAGATATAGAGTGCATGTGTGAGTGTGTGTGTGTCTTTGTATGTGTGTGTGGTAAAATATTATAAAATTGTTTATGTACAATGTGATCTAATTAAGTTCTCCCCCAACTTAAAAAACAAGTCATCAATATTATTAACTAATGAGCAAAACAATGATAAAATGAGCAATCATTCAAACATTCCTCCACGCCTAACCTCTTAAACATCTAGTTATTCAATGCACATAGATGGCAAATTGAAACTAAAAATCTTGTGGAAAAAAATACAGGACTTAAGAATTTGTTGGAAAAAAGGTTGGTGCACTGTTTCAATTACAAGCCAAATCATTGACAAATTAGAAGTTGGCACCATTCACCATTTACAACTAAGGGGAAAAATACACAATGATGACTACACAATTGCTATTTTGAAAGGCAATAATTAGATTATTCAAGGATTAGGCAAAACCCTGGGAAAACTGATGCAGCCTTCAAATATGACCCTCTCTATAATTATGCTGCAGAAATCAAATATGGAGTATATAATCAAGTAATCATATAAATTTGAGAAAGTAAAAAGACCAAAATTGCCACTACTTTAATTTTCTCAATTCTCCACTCTCTGAAAACATTAGCTCTAACTACATGGTTACATCTGTAACATGAATTTAGTAATAACAATGCATAAAATAGAATAAACTTCTTGTATAATTCCAGTTCTTTTTAAGATTAAGACTCAACCCAAACTGGATTTTGAGAAAACTGTTTATTACGAAATGTTGGTTCCCATCCAGTTACCCACTATTGGCATATAGTAAAAGCCTCCTATAATAATATATATATATATATATTTATAGCAAAGTAACAACAAACAAACAAACAGCAACAATAATAAAAAAAAAAAAAAACAGAAATAGAATGACTGGAGAACTCACTATTAGCATCTACCTATCAAGGTTCAAACATTTTCTTCCAGGCAACTATACACATGTAATTAGAGAAGTGTTCTTCTATACCTGTGATCTTTAGGTTTCATTTCATATCAACTATATTATTTCTATGAGAGTTTTCTAAGTCTTTTTCCTTTGGAATACTTTCTTAGTTATTCATTTTTAAGAATAACTGTATTTTTGCTACTTTTCTGATCTGCTCCAGATTAAAGCAAAGCTTTTGGTGCGGTAAAATTTACTCATTCAAATACTAATGCCATAAAATGTCCCCATTTTATGAAATTCTGGAGTCAAAAAGCCTATTTGTCATCTTCTAGTGCAATATTACTCAATTTGTTTTCATTATTGCCCCTCAAGGAGCCTTTTTAGACATATTTTTCCTAATTGCCCACCAATGACATTTTAATACTGCAGCTACACTCTATATTTGTATTCTATGACCTTTGGGAGGGTATATTAATTTTCCTGCTATTTGTCCATAATAAATTCTTAAAAACATAGCAGCAACAACACAAATTTGTCATCTTACAGTTCTACAGGGATATCTGTCTGACACGGGTCTCACTGTGCCAGAGTGAAGGGGTCACCAGGGTTGCATTTCTTTCTCAAAGTCTAGAGAGGAATCCGTGTCCAGCTTCTGAGGCCACTCATATCGCTTTGCTTGTGGACACCTTCCTCCACCCTCAAAGCAAAAGTGGGATCTCTCTGTGCCTTTTTAGTCACATCTTCGTCTTCCGCTTTTAAGGACTTTTCTGGTTACACTGGGCACACCTGGGGTATTAGTCCATTTTCATGCTGCTGATAAAGACATACCAAGACTGGGTAATTTATTTTTAAAAAAGGGGTTTAATGGATTCAGGGTTCCTAGTGACTGTGGAGGCCTCACAGTCATGGTGAAAGACGAAAGTCACATCTTACATGGGGGCAAACGAGAGAATGAGAGCCAAGCGAAAGAGAAAACCCCTATAAAATCATCAGATCTCCTGAGACTTACTCACTACCACAGAACAGTATGGGGGAAACCGGCCCCATGATTCAGTCACTCCAACAACACATGAGAATTATGGGAGCTACAATTCAAGATGAGATTTGGGTGGAGACACAGTGAAACTGTATCACTTGGTAATCCAGGCCAATCTCCCCTCTTCTTTGCAGGTCAGCTCATTAGCAAACTAAATTGCACCTGCAATCTTAATTCTTCTTTGTCACTTACTGTAGTGAGGTCACAGGTTCCAGGGAGTAGGGAATAGATTTCTTTGGTGGGGTGAGGCCCTGGCAAAGCATTATTCTGCTTACTGAAAAGGGGGAATAAATCATTGTAATACCTGAAGATTTTCTTGACCCCTAAGAATAAATGTTTACCCCCAAGGGAGCAGTGTCACCCCCTGCTCTGCTGAGAATTCATGCTTACTGCTTGTTTCTACCATTATCTCTTCTCCTCTTCATTTTTGGACTTTCAGGCCCGTGTACAATATCTCTCCAGACAAAATTCTTACTGGATTATAACAATTTTTCTAAATACACATATGCATGTTAATGCACACTTTTAAAAATGAAATTAACAACATTCATGTTTTTCAGCATTGAAAAATATTGTTGTTGACCAAACACATTGTTGCCCTCTTTAAGAGCCTTTCGCTATCCAGTTAGCCTAAAAGTCTTACAGTAGTGTCAAACAGAAATCTCTCCATGTAATCATTAGAAATACTAGGTACTGAAATATAGACTAGAAAAAATGATATGGTATTTGTCAAGATGGTTCAGTATTTCTGCCTCTTAAATCCATTTGCTATAAATTATCTCTGGTACTTCTGAAATATGGAATATAGAAACTGCAGCTAAAAATATGCAGTCCCCCGGGAAATGATCGACCCTATTGTTTCTTTTTGTTTTTTTAACTGCAGATATAGCTGCAGAACCAGCAAGAAATCTGACAGTAAGGCCTGGAGGCTATTCTCACTAAAGTCTTTCTCCTTTTTTTTTTTAAAGGCCTTGAGCCAAATCACCAGGTTTCTGTTCTCTCTGTTACATCAATTAATGGTAGCTGAAAATCCGATTCAATTTAATTTTTTTGAAATGGAAACCTAGGGAAAACTCCTTCTCTTGTTCAAAGGAAATCTGTCTGAAAAACTATCCCTACTAGCAAAGATAATTTTACTCTGGGCTTCAGGATATCAGAAGCATGCTCAGAATAATAGTGTCTGGAAAATGGGACAATTTTGAAACACATTTATATCTATTTAGATAATTACTTGGGAAAGAAGGCCCTGATTCTAAGCATTAAAAATAAAATGACTGGCAGCTGGTTGGAGGATTCTTTCAATGATAAAAATGTTCCCATTTTGCCCTCAGTCATCTTAAAGTCAAAGGATCTGGTGATATCTTCTCCAGATATTATTAAACTGATATTATTTTTCAGCCATGAGTTTATGAAGTTTATCAACTAAGGAGTCCAATTATTAATTGAAACGTGCAATGGATTAAGTCCGTTTTCAATACAGCCTGGCTTCATATCTATTAAACTTGGACCCCTACCAAGGCTGTGCTGACACACTGGGCTCTTCCTTCTTTCAGGCTAATTGTGTCCACAGATCGGTCAAAACATAAGCCATCCTTTCCGCATCGTCTAGAGAAAAATCTGTTTTCTGAATTAACAGGCAGCCAAAATAACCCACCAAACCCTCTTAACTGGCTCTAATAGGAACAGTCCCCAGCTCTGAAATAGCAGCTCTCTCCTCCCGGCAGCCGCTGCTCCTCCTCTGGGCTCTTGCTGAAGGCTCTGTGCTCCAACTGAAGAGTGCAAGAGGGATCCGGTTGAAGTGAGACTGTCACTCCCTTCAGTGGCTTCTCGTCTCAATCAGAATCAACTATAAAATGCTCACCTTACCTACTGCGTCCTTCCTGGTCTGCCCACCAGCCTTGTTTCTAACGTCTTCTTCAGCAACTATTTAATTTTCTGGTGGTGCTCCAACCACTCAGGTAGCCTCAATTTCCCTCAAGTACGTCAGACGCATTTCTGCTCCTGGGCGTTGGCACTTGCTGTATCTTCCTCCTGGAATGCTCTTCCCCAGAGATCAGAACGGCTAATGTCTTCACTTCACTCAGGCCTCTGCTTAAACCTTACCACTGGAGAGAGCTTTCTCTGAACAGCTGATTCACAATAGCTCCTCTCTCTTCCTCTCTCTCTTTGTCTAGCTTTTCTCCCAGGCCTTTATCACCTTCTACTTTATAATTATTTGTTCATAAACCTCATGTCTCCTCTTGCTGTATGTAAATTCCATGAGATTAGGGTTTTTCCTTATTCACTGCTGTATTACCTAGAACTGTGCCTGGCACATGTAGCTTGGTATATATATTGTCTAGTTAGCAAACATTAATAACCATCTCCTGTGTCAACAACACAGGGTGACTCAGACATGAAGGAGCCACCGTATAAATTGTGGTACCACAGGAAAATGAACTGATGGGATATGGGAGGAAGGGAGAATGCTGACTGAGCCAGAAATCAGATAACCAGAGTCAAGTTAAGCAACTGGTAGATTTGGAACTTTACCTAATGATTCCACTCTCTTAGCCCTGGTAGGCTCATCTGTAAAAATGGAAATAACAATGCTTGCCACATCAAGTTATTATAAATATTAAATGAGATAATGCAGACAGAAGTGCTTAGCTTGGTGCCTGGAAAAATACAGGGGAGATCAGAATATCCTTGCTTAGCACAAGAAAAAATTAGTATGAGACTGGGCGCGGTGGCTTACGCCTGTAATCCCACCACTTTGGGAGGCCAAGGCGGGTGGATCACAAAGTCAAGAGAGCGACACCTTCCTGGCCAACACGGTGAAATCCCGTCTCTACTAAAAACACAAAAATTAGCTGGGCTTGACACGTGCCTGTAGTCCCAGCTACTCGGAAGGCTGAGGAGGAAGAATCGCTTGAACCCGGGAGGCGGAGGTTGTAGTGAGCCGAGATGGTGCCACTGCGCTCCAGCCAGGCGACAGAGCACGACTCCGTCTCAAAAAAAAAAAAAAAAAAAAAAATTAGCCAGTATCGTAACACCAGTTGAAACAGTGTCTTTGCTACAGGCAGCTTTTAATGTCCCTTTATCGTAAGATCATACTTAAGAATTTTCTTATGGGGTGGGATATAGGGTACATTTGAGGCTGAATTACATTTTCTTTTTCTCTATATTTTTCCTGCTGTAGGGAAGGGAAGGTATCAATCATTTTATGGACTCTGGCTGAATTACTCATTTGGAATTCCACTGTAGCATATTTAAAAATGAAAATAAGTTCTGTAAATGAGTAACTGAATCAGTCTTTATTGAAAGAAATGATTCAAAGACGTCGAACATTCTCACAGCAAGCTTTAGTTATTCTTGATAAAGCTTGAAAATGCAAGGAAGATTTGGTCCTATTTCAGGGACTCTGAATTCTTCATACTTGCAAGATTGTACTTCTTCTTCTGGGTATAAACGATGTTGTTTGCCAAAAGGCAATGAATGCTAAAAGGCGAAGTCAACTACGTGTTTGTAAGAGTCGATGCTGATGGCGCACACTGCTCACTGGGTAGAAATATTAGTTTCCCGTATGCTGGTAAAGACGAATTGACGGTATGAGGAAAAATGACCACTGAATCTCAAAAATAAAGGGGACAATGTTAAAACTCAATTATTCTAAATTTCCAAAGAGTACTAAGATGTGGGACCGCAGACTGAATTTTCCTAAAAGAAGATGAGCATTTACCAAACAACCAAACACGGGTATGAGTGTCCAGGGAATTAATGATAAATTTGGGTGGGGATTGAGGCAAGAAAGAAGTAAAGTGATGAGAGTGAAGGGAGATAGAAACAAGAGGATGTAAACAGAGTGTTTCTCACATTGAAGAAACAAATTCCATACCAGAACCACAAGGATTTGAGAATTGAGTAATGTTTTAGTCAGTTCAGGCTGCTGTCCCAGCATAGTAGACTGGGTGGATTAAACAACCAACATGTATTTATTTCTCACAGTTCTGGAAGATGGAAGGCTGAGATAACCGTGTCAGCATGGTGGAATTCTTGCAGAGGTCCCTGTCTTGGTTTAAAGATGGCTACGTTCTCCCTGTGTCTTCACAAGGTACAGAGGGCGGGGGGGAGGGGAGAGACAATTTATTTGTGTTTCTTCTAATAAGGGAACTAATCCCATTCATATTGGCTCCATTCTCATGACCTAATTACCTCCCAAAGACTCCACCTCCAAATACTGTCATGTTACAATTAGAACCTCAACATATGAATTCTGGGGGACACAAACATTCAGTCTGTAGCAAGTAACAAGAGGAGAAATCCTTGTTCCCTTCTCAGACTCTGTGGACCTCCTGAGTTGGTGTGGAGTGTGTGGAGTGTTTGACCTTTCGAAACAGAAATAGGCAACCACCCTACTAGAAAAAAACCTCAAGGTACTGAGAAGTGGCATCATCTGGACTTGAACCCATTGTTTCTGACTCTGAGTTCAGCAGTGTTTCCATCTTTAGAGATGCTTGGGAGAATCCCAGAGCTGTTTGTTGAGAAATGGTCGAATCCAAACAACATTTATACTCACAGTGGCCATTTTTGTTGTTGACACTAGGTGATGGGTACAAATGGCTGGCTTTTAGTTCCAGTTTTTGAAGAGCATAGTTTTTTCAATAATAGAACAGGTGTAGTCTTTTGCAACTGAAAACAGGGATTTCAAAGTTCATGCCTTTGCCATGAATTTAACAATGAGCACCTTGGAGTACTAACTATTGTTTATTCTCTTTAAGTAGTAATTTGTCCTTTTAGAAGATACAGATTTCTGTGTCATTTCAAAAGGTCTAGTTGTCTGATCAACACTGAACATGGAGAGTCCAGTGTTCAGAAAAACATTCATTTTTAAAAATTGACAATAAGTTGAAAATAGCTTGAGAAAGTCCTTTATGTAAAGTTAAGGAGGTATCTTGTTAGAAAAGATAACTTGCTCACTTATTTTCTATTATCGTTCATGTAAGGGTTATTGCCGAGTTTAAAATGAGGAAACTGAGACCACCATAGGAAAATTAAATGCCAATTTATTAAGCTCCCGGGCAAGGTTCTGTGGTCTGGTAAGGGGGGCCAGAGAAGTCGCGCTGGCTTCCCGGGACCAGGGGTTTTTATAGCTTTGGGAGAGCAAGGAGTGGCCGGGTGTTCTAATTGTTTGCAGGGGAGCGGGATGGAGACGGGGCAGTCTGCTATTGGTTGGCAGGTTATGGGGCGGGTTTTTCTGGTGCAAGAGCCAGCCAGGGTTGCATCAGCCAGGGCTCTCCGGGGCTGTGTGCAGAGCTAGGTGCTGAGTGCAGAGGCAGGTATCCAGTGGAGATTCTGGTGCGGAGTGCAGAAGTGGGCATTGGGGAAGCCACGTGGCAGAGCTAGGTGCTGAGTGCAGAGGCGGGTGTCGAGTGCAGATCCTGGTGTAGAGTTTGCAGGTGCGGAGAGGGATGGGTGTGTCCGAGCTCCTGGCGAGGCAACTGTCCTTACAGTTTACACAGCAGATCTGTACTATTTTAGCAGTTATGTATGTGGCAGGGAGAGGCTAGGATAACAATTCCTACTAAGAATATATTTTTAAAATTATTTCCTGATATTGATAATCGGGTAAAACTCAGCATTTGTACTTCATGCATACACATATGTGTAAAAATGACTATAAATACATATATATCATTTGATGCAATTTTAATTTATGATGTCATTACACTCATATGGAAGAGTTTTATAGAAACTCCTGAAAGTTTTAAAGTTACTCCTTGAAATGTGTTCTTTTATGCTAGATTATAGTAACAATTGCTACATTTGCATTTCAAATGAGTCAACTAAATTATTATGCTACAAGTAAATTTTTTAAGTAAAACAATGTAAAAAACATGGCTTGTAATTTTCACATGAGTTGTCAGAACTACTGAAACTTAATTTTAACAAATGGCTATTTCCTTTTTTAATAAACAGGAAAAATAGAAAATACCAATTACATTTAATGCTATCATAAAAGCATAAACTTGATCTTGAGCGTAATATTAACAAAAAAGAAATAATAACTCTCTTTTCCAAAAAGAACAAGCAGTTCTTATTTCTTGTTACTCTAATTAAACTTTTTTTTTTATATATGCATACAGTAATGAATTGTTCCTTTCAACAGTCATCAAAAGAGTAGTCATGTAAAACCATTCTAGAGAATTTCAAGGAGCAGTCCTGTTTCCATAGTTTGGAAAGGGGCATGACTCTAAGTTAATAAATTATATTCATTTTATATTTTGTCATTGTGGTTACAGGAGACCATAAAGACTCTTAAACTTTTCCTTTCTTACTTTTTCAGAAAAGTTAAGTCATTTAAAAAGATTGTCACACTTTTGTCAAGCATGTCTATAAAAAAGTTACACACTGGAGCAATATTCTAATCTCAGATGTCTGTGTCTGGCTTCCCATAGAGTTTTGGCTGAGAGAAATATCAAAAAAACCCTATACTCTTTATTTAATCAGGTAGTTCTGCCAGTCTCTGTAGTGCCTCTTCTGGTTAATATACGTGTAACATGATATCCTCATTTCCTTTGAGATGTGTTCTGAATGGTTCTGTTTGAGGACACTTTCCCTTTGGGAAATACAAAGTGCATTCTCAATGATAATGTCCTCTAGGCACTTAGAGAGAGAATTCAGGTAATCTGCCATGATACAATTGAGAAAATTCCTGTCCGACTCTCACCCCATCTTAGGCGAGAATTTGTTCCCTTGCTCATTTCACTGTCTTCCATTACATGCCAAGGTGGAAAATTCTGGAATTCACATTAGTCTGGCTGAAGCTACAATTCTATCAACCAAGAGTTGCCTTGAAACTCTGAAGAATAATATAATGGAAAGATTTTCTGTGTCAATTTACCGCCACAATTCTAGGCAGCCTTTTAGGTTCCAGAGAATCTTGATGTTGATATTTTGGACTCGCTGGCCTGAATGTTGGCTTCACTGGTCCACCAGTGGTTGGGTTTGTGTTGTTCTGGCTTGCGAGATCCTGTTACATGGAAGTTAAAATATGTTAACTTTTTCAGTTATATTCCTTGTATATGATGTAAAATCAACAAATAGGCAAACAAACAGAAAAGACTAAAATGACATGTAACTGAATAGTCACAGTTTCTCGCTAGGTGATGGTAATGATCTTCCCTCTCTTTTCCTATTCTCTTTTCTCAATTTTTTTTTTTATAAAAAGAAGCAATAGATTTAGAAGCAATAGATTTTTATAATAAATAGTGTAAAAAAACCCACACACAGATTTTTTTAAATCACACTGTTTGCTCTTTAGAGATAAATGCTGACATATTTCTGCTTAATCTCTGCAATTTGCTCTCAGGATTGTTTAGAAAACAAAGAATAAAAATTAAAAGCAAATGAATTTGTCTAAAATAAAGTAGCTGAACAACTACATTCAATGTATGATTCTTTACCCAACTGTTCATTTTTAAAAAATGTTATAAAGAACATTATTGGAAAATTTAAATATAGGCTAAATATTAAATGACTGACAGAATTGTATCAATGTTAATTTTACTGACTAGAATAACTCAATTATCTTTATGTAGGAAAATGTTTCTGTTCTTTTGAAATAAAGGCTGAAATATTTAGTAGTGAGGTGTCAAGATATAATCGGTATATAGATATTGTTATTACTCTTACAACTTTCCTATAAATTTAGAATTTCTCAAAATAGAAAATTGAGGGGGAAACACCAATATAATAAGGTCTTATATAATTCAAAATATCCTTGCTATCAACAAGAAAAATAGTAAGGCATTTTGCTTAATTTCTAAGATAGATTTTCTGTGTTAATCAAGGAAGATTAATTTACTAATCTGTATTAATCCAGGTAGAAAATAGTCCATTATGTTTACTTATTAGCTTTCTTACTTTCAGTTGCATCCCAGGACAGAATAGTTAAATAGAGGCAGATTAATTGAAGTCACTGAATTTGAATATTTACAAAGAGTTGCCTTTTGAGCACTTTCAATTAAACAAAATAGTTTTTCCAGTGCAAACTCTATTTTTTTACTAATAGATAATTTAGGGGTTTTTAGATTCAAATTACGTGCTCCTTACAACGTAGTTTAAATGTATATCTTCTGATGCTTTTTAATTGCCTAAAGGAAAACTGAGAAATAGGGAATAAAAATCTAAAATCTAAGACTCAATTTCAAGTAATGTGCTTGCTTTTTTTCTTTCAGCTCACATTTTAGATTTGAATGCAATATCCTCAAAATACCTGAGCTATATATTAAAGCTCAAGGAACAGGCATAGCAATTCCAAAGCTCAGTAGGACCATCTTCCTGGTCATAAAGACGACCAGTTGGGATGCAGCGACGGTTGGTTTTCATTTTAGCATCCACCTTGATGCTCACACGAGGGGCTGGGAGTGACTTGGAGTATCACTCACGGGCTTGCTGCGTGGTCACCATGACTTGGCCCCCATGTCATTTGTCCTTCCTTGGTTGATCATGTTGGTAGAGTTACACTCTCCTAAGTGACATGAAGTTATAAAGTAATTACTTATTTTCTTAATATGGTGGCTGTATTAGTCCATTTGCCTTGCTTTAAAGGAATATTTGAGGCTGAATAATTTGCACAGAAAGCAGGTTTAAGTGGCTCACAGTTCTACAGGTGGTACATGCATGGCACCAACATCTGCTTGGCTTCTGGTGACAGCCTCAGGAAGCTTACAGTCATGGAGGAAGGCAAAGGGGGAAAAGCAGGTGTACTACATGGCAAGAGAGGGGAGCAAGAGGCAGGGAGGAGGTCCCAGACTTTATGAACAACCAGATCTCACATGAACTCAGAGTGAGAACTCACTCATTACCCTGAGAGGATGGCATCATGGCACTCATGAGGGATCTTCCCCCATGATCCAAACACCTCTCACCAGGCCCCACCTCCAGCACTGGGGATTAAATTTCAACATGAGGCTTGCAGGGCACAAACATCCAAACCATACAGTGGTCTTACTCTTGGTTCTGTTTTTGTTGCTGTTAACATTGCAGTGGTTTGTGTTGATTTATCATATCTTAAGGTGATGTTATGACTTTTATTTTTTTCACTTTACTACCCATTTTGAGAAAATCCATTGCCGATCTTACGATCAGGATAATGGCACACGTGAGTGGCAGGACTTCCCATGATTTTTCAGAGCACTTTTCCTTGCTATTAATGAGCCATCAGCCTTGGAAGGGCTCAAATATTTAACTCTCTCCTTCAGAATGAGGCAACTTCCCCACCTCAGACGATCAAAAATTTAATTCTTGAGGCCCAGTAATTATCTTTTTTATCCCCCTCATTTCTCTGAGGAAACTTATCAAGAATTCTATGAACAAAAAACTCCAGGAAGTCTATTAGTATCATTTATGAAATGAATAACCTTTTCAGAACTCTCATGAAAAGCACAGTAAAATTATTGCCAAAATTGTTCTTTTGAAAGGACAAGACTCTTAGGTATATTTAAAACAACGGACTTAAGGTGAATGTTTTTAAGCGATAAAAAAATCTTCTCTATCCAGGATGCTGTCTGCAATGAACTAGAAGTTAAACTTGGTTGCTTAGTTTCTTTCTTGTGACTTTAGAAAATAAGTACGTTTGTATACCTCCATGAGATTTTTTCCCTTTGTCCACTAATTTTTGGGTTGCTGCCATGCTGATAGAGAAGATTCTGAGATACAGGGGCACCATTTTTCTAAGAGGAATACATTGGCTATCAGAGTCAAAAGTACCTTGGGTAATTAAAATCTTACAAATATCAATCATCACTAAAGTATAATAGAATTGAACACGAAACTTCAGTGGATAATGTGGCCAGTCTGTTTAATCTGTAAGTAACAAATAAAATCATGACTATGAATAATAAAGATTTGCATTCATTTTGATTCCTTCTAGATGAATCAAGCCCTCTCCCTGTCGTCGATGCAGTGTCTCGGTCTGATCACAGAAAAAGCACTTTAAAGTGAGTAACAGTGAGCACAGTGTAAAAGAACACAGAATGTACTCATTTTTGTTCATGTCTTTCTCACTGATTCATAAGTGTTGATATATTCACTTGAAATCTAGTCTAAATTGAGATGTTTTGTAAAAGTAACACAAAAACTAAATTTTGAAGACTGTATGAAAAAGTATAAAGTCCTCATTATTAATTTTTTATTTTATATTCTTTTGAAATGATAAAATTCTGCTACATTGGCTTAAGTAACAGTATATTATCAAAATTATTTTAAGTAATTGTGTTAACATTTTTAAATATGACTATTAGAAAATTTAAAATTACATACGTGGTTTGTATTGGGCAGCACTGTTCTAAACTTATAACAATTTTAAGTGGGTAGCAAATCTTTTGAATTTTTAATGTTTGCTTTCTGTGGTTTGCTGTGCTTACAAGAATTAGGAGACTGTTGAGGGGCCAAAAAGAGAATCCTAGAAAATCTTTGGAAAAGCTGCTGATAGACTGGATGTGGAGAGCAATGAAGTAGAAAGAGTTCAGGATGACTTCCTGGGTTTCCAGCTGGATTAAGGAGGCATTTACTGTGATGGGAACTGAAGGAGGAATTAAGTTCAGAGGTGGAAACAAAGTGTCCAGATTTTGACCTATTAATTTTCCATAATTGATAGGGGGTGTCAAGATGGCCGAATAGACACAACTCTAGTGCACAAACTCAGCAAGAGAGACGCAGAAATCCAGACATCTCCTAGCTTCAACTGACGTACCAGGTGCATTTCAACATGTCTGGTCGGATGACAAGCATAGCCCAGACAGGGGCAGACCAAGGCGGGGAGCGGTACTGCTTCACCCACAAAGTACATCTGACTGGTGAGTTGGAGGCTCCCCCCTCTGGCACTCCGGTCCAGATACAGCACTTCTAAAGCCTCAGCAATACACAGAACAGGGGGTCTTTGCCAGTCAAGCACGGGGAATTACAAGCCCACAGCTGAATAATAATCCAGGATGCTGTCCTGGATTGGCACACAGATCCAAGCAAACACATAAGCCGGCCGGGAGAGCCTGCAGACCAAGGTATTGCCCCCTCCCCCTGCCCAGAGAGAGAGGGAGCTAAAAGCGGGGGAGACATTGCGCCTGGGCGGGTCCCTACCCTCCCCCAACAAACCCCAGAGGGCTAAAGCACTAACTCTAGCGGGTTACCCAGCCAGTGCCTCAGTCTGAGCTGAACCCTGAATGATCCAGCCCTGTGGAGTAAGACACAGCCCACAATTAAAGAGGTGGGACTGGGCTTCATGTATTAACAAAAAACACAGGAAGCTTATGTGGCGACTGGATGGTGTTCTTGATCACCTAGCAGTGCCTCCAGGTCAGCAGAAGAGGCAGGCCTAACCTCCCAGTGTAAACAAAAAAGACACACGAAGCTTACCTAGTAACCTGAAGGAGTCCCTAGAAACCCTATAGTGCCTCCGTAGGCAGACAAGCAACCTCATCAAGCAGCGCCCGGAGATCACAGCCAGGTAAATCCATGAAGATGGGAAAAAAGCAGCACAAAAAAGATGAAACCATCAAAGACCAGAACACCTCTTCTCCTTCAAGGGATCACAACTCCTCAACAACACAGGAACACAACATGACCGAGAAACAGTGCCACGAATTGACAGAAACAGGCTTCAGAAGGTTCAGAAGGTGGATAATAACAAACTTTTGTGAGCTAAAGGAACACATTCTAACTCAATGCAAAGAAACCAAAAACCTTGAAAAAACGTTAGTCGAAATGTATGTAGACTAACCAGCTTAGAGAAGACATAAATGACTTGATGGAGTTGAAAAACACAGCATGAGAACTACATGAAGCAAACACAAGTTTTAATAGCTGAATTGATCAAGCAGAATAAAGGATATGAGAGACTGAAGATCAACTTAATGAAATAAAACGAGAAAGCAAGACAAGAAAAAAGAGTGAAAAGAAATGAACAAAGCCTCCAAGAAATATGGGATTATGTGAAAAGACCTAATCTACGTTTGATAGGTATACCTGAATATTACAGGGAGAATGAATCCAAGCTGGAAAACATGTTCCATGATATTATCCAGGAGAACTTCCCAAGCCTAGCAAGGCAGTCCAAATTTCAAATCTAAGAAACACAGAGAACATCACAAAAATATTCCTCAAGAAGAGCAACCCCAAGGCACGTAATTATTATCAGATTCACCAGGGTTGAAATGAAAGAAAAAATGCTAAGGGCAGCCAGAGAGACAGGTCAGGTGTGCCGCATTCAGGAAACCCATCTCACATACAAAGAGACACACAGACTGAAAATAAAGGAGGGAAAGAAGATTTACCAGGCAAATGAAGAACATAAAAAATGCAGGGGTTGCAATCCTAAAGATCAAAAGAGACAAAGACGGGCATTATATAATGGTAAAAGGATCAATCCAACAAGCAGAGCTAACTATCCTAAATATATATGCACCCAACACAGGAGCACCCAGATACATAAAGCAAGTTCTTAATGACCTAAAACAAGATTTAGACTCCCACACAATAATAGTGGGGAGACTTCAACACTCCACTGTCAATATTAGATCAATGACACAGAAAATTAACACATCCGGGACTTGAATGCAGAGCTGGACCAAGTGGATCTAATAGACATATACAGAACACTCCATCCCAAATCCACAAAGTATACATTTTTCTCAGCACCACATCACACTTACTCTAAAATTGACCACATAATTGGAAGCAAATCACTTCTCAGTAAGTGTAAATGAACAGAAATCGTAACAGTCTATCAGACCACAGCACAATCAGATCTCAGGATTAAGAAACACACTCAAATCCTCACAACCACTTGGAAACTGAACATCTTGCTTCTGAATGTCGATTGGATAAACAATGAAATGAAGGCAGAAATGAAGATTTTCTTGAAACCAATCAGAAGGAAGACACAACGTACCAGAATCTCTGGGACACCTTTAAAGCAGTGTCAAGAGGGAAATTTATAGCAATAAATGCCCACATGAGAAACAAGGAAAGATCTAAAACTGACATCCTATCATCAAAATTGAAAGAGCTAGAGGAGCAAGATCAAAAAAACTCAAAAGCTAGCAGAAGACAAGAAAAAACTAAGATCAGAGTTGAACTGAAGGAGACAGAGACACAAAAACCCCTTCAAAAAGTCAATAAATCCAGGAGCTGGTTTTTTGAAAAGATCAACAAAATAAACAGAGTGCTAGCTGGACTAATAAAAAAAAAGAAAAGAAGAATCAAATCGATGCAATAAAAAAAGATAAAGGGGATATCACCACTGATCCCCACAGAAATACAAACTGCCATCAGAGATGACTGCAAACAGCTCTATGCACATAAACCAGTAAACCAGGAAGAAATGGATAAATTCCTGGACACTTGTACTCTACCAAGACTGCACCAGGAGGAAGTTGAAACCCTGAATAGAGCAATAACAAGTGCTGAAGTAGAGGCAGCAATCAATAGCCTACCAACCAAAAGGAGTCCCGGTCCAGACGGGTTCACAGCCGAATTCTACAAGACATACAAAGAGGAGCTGGTCCGTTCCTTCTGAAACTATATCAAACAGTACAAAAAGAGGGAATCCTCTCTAACTCATTCTATGAGACCAACATCAAATGATACCAAAACCAGGCAGAGACTCAACTAAAAAAGAAAACTTCAGGCCGATATCCATGATGAACATCGACGCAAAAATCTTCAATAAAATACAAGCAAACCGAATGCAACAGCACATCAAAAAGTTATTCATCACAATCAAGTAGCCTTCATCCTGGGGATGCAAAGCTGGTTCAACATACGCAAATCCATAAATGTAATCCATTACATAAATGGAACCAAAGACAAAAAACACCTGATTATCTCAATAGATGCAGAGAAGTCCTTCAACAAAATTCAACAGTATTTCATGCTAAAAAGTCTCAATAAACTAGGTATTGACAGAACGTATCATAAAATAATAAAAGCTATTTATGACAAACCTACAATCAATATCATACTGAAAGGGCAGAAGCTGGAAGAATTCCCTTTGAAATCAGGCACTAGACAAGGATGCCCTCTCTCACCACTCCTACTCAAAATAGTATTGGAAGTTCTAGCCAGAGCAATCAGATGAGAAAAAGAAATAAAGCATATTCAATTAGGAAAGGAGGAAGTCAAACTGTCTCTATTTGCAGATGACATGATTGTATATTTAGAAGGCCCCATGGTCTCAGCCCAAAATCTCCTGAAACTGATAAGCAACTTGAGCAAAGTCTCAGGATACAAAATCAATGTGCAGAAATCACAAGCATTCCTATATACCAATAACAGACAAACAGAGAGTCAAATCAAGAGCAAACTCCCATTCACAATTGCTACAAAGAGAATAAAATACCTAGGAATACAACTAACAAAGGAGATAAAAGATCTCTTCAAGGAAAACTACAAACGACTGCTCAACGAAATGAGAGAGGACACAAACAGATGGAGAAACATTCCATGCTCATGGTTAGGAAGAATCAATATCGTGAAAATGGCCATACTGCCCAAAGTAATTTATAGATTCAGTGCTATCCCCATGAAGCTACCAATGACCTTCTTCACAGAACTGGAAAAAACCACTTTAAACTTCATATGGAATCACAAGAGAGCCCGCATAGCCAAGACAATCCTAAGCAAAAAGAACAAAGCCGGAGGCGTAGGCTACCTGATTTCCAACTATACTACAAAGCTACAATAATCAAAACAGCATAGTACTGGTACCAAAACAGAGATATAGACTAATGGAAAAGAACAGAGGCCTTAGAGGCAACACTACACATCTACAACCATATGATCTTTGACAAACCTGACAAAAACAAGCAATGGGAAAAGGATTTCCCTGTTTAATAAATGGTGTTGGGAATACTGGCTAACAGTGTGCAGAAAGCAGAAATTGGTCCCCTTCCTGACATCTTACACTGAAATTGACTCCAGATGGATTAAAGACTTAAACATAAGACCTAACACCATAAAAACTCTAGAAGAAAACCTAGGCAAAACCATCCAGGACATAGGCATAGGCAAGGACTTCATGACTAAAACACCAAAAGTAATGACAACAAAAGCCAAGATAGACAAATGGCATCTAGTTAAAATTCAGAGCTTCTGTAAAGCAAAAGAAACCATCATTAGTGCGAACCAGCAACAAACAGAATGGGAAAGTATTTTTGTAGTCTACCCATCTAACAAAGGGCTAATATCCAGAATCTACAAAGAACTAAAACAGATTTACAAGAAAAAAACAAACCCATCCAAAAGTGGGAGAAGGATATGAACAGACACTTTTCAAAAGAAGACATCTATAAGGCCAAGAAACATACGAAAAAATGCTCATCATCACTAGTCATTAGAGAAATGCAATCAATCAAAACCACATTGAGATACCATCTCACGTCAGTTAGAATGGCGATCATTAAAAAATCTGGAGACAACAGATGCTGGAGAGGATGTGGAGAAATAGGAACAGTTTTACACTGTTGGTGGGAGTGTAAATTAGTTCAACCATTGTGGAAGACAGTGTGGCGATTTCTCAAGGATCTAGAGATAGAAATTCCATTTGACCCAGCAATCCCATTATTGGGGATATACCCAAAGAACTATAAACTATTCTACTATAAAGACACATGCACACATATGTTCATTGCAGCCCTGTGTACAATAGCAAAGACCTGGAACCAACCCAAATGCCCATCAATGATAGACTGGACAAGGAAAATGTGGCACATATACACCATGGAATACTACACAGCCATAAAAAACGATGACTTTGTGTCCTTTTTAGGGACTTGGATGAATCTAGACACCATCATTCTCAGCAAACTGATGCAAGAACAGAAAACCAAACACTGCATGTTCTCACTCATAGGCAGGTGTTGAACAAAGAGAACACGTGGACTCAGGGAGAGGAGCATCACACACTGGGGGCGTAGGGAGGGACAGTGGGGGTTGGGGAGGGTGCGGAGGGGATAACATAGGGGAGAAATCCCGGATATAGTATGCACCTATGCAACAACCCTGCATGACCTGCACATGTACTCTAGAACCTAAAGTAAAATTAAAATTAAAAAAATTCTCCATAGTCATGCTTTTCTTGTTACTTAGAGATCAGATAGGCTGACGATCTTATCCACTGAAGTTTCATGTTACAAACTGGATAAATCAATCTAGAGTGCTTATATTCTAAATTCCCCATGAGGAAGAGAATGAGGCTTGTCTCTGTTAGCTATTGCAGTGTAAATGACAATGATAAAAATCTCTGTGGCATATACCACAAGTATTTATTTCCCATGCTCTTGCGGGACAGTTGGACATCAGCTGCTCTAAGCTGAGCGAGGCTTCTTGTGTGGATTTACCTCTGATGTGTTCCAACTGATATTTATTGCAGGGCTCGGGCTGAAGATGTTCAGTTACAGAGAAACTTTTCTGAATAGCAATCATTAGTATACACGAAAGCACAAAGTACACATGAAGAACATGCACAAGGAGAAACTGGCTTTCCACCGTCAGCCTCAGTTGGAACTGTACGTAGTTGCTTTTACCCATATCCCATTGTTCAAAGCAAGGTAATTGTCAAAGCCAATGTTGAGGCACTGAACTTTGCCCACTTTAGTAAATGGAATTAAAAGGGCAAGTAGTAAGGGTTGCAGATGTGTAAGGTGTAAAGAAGGGAAGGCAAAAAGAATAGCAAACAGCAATTCAATTTGCCACAAGGCTTAACATTGAAAGATAAAAGTAAGGGCTTTAAAATCCTATTTAATAAGGATTATTGGGAGCTGTTACACATTTCTAATAGCTATTATAATCTGACAGTGCATTAGGATAGATCTAAATTTGAAGAGGAAGAGTTGTATTGAGAGTACATTAATAATCAATAGATAATGCACACTGATGAGCTCCCAGAATGATAGACTCTCGGAGCCACACTTTTCTTGCCACTGTGTCATTAGCTTCACTAACAGGATAAGCATAGTGAACGTTTAAGGGTCTACGTGACAGACTGAACATAGTTTTGCAAGCAGGGAACCTTGCTTTGACTTTCTATTATGTTACTTACTAGTTTTTCTGATCTTTTTTATGTTCTTTAACTTTCCTCATTTGTGTAGTGGAGATGGAAATATCTGATTTACAAGGCTGCTGTGTGTTTCAAGATGGAACAATGTACATTAAGCACCTCGATATTCACAAGTATTGTTGTCTTTTGTTCATCCCCTGTACCCTATAAATACTCTGTTCCTGTAAAACTTTATTATATTTATTGGTTTACGTCTTTCTCCTTATCCTTCTCAAACTACAATCCCCTTGAGGATAAACAGATCACATTTTCCATTGTAATACCTGGTAAAATAATTGGCACATAGTAGGCATTTAATACTTTAAGACAAACAGAATGAATATTTCACTTTTCTGTTATAGAAACTAGAAAACAAAGGAGGGCTATATTTTGTGGCTGCAGAGCTTCTCCTGAATGACTGTATTATGAATTATTTTTCCATGTAGTAAAATGCCTGGCCCATATTATGAGCTTAGTATGGCTCAGCTTTCTTTGTTTTTAATCTAAAGATTTTTAGAAGGAAGAAGAACAAACAAGCGTAAGTCACTGCACTATTGACATCACAATATTACACTATCTTTAATTAACAGATGTTAAGTAATCTGAGAGTTGCCTTTTGTAAAGATAATTCTGAACAGAAAAATCCAGTAAGCGCTTCACAATATAATGGCCAGAGAAGTTTTACTGCTTTGTTGAATTCTCAGAAGGGTAACTGAAAAATGACTATACCAGATAGATAGTTACCTAGGAGCTGTTCCAAAATTTTTTTCTATAGTGAATTTATCCTGGAAAATATTTCTTTACTGTTAATCAAAATTGTCATTCTTCCCAGACTCATCTATTTCCGGGTCATTATATGATACAAGCCTGATGTTCATTATGATGCTATTTATTTATCTTAATGATAAAGACAAATTCTAATAAAAATAAGTGTGGACTTCATAAAAATTAAGCAATTTTGTGTTGCAAATAATACCATCAAGTATGTGAAAAGACAACTCGGAATGGGAGAAAATATTTGCAAACTACATATCTGATAAAAGACTTGTATTTTTAATATATAGAAAGTCAGACAATAATGAAAAAGACAAAGTGCAATAAAAAATGGGCAAAGAATCTGAATAGACGTTTATCTAAGAAGATATAGAAATGGCTAATAAACACACGTAATGAAACTCAACGTCATTACTCATTAGAAAAATACAAATTAAAACCACAATATGATACCACTTTACACTGATTAGTATGGCTATAATCAAAAGACTAAAATACCAACTGTTGACAAGGATATAAAGAAATTGAAATATCTCATACACTGCTGGTAGAAGACAGTTGCTGCGAAATGTTGCAGGAACTTTAGAAAGCAAATTTGGTAGTTGTTTGAAATGTTAAACATCGAGTTGCTATATGACCCAACAATTCCACTCCTAGGTAGATACCCAAGAGACATGAAAATAAATATCCACACAAAAACTTGTAAATGCATATAGCAGCATTAGCCATCATAACTGAAAACTGGAAACAACCAAATGTCCATAATAAATACAATATAGTATATGTATGCAATAGAATATTATTCAGTACTAAAAAAGGAATAAATTATTGATGCATGTGATGACATGGATGAACTTTGAAGACACTATGCTGATGGAAAGAGGCCAGTCACAAAAGATCACAAATATGAATCAATTTGTAAGAAATGGCCAGAACAGGCAAATCTATAGAGACAGAAAGTAGATCAGTGTTTGCCTGGAAGGAAGAAGACAAACATGAGAAGTGACTGTTAATGGGTATGGGGCATTTTTTGTGTGTAATGACCTAGGAAACTATGGTTTCAAGGCCACACTTAGCTTGAAGAAAGGCTGGAAATGTAGTCAGTCACTAGCTCAGCATTCACTTTCCACCTAAAACTGTGTGCTCTGGAAGAGACCAAAGAGGTTTTATCCACAACTGGCCATCCCTAGTAACGTTTTATACTAACTTTTAATCCTGTCAACATCCTCACCAACTCTTGACGCTGGAAGAATATAATGTTTTGCCAATCCTATGGATAAAATATGGCATCTCATTGGTGTTTTCTTTGTATTTCCCTGATTCTTATTCAGATGAGAAAGAAATATATTTTCTCAGAAACTGGGAGAGAAGGGGAACAAGTCAAGGTGATTTTGAAGAATTTCAAGGTGAGCAGATGAAGATGTTAACATCAAATAACATTGACTGCTCAGCGAAACTGTGACAGAATATCTATGTCCTGTAGGCTCAACAACAGGATGACATTTTATCTCGTCTACTGCATGGTAGAATGAAAGCTTCTAAGCACAGAAAGACCAGGAAGTAAAATGTCTAGCATGACATACTTGAGTTTGCTGCCTCTGCTGTGTTTTGAAACAGGAAGGTGGTCTCAAAGGCGGCAAATTTCATACTTACCAGTTTTAACTAAGAATCAATTTGTACCATCCACAGTTCAATTGAAAAGAAAATCCATCTTAGAAAAGACCTCATCATACTTAATGATCAAGTAGCAATCAGACCTTCAAACAAAGAGTTTTTTGTTGCCACTAGGCTAATACTCCCCTAAATCATAGCTACTAACACCCAAAGAACCCTCCAAATACAAAACACTAACTATAGTATTCTTTGGCATGTAAGACCAAACCAATTTTCCTCTGTGGTGTAACACTCATTCATTAGGAGTGTATCTGGCTGCCTAAATACTATGCCATTTGTCAATATCCATAAATAACCGTTCATTTGAGTCTTTAGATTATTGTGTGCAATTCTGCATCATTCTCTTTTCATTTCCCAGTTGGCCATATAGCAAAAATATAACATTTCTTCAAATACCGTGGAGATGTCAGGAATTGTTACAACATGCAATCATGAATCTGTGATTTTACTGTTGCAGCATACAACGATTAAAAAATAATGATGATGATTCCCTGAGAAATTTTAATTAGAGTAGGTTGGCCAATATCCTGGACTTCTAATTACTATAATATCAATTACAGTTGAATATGAATGCTGCATATGTCAAAAGAGACAAATGAAGTTTTAGAATATATAGCAACATCATGTACTCTTGAGGTCCTGATGGGATTGGATAAGAAAGAAACTTGGAATTAAATGTTCCTGAACTTTCTATCTTGGGTTCACTTTGCCTGTTTTTCCATTTAATAATCACTGTCTTATTGATAGATATTTAAATTCTGTTGGCAATTTTATGTCACTTTTCATTTCTTGTCCTGTAATTTCTTCTAAAGGGTAAGACTGTCCTTCTATGTTTTTCTTTTTATTTTGTGTATATCTTTATGTGATTTTTATTTCAGGAATAGTTTTATATTGCCTCTTTTTAAAAAAAGTACACTTTATTTTTTAGAACAGTTTTTAGTTTACAAAAAATTGAGTAAAAACTACAGTGAGTTCTCATTTATTCCCTGCCTCCTGCCAGGTTATCTTGCAAAGTGGCTGTGCCATTATGAATTCTCACCAGCAATGAATGAAGATTCCTGTTGCCTCATATTTTCACTAGCATTTGATTATGTCAATATTTTGAATTTTAGTCTAATGGGTTCATAGTGGTATCGCAATGTTGTTCTAAAATACAGTGCTTCAACGATATATGATATTAAACATCGTTTCTTATGCTTATTTGTCATCTATATATCTTCTTGGTAAAATGTCTATTCAGATCTTTAGCTCATTTTAAAATTACAATGGGGAGAGGAGCCAATATGGCTGACTAGATGCAGCTGGAACGAGCTTCTCCCACTGAGAGACCAGATCATCAAGAAGACCAGCAGACTCTTAGCAGATCTTCAGAAGGCAGACTTTGAGACTGAATGGTGAGAGGACTCAGACCCTTGGCTGAAAGAGAAGGAAGTTGGGGATCCCTGCACAGGGTGACCAAGCACCAGGATTTGTTCCTGGCCCCAAGTGTCTTTGAGGGAAGAGTGAGTTATATAGGTGTGAAATGGCCCACTCTCACCACAGACCTCCAAAATCCTAGCTACAGAAGACCCAGTGGCCCCCATTTGAGCTGGAAGGGGAGAGCTGCTTGAAGAGGTAGTAGGGACAAGACTCTGGTCTGCACAGAACCCAGAGGGTTTGACACAGGGATGCTAGCAGTGGAGCACATCTTCCAAGGCTTGCAACACTCATGTAGATAGCTTTGGCATTTGTTGAGTGTCAGACCTGAACAGAAAAGGGCTATCTTGCAATTGGGATGGGGCCACTCTGATCTGAGTGCCCCATTATCTGCTGGCTTTTTCCAGGGTCCCTGCCTGGCTGCAACTGCTTGCAGCACAGCCTCAGATGCTCGAGCAGGGTACTTGCTGGTGGCCACTCCCATAGATCTTTTGCTGGCAGACTTTGTCTAACCATCAGAGAGCTTTGGCATATGGGCTCCTACCAGTGCACACCTGCCTGCAGCCTCCTCCCACTGGTTTGCCAGTGTTCACTTGCCCACAGCCTCCCTGCAACTGCTTTGCCAGCATGGGTGAGCACATGGATACCACTTCCCCCACCAATGTTGGCACACATGCATCATGCATGCAGAACCTGAGCCCTGCTGCCACTGCCATGCACTTGTGAGCACAGACCCCATGGCCACCACTCCCAATGAAGTGCTTGTGGTACACCTCCCATTAGGCTGGTTGGCAGTTGACCAATAACACTTTGGCAACTCCATCACAGCGGGTGCTTAACCTCAAGGGGCCACAGAAAAAAGCCGTGGGCCTGGTCCTAGCACCAGAGGGTTAGGGCACACAGCCCAGAAGTGTTGAGCTGAACCTTGGTCCTCTGAAATCATTCAGAACTAAAGCTAGTTGACTAAATCCACATTACATGATAGTCAATCCCTCAATGACATCAAAGAGTATAAAAGTAAAGAATCCCATCCAAAGGACAGCAGCTTCAAAGATTTAAAGAACATCAGTCCACACAGATCAGAAAGGAAAAGCACAAGAACTTTGGCAACTCTAAAAGCCAGAGTGTTTTCTTACTTCCTAATGACGGCACTAGTTCCCCAGCAATGGTTCTTATCCAGACTAAAGTGGCTGAAATAGAATTCACAATATAGATAATAATGAAGATCATAGAGATTCAGGAGAAAGTTAAAACCCAATCCAGGAATCTAACCAATCAAGTAACATTATACAAGAGCTGAAAGATGAAATAGCCATATTAAGAGATAACCAAACTGATCTGATGAAAAACTCATTACAAGAACTTTATAATACAATCATAAGTATTAACAGCAGAACAGAACAAGGTGAGGAAAGAATCTCAGAGCTCAAAGACTGGTTCTTTCAGTCAACTTAGACAAAAATAAAGGAAAGAAAAAAATCTTGGAGAAATATGGGATTATATAAGGAGAATAAACCTACAACTCATTGGCATTCTTGAAAGAGGGAGAGAGAGCAGGCAACTTGGAAAACATATTTGAGGATATTGTACATAAAAACTTCTCCAGCCTTGTCAGAAAGGTCAATATTCAAATTCAGGAAATTCAGAGAACACTTGCAATGCGATGGTCATTTTGTATAGTACCTTGCAAGTGTTCTCTGAATTTCCTGAATTCGAATATTGACCTTACAGCAGACCTTTCAGCAGAAATCCTACAAGCAAGAATAGATTGGAGCATCTTTAAAGAAAAGAAATTCCAACCCAAAATTTCAAATTCAGCCAAACTGAGCTTCATAAGCAAAAGAGAAACAAAATCCTTTTCAGGCAAGCAATTGCTAATGGAATTCATTACCACCTGACATGCCTTAAGGGACATCCTGTGGGAGTGCTACACATGGAAATGAAAGACTGTTACAGGACACCACAACAACATGCTTAAGTACACAGACCATTGACACTATAAAACACTGACACAATTAAGTCTACATAACAACCAGCTAACAACATCATGGCAGGATCAAATTTGCACAAATCAATATTAACCTTAAATGTAAATGTGCTAAACACCCCATTTAAAAGGCACAGAGTGGAAAGTTGGATAAAGAACCAAGACCCAACTGTGTGCTGTCTTCAAAGACACGTCTCATATACAATGACACCCATAGGCTCAAAGTGAAAGAGTGGAGGAAGATCTAGTAAGCAAATGGAAAAAAAAGAGAGCAGGGGTTAGTACTCTTACTTCAGACCAAACAGACTTTAAACCAACCAAGATCAAAAAGGAAGAAGGCCATCACATAATGGTAAAATGTTCAATTCAACTCAAAGGCTTAACTGTCATAAATATATATGTACCCAACACTGGAACACCCAGATTTGTAAAAGAAGTTCTTAGAGACCTACAAAGAGACTTAGATAACCATGCAATAATAGTGGGAGATTCAACACCCCACTGACAATATTATGCATATCATCGAGGCAGAAAACTAACAAGGATATTTGAGATCTAAAATTGACATTCAACCAAATGGACCTAACAGACATCCACAGAACAGTCCACCCAACAACAACAGAATATTCATTCTTCTAATATTCACATGGCACATACTCTAAAATCAACCACACGTTTGTCCATAAAACAATTCATAGCAAATTAAAAAAAAACAAAATCATATCAACCACAGTCTTGGACAACAGCACAGTAAAAATACAAATTGCTACCAAGAAGAACTCTCAAAACCATATGATTTCATGGAAATCAACCAACAATCTGCTCCTGAATGACATTTGGGTAAACAATGAAATTAAGGCAGAAATCAAGACATTCTTAGAAATTAATGAAAACAAAGATACAACAAACCAGAATCTCTGGGACACAGCTAAAGCAGTGTTAAGATGAAAACTTACAGTGCTAAACATCCACATGAAAAAGTTAGAAAGCTCCCAAATTAACCTAACACCACACACAAGATCAAACAAATCCCCAAGCTAGTGGAAGAAAGGAAATAACCAAAATCAGAGTTGAACTGAATGAAATAAAGATGTAAAACAATACCCAAAAAATCAATGAAACCAAAAGTTGGTTCTTTGAAACAATACATACAATTGATGGACTGCTAGCTAGACTAATGAACAAAAACGGAGAGAAAATAAACACAAGTGTAAATGACAAAAGGATATTAGCAGTGGCCCCACAGAGATAGAAAAACCTTAGCGATGACTACAAACACCTATGTGCACAGAAACTAGAAAATCTAGAAGAAATGGATAAATTCCTGTAAACATACAAGCTCCCCAAATTAAACCAGGAAAAAATTGACACTCTGAACAGAACAATAATGAGTTCTGAAGTGAAACAGTAATTTAAAACCCGTCAACCAGAAAAGCCCTGGACCGGATGGATTTATAGGAAAATTCTACAGACATATAAAGAAGAACTGGTTCCAATCCTACTGTAACTATTCCAAAAAATAGAGGACAAGGAACTCCTTCTTTTCTCTAAATCAGGAGGCCAGTATCATTCTGATGCCAACCTGGCAGAGACACAACAAAAAAAGAAAATTTCAGGAAATATCCCAAGTAAATGTAGATGCAAAAATCCTCATCAAAATGTCAGCAAAACTTAATCCAGCAGCACGGATCCACCACAGTCAAGGAGTCTTTATTCCTGCAATGCAAGGCTGGTTCACTGTATGCAAATCAATAAATGCAATTCATGAGAAACAGAAACAAAAGCAAAAATCATGTGATCATATCAACTGACAGAGAAAAGACTTTCAATAAAATTCATGTTAAAAACACTCAACAAACTAAACATTGAAGGAACATACCTCAAAATAATAACAGCCATCTATGACAAACCCACAGCCAACATTATATTGACTAGGCAAAAGCTGGGGGCATTCCCTTTGAGAACCAGAAAAAGACGATGATGCCTACTTTCATCACTACTATTCAACATAATTCTGGAAGTTCTAGCCAGAACAGTGAGGCAAGAGAAACAAATAAAAGGCCCTCCAAATAGCAAGAGAGGAAGCCAAACTATCTCACTTGCAGACAATAACATTCTATACCTAGAAAACCCCAAACGCTCTACCCAAAGGTTTCTAGAATTGATAAACAACTTTAGCAACGTTTCAGGTACAAAATCAAGGTACCAAAAATCATTTCTGTACACCAGTAACATCAAAGCTGAGAGCCAAATTAAGAATGCAGTGCCATTCACAATGGCCACAAAAAGAATAAAATACCTAGGAATATAGCTAACCAGGGAGGTAAACAATGTCTAAAATGAGAATTAAAAAACACTACTGAAATAAATTAGAGATGACACAAGCAAATGGAAAAACATTTCATGCTCATAGTTTTGAAAAATCAATATTGTTAAAATCGCTATACTCCGCAAAGCCACTTATAAATTCTATGCTATTCCTATCAAACTACTAACATTTTTCACAGAATTAAAATTAAAAAAAAAAAAAAAACTATTCCAAAATTCACATGCAACCAAAAAAAAAAGAGCCCAAATAGCCAAGCAATCTTAAGCAAAAAGAACAAAGCCAGAGGTATCACACTATTCAACTTCAAATCATTCTACAAGG
Organism: Ateles fusciceps; assembly: GCA_036589455.1. Taxonomy (NCBI): domain Eukaryota; kingdom Metazoa; phylum Chordata; class Mammalia; order Primates; family Atelidae; genus Ateles; species Ateles fusciceps. The sequence goes on from JAZHEH010001064.1 coordinate 7,442,916, forward strand.
TTATAGTTACCAGAACAGCATGGTATTGGTACAAAAACGGACACATGCTGTTCCAATGGAACAGCATAGAGAACCCAGAGGTAAAGCTGCATATCTACAATTATCTGATATTCAACAAAACCCACAATAAAAAGCAATTTGGAAAAGACTCCCTATTCAATAAATGGTGCTGGGATAATTGGCTAGCCATATACAGTAGATTGAAATTACGCCTTTTCTTTTCACCATATACAAAACTCAAGAAGAATTAAAAACTTAAGTGTCAAACCTAAAACTATAAAAACTGTAGACAAAAACAACCCCAGGAAACATTCTGGACATAGGTCCTGGCAAAGACTTCACAATGAAGACTCCAAAAGCAACTGCAACAGAAATGAAAATTGACAGGCTAAAGAGCTTCTGCACCAAAAGAAACTGTCAACAGAGTAAATAGACAATCTACAGAAAGGGAGAAAATATTTGCAAACTATGCATCTGACAAAGGTCTAATATCCAGAATCTATAAGAAACTTAAATCAACAAGCAAATAACAAAAAGTCTCATTAAAAAATGGGCAAAGGATATCACCAGACACCTCTCAAAAGAAGCCAACAAGCATATGAAAAAACTGCTCAGGATCACTACTCATCAGAGGAAGGCAAATCAAAACCACAATAAAATTCCGTCTCACATCAGTTAGAATGGCTCTTATTAAAAAGTGAAAAAAATAACAGATACTGGTGAAGTTACGGAGAAAAGAACTGCTTATACACTGCTAGTGGGAGTGTAAGTTAGTTTAGCCACTGTGTCTAAAGTAATTTGTTATTAGTTTTGAGGTTTCTCTAAGAACTTAAAACAGAATTACCATTTGACTCAGCAATCCCATTACTGTGTATATACCCAAAGGAATATAAATCATTCTACCAAAAAGACACATGCATCATGTATTTATTGCAGCACTATTCACAATAGAAGAAATATGGAATCAACCAAAATGGCCCTCAACAGTGGACTAGATAAAGGAAAGGTGGTACGCATACACTATGGAATACTATGAAGCCATAAAAAAGAATGAGATCATGTCCTGTGCAACAACAAGAATGCAGCTGGAGGCCACTATCCTAAGGAAATTAACACATGAAGAGAAAACCAAGTAATGCATGTTCTCATAACACAATGAACGGAACAAAAGACACAAGGTGCTACTTGAGGGTGGAGGGTGGAGAGGTGGAAAACTACCTCTCAGGTACTATGCATATTACCTGGGTAATTTTTACACCAAACCATAACGACATGCAACTTAATCATATAATAAACCTGCACATGTATTCCCTGAACTTAAAAGTTGGAAGGAAAAATCAATAAATAAAACTGAATTCCTGGTTATCTTATTGTTGAGTTTTAAGAGTTCTTCGTATATTTTGAATACAAGTCCTTTATGTGGTATGATGTGTTTGCAAATATTTTTGCAGAATATTGGAAATAGTTTTCCAAGTCTGTGACATGTCTTCATTCTCTTAATTGTGTTTCTCATAAAGCAGAAATGCTTACTTCTAATGAAGTCTTACATGTTACTTTATTCTTTCACGGATATTGCTTTCGGTGTTGTACCTAAAAAAAATGTAACTAAAGCCAGGTCAGCTAGATTTTCTGTTTTCCTCCAGTAGTTTTATAGTTGTAAAGTTTACACTTAGATATATGATCTGTTTTGGTTTAATTTTTTGGAAGGTAAAAAGTCATGTCTATATTCATCTTTTTGTACACGGAGGCGCCAAGTTGTGTCAGCACTACTTCCTGTAAAGATGATCCTTTCTCCACTGAGTTGCCTTTGCTCCCCTGCCAAAGCTTAGTTGACGGTATTCATCTGGGTACGTTTCTGGGCTTTCTATTCTGTTTCACTGATTTGTCCATTTTTGGCCAATACTGCATAGTCTTGATTACTCTTGTTTTATATCAAGTCTTGAAGTTGGGTAGTGTCAGTCCTCTGGCTTTGTTGTTATTCTTAAATATTGTGTTGAAATACTATGTTGGCTATTCTAAGTCTTTTGTCTTCCCTATCAACTTACAATCCATTTACTAATATCTACAAAATAACGTGCCATGATTTTAATTGGTTAACTCTCTTTTAAAAATGTTTTATTTTCTGATCCTTGTGAGTCAATTGTCTTCTTTCCATTTCTACAGGAATAATAAGTTACAAACTCTTAAATGTTTTCTTTTGTTGCTCCACTGAAATAAAAAATAAACACACCCACATGCATCCTTTTCTAGAATATTTGCAACTCATTTTGAAGGTGCTTGAGCTTTTCAAAGTTCTACTAATGAATTTTGAAAGCTCCTTCTTGCCTTGCTCAAGCCAATCATGAGAGCTTTTTAGGCATGATTCACTTGTTTCAAAGAGCTGAGGAATGTGTAAACTTGACAAGGGTCAGAAATATCTGCTTATCATTGTGAGATTATACTAACGAATTTCCTCTATAATGCTATCCTGCTAAGCTATTTATGTTGAGAAATTTATCAGTCCAAGATTTCTCTCCGCTTATATTGTCCCTGTAACCCTATATGGAGCACAACCATAGGTCTCTTATATATAGATAAATGTGGAAGTTTTAAGCCCCCACAGGCATTGTTGACACTGCAGGATGCCTTTTTCAAAGACTACCCTGCTTGCTTGCATAGTGAGATTCAGGTGGAGCTACAGTTAGTGAAATATTCACTAAAAAAGTATTTTAAACTAAAACTATAAGACTTGTATTAAGCCTTATATCAGGTGCACATCACAGCATAGCATGAAGCAGCACTCACAAATCTTGTGGACTGTGTGTGTGGTGGCAAAATAAAACGTAGCCTTTAGAAATAAAATTCTCGTTGAGTCAGCATCTGCACATCCTCTGTCCCTGTGTATGTATGTGCATGTGTGTGCGCGTGCATGCATGAGCATATATGGATACTCCTTTTTTTTTTTCCTTGAGACTGGGTCTTGCTCTGCTGCCTAGGCTGGAGTGAAGTGTTATGATCATAGCTCACCGCAGCCTGGACCTCCTGAGCTCGAGTGATCCTACTGCCTCAGCCTTCTGAGTAGCTGGATTATAGGTGTGAGCTACTGTGCCTGCCTAATATTTTTACATTTTTATTTTGTAGAAATGGGTCTCACCACGTTGCCCAGGCTAGTCTCAAACTCCTGGCCTCAAGCAGTCCTCCCACCTCGACCTCCCAAAGTGCTGGGATTACAGGAATGAGCCACTATACCCAGCTACATGTGGGTACTCTGTTTACTGCCCAACTCCCAAGGGCAGAGATGTTATAGTTTCTGTTCATCATAAACAAATGAATGAATGAGTGGCACATGTATGAACGAATGATTACCTGAATGAAGAGATCTATAAACTTTTCTATCTTAATTCTAAAGCCAATATTGAAGAAATACTGGCTTTCTCTATTATTCTGTGAGTCTTTTCAAAGCAAGGACTGTGCTGTCTCACTCTATACCTCCAGCTTTTAGCACAGTGCTCGAAGCATAGCACCCAATAAACTTTTTCAACATTAATAAATAAATAAACTGAGGGATCTGGGTCAGTCTGGGCTGCTATAACAAAATGCCACAGACTGGGTGGCTTATAAACAACAGAAATTTGTTCTTCACAGTTCTGGGGGCTAGGAAGTCCAAGGGGAAGGTGCTGCTGGAAGATTTAGTGTCTGGTGAAGGCCCACTTCCTAGTTCCTAGACAGCTGTTTCTTCACTGTGTCCTCACATGGCAGAAGGGGTGAGGGGAGCTCTCTGGAGTCTGATTTATTAGGGCACTAATCCCATTTGTGAGATCTCCACTTTTATGATCTAATTGCCTCCCAAGAGCCCCATTACATTGGTAATTAAATTTCAACATATGAATGGGGGGGACAGGGCATAAATATTCAGTATGTAGCATGGCCAGGGGTAGCCTCAAAGATAAATTGATTTCTCTCTCACTGCTTAAAAACTAATAAGCAGACTGGGCATGGTGGCTCATGCCTGTAATCCCAGCACTTTGGGAGGCCTAGGCCAGGTAATCACTTGAGGTCAGGATTTTGAGACCAGCCTCGCCAACATGGTGAAACCCTGTCTCTACTAAAAATCCAAAAAATAGGCCAGGCCTAGTGGCAGGTACCTGTAATCCCAGCAACTTGAGAGGCTGAGACACAAGAATCGCTTGAACCCTGGAGGTGGAAGCTGCCGTTAGCCGAGATCATGCCACTGCACTCCAGCCTGGGCAACGGGGTAAGACTCCATCTCAAAAAAACCCAAAACCAAAAAAAACTCTAATAAGCAGCTAAAAAAATCAAAGGCTAAAAGCAGCACAGGAAGAAAGATATGTTCCTAAAAAGTTTCATGCATGTATGTGGGTGCAAGTATTTGCCTGTCTTTGGCCCTCAGTGTAAATGAAACACTGAAAAAAATCCTCTTTAAATAGCATGTTTTACAGTGTTGAAATAAGAAAAGCAGAGGCAGAAAGACATTTGGGGTTCAGAGAAGGCCAGTGGAGAAATAAAGCAGTGGATGTGAGATAGAAAAGAGAAATGAAGTCAACAAGAGGATGCCTTTATTAAATTAAGGTATGAATATTGAAATTGTACCACAATCAAGCTAATTTTAGGATGTTTTCTTTTAAACAGATCTGATCCTGGGGAAAGGGCCAAAGAAAGGGAGCCTAGAGGAATTATAGGCCACTGAACTGAAATAAACCTAAATAAGGCTTTGCAGTCTTCCCATGGTCCGTGGACATAGCAAGGTGAATGGCAGTATCTGATAATGCAACCTGGTGAAAAGATTTTAAACGTCCTGTCAAAGTGATGATTTAGTGGTTAGCTTTCTGCAGTATATCCCTAACTTTTTGCTGAATTTCATCTCGGAGCTTTGAAGACCCCTTTTAACTTCAGTAAAACCTTATTAGTCAAATGACAAAGCATCTTCCTTCTAATAGCCATAGTTATGAGTAACTCTACATTTCCAACAAATGGAATCTTGGAATGACATCAGCCAGGGCTGATGCTGTCATACCAAGGCTAAAACAAATGTGAGTTCTGAGAACTTTCTGAGAGATGTATCTGAAGGTATAAAGCATGTTGCCAATATGCTGTTATCTAAGATGACTGAGGGGAAATTTTTTTTTTTTTTTGAGATGGAGTCTTGCTGTGTCGCCCAGGCTGGAGTGCAGTGGTGTGATCTCAGGCTCACTGCAACCTCTGCCTTCCGGGTTCCATTGATTGTCCTGCCTCAGCCTCCAGAGTAGCTGGGATTATAGGAGCATGCCACCATGCCCAACTAATTTTTGTATTTTTTAGTAGAGACAGGGTTTCACCATGTTGGTGAGGCTAGTCTCAAACTCCTGACCTCATGATCCACCTGCCTTGGCCTCCCACAGTGCTGGAATTACAGGCCAGGCGTGAGCCACCACCGCTGGCCAACTAAGGAAATTTTTTAAGGATTCATCACATTTAGGGCTTTTCCTTTACACAGTCATTGTCAAGTATTACTAGAAATAAGTATATCCTGGGGATATGAGCAAGCCTTGAGGCACTGATTGTGTCTTTGTTACCAGTTAGTACTCTCTTTGGGATTATCTCCACCACCTCTATTACCATATTTAATCCTTCTTTTCTATTACTGTGCAAGTGATAATTTTTCTCCTATCTTTCCTCTTATACTACTGGCAGTATCATTACGTTGCAATGGTACTTTCTCTATCCACAGAGATCACTTAAGATTTACTGTCTGGTGAAGGCCCACTTGCTGACAATCCTGAAAATCCAGCTGTTAAGTAGTGTAGAGAATGTTGAATTTTTTTTTAGGTTTGGGACTGGATATTCACATGTTTCTTTTTATTTTATTTTATTTCGACTTTCAGGATACATGTGCAGGGCGTGCAGGTTTGTTACATAAGTAAATGTGTGCCTTGGTGGTTTGCTGCACCTATCAATCCCATCACCTAGATATTAAGCCCTGCATGCATTAACTATTTATCCTGATGCTGTCCCTTCTCCTGTGCATCCCCCACCCCCACCGGCAGGCCCCAGTGTATGTTGTTCCCCTCCCTGTGTCCGTGTGTTCTCATTGTTCAGCTCCCACTTATAATTGAGAGCAATGTGATGTTTGATTTTCTGTACCTGCCTTAATTTGCTGAGGACAATGGCTTCCAGCTCCATCACATCCCTGCAGAGGACATGATCTTTTTCCTTTTTATGACTGCATAGTATTCCATGGGGTATATGGACCATATTTTCTTTATCCAGTCTATGATTGATGGGCATTGGGTTGATTTCGTATCATTGTTATTGTGAATAGTGATGCAATGAACATACATTTGCATGTGTTTTAATAACAGAATGATTTATATTCCTTTGGGTATATAACCAGTAATGGGATTGCTGCGTCAAATGGTATTTCTGGTTCTAGGTCTTTGAGGAATCACCACACTGTCTTCCACAATGGTTGAACTGACTTACATTGCCAACAGCAGGGTAAAAGCGTTTGTGATTTCCTTACAGCCTTGCCAGCATCTGCTGTTCCTTGACTTTTTAATAATTACCTTTCTTACTGGTGTGAAATGGTTTCTCACTGTGGTTTTGATTTGTGTTTCTCTAGTGATCAGTGGTATTGAGCTTTCTTTTTACGTGTTTACTGGCCACATAAATGTTTTCTTTTGAGAAATGTCTGTTCATGTCCTTTGCCAACTTTTTAATGGGGTTATTTGTTTATTTCCTTGTAAATTTGTTTTAAGTTCTTTGTCGATTCTCAATATTAGACCTTTGTCAGATGGATAGATTGCAAAACTTTTCTCCCATTCTGTAGCTGTCTATTCACTGATAGTTTCTTTTGCTGTGCAGAAACTCATGAGTTTAATTAGATCCAATTTGTTTATTTTAAAATTTCTATATTACTGAATATTATTTGTCACCATCATTTGTTGAATCCATTCCCCCTCTATTGTTCAATATGAACAAATACATAATGTCATTTGCCTTTAGTGGCTCCTGATTATTAAACCATAATAAAGGCGATTACAGTATGAAACATACAAATTAATGTTTTCCTACTTAGATCCTTTTCCTTAATTAAAATAGGATATTTTAATATCTGCAGATAATGCATTTACTTCCTATTTTGAATAGATTCTGTGAAATCAGTATTAATATGTGTTTAACTGCTTTGCCAATTTTAGCTTTGTCTAGCTATCAATTTCCATCTTTCCAAAGTCTGTTCACTGAGCACAGAGTTTTGGAATTCTAATACAAAAGAAATTATATCCACAGAATTTGGGAATTTGAATATGAGAATATGAGAACAGATGAAGTTTCAATATTTAATACAGTTGTTATCTTTCATGTTATGCCTGATAATGTTTCTTCAATTCTCCCTTACCTATTTTCTATATATTTTCTAGTTCCTATATGTTTTCTACTTAAAATGCTTTCTTTGCTTGGCATTCTAATGAATATATATCTTTTTTGAGAAATCTATATTTTATTTTAGTATAGAAACTTGTTTATTCTATTAAATTATAGAAATTATTTATCCTTCCATTTACCTTGTTAATATATTTTCTTATGTATTATATTCTGTGTCATAATTTCTCCTTCTTAAGAGTTTGTTAGGCTGGGCATAGTGGCTCACGCCTTCAGTCCCAGTGCTTTGGGAGGCCGAGGTGGGCGGATCATCTGAGGTAGGGAGTTCAAGACCAGCCTGACCAACATGGAGAAACCCCGTCTCTACTAAAAATACAAAATTAGCCGGGCATGGTGGCATGTGCCTGTACTGTAATCCCAGCTACTCAGGAGGCTGAGGAAGGAGAATTGTTAAACCTGGGAGGTGGAGGTTGCGGTGAGACGAGATCACACCATTGCACTCCAGCCTGGGCAAGAAGAGTGAAACTTCGTCTCAAAAACAAAACAAACAAACAAAAACAGGTGTGTTGGAACACTCGACAGACTGTAGCAGTATTCCTAAACAGCCAGCCAGCATTTCACATCCTTTCCAGCTAGAAAATTACCAATGAAAGACTGCAACAGTTGAGATAAATCTCTGCCCTAGTAGCTATTTCATTTCAAAGTCCAAGCAGCTCAACCTTCCGCAGAAAAGTGGTGGAACTCTACAGCTATGGAAACCCAAGGTAAATCTCTTGACCTTTTCAAAGTATAGTCATTGTCATTCCTTTTGGTAAGAAGTTCTTGAAAGTAGAAAACTTTCACTTTTTATGTGCAAAGTGTATTGAAACAAAAAGTAATTTTTCTTTCATCGAAGGTGTTTCTCTATATTTGGGTGACCTTACTTGCCTGATACAGGCAAAGATAAAAGCAGTTTCTGAGTAGAAATGTGACATTTTAGAGGATAAAAATGTTGACTTTCAATGGCACTCTCCGAATATCTCCAGAAGACACCCAAGTGTTATGATTACATGATAACATAACACTTGGCTGTCTTCATATATGGGTTAAATGATAGTTGCTTAACTGTGCTACTCAAAGTGTGGTCCTCAGACCACACCAGCCTGAGCATGTCCTGGGAGCTTGTTATAAATGCATAATTTCAAGCCTTACACCAGACCTACTGAATCAGAATTTACTTGTTACCCAGATCGTTGGGTTATTTGCATGCACATGAAATTTTGGCTTAATCAACTTCTTGATTCAAAAGACAAAAATTCAGGCAAATCAAAGGGTGGATTTTGTGTAGGGTTAAATTAACAATTTAAAAAGATAATGAAAGCTACAATTTGTTAGCAAAACCAAATCTGTTTAAATAGTTAAACTCATGCGTAAGAGAAAACAGGAAATTGTGATTGTGCATAGGAAGAATTCTCAGAAGCAAGTCCAATTTAAGAATGTACTTATTGGCCCATCCAATGCCAGCACATTCAACTGAAAAAGGGAAGAATTTAGCAAGCCACGCAGCAGTCCCAATTTATTTCTAGCTCTTCAAGAACATCTTAAGGATTTTATTTTAAAATAATAAATTTTCACCATAATCTTTGCCCTTCAATGGATACAGCTTAAACTAAGTCCATCGTTCTTTTATAGAATCCTCCAAAGGACACATAATTGGCATATCAACTTCTGTATGTACCAGGTATGGGGGGAAGAAATGGGACTCGTTTCCCATGTTATTGTAGCTTTTCCATCACTTCAGTATTTGGCCTGTGAGTAGGCAAGTGTGCCCATCTGATTCAGGTGTTAAACTATCGAGTGACACATCTTGTGGTGGTACTATCTGATATAACACTTCAAGGAAGCATATTTTTTATCCATATACTTTTTTTTATATAACAAATGCATTCTTTCCAGACATATTTGAAAGTTTCACCCAGAGAAGGGGAGACATGGATTTTACTTTAAAATTTTTTTACCAGAGGGAAGAATGAATTTTGATCCTAGTTACATAATTAGAGGTACCTAGTGCATCTGTTCCTAAGCAGATAAAGGGCAATCATTTCTGAGGCAAATTCAATCAATCATTATTTTATTCCTAAGTTACTGGAGTCTTCTATTTATCCTTCTTGCTCCAATGCATCATTGTAGAATGAAAGGTAATTTCCTGATAGTAAAGAAATCTGTATTTTACTAATCTAATTTATTAACCATACACAATTCTGGCTTGTAAAATGGGGGAATTGTTTTAGATGAGGTGACTGAAACTTTCATGAAACCAGGTGAATCCTGATATAAATTCTGTATAAACTAATCTTTTTCTTAATCTGTTTTTGTCAGAGACAATGGTCACTACAAATTAGCCAAGCTTTACTGAGAATGCACTTCTTCAACTTGGATTTAGCTTTAATTTTTAAAATTAAAGAAAAGAAATTAGAAATGGTGAGATCTACAGTCCAACTCATTTTGCAGACAATCCAGATTATGAAAGAACTGTATAAATATTACGATTTTGAGAGTGATGCTTTAATAATAAATACAAATTAAAAGATTCATCATTGGTTTCTTTTTCAGCAAAAACAAAAACAAAAACAAAAAAACTTCTAACATTTAAGAGTCTGATGATGTCACGTACATATTTTGAGGATCTCTGTGATTTCAGAATATTTTCCCCATTGTTTTTTCTCTAAAATGGGTAGATTTTCTTATGTGTTCCTTTGCAGTTAATGTTTAGGGAGCATGTTGTTTAGCAGCTTTCTGTAGAGTCATTGGAAATCTAGTGTCAGGTGGGGTGCAAGGCTTTAGAGGAAAAAGCTTTCCAAGTATGTATTCTGCTTAATTTCTCTTTAACTTAAAAATGACAACGTAAAGCTGCAGTCAGGTCTCCCCCTCTGGAGCTGGCCTTAAACATATCACTATAAGAATCACAAGAGTAGGTCATACTTATTATCCTTCTTTAGGCTAGCTCTCTGAGATATGACTACCAAGAGATGTATTGCTGGAAGATGTGTTTGACAGCATGAGCATCTCCTTTAAAGGTAAGGAAAATCCTAAAATCTACTAATTGTCTTCTTCTAACATCATGAACTTGTCAATTTGTGAGTTTATTTCCATTTTTTTCTCTTCATGTTTAAACTCTATAGCAACTAGTCCACCTTGCACTATGAAGTTCTATCCCAAATAATTATCTTAAAACTTTCCTCACTAATGATTGAAGAGATTTCCTCTTCATTCTAGTATTCCAAAATGGGATGAGCCAGCCATATCTCTCACTAGTTTCTGCTTTTGCAATTCAAATAACATAGAAAATAGCCCCACTCTATCTTTATTTTTGCAAATAAATTTCACAACTTCTACATTTGTCTTCATGGATACCCCCTCCATTCCTCTAATCATTTTACTTGTCCTTCTCTGGACATTTTCCAGGCCACTTATGCTTTATCCATTACAAACTGATCATTAGATCTTTGTTATTTAATAGACAAAGAAGGGAAGGCTGGCAGGAGGATCACTTGAGCCCAGGAGTTCAAGACCATCCTGGGTAACATAATGAGACCTCCATCTCTACAATTTTATTTTAATTACCCAGGCAACGTGGCATGTGCTTGTGTTCCTAGCTAACAAGGAGGCTGAGGCAGGAGGATAGCTTGAGCGTAGAAATGTGAGGGTGCAGTGAGCCATGGTCACACCACTGCACTCCAGAGCCTTACCCTGTCCGAGAAGGAAGGAAGGGAGGGAGAGAGAAAGAGAGACAGACAAAGGAAGGAAGAAAGAAAGAAGGAGAAAAAGGAGGGAGAGCTTGGAGATAAACAGGCCCATGGTTAATTTGACTCAATGAGTATTATATCTACTAAACTTTACAAGTTTGCCATTGTTTGAGCGCTCTGATATGTTTTAAGTTCTCTTTTAGTTGAATGACATTTTCACATTATTTCACACTAGCATTTCCACAGTTAGGTATCTCATGCTTTACCACCTGGTAATAACTTGTAAGTTGAGAATAACATTTGATAAAAGCTAAACTATTGCTTTTGATCTTCCTCCAGTTAATGTGAATGTGTTTTTCAGATTTCTCATGTGAAATTTTAAAAACATACTTTAACCAAAAATTTTTTATAGTCATTTCATAGTATTGTTCATGTCTACATAAAATATGAAGGTAGAATTTGTTTTCCTTTAAAAAATTATTTCTCAAAAAGTTGATATTTCTCTATATGCCAGTGAACTTTGTGAACTTGTGAGACTGCAGGATTATATTCATTCCATAATCCCATAATTTTAAACATTCAACATCTAATTCAATGTATATTCTAAATATGATTGTTCTAAAATGATTAGGTTAGGAGATATTATTCTGGCTTGTTCCCAAATAGTCATCATATTATTATCTTACTCCATTTTTTTAAATCATATGAGCCCACCACAACAAATTGTGATGTGGGGGAAAAAGTATTTAAGTATGTAATCTTGGTCATATTTTATGGAATATAATGGCTATATTTAAACCCATTCTCTAGGATGGATTGTACCATTTGTATTAGTTCACTAGCCTTGTCAATGCTTAATGAAATGTATTAATCAATCATTTTTGTTATTGTTGTTCATTCGCAAAGCATGATTTCATCTGTAGGTTCCTTCTTTGAAGGATTTATTGGCCTTTGTAAGCTTGGAGTGTTCCTTTAGATGCTCTCCACCACATTGCTTAAAATATATGTAAGATAGAACTGGTATTAGAGCCCAGTCTCTAAGGAAACCCATTGTTTACATTTGCTTCTTGTAAAGATGTGACCCCTTATGCCCTACACATTTTAATTTGTGCTTCCTTTCCCTTTGGGAGGTGGATTTGGGGGAATGCAGGGAGTACGTCTTATTTTGTATTTCCCATAATTTCTAACTAAGCACATCATAAATATTCATTGAATGGAATGTCAATTTTCTATAATGGTAAAACGGTTTGCTCCTATTTCCAATCCTATGGTGATTTAATTAAAACATAATAGCCTTGGTGTAAAACTTCCTCCAAGACATTTGGAAGCTTAAACCAGCCATATTCTCAGTGTCTGTTTTTCCACATAAATATGTATCATCTCAAAAAAGTCTATTCAATTAGTTAGGCATGATTTATGCTTAGGAAAACCACATAACCTTTTCTCAAATAGATTATGTTAGTAAAAGCGTTAAGTGAGTCTGCCCTTTATTTATATGCATTTTTTACCAGCCAGTCTTTACTGATGTTGGGCACTGAGAGGCCTATCAGGGAATGCTTCTCCTTAGAGCATTTATAACTGCAAGGCATTCAGAATGCATGTGCAGCTGATTGCAAAGTGCCACCAGGCACACGTTCTCTCCTTTGAAAGGCATACGAAAGTCAATTGAGCACAGTAGCCAAAGGTTTCCACAAAAGATGGAAACAACCCAAATGTCCATCACCAGATGAAGGGATAAACAAATGTGGCATATACATGCAATAAAATATTATTCAGCCATAAAAAGGAATAAAGTTCTGGCACATGCTACAACACAGATGAACCCAGAAAACTATGTTAAGTGAGATAAGTCAGACATGAAATGACAAATAAAATACTGTATGATTCCACTTACATGAAGTACCCACAATAGGCAAATTCATAGAGCTAAATAGTGCATGAAAGGATACCACGGACATGTGGGAATAGGGGAGTTATTACTTAATGGTTACAGAGTTTCTTTTTAGGGTGATAAAACTTCGGAAATAGTGGTGATGGTTGCCCAAAACTGTGAATATAATTAATGCCACTGAATTGTGTATTTTAAAACAGTCAAAATGGAAAATAACATTCCAAAGATCTTACTGCAATTTGAATAATGACGTAATATATCAAAAAACCATCTTTGTGCATTTTAAATGTGCGAACTGCACAGTATATGAGTTATATCTCCATTAAGCTGTTTAAAAACAAAGTCACTTGAAGGTTTAAGAGCGGGAACATATGACGCTTTAGTGCTCTTGCTATCCTTTCCTTAAAAGAATATACCTCATGTAGATGACGGCGTGATGGATGCAGCAAAACCACCATGGCACGTGCATAACTACGTAACAAACCTGCAGGTTCTGCACATGTACCGCAGAACTTAAAATATCATAAAAAATAAAGTTGCTAAGTATGAAAAAAAGAATAGATGGAAATAATAATAATAGTAAATGAAAATAAAAGTTGGCCAACCTCACTGTGAAAACCTATGAGGTCTGGGCACATTCTGGGAACTGTGTGGGAATCAATGCCTGGCTGGTATTCCATAATGCCCAATCAACATTCATGCATTTAAACATTTGCAAAATAAGTTTTCCATTGGAAAGACTCATTACATATTTTCCATTTCACCCTCTATCTTGGCAGAGCTCGTCATATTTCCAGAATGCCTTTAGGTGTCTGTGATGGATCATTCCTGCCCTGTCCCCACACCCCTCCTCTAGGAACTTTGCAAATTTCAAGGATTGCTTTGTGATCTGAAGGGCCCCCTGGTAGTCTGTGAGCTGTGTGGCTTTGCCAAGATTGCTATTCTGCCAAGTCTTCAGCTTCCAAAAGACTAGCCAGGGCTTCCTCATTTGATGAAAGTACAGAAAAAGGCCATGTGCTTGGCGGACTTGCCCAATTCCCTCTGCTTCATAGAGAAAATAAATCTCTAAAGAAGTTCAAGGGAGAGTTACCATCTGGTCAGACTCCTGGCTTTCTCAATATGGCTCCCCACACCTACTGCCAAGTGTCAGGAGGGCTTCCTGTGCTGGACAGAGGCTGGCGTCAGTGTTCAGTGCCAATATACTAAAGTCACATGGGAGCCTGATGAGGTGGGGATCGTGAGACTGGTTTCAACCTGCAGTCTTGTCACTGCCACCGGCACATTCACAGAAGGGTCAGCATTTCAGCAATAGAAGTTGGAACAATTTCATAGCTGGCCCTATCACTGCAGACTATCTGTTAATTTCTTGAAGAATCTGTGAGTCATTCAGCTAACAACCTACCCAATAACACTGAGTAATCCAGCACTGTGCATCCTAGATGACTCAGAGACAGCACCATTGGAAAAAGCTGCAGAACTGTTTTTATAGTGCAGACACTTTCTTTGCAGCTACTTTGGCCAGCTTCCTGCACACACAGATCTTCAATTCTAAGAGCCAAGCCAGTTTTTCTTTTGTTCAGGGCTGTTCATGCTATAAAAGTTCACATCTAGTAAGAAACTTTTGTTTGAGAGAAAATGGCAATCTGAAACTTGGGCACTTATTGCATTGTTAGATGAACCTTAAAGATCTGGTTGGTTTAAACATTAATCCGTGTTTCCTCATTGATGTTTTGTCTTTAATATCTAAGATTAGCAGTAATAATAAATGTCAAAATGTTGAACTATACTAATATTTCATATTTTTATGAAGATTGGAAGTCACTGATAGGGTATACAAATTTTGAACCAAAAAGGTCAGTATTACTTTTTGGAACTCCATGAGCGAATTTACTATTTTTATTATTGTCCTTTATGTTTATAAGTAAAGCCAGTACATGAATATTTTTCTTTTCTAACTAAAGACTGTCTTCTATAAGTTCTCCAGGGAAGCAAAACATCTGTATGCAGTTGTCCTTCAAACCAAATTCTTGAGCACTGCATGCCACAAACCAAGCTTCAAGATCACACCCATCCGTGAGTGATTTCTTGCAGCGGGGCTGTGCTGCTGTCCCTTCAAATTCCACATCGCCACCCTTCGTTGGCTTTCTCTCTGTCTTTTAACATATGCCTAGTATTCTTCATCCCCCTTCAAAAGCTGAGAGTCCCTAAGACACTCCCTAAGCCTTCTGCCTCTCTATCAAGCTGGGGATAGGTTCCTGTTGGTCTCTTCCTTGTTCCATCTTTCTCATGGTTGCAGTCCCCCTTATTTTATCACATGGATAACTACAAATTCTATTCCTTTCCATCATATTTTTTACCTATACATATTGTCATACTGAGTGTTTTTGAAAGTTACTTTGACTACATCTGCTATAAAATCTTAAAAGGAAAAGAAAGAAAAGGAAAGGAGAACAGTAAGAAGGGGAGGGGAAGGGAGGGAAGAGGAGGAGAGGAAGAGGAGAAGAGAGGGGAAGGGAGAGAAAGGAGAGGGGGAGGGGAGAGAAAGGAGAGGGGGGAGGGGAGAGAAAGGAGAGGGGGAGGGGGAGAGAAAGGAGAGGGGGAGGGGAGAGAAAGGAGAGGGGAGGGGAGAGAAAGGAGAGGGGGAGGGGAGAGGAAAGGGGGAGGAGAGAGAGAGGAGAGGAGGAAAGGGGAAGAAAGAAAAGCAGGAAGGAAGAGAAGAGAATTCCTAATTGCCCTAGGTATCCTATAGAATAAAATGAAAATATACAGATATGTTACTCAAATCCATTATGCATGCACCTCTTTACTTTGCTACCCACCATCTCCCTTGGCAAAAAGACCAGGAAGGCACCCTTTCTGCTAAGTTGCTCCATTCCTGTGGTTATTACCTTTCTGAAACAAGCAAACAAGCAGACACACCTTTCTTGGCCATCCCAAACCACTGTCTTCACGCCTCTAAGACTTTGTAGAGTTCACTGAAGGTGTAGCTTTTATGATACATTTTATTATTCTTTATTTTATTCTGATACTGTTTGTGTTTGTATTTATATGTCCTGCATGCCAAGCTAGATGCTGAATTGCCTGAGATGGTGTCTAGATCCTGGCACCCTCCATGGCTAATACACTGCTCTCTGTTTATTCATATTGATCAACAATTTCATTAGGTCTGTGAGGTACTTACTGGTTGTCGTGCTAGGCCTAAGGATGTTGCAGGTGAATAAGACATTATCTATTCTCCTTGAAGTTATAGCTTATTGAAGAAGAAAGATATATGGATTGTTAAAGCTGCAGGTTGTGTAAGTAATGAAGTTTGCAGTACTACACATGTGTATGTTACCAGGTGACTGTCTTACTCTGTCTCTGCTGCTCTAACAGAATAATCAAGACTGGGTAATTTATAAACAACAAGAATTTGTTGCTTACAGTTCAGGAGGCTGAGAGGTCCAAAATCAAGGTGCCTACAGGTTCAGCGTCTGGCAACGGCCTGTTCCTCATAAATGGTGCTGTCTAGGTATCCTCACCTGGCAAGACACAAGAGCAAACAAAATGTTAGCTTCTATGCTAGCTCTCCTAGCCCTCGTATAAAGCACTGATCTATTGTGAAGGTGGAGAACTCATGACTTAATCGTTTCTCAAAGGCCCCATCTTTTAACATCAACACAATGGGGATTATGTTTCAACATGAATTTTTGAGGGGGACACACATTAAAACCACAGCAGGGACCAAACCTAGTCAGGGCAGCCCAGGAAAGCTTTATGAAGAAATATTTAAACTGAGATCTGAAAGGTGAACAGTAAAAAGTTCATAACTGGTAATATTTCTCTAATTAAAAAAAAAAAAAACAGAGGATGAATTGACTTTAAAGAGCTTGACAAAAGGTCGGAGAGGGATTTAGAGGTTCAACCAATTTTTAGTTATGGCAGTTTCAATGCAAGTGAAGGACAATTAGTAAAAGAAATAGTATTTTATTTGATTTACGGCTTCTCTAAAATCTTCCTCAAGAATAAAGATGATTGTGTGTGTTGGTCTTTCTATGGTTTACATATTTTGTTTTTTGGTTTTTTTCTCTATACTAAGAAGCTCCAGTTCAGCAGCTAGATTTGGAGACAGAATTGGAATTCTGAGTGAAATAGACCAAAAAACAAGAATTGAAGTAATGGAAGCAGGAACTTAAAGCAGAAGGCTAAGCCAGGACCAGAGCTAAGAGAAATCAGAGTCGACAGATAGAGAGACAGGACACTCCCACGGCTGAGCCCACAGTCAGGGCAAATGAAACCAGGCTAGTCTGTGAAACAGATAACCGACTGATGGTTACAAGAAGAAACGAATGTTTTGTGGAGGCATCTGTGTTAACCACCAGCTCTTATCTGAGTCTAACCATTTCAGCTGGTCCCGTCGCCTTTATTTTCACCCAATGTGTTTGTGAAGATGACATGAATTAATCAACATAAAAGTTCTTTGAGAACATAAGGTCTCCAGAGATAAAAGAACTTGTATCTATCATCTTCCTTTGTGTGCCACAATACAGGGGTTTCTATTTTCTCTTCAAAGTATATGAAAAAGCAATAATTAAGCATGGCCTCAACAGCAGTGTGCTCAAGTAAATGATTTACTAAAATTATATGAAGATTCATAAAGATATAAATAAGGGGAAAAAAGATATTCACAGAATCTTTCCCTGTAGCTGTGTGAGAAGCCCATGACTGTTGGAAGTAAAGTGTTTCTTGGTGCTTCCCAAAAATGCATAAAGGAAAGAGGAGAAAGCCTTGGAGCCGACACTAATATGAGACAATGCAATCTCCCCAATAACCAGTTTGCCTCTTATAAAATGTCTGCAAATTATTACACTGACTTGAGAGAAACTCAAAGTGAATGACTACAGACAGACCACTGAGGACCTCCTCTCCCTGTGTAGTTTATTTTTGATAGCTGGCTACAGATAGATCTAGAAAGTGAGGCTTCTAGAATACCCTGGAGAGCAAGCCATGAAATATTATTTCCTCCTATTTTCTGAGATGGTATATAAGGCAATGCTTTATCAAAAGGAATTTAAGAATGGCAGAACCCCATTTTCAAATGAGATGTATATGGAACTCACATAAAAGCAGGTAATATGAGGCATGCCCTGATTAGAGCTGGTGATTACAGACAACAACCTGCTCTTTCCTCAGCTGGACTCCATGATGGTGTCACTGCTCCCAGGTCCTCTCCCCAGCAAACGTGCAACTTCCCAGGGGCTTAAACCCATGTCAGTCTATATCTTTCTGGAAGCCAGAGGACATTGCAAAGTCTGGAGTTGCATTCCCATGGTGGGTAAACTTAGTATGAAAAAAAAAAGTGTATCTCAGAAGGGCAATATTAGAATGGTAGTTCTATCAGAGCTGTGGATCAGAAGGGGTCAACAGGATTGAGCTTAGCAAAAAATGAACACTGGAAGATGGGGCCTGCTATAACTTCAGCTACAAGAAAGCAGGTTTTCGAACCTGGACCAAAATAAATTATAATATACTGAGATTTTCCATGCTAACTGAATTTCCATGCTTTCTGATTAGGCATCTAAAATAACTTTATTTTATATTTTGGGTTTTTGTACGTGTCATAATATCCCCAGATGTAAGGATATGTATTCAGAGCTTAATATAAAGACATAAAAATACATCAGAATTGAAAATTAGATATTATAGCAAGATTTAGCCAATAACTAGTAAGAATCTAACATAGAAAAAGGAGAGATAAAACTTTAATGTGGGAAGATGGCCGAATAGACACAACTCCAGTGCACAACACCGAGCAAGAGAGGTGCAGAAATCGAGGGATCTCTGAGCTCCAACCAAGGTACCAGGTGCATTTCAATGGGTCTGGTCATATGGTGAGCAAAGCCCAGTCAGGGGCAGACCAAGGTGGGGAGGTGTGCCACTTCACCCAGAAAGTGCATCTGACTGGCAAGTCGGAGGCTCCCCCTCTGGCGCTCCGGTTCAGATACAGCACTTGCCCCAAAGCCTCAGCAATACACAGAACAGGGGACCTATGCCAGTCAAGCACTGGGAATTGCAAGTGCTAAGTTGAATAATAATCCAGGACAGTGTCCCAGATTGGTGCACAAATATAAGCAAACGCATAAGCCCATAAGCCGGCTGGGAGAGCCTGCAGACCAAGCTATCGCCCCTCCCAATGCCCAGAGAGAAAGGGAGCTGAAAGCAGGAAGACAGATAGAGCAGCTGGGTGAGCCCCTTCCACATGACCGGAGAGTGAGGGAGCTGACAGCAGGGAGACAGATGGTTCAGCTGGGCGGGTCCCTATGCTCCCCCACAAACCCCAGAGCGCTGAAGCACTAACTCTAGTGGGTTACCCAGCCAGTGCCTCAGTCTGAGCTGAACCCTGAATGATCCAGCCCTGTGGAGGAAGACACAACCCACCATTAAAGAGGTGGGACTGGGCTTCATTAACAAAAAACACAGGAAGCCTATATAGCAATGGGACAGTGTTCTCGACCACCCAGCAGCGCCTCCAGGTCAGCAGAAGAGGTGGGCCTAACCTCCCAGTGTAAACAAAAAAGACACAGGAAGCTTACCTAGTAACCTGAAAGAGTCCCTAGAAACCCAATAGTGCCTCGAAAGGCAGGCAAGCGACCTCATCAAGCAGCTCCCTGAAATCACAGCCAGGTAAATCAACAAGGATGGAAAAAAACCAGCACAAAAAAGATGAAACCATAAAGGACCAGAACACCTCTTCTCCTTCAAGGGATCACAACTCCTCAACAACATGGGAACGTGTGACTGAGAAACAGTGCCACGAACTGACAGAAACGGGCTTCAGAAGGTGGATAATACACTTTTCTGAGCTAAAGGAACACATTCTAACTCAATGCAAAGAAACCAAAAACCTTGAAAAAAGGTTAGATGAAATGCTAACTAGAATAACCAGCTTAGAGCAGAATATAAATGACTTGATGGAGTTGAAAAACACAGCACAAGAATTATGTGAAGCAAACACAAGTTTTAATAGCTGAATCAATCAAGCAGAAAAAAGGATATCAGAGATTGAAGATCAACTCAATGAAATAAAAAGAGAAGGCAAGACAAGAGGAAAAAGAGTGAAAAGAAATGAATGAATAAAGCCTCCAAGAAATATGAGATTATGTGAAAAGACCTAATCTACGCTTGATGGGTGTACGCTAAGATTATGGGGAGAATGAATCCAAGCTGGAAAACACGCTCCATGATATTATCCAGGAGAACTTCCCAAGCCTAGCAAGGCAGTCCAACATTCAAATCCAAGAAATACAGAGAACTCCACAAAGATATTCCTCAAGAAGAGCAACCCCCAAGGCACATAATGGTCAGGTTCACTGGGGTTGAAATGACAGAAAAAATGCTAAGGGCAGCCAGAGAGACAGGTCAGGTCACCCACAGAAGGAAGCCCATCAGACTCACAGTAGATCTCTCAGCAGAAACCCTACAAGCCAGAAGAGAGTGGGGGACAATATTCAACATCCTTAAAGAAAAGAACTTTCAACCCAGAATCTCATATCCAGCCAAACTAAGCTTCATAAGTGAAGGAGAAATAAAATCCTTTATGGACAAGCAATTATGGAGAGATTTCTCAAATCACCACCAGACCTGCCCTACAAGAGCTCCTGAAAGAAACACTAAGCACAGAAATGAACAAGTACCAGCCACTGCAAAAGCACACCAAATGGCAAAGACCAAAAATGCAGTGAAGAAAATGAGTCAACTAACGGGCAAGGAAACCAGCCAGTATACAAAATGGCAGGATCAAATTCACACATAACAATATTAACATTGAATGTAAATGGCCTAAATGCCCCAATCGAAAGACACAGACTGGCAAACTAGATAAAAAGTCAAGACCCATCAGTGTGCTGTATTCAGGAAACCCATCTCACATACAAAGATACACATAGACTCAAATTAAAGGGATGGAAGAGATTTTTCAGGCAAATGAAGAAGAAAAAAGGAGGGTTTGCAATCCTAGTCTCTGATAAAACGGACTTCAAACCAACAAAGATCAAAAGAGACAAAGAAGGGTATGACATAATGTTAAAAGGATCAATCCAACAGGAAGAGCTACCTATCCTAAATATATACACACCCAAAACAGGAGCACCCAGATACATAAAGCAAGTTCTTAATGACCTAAAACAAGATTTAGACTCCCACACAATAATAGTGGGAGACTTCAACACTCCACTGTCAATATTAGACAGATCAACAACAGAGAAAATTAACAAGACATCCAGGACTTGAATGCAGAGCTGGACCAAGCAGACCTAATAGACATATACAGAACGCTCCATCCGAAATCCACACAATATACATTTTTCTCAGCACCGCATCACACTTACTCTAAAATTGACCACATAATTGGAAGCAAATCACTTCTCAGCAAATGCAAAAGTACAGAAATCATAACAAACTGTCTATCAGACCACAGCACAATCAGAACTCAGGATTGAGAAACACACTCAAATCCTCACAACCACTTGGAAACTGAACAACTTGCTTCTGAGTGTCGAATTGGATAGACAATGAAATGAAGGCAGAAATAAAGATGTTCTTCAAAACCAATCAGAAGGAAGATACAACGTACCAGAATCTCTGGGACACCTTTAAAGCAGTGTCAAGAGGGAAATTTATAGCAATAAATGCCCACATGAGAAACAAGAAAAGATCTAAAACTGACATCCTATCATCAAAATTGAAAGAGCCAGAGAAGCAAGATCAAAAAAACTCAAAAGCTAGCAGAAGACAAGAAAAAACTAAGATCAGAGTTGAACTGAAGGAGACAGAGACACAAAAAACCCTTCAAAAAGTCAATAAATCCAGGAGCTGGTTTTTTGAAAAGGTGAACAAAATAGACAGACTGCTAGCTGGACTAATAAAAAAGATAAGAGAAAAGAATCAAATAGATGCAATAAAAAAAGATAAAGGGGATATCACCACTGATCCCACAGAAATGCAAACTGCCATCAGAGATTACTGCAAACAGCTCTATGCACAGAAATCAGTAAACCAGGAAGAAATGGATAAATTCTTGGACACTTGTACTCTACCAATACTACACCAGGAGAAAGTTGAAACCCTGAATAGAGCAATAATAAGGGCTGAAGTTGAGGCAGCAATCAGTAGCCTACCAACCAAAAAAAGCCCAGGTCCAGATGGGTTCACAGCTGAATTCTACCAGACATACAAAGAGGAGCCAGTTCCATT
This sequence comes from Ateles fusciceps, assembly GCA_036589455.1. Classification (NCBI taxonomy): domain Eukaryota; kingdom Metazoa; phylum Chordata; class Mammalia; order Primates; family Atelidae; genus Ateles; species Ateles fusciceps. Next base: position 7,465,122 of record JAZHEH010001064.1, read on the forward strand.
TCTTTTGAAACTATATCAAACAATACAAAAAGAGGGAACCTTCCTAACTCATTTTATCAGACAGCATCATGCTGATACCATAACCAGGCAGAGACTCAACTAAAAAGAAAACTTCAGGCCAATATCCATGATAAACATCGACACAAAAATCTTCAATAAAATACTGGCAAACTGAATGCAACAGCACATCAAAATGCTTATCCATCACAATCAAGGCTTCATCCTGGGGGGATGCAAGGCTAGTTCAACATCTGCAAGTCCATAAATGTAATCAATTACATAAACAGAACCAAAGACAAAAATTACATGATTATCTCAATAGATGCAGAGAAGTCCTTCGACAAAATTTAATAGCCCTTCATGCTAAAAACTCTCTAGGTATCGACGGAATGTATCATAATATAATAAAAGCTATTTATGACAAACCTACAGCCAATATCATACCAAACGGGCAGAAGCTGGAAGAATACCCTTTGAAATCAGGCACTAGACAAGGATGCCTTCTCTCACCACTGCTATTCAATATAGTATTGAAAGTTCTAGCCAGAGCAATCAGGCAAGAAAAAGAAATAAAGCATATTCAATTAGGAAAGGAGGCAGTCAAACTGTCTCTATTTGCAGATGACATGATTGTATATTTAGAAGGCCCCATGGTCTCAGCCCAAAATCTCCTGAAACTGATAAGCAACTTGAGCAAAGTCTCAGGATACAAAATCAATGTGCAGAAATCACAAGCATTTCTATACACCAATAAAAGACTAACAGAGAGCCAAATCATGAGAGAACTCCCATTCACAATTGCTACAAAGAGAATAAAATACCTAGGAATACAACTAACAAAGGATGTAAAGGACCTCTTCAAGGAGAACTACAATCCACTGCTCAACAAAATAAGAGAGGACTCAAACAGATGGAGAAACATTCCATAGTCATGGTTAGGAAGAATCAATATCGTGAAAATGGCCATACTGCCCAAAGTAATTTATAGATTCAATGCTATCCCCATCAAGCTACCAATGACCTTCTTCACAGAACTGGAAAAACCACCTTAAACTTTATATGGAATCACAAGAGAGCCTGCATAGCCAAGACAGTTCTAAGCAAAAAGAACAAAGCCAGAGGCATCACACTGCCAGACTTCAAACTATACTACAAGGCTACAGTAATTAAAACAGCCTGGTACTGGTACCAAAACAGAGACATAGACCACTGGAACAGAAGAGAGGCCTCAGAAGCAACACCACACACCTCAACCATCCAATTTTTGACAAACCTGACAAAAACAAGCAATGGGGGAAAAGACTCTATGTTTAATAAATGGTGTTGGGAAAACTGGCTAGCAATGTGAAGAAAGCAGAAACTGGACCCCTTCCTGTCAACTTACACTAAAATTAACTCCAGAGGGATTAAAGACTTAAATATAAAACCTAACATCATAAAAACCCTAGAAGAAAACATAGGTAACACCATTCAGGACACAGGCATAGGCAAGGACTTCATGACTAAAACACCAAAAGCAATGGAAACAAAAGCCAAGACAGACAAATGGGATCTAATGAAACTCCAGAACTTCTGCACAGCAAAAGAAACCATCATTAGAGCAAACTGGCAACCAGCAGAATGGGAAAGTATTTTTGCAGTCTACCCATCTGACAAAGGGCTAATATCCAGAATCTACAAAGAACTAAAACAGATATACAAGAAAAAAACAAACAACCCCATTCAAAAGTGGGCAAAGGATATGAACAGACACTTTTCAAAAGAAGACATGTATGCAGGCCAACAAACATACGGAAAAATGCCCATCATCACTGGTCATTAGAGAAATGCAAACCAAAACCACATTGAGATACCACCTCACGCCAGTTAGAATGGCGATCATTAAATAATCTGGAAACAACAGATGCTGGAGAGGATGTGGAGAAATAGGAACACTTTTACACTGTTGGTGGGAGTGCAAACTACTTCAACCATAGGAAGACAGTGTGGAGCTTCCTCAAGGACCTAGAAATAGAAATTCCATTTGACTCAGCAATTCCATTACTGGGTATATACCCAAAGAACTATAAATCGTCCTACTATAAAGACACATGCACATGTATGTTCATTGCAGCCCTGGAAACAATAGCAAAGACCTGGAACCAACCCAAATGCCCATCAATGATAGACTGGACAAAGAAAATATGGCACATATACACCATGGAATACTATGCAGCCATAAAATACGATGAGTTTGTGTCCTTTGTAGGCACTTGGATGAATCTGGAAACCATCATTCTCAGCAAACTGACTCAAGAACAGAAAACCAAACACTGGATGTTCTCACTCATAGGTGGGTGTTGAACAATGAGAATACGTGGACTTGGGAGAGAAGCATCACACACTGGGAGCAGTGGTGCAGGCGCTGAGGAGGGACAGCATGGGGTGGGGAGGGTGGGAAAGTATAACATGGGGGAGAAATGCCAGATATAGTCAAAGGGAGAATAGAGGCAGCAAACCACCTGGTTATGTATGCACCTCTGCAACAACCCTGCATGACCTGCACATGTACCCCAGAACCTAAAGTAAAATAAAATTTTAAAAAAGTCAAAAAAACACAAATTTTCATGTGTTAGGAATTTATTTTTAATGAAGAACATTTTCTGTCTCTACTCGAATAAAGTAGTGTAAATCAGTTGATCACAAATTATGAATGCTGATATTTGAAATATGCAAGTGTAAACTTAGGCCACTAGGGTAGGTGCTATCTTTTCACTATGCAAAACAAAACATAATCACAGCCGAGTATTTCAATATGGAAAAAAAAAATGACTAAGGGTCATTTCAGTCTCTGTCATTTTAATTAGTTTGGAAATAGGACCCAAAGTTGACAATGTTTTATTCATTAATTTTTTTTCTATCTACTCTACATGGCGGATGCGCATGACTTTCTCCATAAAGTAGAATTTTAGGGCAAAAAAAGGAGAGGGTACTTTTATTCTTATTGCTTTGGGTTTTTTTTTTATCATAAGGCCAGGTCCAGCACTGGGTTTAGTGTATAAGACATTGCATTCTCCTTCTCCACCCCATTTCTCTCTCCAACAGAAGGTTGGTGTAGTTTAGGTACTATGATAGGTCTTTTTTTTTTTTTTTGTGAGACAGAGTCTTGCTCTGTTACCCAGGCTGGAGTGTGAGGGTATGATCTTGAGCTCACTGCAACCTCCAACTCCCGGGCTCAAATGATCCTCCTGCCTCAGCCTCCTGAGTAGCTGAGATTACAGGTGTGTGCCACCATGCCCAGCTAATTTTTGTATTTTTAGTAGAGGTGGGATTTCACCATGTTGGCCAGGCTGGTTTGGAACTCCTGACCTCAAGTGATCCACCTGCCTCAGCTTCCCAAAGTGCTGGGATTATAGGTGTGAGCCTCCATGCCCGGCCTGTTACAGGTAGTTTTATTTTAATTGGTTTGTGACCCCCAAAGCCCTGCTGTAAAAACCCCAGGCCTCTGGGAAATCCTTGGGGACCCACTCTGACCACATTGGAAACATTGAAAGCTGGCTTACCTGCTCTCTTGAGGGACTTTTCAGTTTAGTAATTAGCTTCCCTGTCAGCCTCCACTCCAAAATAACCATACATGGATAGACACGAGCCTAACCCACAAAGACTGACCTGGTACCAAGACCAGTTACACCACAACCTGAAGCAGAGCAGACCCTACCCTAAATTAGAACAATAGTCAACCTGCACACTTAGCCTGGGAATCAAAGTGTGGGGCTGTATACCACTTTGCGGGTAGATGACTAACCAGCATTATTGTGGCAATAACTAATCAATGTAGTACTTTAACCCATCCTGCTCCATTTTTTCCTTCAAAGCAGATCGGAAGGAGGTAGTTTTCAATCATAAAGTACTCTGGTTCAACCAAGCAGGAAAAAATGGTTGCAGTTATATCACTGAGAAACACTTCTATCATCCTGATGGTTGTACTTAAAGCTAAAAGGGAATTCATCACAGACCTTTTGGGCATTTTTCTCACAAAACACAGGCTCAAGATTTTCACAGAAAATCAATAGATGAAATAACTAACTAAAGCCATGCTTAGGATAAGATGCAAACCTAGCTCTTTACAGTGTTCACAGTTTGCATATTTCGTGTTCTTTTAGAAGGAGAGATCAATCCCATGTTTTGGCAGGATTTTCATCTTGACTATGTTCTTTCTGGCTCATTATTCCTTCTGTTCAATTCACAGAAAACATATAGATTTCACTGCTACACCGAGGCATTTCACTGATGCCGTGACAAACTGCAATGTGTTATGGATTAAAGGGAAGCAAAAAAGAAAGGAAGAAATCCTAAGTTTGGGACCTATTGCCATTGTTTACTAGGTTTCTTGCTTTGCGCCGGACACTCAGTCTTTCTATTCTTTGTGCTCATATGTATGGTACAAGGGTGACATCTGCTCCACCTCCATCACAGTGCTGGTGTGAGAATGCCGTGTGATCATGCTATCAAGCTGCAAAGAGCTATACATCTGTTCCTCTGGGAAACAGATGGGAGGAAGCAATGCATCATAACATTGAAGAGCCTGGCTTTGAAGCCACACAGACCTGGGATCCAGCTCCAGCTCTATCATTTACTAGCTGTGTCATCTTGAAAAAGTTATTTTTTCCACCATGAGCTACAGGTACTCCTAGAAAATTTGGGTAATAGTGCCCATCGTGGAGTTGTGTGTGCTACATGAGATCAGGAATGTAAAGCATTCAGCACCGTGTCTGGCAAAGTAAAGGCTCTAGAATACGGTAGGTTGTTTTATTCCTAGGCATTGCTTTTCAACACTTGTCGATCGATGCAGTGGCGAAGGATACCCTCTGCCTTCACACTGTCCTTTGTACCAAGGAAAATGTCTAGAAATTGGAGGATATCTTTGGCCCTTGATCACAGAATTGCTGAACACTCACGATCTTCCTTTCACTCCCTTCTGCTATTGATGTCCAATGCTGCTTTGTAATAGTAAAGACTCCAGACAAGAGTTTTTACCATTACCTTTCTTTTGTGTCTTCTCCACCAGCTAGTGTCTCCAGTGGCTCATTCTGCATAATATCTGGATTACACTGAGTCCAGGAAGATCATCCTTCCCTCTTCACTAATGGCTGTCCCAAATCTAACCTTACATCATTTCTTATCTTTGCAGGTGGCAGCTAGGATGTGCCAGGATGTAGCTATCATTGGTTCATATGAGGGAAAACAAATCACTAGCGATGTGGTCTGTTTCCAAATGTAAGATTAAAAAGCATATTGTTATTATTATTTTGTTTCTTTGTTTTTTTAAGACAGAGTCTCACTCTATCCCCCAGGCTGGAGTGCAGTGGCATGCTCTCGGCTCACTGCAACCTTCACCTCCTGGGTTCAAACGATTCTCCTGCCTCTGCTTCCCAGGTAGCTGGGATTATAGGCAAGCATCACCATTCCTGGCTAATTTTTGTTTTTTTAGTGGAGACAGGGTTTCACCACGTTGACCAGGCTGGTCTCAAACTCCTGACCTTAAGTGATCCACCCACCTTGGCCTCCCAAACTGCTGGTATTACAGGCATGAGCCACCACACCCAGCCAAAAAACACATTATTGACTGGTATATGAAAATAAAGGCCATACTCCACTAATATGGGAAATCAGGGACCATAACTTTTTCTTTTCTCTATGAGTAGTAAACATGTCATACATAGCTAGAGAATTTTAAAAATTCACTTATAAATTCTAGCCACTTATGAGCTAATGTGTTCATTTTATAAACAAGCTGGCATCCTGTTAGGTGTTACATGAAGTAAAATTTAATTAAAACATTTAAAAATGTTTAGTTTCATCTCAATTAAATATCATTCCATTCCTATGATACAAAATTTAGAAAAATAAAGAGATGCTAGAAGAACAATAAAGTCAAACATAGTCCTCCCACCAACAGATGATGACCATGTACACTTCAATGTACTTTCTTCAGTCATTTTTCTCTTTATGTTTTAATTTATGAAACTTGTATATATTTATAGTGTATGACATGTTGTGATAATCTATATGTATACAAACTGTGGAATGGCTAAATCAAGTTAATTAACATATGCATGACCTCACAGGTTTACAATTTTTTGTGGTGAGAACACTTAAAATCTACTTTCTCAATAATTTTCAAATACACAGTATATTGTTTTTAACAATAGTCACCATGTTGTACAATAGATCTCTTGATGTATTTCTCCTAACTGAAATTTTGTATTCTTTTACTAACATTTCCCCCATCTCCCACCCCACTCCCCTGACCCTAGACCCAGGTATTCACTACTTTCTTCTCTGCTTCTATGAGTGCAACTACTATATATTCTACACATAAGTGAGATCATGTGGTATTTGTCATTCTGTGCCTAGCTTATTTCACTTAACATAATGTGCTCCACGTTAATTCATGTTGTTGCAAATGGCAGGACATCCTTCTTTTTTATGGCTGAATAGTATTGCACTGTGTATCTAGTCACATGTTCTTTATTCATTCATTTGTTGCTGGACACTTAGGTGTGTTCCATGTCTTGGCTATGTTTAATAGAGTTGCAAAAAGCATGAGAGTGCAAGCCAAGCACAGTGGCTCACACCTGTAATCCCAGTTACTTCAGAGGCTGAGGTAGGAGGATTGCTTGAGGCTAGGAATTCAAGATTGATCAGCCTGGGAAACATAGCAAGACTTCATCTCTAAAAAAAACACAACACAACAAAAAAAACTAGGCATGGTGGCTTGCATCAGTAGTCCCAGCTACTACAGAGGCTAAGCTGGGAGGATTGCTTGAGCCCAGGAGTTGGAGGCTTCAGTGAGCTATGATTGCACCACTGCACTTCAGCCTGGATGACAGACAGAGATCTCAACTCTTCAAAAACATAATGGGAGTTTAGATACCTCTTTGACATACTGATTTCATTTTCTTTAGATATATACCCAATAGTATCATTGCTAGCTCAGATGGCAGTTATATTTATTTATTTATTTATTTATTTTGGAGGAACCTCCACACTGTTTTTCTGTAATGGCTGTACTAATTTCCAATTTCTTTTTGTGGACAGTTTTAACTAGGTCATTTCCAAGTGTATTTTTGTCCTGTTCTGCTGAAGGCTGGCTTACAGTAAAGACATGCGAATGTCACAAAGCTAGACCCCTTCCAGAGTCTTACTGAGCACTTAGCACCTTTAGCTTTAGGATTTTCCAAGACTGTGAAAACTGGGCTCACTTTCCAAGGCATCTGGAAGGATTGCTTAAAGCACAATGCCAACAAACGCTCTCTGTCTTAAAAATGTGCCTCTAAACCTCAACTATTTGGCTAAAAAGTTAAGAGGCAAGTTTCAGCAAATTGACTTGTATAGTATTATTCTCAGTTCTGCTAGAAAGAGAACAATAAATTGCAATTGACAATAGCACAGGCACCTTATTTGGATTTGTTTTTCTTAGTGTCTTCCACTGCGATTTACAAAATCCGCATGAGCTCTGAAAAAGCTACAACTTCCTGTCTATTAAGCCCCAAATGGAAAAATAACAAATACAATGAAAAGCAGCAACCTCGTTGACAGATTAATATGTATTAATCCCATCTCCATGGTTAAGAGATGGAAAATTATTATTGAATAAGACTCTTTCATCAAACCAAATATTTCCTAATGCCCCAAAGTACGTATCTGGCATTGCTTCCGCCTTACACATCTGCTTCTCTCTTTGAACTCTGATATTAATCTGAAGGTTGCACGCAGCTGCACAGTTCTAAGATAATTAGTTCTTTCCATTATATATTATGACTGATAGGGCAGACCTCAAAAACATTCAGCGCTTGGATTTGCATAAACTCCAGGCAGTTAGAAGACTTTCCCAAAATTCAAATCAATCTCCTGGAAAAACTTGTACAATTTCCAGATCCTTCCTGGAATCTTGTATATTATACCTCTCTTAGAATGTTTTCTCTTTTCCTCATTTCTCTGCATTTTTATACTTAATTGCTGACAAAATTTCATGAATATCTTTGGAATATTTCAGAGAAAACCAACCTGAAGTAGGTGACCCCAGTCCTTATAGGTATGCCAGCAAAGCAGTGAGCTAGTTTTTATATGGTGTTAAACATGGAGCATTTCAACATTTCCTCCAGAGCTTCCAGATTTTGGAAATATCCATAGAAGAGTAGTTTTATAGTTATCTCCCCCACAAGAGATGAAACCAATCATCCCCAAAGACATTGACAATGCTTCATGTCATGCATTAGTATTTCCTTCCACAGTAGGGCAGTCATCCACAGAGTGGGTTTCAGGGCCTCTCAGAGAAAAAAAAAAAAACTCTTGATTTTTGTTCTTGCTTTAGGTCAAATGCTTTGTGTCCGTTGAAGGAGAGAGGAAGCCAAGAAGGAAGTGAGATGGAATCCTGACATCAGAGTGTCCAGGAGCTGGACTTGAGGCGAATAAAACATTCTAGAATGGAAGAATATTTTAAGCAAATTGCACTGTTCCCTTCCAATAAATGCAAGCCAACTTGAACTGATCCAGCAATACCACCCAGGCAGCCATCATTTCTAAAACTCAGTTTCATCAACATGCTTTCAAAAGGAAATCTGTTTCAAATTTCAAAATGAATGTGGTTTCAAAAGGAAAATTCTCTACAGCATTTTACTTGATGTATACCTAATGAAAAGATATATCATATCTTGGTTATTAATCCTCCAGAAAGACAGCCCTTCTCCTTAGAAATAAACAAATGAAATGGTAAAATGGCTGACCATGGTGTGGAAATGATTCTCAGGCATGCCGATGGTTTGGAGTTCTTTCTTCTCTTTCCTGAAATATTGTCCCTATTAGAAATACTGTAGATTCTGCTCAGACAATAACTATCATAGCTATCAAGCTTTCTGGTTCTTATATATACAAATTTTTTTATATGGAAAGTCACAGTATCTAAATATTTCTTTGCTTTTACAAAACCAAATTTCATAATCTGGCCAAAACCCTGCCAATAGTTTTAACCCAGTAGGAAAGTATGTTGTTTGTTATTCTATGTGCTTCATTTTGCTAATTTGGCAGGAGGCCTGAGGGGGAAGTGCACACATGCTATGAGATGGCTTGGGTTTTTTATTTTGTTTGTTTTTTGTTTTTTGAAACAGAGTCTCCCTCTGTCACCCAAGCTGGAGTGCAATGGTGTGATCTTGGCTCACTGCAACCTCTGTCTTCCGAGGTTCAAATGATTCTTCTGCCTCAGCCTCCCGAGTGGGTGGGATTACAAGTGCCCACCACCACACTCAACTAACTTTTGTGTTTTTTAGTAGAGATAAGATTTCCTCATGTTGGCCAGGCTGGTCTCAAACTCCTGACTTCAAGTGAGCCTCCCAAAGTGCTGAGATATTAGGCATGAACCACCGCACCCAGCCAGACCACTGTTTTTTTAACTCTTTCCCTTCTTTGACTTCCATGATGCCATGCTGACCTGGTTTTCTTCCTGCCTTTCTGGACACTCTTTCTCTGTCTACACTGCCGGATGCTCCACTATCTGACACTGACACTTCTGTGTTAAAATTTCTCAGGCATTATTCTTAAGTCTTCTGTTCTTCTTACTCCAGGCTCTTTTTGGGGTTAACAGTATTCATTTTCATAGCTCCCAGATTTATTCCTCAAGTCCATATCTCTTTTTGGCAGGGACTGGAATCACATCCAAATGCCTATTAAAAAATTTAACTTGCCTGTCTCCAATTCAGTGTGCTGAATTGAGCTCTGATCTTCAAACCTGCTTTCCCTTCTTACTTCCCCATCTGAGGTGGATTAAACATGCCCCCAATTTATTTGATACTGGTTTCATCCCCTGCCCTTAAATCTGGACAAGCTTGTTCAGAGTGATGCTGTGCAGTTTCTGGGCCCAGTCTTTAAGAGGCTGGCACTTCCCACATGTTATCTCTGGGAGTGCTTGAAATGTATCTAGAATCAGAATTTATTACCTAGATATAAGATGATGCCATAACCAAATATCAAAACATAGTGTCAGCTCTGGGGTCAGGTGGCAGGTGGAAGCTGAAACTGATAGTTGATTAGGATTGGAAGTTGAAAGACAACAAGGGAAACGCTGCAGAAAAAAATGACCTGTATTATGCAGTGGTGAAAAGTGTAGCAAAACTGTCACCTATAGAATATGATACAGAAAATGTCTAATAAGCTCATGGATCTGGCTAAGGAGATTTCCAGGTGAAATGTCAAAAGGGCCATCTGATTTCTTTTAGCTGCATATGATAAAATATAAGAAGAGAGAGAGAAGCTTTAAAAAAAAAAAAAGGTTAAGCTTTCAATCTAAGTTTAGAGGAAATATAAAGAATACAGGACTTGCTGTGTTCAAAAATAAACTTTCTCACTGTCATTTTTACCCAGGTAAAAAAAGTGTTCAAAGTGAAAAATGACTCTAGGGCAAAGACCAAATCCAGGCCTCTATCAGTAAACCATGGTCTTAGGGCAAAGATTTCAAGAGTATGCCTTTAAGATTCTTTGTTAAATTCAAAGACTTCAGAAAAATTTAAAGGTATACCTAGTAGGACTTCTGAGAATCAAAAGGCCTGCGATTAAGAATCATAGCTGCTTTAGTTTAAATAACAGGGCTTTTAGGTGTTAAGAGCAATATTCCATAGCAGCGTCACCAGCCACCCAAGGCACAGAAGGTCTGTCTTGGAAAGAAATGTGAGTGTGACTTCCATGTAATGAAATTGACTATAAATTGATAAACAAGAAACCCACAAATGTTTTAAAGAAATTATATCAGTTGGGAATGAAATGGAACAGAACAAAGTAAAAAGAGACGTTTAGAACTCCCAAATGTCCATGGAAAGGAAGCAGGCTGAGAAAAGTACTTAGCTGCAAGACAGATGATTTCTTAATGGAAGGTAAAGTATGACTTGGAGGCTAGGACTACAAACCCAGAGGACAGAGCCCACAGCCCTGCAGGATAATTTCTGTAGAGTAGGAATTGCCATAATCAAGAAACTGCAATGTGTGCTGTTGTGAATTATAAACTTGCAAAGGACCAGTGCCTGCCACACGGCTGTGTTGTTTCTTTTGAAGGGGACTGTTACAGTTAGGCTAAGCGCAGTCTACTGTTTTATGTTGAGTGGGGAACACTGAACTTCAGACTCATAGGAACTATACCTAATGAGCCTCATCTACACCTGAACCTGATTTCAGTGATAATGAGATCTTGGACTCTGAGTTGATGCCATAATGGGATTAGATTTGGGGGAGCTTTGGGAAAGGATGAAGAGTATTTTTCACATGGAAGGAGAGTAAATCATTTGTAGCCAGACAAACAAATGATACATAAGGATGTATAAATGGATTGGTATATCTGTTTATGATGGTAAATGGTATCCACAAATTCTTTGACTATTCTCCCACTGCATCTGGGTAGGCCTGATGATTAGAATATGGCAAAAATAATTTTGTGCCAAATTTTTAGACCCAGGTTTTAAGAGACTGGAAGCTTCCACTTCCTGTTTCTCAGAATACTAAGTTTTGCAATCTAACTGTCATTTTGTAAGGAAGGCCAGGCCACATGGAGAGGCCCACATGTGGAGAAAATGAGGTCACTGGCCAAGAAGCCTGGGTTCCATCTGACAGCCAGAACCACCTTGCCAGCCATGTAAGGGAGTCATCTTGGAAAAAGATTGAGGTGACCCAGTTTATATAACATGGGCTTGAAATGAACCATCCCCTTTAAGCCTTCAAACCCAAATTGCAAATTTGTAGGCAGAATAAATGATTGTTGTCTTAAGCCACTAAATGTGAAGATGCTTTGTTATGGAGCAATAGATTACCAAAATAACTTCACAGTAATTGATACCATAATAAACCATTACTCAAGATATTGGATGGAGCTCTTGACATCTTCCTCTTCCTTACGGCCTAAATTTAGTTTGTTGCTTCAGTGCTTCATAGATGTCTCTAGACTGCACCCACCAACTGCTAATGGCCTATTCTCTTAGTAAGAGGGACCTAGTTTATATTCAGCCAGTAATCCAAATGAATGTCCGTATTCATATTCACTTATGTATTACGAGAATTATTTGCAATATATATACCAAGAGTAAAATAACTGGATTGTCAGGTATATAGATAGTTAAGCAAAGTGGATATTAACAAATTGTTTTCTAGAATTGTTACATCAGTTAATGCTCCCAATGGAAATACACAAGCATTCTTTTTCTCAGCATCTTTACCAATACTTGTTACTATTCATCATATTTTGCCAACAATATGGACATAAATTGATACCTGTATGTTTTAACTTTTTCTTTTTCTTATTATAATGCATCCTTGTAAACTATTCAGATTTCCTCTCTGATTTACGTATTTTCAAGAAGAGTTTTCTTCTCTTAAAATTTCCAGTATTTTTATTAATTCTCAGGAGTTCCATGTAAATTTTAGGTATTCATCTGGCTTTGGTTTTGGGAATGGAAAATAATAGTCAGTTGCTGCCTTCTATTTTATCTATCCATTCTCTTGGCAAGTAGACATCCTTAATATGATACAGTTATTTTCATCAATATTTTGTCTCCTGATGCTATGAAAACCTTTTGGCTTTTCATGATTTTAAGAAGATCTTCTCTGCTTTCAGTTTACAAGAACTTCTGTATTTCCTCCTACTAGTTTTATGGCTTTAATTCTCATATTCAGAAGCTTAAAGTCTCTGGAATCCATTAACTTTGTTATGGTGAAAAACAGGACCCAGCTTTTTATTTTTTATTTTTTCTTTAGTGGCTCACACCTGTTATCCCAGCACTTTGGGAGGCCGAGGTGGGTGGATCACTTGAGGCCAGGAGTTCAAGACCAGCTTGGCCAACATGGTGAAACCCCATCTCTAAAAAAAGAAAATTAAAAAATTATTTTTTCTTTAAAAGGTGCAGTTCTCCCAGCACTACATAGTAAACAGTCTGATATTTCCTCATTTTATTTTAAAAGCAATCTATCCATATTTCAGAAGCATTCAAATTGTCTGTCCTATTCTTCTAGAATATTAAAAGTTTCTGTTGCAGCACCATTAAGTTTTATTATGTCCTCTTCTTATCTATTTACATTGGCTGGATCAAGTACCTTTCCTTTGATATTCTTTTTCAAATTTGACTTACCTACCAGAGGGTCCAGTTTTGGGGTTTTTTGTTAATCTGTTTCATTTGGTTCTCTGTGAGCATTTTAATCTCTAATTCTGGAAATGTCTGAATGTTTTTCCTAAAATATTTTTCTTTTCTACTATTTGTCTTAATTATACAGATATTTCCATTTCTCTTTGCCACATAGCTTAACTTTTCTATTTTTCTCCTGTTTATGCCTTCTTGAAGACTTCTAAGAGTTTTTCTACCTCAACTTTCTGCTCACTAATTCTCTCTTCTGCTCTAATTCTTTTGCTATTTATTCCCTTTGTTGGGTTTGTAATTTCAACTCTTGTATTTTCATGTCAAGAATTTTCCTGGATTTAAAAAACATAGACGTTAGATTCTGCATTATGTGACTAGAATCTGCCCTTATTTCTTGGAGGATATTTATTTATCATGCTTATTTTAAATGTTTCTCTGCTGTATTAATGCTTCTCCATCTGGCATAGGATGTATGATTTTGTTATCTCACTTTGATGTAAGTTGTAGGTCTCAGATAGATTTTAGAGATAGATCTTAGGTAGGTGATCTTAGCTAGGTCATTGTCGAGCTAGCTAGGATGTTGTTGAGATGTAGTATATTCATAAATGAGAAGACTCAACATACCAAAGATCCCAGTTCTACTGAAATTAATCAATGAATCCAGGTCATATTCCTTAGAGGTCCCCTCGAAGCTTCTGTGGGGAAGGAAACATTTTCCCTTCCTGGAGCAGAAGGGAGGGTATTGTATGCCAGGGTGGAGGTGCTTTCACCTGTAGGAATACCATTTCTATTAATCCCTGCCTTCATGGAAACACCCTCCTCCTCCAGAAAGTGGTGTTTGTACCACTGATTTTGATTTTGTACCACCTCCAGGAAAATGGGTGTTTCCATGAAGGCAGGGATTAATAGAGAGGGTTTGAGTAGAGTAGAGGAAATTTCCATGGCTGGCCAGTTTGTTGATAAATGCTGCTCCATGCAGCAGGGTTTAGCAGTTGTGGCTGCCACTGCTATTTTTTTTTTTTTAATGCCTTGCTAGGATGACAGAGTAGGTGACAATGCATTCAGGCAGTTTTGAGCAAAAAAAAAAAAAAAAAAAAAAAAAAGATACAACTTGAAATCTCTCCCATAACCTATCCTTTGACTGTGGGTTCGCCACAGCGTAGAGACCCTAAGAGTGTCTCCGCCATAATGTGAGCTTGAGCCCAGAAGCATTTTCCCCCTCCTGGAGGCAGTCGAGCTATGGGAAAGTAGGAACTGAGGGATAAATGATTTTGTAAAAGGTTATTTTAGACTCCTTGGCACTGACATAATGGCTCGGTGATGGCTGTGTGGTTTTACTAAGGCATTGTGTCTTGTCTTGGTTTCTGTACTGGGCTAGTTTTATGGCTCTGTTTACCGATACTGCTTGAACCTTGTGATTATTCATGTGATTTTTGATGATTGTTGTCTCTAGGATTTATGGTGGGTTTAACCTTAAAGAATGTCACTCTGTTAAATATAAAATTCTTACACAATAGATAAAGGAAGATCAATTGTAGTTTTGCATCACTTGTGGTTACTTTATGACTCTCAGTTATGTGCTCTTTTCTTAACCAAAATTTTATCTTCCTTGCCAGATTTGTAGTGTTGTAACTTTCTGTTCCCTTTATTGTTTAAGTTGAAACAATGTACATTGATGTCAGCCATTGAAAGCTGACAGTATATATTGGTACCCTATGCACAAATAAAGCTGCTGTTTAGGCATTGCCTAATTCAGTCCTCCAGACCCCACTGTCTATCTATCTTTCTTCCGCGCACTCTCTCTTCCAGGTATTGGGACCCTCTTGCTGGCCAAGAGTTCCCCGGTAGACGTGCCGTGCCCCGACATTTGACCATGGTGCTCTCTTCACCCTTCCCCTGGAATTCCATTGCCTTTCCATGCCAGGTAACTGCATCCTGATGCCCTGATGATTTTGAGTAATTTAAAAATTATTTTTCGGATACATACACATGCCTCTCACTTACATGACACCCCCAGGGATGGGATGAGATGGGGATCTTGCAGGCCTTGTTGGTTTGCTCTCCTCTCAAGAATAAGCAGCTTATTTATTTGCTACTGATTTGTAGAAATTATTCTTATATTAAAAATACTAATTTTTTTAACATAGACAAATATCTTTAATTAGCCTGTGTCTTCGTCTTTCATTATGCCAACATTTTAAATTTTCATGTAGTCAAATGTATCCATAAAATGATACAATCAAATGTGTCATTAACTTTTATGAGTGAAATACTTTGAGCCTTGTCCAATAAATCCTTTTTGAGGTTGCTTTATTTTGTTATAGTATTCTGAAAGTTTTGTTTTCTATATTGAGATCTACCACCCATGTAGAATTTACTTTATTTATTTATTTTTTGCATGGTAGGAGGCACACCTACTATGTTTTTTCATCTGGAAAATCAGTGTATTAACACCTCTTGTTTCTGAATCCACCCTTTCCCCACTGATTTCTAATACTACTTGAATCATATTCTCATACCTGTAACTAATTCTCACATATAGCTAGTGCTGTCTGGGAAGCTAATATGTTTCATTGATCTAACAGCTATGTGTCCCTTTGCCAAAACCACATTTTAAAAATTACTACAGCTTTGTAAGTTCTGACATGTGGTGGAAAAAAAAAATCCATCATTATTGCTCTGTCATTCCTGGCTCTTCATTCTGTGACTTGAATTTTAAAATCAGTTTGCTACCTTTATCCAGGTAGTATTTGAATTAGACTTGCATTGGATCAAAGATCAATCTACAGAAATCATAAACACTCACTCCTTAGCACTGTCACAACTCATCACAAAATATAGTAGGAAGATAATATTTATGAGGGAAACAAAACTAGATACCTAGAAATAACCTAGCAAAATGTGTACAAGACTTTGATGAAAAAAATTACAAAATGTTATTAAAAACACAAAAATGGCCTGCACACATGTTGAGATGTAGTACATTCATAAATGAAGACTCAATATAGCAAAGATTCCAGTTCTACTGAAATTAATCAGTGAATCCAGCTCAATCCTACTCCTTTTGAACAAGCAAAAATATTCCTTAACATACTTGTCTAGTTGTCCAAAATAGGATGAAATTATTTTTACCTCCTTTAAGCACAGTGCCAGGAATTTAACATGTTGTGTTCCTTTATCTTCTCTCCCTTCCTATTTCCTAACCTCACCAACACCTTCACACCTTTTAAAAAAAAGCTTCTTCTAAACTGGACCCCTACCTGACACCTTACACTAAAATTAACTCCAGAGGGGTTAAAGACTTAAACATAAGACTTAATACCATAAAAACCCTAGAAGAAAACCTAGGCAAAACCATTTAGGACATAGGCATAGGCAAGAACTTCATGACTAAAACACCGAAAGCATTGGCAACAAAAGCCAGAATAGACAAATGGGATCTAATTAAACTCCAGACCTTCTGCACAGCAAAAGAAACAATTATTAGAGTGAACTGACAACCAACAGAATGGGAAAAAATTTTGCAATCTACCCATCTGACAAGGGACTTATATCTAAATTCTACAAAGAACTAAACAGACTTACAAGAAAAAAACAAACCCATTCAAAGGTGGACGAAGGATATGAACAGACACTTTTCAAAAGAAGACATACTGAGGCCAACAAACATGAAAAAATGCTCATCATCACTGGTCATTAGAGAAACGCAAATCAAAACCACATTGAGATACCATCTCATGCCAGTTAGAATGGCAATCATTAAAAAATCTGGAGACAGCAGATGCTGGAGAGGATGTGGAGAAATAGGAATGCTCTTTCACAGTTGGTGGGAGTGTAAATTAGTTAAACCATTGTGGAAGACAGTGTGGAGCTTCCTCAAGGACCTAGAAATGGAAATTCCATTTGACCCAGCAATCCCATTACAATTTGTAATCCAAACGATTATAAATTGTTGTATTATAAAGACACATGCACATGTATGTTCATTGCAGCACTGTTTACTATAGCAAAGACCTGGAACCAAACCAAATGCTCATCGATGATAGGCTGAACAGAGAAAATGTGGCACATATACACCATGGAATACTACACAGCCATAAAAAACAATAAGTTCGTGTCCTTTGTAGGAACATGGATGAAGGTGGAAACCATCATTCTCCACAAACTGACACAAGAACAGAAAGTCAAACACCGCATGTTCTCACTCATAGGCAGGTGTTGAACAATGAGAACACATGGACACAGAGAGGGGGAACATCACACACTGGGATCTGTTGTGGGGGACTCGGGGAGGGCCTGCAGTGGGTAGGGAGTTGGGGAGGGGATAACATGGGGAGAAATGCCAGATACAGGTGATGGGAATGGAGGCAGCAAACCACATTACCATGTATGTACCTATGCAACAATCCTGCATGTTCTTTACATGTACCCCAGAACCTAAAGTGCAATAAAATATATTAATAAAAATGTTTCTTCTATAATTTATTACAAAACAACTCTCTCATTTTGTTTCTCTGTCATTCTAAATATTCCTTAGCTGATCTTCTTGGTTTCTAGTTTTCCCATGTTACATTTTCTGTCCTTATTTCTCTTCCATTTGTATTGTGTGTACTTCCATGGTTCCATGATCTTTTCTGCGATGATGACTCGCATATCTGCCTTCATGTCAGGTTGTTCCCTTGAATTACAGGCTCACATGTCTACTTGCGGATAAGGCATACCTGTTTCTATATCCTCCAGTGACTTAAAATATAGTATATCCCAAATCAAATTCATTTCTTTGCTTGAGAATCTGTTTCACTTATGTCTTCAATAAATGTAATTGCTACCTATAAATACTTTCAGACCAAAGTGGGGTGTCAGACACCAGCAGCATAATATGTCTAAATAAAAAGAGTTGCTTTGCTCATGAGGATTTTCCCCACTGTAAGTTTTATTTGCACTTTTTCGCAACTTCATGTCAAGCAATGCTTACATTATTCTCCTTTGTCTTTGTGACTTTGAGCCCAAGAAAACCCACTGTTGTTCTTAATAAGTACATGGCGTATACAGGTTCTCAATAAGTTCACAGCTGTACATGTATAACATTTTGATGGCAATGAACTAAGAAACACTTCGTGATGTTATAGATTAGATGAAGTCTGTTGGAAACATAAAAAATTTAGACTATGGAGTCAAAAAATATTATAGTATAAAGCTATTGTCCCACTATCAGAAAACTTATAGTTACGCATATTTGAAAAACAAAATTAAGGAAATCTATCTATGTAAACACCAAATGCTTTTCATCTGTTTCCAACTTTGGCAATTCACCTGGATTTTTTGTTGTTACAATTGTGTGTAAGGTGGACAGCTGTCAGCAAATGACGTAATTACTTGTCTTTCCATTCCTTTCTTCAGTTTATGTCCACTCTTCCCATTGCAGTCTCAAAGCTTATATGATCACCTAACAGAAAGGTGGGCTGTGGGTACTTCACCTGGCATACCTGCAAGTCTTTGCTTGAACCATATGCCTGCCTTGAAGACAGAGCAAATTAAGAAATAGATGAAACTGATATCCCTGCTTAGAAGCAAAATAGGTAGAGAAAGCTAATTGCAGAAACAACATTGAAGACTGACAATTAAGATAAAGTTTATTTTCTCCATTTCATAGCCTGCCTCAGAAACCTTTCATTTGCAATTATTTCTATTCTTTCCATTTTCAACATGAAATGTAATCTAGGCCCATGCTCACCCATCAGCCTTATTTCCTGTTAGCCTATTAGTTGCTAACAGGAAACTTGGTTGACTGTGTGGTCTATACAACTATAGATAGCAAACCAGAAAACTTTAAAGGTGTATTCTATAATAGAGAGAATCAGATTCAGCCATGTAACGAGTGTATAACTTTGGGCAAATAACCTCCCTGAACTTTAGTTTCCTCATCTATTAAATAAACAATGTTGCCTTTGCAGAGATTGCATGACAGGGCTGCATTTGGGGCACTGAACAGTCTTCGGCTAGATTGAAGGAAACCCAGAACATGGCCTGGTCCAAACCAAGAAATGTACAGATTTTGAATATGGTGACTAGGCAAGGGGCACTTTGGGCTAATACTCTAGGTTCTCCGGCTTTGCTCTATAGTGCATTTGGTGTCATTATTGAGAAAACACGAGGTGCAGAAGATGACCTAAACACAGTAGCAGCCGGAACCATGACAGGCATGTTGTATAAATGTACAGGTGGTCTTTGAGGGATAGGACGAGGTGGTCTGACAGGACTAACACCAGCCTCTATGCACTATATAATAACTGGGAGCACATGAAAGGCTCCTTATTCCAACAGTCACTGTGAAGATTTTGCCAACTCATGAATGGAGGACACTTCAGTAGACATCTAGATCATTTTATAAGTCACACTGGAGTTATTCTCTCTTCTACCCTATAATTAGTTTGAAAAATTGGAGATTTCGGTTTGCTGTGATGAAAATCTTAGATGGTTGACCAAGACTGGCACTCATTCCAGCCATTAGTGAGTTGAAGCCAAAGCCCTTTGGTGACTTACTAACATGGTTCTCTTCTCCTTTGGAGAAGATCTTGCATGTATCTGTTCTTCTCCCCCATGAACTAGAAATCCACTTACTCCCAGAATTCAGCTTGTGCTTGTCAGTACTGTATCACCAAGTCTGTTCGCTTAATGATCCAAAACTGTAATGCTGCACTGTATTCCAAATACAGGGTAAAAACGAACCAAAGTGAAAAAAAAATGAGCTCATGCACCTCAAATGCTGAACACATTTGACTGGAGTATAAGCACTGCAAATGCAGTAGCTTAATAAGAAAGGCGAAGCCCAGCAAGAGCAGACCAATCTGCCTATAAAAGCAGCTATATTTCCACATTTGCAAACTCCATCCTTATCTGAGCCCTGAGTCATCCTTCCAGCACCCAGTGCTCTTCTGTACCATGCTGGGCTTAGTTCACACAGTCTCCTCATTTCCACCACATTACTGGTTTTCCTGGTTCATCTTCAGTCTCTGATCTCCTGATGGTTGTTTGACTCTTTGGTATTTGTTCTCTTTCCTGAAAATCCAAGCAAATATATCCCAATCCTTCCAGAATCAGCCCAACTCCCTGTACTTGACCCTGAAGTGTCTAGTGTTTTGGTCCAAATGAAAATGTATTAATTACTTTGAAGGAATGCTTAGAGTAGAATTAATAAGGTCACGTGGCTCTAAAAATGGAGATATCTGCTGCAGTTCCCCAAAAGATGGAAGACTTCCCTTTATAGTAAGTATCTTGGATACTTGGAATAAATAGCTCATTGGAATCTGAGATATTTCAGGGATATCATTCTAACATAACAACATCTTCTAACAAATTTAATGCCAGATGAGTCAGGAAGATTAAAAAGCAATTTGATAAAGTAAAAGAGCTTTCTTCTTATCAAAATGAAGTCATCTGTAAGTTATCCTGTTAATACACCCTGCTGATATAAATTCATCAAAATTATTTTTGGGGAAAATAAACAACCTTACTTGAGACTACATGCTTCTCCAGCCTCCCATTTCTCTGCTCCCCCTTTTCACCTACACTGCAGAAAAGCTGTCTATACACACTCTATCCACTCCCGTCTTTCTCACCCTCTCTCAAATGCCCTTCCATTAAGTTCACATTTTAACAATTTTATCAAAACTGCTCTTGTCAAGGTCTCCAATGACCTCCCTGTTTCCAAATGCAAAGGCTGATTGCCAATCATCATCATATTTAATCTTTCACTCCCTCCTTGCATGGAATCCCCTGCTTCACTTGGCTTCCTCATGGCCATTCTCTCTTGTCTCTCCTCTGACTTTGCTGGCCACAAGCCAGTAATCTCTTACCCTGATTTTTCCTCCTTTCCATCACCCTGCGCATCAGAGTTTAGGCATCTTGTCCTGATTTCCTCCTTTCTCTGTGCGTAACCTCTCTCCAGGGATCTCACCCACTCTCATGTCTTTAGTGACTTGCACCTGCTGATAACACCCACACTTTTATCCCTCAGCACAAAACTCTTCTACACTCTGGACTTGTTTATTCTACTGCTTACTTGATATCTCTACCTCGTTGTCTAATAGGCATAAAAAAACTTAAACATAGCCCATATCAATCTGTCAGTCTTCCCTATATCCACCTTTGAAATATGGTTTCCTTAGTCTTCCCCATCTCTGCAAATGTCAGTTTGAGCTGCTTGGGTCAACAATTTTGGAAGAATCCTTGATGGCCTTTTTTTCTCTCTTATTTCACCTTCAATCCATCAGCTACTCTTATAGGATCTATCTTAAATATAGATTTGGAATTTGAGCACTTCTTAACACCAGTACTGTCACTAAGTGACTGGTGTCACTTAACACCAGTATTGTCTTTAAACCAGGCAAGAAAGTCATCAACTTTCTTGCCTGGTTTAAAGCAGTAGCCTCCCATCTGCTCTATATTCTTCTGCCTTTGTCTTCCTGTTGTTTATTCTTACGACAAAGTGATCCTTTTTAATGTGAATGTCAAATCATCTCAGTTCTCAGATCCTCCATTGACTTCCCATGTCCCTCTGAGTCAAAGGGAAGTCCTTATCATGGCCCCTTGCTTCCTCTGACTTCATTTATCTCTACTCTTCCCTTAACTCTCACCATTCTGGTCACACTGACCTCTTTCTGTTCCTCAAACAAGTCAAGCATATTTCTGCCTGTGATCTCAAGGAACTTCAAATTTAATAATGGAAACATGGTTTGATGATAGTAATTGTCTTAGTCCATTTTGTGCCACTATAGCAGAATACCATAGGATGGGTAATTTTTAAAGAAGAGAAATTTATTTCTCACATTTTTTGAGGCTAGAGAGTCCCAAGATCAAGGCACTGGGATCTGGTGAGGGCTGCTCTCTGCTTCCTACATGGTGCAGATGATTCATCTGGAGCCAAGAATGTTGTCTCCTCACATGGCAGAAGGCAGAAGGGCAGTAAGGGGCAAACTCACTCACTCCATCAAGCTCCCTTCTAAGGCCACCTAATCCCTTTCATGAGCCCTCATGACTCAGTCACCTCCCCCAAGGCCACAATCTCTCAATACTGTTGCCTTGGGGACTAAATTTCAACAGGAATTTTGGAGGGAACAAAGACACCCAAACCATGGCAAAGCATTCCGCCCCTGGACCCCTCAAAGTCATGCCCTTCTTACATGCAAAATATATCCTTTCTATCCCAATAGTCCCCAAAGTCTTACCTTGGTCCAACATCAACTCAAAAGCCTAAACTCCAGAAGTTTCATCTAAATCATTTATTGATGAGACTCAAGGCATGATTCAACCTGAAGCAAATTTCCCTCCAACTGTGAGCCTGTATAATCACACAAATTATTTACTTCTAAGACACACTAGTAGGTCAGGCATAGGATAGATTTTTTCCATTCCAAAAGGGAGACATAAGAAAAAAGAGTAACAAGTCCCAACTAAGTCTTAAGCCCAACAGTAAAAGCAATATCCAACTTTAAGGCTGAAGAATAATTTTCTTTGACTCCATGTCCCACCTCGTGGATACACTGGAGTGGAGGTTGCAGCCTCAAGGCCTCAGGCAGCCCCATCCTCATGGCTTCGCTGGGCACAGCCCATGCCTTACCTCTCATGCATCGAAGTCATATGTCTGTGGCTTTCCTGGACTGGTGCTGCATGCTGGTGGCTCTACGGTTCTAGAGTTTCAGGGGCAGCCCTGTCCCCATGGCTCCACCTGGCAATGCCGTACTAGGAACTCTCTGTGGTGTCCCCCCACTTCACAGTACTTCTGGGCATTGCCCTTAGTAGGGACGCTCTGCAGGGGCTCCACTCCCATGGCAGGTTACTCCTTGATCCCTGAGGCTTTCTGAATAAAACATCATTCTTTCTGAAAATATTATTTTTGAAATCTAAGTGAAAGAAGCCATGTGTGCTTCCATAGTTCTTGCATTCTGCATACCTGAGGAATTAGGAACAAGTGGATGTGGCCAAGGATCACTGCTTGTGCGCTCCTGGGCCTGCTTGAGTCACAGCTAATCAGAGCTTCACTAGAATGTGGGAAGCAGAGACCTGAGGGGGTCCTTGGCAGCACGTGGGTGCCCTTGGTCCCTCCAGAGTCCTGGAATAGTTCTCTGGACCTGCGATGGGAGCGGCAGCCTTTGAAGACCCCTGAAATGCCTTCAGGGTAATTCTCCCATTGTCTTGATGAGTAGCCCCTGGCCTCCTTGGATCCATGCTAATCTTATCAGTCACTTGGCAACATCCTTGGTTTTCTCTCCTGAACACACTCTTGGTTTGTTACGAGGCCAGAATGAGAATTTTGTTCTGCTTCCCTTTCAATTCTAAATTCTGTCTTTAAATCATTCTCTTTCTCATGTATCACTATAAGCAGCTAAGAGAAGCCATGCAACATTCTGAACACTCTCAAGAAGTCCTAGGAAATGGACATAATTCAGCCAACTTCTTTGCTACTTTATAACAAGGATTGCTTGTTTTCCAGTTTCCAATACCTTGTTTCTTATTTCTAAGACCTCATCAGATAGGCCCTTACAGTCCATATTTCTGTGGGCATTCTGTTCATAACCACTTAGGTAATCTCCAAGAATGAAGTTCTTCCGACAGCTCTTCTCTTCTGAACCCTAGCATTGCCCTTAATGCTCCATTCTTTGCAGCATAGGCTTTTTCCAGCACTTACTTCAAAACTGTTCCAGCTTCTACCCATTACCCAGTTCTAAAGCCACTTTCACATTCTTAGGTTGTGAAATAAATGTTGGCCATAATGGCCAAAGCCACAGATACCTTTGCAACAACCTAATGTAAGGCAGAGTGTGGGCAATCATTATTGCACTTCACAAGCAGAGAAAATTCATTCCCCCTTTGTACTCCTGAGGGCTCAGAGAAGCTCTCAGGAGCATAACAGCTCAAGCTGTATCCAGTGCTTCCCAGGTTAACTGTTACGCATGGGCAGGCATATGGCTCTACATAGGTTATCTCCTAGGCCACCAACTGCACCCTAGACAAAAGCCCTGTGATACAGTTTGGCTGTGTTCCCACCCAAATCTCAATTTCCACTGTGTCTCTCAGAATTCCCATGTGTTGTGGGAGGGACCCAAGAGGAAGTAATCAAATCATGGGGGCTGGTCTTTCCCATGCTAGTCTCGTGATTGTGAATACATCTTACGAGATCTGATGGTTTTATCAGGGGTTTCCACTTTTGCTTCTTCCTCATTTTCTCTTGCTGCCACTATGTAAGAAGTGTTTTTTGCCTCCCCACTACGATTCTGATTTTGCCCCCCCACACCATGCCATATGGAATTGTAAGTCCAAATAAACCTCTTTTTCTTCCCAGTCTCAGGTATGTCTTTATCAGCAATGTCAAAAGAGACTAATGCAATCTGTCATTTGCAAGGAGACTCAGGAACAAAATACAAAGGTAGTGTAAATGACCACCATAAGATGTTGCTGCATGAGGCCCCATTTCTCCACAAACCCTTGGAAGTTCGCATTTCCACATGGTTCATTGAGCAAGGCAGTGATGCTGTAGCACTGCTGTCACTGGAGCTTTTTAGGATGGGGATGGTTTCAACAGAGATTTGAGTTGTTGCCAAAAAGTAAAAAAATAAATTAGAAGAGATAATCGTGAAAACTAAAATACTCCAGAATGGCATTAATTCAATCAGCAGATTTTTAAACAGGAATGGAAATTGATAGAATATGGCCAGAAAAACAAACAAAGACAGTGCTATTCAGTTGACAAATGAAGTAATCATTCCTCTCCATGCTATTATGTTGACAAGAGTAAGTTCTTAATAAATAATGAGGTGAATATGCCCAAAGGAAAAGGTGTGAAAACATATTATCTTCAGAAGAAGCAACTGGGCCTGAGCGGTTTCTGTCAAAATTATCTTCAGGTTAACTACTTGCCTCAAGTACAGACACACACACATACACACATGGATATACTCCAGAGTACCTGTATTACATATGGGCCCTTGGGCTTCAAAGATCAGAGGTACATTAGCTTACTTCAGATGATGGGAATTTAATGAAGGCTACTTGGTTTAAAAATGGAAGAAGATATCAAAAATTAAATTTAATGTTTCTTTCTACAGAAACTGACACCCTCAGGGACCAAAGTTGGAAGTCTTTGACCTCTTTTTATCCTTAGCCACCATTTCTAAGCACACATTCTCATCAAATTTCCTCATATTGTCATGATTTCCTAACTAACCTTCCAAGCTCTAGTCTTATAAGTTCTGATCTATGATGTGTGACTTCACTAGATTGATATTTCTAATGTATTACCTTGATTATTAATTCAAAAGATTTCTAAGTGCTTCTTGATCTTGGCATTGAAGGTACAATAATGAACAAGACAAACTCTCTGCATTTAAGAAGATCCCTGTGTAGTGGGTAAGAGAAATGTGCCAGTAATAATTACAATGAAATGTACTATAAATAGAGGTAATAATAAATACTCTGAAATGTTTGAGTCTGTGCGAAGGGTTAGCACACTCTTATTTAAAATTTTCAAGAGAAATATGAAGTAAATATTACCAGTCTAAAATAAAGCATTATTTGTATAGTAAATATATTATTATACAGATAAGGAAACTAAATCGCAAAGGGCTTTAGTAACATAACAACTATTTTGCAAAACTGGAATGGAACTTCAGACTCTCTAATATTAAGAATGGGACTATGACCACAATGCTTTACTGTTTCTCACTCATAAAGTGCTCATGTGTCTGCATGAAAGCCACCTGACATTGTAGCTATTACTCATCTACACAGGACTCCAAGTGCCTCCTCAGGTCATATGCCCCTGGCAGGTGGCATCTGTCACTGATTTTGCAATTCTGAAGATGTACTTAGGTGGAGCAGGGACAATTTTTCTTCCTCCAAGCCCCTTCATTATGCCCAGGCGTTTGTGAGGAGAGAAGACTTTCCAGGCTCATGCATCAGACTTGAGTGCTTCTCTTTGTAAACCTGGAATCCAAGTCACTCATGCATTTACATTAATTATGGAGTTCACGATAGAATCAGAAAGAAAGGGGTTTGACTTTTATTTCCCTTTCCATGTTGCACACCATAATTGTGAAACTATCAAAACTCTGTAATTCATGTACATAAGGAAGAAGTTGTAAGACTGAGTCTCAGGAGAAGGGAAGCTTAGTATTCTATCCATGTTGTGTGTTCATGTGTGTGTGTGTGTGTCTGTGTTTACGAAGTTAAAAAGACAAAATTTATTTCCACCAGTTTCTGACAATTAGCTGAATTAATGCAGACCATGACCTCTAATAGGCAACCAAACTGCTAGATAAAAATACAGTAACAGCAATATTTAAAACCTAAGCCAAACAGAAAAAAAGGGAAATCTTTAGGTGCCAGAAACAGAGAGGCAACTCAGAGGTGGAAGTGTGAAATGGAACTGATACAGACAGAGGTAGACCAAGGATGTTGGTGGTGGGCATATCAATGTGAAATTAAACTGTTACAGGTGGTAGGTGGTTGTAGGGGTGTATCAGCCTAGATATAGGGCCTAGAGCAAATGCCGGAGTTAATGGCTACCAGAAGATGTTCAGTTAGCCATGGATTCATATAGAGCAGTGAGTGGAAACAGAGACCCCTATGTTAAGCCTAGACTGCCGAAAGGACCCCATGTTAGTGAAAACAGACCAGAGAACTCTGTCTATCTGTAACTCCATTTGTCTTCTGCCTCAGCTCTGGAGGGGAGTGTTTGAGGGAGAAGCATAATTTCCCACAAGAAATCAAAACTCCTAATCTTTGCCACATGCAGGTGAAAGGTGCAGATTTACAAATTCATGTTGTGCAGAGACCCTAAACCAAGAAATTAATATTAGAAAGAAAGTAACCCATAGTAACAACATAAAAAAGGGCTGATTTGGAACAAAAAGAAAGAACAAACAGATCAAACTTATAGAAGTGAAAAACAATCGCTATTGAAATTACCACAGAAGATGGCCGAATAGGAACAGCTCTGGGGTGCAGTTCCCAGCAAGAACAATGCAGAAGGTGAGTGCCCACCGCATTTCCAAATTTTCACTGCCCACAGACCAGGATATTCCTGGGCCGAACAGCACCATGCGTTTTCATCACAGCAGTTTCAGATGGTGCCGGGATGGCGCACAGAAACTCACAAAAATCTGGTGGCCATTTCAACTGGCGCCTGGAATGCCTGGGAGACAGAGCTACCCATTCAACTGAAAGGGAGAGGGCAGAGAAAGGGAGCCAGGTGATCTGGCTCATCAGGTACCACCCCCCACAAAACAAGCAATCTGAAACACTCTGGATTGAGAGTTACACAGCAAGCACAGCTGGACTCAGGACAGTCCAGCTCAGTAGGGAGAAGGGCGACCACCACTACTGAGACAGTCCACCACTACCAAGGCAGTTCACACAGCAGCTGGGCAGAGCCTGCAGCAGCTCAGCAATGCCTCTGCTGGCAAACTGTGACTAGACTACCCTGGGCGGGGCAGGGCATCTGTGAAAAAAGGCAGCAGCATGACAGGAACTTATAAATAAAGCTGACCTTCCTAGGACAGGGCACCTGGGAAAAGAGGTGGTTATGAGTTCCGCCGCAGCAGATGTAAAAGTACCTACCCAGCAGCTCTGCATGGAACAATGGAGCTCCCCAGCATAGGACTTGAGCTCCTGTAAGGGACAGACTATCTCCTCAAGCAGCTCCCCAACCCCCATGTACCCAAAGAAACACCTCATAAAGGAGAGCTCAGGCCAACATCTGGCAGGTACCCTTCTGGGACAAAGATAACAGAAGAAGAAACCAGCAGCAACCCTTTCTGTTCTACAGCCCCTGCAGGTGATCCCCAGGCAAGAGGGTCTGGAGTGGACCTCCAGCAGTCCTGCAGCAGAGGGGCCTGACTGTTAGAAGGAAAACAAGAAACAGAAAGAAATAATGTCATCAACAACAAAAAGGACGTCCACTCAGAGACCCCATCTGAAAGTCACCAACTACAAAGACCACAGGTAGATAAGGCCACTAAGATGGGAAGAAACCAGTGCAAAAAGGATGAAAACACCAAAAACCAGAACCCTTCTCCTCTTCCAAAGGATCAAAACTCCTTACAGCTGGGGATCAAAGATGGATGGAGAATGAATCTGATGAATTGACAGAACCAGGCTACAGAAAGTGCGTAATAACAAACCTCTCAGAGCTAAAAGAACATGTGCTAACCCAATGCAAAGAAACTAAGAACCTAGAAAAAAGATTAGATGAGATGCTAACTAGAACAAACAGCTTAGAGAAGAATATCTCTAAGGGGAATTTTGCAGTCTTTGCATTTGTATGAGTCATAACAATAATGTACGAAGTACATAGTGGTGTGGGGGGTATAATAAAAAACAGGCCCTGGAGGCAATGCCACACACCTACAACAAGCAGTGGGGAGAGGATTCTCTGTTTAATACATGGTGTTGGGAAAACTTGCTAGCAGTGTGCAGAAAGCTGAAACTGGACCCCTTCCTGACACCTTACACTAAAATTAACTCCACTTACACTAAAATTAACACCTTACACTAAAATTAAGGATTAAAGACTTAAAATGTAAAACCTAACACCATAAACACCCTAGAAGAAAACCTAGGCAATACCATGCAGGACACAGGCATAGACAAGGACTTCATGACTAAAACACCAAAAGCATTGGCAACAAAAGCCATAATAGACAAATGGGACATAATTAAACTCCAGAGCTTCTGTACATATGCAAAAGAAACAATCACTAGAGTGAACCGGCAACCAACAGAATGGGAAAAAATTTTTGCAATCTACCCATCTGACAAAGGGCTAATATCCAGAATCTACAAAGAGCTAAAACAGATTTACAAGAAAAAAACAAACAAACCCATCCAAAAGTAGGAGAAGGATATAAACAGACACTTTTCAACAGAAGACAGATATGAGGCCAACAAACATGAAAAAATGCTCATCATCACTGATTATTAGAGAAATGCAAATCAAAACCACACTGAGATACCACCTCACACCAGTTAGAATGGCAATCATTAAAAAATCTGGAGACAACAGATGCTGGAGAGGATGTGGAGAAATAGGAACACTTTTACACTGTTGGTGGGAGTGTAAACTAGTTCAACCATTGTGGAAGACAGTGTGAAGCTTCCTCAAGGACTAAAAATAGAAGTTCCATTTGACCCAGCAATCTCATTACTGGGTGTATACCCAGAGGATTATAAATCATTCTACTATAAAGACACATGCACATGTATGTTCACAGCAGCACTGTTTACAATAGCAAAGACCTGTAACCGACGCAAATGCCCATTGACGATAGACTGGACAAGGAAAATGTGGCACATATACACCGTGGAATACTATGCAGCCATAAAAAATGATGAGTTCATGTCCTTTGTAGGGACATAGATGAATCTGGAAACCAGCATTCTCAGCAAACTGACACAAGAACAGAAAATCAAACACCGCATGTTCTCACTCATAGGTGGGTGTGAACAATGAGAACACATGGACACAGGGAGGGGAGCATCACACACTGGGGTCTGTTGAGGGGGGGCAAGAGAGGGACAGTGCGGGGGATGAGGAGGTCAGGGAGGGATAACATAGGGAGAAATGCTAGATGTAGGTGACGGGGGGATGGAGGCAGCAAACCACATTGCCATGTGTGTACCTATGCAACGATCCTGCATGATCTGCACATGTACCCCAGAACCTAAAGTACAATTTATAAAAAAAACAAAGAAAGAAAAATGTCTATGTTCTGTCAGCTACTGGTGAAAGTTCATTAAAATCTTTAATTGAAAAAAAAAATTACGACATATTTTCAGCTTCATTGAGGTATAAGTGACAAAAATGTGTATATTTAAGGTAGAGTCATTTATCTGTATCTATCTATATATAGATCTTCCTAGTTTTGTTGAAAGTCCTGTGTTCTGAGAACCTCATCAGTCCTGGGAAAACTGGGACACTTGGCCACAATGTACTGAGATGCGCATATTTTTTGCATGTTAACATCTGAAAGACTGTAGTACTTCACACAATCTAGGGTGCTTCACAAAACTGCTGGCCAGGCTGCATCACCACATGTCATTTCCTCTACTTGAGTCAAGTTGGTCATAGATGCATATATGCTTGTCACTTAAAATATCTTTTAAAAAATTACACTATGATTTCATATTGAAACAAAAAATCGTGTGTCTATAAATCATAGAGACAGTGGCAGGGTGAAAATAACATATAATAAAGCAAGTAGTCCTCATTGAAAGAATGACTGCAATTCCTTTCTTTTCCCTTCAAATAAATAAGTGATTTACACTTAGTACCTTCGTGCAAAACAAACAAACACGAACAAAAAAAAAAGTAATTTTCATTAACGAAGAGATGTTCAATTAAAACATTAAACATAAAACTCTAAAACGTGAATGGACAAAGACTTGCTTCTTACAGATGAGCAAAGAAAGTGGTTTCTGGAGATGGAATCTACTGCTGGTGAAGATGCTGTAAACATTATTGAAACGACAACCACGGATTTGGAATACTACGTAGATTTAGTTTATAGAGTAGCAGCAGGGTTCGAGAAGAATGACTCCAATTTTGAAAGAAGTTCTACTGTGGGTAAAATGCTACCAAACAGCATCTCATGCTACAGAAAAATCTCTTATGAAAATAAGAATGAACGAGTACTGCAAATTCCATTGTTGTCTTATTTTAAGAAATTGCCACAGGCTCTCCAACCTTCAGCCACCACCACGACCCTCACCAGTGTGCAGTCATTAACATCGAGGCAAAGCCATCCACCAGAAAAAGATTCATCTCGCTGAAGGCTCGGATAATTGTTAGCATTCTTTAGCAATGAAGCATTTTAAAATTATTATTATTTTTTAAGGACACAATGCTATAGCACACTTCATGAACTATAGTATAGTATAAATATAACTTTTATATTTGCTGGGAAACCCAAAAATTTCTGTGATTTGGTTGATGGTGATACTTACTTTATCTTAGTGATCTGTAATTAACTCTGCAATCTGAAGTGTGCCTGTATTTGGAAAAAAAAAAAAAAGTAAAACAAGTGTCTGATAAACATATTAGAAGATGTATAATTTTATTAATCATCAGGCAAATGAAATTAAAATAACAATAAGATACAATTACACACCAGCCAGATAGCTAAAAATGAAAAGGCCCTAAAATACCAACTCATGGTAGTATGCTTGAAAGGGTGGAAGTCTCATAAATTGCTGACGGGAGCGTAATTTGTTATAAGAACTTTGGAAACTATTTAGCATTATCTAACGAAGTTGAATATATATGTAATATATATATAGGTATATAAAATGACATAAAAATTAAAAAGATATTAGCATATAATGTCCAAGAGAACATAGCATGAAATATTTATGGCAACATTGTATAAAATAAAAGTCTTAAAATATCAAAAGTCAGCAATGGTAGGCTGGATAAATACACAGTAAACATACATAGTAAGACAATAGCCATAAAAGTCAATATTCTACAACCACCTTGGATGAATATCCAAAATACAATATTAAACAAGAGAAGTCAGGAATGCAAACGGTTTGATTATATTTTTAAAAATGCTAAGGAGAAGCAACAATAAAGGCAGTATGTTGCTTAGAGACATAAGCATTAAAAACCAAGAAAGAATGTCATCTAGTGATGTGTGCAGAAGAGCTAAGATCAGAGAGGAATGCACATCATAATGTTCTCCTTTAGACACTGGTTTATGGGCATATGGGTGTTTTTATTAATTCTTTACACTGTTTAAATATATTACACATTCTCTTTTTATTGTGCCATACATCTCATAGTGTATGATGCATTATATAGTATATCTTTATAATATATATTTTTGATATATTACTAAATATAAAACCTGAATCTATGAAATTCTGAAAGTGTAGGAGAAAAGCTTTGTAGTTTTGCATTACATGAAGACTTCTTAGCTATAACACCAAGAGCATGATCCATAAAATAAAAATATCAGTAAATTAGATATTATCAAAATTTGAAACATGGTTTTCTAAATACAATGTAAAGAAGAAAAGATGAGTCACATAATGGGAGAAAAGATTTAGAAAGCATATATCTGATAAAAGACTTATATCCACAATACATGAAAACTCCCAATGCTCAAGAGTAAGAAAAAAAAAAACAACTAAAAAGTAGACAAAACATTTGAACACACACACTTCACCAAAGAAGCTAGACAGATGGTTAAAAAGGTGCTGAACATTATTCATTAGTGAAATGCAAATGTAATTCTTATGAGGTATTATAAGACATCTATGAAAATAACTATATTTAAAAAGTTGAAATAAACTGTTGGCAAGAATGTGGAAGAACTGGAACTCATACGCTGGTGGTCGAAATGTAAATTGGTAATAACAAAGCCAGTTGGGAAAGCAATTGTACAAGTTTGCAAAAAAACTAAAAGTATGCCTTTGACATGATTTTGCCATTTCACTCCTAGATATTTGCTCAAGAGAAATGGCACTGTATGTCCATAGAAAAACGTACACAAATATTGACAGCAGCACTATGAATAATAGTCAAAAATTGTAAATAGTCCAAATGTTCATCAATAGGTTTATGGTTTAAAAAATTATTACATATCCCTCTAATGGAATGTTACTCTGCAACAAAAAGAAATGAACCATTGATCTACACAACAAGATGAATAACTCTAAAAGATTATTTTGAGTGAACAAAACCAGACAAAAAAGGGAGACATACTGTACAGTTCCACATATATAAAATTCCAGGTAATATAAACTGATGTATAGTGACAGAAAGCAGATGATTGATTGCTGGAAATTGGGGGACAGGAATGATCATTTCACAATACTTAATGTGTAATATTTACACATTAATATTGCAATTTATTGTATGTTAATTATATCTTCATAAAGCTGTTAAAAATTATGAGATGCAGTTTAAATTAGATAAGACTACATTTGTATCATCCAATGCATATGTTAGAGAAGAAAATAATTAAAGTTAACTCATTTTAACTCAAAAAATAAAAAAGAATTACAGTGTAATATGGTTTGGCTGTGTCCCTACCCAAATCTCATCTTGAATTCCCATGTGTTGTGGAAGCGACCCTGTGGGAGGCAATCAAATCATAGGGGCAGGTCTTTCCTGTGCTGTTCTCATGATAATGAATAAGCCTCACAAGAGCTGATGGTTTTATAAGGGGGAGTTTCCCTTCACAAGCTCTTTTTGCCTGCTACCATCTGTGTAAGACATGACTTGCTCCTCCTTGCCTTCCACCATGATTGTGAGGCTTCCCTGCCATATGGAAGTGTATGTCCTATAAACCTTTTTCCTGTATAAATTACGCAGTCTTAGGTATGTCTTTATCAGCAACAAGAAAATGAACTAATACACAGAGTAAATCCAAAGAGAGTAAACAAAAGAAAGTAATAAATAAGAGCAAATTTTAATGAGATTTAAAACAAAAGAACATAGAAAAAATCAACACAACCAATATCTTGGCTCTGAAAAATCTGATATGGTAACTAATCTATACACAGATAAAAACAATCAAGGTAATAAGGAAGGTACTA
The DNA here is from genome assembly GCA_036589455.1 of Ateles fusciceps. Taxonomy (NCBI): domain Eukaryota; kingdom Metazoa; phylum Chordata; class Mammalia; order Primates; family Atelidae; genus Ateles; species Ateles fusciceps. Next base: position 7,498,868 of record JAZHEH010001064.1, read on the forward strand.
GCAGTACAGCTAATAGAAAATATATAAATATATGAGAGATTACCATGACTAATTTTATGCCAACAGATGTGAAAACTTGAATAAAATTATTAAGTTTCTAAGAAAGTATTCATTTATAGAAGTTTCCTAAGAAGAAATTGAAAATGCAAATAAGCTTATTTCATTTATGAAACTTGAATCAATAGCCACAATATACCCACAAAATCTTGCCACATCCAAATAATATTACTGAAGAGCTTACCAAAATTTGCTTACAAAACAAATTTTCCATAAATTATTTCACAAAATAGAAAAAGTAGGAATTTTTCACAACTTTTTATTAATGCTATGGTAACTTTTAATCCCAAAATTTGACAAAGAGGGTATATGAAAAGAAAATTTATAGTTTAATAGTACATAGAGATATAAAAATCTTAAAATTAAATATTGGCCAATTGCATCCAAATAGTCTAAATAAACTCTATCATAAAACATGTAGATTTTATTTTAGAAATATAACAATTCTTCATTAATAGAAATTATTTTAATTCCAATAACATATGAAAATGAATAATCTAAGTGAAGATCAGAAGAATGTAAATGTATCCAACAAGTAGATATTAGTTCACACTAGTTTAATGGGCAACAATCAAAATGTCTCAGAAGATGAAGTATTAGAGAAGTTATGGAAACATGGTAATTCTCATATACTGATTGGGGACTGGAGTGGGGAGGGGTTCGGGGGTTGGGGATGATGAAACAATTGGAAGAGCAATTTTGCATTAAATAATAACTTCACAGATACTCATACCTTTTGTCCAGGAATTTCATTTCCATGTCTATTTCCCAAAGATCCCCCTCATGCTACCCAGTGTGATGTCTATGTGACCTAGCTGAATTCTACCCCATCCTAATTGCATATCTTTAAGAAATAGGGGCCAGACATGGTGGCTCATGCCTGTAATCCCAGCACTTTGAGAGGCAACGCAGACGGATCACCTGAGGTCGGGAATTTGAGACCAGCCTGACCAACATGGAGAAATCCTGTCTCTACAAAAAAAAAAAAAAAAAAAAAAGTACCTGGGCATGATAGCGCATGCCTGTAATCCCAGCTACTCGGTAGGCTGAGGCAGGAGAATTGCTTGAACCCAGGGGGCAGAGGTTGTGGTGAGTCGAGATTCTGCCATTACACTCCAGCCTGGGCAACAAGAGTGAAACTCCATCAAGAAGGAAAGAAAGAGAGAGAGAGAAAGACAGAGAAAGACAGAGAGAGGGAGGGAGGGAGAGAGGGAAAGCAAGGGAGGGGAAGGGATGGGAAAGAAAGAAGGAAGATGCCTGTGATAAAGAGTTCTAATGGTAACCAGACCACCTGAGACTGGTTAGAATCATGATAGCTAATCAAAGGACTTGACAACTTCAAAAATATCTCAGGTTTCATTATAATCTCTTTTCCATGTTAAATAACACTCCCACTAATGCCATGACAGTTGACAATCACCATGACAATGACCAGAAGAAGCCTTAAAGGACAAAAGGAAGGTGGCACTCCAGTGCACCAGTCATTTCTGGAAAAGACATGAATATTCATCCCCTCATTTTTAATGGCCAATCCCTTCATTAGAGAGAATCTGTATTTTGGCCTCCTTACTCCTCACTTTCCAGAAGTTGATTTGTGAGCCAGACTCCTGCCTTCCAATTCCATAGCGATGGAATCAAGTACTCACTGGTCGACGCTCCCTTTCTGCTTTGTATATTGGCTTCGTGACACCAAACAGGGAAAAAGCCCATGGGGGAACCAGATTTGATGACAAAATTATGCATGTGTCAGACATATGACCAAGCATTTCTCTCTTCTTTATACTTCTATATATTTCCCAGTACAAGTCTATTAAAGTAGCATACTACATTAACATATCACATTAACATTTTAAAGAGCAAAATTTATGTGATTATACAGATTCCAAAAAAATTTTTTGAAAAATTCACTATCAATATAGAATTAAAACAAAGCAAAAGCAAAATATGAAGTCCATCTAGCTAACTGGGAATAAAAGGAAGCTTTCTTAGTCTGCGAGAGGATATTTGCCAAAAATTTGTAGTACACGTAATATTTAATAGTGAAATGCTGGAAGTTCTTTAAAGCTAAGCCAAAAATAAGACAAAGATACTTGTCACCATTTCTATTCAATTTATTTTTCTAAGTTTTAGCTAGTACAGATCTAAAAACAAAGAATGTAGAACAGAAGAGAATTTTTATTTTACTAAAAATAGAATTCAAAACACACAGTTAATATGGAAATAGCAAAAGCTCCAACATTGCTCTAACGAATACCAAAGAAAAATCAATACAAAATAGCAACAAAAGTTCTCAGTATATAGAAATAAGTGAACAAAAAAGTACTCTAAGTAGAAAAAAGAGAGAAAAATATGATAAAATACTCATTGATATAAAAATGCCTATTGCTTCTAATTTAGAATAAAAATCATGTCTTTCAATCACTGGCAAATTGGTTTTACTTTTAAATGTCTCCTGAGAATATAAACAACTTATAAAATTAATACAGAAGAATAAAGAGTGGAAAATATCCAAGACTTTTTTAAAAAATAGGGTGGAAGGATATGCCCTAAAATAAGTTAAGACTTATTCAAGATAATTAAAAGATATTGACATTAACAATAAATAAACAGAATTGGGTCAAAAATAGACCCTCAAATCCACGGATAATTTATATAGAACAGATTTAGTATTACATACCAGCAGCATATGATGGGCTTTTTATAAAATAGTTCTAGCAGAACTGGTTATTCATATTAGAAAAAAATAAAAGGTGATCATCATGGCTGACGGGAGCCAGGACTGGATTGCAGCTCCGACTCGGACAGACAGAGCAGTGTGTGGAGGTTCGCTTCACGAATTTTAGCTCCAGAATGACTACAGGAATAAATCAGGAATCCTGAGAGTACCCTCTGAAGGAAGCAGACTGCTCCTGCAGGACCCAGGAGACACCCTAAATACTGCGAGTGCCCAAACTAGGGAAGTGGGAAAGGGGAGATCCTCTGCCCCCAAAAAAACACCCCAACTGCAGAAACTGAAGGTCTAGTATGCAGAAGATTCTGAACTTACCTGGAGCTGAGTCAATTTAGAGAGCCGAGTGAAATACAGGGGTAGAGGAAGCAGCAGAAAAGGCCCTGGGAACTTGCTGGCTCCCCAAGCAGGCCGTTCCTGCCTTGCCTCCCAGGATCCTCTGGGAGGGCGGCTAGAGGATGAGGAAAAGCTGCAGAGAGAAGAAAATCTTCAGCTGAACGTTATAACAATTTGAACAGGTGGAGAAGCCTCCTGGCCAGAACTTGGGGGAGGGCACAAATCCAGTATGTAGACTCCACAGGTGCGGGGAGAACAAAAGCCCCTTTCTTTCACAGCTAGGGCAAGTTCTGCTTGCCCACTGCCTGGAAACAGACTCAGTGCTATTGGCGGGGGTATAGTGAGAGTGAGACCGGCCATTTGGATTGCATGGGAGCTAGGTGAGGCCTGTGAATGCCACCTTTCCCCTGACTTCCCTGAAAGTCTGCATGACTCAGCAGAGGCAGCCATAATCCTCCTAGGTACATAATTCCATTCACCTGGGACTCTCACTCCCATCCCCCACAGCAGCTGCAGCAAGACTCACCCAAGGAGAGTGTGAGCTCAGGCACACCTCTCCCTGCCCCCACCTGATGTTCCTTTCCTACCCTCTCTGGTAGACTATGGCAAAGGGTATATAGTCTTGGAAGTTCTAGATTCCCACCCACTGGTTAGTTTCTCTCCATACTACCACAGCTGGTGCTCTCTGGAAAGTGCCACTTCCTGGCAGGAGGCCAACCAGCACAAAAACAGAGCATTAAACCACCAAAGCTAAGAATTCTCACAGAGTTCATTTCCTCCTCCATCAGAACAGGTTCTGGTATCCACAGCTGAGAGATGCATAGATGGTTCACATCACAGGACTCTGTGCAGACAACCCCCAGTACCAGCCCAGAGCCTGGTAGACTAGACTTGCTGGGTGGCTAGACCCAGAAGAGAGATAATCTCTACAGCTTGGTTCTCAGGAAGTCACATTCATGGGAAAAGGGGGAACAGTACTACATCAAAGGAACACCCTGTGGTACAAAAGAATCTAAACAACAGCCTTCATTCCTAGACCTTCTCTCTGACGGAGCCTACCCAAATAAGAAGGAACCAGAAAACCAACTCTGGTAATATGACAAAACAAGGCTCTTTAACACCCCCGAACAATCACACTAGCTCACCAGCAATGAGTCCAAACCAAATGAAATCCCTGATTTACCTGAAAAAGATTTCAGGAGGCTAGTTATTAAGCCAATCAGGGAGGCAAGAGAGAAAGGTGAAGCCCAATGAAAGGAATTCCAAAAAATGATACAGTAAGAGAAGGATGAAATATTCAAGAAAATAGCATAAAGAAAAACAATCAAAACTTTAGGAAACATTGAACACACATAGAAATGCAAAATGCTCTGCAAAGTCTCAGCAATAGAATTGAAAAAGAAGAAGAAATCCAGAGCTCTAAGGCCAGGTCTTAAAATTAATCCAATCAAACAAAGACAGGAAAAAATAAGAAGAAAATATGAATAAAGCCTCCAAGAAATCTGAAATTAAGTTAAATGACCAAACCTAAGAATAATCGGTGTTCCTGAGGAAGAAGAGAAAACTGAAAGCTTGGAAAACATATTTGAAAGAATAATCGAGAAAAACTTCCCTGGCCTTGCTAGAGACCTAGACATCCAAATAAAAGAAACACAAAGAACACCTGGAATATTCATAAAAAAAAAAAAGATTATTGCGTAGGCACATTGTCATCAGGTTATCTAAAGTTAAGACAAAGGAAAGACTCTTAAGAGCTGTCAGACAGAAGCACCAAGAAACTTATAAAGGAAAACCTATCAGATTAACAGCAGATTTCTCAGCAGAAATTGTACAAGCTAGAAGGGATCGAGACCCCATCTTCAACCTCCTCAAACAAAACAATTATCAGCCAAGAATTCTGAGTCCAGTGAAACTAAGCACCATATATGAAGGAAAGATATAGTCCTTTTCAGACATACAGATGCTGAGAGAATTTGCCACTACCAAGCCAACACTACAAGAACTGCTAAAAGGAGTGGTATATCTTTAAACAAATCCTTAAAACACATCAAAACAGAAGCTCTTTGAAGCATAAATCTCACAGGACCTATAAAACAAAACTACAATTTAAAAAGAAAAAAGAAAAAACAAAAAAACAAGACGTATAGGCAACAAATAACATGATGAATGCAATGGTACCTCACATTTCAATACCAACATTAAATGTAAAAGACCTAAATGTTCCACTTAAAATATACAGACTTCAGAATGCACCATCCATCTTCTGCCTTCAAGAGTCTCATCTAATATATAAAGGTTCACATAAACTTTAAAGGGGTGGAAAAAGGCATTTTATGCAAATGGACACTAAGAGCATACAGGGGCAGCTATTCTTACATCAGACAAAACAAACATTAAAGCAACAGTAGTTTAAAAAGACATTACATAGGCCGGGCGCGGTGGCTCACACCTGTAATTCCAGCACTTTGGGAGGCAAAGGCAGGCAGATCACCTGACGTGACGAGTTTGAGACCAGCCTGGCCAACACGGTGAAACTCCATCTCTACTAAAAACTACAAAAATTAGCTGGGCATGGTGGTGGGCACCTGTAATCCCAGCTACTTGGAAGGCTGATGCAGAAGAATTGCTTGAACCCAGAGACGGGTTGCAGTGAGCTGATATGGTGTGCCACTGTACTCCAGCCTGGGTGACAGAGTGAGACTCTATCTCAAAAAAAAAAAAAAAAAAAAGACATTACACAATGACAGTAAGATCACAATCTTAAACATACATGTACCCAACACTGGAGCTCCCAAATTTATAAAACAATTACTAATAGACCTAAGAAATGAGATAAACAGCAACATGATAATAGTGGGGGACTTTAACACTCCACTGAGAGCACTAAACAGGTCATCAAGACATAAAGTCAACAAAGAAAGAATGGATTAAATCTATATCTTGGAATAAATGGATATAACAGATTTATATATATATATATATATATATATATATATATATATGGCATTTCATCTAACAACCACAGAATACACATTCTATTCAACAGCGCATGGAACTTTCTCCAAGATAGACCATATATTAGGTTACAAAACAAGCCTTAATAAATTTAAGAAAATTAAAATTATGTCAAGCACTTTCTCAGACCACAATGAAATAAAACTGGAAATCAACTCCAAAAGAAACCTTCAAAACCATCCAAATACATGGAAATTAAATGACCTGCTCCTGAATGACCACTGGGTCAAAAATGAAATTAAGATGGAAATTTAAAAATTCTTTGAACCGAACAATAGTGGCACAACCTATCAAAACCTATCAAAAGTAGTGCTAAGAGGAAACTTCATAGCCCTAAACACCTACATCAAAAAAACTGAAAGAGCACAAACTGACATTCTAAGGTCACACCTCAAGGTAGAAAAACAATAACAAAACAAACCTAAACCCAACAGAAGAAAGGAAATAACCAAGATCAGAGTAAAACTCAATGAAATTGAAACAACAGCAGCAACAAAAAAAATACAAAAGGTAAATGAAACAAAAAACTGATTCTTTGAAAAGATAAATAAAATTGATCGATCATTAGCAAGATTAACCAAGTAAAGAAGAGAGAAAATCCAAATGATCTCAATAAGAAACAAAACGAGAGATATTACAACTGACACCACAGAAATACAAAAGATCATTCAAGGCTACTGTGAACACTTTTACACACAAAAACTAAAAACCCTGGAAGAGATGGATAAATTCCTCGAAAAATGTAACCCTCCCCGGCTTAAATCAGGAAGAATTAGATACCCTAAACAGACCAATAACAAGCAGTGAGATTGAAATGGTAATTTAAAAGTTACCAACCAAAAAAGTCCAGGACCAGATGGATTCACAGCAGAATTCTACCAGATATTCCAAGAAGAATTGTTACCAATCCTATGGATACTATTGCACAAGATGGAGAAAGAGGGAACCCGCCCTAATTCATTCTATGAAGACAGCATCACCCTAATACCAAAGCCAGGAAAGAACCTATATATTCCATCATATATATATGATGGAATACTACTCAGCTATGAAAGGAATGAATTAATGGCATTTGCAGTGACTTGGATGATATTGGAGACTATTATTCTAAGTGAAGTAACTCAGGAATGGAAAACCAAACATTATATGTTCTCACTGATACGTGGGAGCTAAGCTATGAGGATGCAAAGGCATAAGAATGATACAATGGACTTTAGAGACTTGTGGGGAAGGGTGGGAGGGGGAATGAGGTGTAAAAGGCTATCCAAATAGGGTGCAGTATATACGGCTTGGGTGATGAGTGCACCAAAAACTCACAAATCACCACTAAAGAACTTACTCCTGTAACCAAACACCACCTGTACCCCAATAACCTATGGAAAAATTTTTTTTAATTAAAAACACATTTCTACCTTTGCAGTAGAAAATTAAAGTACATGCTAAAAGTACATACCCTGCCTCCCAGCCTGACTTCCCTACTGAGATATTTGAGCTTTTATCTTTTTTAAAGAGCTTAATTCAGTTTTTCTCCCTAAAGATTTTAGAAATGACCCCCAGCACTCATCAGAAAAGAGTTGAACTAGCAGAACTAGATTGTTCCAGACTTTTATTAAATTTAAATAGATGCAAATGTTACTTTAAGAAATATTTGGACAATTTTATTATCCAAAAAACATATATACCTAATATTAATTTCACATAGAAAAATAACCCAATAGCAAATCTTCATAAACTGTGAACTGACAAGTAGCAGAAGAGAAGATTTTAAAAGCCAGTAGATATGATTGCCCTCACTATAATTAGAAAATTCAGAATTTACACAAGAAGGTACAATTTTGTAACCATCAGATAGAGAAAGATTAAAAATCTGTATTACTAAGTGAGGATCAGATTACAGGGAATTGGGAATTCTGACACAGTGCTCGAGAGAATGTCAGCATGATTAAACAATTGTCAAGAGCAAATTATAAAGACTGAGTTAAACTGAAAACGCTTGTGACCTGGGACCTAGCCATGCCACTTTTTGTACATACCACAGAGAAGCCCTCATACAAGGCACAATGGATATTTATGAAAGAGAACAATTAGAAATAAACTGAATCACAAAGACAAGAGTCTGGGTGAATACGTTATTTTCTATCATACAATGGAATATTGTAACATTATGCTAAAACTGTAATTATTAACATAATTAATGGAATGAGTTAAATTTACACATAACAATTCAGATACATCTTAGAAGATTGATATTCAGCCACAATAAAGCATGTTGGAATATAATATTATTTATATTAAAAATATATTTTGTTAATGGTTACCAACATATGCTATTAAAATTGTAAAAGTATTTACTGAATGATAAATACGAATCTGGGATAGGCATTACCTCTGGGGGAGAGAGAATGAAAAATGAAATTATAGTGAGGAACACAGAGGGCTTCAGAACACCCAGTCACATTTTATGGCTTAAAATAATCAGAGACAAATGTGACAAATACCAAGTATTTATGCAATAAGGTGTTATGAGTAAGAAGCTTCATTTCTTATCAATCTGAAATATTTTTAAAACTTCTAAAAGTTACAGAAGTATTAACTGCAGTGTTATTTTACATCACAAAGGTCTGAGATACTGAGTGATACCAGTAAAGAAAATTTGGAAACAGTATGAAAATTAGTTGGTTTACCTGATTTCCTTTTTAAACTAAAGACAAACATTAGTGCAAATAATCCAGTTCTAATATTTCACCTCTTGTCTGATTATAGTGTTGGATGGTCATTTTTTAAACCATTACAGGGGGAAAATTCTGAATTAGGCAGTTTAAAGCCTGTAAACTGATTTGGATGATGGAGTGATACAGTGGCCAATGATGCCTTATTAGTCCTGACAGTGTCCTGCCCCGTCAATCCTACTTAAATTATTTTTCTTTGGATAATTCAACAGCTTCTTGTGCAGGTTTGTGACATAGGTAAACTTATGTCATGGGGGTTTGTTATACAGATTACTTCATCACCCAGGTATTAAGCCTAGTAGCAATTATTTTTCCTGATCCTGTCCCCTCCTCCTACCCTCCACCCTCTGGAAGACCCCAGTGGGTGTTGTTCCCTTCTATGCGTCCATGTGTTCTCATCATTGAGCTCCCACTTATAAGTGAGAATATGTGGTATTTGTTTTTTTGTTCCTGTGTTAGTTTGCTAAGGATAATGGCCTGTATCTCCATCTATGTCCCTGAAAAGAACATATTGTCATTCTTTTTTATGGTGGCATAATATTCCATGGTATTTTTGTACCACATGTTCTTTATTCAGTCTATCACTGCAATTTTTTTAAAAATAATCAATCGCTTTCTAAAGCAATGGCATATACCATTGTAGCATAACTACTACAACTTTTGCAGACAATAATTTTATGCCTTTTTGTTTTCCAAGAGAAAGGGGAAAAGGACAAACACCTTTTGAATGCCTTTTGCAGGCTAGACAGATTTCACAGAGTTTGCTCAATTGTTAGAGAAACAGCGACATGATGGTTAATTATTAGTTAATTTTTTTATGCCATACTCTATTTTAAATAATACTTAAAGCAAGCTATAAGTAGTCATATTCTAACTTTAGATATGGGAGAAAATGAAATTCAAAAATATTTAGGTATTTTTTGAGCTTATAAAACATACAAGGGCAAAAATTGAACTCAAACTAAAGTCTAACTCAGTAATACTTTCTTCTTCCCAGATTTTTGCAGAATTAAAACTAATTTTGTAGAGGGAAAATATTTAGTGTCTGTGCGTGTCTCTGAGAGTAAAGGCAGATAATAAAGTGATCATGGGTAATCGTTATCCCTCACCATATTTTCCTGCATTTTACTTTCAGAAGTATTGATATTTAGATTAGAGGTTGAAATTTTTCATGCTTTTTCTGAGCGTGAAGTTAATTTTTTTCTAGAACATATAATTGAGAGCAATGCATGAATGGAAAATAGTTTTGTTTTTTTTCTCATTTTAACTACATTCTTTGGCTATTTTTATGTTTGAAAAACTTGAAAGGCCAAACTTTAGAGCTGAAATGTTCCATATGTCCAGTTTTACTTAGGAAGAGACTGTTGGCGTATGTACAATGGAAAGGCTGAGTACCATGGTCAATAAATAACTGAAAAAATTGCTTTGAATATGAACACCATGAAATCTTATGTTGTCATTTAATGGCTCGCATGTAGCTATGGTTTGTCTCTAATATTTCTTTGTAGAATTAGATGTTTCCTTGTAGGAAAATTAAATGTCCTTTATGTACCCTTTGGGTATGTCTACACATTATTTCCAATAGTTGATTTGTGATTTTAAACATTCAACTAAGAAGAAAAGTTTTTCTCTTGTCTTTTCTTCTTAATTGCTGTGTACATCTCTTTTCAAGTACTCCATGTCATACTCAGTTTTTTAAAAACTGTAAAATGCCTTTTTTGGAATAGATTTGATTGAAGTGTTATTATATTGAAAAATTGAAACTAATTTGAAAGTTTAAAGTTGTCCAAATAAAGGAGAAAGTTTTAGATCAGAGTAAAAAGAAAGAGAGAGAGTAGATCCTATGAACAGAGCACACAAAGCAGAAAAAAGTGAAAAGAATTCCCAGAATGCTGTTGAACAAAAGCTGTGCAGCAAGCCAAGGGTGCATCCAATCCCAATGCAGACGGGGGAAAAATAATGAGCATTCCCAGAAATCAGTCTGCAGGACTAAAAATGTGGTAATAATAATAAAGGGAGCTGACTTGTGACCTGATATGTTTGATTATGCAAGAGGTAGCTATTCTTATACAATCTATTTCAGAAAATTAAGATAAAGAGAAATTAACCAGTTTGTATCATTTGACTAGAATAACACTGATATTAAGAATGCAGGAAGGTCAGTAGAAAAAATATAACTGTAGATTATCTATGAGTATAAAATTTAAGAGAACATATTAGTGGATAAATGCAATAAAGTATGAAACTAGCACTATCGATTGACATTCATTCCAGGGATTTAAGGTAGTTCAAAAATTAGAAAATGTTTATACAATCAGCCACAATAACAGATTAAAGAAAAAACACATGATTTAAAAGGATTAAAAAGATAATAAAACTTGGCAATTATTAATAATTGTAAAAACAATTACCTGTTGTGTACAATGTTCATTATTTGGGTGACGGTTACAGTAAAAGTTCAGATTTCACCACTATGCAATATGTCCATGTCATGAAAATGTACTTGTACCCCTGAAATCTATGAAACTAAAACTAAAAATAATAATAAGACAAGGTAGGTATACCATTTTGTATTCCCATCAGCCATAACAGATTTTCCTCATTCATGCTAACACTTGGTATTGTCTGTCTTTTTTCTTTTAGTTCTAGTCATTCAAGAAATGTATTGACTGTGGTCCCAGCTGCTCAGGAGGCTGAGGTAGGAGGATCTCTTGAGCCTGAGAGGTGAAGGTGGGTGAGCCAAGATCATGCCACTGCACTTCAATCCAGGCAACAGAGCAAGACCCTGTCTCAAAAAAAAATTGATATACTATCGTGGTTTTAATGTGTAAGCATCTTTTCATGAGCTTATTTGCCATTGCATATCTTTTTCACTTAAATATCTGTACAAATATTTATTTATTTATTTATTTTTAATAGAGACGGGATTTCACCATGTTGGCCAGACTGGTCTCGAATTTCTGACCTCAGGTGATGCGCCCACCTCGGCCTCCCAAAGTGCTGGGATTACAGGCGTGAGCCACCATGCCCAGCCCCATCTAATTTTTTTTGGATTTTTAGCAGAGACGGGGTTTCCCCATGTTGGCCAGGATGGTCTCAATCTCTTGACCTTGTGATCCACCGGCCTTGGCTTCCCAGAGTGCTGGGATTACAGGCCTGAGCCATCATGCCTGGCCCCCACCCCAATCTTTTATTATGCAGATGGTGTCTCTATCTGGCTAGCACCAAGTTGCCTGCTTTTTTACTGCACATGTGACAACAAAGAAAAGGGAAGAGAGAACCTCCGTGTTGAATATATCTGACTCCCGAGTATCCCTTTTCTATTTGCACAGCTGTCAGCATTTACCTATATAAGTTTTTAGCTTGTTTACCTATGTTTGCAGCTTGATTTTTTAGTTTACTTTTTGTTAGAAAAGAAATGATCTGAGGGCTTCTTTTCAGTAAAAGGAAACCTTACTGAAGACTCTATTACTCTCACTATCTGCCTAAATAATTTCTTTCTAGCTCCTGTATCAGTATGTCCAATGAGAAATACTGGGAGAAGATCAGATGGCAGGAGGTGAGACAGCAGTATTTATTCCTCACCTTCACAGTGTCACCGCCGCTCACTCCCAGCCTGGCGGGGTGGCAGCCCTCTACAATACAACTGCTGACTTCTCTTACACAGTTACCACTCTCCCTAGGTTCTGGTGGTATAGTTCCTCCCCTTGCTTCTTCCAGCCAGAGGGTGTTAATGTCTTCCGACTTGTACTAGTCAGGGTTCTCTAGAGGGACAGGTCTAATAGGACAGATGTACATATGAAGGGGAGTTTATTAAGAAGTACTGACTCACATGATGACAAGGTGAAGTCCCACAGTAGGCCATCTGCAAGCTGAGGAGCAAGGAAGCCAGCCCAAGTCTCAAAACCTCAAAAGTAGGAAGCCGACACTGCAGCCTTCAGTCTGTGGCTGAAGGCCTGAGAGCCTCTAGCAAACCACTGGTGTCAAGTCCAAGAGTCCGAAAGCTGACGTACTTGAAGTCCAATGTTAGAGGGCCGGAAGCATCCAACGTGGGAGAAAGACGAAGGCAGGAAGATTCAGTGAATTAGTTTCTCCCCACCTTCTTCTGCTTGCTGTATTCTAGCTGAACTGGCAGCTGACTAGATGGTGCCACCCAGATTGAGGGTGGGTCTGCCTCTCCCAGTCCACTGACTCAAATGTTAATCTCCTTTGCCACACCCTCACAGACACACCCAGGAATAATACTTTGTGTCCTTTAATCCAACCACGTTGACATGCAATATTAACCATCATACTACTTTGTTAGACATTGGTGTAGCACCGAAGTCCCCTGGTTAATTTCCATTCACTTACACTCTTCTGAGTGTGCTGACACTTCCTCCCGAAACTCTGACTCATACAGCCCATGTGCCAGCCCCCCTCTCCCATCATATTCTGGTATGTACCTTTTACTCCAGCCATAAGGAACTACCTAAAGGTACCCCAAAGCCCCTAAGCTTTAAGTATACCAATTATTCTCATTTCTGTTCACAACCCTCTCATATCTGTCATTTAAAACTCCGTTCAAAGTCGATCTTCATGGGAGACCCTTGCTTGACTCCTAACGTATCTTAAATGTCTAAAGTCTATGCATGTTTGTATACACCTTATCATTACCTTTTCAAATACTTCAGTAATTTAATTTTTGATTGATACATTGTAATTGTATATATTTTGGGGATACTTTGTTATTTTGATACATGTATATAATATATAATGATTAAATCAGGGTAACTGGGATATTTATTCCTTCAAATAGGTATGTTTTATTTGTGTTGGGAACATGATAATTCTTTTTCCAGCTATTTTGAACTATGCAGTAAGTTATTGTTAACTATAATTACTGTACTTATCAGTCAGTAATTTTTAAACTTACTTTTCTGGGCCCCTGCCTGCACTGAATGGAAAGCATCTTTAGAGCAAATATTAAGTATTTTAAAAGTTTTAATGTGAAAATTTTTAGACATGGGGTTTTACTCTGCTACCCAGGCTGGAATGCAGTGGCATGATCATAGTTCACTGTAGCCTCAAACTCCTAGACTCAAGTGATGCTCCCACCTCAGCCTCCCAAAGTTTTAGAATTACAGATGTGAGCCACCACACCCTCCCCAGATGTTATATCTTCATCATTGTCTCTTCAGCATTGAGGAAGAGTCTGTTGGTACAGATCAATGACTAGAAAGAGACTGTAAGCATTGAAGAGAATCAGGAGATTGCTCGAGTTGTTGAACACAGAAAATAATATCTTAGTGACTATAAATCAAAAGGAAGAAGAAAAAGACTATAAAAGGTTAGTATGAATAATTTCATAGCTTTGGATACCAGTGCCACAAGTTAGAATGTGCAGAGGGGCAAATGGCTTAGGAGGAAAAAGAGGTTAAAGGCATCTCTGGGATGCAGGTGGAGGGGTGGACGGCAGCTTTGGGGAAATCAGTGAGCCTGGATACAAATATGGGCATGTTTTTGCTTTGGGGAATTGAGGCCAATAGACTGGCTGAGATTTCAGAGGGAAATAGTCTTGTGTGAGCTGTGTGAGAGCAAGGAATCTGGGCAAGGAGCCCATGAAGCAGAAGCACTGAAGAAAAGAAAGACAAGAGGAGAGAGCACACTGTCTCCTGGTGCCACTGAGATTTTGATGGAGGGGTTTCCAGGAAGACAGGGTTAGGGACAAAAGTAACAGGTGAGGGGAAAGAAAAGGTCAGTAGGATTAAGAATTATTAACCCGTTGCGTATTTTGGAGGCAGAAGTCAGACTGAGAGGGTCTGAGGAAGGAACAGGAAGGAAATGGCAGAGAAAGGACATGTAGCTTTTAGAAATTTTGAGGGGATGATGATGTGAAAAGGAAGCAGCCTTTTGAAATGGGGAGGGAAGCCTACCTAAGATTTCTTTGAAATTGTTTCCAAAAGCATACAGTGACATTTTCTTTTTTCCCTTCCTTTCCCTTTCCCCTTTCCTTTCCTTTCCTTCTCTCCTTTCCTTCTTCTTTCCTTTTCTTTCTGTTTTATTTTTTTGAGACAGGGTCTTACTCTGTCTTCCAGACTGAATTTAGTGGTGCAACCATAGCTCACTGTGGCCTCAGCCTCCTGGGATCAATTGATCCTCCCACCTCAGCCTCCCGAGTTGCTGGGACTACAGTCACATGCCACCACACCAAGCTGATTTTTAATTTTTTTGTAGAGACAAGATCTCACTATGTTGGGCAGGCTGTTCTTGAATTCCCGGGCTCAAGAAATTCTCCCACTTTGGTTTCCCCTAAGTGCTAGGATTATAGTCATGAGTCATTGCACCTGGCTGGAAATGCCATTTTCAATCTCATTTATGCTTCTGCATTTGCAATTTACCTCTGCTGTCCTTTGGTTGAGAGGTGATCATTGGCAGCATTATGCATTCCAGCATTCCAGGACACAGATTTGTGTATATCTTATTATTTTCATAACCCCGTACAGCACATTTATACTTTGCTTTATAGCATTGCCTCAGCCATTCTGCAGATGATGCTCCCAAGACTTCAGTGTGTCCTCTTTTTGATCTCTTTAATGGAGTGAACTGTTTACTTCATTCAGACATTCTTATGCCCCTTTCTTATGCTCCTTATGCCCCATTTCGAGTCTGCACTTCCCTTTTTTTAGTGAAACTCCTAAAGCAAGTCTTGGCATTTGATAGTCCATTCAAGTTTAAGGTTGTGAAATTTGGTCTTTCCTATCAGAAAACAGAAAACATCCACCGAGAACTCATGATTAAAAAGGAAAAGAAACAGTCCTAGTTCCCTGATTCAATAAAGAGAAAGAAAAAGTACTCATTTCTTCCTAAGAAAGCTTTCAATCAAATTAAGAACACTAAGATTTTTATTACACAGAAGCTCCCAAGATGACTTTACAGGACTGGATAATCATCTTTTAATTCATTGCAGGAAAAGCTTGAAAAGGTGAATGCAAATCCCACTGTGGTGCTTCCTCAGAAAATAGCAAGTGGAGAGCAAGTTGATGAGACATAGGACAAAATAAACCCTGTGAGCAGACACATGTGACAGACCCAGCTGCAAAAGTGGAAAGTGTGAACTGTGTTATTTCAGTTAGGGTAAGGAAATAAAAGGTGATTCTAAAATGGGGAAAAAAAAAAACAGGAAGCTTGGAGATAATAGCTGCTGCTGAAATTGAAGAGTTGGCACCTTGCTTGCAAAAGGTATGTAGGAAGAATAGACCCAGAGGGAAAATGTGAGAAAAGATCTAGAGGTGGGTGGATTTTTCCTTTTTTCCCGTGTCATTGCATTTGAAGATCGATTCTTCCTTGGAGGGCTCAAAATTCTTTGTATTCTTGCCGTGGTGATAACTATCTATGTTGCAGCTCAGCTTGTGCAGTATAAAGGCCACAAGCATAGGAATTCTATTACGATACTGCCTGATTTGGTGACAGAGGTAAAATGAAGGGGACAACTTGTACTGTTAATAGAGTAAGTATTTTCCTAAAAGTTAGTAGACATCCAATAACATTTTTGAGCCCAGCGATGCAAGTTTTGAAGTTCAGTATTCTGATATTTGGATGTAGGTAAATAAATGATGGTCACTGCTTTCTATCCTTCAAAAACTTAGAAATGGTGGGAAAACTTGAAATCGTGGCTTCTCTGTAGAATTTGAAAAACAGAAGCTGGATCCTTGTTCCCAAGAAATGTTGGAACTAATGGAGAGTAAGAGAGTAAATTGGAGTGCTGTGAAAGAGTATTTTTTAACATGTTTTTGTTTAACTTCTTCTTTACTTCTTAAAAGTGTTTCTACCTGTCATTCTGTACTCTAATTTTCTGATTTATACTGGGTATACTGATATATACCCAGTAATGTACTTGAGGTCACACAACTAGAAGAAAAAGAGTAGTATTCAAACCTGGATCTAAAGTCTACCTTATTAATGCATTAAGGTATCAATTATTTATTAATAATTATTAATGCATTAACTTTCTCTCTAACTGCCCTGGATAACCTGGTCACGTCCTGTCATAGGCCATTGACTACATCTCCTGCTCCATATATATGCAAGGCTCCTTTTGTGTCAGGGGTGAACCCCCCAGGCAAATCACCACTGCCCAATGTGGCATGGTGACTCATATAAGAAAGGCCTTCTATCCTCTTTGTTCAAAGGGACCTGTAGGTTAGGGCTCTTCCCTAGCATTTGTTAGAAAAATCTGCAACTTTCTGTCATTGTTTCTTCTTTCAACAGCAATGCATGGATAAACAACCCATGTCTCATACTGGATTGGGGGGATGTTGCACGTGGCTCCTATACCTGTTTCCCCTGCTCCCCTGCAGCCAGCCCAGTCATTCATATCCCTATTTTTATTTTGCCCACATGCATTGTCTACACAGCACTTATCACAATGCTTATTTCCAAATATTTACCTATGTGTTTATTTTTCCAATGTTTATCTCCTCTGTTTCTGCAAGGGCAGGAAATATAACCTGTTTACCAGCACTGAAACATCAGCAGGTTCTGGCTGTGGTGGGTGATCCATAAACATCTGTTACATAAAAAAATGAGCAAAGAAATAAATGAAGAATGCCTTATCTGGATTCCTCTTTAGGGAAAAGAATGTCTAACATATAGATAAAAGTGGCAATGCCCAAAACTAAAGCAAGTATATTAGTCAAGATTCTGCAGGGAAATCAAAACAATAGGATACATACACATTGGAAGAGACATATTACGAGGGGTTGGCTCATATTATTACAGAGGCTGAGAACTCCCACGATCTGCTATCTGCAAACTATAGGCCCAGAAAAAAATGGTGGTGTCATTTCGGTCTTAGTCTGAACACCTGAGAACAAGGGGAGCCAATGGTAAAAGTCCCAGCTCAAGTGCAAAAGCCTGAGAACCAGGGGTGCCAGCATCTGAAGGCAGGAGAAAATGGATATCCCAGATAAAGCTGCAAGCACCTTCTCCTTTCCTCCATCTTTTTGTTCTATTCAGGCCTTCAATGGATTGGATAATGCTCATTGGTGAGGGCAATTTTCTTTACTCAGTCTCCTGATTCTAATGATCGTCTCTTCTGAAAACACTCTCCCATATGCACCCAGAAATAATGTTTTACCAGCTATCTGGGTACCCTTTAGCACAGTCAAGTTGACATATAAAGTAAACTATTACAAGTCATTTGGGAAGACAAATAGGATACTGATATAGTGTATCTAATATGTAGCATATATGTTTATTTATTACCAGTTGTTTCTGTCAGTTGTATGTCCAATAGGAGGCACATTCAGTGACATTTCTTACTCAAGTTCAAATAAAGATGAAGTCCTGATATCTAGTCTGCTACTACCCATGCTCCTGACCATTGGTGGACAATGGTGCTTTTCCCAGGCTGGTGTGAATCTTGCTAAATTTAACAGTATAAATATGTTGTGTATGTATAATTTGTGCGTGTGCTATCTACATGCAGGCACATGTATGATGGTGGCTGAAGGGAATCCTATTTTTAAAAAATAGGAATAATATCTAGATATTTACATCCAGATAAAATGGACAATGTGGGTCCGTTTTATATCAACAGATGAGATATTTAAAAATTTGATTGTGTATTTAGATATGTACACATTATAGATTGTCTTTCAGAAAGTACATTTTCCTCTGTGCATCTGAGAGCAACCTGTTCTTTTTTTGACCTATCTGCTATATTTACCACATCGAAGAGAAAATGTTCTTGATTGGGTTGAATTTTACTAGTTTAAAGTCATTGTACTGAGTGGTTTTGAGTAATAACAGATCTAAAAACGGCTACTTTGTTTCTTACAAAAAGGCCTATTTAGACTGATTCTTGAATGTGGCAGTGTGCGGACGGTGCAAAAGTGAGGCAAGATCATCGTTCCAGGGGCTGGGTCTTATTCTGTCTCTCCACATGCTGGTATATGTGTTGTCAGCATGGCCGGCCAAAATGGAAACAGAACAGCCACACACCACGAGTGTTCGAGAACTCTGCAACATATTTCAGCATTAGGAGACAAACATAGCAAACCCACCAGTGGTATTTGTTAAATGTCAGCAATAGGAAAGAACAACAAAGACAGATTTCAGTGGAATTTGCAAAGTTCTGGATATAGAGATAAGATGCAGTAGAAAGAACTCTTCACTAGCAGGGAGAACATTTAGGTTTGGGCCCTGTCTCCTCTGTTTATTACTTGTGGAAAAATGTCAAATCTTAAAGGGGAAAATATAATGAGTAGGATTATATATTCATGCAAATTACCTAATGTTTCATAATTTTGTCTATTATTGGGGATGACAATAGTTATTGTTATCCATGTGATACGAGGGTCAACTGAAGAATGATGACATTCATCAATTTGAAAAGGAGACATTTAGTTCTCATAGAGGGCTGTAGCCTCCAGGCTGCCCATCCTGAGGACTGAGAAGCAACCTCCAGCAACTGTTGAGAGCAAGCACTTTGAGAGAGGACAAATAAGACAGAAACTTATGTCGAATCTGTTAGCTAGTTATACATATTCAATAATCTGTAGGCAGAGTCATGAATATTTATGAAAGGAGAAACATGCACATGTGCAATTGAATTTCTTGCCTCTTTGTGGGTCCCATGTACAAAAAAAAATTACAGTGTTGGCATGATCTAAAGGTGGAGTTTTCAGCCCTCTGACCTCAAAAGGTGAAGCAGAGGATACAAAAGCTCTTGCTGTGCATCCCCTGTAGCCTGGACAGAACCACTTTTTGGTAGGTGGTCTCTTATGAGGAAGGGATGCGTTGTGCAACTGGTAAGCTGTCATGTCAAAACTGTGAAGGGTGGGGGGAGTCTGGTCACAGCATCAGATGATTGGCTAAAGACAATAAAAGAATAAGACATCTGTTTCCTGTTTGCCAGAGCTGGTTTCTCCTTACTCCTTAGAAAAGAATTCTGGTTAAAGATTAATAAGAAATGGGCATCTTATTGTGTGTCTCACTTCCCACCCCATCATGGCCAGGAATTCTGTTTTTAAGGTTTCTTTGGGATCCCCTTGGCCTAGAGGGAGTCCATTCAATAAGTGTAGAGACTGAGGGTTCTATTTTAATTTCTCACAAGTTAAAACCCATGACAAAGCATTTACAAAAGCAACTGATCCTAGGACAAAACTTTGGGCTTGGGATCTATGAGTGCCCCAGGTGGAAGGATGTAGGGGTGGGAAAAGTAATTTGCATGTTGAAGATGATAAACCGTCTCCTTGGTGTGGGACTTGGAGTCTGCAAACCTGTGTTTGCACTCTGGTTCCACCAGTGTCTTAGTTCATTTTGGGCTGCTATAACAAAATACTAGAGACTGGGTAATTTACAATGAGCAGAAATGTGCTGGCTCACAGTTCTGGAGGCTGAAAAGTCCAGGAATGGGGGGTCAGCATGTGGTGAGGGCCTTTTTTCTGAGCCATCCCACAGCAGAAAGAAGGAGGGCCTAACTCATCTTCCCAGCAATCACCTTTCAAAGTCCCGCCTCTCAATGCTATTACAAACAGCAACTAAATTTAAACATGAATTTTGAAGGAGATAAAAATATTGAAATCATGGCATTCCAAAGGGCCCCTAGCTCTCCAAAACTCATGTCTTTCTCACATACAAAATAAATGAATTTCATCCCAATGGCCCCAAAAGCCTTAACTAGTTCCAGCATCAGTTGAAAAGTTGAAAATCTCATCTAAACATCGTGGCACAATTCATTCTGAAGCAAAGTGCTCTCCAGCCCTAAGCCTGTGAAATCACACAAGTAATGTACTTCCAAAATACAACTGTGGGACAGGCGTAGGATAGACATTCCTGTTACCAAAAAGGAGTAAAGAAAATAAAAAACAAGGTAACTTGGTGCAAGTTAGTGAAAAACCTGACAAGGCAAACAACATTAAATCTTAGGGCTGCAGAAAAAATCTTCCTGGACTCAATATCTCAGCTCTGGGCATACTGGAGCAGAGCTGGGACTCCCAAGGCCTCAGGCAGCCCCACCCCTATGGCTTTGTGGGGCTCAGCCCACACATCTGATTTCACAGATTAGAGTCACATCCCTGAAGCTTTCCCAGGCTGGCATTGCACACTGGCAGCGCTACAGTTCTGAGATCTTGGGGGTGGCTCCACTACCACTGGTCCACTAGACACAGTCCTAGTGGGAACTCTCTGTGGCAGTCTGATCCCGTGGCAGGTTTCTGCTTGGCCCCCAAGCAGATACATCCTTTGAAATCTAGCTGAAGACCATCATGGCCCCACAGCTTGTGCACTCTGCACCTCTGCAGAGTTAGCATCACATGGATGCCACCAAGATTCCCTCCTTGTGCCCTCTGAAGAGGTGACCTGAGCAGCACCCGGGCCCACTTGAGCAATGACTGGCGCAGCCAAGGAGCATTGCACCAGAATGCAAGAAACAGGCACTTGAGGTGGTATGAGGCTCCTCTCTGGAAACCTTGCCCTCAAGGATCTTCTCTGGGTCCGTAATGAGAGAGGGAGCCTCAAGATCTCTGAAATGCTTTGGGGACATTCTTTCATTGTCTTAATGCATATCAGCTGGCTTCCTTCTATCTATACTGATCTTATCAAAGGTCCACTTGGCTGTACCCTGGATACTCTCTCCTAACAGACTTTTTTATTCTTTACATAGCCAGGCTGAGAATTTTAAAAATACTTTTTTATTTCTTACATGGCCAAATCTTTATGTTATGTGTCACTTTTAATTATAAATTTCATCTTTAAATTATTTCTCTCTTCTCACATGTTATGATATGTGGTTAAAAGAAGCCACACAGCATCCTGGATGCCTTGCTGTCTTGATATTTCTCCCACTAGATATCTTAGCTCTTTGTTCTGCCTTATATAAAGTCCTAAGACACAATTCAGCCAATTTCTTTGCCACTTTATAACAAGGATGACCTTTATTCCAGTTTCCAATACCTGTCTCTTCTTTCTGAGATCTCATTAGAATTGCCTTTTCTATCCATTTTTCCACCAAAATTTTAATTATGCCCACTTAAGTCATCTCTAGAATGTTTCAGACTTTCCCTACAGATATTCTCTTCTTTGAGCCTGCACCAGAATCACCTTAATGTTCCATTTATGGCATTTGATGTTTTTCCAGCTTTCAGTTCAAAACTGTTTCAACCTCCGCCTACTACCCAGTTCCAAAGCTGCCTCCGCAGTTTTAGGTATTTTTGTAGTGATGCCCTACTTGTCTGGTCCCTATTTTTTGTCTTAGTTTGTTTTGGCTGTTACAGTAAACAATCACAGACCAGGTAATTCATAATGCACAGAAATTTATTGGCTTATAGTTCTGGAGACTGCGAAGTTCAAGGTCAAAAAACCAGCATATGTCAAGGACCTTCTTGCTGTGTCATCCCATGACACGAGGTAGAAGCACAGGATGAAAAAGGGACTGAACTTGCCCTTTTTCAATAGCGGTAATCACACTCATGAGGGCAGAGCCCTGCTGGTCCAGTCACTTCTTAGAGGTTCCACCTCTCAACACTATTACAATGGTAACTAAGTTTCAGCATGAATTTTGGAGGGACATTCAAACCATAGCAACTAGTTTCTAGCTAGGTGATCTTGGATAAGAAACACAGACTCTTTCAATCTTAGTCTCTAAAAATTAGGGGTAAATCAGAGTATTTACTTCTTGAAATTGTTGCTAGGATTCAGAAATGGCTTCTCAATAGGCTGGATGAGTGTCTGGTGTACAGTCACACTCTGCACATGCTAAATGTCATTATTACAATTCCCCTCAGTGAGACACTGATAAAAATCAACAGCATTACATAGACTTCATTAACTGGCAACTTTTTCCTTGATGTGTTTTGGAATTTTCTCTTTTAATTTCTGAGCCTTTTAGAATTATGATTGAAATGTACACTGAAGACACCTTTTAAACCTTTTTTACAAAATCCTTTATTAAGAGTGAATTCAAGCTGGGCATTGTTGCTCATGCCTGTAATCCCAGCCACTCAGGAGGATATGATGGAGAACTGCTTGAGGCCAAGTGTGTGAAACCAATCTGGCCAACATAGTGAGACCCTGTGTCTAAAAATAAAATAAACTAATTTTAAAAAGTGATTTCAATAAACTTTCTTCAGTGAATTTTCTAAAAAGAAAAGTTTTAAAGCATAGATATCCCAGTGAAAGTTATTGTCAGGGGCAAGGTAGGAAGAAAGGAGAACTGTAGATTTGGACAACTCTACATCAAACCATTGTCTGAAGAATTTCTCAGAGACTTTATTTATTTAACAGGTACATATTTCATGCTCATTATGCTCCAAGCACTATATGTTAATTAGTATTAACATACTAATTCTATGAAATAGAAGATATTATTATCCTCATCTTACTGGTACGAAAAATGGGGGATGAAAAATTTATAGCCCATGGTCTCATGGGCTATAGCTAAGAAAAAGAGCCCTGATAATCTGGACCCTGGTCTCACTTTTAACCCCTTTCATATGCTAATAGCTTAAAGCCTGGCCCTTGACTCAGCAATTCCCTCTATTTACCTGACCACAGAATCCATTTTTTTGCAGAACATCCAGGGGACTTGTTCTAACCTAAAACTACTTCCTTATGTATTCTAAGTTCAGCCTAAAGTTCCCCCACACACAGTGAACCGTAACCTAACCACATGTAAACAGGCTGTAACCTACCCTTGTAACAAGTAGCTGACTCTCAGCCAATCACAGGAGACCAACTATTCAAACTGTGTTCAAATAAGGCCAACACTGAGCTGCAATCAATCCAGCTCTTTCTGTACCTCACTTGTATACTTCATTTTCATTTTCCATACATCACTTTCCTTTTTCTGTTCATAGATATGATCTGACCATGTGGGAACCCCAGAATCACTCTGAACCTATTTTAGTTGAGGGGGGCTGCTCAATTCATGAATTATTCTTTGCTCAGTTAAACTCTGTTAAGCTTAATTTATTTGTCTTAAATTCTTATATTAACAGATGCCTTCAGAAGTAGAATATGAAGGAGAGTTTCCAGTGACGCCTGAAGCATGTAGTGACCAAGCGCGATAACTGCCGGGTTTACTGTGTCCATTGCTTTCTCACAGCAACTAAGTTCTCTCTTGGATTCCAAAGCTTCATAAATATTTGTTTTGAGCTATCCGAGTTTGTCTGAGCAAACCTTTGGTTTGAATTGGGTTCAGAAGTTGTGACAGAAGCTGGCCTGGGCCCCAGGATCAGATGAGATCTGATAATTAGCTATACCATATTCAGTTGCACACTGAGATTTTGCCCGACTGGAAACTGACAGTAAATGGCAATACTGCAATGGATACAAACTCTAAATTTCAAAAATTTGCAGAAATTTTTGTGTTATATTCTCTTTGTTTCTTTCTCTTGTGTGCTTAGGAAGGGAAAAATTATTGGCTAAGTTGATCAAAAAGATCTGAGAGCCAAAGCCAAGATTCCATGTAAGAATGGGATTCTTAATTTCAGAGTACCTGAGCACTGTACCTTTCGGCTACATCTACCTGTACTGGACTCCAGAAACACTAAATTCTTAAAGAAAGAACTGGTAAAGTCCTACTAAAGACAATTTAAAATACAGTGAAACAGAACTTTAAAAAGTACTTTTAAGAATAAGGGCTCCCAAATTAGTTTAACCCAGATATATCTATTAATATGCAGAAGTTTCTAAAAAATATTAAAATATTTTTGTTCTCACTCTTAAAAGGCATTTTGTAAGAGGAAAATAAAAAGCTGAAACCACTAGTTGATAAGAAAAATTAATTCTGTTAATCTTTTGTGTTAGTTGCTGTACCACTCTAGAGGCTAGAAGAATGCAAAATAAATGTTTATAAAATGTAGGCCCTCAGGCAAACTAGGTTTGCTAATTTTTTCAGAGCTATCCATACTGAGTCCATGCCTAGAGAATGCTTTCTTTGTCCTGTTGCTTAATGGGCTTTGCCCAAAACTCAGTAAGTTTTGCTAAGAAACAGGAGTTAAGAAGACTGCCTGTTGAACCAAATCGGTCTCCACAATATACCTTTCCTGCATTTAGTTGACTATTTTGAAATCCTTTCATAAAATAAACTTATGTATAAAGAAAATCCCCATTTGTAAGGGTGTTTGCCTTTGTGCATCCTGAAGAGAGGGAGAACTGAGTCACTAGAAAGTCTCACTATTGATTTAAATTTACATAACAAGTCTCACCTTTGTTTAACATGTGCTTTCTATCTTTTCTGAACTGGGCTTTTACCTACACCCTCCTTTCTTAACTTGAACAGACAGTGGTACATTCTTTAGGCCTGAAGTTTCAGCTCTGTGTCTCTGAGATATAAATTTTCTACCTTGTTTTGCCTAAGGCTTACCCATTTAGAAGTGCAAATTTAGGGTTGCCCAGCTAACAACTGTTTAGGGTAATGAAACAGGAAATTCAAGAGTGATGGTGTAAATAAGGAAAAGAAAAACTATTTGGACGCTAACAAGTGAAAAATCATCATGAAAGCTGTAAGATTTTCTTCGGTCTCTATGTCTGTATGTTTATATGTGTAATGTGTATGTGATATTTCTATGTGATCTAAGATGATATTTAGTAAATAAAACTAGCTTTAAAATTGTTGGTAAAATAAGATAGGAATGTCTTCAAAATTGTTAGTATAAAATATAATGCAGACATTTTTGCCCGGATTTACCAATCCAACAGGTTTATATTGTCTCTAATAGATGTTTTAAGAGTATAAAACTGCCCCTTCTATAATATTTTTTATGCTTGTCTTGTTTATGAGCTTATGTCTTTGGTTTTGAGACTTTAGATTCTGAAGTCTTGGCAGATGGCTATAGAGAGGCCTAGGGACATGTGTGGCCAAATTACCGGTGACACCAGCTGCAAGTCAGAGGCAAGCTCAATACGGCCCTATCCTTTCCTGGCCCAGCTTTGCCTTTTGGCCATTCTGGGAGGGATTAGATCCTCTAGGCACTGTCTACATAGTTCTATCCTCTATCCTGAGCTATATGTAAATTCAGGACCCAGATGAGCTCTGCTTTTCATAGTCATCCTGGGACCACATGGGTATTTGGTACCCACAGCTGAGGAAAACATTAGGGAGGGTACCTGTATCATAGATCAATTTTTTAAAAAATAACTCAAAATCTTAAGGTCATGCTATTTTTTTTTTTTTTTTTGAGATGCAGCCTTGCTCTGTCGCCCAGGCTGGAGTGCAGTGGCGCGATCTCTGTTCACTGCCTCCTAGGTTCAAGTGATTCTTCTGCCTTAGCCTCCTGAGTATCTGGGACTTTAGGCATGTGCCACCACACCTGGCTAATTTTTGTATTTTTAGTAGAGATGGGGTTTCACCATATTGCCCAGGGTGGTCTCAAACTCCTGACCTTGTGATCTGCCCTCCTCAGCATCCCAAAGTCCTGGGATTACAGGCGTGAGCCACAGCACCCAGCCTAAGGTCATACTATTTTAAATTAAGTAGTATATAATCATAAAATACCCTAAGTAAGTTAAAATATCAAAACATTGATTAAACACAAGCATAAGTTATATACTTCAGCATATTATTTTTATATGGTACAGAAAAACTTTGCTAAATACGTTAATTATGTATTATTTATAATAAACATATTTATATATTAAATATTTATTAATAAATACGTATTTGCTAAATCTGTTAATTTGGTTGAGGAAATATTTCTTCGTTAAAAATTATGAAATGCTTTTCATCTAAAAATATAAAAGATGTGATTTTTCTTATAGGAAAAGTTATTTTGTTTAGTTGAGAGGTTGTTCAAAGATGTTTCAAAAATGAAGGGAAGATGATATAAATAAAACTAAATAGAAACAAAAAGTTGGGAAAAGAACAAATAAAAAAATGTTTTAAGAAGTTATAAAAGGTTTATGGAAATCTTAACTTGTGTGGTCAAAAGCTGGCTGAGATTGAATGGATTTATTGACAAGGATTATTAGGTTTGGTATTGATAATTCACAGATGCAAAAGTAAAATTTGTTTTTCTCTTTTGAAGACTATGCTTCGTCACCCTTTGAATAAACTGCAGAGAAAGTGAGTGGAGAGAAAGAGAGACAAATTATGTTTCATGCTGTCTTGATTATTGGAAAAATTGAATCTCCTCTAAGAGGAAAAAAAAGTTTTGTTTTGTTTTGTTTTTTTTTGGTTTTTAAACTCTTATCACTTTAGCTAAATAAATGTTTATTATTTTTATAGTAATCTGTTACCTACTTTGATTGCTTTAAACTTTTGACATATTTGACATGCTTCTGAAAATCAAACTTCAGATTGTAAAATGATGTCTTTTTAACCTCAAACTAACTGAGATATGACAAAGGACCCCTGAAGTGTCCAAAAGGGAGACACTAAATAGGCTTATTTGATATGTTAAATTATATGGGAAGCATTGTTAAATAAGAAATTATTTTTTACATTCTCTGAGTTATATTTTTTGGCTATGTTATTAATATGTATTCCAAAATTGTATGAGATTTCTAAAATTCTGATATATCTTGGTATATGTGATCAGTGACAATTATGGTTCTTACATTAAATTATTGTAGGGCACAAAAATAACCAAATATTCCAGTCAATTGGGTTTTTAAATGTGACCATTTTAAGTCTCATTCACAGTTAATTCCTTAAATCTGATGTATTTTCTTACCTCTGATGTATTTACTAACTTTTTATAAGCAAGTAAAATCCTAGAGTGTTATGTCTTCAAGGATTTTCATAGAAAGGATGGGAAAGAAACCTGATAAGCACTCTTGAATACAAGCTTCTGTTGACTTTAGATTCATATTATTTGAGTAAGTATTTCCGAATGGGTAGGTATTCCCATAACAGTAATAAAGAGATTAACTGGTTTATGAAACTACTAACCCAATCAAGACAACAATTAATTGAATATCAAGGAAATATGTTGCTAGAATTTCATGCTAAATCATCCAGTTCTGAAATTAGGATATGCAATTTGAATAAACTCCATGGTCCAAGTCAAATTACCTAAGTTAACTTATTTAATAAACAATGCTATGCTCCTGAATTGGAGGAACAAAATCGATATTTAAGAAGATATAAATCCAATGTTAACTATGATATATAATATATAAATATGTCTTATATAATGACTGTTCTAAATTACTAAAATGGTTTATGATTGGTTTGTCAAATCTATAATCCTGGGAAGACAATCGAAACTTCAGATATATCTCTGCTACCTGATGGCCCATTTGAACATTTATAAAGTGATTTCATTAAATTGCCATTTTCAATGTATATTTTCTAGTTGTGTAGAAGCTTTCCCATGTATGCAAGAAGGTGAAATGCTATAACATTCCCCTAAGAGCTAAAAGGTTTTTAGAAAATGTGTTTTTCCCTCATAAGGCATTCCTGGAGAGACCTCCAGCAATAGAGGCACTTGTTTCACTGGACAAGTTGTAAAGCATGTAAATTAAATGTTTTAGACTCAATAGCATTTGATAAAGCTAACAGAATACAATCAGATCAACTTCCAGTGGAAAACATAAGTTGGTCCCTTATGAAATAGTCACTGGAAGGCTTATGACACTAATAATAGAACCTCATGTATGTTACACTCCTAAACTCTGATATGACTAAATGCTGTAGTGCTTTAATGCATTATGTCAGAATGTATTTTCATCAAGTAAAACAAGCTTTTCATGATATACTGACTGAGGATAACCAAACCTTTCATGTTCTACAACCCAGAAACTGGTCTTCTGGAAATGATATCAGAGAAAGACTGCTCTTGCCATTCATATTGCAAGGGTCCATTGCCATGCACATTGCAAGCGTCCATCTTGCAATTCAGAAGGGGCCCTCCAGACTCTTAGAATGATACACCCATTGAAGACCTTAAGGTAAAGCTAACTGGGGAAGTTTCTTTCCAAAGCAGATGGCATCCTAGATATGAACAACTTTCCAAGGATCATGGATCAATACTTCTCTGCCATCAGAAGCCTCCTACCACTCTTAATTTTCTCCCTGCCTGTGCCTCTATGAACAATGGGACTGGAAAAGGGTATTGTGTACACCTTTGGGGCATAATTTTATGTGTGGATGATTTACAGCCAATCTTATATATGAGCAACTTTATGCTTTGATAGATGGAAGATGAAGTTCCCATGGTGGGCTAGGAATTTTAATGGTATTTTTGTTGCTCCATATAGATAAACAGAACATCAGTTCACTCTTAACCTACATCATAGGTTAAAGAAAACATCACCTGGGGCTTTCATAGTTCTGGATGATCATCATTTGCTAGGGCTCTTTTTCTATGATTTGGAGTAAAGATTAAACGAGGCAATGATTAGAGATCCCTCATAAAAGTCTCTATAAAATATTCTACTGCAAAAGCTATTATTGTACAACAGAATTCTTTAAGTTATTTAGCTAAAGTTGTACTAGATAATAGAAATGCTCTTGATTACCTACTGGCTGAACAAGGAAAAACCTGCAGCTACTAAAACGTTTTGTTGCACATGAATGAATGCAGTGGATATTATAGAGAATAATTGCAGGAGATTAACAAATAAGTTGCTGGATTAAAACGAGTAGACTCTTCATGTAACTTATCTTTTGATTTATTTGGTTTTAGTTGGTTTGGTTCATAGATATCCTGGCTGGGGAACATGCTCCAAACTCCTGATATTATCCCCCTGGTAATAATCATAATAGTCTCCCTAGTGCACCGTGTTTTCTCAAAGTTTTGAATGTTTCTCTGCAGCCATTCATAGAATATCAGATGATCTCTCTCTGACTGGAACAACAGACACTCAGAGAAATGAATGGACTATGAGAACATGTAACTTAGGTAGGATGTGCTAAGACTGAAAATGCAAAATGATGGTAACTGGAAATAATGTTAAAACCTTAAGTTTTGGCCACATTCTAATCCAGGTGAGAACCTGATCAAGAGGAGGGAATTGTTAGACAAAATTACGGGAATCCATTGTTCTGGACTAAAGTCCTGCACTCAGCCAGAATAAACCAAAATGGTTTATTAACAGACCAGAATAAACCAAAATGGAGTAATTCATGCTAAATGCTGCATAGTCAAACTGAGACTGTAAAGAAGTAGACTGATCGCAAAACAGACCAGTATTTTTTTCCTGAAAACGGAAGATTCCAGCATAATAAGAAAGTCCCCTCTGCACTAACCCTTAAAAAAAAAAAAGTAATCTTAAGTAATCAGCTTTTTTTAAAAAGAAAATTTTTATGTTTCTTTTTCTCACCTTGCAAAACCCACAGTTCTGCTATTTCCCAGGGGGATTTCAGACAAAACAAGTCCATTTATGATGATAACAGGGTAGACTCAATACCTTACGTTTTGGTTAACCTCTCAAATTGAGAGGAATCGTTCATTTAACTTAAGTTTAGCTTAAAGCTGCCTCCTTTCATATTTTAAGTACAACCTAAAGATTTCTCCATATATAGTGAATTATAACCAGTTAGGTTATGATTATATAATTGCATAGGATTTATAAACAGACAGTAATCTTCTCCTGTACTAATCACAAGGTTTTGGCCAATCACAGATGGCCAACTGGTCAAAATGTGCTCCATTAAGGCAAATGCTGAGCTGTAACCATTCCAGCTGTTTCTGTATCTCACTTTTGTTTTCTGTAAATCACTTTCCTTTTTCTGCCCATAGATATTATCTGACCATGTGACAACTTCCGAGTCACTCTGAACCCATTCTTGTTCAGGGGGCTGGCTAATTCTCAAATTGTTCTTTGCTCAATTAAACTCTGAGAAATTTAATTTTTCTATAGCTTTTTTTGTTTGTTTAAATGGTTTTCTTTTAACTAGACTAGTTTTCTCCATAATTCACTAATTTATTAACCTCGACAGGGGAATACAATTTACATTTGTTGAACAACTGCTACATGTAGGTGTGGTGTGCTAGGTTTTTCCTCCAACAGTCATAGATAGTAAGTATACAAGCAAAGCTTTAACCCGAAAACGACTCTCTATGGATTTGATTAATAAAGCCAATGATATGTTATAGCTCTGCGGCTGATTCCAACTGCTGGATTTTCCTATCGACAGGACACAATCATTTATGTTATCAGCCAGAATGAATTGGACTAGGTGTTGGGATCATAAACAATTGCAAATGAGATCACAAATCATTTCTGAAAGAGCGAAGCCAACCCTTGAGCTGAAGGTTTTTGCACTGAAATACAGATCTTCAGATTCCTTCTATGGAATCCATCTCCCCAGCTCATACCTCAACAAATCACCACAGGTCTCCTTCCTACTCAGGCCTCCCACTACTTGACAGAGCAAGGCTGATTGTTCTAGAAGCCACTTTTATCATTTTGAAGAGATCTTTGTATCTGTTACTTGGAAATTTTAATCCAAAGCATGACAGAATAAAATCAAAACACAGAAATAAGCACATTATAGTCACCAAATTCTTCAGAAAATTAAAGAAAAAGGCAATTAAATTTTAAATTTAACAAAATGTTCTTTTATCCTGTCTCGACAGCTATAAAATACAAAGGTATCTGAAGTACAGTGTTTGGTAGATTTAAGATAACCTAGATTGAACATAGAGGCAGAGAAATGGGAAAATGATCAGTGCCTCTTGTCTTAGTTAATCCCCAAACCTAAGTGGCCACAAAGCCATCATCCTTCTTGAAGCAAATACATTGCTTTTTTAACTAATTTGTATTTTGAGTCTTATTCTTCATTTACAGATGGTTACCAATGATAACGAGCAAATAAATCTCCTAAACATTCATAAAGCCATAGGCAAATACTGCATATACTTTGCTATGTATCCTTTATTTATCTCTTTAAAACTAAAAATTCAGAGAGATTTTTGTTCTGTGTTTATTTTTTTAAGTTAGGCATATTTTAAATGTGGTTGGATTAAAGTAAACTTTTTATCAACAACAGCTGATGCACCATATCAGCTCTTAAGCTATTCCTAAGAGAATAATAGTAAGAAACCAATGAACAAACCAACAACAGCTACAGCAAGCCCTGAAGATTTAAAACAATAAAACTAAAAGATTTAGTATTCTAGAGTGTTTACTTTCTTTAAAATTTTTCTTTTTTTAAAGTAATACTTTACAAAGCTAGTATGTCAAAAACAAGAGGCAATTTTCTGGAAAGCTATATAATGACAGGAATTTTTTAAATAAGAAAATGTTTATATAGAAGCACAAGCCTTCACTATTTGACACTAAACGTGGTGTTCAAACACATAGTCAAAAGTGAGTTCATTCCTCCTTTTCTTTGGAAACTCAGAGCCATGCATGAAGTAGTATTTTTCTGGCTATAGCTTATTGGGAGACGGGTGAACATTTCACCAAGTAAGAATCTACCTCTCTTTTCTTCTCATTGTACTGCCTTTTTGTTTCCCTCCTTTCCTTCCCTGCAATTCATCAAAGGGTTTGCTCTGTGCTCATTAGCTCATTTCATGCATGTGACAGAGAAGAAAACTTAAAGTTTGGAAGTAAAATATTTCCCTTTTCAATTTTTATCTTCCAGAAGCCTAAGCACTTGGGGCATTTAGATGATTTTCACAGTGAGATGAAAATGACAGAATTCCTGCTTGTATATAGCCAAATAATCGTGGCCAGAAACACTAGGAGAGCTTTTCCCCCAATCTATAAAGAGATGCCCTTGGCTGGGTAGTAGGTAAGAGAATGGGAGATTCAGACAAGCTTGCCAGAATCAATGACCACATACATGCTACATCCAGGAAAAAGCTGGCCATCCCCAAGCATGCCAGCCTGGGGACTACAGACCACCTGGCAATACCTAACCATACCCAAGTATGTCAAGGGAAAAGACCGCTTGGAGGAACATCATTGGGTACCTAGGGCTATGAGGTAGCTGAGCCATAGTTTACAGGACTATGCTTCCTTCCTCTGCTCTTAGCCATCACATAAGCAGCCTTGACTGTGACCTCTGCCAGAGGACACACCAAATATCCTTCCTGCCAAAGCTAATGCAAATATTTAAATGAAGCAGTGTTGTTGTCTGGGGTAAATACCAGAGGTTTGCTGTCTCAAGCCAGGGAAATGAAGGATGTGGACACACAAGAAGTGAGTTTAAGAGGAGGTTTAATAGGCAAAAGAAAGGAAAAAGTGAATAGTTCTCTCTCTTGAAGAGAAACAGGGGCTCCCAGGTAAGACTTCTGGTTCCGGGGTGAAATGCATGGGGTTTTATAGAGGAGCTTGAGGGTGCGGTGCCATTTACATAGAGCCTGAGAGATTGGCTGGACAAGTATGATGTTTGCATAGCACCAGTAGAAGCTGGCCATCCCACCCTGATCTTTTATTATGCAGATGGGTTTCCTGCCTGGCCAGTGTCATGTTGTCTGTTCGTCCCTGTACACATGGTTGACAAAGAAAAGGGAAGATGGAGCCACCATGTTGAACATGCCTGGCCTCCAGGTAGACTTTTCCTATTGTCACGGCTGCCGGCATTCGCGTATGCAAGCTTTTAGTTTGCTTATCTATGCTTGCAGCTTGATTTTTCAGGCTGCTTTTTGTTAGAAAAGAAATGATTTTAGGGCTGCTTCTTATTAAAAGGAAACCTTACCGAGGACTTTCTTACCCTCACTATCTGCTTGAATAATTTCTTTTTAACTCCTGTATTATTAACAATGGACAGCACCTTGACCAGGGAAAGCCAAGCAGTTTCTTCATTCATTCATTCATTCATTTATTCACTTTAATTAATTCAACAGATATTTACTGAATACTACTACTATTGGGCACTTTTGTAGGCACTGGGCAAAGAACCCGTCTTTATGGCTCTTCCATTCTTTTGAGGAAACCGCCAATAAACACATAAATAATATAGAGCATGCCAGAAAGCCATAAGTACAATAAGGAAAAATAAGGATTGGAGATTGAAAGGAAAGGGAGATGCTTCTAAATACAGGCTGATCAGGGAAGGCAGCTGTTAGGAAATGACTTGCAATCTAATTGCAGGGAGAGACTGGTAGCGGAGAGGAGCCTGGAGGAAGAGGAAGAGTGGTCCTGGCAGAGGGACAGCAAGTGCTGGGTAAGACCCGAGGCCAAAGCATGGGTGGGTCTGTAGGAGGAACAGCAGGGAGGTCCGTGGGCCCAGAGAGGAGTCCATGCACAAGGGTTACAATAAATGTTTTGCATTTCATTCGAGGTGCTTTAGGAAGCCATTGGAGAGTGAAAAAGACAGAGATGACATTTAACAGATCACTGTGAACCATGAGTCTCCAGGTTGACAATGCTGTAGGCAGTGTTTTCCATCTACTTAGGTGATCAGGAAAGAGGTGGAAGGACATCTTGGGTCCCACAGTGCTCAGACTGAGGAATGCTGAGCTGGGCATGCTTCTTTTTGTTGTTATTGTTGTTTTGTGTTTTGTTTTGAGACAGGATTTTGCTCTGTTACCCAGGCCAGAGGGCAGTGGCATGATCTTGGCTCACTGCAGCCTCTGCCTTCCAGGTTCAAGTGATTCTCCTGCCTCAGCTTCCTGAGTAGCAGGGATTACAGGCATGCAACTACCATGCTTTTCTAATTTTTGTAGAGACAGGGTTTCGCCATGTTGGCCAGGCTGGTCTCAAACTCCTGAGCTCAAGTGCTCTACCCGGCTCAGCCTCTCAAAGTGTTGGGATTACAGGTGTGAGACCCACGCCCAGCCTGGGCTTGCTTCTTGAAGGCGCCTGGTGCTTCCTCTGCACCTGCTTTTTACAAAGTGAGATGTTTTTCAACGATATGTTACAAATTGTGGGAAGACTATGTGGCAAAGTGTTTAGAAAAATTATGTTACTTATATTTTTAAAGTCTCTAGATTGGGAAATCTCAAAATTTGGAAGTAAGTACTTAGAGTCTGATTTTTCACCCTGGACTAGTCTTCCAGGCCTATGGGAGAGATTAAAGACGTAATTACCTCATTCTTCATTTACTTCTCCTGTTGCTTAAATCAATGGTGAAATCGATAATCTCATTCTTTTTCAAGGCCATTGAACATTGGTTAATTTCTGACACAGAAAGTGTGGTAGCAATGTGACTTACCTGACACTTGAGAAGCATTGATAGAATTATTGAAGCTCAGGGCCTGATTTCCTTCCTTAACCCACAATAAAGAAGTCTCTCTGTATGAAAATGGGCAGAAGAGTCTGTACCAAGAAAATGGAGAGTATAACATTAATTACTAGAAATTTTCTTCAGATCTAGTTAGTAATCCCAAAGAACTAAAAACATTTTGATTATTTAGGAATTATGATATATAATAGCTCAAGGTATTATATGTGGAAGTGAAGCTATAACTGAATGAGGCCAATGTATAAAAATAGGAAAGTTACTGAATCATATTTTGGGGGTTTGGTAGAGATTGGAATGACTTCATTGACAGAATCCCAGAAAATCCCTGCTGAGCATGGTGGCTCAAGCCTATAATCTCAGTATTTTAGGAGGCCATGGCTGGTGGATCGCTTAAGCCAAGGTGTTTGAGACCAGCCTGGACAACCTGGCAAAATCCCATCTCTACGAAAAATACAAAAATTAACCAGGCATGGTGGCATGTTCCTGTAGTCCCGCTACTCAGGAGGCTGCAGTGGGAGGATTGCTTGAACCTGGGAGGTGGAGGTGGCAGTGAGCCTTGATGGTGCCACTGCACACCAGCTTGGTGACAGCTTGAGACTCTGTCTCAAAAAAAAAAAAAAAAAAAAAGAAAAGAAAAAAGAAAAATCCTCATGATCTCCTGCAGGACAATTTTTTGAATAGCTTTGGATCAGCCAATTCTCTCCCCTCTTTCTTACTTGTAGTTCTCAAGAACACCTTTACAATCGCTGGGAATGCAATAAGAAGAGATAGTGAGGACCTGGCTAAAAAGCCCAGGCCCTCATCTGGTCTTCTAGAAACAGGAAGTCCTTCAATGCCTTAGCCTAGCATATCATGTAACTCCTGAAACATAAAACCCAGGGCATGCTGATTTCTGGGGTCCCTCTACTGCTGTGCAAGTGGGACACGCACATATGAGATGCCATCCACTGCCGGTAGCTTTCCTGAGCCTTGTGGA
The DNA here is from genome assembly GCA_036589455.1 of Ateles fusciceps. Taxonomy (NCBI): domain Eukaryota; kingdom Metazoa; phylum Chordata; class Mammalia; order Primates; family Atelidae; genus Ateles; species Ateles fusciceps. The sequence goes on from JAZHEH010001064.1 coordinate 7,534,777, forward strand.
TGAGCTTCTTATGAATCTTCAGCTTATGTTGCCCCTTGCTGCCTATCTGTAAGTAATAAGTCGGCTTCTTGTAAGTTAGTATGGGTGTTCTGTCTCACTGGACTCAGGCAAGCTGGTGATCTGTATACAGTGAACTCATTTTTATCCCCACTGTCATCCATTTGTGAGAAATATAAACATAGTCAGACACTAAGTAATGATAACCAGAGTACTGGGAAAATCACCATGAAGAGAACATACCAAGTGAGTTTTAGAAATCTATCTTGAAAGGGAGAATTTTAGTGTATTTTATAGGCATCACTATCTTGGTGCCTCATCTCAAGGCTTGTTGGCTGAGGGCACTTTTAGCACCTGGAGGTACTTGGAGTGTAGAAGGGAAGTGTGATGTTGTGAAATGTATATTTGGTCTTAGTCCCAATCACTTATATGCATATTCTAAAATCCTTGGACTCTCAGAAGTGATAAGTGTCTTTAGTATGCTGATGAATTGATTGATGGCTAGCAGCCCCTCAGGCAGCTTCAGTATGGGGCTGGTCACAGGAAAGACCAGGGCAGGATTAGACGGTTGAGACTTTCAGCCTCCCCCAGCAACTTGCAGGGAGGAGAGAGGAGCTGAAGAATAAGTTGATTACCAATGGCCAATCATTTGATCACTCATGCCTATGCAATGGAGCCTACATAAAACCCCTAAAGGACTGGGTTCAGGGAGTTTCCAGAGAGCGGAACACACAGAGGTTCCCAAAGGGTGGTCCACCATGGGAGGGCATGGAAGCCATGCACTCCTTCTCCCATACCTCATCCTATGCACCCTTCACATGTATTCTTTTAATATTCTTTAATAAACTGAACGCATATGTGTGTTCCCCTGAGTGCTGTTAGTTGCTCTAGTAAATTAATCGAACCTGAGGAGGGGGTCATGGGGTCTCTGACTTATATTGGGTTGGTCAGAAGCATAGGTAAAACAACCTGGAGCTTGTGTGTATAGGTATGGGCAGTCTTGTGGGATTGAGCCCTCAACCTATGGGATCCACTACCATCTCCAAGTAGGTAGAGTCAGAACTCAATTGGAGGATGCCCAGCGGGTGTCTGTTGCAGAACTGATTGCTTGCTGTTGGTAGAGAAAATCCCCACACATTGTGTTGATTGTTGTGGTTAAAGAGCAGAGGAAAAACAATTTGTTTTTTTCATCACAGAGGCAGGGTGGAAATGCAAAGGAATGACCACCCACAAATGAGGTCTGGGAGTTGGTGGTAACTCCAGTCCTCATTTGTGGGGTGGTTGGCTTCTTTGGAGGACACTGGGGCAATTCCAAGACAAGTCCCACTCTGGTTTCTCCGGGAATCCTCAGTGGGGTTGGGCTCAGGGCAGTAACTGCTCCTTATCACCTATTTTCTTGGCTTGCTTTCGTTCCCTGCCTTATTTCCCTACTTTCTCATGGTGTTTCCTAGGATTATCTCCCAAATAAACTTCTTGCTCTTAAACCCATGTCAAATTTGTCTTTCAGGGAACCCAAACGAGGACCATGGTATATCCCATGTCACAGCCAGAGATACCTCTTAATAGGCAACAGGGTCAAAAACTTTCCAGAGCTTTTTTACCATAAGACCTGAGGTGTTGATGGAGGAGGTCAATCCTCCATGGGCGATGAAGCTAGTGAGCCAGAAGAGAGAGTTGTTTGGCTCAGTTGCTTCTGTTTTGACATGGGCTTCAAACTTTTATCCAGAGCAGCTGTTATTTGAATAAATAACATGATACCTAGTTTGATAATGTGGGATTAAGGCAGAAACACCTTTCCTTTTTTTTCTTACAGAGTTGTCAATGTACTTCTTGTGACAGACATCCCATTTTGACTGTTCTTTCAGTTTAGCTTGAAACAAGAAAAGCAATATCAGGGACAGTTTGCACGAGGAAAGACACTTACTCTTTCAACATTTTCGTTTTTGTTCCTGGCACTGTGCTAAGTTCTGTAGAAAGCAGTGAACAAGACAGATTCACACCCAGCCCTGATGGAGCTCAGAATCTGGTGGAAGGCAGATGTGAATGAATAATTGAAATTACATGCGGTGATTGTTTTGAGGGAGGAAATAAGAAACAGTAGGAACAGCTGAAGGAGTATGTTTAATGTGTGCATCAGGGAAGTCTTCCCAGCTGAAGTTGAGATCTGAAGGTGATTAGGATTCATCCATTCCAAATAGGAAGTCAAAGCTGGGGGGTGGGTGTGAATAGCAGATGTAAAAGATTTTAGGATTGGAAGGCTCCACACAGCCTGGAATCTATCATTAATCCATCCAAATTCTCTGCCTCTAGCTTTGTTTCTTCCTGAACTTCAGCAAGGATGACCTTATTCTTGATCCTGGGATATGCAATAGTTCAACCTGCCTCAGTGTATTCCTGCATTTGGGTTTTCTCTCTGGAAAGTTCTTCCCCACACTCATCTTTTGAATCTTACCTCAAATGTCATTTGGTTGTTGTTGAAACCTTTCTGACTTCCAGACTAAGAAGGAGTCTTCTGTTAAACGCTGCCTTAGAAACATGGACTTTCCTCCATAGCTCTTACCATAGTTTTGTTCATATATTTATGCACAGGGTGATTTGTTTAATCATCTGTTTAAAAGCTTCTCCTCACAGTAGACTCCATGGGGGACAGGCTGGTTCAGTTTTGGTTGTCACTTTATCCCCAACACATAGTTTAATAATAAGCACATCATATACATGCAGGAAAATGACGGGATTCAGTTTTTACTGATTGGATATACACATGTGTTGGGGGAGGTAACCATCATTTAAAAGTAAAGGGAAAGGGCCAACAAGGAATCCCACGTTACCCTTGTGTGTATATTAATGCTGCTGCTGACACAGGAGACCCTCCTTCAGCACTTCTGATATTGGTTATAAGGCAGATCATGGGGACTAATGAGGAGTCTACCTACATCTCATTAAGAGTGCTGACATTTTATCAGGCAGAACTATCAAGAAATTAGCAATAGTGTTTTCAGGGGAAGTCAATTGGCACTGTGAGATTACGGCTAGAAAATGTTCAGATTTAGTTAAGCTGTGGAGAGTCTTGCAACTAGGGGGGTGATGGGAGACAGTGACAGATCATGAGCATTAGATTCTTGTAAAGAGCATGTAACCCAGATCCCTGGCATGCACAGTTCACAATACGGTTTGTGCTCCTATAAGAATCTGATCCCACTGCAGATCTGACAGGAGGTAGAGCTCAGACGGTAATGTGAGTGATGGAGAGTGGCTGTAAATACCGATAAAGCTTTGTTTGCTCATCTGCCACTCACCTCCTGCTGTGTGGGCCAGTTCCTAAGCCACGGACTGGTGAAGTAGATCCCTGTTATAGCACATCAGATGATAGCAGCCTCCTCCTGCTTGGTCTCCTGTTTTTTCCTTTTTCTGCCCAGAAGTCAGAGTAACCCTTTTCAGCAAGAAGTCAGATCTTCTCCCTGGACTGCTCTAAATTCCTCACCGGTTTTCTCATCTCCCTTGGGATCACGTGGTCGCGTGTTCTCTATAGGACTCCTCCTTAACTCGTTCCTTGCCAGCCACGACGCTGACATCCTAGCTGCTTCCTGAACATGCTGGAAATTTCCCTCTGCACGGCCTTTCTACTTGCTGCTATCTTTGTCTGAAATACTCTTAGGTCAGTGCTCAAATGTTCCCTTTCCTGCTTACCCACGTAAATGAGAAATCCACAATTTCTGATCTTTCCTCTCTTATTTTTCTACATAGCATTTATTTTCTAACTTACTATATATACACATAGATATTACTTAGATAACTGATTGTCTGTAGTGCCTCACTAGAATATAAATTTATGGGGCAAATATTTATGCTTTTTTTTTTTTTTTAAACTGTTTTGTTCTAAAGACAGCCCAGAGTAGTGGCCAGAGCAAAGACTCCAGGTTTGTATTTGGCCTCTGCTTCTTCCTTGCTATGTGGCCATGGGTCAGTAGCTCAACCACTAAGTTGCTGCTTTTCTCTTCTCTCACATGGAGATAGTAAGAGCATCTGCTTCACAAGGATGATAAGAGGATTCAATAACTAATATCTGTAAAGTGCTTAGACCAGTGCCTGGCACAAAACAACACTATTTGTGAAATAAATACATCACTCTATTTCCAGCATGTAAAATGGTACTCGGATCTTGGAAGGTGATCAACACACATGCATTGAATAAGTGAATTTGTTTTGTTTGCTATCCCCAGGTGAGCTTACTATCACATTACAAAGAGACATCTGCTTGGAGTTGCTTCAGGAGTGGTGGAAGTATCTGGGCAGATATATATATATATATATATTTTTGGAGACAGTGTCTTTCTTTCTTCATCACCCAGGCTGTAGAGCAGTGGTGTGATAATGGTTCACTTTAGTCTGATATTTCTGGGCTCAAGCAATTCTGCATCAGCCTCCTGAGTAGCTGGGACTATAGGTGAGCACCACCACACTTAATTAATTGCCTAATTTTTTGTAGAAATAAGGCCTCACTGTGTTGCACATTCTGGCCTCAAACTCCTGGCCTCTAATAATCCTTCTGCCTCAGTATTCCAAAGTGCTGAAGTTGCAGGTATGAGCCATCACACCCGGTCCAGGTGCATTTCTATTGTTGTAAGCAAGAGCACATGTCACAGAAGAGGGGGAATGGTAAAGATCCCTGACTGACAAGGGCTGTGTGACACAATTAGTAATAAATATTTGGTCTTTGTTCCAGTTCCTGTCACAGAACTCCTAAATCCCTTGGAATTTCCTAAGTGATAGGAGCATCTTTTGTTATAAAGAAGTGACTCTTATTGGGCCTCTCGGTAGCTTCAGGATGGGGGCTGATTAGAGGGTGGCATTTTGAGCTCTACCTTACAACCTCCAGGATGGGAGAAGAGCTAGACGTTGAGTCAGTCACCAATGGTCAATGATTACTCAATCATGCCTCTGTAATGAGACCCCATAAAAACCCCCTGCTTCCAGGTGGGTGAACATGTGGAGGTGCTGGGAGGATGGAGCACCCAGAGAGGGCGTGGAAGCTTTTGGTGTCTGGAATGGGGAGGCGGGGGTGGTCCCGAGAGACTGAGTTCTTAACCCCTGGGGTCTGGCTAGACCTGGGTAGTTATTGGAGTTGAGTAAATGGTAGGAAACCCAGTTGTTTGAAAAACTGGAGAATTGGTTGGTGTGGGGAAAAACTAACCACACATTTGGTGTCAGAAATAGTCTGTGGGCAAACAAGTTCAGAGGCTATAATCTGTGACTTAGGCTATCCATATAAAGTTTGTTTGCATGTGCTTGAAATACTTTATGCTTATGAATTTTCTTTTAAACTACTTTGAGATGTAGGAAATATTTTCCTCATTTTGCTAATGGAGAAATTAGATACAGAAACATAAAAATAGTTTTAAAAATAACACTCAGCAGCCTTATTTGCTTTTCCTGTAAAACCCGTACATAAATTAACAAATGAATCAAGAACACACAAGGCAGGTACCTCCTTAAATTCTATAACCCACTATCTGTTCTTAATATAGACTTGAGTTTTGGTATTTAATTTTTAATTTTTCTAATGCACTTGATGTTTGAAGTTCCCTTCTTTTTGCTTTTTTACATTTTAGAATTAGAAATGGAAAATACTGACATAAATGGTAGATGTTTGAAGTTTGCTTCTTTTTGCTTTTTTATATTTTAAAATTAGGCATGGAAAATACTGACATAAATGGTAGAAAGAAATGAGACTTGAGGGAGAATGAGTAACAAGACTGTAGGGGAAATGGTCTTCCTCTCATGCAGTTTCTGGTTTGAATTGCTTATTCTGCAATCTGTTCATCCAGTGAATTGTTCCTCTCAGCTTTTTTGGCTTCAGTTTATCTTCTGAAGGACTAAGACAGCATTTTTCCTACCAAAATCAGCTCATCTTTGATTGGCAACAATGATCGTTGCAAAGCTAACTGTTATTGAGTTTAATGGCAAAACACTAAGCTAAATATTTTGGACCATTTACTTGTCATAATAATTCTAGGAAGCAGGTAGTATTTTTGTCCTTAGTTTATAGATGAAGTAGTCTGGGCTTTGAGAAGTCACATGCATGTTGTCACAGAGCTTGTTTCTGTAATTTGTTTTTGTTGTTGTTGTTGTTTTACGGGGTCTTGTCCTGCCACCCAGGCTGGAGTGTAGCAGTATAATCTTGGCTCACTGCATTCTCCACTTCCCAGGTTCAAGCAATTCTCCTACCTCAGCCTCCTGAGTAGCTGGATTACAGGCATGTGCCACCAAGCCTGGCTAATTTTTGTATTTTTAGTAGAGTTGGGGTTTTATCATTTTGACTAGGCTGGTCTTGAACTCGACCTCAAGTGATCTGCCTGCCTTGGCCTGCCAAAGTACTTGGATTACAGGTGTGACCCACTATGCCTGGCCTTGTTCCCATAATTGTTACATGGTCTGATGTATTATTGGCAGAAAGAGAATTTTTCTTAGGAAACTTATATATGTATCCATGAATGCAGATATACTTTGGTTGACTTCTTATAATCCAGGGGTCTTGGTTTGATCCTTATGAGAGAGGCAGAGAGAAATTTGCAGTGGACCTTTCTTCTAGTTTTAGGGAGAGCTGAGTGTTTTCTTGTCTCTGGGTGGCAACTGCCAGGTTAGGTATTTGTTGTGGTTTTATGACAAGGATATCAATCTGACTACAGCAATCTGTCTGAAGTAAATGAACTCTCATCCCAGTGCCTTAATAAAGCTTCACATCAGGCCATAAAGTAAAACACTAGAAAATCCACATGGTGCATATACACCATGGAATACTATGCAGCCATAAAAAGGAATGAGATCATGTCCTTTGCAAGGACATGGATGGAGCTGGAAGGCGTTATCCTCATTAAACTAACATAGGAACAAAAACCAGACACCACATGTTCTCACTTGTAAGTGGAAGATGAACAATGAGAACACATAGACACAGAGAGGGGGAACAACACACACTGGGGCCTATTGAAGGAGGACAGGGAAGGAAGAACATCAGGAAAAATAGCTGATGCATACTAGGCTTAATGCCAAGGTGATGGGTGCAGCAAACCACCATGGCACACATTTACCTATGTAACAAACCTGCACATCCTGTATGTATACCCTGGAAGTTAAAATACGATTAAAAAGAAAATCCACATGGATGCTTCCCTCTTCCAGGAACACACCCCTTCTGCTGGAGTTTATTGCCTCATATGTGACTGGGGGAGTCTCCTGTGATATCAACAACCTCATTTTAACTTTTCTCTCTAACTGGGGTGTTCCTTTCTTATTTACCCTATTGCTGTTTAACCTGCTGGGATCTTGTCTAGTTCAAATATAATACACATTTCCTCAAGAAGATGACATCTAATTAAATTCTAAGTGACACCATTTTACAAAAACGATGTTTCATTTATTTATTTATTTTTTCCAAGTCACTATTTCTCTTTTGTGCAATAAGCTCTTGCTTATTTAGTATCTCACTTCCAGGCATCCTGACGCAGATCTGAAACATTCTAGGAAGAAATAAGATGCAAGATTTTATGGCATTAGAATAATTTATGCAGCCCATCCTCTAGGCTTACAGCCAAACTCCAGCAAGAGAAATTTGCTTCACATTCTATCAAGTCTCACGCCACAATGAATCCTTTTAGAAAGAAAGCTAAATTGCAATTGTACAAAGAAATTCTGGGGAGAAAAATAGCTCAACATGATTCTGCAACCCCCAAATGTTTGTAAAGTTTACCATACAAATATGTCAGGGGAATATTCGGTAGACGATCAAAGGCTTTAAGTAAAGTTTGCTACAGCCATTAGAATAATACATATTAAAAAGGGGTCAATTAACATTTGTCAAGACATGTCATTTCTAAAGTGTATTTACTTTGGGAGGCCACGTACATCTGTGTGTCTACAAAGTGACAGCAATTCACAGAAAATAGCAGGTGCATCACCAGGTGGAGGCTGGGGTCTCTACCTCTCCTGAAGTTGCAAACTCTTATGGGACTCTCACTGGGTTTTCTCTCTTTGATACATTTTAACAATTTCCAACAATTTCCAATTGCCCTGACTTCAGACTTGGAGAAGCAGATGTGCAGATGATCGATATTAACATACCCACTGCCTGGAGCAGGAAAATAGGCAGCAGCCTAAGCAGTAGTTTTATGTTCTCAACTCCAGCTTTTCTCAATTTCTGCACTCCTCTCCTCCTCCTTCCTCTATTTATTCCATGGCAGTGGAGTGCACATATGAAATCTGGTTCCCCATAAATGGATGGATTAACATATAACAAACTGGTTGTTTTCTGTTCTTCCACCAGCTCCTTACATCTCCAAGGCACAAACCAAGCACCTCACAGCATGAATGCACTTGAACCCCACAAGGCTGTGATCTTTAAACACAGAGCCAGGGTCACGAAAGCCAATCAGTCTCCTTTATGATTGACATCTTCATAGTTGCCCTGACGACTAAATCAGGTGTTGATCTGCTTCCTCGGAGAGCTCTGAAACACTTTAATAAACTCAAGTTATCCAAAGGCAGTTTGCATTCACCCTTTGAAATCCTCTTGCTGCAAACTGTGGACTGCCTAAAATCTTGGAGACTTTGTCTTTCATTCCTGTGAATCTTGATATTCAGAAACCCTCTAAAGTCTAGTTCTCCCCTTAGCAGACATTTGAGTGTCTCCACAGTGGACGCTTCACTATGCCTCAGGTTCTCAACTCAATAGGAAGCTATTTGATCTTTCCAACTCCTTTCTTGACTGCAGGTTTTCTGAGCCTTGCAATAACCCTAGACGCTCCTTGATGAGTAATTTCTAAGTCATTAATTCTGAGGACAAATTAATGGGTTAAGTGCTAACATTTAAAAAAATAAATAAATAAAATTTTAAGTTATTTATTTGAGGAACCGCACCTTAAATTTAAACCTCTCCACCCAAATCACAAGTAATTTAATTAATAAGATGTCTAGAATGGGCTAGAATGACCAGAAAGAAAATTGACGAGTTGTGTCATTTTCCTGTTTTATCATCATTTGGAGGAATGTTAATCTCCACCTCAGGGTGTTTTGGTTGTCTGGGTTGCCTTGGGTGTTTAAAACAAAAAGGGAGTTCTGCATCAAGAGATAAGTAAACCTGGGCAGATCTGGCTGGTTTCACATGAAAATCTGTCCAATTGTGTTGTGCCATGACCTTGGGGAAAGGAAATATGTATTTTGCTGGAAGGGTTGACTGCGAGGGAAGAAAGGCAGTGCACATGTATGTTTATATACATATATATATATATGATCTTTTAGCTAGCCAGGTGCAGGCCTGTAGTTTCAGCTACTTGAGAGACTGAGGTGGGAGGAACACCTGAGCTTGGGAAGTTGAGGCTGCAGTGAGCCAGAATCACACTACTGCACCCCAGCCTGGGCAAGAGAGCCAGACTCAGCAGGAAAAACTTTCAAACTGCGTATCAAAAGACTCTGATTCTAAAAATAGTGCTTTGGAAGAGAGAACTTGTGAGAAGATCTGCTCTCTTTAAGAGATTGATCTACAGATGATGATTTAAAAGTTGTGTGATTGTGATTAGCACATTTTTCTTTAACATATATCTGAATAAATTTCTACTGAATTATTTAAAGAAATCGAATACACTAATTCAATTTTGAAAGCATTGGCCTAATGTTTTTCTATTGTTAGGGAAGACTGCATGATTCACATTAATATATATATTTTTGGCATCATAAAGACAATTCACACCATTTAAAATTGCACTTCTGAATTTACTCCACAATATCAAAGTTTAATCAATACAGTCCAAAAGATCTATACAGAGGTACGATTTTTAAAAAATTATAATTGAATTGTACAGAGCCATTGCTCAGGGAATGCCACTGACTGGAATTCCCCACAGCTCCAGTCATTGTGTGTGCTTCTTGGGCGTGGGTTCAGGTCTGTGCGTACTTGGTGTTGTTATAAAGGTAGTCCAAGAGTGGAGGATTAGGAAACGGGGAAGGAATATTCAGAATCAGAGACATATCACTTTACACATTCGACATAAATTACCTGAGGCACACATCCAAAATATCCTGAGAATCAGATACAATCATTTCCAGTTTGGAGAAGAAGGATGGAATAATAGAGGACCTTCTGGAACATATTTAGATAATCAAAGGAGTTCATAAAGCAAGATTAGTGACAGAGACAAGAGCTGAGCTGAAGCACCTTGACTTATTTCAGCACTAGGATTTAAAGCAGCAGCTAAAATCCCATCTGTCTGATCCAAGAGACTTGAACACTTGGGCACGGCGGTTGGGGTGGGGAAGAAGTCTCCACCCCATGCCCACATGCTATGGCATCCTGAAATCTTTGTTTTCTACAGCTCACTCTAGCTAGTATCAGTTCCCACATTGGCGTGGGTATAAAGCAAAAGAATTTTCTATCATGCCATCAGCCTTGTGCCTCTGAATTCTGCACACAGAGTTTCTTCCACAATGGATAAAACGGTTTGAATGCTAATAGAAGAAAGTAAACAAAAAATATGTTGAAAGACAAGGTATTTAAGAAATTAAAACAAAATGCTCATTTATTGTTTTTAATATGTAGTCAAATATGACAGCAGTATTACACAAATAGCTCCCCTTCTCACACTTCTAAAATCCCAAATTTGTTGACTCCTACTGTAAGTGAAAAACATGGTTTACTTCTGAAAATAGCAGTCGACAGCGAAAACACAAGTAACATTTGGTCCCCCACCAGCTTCCACACCTTTAAAGATGAATTGTGTCACTCAGGCAGTCAATACACTGGATTTCTTATCAAATTATTACTAGAGGGAAAAATCAGATTTCCCACACACTGTAAGCAGAACCGAAAGACTTGCAGAAAAACTTGGTTTAAGAAGCTGTGTGAAGAAAACATTAATGAATTATTGCAATCGTAATAATCCCCAGGTAAAAGATGGATGTCAAATTAATGAACTATAAGAAAACACATTCAAACTTAGGTCATTAATATTACAGTGAACATAATCAGGAAGCTTGCAGAACTATGTAGCATCTCTGAATTACCGAATTTGAACAAAGGTTTCCAATAGAGGTCACACTCTTTTTGCTCTCAGACACCATTAGTGCAAATTCAGATACAATCATTTTTACATTTGCAGGCTCAGGTATGTTCAACAGAAGGTCATCGGGAAGTATGGGCTTGTTATTTTAGCATGACAGAATGCAGGCTTGGAATTTCTCCTTGACATGGTAGAATAAATAGGAATGATGCCCAGAGGACTGGAATAAATTCAAAATGCTTGGTTTTCCAAGTTCTATTTTAATAAGCTTTGGAAAATTAACCTTCACCTGAAAGACATGTCCTTGATTTGGCATACACAGCTTTCCAAAACAGTGAGAAATGAACTGGCCATGTGCCACAATCACACACACACAGTCATTCCTTTTGTTTGGGGTTGACTGGGTTCATAGGGTCAGATTTTCCTCAGTGTTCCCTTGTAGCAGCACCGCAGAGAGCTTTGTGATTCTGACAAAGGGTGCAATTATATCCACTCTGAATGCATTACAAATATTCTGCATGCTGGTGCAACTGGCATAAAACATGGAAAGCCCCTTCAAAGTGCCCAACTTCTTCTCTTTTCACACTTCAACATTTCAAATAACTACAAACAGAATTACCAGAAACAGTAGTAAATTCCTGGCATTTGAAGTTCCCATGATCCCAGCTGGCATGTAAAAAAGCCTCTCTCCTTTTTTCCCCTGAAAATAATGTACTCTCCAGGCACTGTTCAAATGCCTCAAATCAGGCAAATGAGAGATTTGTTTTGACCAACCAATGAAAAGACTTCCCCCTCTTCTCTGTGAGGGCCCCAAGACCAGGTTACGGCATACACAAGATGCCTGTTTCTAAAGAGACTTCACTGATTTCCCTAAAATGATTTTAACCTTTCTTTGCAAGTGACGCTCTGATGTTGCTTAATGTTATTTTCAGAGGAGGCTGCTGCAGGATGCTTAAATAGAGTTTTTATTTCCCTACTATAAATGTGACAATCTGAGTATGTTTTCATTCAAACCACCTTGAACACGGTGGCTGAGGCTTCACCACAAATGTCCAGAAAATAGCACTTGAGTCTATTAGTCTGAGCCCTGAGATGGTCAAACCTCAGAGAAATCCAGCTCTGGTCCCAGAAAGAAAAGTGCCATCTCTTACCCTTTCTTCGGAAAATTATTTATTTATTTATTTTTGTCTCATTTTCATGCCTTTTAAGTAGAAGGAAGATAAATGCAAAGTCTCTTTTGGTCATTCACTGATTCTCTAGGGCAAGTCATGTGATTATCTAGGGCAAAGGCCTCCATGACGTTCGGATGAATGCCACAGAAGGGTATGGAGGGGTGATGGCTGCATTTTAGACTCACTGGGCGTATCTTCACTTTCTCTATGTCATGGGTCTCAGCATCACTTGCAGAATATGTGCCCCAGTGTCTGCATGTCTGAATGACCAAAATTTGAGCTTCTCATCAATGAATATTATTTGCAGATTGCTCTTAAGAAGTTAATAACTCAATAGCACATTTCGATCTTTATTTTTTTCCATGAATCATCTCCATTCACCCACTCTTAGTTCATACTTGCCCCTAAAATTCCCCCATGAAACTTCTAAAATGAGTTTCATGCTATGTATTTGTTTGATAGGCACAGAAGGTTTACAGCTGCATGGTCAGTAAGCGATACTTTGGTCATGATTTTTTTATATATACATATATTTGTAATGCTGGGAAAAAGAGAGACTGATGTTAAAAGTCAAAATTCTGGTGGAATGAAGAGAAGTCATCGAGATTTTTTTCAAACAGAATGAAAATACATTAAATATCACTATTTTCAAAGTCAAAAATTTTTGTTATTCCATTATGAAAGACATTTATTCAGTAATTTGCAAATGTTAATAAGCCTTAGAAACTAGGAAAAGATGAGTACCAGTTTATGACTTGCATTTAATATTTTTCCAGCCTTTTATCCTGGATTTAAAGTAACACAGAATCTTTCAGTGTCAACAGTGAGCTGGAAATTAACCTATAATAACAAGTTTGAGCATTTTGCTCCTCTAGGTATAATTTGGTCATTCATAATAAATATATTATGGAGAAGCCAATAATGATGTATTCTATACACTTGTTATGAAAAACTGATTCCAGAAATTATGTGATTTTACTTGAATAATTACCATCTTCTCTATAATAATCATTGGGAGAGCAACGGGCATTAGGTGGCTGAAAAGTTATTCCAGGCAATAATTAGGCAGGTGTATTAAAATTTAAGTTGAGGCTAGAAGATCAACTTAATCAAAACCTTAAGAAGTAATATCGTTATTATATGACAGTGGTAGAACAGGAAATTATAGACACATTTGAGGCTGGAGTTTTCTGATTTCCCTGATTGTCTTATGTCTGGGATGGTCTAATAAAGGACATAACCACCACACACATATAAAGTGCAAATGCCTTTTTGATACACTGGTGTTTCTGAATACCTCAAAACAGTGATATTAATAATTCAAAACCCCATAGAAATATTGGTTCAAGAAATCAAACTTCAACTGTTGCATCTGGTCAGTAAGACTGCAGTGAGCTGGAAAGCCTTCCTAGGTCAGGGAGAATTTTGAGTAACTTTTCTTCTCATAAATAAAATTAACAGATCCTTTCCAACAGAGCAAACAACACAGACATGCAGTGATGTATTATGTTTCAGACACATTCTTCAGGCAAACACTTTCTAGTTCCCTTTTTAAGTATAGAATAGAAAATTGGAGTTGAAAATTGATAGAGTATTATTGATCCTACCTACTTGCAAAGTCTGGTTTGAGGATTTTATTGTATTATAATGATCAGTCACATGCCTGGACTCTCACTACTTGTATGGTTCCAGTAGGTGCTCAATAAAATTTCAGTGAATTGAGCAGTTAAATGAATGAAGAAATAGGGAGATGAATCAAAGTGCCCTGTAAAATATAAAATGCTTCACAAACATAAGGTAATAGGAGTATATGAAAGCTAACACGACAGACCTTGTACTATTTGCCCAAAAATCTTCTAAGGACAAAAATGTTGTAATAATTTGAAGAGCAAATAAAAATTGCAATTATATATGTGGTCAGAAAATCAGCTATACAGATCATTCATTTTCAAATACATTTGGGCAGAAAGAAAACAAAGGCAGAAAAATTTTACATGGCCAAAATAAATTGTATTGCTAACTTAGATAGCCACAGATGGGGGCAGGGGTGGAGAAAACAGAAATTCAAAACTCAACAGAGACCCCACAATGGCTAGGGTTTGAAATCTCCGGATGTTATAACAGTAGCAGCCTTCTGAAGTCAGCAACAAGATAGAGAAAGATTGAGCCAATATTCTATGTTACAGGACAGAGCAGATAGTCAATAAACCAAATAAAGTTAGCGTTGAGTGGACTGTGCTGTCTAAGCTGCTTGGTTGGCCTTAAGTGCTGACATTTAAGAGATGTAGGCAATGAGAACTGAAACAAACATTTAAGTTCAAGACCCAGTTTACTGACACTGAGATTATTACTATATCTCTTTGGGCCTCAGTTTACTTATCTGTAACATTAAGAGTTTGGATTACATGATGTCTCACGATTTTTTTTTATTTAGAGATGAGGTTTTGCTCTGTTGCTCAGGCTGGAGTGCAGTGACACAATCATAATTTACAGCAGCCTCTATCTCCTGGGCTCAATTAATCCTTCCACTTCAGCCTCCAGAGTAGCTGGGACTACAAGCATGGGCAACCATGCCTGGCTAATTTACATATATATATATATATATAATGAAATACATGACATAATTCATATCTTCTCTATTGAATACACATACATATTTTTTGAAATATATATTTTCAATAGAGATGGAATTTCACTATGTTGTCCAGGCTGTATGTCCTGTGATTATGGCATATGATGCTTATATCAAAAGTGGGGTTGGAAGTGGTAAAGTAAAAGCAGGAGTAACGCTACAGAATTTAGTATAACACATTGTAATAAAACACCTGGAAAATACCTAAAGAAATACAAACCAAAAGAACATTTCACAGGAGGAAGAAATTATAACCAGAGAACATAGTTTTCAATTAGTCTTATTTAAATATTAATTTCCTATCATGGAATGAGAACATCTTGAACCAGTCCATGGATTCTAGCAAAACCTTTTCTCAAGTGGACAATGGACACTAGGGACATGACCAAATTTATACTCCTTCATGAAGATGTAACATAAGAATTTATTGCCAAAAACTGATAAATGATACTAACCTTAGAATATGTATCTGAATATTAGCATACTTTAAAATAATTTCATTCCCTTTATGTAGTCTGCATGTGCAAAGTTTTACATTAAGTTCCAAATATTTTTATATTTTAATGCCAGCTTCTTACATTAGTGTTACAGTGATAAAATAAATATGAAATTATTTGTGTTTGAGACATTGCCTTCTAAATGGAAGCCTCCCTTTGCTGTTAAGTGTAAAATAGGAAATCATAAGAAACTAGAGAAGCTAAGTGGGCCTATGCAATAAAGAACTGAGCCAGCTGAAGGATGTTCACAGGCAATTTTGGCATAGGACTGGAGAAATAGATGGGATGGATGTCATGCAGGACAAATACTAGAGAAAGAATTCAGACGGGTAGAAAAGAAACTGAAAAAATTTTGCTTTGTGTTTTGAATGCATTTTCTTTCAGCACTTTCTCGAGATAGGTGATGAACTGATTGTCTTTGAAAGCTTTTTGGACTGATGAACTATTCTTCCTTTGAGTGCAAATTTGTGCTGATACTGGACTAATAGATGTACTTTATATGGGTTACACGGACGTAAGCTTTTTAAGAATCTGTACATCTGTACATTTAATCAGGTTACATAATAATCTTTCAAGAAAGACAGGGAAAAAATGTTTTTTTTTTTTTTTCCCAAAATTGCAAATTGAGACTCATGGAGGTTGAAGTGATTTTCCCAAGATAACACAGTGGGGACTCAAAGCTGTGTCAGCTAGTATTGTTTTCATTACTCGATGGGGCGTCTCTAAGACAAAAAATGCCTGGATATGCCCAAGAGCTACCAAATCTTGTTTCTTTCCTCCTCTTCCCTTTTCTTCAAGGATAAGGAATGCAAAGGTAGCACCTCTACAGAATTGCTCATTAAAATTTTCTTCAACCATATAAGTGTTTCTTCTCGTCCAATATGGTAGCCACAAGCCAGGTGTGGCCACTGAGCTTCTGAAATGTGACTTGTGTGACTGAAGGATTACATTTTAAATTTAATTTTAATTAATTTTAATTTCAAAAGCCACGTTGGCTAGTGGATATAATATTGGACAGCACAATTCTAGAAGCTACATGTGAGAGATTAACAAATGCCCTTGATACTTCAAACTAAAATAGTAATTGGGGGTCAAATGCACTTTACCTTTAGTTTTCTAGGTGTTGGTATATCTTGAAGTCCAAACCTTTCACACACAAGTCACCATTTATGGTGAGTGCCATCTATTGGGCTTAAGCCATTTATGCCTGAGGTTGTAATTTCTTGAATTTTTGTAAACAGACCTTGGTGATGACCTTGAGCAGGATATAAATAACTCCCACAAGCCTAGTGTTCCAATAATGGAACAGTAGACATAAATAGGTCAAGATATTTTTCTTGACTTTCAGTATCTTTACCTAATCACTGATTACTGGTTTTTTGTTTTTTACAAATAATTAAGCTGAAATAACTAAATTCCTCTGTAGCACCATTTATCTGATTTCTCCAGAAGTTGTGTCTCTGTTATTTTTACGTTTTTTATTGTTGTTATTCTCTCTGCTATGTTCATAGTATATTAAGTAATGTATACCTGCATCTTCTCTAATACATAATATATGTAAAGTCCAAAGCATTGATGACCATCTTGAATTTTCAGAAACTGTGTATCTGTTTTCTCAAATGGGCACAAGAATAAACCAGAAATATAAAATAGAATGACAGTTTCATGAAAGAAAGGTATTTAGCCAACACTTCCCCTTAACACTAAAGAATTCATATACCACACATTTCTCACTACCTTTAACTCTTCGTTAAGAAGTTTTCCCACACTCTAGTTCCAGAAAGTTTTCTCTATTATTTGGTGCTTTTGGTTCACTGAACAATTCAGGGCTTGTAATTTTTTATAGAATTATCAATTGTTTTGAATCAAAATAGAAGATGAATGCTGAAGGGTATAAGAATAACATTACTATATAAGAATTAAGTAGTATTAAGGAACACAAACTAAGGATATGCCTGCAAGATTTATATAACTGTCAATCAGTTGCTATCGGAAGCCATGGCTATCACAAAAGCTAGTTGAAGCAGCATCATTTTATCCTAAAAGGAAGTCGTCTTTGTGTTCTTTATGCATTTGTAGAATACCAGTTGCACCAGTCATATTGGCAAGTCATTTGGTTATTGCTGTCTGACCAAACCTATTCCACAAGAATAAGCGGGGATACTTCAACTAAACCAAACATAGCTGCTGCAAAGATTGTCATCACAATCCTTCAGTCACCTTACTTTTCAATTTTCTTTTTGCAATAATTAACTAAGTTGGTTAGGAAAAGGTTACCACCTTCATCAAATACTTAAAATTGTAAAGCAATATATATGGAATAGAAAATGGCATTGGTTCAGGTCAGACACTCGTGATGATAAAGTATGGTACTCTATGAGTGGACTGATGCCCAAGGCAGATGTGTACAGATACTAAGCTGCTAGGAAAATGCTATTTATGAAACATCTCTGCTTCTTGAGACCTGAATCTGCAAATGTTGAACACTGTACCTTCAAAAGCCAACAGTTTCTTGGCACAGAGTGTAAACGTTTCATTGGTTGGGATGTTGGTGAAGTTGTACACTCAGTACCTGAATTTGGACTTTAGGAGCTCAGTATATATATTAACCACGTTCCTTCTCAAGGGATGCCTTTTCTTTCTTCATTCATGGGAATTTTCAAAGTCAGGATTGTGATTCCAGGACAATAGATAGCTCCATTTAAGGAGCTTTCTGCATCCACTTTACCCAGAGAGGGAAGAGGTTGACATGAATGAAAAAGTGGATCAAATAGTCAAGAACATGACGGGGTGCGGCAATGACTGAACCACTTTTGCTAAGTGACAGAAAAATATTCTAATATTAAGGATTATTTTACAACTCCATGGAAGTAATGCAGCGATGCATCTTGCATCTGTTTTGTCTTGATGGCCAAATGCACTCTTAGAGTCACAAGATCCTGCCTTGTGTTAGTTATAAACAAAAATATATTTATATATATATATATATATTTATGTAACTACTATGTGCTTTAAAGAAAATTACTGTATGATTCAGCAGGGTTTTTCATTCTTTTTATCGCCATGCTGAAGTGAATGGCTTCTGAGACAGGAATCAGCAATGAAATGGGTCTTTAGTACGGAAACGGCATAAAATTAAAAAAACCGTAAGTTTAAAATCCCTTAATATTTTTGTTTCAAAAATGATTAAGGAACTCTTCATATTGTTTCCTTTTGTTTCCGTCAGCCCAGAGCAACTGTGGTTTCATGGGACTTCTCAGTTGGGGAATGGAGGCAAGGCTTCCATAAAGCATAAATCAGATGTTTTTACTGAGGCAGGAGTACAGGAAGCCCTGTTTCCCTTTCCCTCTCCCCCAAATCCTTAGCTAAAAGTTTGGAAATTTTGTCACAGCTCATAGAAAGGTCACTCATTACCAAGGAAGAGACAGACAGTCTGAACCTCCTGGATCAATAAAAGGATTCATCCTGTAAAGTCATGAACTTGTTGGTACACATAGATCTAGACCAGAAAAACAACATCCTTTTGCCACACATTTGTTTTGAAAATATAGAAAATCTCTTATTTGTGTTTGTTTTCACTCCTGCATGAGCTGTTTTTCTTAGCAGTCTTCAAACATTCATCATTGCTCTTTTGAGTGAAAAGGTTCAGGCTTTGGAAAACAGTTATCTTTGAGACATCAGAGAACATCTGAATCAAAAGTGTCGATCCCTCATGAACTAAAGCTTTATTATGATTATTTTCCTGATCCCTTTGCAACCCTGCACCTAAGCCAAAAGCATTATAATCTTGTCATACTTCAGATAAGTCCACAGGAGATGTTCCGAGTGAACTATAGATGACATTTCACTAGGGAACTCTATGTTCAGTGTAAATGGTATCTTGTATAAGTTTTAGTTTTTTGTTTACCCTTCCTGGGCTGGGCTTGTCCAGAAATCTTGTCTTCTTAGGCTACAGCAGCTTAGAGCTTGTTTGTGTGTGTGTGTCTGTTTGTCTTAAAGGTATAGGCAAAATATTAGTCTTAACACCTGTAAACCAGTACTGGTGTTGTTCTGTCCTAGAAATTTTAGCACTGCTCTGATACAATAAAACCTTCTTTCTCTCCAACTGGTTCAACTTCAGCATAAGCAGGATGTCCAGAACCTCTTCTAAACTTCATCGCAGGCCATCTGCTTGGGCGTCTCTAAAACAGAAAATACAAAAATAAAAAATGTGCATTCAAGTGAGATTCTATCACCAGAAAAATATATTTGACAGCTATTTTAGATTAAATGTTGAATTAATTAACACGTTACATCATCTCTTATTACAGCTACAGTCAGAATTAAGTGTTCCCCTTATCAGCCCTCTAGGCCCTGTGCTTACATTCCAAGATGGCGCTGTCTACTCCCATCACAGGATAGACCACTTGTCATACCTGCCCTCAAAGGATTCAGAGCTTCTCCCAACCAAGGTTTAATGCCGTATGCATATGCTTGAAAAATGCCCAAATGTAAGTACGCAAAAATAAACTATAATAAAAAATATTTAAAAATATATGGGCACAGACACTCTCTCCTCTCTACTAGTCAATACTGATATCACTTTATTTTGTTCATTAATTCACTCAAAAACTAAGGTCATAAAACTCTGCTCTGTTCCTAGAAGTGTGTTTCCAACAAGGCACCAGACCTCCTAGCAAATGAGCTAAAAGAAATATTTAATATCTTAAGAAATTATTTATTTAGCTAAGCATACCCATACATGATTTTTGTGCTTGAAAATGAAAGCTGTTATAGCCTAAAAATGGAATCTATTACTAGAGGGTGTGGCCAATCTTGAACTTATGAAGAATATTGCACAGCAGATACTAGTCCTAAAATGCATGTTACCCGTATTGACAAAAAGAGAGCGTTTCTCTTCAGCACTCTGTCCATCAACAAACTTTCTGTGATTTACAAATAGATGTGCTGAGTTATAGCAGCAAAAGGCACTAAAATGCATTTCACAGCCATAATGACACTAGAAACTATTACTCCATTTATCAAAGTGCCTGCAATTTTGGGGTAAATAAGATAATAAATATCGAAGGTAGTTCATTTCTATCTAAACAATTCTAATGCACAAAAGGCTAAATATGAGTGTACACATACTGGCATTTGGTATCTTTCTAGATTTTCCAATCACATGCCAATGTCAATGATTAATGGCTGTGAACATTTTTCACATCAGGCAGGGATGAGTATTAGCTCTACATTCTAGAAAAAATACCAATCAAGGTAATTACATTCTGCCTACTAATAATATTAAGTGCTGTCTCTATAACATTATGTGGTCAGAATGCCTTAAGTTTATTTGCTGATTAAGTCCCATTAAGTGAAACTGAATTATCCCTATCTTCCAAAAGAAAAATTTAAAACTAAAGAGAGGGCCACATAACAAAACAACATGTGTGTGGTGGGGCTGAAATCATCAACAATGGAAACATACTAAGCACCTCTAGGGAGGTGGGTACCATAACTCATGGTTATGCCTGTTTGGAGGGGGAAAGACGACATGTTGCATTGCTCATTACTTATAGCCCCCACTCTAGTTTTAGTGACTTCACAGGTGAGCTTCTCCAAAGCCATGGCTTCCCTGGTCAAGCAGCACCACTGAGATTTTGCTCTGAATCTCCACCATTCCAAAGCCACTTGGTAGTAAGAACAACCCTGCCACCTAGCAGGAGTTTACGGCCACATAAAGACATTGTGCTATGTGGTTCACAGTAGCCAAGATTTGGAAGCAACTGAAGTGTCCATCAAC
This sequence comes from Ateles fusciceps, assembly GCA_036589455.1. Taxonomy (NCBI): domain Eukaryota; kingdom Metazoa; phylum Chordata; class Mammalia; order Primates; family Atelidae; genus Ateles; species Ateles fusciceps. The sequence continues at coordinate 7,555,905 of JAZHEH010001064.1, forward strand.
AGATGAATGAAGAAAACGTAGTATATATATACAATGATGTACTATTCAGCCATAAAAATAATAAGATCCTGTCATTTGCAACAACATGGACTGGAGATCATTATGTTAAGTGAAATAAGCTAGGCACAGAAAGATAAACACCACATGTTCTCACTTACTTGTAAGACCTAAGAACAAAACAAACTCATGGTGATAGAGTAGAAGGATGGTTATTAGAGGCTAGGAAGGGTAGTGGCGGGGGGTTGGGACGAGGTGGGGATGGCTAATGGATTCCCCCCCCCCAATAGAAAAATGAATAAGACTTAGTATTTCACGGCACAACAGGGTGACTATAGTCAATAATAATTTAATTACACACTTAAAAATAATTAAAAGAGTACAGTTGGATTGTTTGTAACACAAAGGATAAATGCTTGAAGGAATGGATACCTCATTTTCCATGACGTGATTATGATACACTGCATGTCTGTATCCAATATCTCACATACTCTATAAACACATATGCCTACTAGGTACCCATAAAAATTAAAAATTAGAGATGAGAAAAAGGAAATGGTGCTATATGTGGCTCTTCATTAAAAAAGGGTGCAGATGACGGGTATGTTGATGATGATGCTCATGAAAGTTACATTTTAGGAGGCTTTTATTTCATATCTCATGCTTTGTACTAGGTGATTTCCATACATGATCTCATTTAATATGCAACACTGTCCTTTACATTTTGCACAAACCTGCAAAGCTAGCAAACGGCAGGGCCAACATGTAAAATAAAAATCTACCCACTTCCAAGGTTAATTTTTCCCACATGAAAATTATTTCTTAAAATTCAATGATTTGTGCATAACTTGCCCAAGAATTGGGAACGTGGCTCTAGTTTTATTTCAATCTTAACAATATACCAACTTCAGTATTCCGTTCATAAGTCAGAGCTACTAAATTAATAACTCTTTGTTAGGTGAAAAGATTGCAGAATTATTGATAGTGTGTATCATGTGCTTTCTGAGTGTATCACAAAGATCCTCAAAATAGAAAATACAAGCGGTTGGGTGTGAAACTTCATGTGTTAACACAGCATAACCATATTTTCCAAACTAATTATATATCTTTAAGGATTTTTTAGATTTGTAATTTTTATTTTACTACTTATAGAAAAATTGAGTAGAAAAATAAGTAGGAAACAACATAGAAATATCTCAATGAGATTTAAAATCACTAGACATCCCACCCAAAACACACAATTGGTTAAACCAGTGGTCCCAACCTTTTCGGCAACAGGGATCGGTTTTTATGGAAGACAGTTTTTTTTCATGGGCTGCTTTGGGGGTAGGGAATAGGGGGATGGTTTTGGGATGAAACTGTTCCACCTCAGATCATCGGGCATTCAATTCTCATAAGGAACACAACCTAGAACCCTCCCATGTGCAGTTCACAGTAGGGTTCACACTCCTAGGTAGAGCTCAGGTGGTGATTCTCACTTGCCTGTCACTCATCTCCTGCTGTGTGGCCCCTTTCCTAATAGGCCATTGACAGGTAGGGGTCTACAGCCCGGAGGTTGGGAACCCCAGTTAAACTATCAGTGTATGTCACTCATCCAATTCCATGAAAAAGACTGACAAAATAGCTATCACCCAGCTACAAAATTATTCAAGAACTGCTCTCTTATTCAGGAAAAACTGAAAATTCATAAATCATTTTTTACCAGATTTACAAAAGCATTTTTCATAATAATATCTTAAAATTTACAATGAAATCTAACAAATGTCATGTAACTAGGGTTTTAAACATTTGATTTCATTTCGTATTCTTTTATGATCCCTTCACATCTTGGTCTTAGCCATAACAATGCTGAGCAAAGACTAACAACTTCACCAAAATTTTCCTTTCTTTTTAGAATACTTTCACGATGAAATAGGAGATGTCATCTCACATCAAAAAGCAATTATGTGACTGTGAAAAAATGACTTAATCTCTCTGGGCCTTTGTTTCTTCATCTGTGAAATAATAGCTAATGTGTCCTCTAATGTCCTAGGATCCTTATATTTGCTTGCCTGAGATAATGCCTTTAAACTGGAGAAAAGAAGGCAGGGGAATATCACACACAGGGGCATGTCAGGGATGTGGGGGCTAGGGGAGGCATAGCAGGAGGTGGGGGGGATTGGGGAGGGATAATATTAGTAGAAATATCTAATGTAGATGACAGGGGATGGATGCAGCAAACCACCAAGGCATGTGTATACCTATTGTAACAAACCTGCACGTTCTGCACATGTACCCCAGAACTTAAAGTATAATAAAATAAATAGATCAATAAATTAAATTAAATTATAAAAAGACCATCATTTTTAAAAAGAACCTCTTGTTCAGGTTTTTCTGATCCTTGTCTCCTCTGCCTTCTTCTGCTAACTTTTAGAATTCCTGTATTTAAGGAAAATCTGTATAAATCAGCTCTAACTGAAATTGATTTTTGATGTCAATCTGCATATGTTCAGATTACTCCTTATAAATGAAAAGAATGAAGCAATTATTTAACAGAATAACTATTTCATTAGCATAGACAAGTCCTTAACACTGATGCTATGATAGGAGCCATCTACCCAGAGAACAGGGAAGGGCTTGGACGGAAGGATCTGAAAACCTGAGCCTCATGTCCAGCCCTGCCACAAACCTGCAAGCATGATTGAGCACAGCCAGGGATTTCAGAGAAGGGATATGTTGTTTTATCTTGAGGCCCAGACAGTTCCAAATCTGTGTTTTTTTTAGAATGGCTAATTCAAATTGTTACAGAAACTCGTGGAGGCCACAGGGTCACTTGCTATTAGGGCAGGACGTATGCTGAAAATCGAAGAATTCAAATCAGACTATAATGTTAACTCATTACAGAGTTTCAGGATATAATGTCTTAAAACATTACAGGGTGCAATGTGTGGGTGATCTCTAATTTCATTTCTGAGAATTATTTATGCGATTAATCACTTTCAGAAGAAAATGTTCTCAGCAATTTGGCACTGGGGTTAGCTGTGCAGGCAGGAATTCTCCCTAATTCTTTTTTCAATACTACTAATTGAACAGTCATCCAGGTCTGTCTCAATGGTCTGTGGCAAGATAATTAGCTAAAATATCCACAAACAAACCTGGAGGGCACCTCAGTCAGCAGTGTACACAAAACTGCAGCTGGAGACCTTTCTTCCAGTTCAGAGAGCTACACAGAGACTGTTTTGTGTTGGGTTAGATGAGCACTCGAAAGGAAGTTACAGGCATGAGTATGAAAGAAAAGGGACTGATTTTGCAATTGAAGGCCCAGATAGAAAACACCTGTGGTGCATGATGGCCCTTTTCAGCCATTTTGGAGCTGTCTTCCTCCACAAACAGTGAGGAAATAAAAAGAGGCTGGGATCACTTCCCAGTGTAGGACTTGGGCAAAGTCACGTCTTGGTACTCAGTTTCCACATCTAAATGAATCAGAGTATTGTTTTTCAAAAAACCCACCCTTCCTTCCTTCTGTTTTTTTTTTTTTTTTTTTTTTTTCTGAGATGGAGTTTTGCTCTGTTGCCCAAGCTGGAGTGCAGTGCCAGGATCTTGGCTCACTGCAACCTCCGCCTCCTGGGTTGAAGCGATTCTCATGCCTCAGCCTCCCAAGTAGCTGGGATTATAGGCGCCTGCCATCATGCCCAGCTAATTTTTGTATTTTTAGTAGAGATGGGGTTTTGCCATGGTGGCCAGGCTGGTCTTGAACTCCTGACCTCAAGTTATTCACCTGCCTCAGCCTCCCAGAGTGCTGGAATTATAGGCGTGAGCCAAAGCACTTGGCCCTTCCTTCCTTTCTAATTTTTAAGCCACGAACTCTTTTTTTTCCTAATAAAAATCTTACCTTGAAGCTCAGAGAGAAACACACAGAGTCAGTTTCCTTTAATTGTGGTGAACGGATCCCCTGCTTGCACACACTCCCAGAGCCCTCACGGAGTTTAGGAATCCTATACTTTCTTAAAGCATGTGTTTTGGAAACTACAGAACTAAATCTGCGTTTCTCAAACTTGCCTGGGCTCACGAATCACAAGGGATCTTGTTAAACTGTAGCTCCTGATTCAATCAGTCTCGGGGGAGGCCTGGGGGTCTGCATTTCTCACAGGCTCCCGAGTGATGCTGTGGATCCACACAACACACTTCAAAGAACAAGGAAGATGATTTTCTAAAGTGTCTTCTAACAGAAACATCCTCCAGGAGCCAGTAGAAGAAAAAGTATTGAACCTCAGCCTTCCTGTGTCTCTGGCAGACCTTCATGGGAACTGAAGACTTGTTTTTGCACTCAGGTCAACCTTTCAATATTTAGCTTGGATAAAGTTTGACTGTCCAAGGGAAGGATTTCTTTTTCTCTCCATTTCGTTCTTTGAAATGCAATTTTTTCTTTATTTTCCTTATTTTGTGTTGAATATTTATTTAGTCTTAACAAGTTAAAGGCTGGATTGCCAGATTTAGCAAACAAATAAGACACCCATTACACCTGGATTTCGATAAACAACCAGTCATGAAAAATATATATTTCATTGGACATATACTAAAAAATGGCTTTCTTTTCTTTGGAAATACAGATTCATTTGAGTGTCTTGTATTTTACTTGCCGGTTCTATCCATGGGGGAACACAATGGCTTTGGGTCCTGGCCAGGGAAACTAGCAATCTAATTAAAATACACAGCTCCTGTGTGTGGCTGTATCACTTTGCTTCATGAATTGTAGGTCACTTTTTCCTTAAAAAGAGTAACTCAGATCTGTTGGTCTTCTGGTGTGGTTGAGAATTCCAAGCAGGAGCATTCTAATTGCTCATTTGGGAAGCAAAGCCTGGGCGATCTTTGCACGTTTTCTGCTTGCCCTCTTTTGATTCTTCCTGGTGTGGAAGTTACCTTATTTGCCTGTGTCAGCTCTTCTCCAGTCTCCCATTACTACCTGTCATTGATATATTGCCTTCATTCTAGAACTGTCTTATGGATGATCCCGAAGAATTAGTTATAACCGTAGTCAGTTCATGTGCAAGATGAAAATTGTTCCCAAGCATATTCAGATGCTTAGGGTTAACAACAACGAAAACAACAACAAAATCATACAATTCCTGTGATTTTCCAAAAGCTAACATCTTCAAAGTACAAAGTCAATGATTCTCCAATGGCTGAAGAAATATCTTTCAACCACACACTGCAAACACTTAATATGCATTATTTTCTTTCACTGTTTAGTCTAGCTGACTAAAAATAAAAATCACCTGGAGAGGCGCAAAGACCATCCATTTATCTATCTCACATATTTCAAAGAACACTTTGTTTCTCTCTCTCTTTCTTTCTCTCTCGCTTCCTTCCCTCCTCCCTCCCTCCACCCTCCCTCCTTTCCTTCTTTCCTTCCTTCCTTCCTTCCTCTTCCTTCCTTCCTTCCATACTCCTTTGTTTTGAGATAGCATCTCACTCTGTCACCTGGGCTGGAGTACAGTGGCACTATCACCTCTCACTGCAGCGTCAACCTCCTGGGCTCAAGCTATCTTCCTACCTCAGCCTCCCTAGTAGCTGGGACCACAAGCATGTACCACCACTCCTGGCTATTTTTTTTTTTTTTTTGTAGAGACAGGATTTCATCACATTGCCCAGGCTGGTCTTGAACTCCTAGCCTCAAGCAATCCTCCTGCCTTGGCTTCCCAAAGTATGGGGATTACAAGTGTGAGCCACTGCACCTGCCCAAGCAAACTTTCTGAATCTCCACCTATAGATTACAAGTCACTTCTGTTTATCCTGTGCTGTTTCAGATGTTTCCTGGTATTTTATCAATATCTCTTGTCACATTTTATCACATATTGTGGTTGTTCATGTGATTGGAGGCATATAGTCAAGATATATAATATATATGTACATGTATATATATGTATAAATGTGTCTCTGTGTGCATATGTATGTATATCTATTTATATATCATGCTCTATATATACGTCCTTGAAGTCAAATGTCATATCCTGTAAACTGTGAAATATGCACAGCAGTGGGGTACTGAACCTATCCGACATCAGGAATGAATCTTTTTTGTAACATCTGCTCCTCTAGAAGACATTATTTTCAGTAATAATCATGAAAGGAAATTAATAATAATATTGGTCAGTAAAGATATGCAGACAGAAAATCTTGTTTTGAACTTTGTAGATATGTAATCATGCCAGTAAAAATAATTAAATGTAAAAAAATACTGCCATACAAAAAGGGGAAACAGAGTGAATGAATGCACATTTTGAAAAAAAGGAGGAAAAAGAAGGGGTATTGCCAAATAAAGAACTCCACAAGGTTTAGAGAATGGTTTGTGCTTGCAATAGCAGGACTGAAGTGCCTTAAGTTCTGTTTTTTGTCTTTACAACCACAATGCTATCATTCTTTATTTTGAACCCACTGTTTTAACACAGATATATAAAGTATCATATAGGTTGAAGACACCAGTGTGCCCAAAACAACGCAAAGGATTCCAAACCCTGATGAACTTTTATTCTCTAAATGAATGCATGTAGCTGAGCTCACTGTTGGGAGCCAAGTGTGTTACTGAGAGTTCTCTGAATTAACTTCTATACATAAGGCAATGTTTACAAGAAGATAAGTCATAACACTGGACTAAGTTGAAGCTTATATATTATGTCAGTAAAACTCAACAGTAAGTGAGCCCACTCTTTCATGCTTAGATCAGCAAAGTTTCTTTCAGGGAGAAATATTTTATCACTAACAGCATTTGGAATTTCTAGTATATGGTGATAATAAAAAGCCAATTTTATCTAAGTCCGTTTTATTATAATTTTACCATTCTCTCAAGACAATGCAACCTCTTTTTACCTGCACTTGGGAGCAAATAGCTTTGATCTACCACAGCTGGCAAAGTGTTATATACAGGGGAGATTCACAGTAAGTGTCTGTATTCACTTGCATAGATTGTATAGTTTATGCTGCCATGCATGAGAGGCATGGTACCTCCTTCACAACTGTCTACAGTATCCACATTATCTTCTTCGCTCTGACAGGACAACCTTGATTTATAACCCTTATTATCCTTAACAAAAATAACCTATTCCTAATTTACTCAATTAACTGCCTAGCAATTGGTACTATCTTTTGATACACCCAAACGCTGTCTATTTGCTTTAGCATCCAATCCCATGCTCCCTCTATCAATTGTGTATTTCTTCATCTATTTTTACTGAACAAATGAAGCTCTTTAGAAGATGCTAATCCCTTGCCTCCACCAATGCTTTTGTATCTACTCATGCTTCCTTTGTATCTGCAATCTGCATATCTCATGGGTGACAAGCTCTCTTTCTTGAATATTTTTTTCCTTTTTTGACTTCAGCCCACTTTCAGCCACTTTGTTGCTCAAATCGAGCATGACTGTGTGATAATGCATTCAGTTATCTAATAAAATTAATATTTTCACACCTTTATGTAAAACAGTACTAAGCGTAGGGCATTTATCTTATTTTTAGGGAAAATAACATATTTGCATATAAAAACTTGAGCAGGAGCTAAGCAATGATATAGAGTCAGCATAAAATCAAGTATCCACTGAAAACATTCCACAATAAATGCTATGAGTTTCAAAGAAAAATGCCTTCATCTGGAGTCATCAGAGACGGCTACATGGGCAAAATGAATGGAACAAAGGACAGAATGACACTCACCATCAATGCAGCCCTGAAGTTACATGCAAGACTCACTCCAGGTCTCTAGAAAATGTCAGCCGCTGGTTTTGTGTGCATTGTTTTTCCCTCCTGTACTTCCTCCATCAACTCCAATGACTTTAACATTCCCTATTGCAGGGTTCCTCCTGGATCTTTAAAATAATATCCACTTCATCCCTTCTTTTTTTTTTTTTGGAGATGGAGTTTCACTCTTGTTACCCACCCTGGAGTGCAATGCCATGATCTCGGCTCACTACAACCTCCACCTCCTGGGTTCAAGCAATTCTCCTGCCTCAGCCTCCCGAGTAGCTGGGACTACAGGCATGCGCCACCATGCCCAGCTAATTTTTGTCACTTCATCCCTTCTATATTTCTCCTATCTCACCTCGAAGTTGCTACCTCCAGAGCTGGACTATTAGATGGCACTGTGCTGCCTCTAAATCCTTTAGATTATGGACTATCACATCTAATTAGCCTCTACAGTTCACTCAGGCTTCACTTCTTGCCAGCCTGAATATCACAGAGGGCCTTTTCAGTCAAGTTACTGTCTGTTTTCTCATTTACCTGACCATCAATTCTGGATAAGTTCCCCCAGTCCTCAGCACAGATCCTTATCTTCTCCATTTTCTTCTTCCAGATCCTAAGCAGAACTAACTAGTGGAGAAAAAAGTCACATGTTCAGGTTCACCCAGTGTCAAAGAATCACCCTCTGATTTCCATTGGAAAGTCAGTGATTCATTTACTCTTCTCTTGTTGAATTCTTTCGATAAACCCAAACTCCACCTATTCTCTCTAGTATCCAATCCCATGCTGCCCTCTCTCAATTTGTGTATTTCTCCATCTATTTTTACTGAGCAAATGAAGCCTTTCAGCAGATGCTAATCCCTTGTCCCCACCAATGCTTTTATATCTACTCATGTTTCCTTCATATCTGCAAAAGTCTTCCTCAGTTGCATAGTCAGTTGCTTTCCCTGTTTAATAATCCTGTCTGCTATGAAGGTACTTCATTTCTCCCTCCTCTCCAAGGCCCTTAAGACACCCCTTCCATTGTTTCTTTACTTTTTGCCTACACTGAACATCAGGAAAAAGCCTTTACTTGATGTTTCTTCAAATTCTTAGTACTATATCTCTGAAATCTCCAGCCTCATCAATTGCCTTCATGTTACCAAACCGTTTTGCACCCTCAGTGCCTGCTCCCTCCTTTGAAACTGCATTCTCTCAGGTTACCATTGACTTAGTCGTCAACCTTGTCTGTGACTTCTCTAGAGCACTTTACGCTGCTCCCTGTCTCTTCATTCTTGATCCTTTCCCTTTTGTGGCTTTCTTTCTTTTCTCTTGCATCTTGCTCTGTGTGTGTGTGTGTGTGTGTGTGTGTGTGTGTGTGTGCGCGCGCGTGTGTTTTATTTTTGCCTTAAACAGTCCCCTTTTCTGATTCATCAACATTAACTGTCAACATGTCCTAAGGTTTAGTGTTGACGAAACCCAACTATTTATTCTCTCGGGTTTCAACTTCTACTATTACTCCATATTTTCTCACCTGATTGTTTACCCAAATCCATTTCTTTTTTCTTTCAGTTTTTTTAAGATACCCAATTTCTTGACCATCAGCTCAAACCAAACCTGCTTAAAATCCATCCTGTCACTTTCCTTCCTAAACCAATATTACTTTCTGAAGTTTTTAATTCTGTCATTAGAAAATTCAATTTTGGCCAGGCGTGGTGGCTCACACCTGTAACTCCAGCACTTTGGGAGGCCAAGGTAGGCAGATCACCTGAGGTCAAGAGTTCGAGACCAGCCTGGCCAACATGGTGAAACCCCATCTCTACTAAAAACACAAAAATTAGCCGGGGGTGATGGCGGGCACCGGTAATCCCAGCTACTCGGGAGGCTGAGGCAGGAAAATCACCTGAACCTGGCAGGCAGAGGTTGCAGTGAGCCGAGACCATGCTATTGCACTCCATCCTGGGCAACAACAGAGAAACTCCATCTCCAAAAGAAAATTCAACTTTCCAGTTGCTCAGATTCTGGACTTTGAAGTTATCTTTGATTCTTCTTCATCCTACATATTCAATGCAATGAATCAGGGCATCCTCTTCACCTTTACCGCTAATTAGATATAGGAAATGTTCAGAAATTGCTTAATTTCTTGGAATCTCAGTTATCCTACCTGTAGAACAGGAATCTAGCAATGCCTGTATTTACTAAGCTCATTGGGGAGTATTGAGAATCTAAGATAACTGATTGAAAGCCCTTTCACATACAAATTTTTATGCAAACAAAGATTGATAAATTTTATCTTTTTCCTTCACATGACTCCTGAATTAGCCCCATTCTCTTCCCTCTATGAATACCCCAATTCAGCTCTTAGCAACCACTTCACAAATAGACTACTGATAGTCTTCTAATGCTTTTCTGACTGACCTTTCATTCTTCTTCTGGCTCACTCTACTCCTTCCTCACAACCATTTTAAATTCCTACTTTTTTTTTTGTTTAAATGGAGTCTGTCTCTGTCACCCAGGCTGGAGTACAGTGGCTTGATCTTGGCTCACTGTAACCTCTGCCTCCTGGGTTCAAGCTGTTCTCCTGCCTCAGCATCCCAAGAAGCTGGGACTACAAGCTGGCACCACCATGCCTGGCTAATTATTGTATTTTTGGTAGAGACTGGGTTTCACCATGTTGGCCAGGCTGGTCTTGAACTCCTGATCTCAAGTGATCCACCTACCTCAGCCTCCCAAAGTGCTGGGGTCACAGGCATGGGCCACTGTGCCAGGCCTAAACTCCTACTTCTTTATTACATCACTGATTCTCACTGCTTATGGAATGACAGCCAGATTCTGTGGTTTGTCCTTCAAAGCCTACCACATCTAACTTCCATGTATAGTAAAGCCATTTTCAGTATTTGTCCATAGATACTAACACACAGTTAAATAAGTTGATTTATCATGTCCTTTTTTGATCTGATGTGTTTAAAATCATACTATAGCCCCATTTCATCTGAAAAGGTTTCTCCCCCTTCCTCTTTCCTTAGTCCTAACATAGCACCCTTTTAGGACCCAGGACAAATACCATGTCTTTAATGAGATTCCTCCTGATTATCTCTCTAAGTGTTTTATAGCTTTGGACTGAATTCTTTATTCAATATTGATCATATCTTTGATGTTCCTTTCATTAGTAGTGAATTCTTATGTGGCTGTTTGGCCTTTAAGGTTTTTGTGTCCTCTGTCTTTAGATGCATAATAAGCTGAAAATATAATTACACATAGGATGATCATATGACTTATTTTCCAAATCAGGACACTTTTGAGAATAAATGGAGAAACTATTAATAATTATATCAGACAACAGACATGAACTAGGATGGTTCTGGGCAAAGTGGGATGTATGTTTACCTTAGTTATACCCTCTGTGAGGGTAAGAGAATGTAGCAGAGTGTACTGCGCAGATAGATTGTTTGGTTTTGACTAATTTTCTGAGAATAGTCTAGTCTTTTTCAGCATTAGCCTTAGTTCATAATATGTTAGTAATGCTTTGAGCAGCATCTCATTATTTTTTCAGCCACATGGCCACAAATGGTTATTTTCTACCAAGATCATGTAATAATTTGCTATTAGACAGGCAATTTACTCTAAAGAAAAGTACTTTGCAATGGATGTGAAAACAAGCCAGTTCTGCCTAGTGACTGAGTTCAAAGACAACATAATGCTGCACTGGTCATAAACATCCCAGGAAAAGCTGAATGTGAGTTAGTGCTGCCTCCCCACAACAGACTGGCTGTGTTCCTTAAGAAACTGTTCTTTTCCATTGTCTGGAGTGCCAGTGTGTCTTAAAGTGAGGCTAAAGAAATCTGGCAAGTGAAGCTCTAATCAGCAGTGACCTTAGAAATGGTTAACGGTAAGTTATTCTCTGTCCTAAAGTAATTGTGAGCTTTACTGCGTATTTGATCACATGATTGAGAAACAACCCAAGAGAATTACACATGTCATCAAATCCAAGAGTGGACACTATTCACTTGAAGATATACAGTGATCTCTATCAGTTAGACTAGGGCAAAACCAGACTTACATATATGACCAGTTTCATCATAGGCTTTTAATTTGTATATGTTGAAATGAAATTAAAAGTTTTAAAGAAGGTTTAAAAGGCAGATAGCAAACTTTCTACTTATTTAAGGTCCTACATTGAAAAATCAGCATCCAAAATGGTGTATGTTTTTAAATCTGAGGAATTTGATTTATATATTTTACAATTTTGAACACATACTGTCTCTTGTCAGATCAATTCAGAAACTGAAATAAAAATATAATCCCTGAGAAAAGGAACAATAAAGCATTGGTGCAGCAGGAAAATAAAACTTAAAGAATATGTAATTTAGAAGATCAATTGTGGAGGTTTTATAGGTGCATTTGTAATTATATTGTCATACAATGTTATAACAGACTAATAACAGTGTTTAATCGTTCCTTACTTAGGGCCTCCAGTGATATTCATTACTGTCCTTTACAAAGATTCATGTAACCTCCACAAAAGCTTTCCTGAGAGTGCACTGCATTCATCCTGTGATAAAGAAGTGCTGATAACCATGATAACGATATTATGTGAGCCAGATTATAGCTCTGGAAGTCATCCTGTTTGCAACATTTTAAAAATAAAAAAGAGATAAAAAAGCAAGATGCCAGAGGTAAGCAAGATGCTTGAGATCCAACAATTAGAACCTATAAAAACAACCTTTTTTTTTTTGTACAGTCCATGGTATAATACTCAGGGGTCTGATAATATGGTTTGTGAATTATTTAGATCAGTTATACTTTTTCCCCTTCCTCTTCTCATTTGGATAACTAATCAACAATTGCTCAAGAAAAGGCAGGGGTAGGAAATAAAGGAATCCGTCATATAAATTATGTATTTACATAATTTTTGGCTCAAACTGACTATTGTTTAAAATAGCACTTTTAACAGAGTTAAAGGCTGCTTGGGAGACTCAGCAAATTTGGTTTTAACTCCTGGTTGAGTTACACAGAACAGTTACTAACCAGAATCACAAAGTTAGTAAAAGCTGGAATTTATACCAAATCTGCTGCCTTCTTGGTGCTAGACTCTTTGTACTGCATTTTACTGATTCCTGATTCTGCTTCAGTTAAGCACTAAGGCCTTTGGCAAGTCAATTCTCCTCTCACTTTATCCATGTTCTTATATATAAAATAAGAAAGAGGACAGATGCTAATTCTCTGCTTACCACGAAGCAATGCCCTTCAGTCAGCCTTCACAACTAAACACGTCATAATAATTTTTGAAAGAGCAACTATTTATTTATCAATCACACCACTTTAATTTTATGCATTTAAAGCATACTGTGAATGATTCCACTAAAACACTTCTAATAAGATTTATACTAAAGATGTCTCAGTGCATGAAATCAATGTTGTCATTTAAAAAGTTGTTTTATCTTTTCAAGCATACAAAATGTTCTTTTGGAAAAACAGTTTTATTTCTCTTTAGGTGAGATGTATAATGCAAAAAGTTATAAATGACTGCATTTGATATTTCCTTAAGTTCTCTGCTAACTCGTAACTTCCTATCATTTCATGATTCTGTTTATTGAAGTTACACTCCTTATCTTGGTTATTTACTTTTCTCACTAAAATGCCATGAATTGTTTCATTTAAAAAAACAGACATATACTAAATTTTCAATTATCCTAAATATATTCCGCTAAATAGCTTTTACAGTTGGCGAGTAAAAATTTAAGTCCAAAAATTAATTATTTAGATTTTAAAAACGTATTTTATTTCATCTATGTTTATTTCATTGTGTACACATACAAGCAATTTAACCTATCCATCACTTTCGATAGATATCATTTTTGTGTGATACATGCATCTAAGATCTATGCTTTTAGCACATTTTCAGTATACTGTACAATGCAATATTGTTAACTGGAGTCCTCGTGCTGCTCATTAAATCTCTAGACTTATTCATCAATGCATCAATGTATACAAGCAATATACATTGCTTGTATATTGTATAAATATAACGCTAAACAAAATTTCCTGTTAAAGTCATACAATCTCAAGGAATGCTTCCAAGTTTAGGAGGCTGCAAACACACCCTGGTGGGCCCTTGGCACATCAGAAGTTGACTTCTTTCCCATTCCTATTTCATGTTTTATGGGTTTTTCAACTACTAAACACTATGACCTCTGACCTCTTCCCACTCACTCTCCTCATATTACTTGTATCTTACAATAAGGAGAAAACAGTAATCTCAGATGAAACCCCCTCAACTACTTCTCCCTCCTGCCTCCGTTCCCTTGTTCATGCTGATTAGCCCCACCCATGCTTGTGGGTATGTATCACTTCACTCTTAATCATCTTTGACTCTATTTCTTTCTATTCAAAATAATTTTTTGAATATCATATTGAAACTCCAATTAAAAAAATTACAAAGTGAGATTACATAAAACTGAAAAGCTTGTATACAGCAAACAAACAACATGAAGAGGAAGCCTATGAATTTTGATGAAACATTTGCAAACCATTTATCCGGTTAAGGGGTCAGTAGCTAAAATACATAAGGAACTCATACAACTCAATATAAAAAAAAAATCAAATAACTCAATATAAAAATGGAGAAAGGACTTGAATATTTCATTTCTCCAGTGAAGTCACAAAAATGGCAACAGGTATATGAAAAGATGCTCAACATTACTCTGTCTCAGGAAATGGAAATCAAAATTACAATGAGATATCACCTCACACCTGTTAGGATGAATATTATTGAAAAGACAAGAGATAACAAGTATTGGGAAGGATTGGAAGAACAGGAAACCTTTGTACACTGTTGGGAGAAACGTAACTGGTATAGCTATTATGGAAAACAGTATGAAGTTTTCTCAACAAATTGAAAATGGAACTGCCATATGACCCAGCAGTCTTACTGCTGGATATATATTCATAGAAAATGAAATCAACATCTCATAGAGATATTTTCATTCCCATGTTCACAGTGCCATTATTCACATTGGCCAAGACATGGAAACAAGGGAAATGTCCATTGATAGGTGAATGGATACCACAACATGTGGTATATGTACACAATGAAATACTGTTCAGTCTTAAAAAGGGGGACACTGCCATTTTCAACAACACAGATAAACCTGAGAACACTGTGCTAAGTGAAATTAGTCAGACATAGAAAGAAAGATATTGCATGATGCCTATTACATGTGGAATTTTTTAAAAAGGTCAATTATATAACACGAGAAAGTGGTTACCAGGGGCAAAGCAGGGCAGGAAATGGAGAAATGGAAGAAAGTAGACCAAAAGGTACAAACTTGCAGTTATGTAGGATGACTAAGTCTAGAGATTTAATCAACAGCACGAGGACTACAGTTAACAATATTGCATTATACAGTATACTGAAAATGTGCTATCAGCATAGATTTTAGGAGCAGGTATCCCACAACAATGATATCTATAGAAGGTGATAAATAGGATAAATTGCTTGGCTGCAGCAATCACTTCACTATGTATATATATGCATATAAAAATGTCATAGTTGTATACCTTAAATATATACAAATTTTAAAAAAGAGTACTTGACACAGAGTATCTGCTAAATCAATCATGTCTATCATTAAGAAAAATAAGAGGGCTTGCTTCTTGGTATTTCTTGACTCCATTCCCTGCCCCAGCTTTTATAGGAATTTCTTTTTTTATTTATCTCTGTTGTCTGTATCCTACTCACTATTCATTTCACTCCCAGGATTTTCTCCGAGTGTGGGCCACTGTCACGGAAGATGGCCTTGGCAGATCAGTTTTGAGAATTCCTTGTGCTATACTGCTTCAGCCCCTTCAGAAATTCTTATACAGGTCCCCTGCGCTCACCTGCAACTGGAGTGGGCACTTGTCCCTCTTACTTTCTGCTGCTGTTCTCACTTGGGCCTGCTGTGTTTCCAAGCAATGCCTATTGGCTTATTTTGTGGTTTTCCCGCTTCAGGCCTGCTAGACACCTTGTGGATTTCCTTTGTTTGCTCTCACATAAAAACCAACAACATTCAGGTCTTGTGACTACTGGTGGTTTGTTATTATATGGAGTATTTAGAGCTGATGCTTGCAGTTTGGCCATAAATTGTCAGCTAATTTTGTTGTAAATATTGTCCACATGTTTTTAAAAATATGAGGCCTAGCTGTTCTGTTTTTATATGGATATTTAGGAAAATAAAAAAAAATTATGCTACTTTCACTGCCATCAACTTTCCAGAATCTTTCATCAGCATTCCTTTTGACATTTAAGGGACAAGGACTCTTTTTGCATTTACTGTTAAATCACTTTCCTCATTACCATAAAATCTTTCAACAAATTGATCTGAATGAAATGTTTCTGAAAATATTTAAATATTTTACTATTATACCCCCCTTTCATTAAAAAGAAAAAATATATAGGCAATTGTTCTACTACGTGCTGAGATGAACTAATAAATGTGTATGTGTTCATATATATGTTTAACTTGGAGATCAGTAAGAGATAAAGAATCAGGCTAAGAATCTACCTAAGTGGTTATAGCTTCCTCTTAACTCATCCTGATCAAGACTGAAGATTTCCATCCTTTCTATGTTAGGGAAACAAATTTGCATGTCTTGGATGTAATTCAACTACATCATTTATGAACACATAGGGGTTTTAACTTAAATGAAGTCTGTGATTGCTATAGTTAAGAGAACAAGTAAGAAGAAAAAAATGCTTTGTCCATCAGCAGCAGTTATACTATAAAGATACTGATGATCACAGATTCTAATAAAATAGAAATGGAACAAACGCCAACTTAAATTTCAGGAAAAAATATGAAAGTAAATACTTAAAAATTCTCTAAAGCTGTTTAGTCAAGTATAAGAGGGAAGGAAACAGAGTAAATAGCAAAAGTGATTTTAAATAACCAGAGCTTACATGCTATACTCAAAGCTTTCAGAGTAGTCAATCTTAGGAGAAAGGAAAGAAAAGATAGAAATCGAAAGAAAATCACAAAATGGCTTATTTGTAGGTAGAAAATGCCAAGTATGCTACTCCTAACTATTTGCAGAAAGCATGCGTATTTAATCATCAATTTATTCTCCTAGTAAAATTTAAAAAATTTGTTAGTCAACATATATACCACTATGTACGCATAAAAATTAAAATAATAAAAAAAAAACCTAAAAAGAAATTTGTGAAAAGGACATAAGAGAAAGTGAAGAATAGTACCTTGCATCTCTGGCTCTGTTACTTTCCCCTGTTTCAAGTAACTCTCTATTGAAAAAGATTTGCTTAAGGCACTTTACATCATTGTTACATTAATGATCACTTCTTTGTTTTTATGCAGACTTTCCACTAAAGGCAAACCTGAGCCTGGCTTGCTCTGCAGTGACCTGAGCATGAAATCTGAGACATTACCCAATACTACCAACTTCCATAAAAGGGCAAAATAAATACGGTGGACATTTCCCATAATTATTAACTCATTCTAATCTCTGAATAGGAGAACTATAGTCTTCCTTGTTGTTTGTGTTTGTATCTTATTTTTTGCCTTTGGGTTACCAACAACAACAAAAAAGATTCCTTCATTAACTGTAAGCATGCACACACATGCCTTCTAGTTCACTGTAATTTTTGCATCTTCATGAAACATATACAATACTGGGCAATCAGAATAACCTAGATTTACAGGGAGAAGTGAAGCTGAAATTAATTCTAATTGAACCACATGTAGTGTCTAAATATCCTCTAAGAAGCCCTTGATAATGGGGCCTTCTTGTATGCTTAAGTACAGTGGTGATGAAGAGCTTATGACTCAGGAAGCCTGTTGTATCTCTGAGTACTTCTGAGTGTCAGAAAGTCTTTACAATGAGTCGGTATTTGAATCTTCACAGCTTCTCCCCCAGAGATCCTTGTGTCCCTTCCTCGGATCTATCCAGCATAAGTCATCTACCTTGGCCTAAGTTTTAAGTCTTTACTGTTCTTAGTCAGTCTCCACTGAACACAGCTGAGGCTACGTTCCCTTAAAAGTATGGGGTACTTACTCTTCCCTCTACAAGAATGGACCCTGCTTCTTTTAAAAAAGTGCTATCCTGCTTTTCATAAAAAATATGATACATTTTGAATTGACAACTACAATTACAAATAAATTACACATTTTGAGATTACTTGTGACTAAAATTCAATGTTCAGTATCTATTCTTGTGCTGTATCAAATTTTCTCCATATTAAACTTATACATATTCAGGATTCAAGTCCAGTTATAAGCCACTGAACCACAATGAGATATTTCAAGGACAATACCAAGGGAAAAACTGAGAAAAAAAGGAAATAACATAAATTCAGACATTAAACAGGAAAAAATCTGATACACTTTTGAGAGGATTAAATCTTATTACAAATCTAGGTGCACAATATTTTTAAATATTTATACTTATTTTATTTTTATAGAAGAAAGTATTTTCTTCTTTTTTAAAGCATGTATCATTTCTCCTTCAAAGGCTGTCCCAAAGATAACATTTAGTACAGTCTCAGTGTTAAAAAATTTGAGGGGGGCCTGGTGCAGTGGCTCACTCCTTTAATCCCAGCACTTTGGAAGGCAGAGGCAGATGGATCATTAGAGGTCAGGGGTTTGAGACCAACCTGGCAAACATGGTAAAACACCTTCTCTACTAAAAACACAAATTCAGGCAGGATGGTGGATGCCTGTTATCCCAGCTACTTGGGAGACTGAGGCAGGAGTATTACTTGAACCCAGGAGGCGGAGGTTACAGTGAGCCGAGATTGCACCATTACACTTCAGCTTCAGCTACAGAGTGATACTCTGTCTCAAAAAAAAAAAAAAAAAGAAAAAAGAAAAAAGAAAAAAATAGCCAACTAGCTTTTAATCTATTTAAAATTTATTTCACCTATAGTAATTTTAAGTATTATATTAATTAGAATGAAAATGTAGTAATCAGCTGAAAATAGAGAATATAGACATAGAGTAATTCTGACCCTATATTCACTTATTATGTGACGAAGACAGGATGTATGAATTTTGCATTAAAAATTACTTTCTTTCTATTGAGAAAGTTTTTATCAAGGGATTACCACAATATCATGTAGTGAAATAACCTTAATCCATTTTCAAACTAAAAATACCATTGGGTGTTCATTTCTAATAAAATTATAAAAAGCATGATTATAACCATCATTTATAATACATTCTTTTTGTTCACATTCCTTAGATTCTTAATTTTTGTGATCTCTGAAAATTTTACATTTTAATTTTCTTACAATCACAAATAACTCCAGTATTACTTATAAACCAGGGCATGCCATAATAATCAACTAATTTAGTTTAGTTGTTTTGTATTTTTGCTAGAAAAAAATACACTAAGTGAAATTGGTAAAAAAAGAATAATCTTGTAATTGAATAAATTCATTTTTACTGTGACACACTAATTATTGCTAAAATTAAATTTTCTATTATTTGTCTTCACAATAGAAAGGCTTAAGTATTTATTTTAACAAAGCGCAATGTCACATGGAAGAAATTATGCAACAGTTGATACTGTCAGTAGAGTAATCTCTTCAAGAGGTAACAGAAGAAAAGAATCAGAATACTTAAAACATATATCATGTCCTTAAAATGACATAATTCAGGCTTACCCATGCCCAAGTGAACTGTAACTTTGCAGATTTTCATTTATTTTTCCATCTGACTTGTTCATCTATTAAGAACCTTTCTGTGATATCTATTTATCTATCTACCTATCCATCCATTCATCCATATATCCATCCATCCATGGATTTTCATGGTCTTATGTATCATTGAAATAATTAGATTGGCAATTAATTAGTAAAAAAAATTAGAGCAGATTAGTATAAGATAGGTTATTCAGTATTTCCAATAATTTCCCCAACTAAAGGAAGCAATTATTTCATTAAATTAGAAACACTATTACAGTTTCAGGAATTTAAATGAAAATGTGTTACCCAGAAGAGTAAATTAAGGATGACATATATAAAAGAAATCTTATTTTGATGATTACATATATACAAGGCAATCACCATAAGCTTAACTGATGTCTCAAAAGCATTCACTGATGTTCATGAATAAAAATTCTAGCATCTTAGAACAGAAATTGAGAAAAGAAAATCACTGACATACATAGAATGTCTCTTTTGCTCGAGTGACCCCATTTCACCTATTTTTCTCTATATTTCGCTATATTTCTAGAAAACTGTCATCCACTAATATAGCTTCTTTAATGAGAGCTATGTCAAACCATGTCAGATGTGTTTTGCCTAATCTTTCTTTCCTTGCAGCAGTTCGTAAAAATTGAATGCCATCTTCTGCTTCATCTAAGAAATATAAATAAAAAGTGTTTTGTTTCGATGAATCATTTTTTCCCCTTGAGTTTTCTTTAAAACTGAAATAAGACTAAGAAATACCTTAGGAGCAAAACTCAATTATTAAAAATATGTGACTTCAAGACAAAAAAGATTTGTGGTTCTATGAAGCCATTTCTCTATGAACCATATAGGTTCGTCCACAGATCACATCTTCCTAACTCCCCAAGTGCGATCCCTCTAGCAGCTGCAAAGCAAGATGCCAAACTCTTAGCAAATGCTTTTTTCTCTCCAGCAGCCTCTGAATTCTTGCCTGGCTCCTTCTTCTGGATTGTTTCCTGGTGGTACTATTAATTGCCAGGAAAAGTTGAGAGCCATAGCTGCCTATGTTTCTTTAATCATATTCTCCACAGGTTCTTGTAATCCAGAAACATTTCTTGGGATGGGGAATCTCCTTGAGTGGCAAAAAGCTTAAAAGACTCTTGCTATGATGCTGTGTAGCTGCTCAGGCTACAGGACCAGGGTGAGGAATTCTAGTTTGATGTCTTGGCTCTGTAACGAGGTGCAACAGGATCCAAGCAAATTGTTTCACCATCCTGAGTATTTCTGCCTTGGACCCGATTCCAACAAAGGGGTAGAAAGGATAGTGTCCACTTAGTTTCCAGGAACAGACGTCTTATCTCTGCTAGCTTAAACTTATCTGGATTTTATAATATCTACAACCATACAGCTGGGTTGTATAGCTACAAGAGTGGTATGAATCACCTTTTGAAACATTAATATTGGTTGAAGATTGTGTGGAATCATTTTTATATCAAATACGTGTCTGTACTATAGAGAATAATGTAAAACTCATATAAATTTTTAACATAAAACATGAGCCCTCAAGGAAATTTACTTGCGGAGAGATACTTGGAGAATTCATCTACTTATTTTGGGAAAGTGACACAATCCCTAGGTTGCACACATGTAGAAGTTTGTTTTTGCTTTGGTATCCTGATTTTGCTGATAGAAAATACAAGGTACTTCCCGTAAAGGCAGACATTTTGGTGCCCTGGAAATAATAAGAATTTAAAAAACATGATATGAACTATGACTGGTATTTAGACATTTATGCCCAGATTTTATTATGGAAATAACTTATAACTTCTAATTCAGGCACACTTAAAGAATGGTGAGAGTGTTTCCCCCATCGGGAAAATAAATTATAATTATTACTATTTGGAGACAGAGTCTCACTCTGTCACTCAGGTTGAAGTACAGTGGCATGATTTTGGCTCACTGCAACCTCCCTCTCCCAGTTTCAAGTGATTCTCCTGCCTCAGCCTCCTCAGTAGCAGGGACTACAGGCACACACCACCATGCCTACTTAATTTTTGTATTTTTAGTAGAGACAGGGTTTTACTATGCTGGCCAGGCTGGTCTCGAACTCCTGACTTCAAATGACCCGCCCACGTCGGTCTCTCAAAGTGCTGGGATTACAGGCATGAGCCACTGCACCCGGCCTAGAAACATAAACTGTTTTGGAGAGCAGTCTTGTTTAAATTTATTTACTTTTTAATTTTTTAAAATACATCTCTATCTAGACCTCCATAAAAAGTTCTATGATAAAATAATGATAATGATGATAATAATACCACCTATTATCAAATTGCAAGTTCAGATATAAATATCATAATATATCACTGATTATTTGAGTAGTATCTTAATGCTCAAAAAAGGTAACTTTTTTGATGGGGTCTCACTCTGTTTGTTACCCAGGCTGGAGTGCAGTGGTGTGTTTTCAGCTCACTGCAACCTCCACCTCCCGAGCTCAACCAATCAAAAAAGGTAACATTTTATCAAATATTTTATGGTGACTGTTTCTTTTCTAAAACTAAATATTCAAAGTGAAATCCACGTCTAACTTAACATGTGTTTATCATTTGTCTCCACCCACTGGAATGTAACCTCCTTGAAGGAAAGGATGATCTTGTTCATTTTGCTTACCAGTGTACTGTGGGGACTTGGTGCATAATAGAAGCTCAACAAATATTAAATACATGAATGATGAGTGACTGGTCAACATATCAGTTGGCTTTGGCAGCCTTCTGCCTCCTCATAATGTCCTCCTTTCCCTTTTGCTAAAAACCAGTAGATTGCCTACTTTTAAAAAATATGGAACCAACTTTCTTTCTAATTCTGTCTCTCTGCCAGGTTTTCTCTACAAACCAGCATCATCCAATAGAAATATACTGTGAGCCACATATATAATTTTAAAAATAACTAGTGTCCATTTAAGAAGTAAACATAAACAAAATTAATTGTAATAAATCCTATTTAATCTAAGCATATCCAAGATACTATATCATTTCAACATGTAATTATACAAAAATTATTGATGAGATAGTGACACTATTTTTTGTACTCAGACTTCAAAATCCAGTGTGTTTTACACATACCTTGTTTTACATTAATCACATTTTAAGAGCTCAATAGTCCACACAGCCAGCAGCCACATATTGACAGCACCTAGATTATATAGGTGAGCCCAATGTAGTCGCAAGGGGGCCTTACAAGAAGGAGGCTGGAGGGTCAACATTAGTAGTAGGAGATACGATGGTGGGAACAGAAGTTAGAAGGATATGAGAAGAAACCCTGTTCCAAGGAACACCTGCAGCATCCAGAAATTGAAAATAGCAATGAAACGATTATCCTCTGAAACCTCCAGAAGGAACCAGCCCTGTTAATATTCTGATTTTAGCACTTCTGACCTCTGGAGCTGTAAGATAAGTGTGTGTTATTTTAAGTAACTAGGTTTGGGGCAATTTGTTAGAATAGCAGTAGAAAACTAACACACAGTCTTCATTTGGGTGGAACAAGGTCGTTTTTGACATCTAGGCACATGTTAGATTCTCAGTGCATCCAGAGTTACCACTTCACCACATAAGAGGCAGTCAATATAAAGCTACTGAATGAATGTTGAATAGAATATAAACATTAAAATGATGTTTACAAAGCCATCATAATAAAACAGAAAAATGTTATTTAAAAAAAACCATTTGCATTACACTGCAATCACCACTATATTAAATGGGCAAACATCAAATTATGTATATAAAAATTCCAGAAAAAAAACTATTAATAGTCATTATTTCTGCATGCTGGAACTATAAATGACTTTTTTCCCCTTCCTTCTACATTTTTGCATTGTTTCAATTTTCTACAAAGAATGGTATCATTTTCATAAAAGAAGAAAGCACATCAATTTCATTTAAAAAGTAGACAGGAATATAATATAAAATATAAAAGACAGTGAAAAGAATGTTATATTCAGTTCCTTCATTTATGCATCAACGATTCTAATGTATAATAATTCAAAATCTTCAAATTCATACATCTTTGTATCACAAACTGCGTGGTCATCGTGGATCTGTTTTGATTTTGCAAACAGTGGTCAGCTTTACTAATACTAAAGTTATGATTATCACCTTCCAAAAATCAGCTGCTGACTAGGGACTGTGAGCTGCATGACCCCAGCAGCGTGTCAGAGAGGTAGTGATTTAAGCAGATGCTCACGATTGACTCCACAGGAAGGAAAAAAAGTCAAGAGGAGAAAAGCTGGGAGACCTGCTGAATGAATCTGCTTCACTTACATGTGAAAAGAAGAAAGAGTTATTCTTAGAACTATGGCTCTTTGACCTTGGATAAGTCATTCCACTCCTCTGAGCCTCACTCAGTCTCTCCCTTTGTGTTAGGAGAGTACAGAACTAAATTATCTTTAAGATTCCATCTAGCTCTAATATTCTGTAAATACATATGTATGTATACACATGCAGACACACTCCACACATTTGGACATACAGGCTCTGAGACATAAGACAATGAGACTAATACTCTAAACAATATTCCACTGTTTTGCAATCACACGGGGGTTGCCTTGAACCAGCTTTAACTAGGTCCTTCATACTGTGCAATTTGCCGCTAATACCATCACCAACAGATATTTCGCAGTGTCTTCTTTTTCACCATGTCAGAAAATAAACTGCACAGTTTGAAAAGGCTTAGATATGTGAGGGGTTACGGCAGTAGCAGTAGCCTGAGGTCTGCCTAGTTCCTGAGGCTTTCTAGCTTGTCACTTAGCAGCTCTTTGAAGAATGCATGTGTAACTTTGAGAAGGTTGTCTACTTTCTTGCAAGAAAAGCAAGCACATTAACAGAACTTAATAACAGATTTCCAATTCAGTGCAATGCCTGATAATATCTCAATTGCTGATATCAAATGAAGATGCCATTTCTGGAATATGTCTTATATGAAATTTCACTGGAAGTCTGAAATGTCCTAGGATATTTATTATGAACGTTTTTCCAGGAAATATTGGCAGTATTCCTATTTTTCAAAGGAAATGTAAGTGATTTAATCCAAATCTTAAGGTACTTACAAGTCTTGCAGGGTGGAATAAATCATGTGCATATTGAACTCTAATGCAAAACAGAAAGATTAATGCCAGAGAAAGGTAGGGTTGTATCCTGCAGATAGAGTTTCAGAAGAGCGAGAGATTATACCCAGCTGCTGAGGCAGGAAGATAGTCTAGAGAAGCTTATGGGGTACATGGTATCAAAGGTCTTTGGCTCCTGAATTCAAGAACTAATATGAGAAGGGATGATTTTTTTTTCTAGACAGGGCCTCGCTCTGTCACCCAGGCTGGCACAGTCATGGCTCACTGCAGCCTTGACCTCCTGGGCTCCAGCAATCCTCCCATTTCAGCCTCCCAAGTAGTTTGGACTATAGGCATGCACCACCATGCCCCATTCACTTTTGCCATTTTTTGTAGTGATGATGTTTCGCCATGTTGCCCAGGCTGGTCTCGAATTTCTGGGCTCAAGCAATCTGTCTGCCTCAGCCTCCCAAAGTGCTGGGATTACAGACATGAGTCACCATACCTGGCCAGGAGGAATTTTTGATGGAGGAACTAGAATGAGCAATGACTCTGTGGCATGGAGAATTTGGGATAGGTACAGAGATGAACAAAGCGTGAAATTTGACAGCAATGCCAACTCCAGATTGGGAAGCCCAGGGAATAAAGGTGAAATGACACGTAAGATTGAGAGTGCCAAGGCCTTGAGTGCCCAAAGAAGGAAAAGGAGGATGGCACTTTATTCTATAGACAGTTGCCAGCCATCTAGGACGTTTAAGCAATTGTTTGATTTCCATTTATTCACCCCTCCCCGTTATAAGGGGCACAGGTAATTTTAACTCTGTAGTTTAAAAGGCATTATAATTTCTCACTCAACAAGGGAACATAATTCCAAGCAATTTCCGTGTGTCATGTAATGAATAATTCTAATTATGTGTTTGAAAGTCTACAAGAGATTTCCTTTATTGCTTTAGTATTTCTAGTTCTATTTGGTGTTGGAAGAGTGGTTCCATTCAGATGTTAGAGTCAGAGGTTCACATGCAGCCAGGCATGGTGGCTCATGCCTGTAATCCCAGCACTTTGGGAGGCCAAGGCCAGAGAATCACTTACGATCAGGAGTTCAAGATCAGCCTGGCCAACATGGCAAAACCCTGTCTCTACTAAGAATATAAACATTAGCTGGGTGTGGTGGTGCTTGCCTGCAGTCCGAGTTGCTCAGGAGGCTGAGGCGTGAAAATCACTTGAACCCAGAAGGCAGAGGTTGCAGTGAGCTGAGATCGAACCATTGCACTCCAGCCTGGGTGACAGAGTGAGACTCTGTCTCAAAAAAAAAAAAAAAAAAAAGGCTGTATATGCATGGGGCCCAGGAAACCCAACCTTCTGGAGGAGAGAGGTGATTTTGTCACACAGATACACAGACTGTATCTACTGGTCTCCAGGCTTCCTGGTTTCAGCCTTTTAGACCCCAGGGCTTAGTCATGGCTCCTTATGCATAGCCCCTTGTCTTCCCACCTGTTTACTCCTCGGCATTGGCCCTAAACCAATGTACCTGAAGACGTAACACTGATTCAACATGGTGCTCTCATTGAGTGTCTGAGTGTGTGTATATGTGTGCCTGTGCATTTATATATAAATGTACAAATATACACACACTATGCAAAATGGCAACAGCACATACCACTATTTTATTTTTATAGTTGTCATTTTGTAGTGAAAGCCATATTTTTTTCCCAAACACTTTGTGAGCATTTTGAGAAGAGGCCCACCATATTCTATCATGCACACAGCCAAAACTCAATTAGTGTTCATTGAGCAATTGACTTAACCTGTCTTTAGCCTCCCAGAAACGTGGTATTTCCTCCTAGGACAAGGAGAACAGCTGGTTAACATACTTGGTATGAAAGGACCAAAAAGTATGGTTCCCATTTTCTTTTGGATCTCAGAAAGACAAGATAGTTTATGTCTTTAAAAGCTCCAGAGATAAGGTAATTGGACCCATCATCTGAAAGCAATCTATCAATATGTACATGTGTGCGTGGGTGACTGCATACATGTGTGTGAAATCAGAAAGCTCGAAACTGACAAATGGAGAAATCATGTGCTAAACATTAAATCCAGGTGGTGTTAGAAATGGATACAGTTCATCAACTGGTGTAGTTCTCATGTGTTAAACTCAACACTTACCTCAATAAGAAGATGCTGGCTGCTGATGTTGGATGGTGATACATATACACTGTCACAAGGATGGCTGTGGCTATAATCAGGACCAGGATGAGAATTCCAACGATGAGGCCAGCGTGGAGGCTTCCCCTTTCTTCTCAGCTGCACTGTCATCTGTAGAAGCTGAAAGAACATCCCAGCTGTCAGGACCTTCATGAGTTTACCCTTAAGTTTGCATTTTCATCTGAGGAGATGTTTGTGCTTTAATAAAGTACAACGGGGTCTTTACTTGCTGTACAACTTTTCTACAACACCAATTTTACAGATGAGGTGCTCTTCATACGGGCAATGAAAAATCTGCAGGACTCATGAGTAAAAATGCATTTTTCACTGTGTTTTATTTTTATTTTTTGAGACAGAGTTTTGCTTTTGTTGCCCAGGCTGGAGTGCAATGGCACGATCTTGGCTCACTGCAACCTCCACCTCCCATGTTCAAGTGATTCTCCTGCCTCAGCCTCCCGAGTAGCTGGGATTAAAGGCGTGAGTCACCACACCCACCTAATTTTGTATTTTTAATAGAGACCGGGTTTCACCATGTTGGTCAGGCTGGTCTTAAACTCCTGACCTCAGGTGATCCACCCACCTTGGCCTCCCAAAGTGCTGAGATTACAGGCATGAGCCACTGCGCCTGGCCTGTGTTTTAAAATTTCTAGTTGGATATACAAAATGAATAGCTTTTATCCTCAAAGTACTGTGGGAAACCTCAAACTCTAATTAACTACACACTAAATTTAAGTTTGATTTTTCTCATTAAACCGACAAAGTTACCTATGGAAAAACTGATTAACTTTGAAAGCTCATGTCATTTTCTATAGGAAATTTTAAATGGAAGAGTATCGGACATCTCTTGGTAAGCTACACAGGCATTTTCAGAAGTCTGTACGTGAGCTCCAAGCATAATTTGTGAAAAATCTGTTTTAAACAGAAATGTTCTTTAAAAGGGTAACACATGGATGCTAAATGACCCTCAAATACTTTTGATCACTATCTAAAGGGAACACCTCAGCAGAGGAAAATATTCCACTACATCACAGACCAATATCATTTCCTGTAATTTTTACTGAGATACTTTCCACTGTAATACACATTTTCAGGGCTACCAAAGGGAGGAATTTAATGTCTAAAGTAATAACTATCCTAACCAAAGCCAACCAGCCAAATACAGCTAATCTCTAAAGTCTTCTTTTGTTCTAAAATTCTGTAATCATTGATGATTATTTGGGCATTTAGAGATCTTCCTCAATTATGTGCGGCAGGTAACTGTACCTTAAGTGCACCATATGACTGGTATTCTGAATCATGAGATAATTCTTTAAGATGTACAGAAGTTTCAGAACAGTGACTCTCAATTTCTTCCCCGTTATTTCCTCCCTCCCTCCCTCCTTTCTTTCTTTTCTTTCTTTCTTTCTCTTTTTCTTTCTTTCTTCCTTCTTTCCTTCTTTCTCTTTCCTTCCTTCCTTCTTTCTCTTCCGTTTCTTTCTTTTCTTTCTTTCCTTCCTTCCTTCCTTCTCTCTCTCTCTCTCTTTCTTTCTTTCCTTTTCTTTCCTCCTTTCTTTCTCTTTCTTTTTTTTTCCTCTCAGACAAAGTCTCACTCCATTGCCAAGGCTAGAATGCAGTGATGTCATCTCGGCTCACTGCAACCTCCACCTCCCAGGTTCAAGCAATTCTCCTGCCTCGGCCTCCTGAGTAGCTGGGACTACAGGCGTGTGCCACCATGCCCAGCTAATTTTTGTACTTTTAGTAGAGATGGGGTTACACCATATTGGCCAGGCTTGTCTTGAATGCCTGACCTCAAGTGATTCACCCACCTCGACCTCCCAAAGTGCTGGGATTACAGGCGTGAGCCACTGTGTCCGGCTCCAATACTTTCATGACCAATTTATCTCTGTTATTTTTATCCTTTGCCTCTATGTTGTAAACATTTTTTTTTTTTGTCTATTAAACTTCATTTAACAAGCACTGATTTCTTTATTTCACATTTTTTAAAAAGAAAAAACAAGCAAACATGGATGTCTATCACAATGTGTGGTCTACATGAACTGACGGAATTCCAGATAAAGTGGAGAAACATGACCTCCTAATTCTTTCCACCTCTCCTCTACATTTTTATTGCTGTTGTTTACTCTTTGCTTGAGAACCGTTGTTGGCATTCAGTGATCCTTCTCCAAATCTAGTAAGGCTCAAAATCCTAAACATCTCCCTTATGTAACAAATTCATTAGTGAAAGAAGATCAAATTTAGAGTAATTCATTATATAATAGCTCGTTTACACTGTGTCAGGCATAGTTGTATTGCTTTGCAAGTACCAAACCAACAACTCTAGAGGTAGCCACTATTATTTCTGTTTTATAGGTAAGGAAATCAAGGCACAGGAGAATTAAAAAAAAGAGCTAGGGCTGCAAAATTATTAAGGGAGAACTGAGCCTAATCACAAGCAGTCTGGCCTCCAAGTGTAAACTCTGGACCTCTGAAAATGCCTCCTCAATGAACACTGGGCTGTAGGTCCTGCTATTTCCTCTTATTTCATGTTGTGATTTCTTCTGGCAAATAATTTTGTAAAGAATCTGGTAATTTCAAGTGAAGAAAAAATAATGTAAAAAACAGTTACAGAATTAACACTGTGGCTGGGCACAGTGGCTCACGCCCGTAACTTTGGGAGGCCGAGGCAGGTGGATTACCTGAGGTCAGGAGTTTGAGACCAGCCTGGCCAACATGGCAGAAACTCTGTCTCTACTAAAAATGCAAAAAATTCACCAGGCATGGTGGTGGGCACCTTTAATCCCAGCTACTCGGGAGGCTGAGACAGGAGAATTGCTTGAACCCAAAGACAGGGGTTGCAGTGAGCCAAGATTCTGCCACTGTACTACAGCCCGGGAAACAGAGTGAGACTCTGCCTCATAAAAAGAATTATATTGCACCTCCAAGATGACAGAGGCTATGTCTTTGGGCTGGGTCTTAGGTCAGTATCTGCCATCATAAACATTTTCATACATATTTGGTGGGAAGGTAGGAGGAAAAGAGAGGAAGAAAGAAAAATAAAGGCTGTTAAAAATAGGTTACAGTATTAGAATGACCACATCTCCAATAAAAATCAAATGAGGCTATAATAAATGACCTCATCTGTCTGGTCTTCAGTTAACTTTATCTCCACAGCACAGTCAATAATAATAATTACCCCATAGGGTTGATGTGAGAATTCTACATTTAATACATATAAAGTTCTTAGGAGAGTATGTGACTCATAATAAGCACTTAATTAATACTGAGATATTATATTATTATCACACTTTTTATATGAGGCAGGTTGAGGCAAATTATACTGTCAGATTCATGACACCACATAAACTATGTTTTTGCCCTTAACGTGTTGCTTTTAAAAGTTTGGCTTCATTCTAAAATATGCTTGTATTATTGCATCTTGTGGAGTTGGCTATTTTCTTATTTTTATGAGTATGACACATTGCTTTCATAGGAAAATAGGATTAACTGAAAATATGACTTTAGGGAAAATGAAGCAAAAAGGAAGCCTTGAGTATTTCTTCAAATCCTTCCCTACCTCTTTCATTCGTCTTTCTATCCCTCCATCCCTCTCTTTCTTGTTTTTTATCCTCCCTTTCTCCATCTATCCATCCACCCACTCATCCAGGGTCTGATCCTACTTCTGGGGTTTGTCTCTGGGCTGGGTCTGAGGTCAGTAAACAGTCCTTTATACACAGCACGCCAAATTTTAGCCTCACAAATTCCAGCCTCACTTCTCCTTCTTCTTTTTTTTATTTTTGAGACAGGGTCTTTCTGTCACCCAGGCTGGAGTGCTGTGGTGTGATCTTGACTGACTGCAGCTTCAAATTCTTGGGCTCAAGTGATCCTCCTGCTTTTGCCTCCCAAGTAGCTGGGACTAAAGGCATGTGCCACCATGCCTGGTAATTTTTGTAGAGGCAGAGTCTCACTGTGTTGCCCAGGCTGGTCTTGAAGTCCTGAGCTCAAGTATTCCTCCTGCCTCAGCCTCCCAAAGTGATGGGATTACAGACGTGTGCCACTGCAGTAGCCTTACATCTTTTGTGTGTGTAGGATGGGGGGAGGGATGGTCAAGGTATTTGTGAGTTGACCTCAGGTTGCTACTTCCCAAATGAGCCAGAGGACCAGAATCTGTTAAGGAGGCAGCCATTCCCAGGAAGGAAGAAGAGAACAAGGGTCATGTTTTACTTAATAAGAGTCCTTGTCAGAAATAAAATTATTTTTGATTTGCAGGGTATAGGTTGCCAGTCTTTGGAATATAACATCATAACCAGATTTGCACCTTATGTGTGGTAAACCTCACTCCCTTTATTTAGACATAAATATTTACTCTCACAATTATTACTTAGTCATATTTCCAATAATAATTTACTTATATTATTTCCTTTTAAAAATGTTATTTTACATTTCTATTTTAGATGTCAAAATAACATGGCCATATCTAATAATGCAATTTGTATAGAGTCTAGTTTATTACTAGCCAAATAACCACTTAATAACATTTTTTGATGATTCTTTTAATAAAATAAACAGCCTTCATAGATTCTCAATACTAACCAGAAGACAAAATAAATATTTAAGAGATCTGAGTATCACATGACTTGATGTGCTGTAACAGAGCAAGTCATTTAAGGAAAAATGTAGCATACTCAATTCCAAAATATTACAGGAGTTTCTTTGTGTCACATACCAATGACTATTTCGAAGTGCTTTAGAGTGACCATCTGAATGCAGTGAACAAAATTACACATGTAGTTTTTGAGAATGCATTTTCCTACTCTCATATTATTTAACTTTTTCTTTTTCTTTTTTTTTTTTTGCTACTGCAATGATTCTACAATTTCCTACACAGTACAAGCATCTCTATTCCAGCTTCTTTCTATGGGCTTTAAGTGAGCATATATTAGCAAGTATTATGATGGCCTAATTAGAGGTTGCTAAATCTGAAGGTACAGGAAACACTCCATTGATATGCTTTGATTTTAAATTCTTTCACTACTTGGTTTCCAGTTTAATATCATGCTTGATCAAATGATAGAGATTTTGCATATTTATGGAGATCTGCAGACAGAATTTAGAGTATCCTGGGTATATACTGAAAGGGATAGAAATCATTCTACCATAAAAACACATTATGTCCATTGCAGCACTATTCACAATAGCAAAGACATGGAATCAGCCTAAATGCTCATCAACAGTAGACTGGATCAAGAAAATGTGGTACATATACACCATGAAATTCTATGCAGCCATAGAAAAAGAATGAAATCCTATTCTTTGCAGGAAGCAACATGGAAAGAGGTGGAGGCCATTGTCCTGAGCAAACTAACACAGGAGCAGAAAACCAGATACCCTATGTTCTCACTTGTAAGTGGGTGTTAATAATTGAGTACATATGGACACACAGAAGGGAACAACAGATATCGGAGCCTGCTTGAGGGTGGAGGGGAGGCAAGAGGGTGAGGATTAAAAAACTACCTATTGGATTCTATGCTTATTACCTGGGTGATGAAATAATATGTACGCAAACTCCCAGGTTAATTTGCCTATAAAACAAACCTACACATGTACCCCTGAACCTAAAATAAAAGTTAAAAAATGATGGGCACCTCAAATGCAAAACTGGAATTTAAAAAGTTTGAGTAAGTGCTTAGTAATGCCCACAACTGAAGTTTAATTCATTCACCTCAAGGGAAGACTGCTTGAGTGCACTGAGTTCCCTCCTTCAGAAAATACAATAAACTAAGATTTTCCTCCTTCAGAAAATACAAAATCTACTGTATTTTCTGAAGGAGGGGAAATCAGTGCACTCAAGAACAATCAATCTGGGGCTGCTCGACTGAGTGTTCTTTTAAACTGGCAGATAGAACTACGTCAAAGAGAATTCTGAACTTGCTTAAGGTAGAAACTTCTCAGTAAGCTTGACATAGTTTGGCTCTGTATCCCCACCCAAATCTCTTCTGGAATTGTAATCCCCATGTATTGAGACAGGGACCTGGTGGGGAGGTGACTGAATCATGAGGGCGGTTTCCCCATGCTGTTCTTGTGATAGTGAGTTCCCATGAGATCTGATGGTTGAAAAACGGCACTTCCCCCTTCTTCCTCTTTCTGTCCTGCTGCCTTGTGAAGAAGGTGCTTGCTTTTCCTTCACCTTCTGCCATGACTGTAGGTTTCCCCGAGGACTCCCAAACCATTCGGAGCTGTGAGTCAATTAAATCTTTTTGTTTATAAATTACCCAGTCTCAGGGAGTCCTTGCTAGCAGTGTGAAAATGGACTTATACAAAGCTCATCAGAGTCTAGTAGGCATTAGGGGAATATTAAAGAAAAATGAGAAAGAATCTAGTCTTAAGACCTAAACGCTTCCTCTATTAATACAAACATCTTACACTCTTTCATTCATGTCCAAAAGCAAACAAAAACTAAAGAAACATCTTTCTCACATACATAGTAAATCATAACACAGAGAAAAATTCAAATTTTTAGTCTTTGTTTAGCCTTACATTGTTAATAAAATAAGAGGAATTAATAAAGAGTAATAAGAAGCCATAAAATAGAGTCTCTAAGCCAAAAACAGAAAAAAAGGAACATATTTTAAAAATCTCCAAAGTAAAGGCTTTTTTTTGCACTGTGCTTAAGACATTGTTAATATATAAATAAAGCAGAGAAAATCAATAGTATCAAAGATAATATACTCTCATCTGACTCAGTGAGTGTCCTGTGCAGTGTTTCTGGCTTTCCAATGCTTTATGAAATGCAGATCAATATTTAGACACAGAGAAGACTGCAAGAACTGTCAATTTTATCAAATCAATCTGCTATTTGGGGGGTAAGTTTTAGCTACCATAATAGCAAAGACAGTATATATGTATTATATATATTTTTTTCTTTTTTTGAGATGGAGTCTCACTCCATCTCTGTCACCCAGACGGAGTGCAGTGGTGCCATCTCAGCTCACTGCAACCTCTGCCTCTTGAGTTCAAGCGATTCTCCTTCCTCAGCATTCCAAATAGCTGGGATTACAGGCGTGTGCCACCACATCCAGCTACTTTTTGTATTTTCAGTAGAGATGGGGTTTCACCATGTTGGCCAGGCTGGTCTTGAACTCCTGATCTCAAGTGATCCACGTACCTCGGCCTCTTATAATTATAGGTGTGAGCCACTGCGCCCAGCCAAGATAAATATATTTTAAAAAGACATTAAGTACATACTAGAAAATATTTAAGACCTCATGTCAATGTATTTAATTTGGAGCAGTCCATGAATCATGGGAATATAAAGAACGAGGAAAGATGAAAGAAATAGAGGTAGAAAAAAGAAGATAGGTGGAAAGAAGAAAGAAAATCCAGTATTCATGTGTGTGTGTGTGTGTGTGTGTGTGTGTGTGTGCGCATGTGTGTGTGTGTGTATTTCAAAGTGTAGCATTTAATTTTAAAACTCCATGTCTCCGTGCTGTTTCTATGACTGTTAATATCCCTTAGGATTTAAATGCATGTGGCATTGATATTCTGTATTTAGAAGTATAATTCTTCAATATGGTAAAATATTTTAATGCATTGCCAAAATGATCTGTACCTATTATTAAATTTTGCCAACAATTAAAGTCCAGGAATAAAGGAAAAAGTAACATAGAAATATTCTTTGTCTGAAATTTTATTCACTTTAGAACTAACTCTTCTCCTGGGCTTAAAATGAAACACTACAGCCCATAAATTTCACAACATATTAATATCCTTTGGGGACTGAGAGGCTGATGGGTTGGACAAAGTCATGCACAAATTTGCTCAAAATTCATAAATCTTACACTGACGATGCCAAAATGTTCTCTTTTAGAGCTTCAGAATAAAGTTAAACTACAAATGCTTAAAATGCTAGCGTTCCACTTGAGGATTAAAAACGCACACAGACATGACTTTCTCCATGGAATATTACCTAACTCATTTACAAGTGAAAGCATGTAATGAAAGAAAATCATGATAAAAGTTTTAAGTAAATTGTACTTCCCTTTGTAAGTTTCCCTCACAACTGATCTCATTTTATAGCTCATATATTTTCTCTCTTACCTCTTTTACTTTCTGTATACACAATCATGACCTTGACTTCATTCAGAGTTTCTTCTGGTGTTTTATGTCTTTTGAAATTTTCCATAATCCTCTTAATTCTTTCATTTTCTTAACCACAGTGATACAATTTTTAAAATTCTTACCAGCCTGCCAATCTTATTCTGGTATTGGAGTGCATTAAAACTATTATACAAGGTATACTTAACTCATATTAGGTATCATTATAACAATGCGTTTACATTAAAACATCGCTGTAGAAGAGGTTTGGGTAATCACTGTGAAAAGACACAAAAGCAGGTGCACAAAACACATCTAAGGGCATTATGTATGAGGAGACCAGTATCTGGCAAGGGCAGCTCTCCTTTTGCAGTCTGTCCTACTACCGGGCAGCTGTGAGATTCACTCAGGGAATCATATAAAACGTTCGGGGTTGGAAGATCTTAGAGTATGACTATCCTTTTTAAAAAAACTACAACGACCTGATAATCCCTTACCTTTTATCTCTGAAAAATGAAGCTGAATAAAAATTCTATGAAGTAATATTAAAAGGAATACTTGATTCTATCAAAATGAGGGATTTTGGATAACAGTCACCAAGTGATAGGCTGATCCTAGCCTCATTCAATGACTGGTGCTTTCATGCATGTGTATGTGCAGATATCTTAAGGGGAAAGTTTTAAGAGATCAAGTCGGCAGTGAGCTTTGATTCTGCTGCTACACTCCAGCCTGGGTGACAGAGTGAGACCCTGTCTTTAAGAAAAAAATGGATAAAAGAGGCTTATAGTATTTATATATACTATAAATAAGACCTAAAATAAATATTTAAAATAATTCACTATCATTTTTCACTTCTTATGTGTATATGTGCTTGTCTTTGCAATAATCTACCTATCCACATGTTTTCAGCAATCAAGATCTCTGTAACACCAACTTTTAAAGTTTTCCTAACATCAGCTTTCTACACCAAGTTATCATTTTTCTCTATTTAAAATATATTTTAAATTATTATTATTATTTTTGATACAGAGTCTCTCTCTGTCGCCCAGGCCGGAGTGCAGCTGCGTGATCTCGGCTCACTGCAACCTCTGCCTCCTGGGTACAAGCGATTCTCCTCCCTCAGCCTCTCGAGTAGCTGGGACTATAGGTGCACATATGCATGTCTGGCTCACTTTTTGTATTTTTAGTAGAGATGTGTTTTTACCATGTTGGCCAGGCTGGTCTCAATCTCCTGATCTCAGGTGAGCTGCCCGCCTTGGCCTCCCAAAATGCTGGAATTACAGGCATGAGCCACCGTGCCCAGCCAAGAATTATTTTTGAAAAATAAAAATAAAATGTGTCTCAAAATCTATCAAAAACCCACAGGAAAAAAAAACCCTCATACCTAAAATTTTCAGCTAAATATGAAACTAAAGCAGTCATAAATGATTTTTAATTCCATGCCAATCCCTTGCATGGTTAAGATATTAGAGTTTTTAACTATAGAAACAATTTAGTAGAGTTTTCCTAAAGATATCATTGTGACCATAGGATACCAAAAATAGGCCAATAAAGTACTTTCAAGGTCTGGAGGTACAGAATAGAGTGACTCCTCATGCTATTTATTCTATCAATTTCAGAATAAAGTCACTTACATTCAAACAGATCATTTATATCCATAACCTGAGATTATAATGATGAATGTTTACTACTTATCAAGTCCATCAAGTTTTCTGAACATGGAAGAACAATCCCCTTCACTCTGTTCCTATCAGTGTAGAAAGACAGATTTGTGTCTAAACTACCTGGCTAACATAAATATGGAAACTTCGGGGCTTTCAAGAATAACATCAGCTCTCACATTGCTGGACCTAATTAGGGACCAGCATCTTTTCAATACTGTCTTATTTTCTGCAAAATGGACATAATCGTAAAATCAATCTCCTGATGATTGTTCTGAGATGCTTTATAAGCATCTGAAAGGATGCTTACAAAGTGGTTGGCATTGTGCTTCGAATATAGTAAATCCTCAGTGGAATGGCAGTACTAATGTTGTTAGTGCCAGTCATACTACTTGTTATTCTATTAGTGTAATCTGCCATATTGATTCTTTAGTATTATTGTTAATACTATTATTAACACTTATTAGTATTCTATTGATTCCTACCCTCATTCTTCTCAATCATGACTGCACTACCAGGGCAATGAGAAGACTTCTTGAAATTATTCATGGAAAGAAGGAATCCATTCCCTCGCTGAAGCTTAGGAACATGCTAAGTAAAAGCAAGGAATCAGTGAATAGTTCTTCAAGCGGAAAGGCCAAGATCAGTCTCTCATGCACTTGCACTCACCAGAAGAGAACACGTTGTCCCAAACAGTAGCTTGGACATGGCATATAGAATCCGCAGCCACTATTTGAAAAACAAAAGCCTAGCTTCTGAGGTCTAGTAGTCTATCTAAATAAAGTCAACCTTTCAATGGTTATCTGTAAGCAGCTTCTTTGGAAAACTGCAGAATACTTAATCAACCTCAAGTTCTTTAGTGCATGAATTTATGTATAACATTATTAAAAACTTTTGGATTTCCCAAGAAAGCAGGAATTAATTCAGTTGCTAGAGATACTCATTTACCCTGTGTGTGTGTGCCTCAGTACTGAAACCTTAGACACTGATGTTCTCAACAACCATACAATCCTTATGCTTTTTGCTGTAGTTTGATGCATATTATAGCTCCCCAGGAAAGTAAACGAGCAGAATTCTATGTGTGTGCTATGTAGCTCAGAGACACAGAATCAGAAACTGGAAAAAAAAAGAATCCCCCAAACCAAAAAGTAACAACAACAACAGATCAGTATAGCTCTGAATTTCATTTTGGTTTGTGTTACCAGAACTAATAAATTGTGCCACATAGAATAGAAAGAAAAAAATAAAACCACTGAGCAACACTTGTTCAGGGTATGTATATTTCACTGCTTTGCACCAATACTGGCAAAATATGTCTCAAACAATGCCTTTAACATGGACAGAATCAAGCTGCTTAGGAGAATGGATATTATAAAACTGTATTTATCACACTGACTGCCCCTTAGCTACTGGAGCACTAAGTCTCCTGAAATGTAAAGCTCTATGTGTTGAATGTGGAGTAGAATACATTTAGCTCAGGAAGTGCGCCCTGGTCCTGACCTAACCTGTTCCACCAAACCACCTTTGCAAACAGACTCCCATGTATGGGCGTATGACACTTAACACAAGTTGTACAGTTACAAGGGCTTTGTTCTCAAAGTGTTGGGGGATGGGATTAGAGAAGAATTAAAGTTCTCTTGGACTTTAAAACTCTATGATTTGCTGGCGAGGCACAATGGCTCACATCTGTAATCCCAGCACTTTGGGAAGCTAAAGCCAGAGAATCACTTGAGGCCAGGAGTTAGAGACTAGCCTGGGCAATACAGTGAGATATTATCTCTACAAAAATTTTTTAAAAAACAAAAAGTAGGCAGGCATGGTAGTTCACACCTGTAGTTCCAGCTACTCAGGAGGCTGAAGTGGGAGGATTGCTCGAGCCCAGGAGTTCCAGGCTGCAGTGAGCCATGATTGCACCACTGCACTGCAGCCTGGGTGACAGAGTGAGACCTTGCCTCTAAAAATATAAATAAAAATAACTCTATGATTAGGCAAAGTTGATGCTGCTGTATTTTTTGAGATACTGTATGGCTTTAATGGGAGAATAGCTAACAAATGACTACATACTTAACTGGACCATATTAGAAGCAACTCTCCTGGCAGGACAGCAGGGTGACAGAGCACATAGGGCACGCCTGGAAATCAGAGCCTTTGGTGCTGTGGACCAGCTACATTCCTTATAAACCATGTGACTGTCAACAAATTACTTAAATCCCTGGGCTTCTGAGACTTCGTGTGTAAAATGGGATTACAAATAGTACTTTCTTCTTAAGGTGTTGTTAGGATTAAGTGAGTTAAACATGCAAAGCCCTCAGAAGACTGCCTGTTATATCATTAATAGCCCAATAATTACTAGATAATTTTATTATTATCAACTACATGGAAAGATTCTGTGAATAAAGCAAAACATGAATCACATAGTTATAAATGTTAAATTTTATGCCTTTTAATTAAAAATTAATTTTTCTGGTTCACTATGGATAAGCTTTTCTTTTCTTTCTTTCTTCTTTTGCTTTGGCTGAGAATTTTAAGAAGCCTGGAAGAATTTATTCACGGGAATTGAAAAAACCTATAGTTTATGAAAATATATCAAAATACCTCTCTTCTTCTTTTTTTTTTATTTTTACGGAGGTCAAATTTGCATGCTTGAAATATAGGAATTTTAAATGCACAATTTACCAAATTTTTAGAACTGTATATAGCAAATAACCATCACCCAAATCAAGATATGAAACTCTTCCATGCTCCCATAAAGTTCTGTTGTCTTCACCTGCAGTCCATCCTAACACCCCGACCAATACTGCATAGGCAACCACTGGGCTGATTTCCATTATCGTAGATTAGCTTGATTTTACTTGAAATTAACATAAATTGAATCATACTACATGTACTCTGCTGTGTCTGGCATCTTTTGCTTAACAGTGTTTTAGGACGCATCCATGGTATTGCATGTATCAGTGGTTCATACTTTTTCTGCTGAATAGTAGTCCTTTTTGTAACATGTACTCAATTTTAGTCTTCTGTTGATGAACATCTGTACTATTTCCGGTTATTGACAATTATGATTTGAGTTGCTATGAATATTCTCTTAGAAGTGATTTTGTGTGTGTGGACACATTTTCTTTTATAAATAAATACACAGAAGTGGAATTCTGTCTTAAAAGGGCAGAACTTTATAATAAACTGCCAAAGAGTTTTCTGAAGTGATTGTACAATATCACACTCCAATCAGCAATGTATAGATTTCAAGTGCACCATAACCTCATCAGTATTAGTGTTGTATAGTATTTAGTTATCCTAATGAGCATGATATGGTATCCCATTTAGGTTTTCACTGTTTATTGTTAATTTTTAGGAGTTATTCATATTTTACGGATATAAGTCCTTTGTAATATAAGCATACTGTAAATATTTTCTCTTATCTGTAACCCGCCTTTCTATTTTCCTAACAGAGTTTTTGATGAACACAGGATTTGACTTTTTTTTTTTTTTTTTTTTTTTTTTTAAGACAGGGTCCTGTTCTGTCACCCAGGCTGGAGCACAGTGAGATGATCATGTCAATTTCCCAGGCTCAAGTGATCCTGCTGTCTTGGGCTTCCCACGAAGATGGGACTACAGGCGTGTGTCATTATGTCTGGTTAATTTTTAAGTTTTTTTTGTAGAGACAGAGTCTTGTCTAAGTTAGCCAGTCTGGTCTCCAACTCCTGAACTCAAGTGATCCTCCTGCCTTGAGATCCCAAAGTACTAGGATTACAGGCATGAGCCACTGCACCCAGATCCAGGATTTGAATTTTGATGTTTATAATTTTTAAAAATTCTGTCTTCTTGGAGATAGTAAATTTATTAAAATTCTCAAAAAAACTTAATGACTGTGTTAATATTCTCTATTATTTGTCTATTTTCTATTTCATTTTTTCTACTCTTATTTTTCTTTTAAAATTAATATTTTTAACAAAATCTCATAATTTTAGACCAAATTATTTTGAGATAAGCTTAACTGGCTTATCAACTTAAGTTGGACACATGGGTTACGAATTTTAAACCTTATTTCCTTTCTAATCCTTTCTAATATAAACATTTAAAACTATAAATTTCCTTTTAAATAGTTTTTAGGAGCATTCTATTAATTTTGTTTTTTTGTATCAGTTATCATTCCATCAAAATTTTTAAATTTTCCTTATAGTTTTTTTATTCGATATGTATATTTTATATATAAAATATTTGTATATATTTGTCAATATTTGTATATATTTACATATATAAGTTTGATTTACTTATCACATATTTGAGAATCTTGTAGATATCATATTTTTCCTACCAGCTTAAGTATAATTGACAAATAAAAATTGTATATAATTACAGTGTACAACATAATTTTTTGTTTTATATACACATACCCACACACACACACACACACACACACACACACACAGTGGAATGATTAAATCCAGGTAATGAACATATCTATTCACCTCATATACTTATCATTTTTGTACGTGTGATGAGAACATTTAAGATCTACTTTCTTATCAATAGGCACTGTATTGTTACTGCTTCTCATTTGAGTTTTTTGTAGTCAGAGAATGTAGTCTATAAGATCCCAATCTAGAAATTTAAGATGTTTTAATGGCTCGATATATGGTCTACTTTGGTGACCATTTCATGCACACCTGGCGAAAAAACCCCTCAATATTCTATAGTTATTGGGAACACTGCTTTATAAATATCAATTATGACAAAGTGGTTGTCAGTATTCAGTATTGTTCAAATCTATATCCTTCTTAATTAAAGAAATTTTTTTTTTTGGGTCTCACTTAAAAAAATTTCAATGGTTTCTAACAAACTGACATTTTTTTCCTTTTTTTCTTAGACTAGGTTTCACTCTGTCACCCAGGATGGAGTGAACTGGTGACACCATGACTCAATGCAGCCTGGACCTCCTGGGCTCAGGAGATCCTCCCACCTCAGCCTCCTGTGT
The DNA here is from genome assembly GCA_036589455.1 of Ateles fusciceps. Lineage (NCBI taxonomy): Eukaryota > Metazoa > Chordata > Mammalia > Primates > Atelidae > Ateles > Ateles fusciceps. Next base: position 7,597,258 of record JAZHEH010001064.1, read on the forward strand.
AGCTGGGACTACAAGTGCATGCCACCATGCTCGGCTAATTTTTTGTATTTTTAGTAGAGATAGGGTTTCACCATGGTGCCCAGGCTAGTCTCAGACTTTTGAGATCAAACAATCTGCCCGCCTTGGCCTCCCAAAGTGCTGGGATTATAGGCATAAGCCACTATGCCCGGCACCTTTATTCCTTTTTACATTTTTCTCTTTTCCTCTGTTAACTCTCCTTGTCTTTAAGTCTACTACTTTAAATCTACTTAATTTGATATTTATATAGGCACTCTAGCTTTTCTGTGATTATGTTTGCAGTATATATTTTTTTCTATAATTTTACCTTGAAGTATTTTATATCTTTGTCTTTATTTTTCACATATATTCCTTACACACAGCATAGAGTTAGATCTGACTTTCTTAAAAGTCACTGTGATGACCTATGCTTTTAATGGAAGTGCTTATTTTATTTATATTTAAAATAGTTACTGGTATGGTTGGATTTGGTCTGCTATTTTGCTGTTTGTTTTCTTTGTGTCCATCTGTTATGTGGTCTCTATTGTTGCTTTTCTCTTGCCTTTTTCAGGTTAAACAAATATTCCTTAGAATTCCATTTAAATTCCTCAAATGAATTTTTAGCTGTATGTTTTTGCATTTCTTTTTCTTTAGTGGTTGGTGAGTATGTTAACATGTGTTAAAAATCACTTATGGTTGACCCTTTATCCAACAAGTTGTTAATATATTACTGTAAATGAAATAATAACATTTGGGCACAGTAGTTTACAAAACTGTTATGAATTAGTTTCAAATAATTAACTGCTGTCTTTACTACCCAAGTTACATTAAAAAATCTTGCACAGTATTATTTGAGCTCTGCCAAATAAAACTAAAGCAAAAATTAGTCTTAATGGAAGCAACAGCAAGCCATTGAAAACCCAGCTGTTTAAAAGAAGATTAAATTAAATTTACCATCTAATGATTTAAACTACTCTCTTTAAAGTATGATGCCATTTTGAGACTAGTATATCTTTTTTCTCCATCAGTCATCAATTCCTTTTTTTTTTTTTTTTGCTTAAAGTGGATCAGCATATTACATGAGCAATATGCACAGGTGATTCAAGCACACACGAAAAAAATTTAGCGTTAAAGTCATACAACCTCAAGGAATGCTACCAAGTTTAGGAGGCTGCAAACACACGCTGGTGGGCCCTTTGCACATCAGAAGTTGTCTTTCCCATTCCTAGTTTATGTTTTATTGGTTTTTCAACTCCTAAACACTCTGACCTCTGACCTCTGACCTCTTCTCACTCACTCTCACCATATTACTTGTGTCTTACCACATGGAAAAAACAGCAACCTCAGATGAAACCCCCTCAACTTCTCTCCCCTATCTCCCTCCCCTCGTTCATGCTGATTGGCCCCACCCATGCTTGTGGATATATCACTTCACTTTCAGTCATCTTTTGACTCTTTTCTTCTTTATGGGGTCTTTCTTCTCAGCACTTGCGACAGGTAAACACGGCATTAAGAATCTCTACTTCCCTTCTTCCCTTTTTTCTTGAAAATAGTCTGTCCTTGTGGACTTCAATTTCTTGATTGTCCACAGAATCCTCAAATTCTGCCTGGAGATTGTACAATGATGGAGTGTTATACAATCCAGTCAAGAGCAACGAATGTTTTTATGCCACCAAATCTCATGGTCACTTATCTGTATATGCTTTTTTAACTTGACTTGTCTGCAGCGTTTACACTGCTCACGACTTCCTCGTTGACATTTTCTTCTCCTTTGGTTTCTGTGATACCAAACTCTTTTGGTTTTCTTGCTGTCTCTATGACACTCTTTTCATTTTATTCAAAAACCTTAAAAGCTGTATTTCCTCTCTAGCCTTTGACCCTTTCTTCTTCTTTCCTTCCTTCCTTCCTTTTCTTCCTTCCTTTCTCCCTTCCTCCCTCCTTCCCTCCCTTCCTCTCTCCTTCCTTCCCTCTCTCCCTTCCTCCCTCTCTTCCTTCCTCCTTCTTTCCCTCTCTGTCTCCTTCCTTCCTTTTTTCTTTTTCTTTTTTTTGGAGACTCACTCTAACCCACATTGGAGTGCAGTGGTGCAATCATGGCTCAGTACAGCCTCGACCTCCCAGTCTTAAGAGATCCTCCCACCTCAGCCTACCCATTAGTTAGGACTACAGGTGTGTGCCACCATGCCTGGCTAATTTTTGTATTCTTTTGTAGAGATGGGGTTTCCCTGTGTTGTCCAGGCTGGTCTCGAGCTTCTGAGCTCAGGGGGATCCACCCACTTTGGCCTCCCAAAGTGCTGTGTTTACAGGCAAGAGCCACCGTGTCTGGCCACTCTTTTCATCTTTATACTATGCTCCCATACCTAATTCATTTCCTTAACTTCAACTATCACTTATATGCTGATGATGCCTAAATTCATAACTTATGTTTATATTTCTCAAGTGAATTTCAGGCTTATATAGAATAATGCCTACTGACATTTTCATTTGGAAGTCAAAATCAGCACGCTCAAATTAAATTCATTGTTTACCCCCTTTCTTTTCCTGTATTTCCTATTCAATGGCACAATTGTCCATCCAGACAACTTACACCCATGTCCTGGGAACCATCTTAGTCACTTTCCTATGATATAAATCACACATCCAATCAGATATTAGTTTATGTAGCTTCTACTTCATTAATAAATATGTCTCATGTGCATTCTCTATTTTTATTCCCATTGTCAATGACTACTTTATTTTAGCCTCTGATCATTGCTTCTATGGATTACTAGTATAACCTCCTAACTAGATTTTCTGGCTTCTCAGTCTTACTCCTGTCTCTCCTGTTCCCTGCAATACTTCAAGAGTCAATTACTAAACATGAAAAACATGTCCTGACACTCCCTTATCAAAATGACACAAATGGTTCCCAAGGTCTCCACCTGAAAGTTCAAACTCCATTGCCTGGCATAAAAGACTATGAATGCTGAAGCCCTACTTGTTTTGATACTTTATAGCTGGTGAGGCTGACAAGCCCACATTCTCAGCCTCACCAGCCATAAAATACTATGTATATATCTTTAACCCAGGAAAATCAAATGTGGCAGCTCTTTAAAGTTACCCAACTAGATCTTGATGTTCCATGCTTCTGAACTGCTTTCTGTGTCAAGTCCTTTCCTGAAATTCTTTTCTTCTATCCCTTTTCTCAGAAATCCTACCCACATTTCAAAACTCGGATCAAGTATCAACTATTCTGGGAAGTTGTCTTGTAATTTCATTTCTTTTTAGATGCCTCTTCTCTGTTCTTCCATAGTTTTTCTTGAGTCTATTTTTGCACCCTTCACACTGTACTTAAATATCAATTTACTTCTCTATGTTACCCCATTAGGCAACTTGCTTCTTCAGGAAAGGCATCAGACCTTGTAGATCTTTGCATCTCCATCACCTAACAATGGGCCTGGCACACAACAGTTGAAGAAATGTTTCTTGAGTAAATCAAACCAAGTTGAATCAATTCAGCATCAAAGGTAATTAATGTTTTAGTGACATACATATCTTAGTAGTATAGGGCCATCTACCATAATCACTAGACATATCATGTTTTAAAAAGAATAATCATTTTACACATTTAGAACACACTGAGAAGGGGCACAAGAAATACTGGGTAACACAAAACCTGTTCCTGGGGCTCCTAGTATACCTCAGATTCCAAAATCTAATGGTATATGGAAGTTTCTTTCCTCCATTAGAAAATTCCCTAGTCCTGGTTTCTGATAGGAAAAGGGCAGGTAGAAAATGAGACAGGAGATGAGCACTGAAAGGAAAGTAGGTATCCTCCAGAGGGACGTGGTCAAGCATTTTGCTGATGGCAAATGGAAAGTGCATTTAGAGCTACTTTAAGGAAACCATCTGTGTACATTTCCTAAGAAAAGATCTGCTATATCATCTTGTTATGAGTTCTATCAGCAGAATAAACTCTAACTACACATTCTATCTACAAACAACCTGCAGGGAAAAAGTATATCCTGACATGATTTTTCTTTTTAGTTTATTTTCCTATGCTGGACAACAATTTGTAAAACTATTAGGCTGAACAATGAAATTGCAAATTTTCAAGGTCAAAGTGGTTTGTAAAAATCAGCAATTTCATATGGTTCAAAAAATACAGAAAATGTAACTATCTTTACTAAAACAAGTAAATCTGTCAACAGCTTAAATCAGAGTGTCCAATCTTTTGGCCTCCCTGAGCCACATTGGAAGAAGAATTGTCTTGGACCATACATAAAAAAATACACTAACACAACAATAGCTACTGCGGGTTGGGTTGGATAAGCTTGGCTTAAAAATGAACTCATTTTCACTTACTATATTAAAATGAGTTAGGCGGTATAATGGATATAATGCTTTTGGACTCCTTTCCTTGGAAGAGTAAGATGCACTTTCTACGTGTAGATAGAGATAATTTCTTGTTGCCACCGACTAAAATACTGTTTTAGGAGAGCCAAGAGGCAGAGATGTGGACCAATGGACCAACAGGTGGACTGAGAGAAAAATACATGAATCTTATTTTGGTCAAATATTCATTCAATTCTTGACAGTCAAAGTGTAGTCTGTGGTTTGGTGGCAACTGCATTATCAAAGTGTTTGTAAGAAATGTAATGCATTTGGGCTTCACTCTGGAACTACCATATCAGAATATGCATTCTAACAAGACTCTCCACCCACCATGATTCTGAAGGTTCTTAATATTTATGCAACATAGAATCAGACCATTTATTCTCAACTTAACATTGGGATCATCTGGGAATTTAAAAAATACTGATTCTCTGCTTCCAGCCTTGGAGGTTAAGATTTAATTGTTATAAAGAACAGTCTGAGTGCAGAAAATGTTGTAAGCTGGAATGATAAAACAACAATTACATCTCAGATTGGAACCAGGTGATTTAAATGTACAGAAAAAGTTAAGAACCACAACTCTAGATAAAAGTTTGGGAGAGAAATCCCAACTTTCAGGGAAATCTCAAATTAACATTGTAAAGCAGAATAATTTTTCACTATAATGACACATATATACTTAGAAGAGGGTTAGTGCTGCCATGAAAAATAGTCAAACAAAGCAAAACATAAAACTAAATGTCAAGATGTTTTACAGTTTTAAAAACAAAAAGTGATAGATATTCAATAGCCTGTCAAAATGAAATAACACTTTCCGTTTGCTTATAGGACTGTGATCTACACAAAAGAAGTATATGAAGAAAAGCAAGGAAAAGTAGAAAAAATAGGGAAAGATATGTTGCTTTGATGATTTATGTATGAAAGTCAAAAAATAATTTGACTGAATGATAAATGGAACACTAGACACTTGATCTATCACTACAGACTTGGTAAAAAACATACAACCTTAGTATTCCAGGGAAAAGGCAGAATAATATTCTAACATTTTATCTTGGGATGAAAAGCATTATGATATCTTCAGAAATAAAAAGTTGGACACAACAGAAATAGAATTGAGACGAGACATTCCATAGGACTTCATTTAAAGTATATCTGTTTTAGTTCTTAGAAATCAATCACCTTGCAGATTTGTACCTCTAAATTAACTTAATCATGCTCTGCAAACTGCTTAATGTATCAGCTTTGGTATCTCCTTGATGGAGACACCATCTTTTGACTTAAGAATGCAGCCTTTCAGAGTTCAGGTTTCATAAAATTCCCAGCAATAAGAAGAAATGATAAAAATGTTATCACCTGTATTAGACATTATGCTTATTTGGAGTGCTGATAGTTTAAATAATATAAACAATTAAGAACTTATATTTAAATATTTTTTAAGCAAACCTTAACTCGATCAAAGGGAAGAAACTTTAAAGGAACCAAGAAATAATGTAGTTTTTGGCACTTTGATAAATCTCAGTCAACCAATTTCAAATAATGAAGTGGAATCAGGATTTCAGAGCTTGAAATAATTTTAACATCTGCAGTGTAGCAGAATGGCACAATTCAGTTTGCTAGACTGACTTGAATCTGGTTGAAGACTTTACTTTTCAATTAAAAGTCCTGCCATTGATTCAACTTGCAAACCTCTTCCCAGCTCTGGGTATAACTTTATCCAGTCCACATCTTGAAGATATTTACATTTCTAATTAGGAAATGAGTGCCACTTGGAAGCAACCTAATCAAATGTCAAAGACGACATTTAATAGTTGTACCTGCTAAAATATATAGCTAGGTCATTTTTTTTTAAATGTAACTCTTCTAGTAAGCTACTAACAGGATTTGAAAATCCAAAGAAAATGTGGTTTTAAATGCATACAACCATTACCCACAGAAATACAGATGTTTAAAAAATACAGCTGGGTGTGGTGGCTCACGCCTGTAATCCCAGCACTTTGGGAGGCCACAGGGGGTTGGATGACTGGAGGTGATAAGCTCTAGACCAGCCTGGCCAATATGGCAAAACCCTGTCTCTACTAAAAACACAAAAACTAGCCGGGTGCAGTGGCTTGCACCTGTAATCCCAGCTACTTGGGAGGCTGAAGCAGGAAAATCACTTGAACCCAGGAGACAAAGGTTGCAGTGAGCCAAGATGGTGCCACTGCACTCTAAGGTGAGCAACAGAGCCAGAAAAAAAAAAAAAAAAGAGAATGCATTCTAGGACCCCCTTACAGGTGAATTAAATCCATATTTCTAGAGAATCCAAGAAGTCTCAAAGACTCTTAAATCAGATTTTGAACAAAAACTACAGCATAGTCCTGTAATTTAGAGAATACATGCCAAGGATTCTGACAACACTGAAACACACAAGAGGTTTAATGCATTGTCTTTTTCACAGAAAGGATTAAATGGAAATGAATGCACAATTACATGAGAAAAGAAAATGTCACTTTCAAATACTTGAAGTATAATCAGCTGTTATAGAAAAGGTGAAAGAATATAGGAGGTATAAATAAAATAGCTTATCATGGCATTTCCCGTGGGAAGTTTGATTGTAAGAGATCTACTCTGTGAAAGAAGACTACCATGATGTTGTGAAAGACTTGGAATTTGCATCAAGGCTAAATATACTCACATCCCAGCTCTGCCATGTGCTAGCTAGGTAACTTAATCTTTTTGGACCTCCTTTTCCTTGTCTAGAAAGCATAAACAGTAATAGACCAACTCAGGGGTGTTGTGTGAAGTAAAAGAGTTAATATAGCTATAGCATTTAGAATGATGCCTGGGACATAGTAAATACTCAATAAACATTCTCCTTCCTCCTCTTCTTCTGCTACTTTTTCCTTTCTCTCTCCTCTCCTTTCTCCTCTTCTTCCTCCTCTTCTGTTTTACATATAGAGACAGACAAGCTATTTGATTATAATTACATATTATTCTAAACTTAATATTACAAACATATAACTAGTAATATTTCAGTTGGAGGTAAAATGATGTCTTTACATAAGATCTTCTTAATTTTTTAATTTAATTTTTTGGTGTTTTTTTAAGGACAGGGTCTTGCTATGTTACCCAGTCTGGCCTTGAACTCCTGGGTTTAAGCAATCCTCCTGCCTCAGCCTCTGGAGTAGCTCGGATTACAGGCCTATGCCACCACACCTGGCTCTACATTGGATCATCTGTGTTTTCAGAACCAGCCATTTCAATGGTCAATCAAAGTTTTATCTTACTAAAGAGACCTAAATTTATTAGCTATCATTCTCTTTGTTTCAATTTCTTCATGTTCCTTTTTCCAAATTATTTAGAGAGCTTAGACTTTCCACTCAACTTTGAAGACTAATAAAACTTCTCCAATCAAATAACTATTCTGAAACTTCAAGAGACTCTAACTGGACCTAATTTAAATGTATTGGGAAACTCACTGCACAAGTGAAGATTCATCAAGAGTGACTTAGCAGATTGTAACTCAGTCTGGGTCCTCTCAGTGAGAAGCCCTGTTGCGTGACTTAGGTGTCCAGCTGCTCAGAAGTATTTTATGCTTTCATATCAAAGATGAAAGAAAAATCTCCCGGAAACTGACTGTATAATCATGTCGGCAGTGGATTTCACTAACAAAATCCATCACTTTAACCCATGGAAATGACCCAGAAACACTCAGAGAGAACGTAATGCAATAACTAGAAAAGACAATGTAGGGTAAGTCAGTCATTTGTTTCTAGCTACTTATTGACTACTTAGAAAAATGTCATCCTTTTTCCAGAAAAGTACAAACACCTAAATAAAAATGCTTTTAAGAACAGCTAATTAGTCACCAAGAAAGTACTATGTGAGATGACAGACCTGTCAATCTGCTTTCTTATTGTAAGCATGATATTTTCTATATGTAGTCCCATAAACTCATGTTGTAAACATCAAATATACATAATAAAATTTATTTTAAAAAACAGCTGTCCAATTAAACCTATAAATTAAATCAAGAAATCAAATGTGCTAAAATTCTTTGCAACAATACAGAGAAATTTACAAAAATTCATTAGCTTGCACGTTTTTAAAAATCAACCTCAGTAAACATTAGAAAGTATTAAATTAGGCATACTTATTCATTATAACCTCAATCTTGCAGAAATGTTTATTAAACTGGAGTAAAAGGACAATTCTGAATTGTTTTCAACATGCTTAATTAACTCATGAAGTTAGATTTATACTGGCAATCCTTCCTGCGTCTCCATATTCCATAAAATAAAAAACAACAGCACACTAACTTAGTAAGGATGCTATAAAAAGCACTGTGTGACTTCCTCTTAAGTACTCTTTGGAGGAAACATTTATCTTAATAGTTGTCAGGTTGGTCTGTTCTAATTGCACTTGAATGTTTTTAGGAAAAGTGCTTTATTAACAACCATAGACAAAAAAAGAATTTGAAGTCTTATTGTGATATTTTGGAATTCTCATGAATGCCTGCTGCATATCAGTTACGTCAGTATCTGAGAATCCAACGGTTGACTCTCTAGTATACCAAAATTCCTACAGTTAAGTCGTAGGATTTGCTTAACAATTTCTTAGCATCATAAGGCACGGATTTAAGAAAATCTTCAAAGTTTTATGATTCTTTGATGGCTCAAACAAAACAATATTTTCATTGGGATAATTGGTAATGTTCTAGAAAACTCTTTATCAAAGTATGTTCCAAAAAGCATTAAGTCTATGACATGCTACTCATAAAAAAGTATTGGATGGGTGCAGTTGCTCACACCTGTAATCCCAGCACTTTGGGAGGCTGAGGCAGGCGGATCGCCTCAGGTCAGGAGTTTGAGACCAGCCTGGCCAACATGGTGAAACCTGTCTCTACTAAAAATACAAAAATTAGCTGGGCCTGGTGGTAGGTGCCTGTAATCCCAGCTACTTGAGAGGCTGAGGCAGGTGAATTGCTTGAACCCCGCAGGTGGAGGATGCAGTGAGTTGAGATCGTGCCACTGCATTCCAGCCTGGGCAACAAAGAGTGAAACTCTGTCTCAAAAAAAAAGAAAAAATTGTTAACAGCAGTGGAGAAATGCCAGTATTCTTTATAATCATCTTTATAACCATCTTGAAGATTATTCAGGATATACGTTCTCTGAAAGCAGAGATTTGTCTAAGCCTTGTTCACTCCGGTAGCCCCAAGTCAGCAACCATGCTTGGCAATAAGCAAGCATTGAGCAGAAATCAATGAATGAACGAATGATCAGTTCTCCAGCAAGGAAATTAATTTTTTTTTCACCCAGAGTCTCTCATATCTATTTGATCACAAGAATCCTTTGTTTTTGCTGTTAGCAGCACAGAATATTTTAGATAAACAAAACAAAGAAAGAAGGAAAGGAAGGAAGGAGAGAGAAAGCATAGAGAAAAATCTAACAAATGTACATATAATGACAACCCATATTAAGATTTAAAGTAAAAGTGAAGTCTCTTGGGGACTCCTCCCCAGTTCCATTCAATTCCTACCCCATGTCTTCCCTCAAAATGAGGTAACCCCAACACTAGGGCTTATGTCTACATGTTACTAACATCCTCCTCTGGGAAATTCTCAATTGAAGGATTGCTAAAGTCCCTTAAGCCCTAAGATTTTAATTTATTTCTAGCCAATATATATTTCGCAGATGGTCATTTGTAAATCTATCCACTTACTAAATTAATACAATGATGAATAAGAAATGAATGAAACAAAACACTACAAAACAGATGCAAGACAATGAGAAATTGATATAATAATGGTATTTATGAACAGGCTAACTGGTCTCCTGTTCAGATGGATTGATATAAACTCTAAAGACATACATAGATATAAACAATGTTCTGAAAAGGCATAGAAGTCTTAGCTACTTAACCTAAACTGAGGGATTTAGAAACGATTCTCTACCATTATAGAGAAAAACAAGCCTAACAATGTATATATTGGATTTTGACTTACTCAAGAAATCATCTAGGGCTTTAAAGACAAACCATGCCTAGATCAATGTCAAAACGTGCTCCCATTTACATAACAGATGCTGCCAAGAAGAGGACACCCTTTTCCTGAGCTGAATAAACAATTACTAATGAAGATCTCTTCTATTAAGACCCAGCATACATGGGCCAACATAGTGTAAAACGAACAAGTTCCATTTCTAAAAACATAATCAATGTCGCTCACTATATTGTTTCAATAAAACTATTTTTCCCTAAAATTTTCAAATACCTTTATAGATACTTGTAAATTGTCTTGGAAAACCTTTAAGTATGTTGCCAAAAAGATATTCTTTTAAGTATCTAATTTTTGTTCTTTGCTTCGAAGAACAGATAAAAAGACCTACCCAATGTATTTTCTTAATTTTATGCATAGAAGGTGCTGACCAAGCAGACAATTTAGTGAAACACAATTGAACTCAAAACATGTAGCTGTGTAGATAACTACACACAACTATAATACAACAAGGAGTAGAACAACAAAGAATACCAAGATGTGTGGTTGAATATTCCACTTTATCATGGGTAATTGGTGTCACATAGTGTTACAGACAAATACAAGGATGAGGATTTCATTTCACTTTCAAGCCAACCCACTGACTTCTTCACATGTTAAATGCCAACAGAGAATAAAACACAACCTCCCCTTTTATGTAGAAGCCCGTATGGTCTTTCTCATATTAAAATAAATGCAATGAATTAATATCTAAAAATGTTTATGAAAGAAAAGTGTCAATTCCTACCTCCATTATCTTTTAGATGTAGCGCTATCTTGGTATCATCTGGAAGAGAAATTCAAAGTTATTATAACAGAAGAAGACTGATTTCAAAGGAGCACAAACCTCATGACTAGTAATTGTCCACTAACTGCCTTGATTGGAACATGACTAGATTTTGACAATTTATTGAGGTGATTTCTAGAACAATGACAGCAAGTCCTTGCTTTACATTAGATAGGTATAAAATTTCCTAAAGAGATTATGAGGTCAAGATTTTGGTAACATCTTCAATGATTCTTAAGATCTACAAGAAAAGTAAACACTTATAATTAAAACTTAAAATGCAACTATTTTTAATTCTCTAAAATCACTTATCGTAATTAGAACCTATGGTTATGACCTTATTTATTCATTTTCAAAAATCAAGATCAAGGACATTCCAAATTAATTGTGATAGTTAAGATTTGTCAATATTTACAAATTTAACTCCAAAAGTTAAATGTTTATTCATTACTAGAAAAGATTACCAAAATTCTATATAAAGAGATCTTACCCTGACCAAACAAAACGTAGGCTATATTTGTTTCAGTGATTATACTTGACTTTAAAGGGTAGGGTTTAAATTATAGGAATATTTTCATGGGCTTTAATATAATAATCCAAAATAATATGGATTGAAATATAATGTTGCTTATGAAAGCAGTAAAATGCACTTAGCAAGCAGCTGCCCTCCACCCCACTTTATTCCAGTTTACCTTATAATATCAAATTAAATTCCAATTAAAAGCAAAAGTTCCAAATTTAATTTAATTTCCTATTCAAGCCAAAGAAAGCGAGGCTTATAACAATAAACAAGTAACATCCAGTTATCCCCCCTCAAACCTGATTTGTGACCAGTTTCATGTTTCTGCCCACTCCCTCCTGGTGGTATTATTCAGAATAGAAAATTATCGTATGTTAGGTAATACACCTTCTTCATCCTGAGCTGTGCCCAAGCATTAACACTGTCTAGTATTTTTGCCTTCCCTAGAAGAGGATATATTTTTCAAGGACAATTTCTATGACACATACAGTGTCCCTGTATAGGTTATAGACTATACACACTGTCTATATTTTATCGACTGCATTCTAGAAAACATTAGAATTATATATGAATAGAACTATCTATTGTTCAGAATCCAGAATCAATGGAAATTTTATAGGCATTTGCCTTTCTAATCCTGTGATTGTGAAGTTGGATTTGTTTACTACAAAATTTAGCACATAAAAAGAAATCTGTATTACTTTTCTAGGAAGGAGAGGACAAGATACCAGAATCAACAGTAAAAGCTGTATCTTAAAAAAAAAAAAGGCACAGTGCATTAAAAGAATCCCAGCATATACTTTTAGTTCATAATAATGTTGTCTTTTCCCCTTTAGAAATCCTGTTTGCCAAAGAATAACTTTAGAGAGATCTGGAGAGTAGGAGCTATTCCAGTGCATGTCAACACAGTGATTTTTCCTTCCTTCAGGAAAAAAAGGCAAACTATCTGTCGGGCACCTTCTGTCGGGAGGCTGGTGGGGGAGCTGGGAAGTCACTGCTCTTCTGGTGGTGGTTAAGACCCTGAACTGGGTGGTCGTCGCTCGTACGGTTGTGGTGGTTGGAGAAGAAGTTTCCGCTGGTTCTGTATTCTCACACATCTTCTCCTTTGACTATTAAGAGAAACGAAAAGGAAAACAGATTGAGTAATCACATGTCTATTTTAAGATCTTACATCAAAGAAGCTGGGCTGTAAAGCACAAAAGCCTCTCACATCAAGACGAGGAATAAATTACTTTTGCACAAGACTATATTTATGATTTTCCTCACTTAAGGAGTTTATAAAATAGGAAAGAGAAAAAGATGGATGTAACAAGGCATTTCCATTTTTAGATATTTAGGTTTCATCATTTACTGCTGTTAAACTTTCATATTACTGTTTATCTTGCCCTAAATTTTACATTGGTATATTTATAAGAGACACACTGTCAAAAGGGAAAATTTATACTAGAAGAAAAACATGTGCATAAAGATAAGGTTTAAAACATACTCAGATTTGTGAAGAAAGAGTACACTCCTTTCATATCAAACCGATGCTAAATCCGAAACATTTGCTAACTTCCCCCATTCTACTTCATTGTTTCAGAAATCATCTGTCACAGGCTGATCGAATGTCTAACATTTTGTTTTCCTTTATGAAATATTCAAAACCACCTAAGAAAAGGATTGAACAGAACTCATGTAATCACTCAGTCTATCTTCTTTCTCATAGAGCTATATTGAAAACATCGGGAAAGGGACACACTGCACTTTAAATTTTTAATTTGTGAAAATAAATCCTACAACCTTCACTGGTAACAACCTCCAACATCCAAACTTTTACAGCTTAGAAGTTGGTGTTTCTATCCACCTTCTGTGCCTCAGTGGACTCCCTCTCACTGGTGGGCCTTGAATAGAAAATAACTATACTGCACATGAGTGGTTCTCATCCCACATTTTAAAATTATTGTTAAATAAATATCTTTCTTAAACTTCTCTCATCACCAGTGGAGCACTAGGCACCTTTGCTCTTGTTAATGAAGATTCCTGAGAGAGCCTCCTTTCATTAACGGGATATGTAACAGGTTTACTCTCCACTTCAAGTCCAAACATACCAGTGTCTCGTTTAATTCCCCAAATTCCAGTTCCTGCACCTACTCAGCCCCATTAATCTAATGATTTCCTTTCAGATACCACTTTAGTTGTCATCCCCACATCCTGGACCATATCTGTAGTGGAAAATGTTTTAGACCTGAAATCGTAAGCTCAATTATCCTTTTTCAATCTATCCCTGCACCTGTGAACTCCAATTCTTATACTTTGGCTGCTTAGAAAGCCTAGCAAAATGGTTTTCTTTTTTTAGTTTCTTTTTTTCCCCATCACTTCAGCCTCTCATTTCAATAGCTGCAAGTGTCTCGCTTTATTTTTTGTTTTGTTTGTTTTTTTCTACAACACCTTTAAAGAACATCCCCAATATGGTAGAAGATCTGCCTTCTCCAGGGCCAGGCACAGCTGGAGAATAACCACACAGACCCGCCATAGGGGTTCCACAAACACATCTCCTGCATCCTCAGCCAGGCTGTCTATACCACCTGGTAGCACTGCTGTGTCTTGCTAACCACCTCTCCCATTATGCTCAGTATGAATTTCAAACTCTCTCCACTTTACTGAAAACTGCAATCCCATCATGATTCTCCCAGTTTTACACCTTTCATTTCCTTGATGAAGAGACATGATCAGCAAGATTTCTTTGCATTTCTTTGTGAAACAGCATACTTACTTGACTCTGGGCTGACCTATTCTCTCCTTCATGATAATGAATGGAGACCTTTCCTTATAGCCATTCTTTCAACCTATGTCCTAGCCCAACTCAGCCCACCTTCACAAGTATTGTGAATTTGCTCTTGTGATCATGGTCCTTTCTCTACAATATTTGTCACCTCTAATTCTCTGCTGGCTTCTTACCAACAGCACTTAAAGGTACGCAAGCGTGCCTAATCTAATTTTGCAAACTCAGTCCTTTCTCTTCTCTCAGTACATAGTGCTTTCCCTCCATTCCTTCACAGTCATATTCCAGAGAGCTCAGTCTCCCTTGGTCTTCTCAGACTCCCAGCTCCCCCCATTTATGACAATCTTGCTCTTTTCTAATCCAACTGAGTTGAAATTTCTCATACCAATGTTTCTAAATATCTAATTAGCTTCTACATCTTCCATGATGTCCTACTGATACCTCATCAGTCTGTAGTGCAGATGTACACTCTCCTTCTTGGTTTCTGTGACACACACTCTCCTCAATGTTCTGATAACTCCCTCACAACTCCATCTCAATTTCCTTTTATTTATGTCAATGCCTTAAGTGTTGGGGTGGTTCTACGGATCGTTCCTGATTTGTTACTTTATTCTATGCATTATCTTTTGCAATCTCCTCCATACCCATGACTGCAATGAACAGCTTTATGTTGATTATTCATAAATCTGTACTTCCAGTTCACATTTCTCTCTGTATTTCAGGCCCAAAAAGTCATCTATTGACCAGGTGTATGCATGTGAATGTCACAGACATCTCAAACTCAAGAAGCCTGGAATGGAACTTGCCATATTATTATTCTCTTCTTGTATTTCTATTGTCAATGAACAGGTCCTAATATGCAGTAAACAGGATCTAATGTTCAGTAAACATCCAAACATTTAAGGTAAAATCCTGGACTCAGATTGCTTTTGGCAGTAAAGACAGACAAAGAAACTAAATAGCCCTCCTGTTACAAAACAAATAGATTCTAAATAAAACTTGAATTTTAAAGCATTAGAATTTGCAGGAAGTAAAGAATATCCCTAATGGTGCCTTTCCATTGTCTATCCCATTCTCCACCTAAAAAATAAAACAAAGCAAAAGGTATGTGCTATAAAGACAGTAGGAGCTGTATACATTTAGCGAGGTGAAAAGCAGAGTTTGCCCTGAGGTAGCCAAAATCAATGTTGCTCTAAAGAACACAAGCCCTGTAGCAGCAGTAGACAGGGGAAAGAAATCCGAACTTCCCCTCCTCACATAAAGGCAGAGACTTATGGTAACCTGAAAATCCTGAGGATCCCATCATCAAATCCTCTTTGGTGGAAAGCACCACCTATTTAGATCTTAGAATAGAAACAGACAAATATACACTAAAAAAGAAATAAAAATAGCTGTCTGACAAAGACTCAGCAAAAACAATGAACAAACTATTTAGATTACCAAAACTTTAGATAATGGGATCATCCAATATGGAATATATAAAAATCATACATGGAATATTTAAAATCATTAAAGATAAAATTTAGAAATGAAATGTTCACAGGAAACTATAAAATACTTGGCAAATTTAATGTGTCAAATTTAAATTTTAGAAATGAAAAATGAATTGGTTGGAATTTCTACTTCAGTGAATAGATTATATAGAATATTAAACAAGAGGAAGGGAAAATTAATAAACTGGTAAATATATCTGAAGGGATTGCCCAAAATACAGCACAGAGAAATAAGGAAACAGATTACATAAAATAGAGGTTTAAAAATATGAGGAAAAGATGAAAATGTCAAGCCTTCAAAGAACTAAGAAGGTGAAAATAAAGAGAGTGGAGAAGTGTAGCTGAACAGCACATTTATCAAATTTGACACCCAACCAACAAGAAAACACACATTTTTCTTGAACACACATAGACCATTTGTACAAATTTCCCATGTACTAGTTCATAAAAAATTTCCAATCAACTTTAAAGACCATAACATGTTCTCGGACGATAATTAGTTTAGAAGTCAATAGTAAAAAAGGTAAATTTTAAAAGTCTCCATAATTAGGATATGTGATATAATTCACAATTCCATGTATTTCCAATAAAAATGTTAATAAGATGTATTGACTGATGGATTACAGATCTTGACAAGGTGAATCTAAAATTTATATGAAGGACAAAAGCCCTAAAATAGCCAGAACACTTGTGAGGAATAAAAAGTAAGGAGATTTGTCCTGTAGATAGTAAGATTTCTTATAAAACAATAATAATTAATACAATTGGACACTGATCTAGGTACTGACGGAGCTTCAGAAGAGGAGGGGCCAGAAAATATACATAAAAGAGGTGGCCTTCCAAGATATGGCCCAAAGAAAGGCTTATTTAATAAATGGTACTTGAAATTTGGCTATCCATCAAGAAACATCCCCCCACACAAAAACTGAATCTCTTATATATCTTATATATACATATATAATATGTATCTTATATAATATACTATCTTATATAATACATAAAAATCAATTCCAAATGAAATATATTTTGATGTGTAAGACAAAGCTTTAAAACATTCAGAAAAAAAATATACAAACATAACACCTAGATGATATTTGGTAGGAAAATTCTTTTAAACAAGATCCACGGACATATAAAACTCATCATAAAAATAAAATATTGATACATTTGACACACTAAATTGATAACTAATGTTAGTCAAATAAAATCATAGAGAAAATTAAAAGAGAAACAAAATTTGGGAGAAAATATATGGACTTCCAGTTACATATATATGAATACGTATATGAATTATATTCTCAATCTTTACACATATACAGATATTCATTTTCAACATTTTATATTGTGAAAACTGATTATATGAAAGAAATGACTGTCTCAAAATACAACTATGGCTTTGTAAATAGATATTCTTTCGAACTATGTTATTAGATAATTGAAGTGAGATGGATGAGTACACACTGCTGTCATTTCCTGAATGAATGTCAAAAGGTTGATTAAAGCTGTACTGGCAATACTGCATTTAAAGTGCAGGAATGTTCTTTAAAAATGTATTTCTCAAGATCTTTATGAGACATGCTCCCCCAAAAATGAATTTTAAAGAGCCTTAGTAACCACTGATCTCATAGTTTTTAACACAGCATTTTGGCATGACTTGCTTTGCTAAATAAAAAATTTTTGTCATTGTTAACAGTTTTAATTCAAAATTCTTACCCTAAAACTTAATGAAGTGAGAAGAAATACATACTTTTCTTCATAAACTTTAAAGAATATCTTTATATGATCCTGGAATTACAGTATAAATGCAATTCACCGAAAGCTTTTAAATGGGTTAAAATTGTTTCTGCAATGGTTGGTCAAATGACTTCACTGCATCCTTATCTCTATCATGTTTCCCTCAGAGTTGATATTATACCATTTCTCTACGCCAACTAATGTTATACAATTTCTCATTTATTATAGCACATCAATTTTCTGCAGTCTTCCACCCTCCACAATACCACTGGTCTTGCTGTTTGAACTACAAAGAGGAACAATGGCTTGGTACATCTTAGATAAATAGCGTTTAAGAGAACTGGTCTTTGCTCATACAGATTCCAATCCTGGCTCTGCTATTCCCTAGCCACTAACCTGACTCTCCAAGAATCCACACTCTACCCTTCCCCACAAGCTCCCCTCACTCCTTCCTTTTCTTCCCTTGGTAATGTGAGGGTAGTGACAATGCAGGCACTGTTCTTCATAGAACGAACATGAGAACATATTGAGATAATACATATGAATAGTTAAGCTCAATATCTGCATATATTTGAGGCTGTAGCAAGTTGCTACAATGCTAATGAAAATGGTATCTAATTTAACAAAAATAACCAGCGGTTACTGAACCCCTAATAAGTAAAGACATTGGGCTTATAGAAGGATTCTTCTCTTTCATTAAGTTTTAGGGCATGCATATTGAATAAAAATTATTAACAATTACAAACACTGGTCCCAGGCTTCTGTCACAATAAAGCATGTGTACCTCTTCAGGGCATCCACTGTCCACCCAGTCCTGCCGATGACGATCAAATCCACTGGAACATCTTCAAAGAAGACCACATTGCAGTTCAGAAAAGAAAGGATGGGGTGCAGGGTGGTGGACAGAAATTAAAAGAAAAAGATTAGTAAGTAGTTCATTCTCACATTTTCAGTTTAGCATAACATTAACTCTTCTATAGAACTGGCAACTGGAGAAGCAGTGAAATATTTAGAGGGTTATTAAGTAATCACTCACTCCTTGGGGTGTCACTGTTAGGATCATACATGGCAACAAAATCACAATGAAGGCAAAGTGCACCGTACAGAATACCTAGATACCTGCACACAGGTAAGACCAACTGCTATTCTATGAAGTGGATTTTCTTTACCCTGCATTTTTTTTTTCTCATCATTAAAACAAATAAATACAGGCTTTTTTTTTTTTTTTTTAACAAATGTGGTATTTCATGATTTCAGGTTCATTCATTCATTCATTC
Organism: Ateles fusciceps; assembly: GCA_036589455.1. NCBI lineage: Eukaryota > Metazoa > Chordata > Mammalia > Primates > Atelidae > Ateles > Ateles fusciceps. The sequence continues at coordinate 7,616,214 of JAZHEH010001064.1, forward strand.
ATTTCACTCATTCATTCAAGATCCACCATCACACAAACTCTTCCTCTATTGTGCAGTAAAATGTTAACTTAGCAGTTGTGGGGTTTTCAAACCCTGCATGTTCCAAAGAAAAGACTGGCCCTTGACCTTCTCTTGAGGGGTAACCTCTAAACTCCTGGACTATCCTGCCTATTAAGAGTGTCTACCCTTGGGTCTTGTGCTATGCAGATAGTTTATGCTGACAATTTGATTTGTTGTGAATCTGACTTTATTTACCTAGGACCCTGGGCCATTCTGTAACAGTTTGACTCTTGGGAGAGCTGAAGACTGGAAAAGATTAGTCACAGGGGCATTCTATCCCAATGGATGAACGCTTAATAAAAACCCTGGAGAGCAAGCTTGGGTGAGCTTCCTTGGTTTAGCAATACTTGTTGTCTGTTATCGTACATTGTCGTTGGAGGAATTAAGTGCTATCTGTATAATTTCATTGGGAGAAGACAACTGGCAACTTGTACTGGTCTCTCCTGGATTCCACCTTATGTGCATTTCACCTTTGCTGATTTTAACTCATCTCCTTTTCCTGTGGCAACCTGGAGTATACAGCTTTTCTGAGTTCTGTGAGTCTTTCTAGTGAATCATGGAACCCAAGTATCTTCTTGGGGACACCCAATTGCACTAGAAATACATCATGTCTGAAAGATCTAATTTAGCAAGCATCATGTTACTAAGACTTTGTTCACTCATACTGTTTTCCTTAACTGGAATAATTTATGTCTTCCCTACCTTCCTTTACACAGCCCAATAATTCTCCAAGACCCAGAAATTACTATCCAGAGCACATTCTGATAAAGCATTGCTACCATAGTTGTTCCTTTTAAGAGATTTCAGTTATCCATCGTTAACTGTGGTCTGAAAATAAGTGAGTACAGTACAATAAGATATTCTGAGAGAGGAAAAGTTATATTCATATGACTTTTATTATACTATATTGTTATAATTGTTGTACTTCATTACCAGTTTTTAATTTCCATGGTGTCTAATTTGTAAGTTAAACTTTATCATTGGTGTGTATATACAGGAGAAAACATAGTATATATAGAGTTTGGTATTATCAATTAAAAGTCTTGGAGAAGGGGGGCTACTGTATTGCTGTGATCACATCTTACTTTAATATTATTTCCTCCTATATGAAAAATCTCATGTACTTATGTCTTAATTACCAAACTTAATTGAGAATATTTGAAACCTAGGGTCTTATATTGATCATATTATCCAGTATATCTGACAAAGAGTATCTTTTTCATGTGAAAAATTCAAACTATTTTTGTCAGTCCATTGACATTTAAGACATACATTGACCCTCAGTGTTAATATATAAACATGTATGATACACTTTGGCTGTGTCCCCACCCAAATCTCATCTTGAATTGTAGCTCCCATAATTTCCCTGTGTTGTGGGAGGGACTCGGTAGGAGATAATTGAATCATGGGGGCAGTTTCCCCTGTACCGTTCTCATAGTAGTGAATAAGTCTCACAAGATCTGTTGATTTTATACAGAGTTTCCCCTTTTGCTTGGCTCTCATTCTCTTTGTCTGTTCCATGTAAGATGTGCCTTTTGCCTTCCACCATGATTGTGAGGCCTCCCCAACCATGGGGAACAGTAAGTCCATTAAATGTCTTTTTCTTTATAAAGTTCCCAGTCTGGGATGTCATTATCAGCAGTGTGAAATGGACTAATACAATATATCTATGTATAATATATAAAAATCCATTTAATTAAGTTACTCTAAATAGATACCTATATAGTTTTCAAAATAAATGAAAATTGTTCAACTTTTGCCTTATATTTTCTTATAGTGTAACAAATTTCTCACAGTGTTACTTTGCAACCTTTAAAAAATTTTTTTAACTTGTTTTGCAATGAGTCCACATGATAGCTCTTTCTAACAATCCCTGCCAGAGATTATGCACCATGGGATGAACAAGCATAATTTAAGTGGAATGTGAAAACAACCCCTCCTGTCAACAAAATGGACCGTATCTCTCATTCTCTCAGGACGTGATCCATTGAAGTTAAGCTATTTTATGCCTTCCATCTGTACTGAACAAGCTTAAGTGTGGAGTAAACATCAGCGTGGGATTTGGCATCCCAAATTTGAGAATCCCCAGTTGGCCAAGGCCATCTCTGGTTACCCAATGAGATTCTGACGAGTAGTGTCTATTAAATTCCAGATGAGTTAGATGAATGCTCCCTCCTCTATTTTCCTTTCAAGTTTGTTTAAACATTGAAGAATGTATGGACATTCTGTTTTGGAAGATGGGGGATGTATCAATTTTCTACTGAAAAAAAAAAATTTTCTTGGGAGCCACCTGATTTCTGTTCCATTGAATCATAACCGTAATTCAATGGAACAGAATTTTCTTTAAACACGATTTGTATTCACTTATTCTATTTCAAATATATCCAAAGTCAATGGGATGTACTAACTTTTACCTCATATTTTAACGAGACAGTGCCAAATCTTAAATTTGCATATCAATTGAAATTTTACCTTGGAATTAGTCCTTTAAAAGCAAAGAAATGCAGTTTGCTTGGTTTATTAAATAATCACCAAATTATGTTGTGTGAAATTAGGTTCTACTGAAAATATGAATCAATTAAGTAATTCATCATTGATTTATTGACAATCAATTTCTTAATAATTGAAATTTACTAAGGGCTAGAGTGGAAAAAACTGAGAATGGCAAAACAAGTAAGATTTGGTTTGAAAAGCTCATACATTTTTGTAGCATATAATGCCTTAAAAATGAATAAAACTGGATCCTGCCATTTTAGCATTTTTTAGAGCCCAATAATCTAAATCGCATCCAAAAGCAATTATAAACACAACAATGTGTGTGTGAGACAGAGTTGTATAAATCACTAAAAAAAAGTCACTTTATATTATTTCTGAATTTTAAATAAACCAAAAATCACTTTTGAGAACACCTTCCTGTCTCCACTGAGCTGCTCTGTGTGTGCCTGTGTGTGTGTGTGTGTTTTGTGTGTAGGTGTCTGCATTTACAGCACAATCACATTAAACATGTCACTCTCCAGCAAATTGTTTTCCAATATTTTTAACTGTTATTCACAAAAAGGATCTCCCACATTGGAATCACCTGGGATTCCTGTCCAAATGAAAATTCATGGATCTAACTGATAAGATTCTCTGACAATTGGGACCCAGCAATTTTTATTGTAAACAAACACCGTCAGGGCATTCGTACCACACTGACTTCCTGTACAATATGTTCAGGCCTCTTGCTCACTCCTGTAGCCCATACTCTACAAACCATTGCTACCCTCCTTTTGCTCTGAGAACAGCAAATCATTTTCCCTTCCATGAAGGTTCTATGCTGTTTCATGGCTTTGCCTTTGAAGATGCTATTACATACGGCTGGCCTACCCAATTGGCAAACCCAATCCAACTCAACTCCAATCTCCTCCAAGAAACAGCTCCTTCTCCTTCCACCCAGCAGAGTCAGCAACCCTTGCTTAGAGACCCCCCAATACCAAGTGCAAAAGTCCACTATTATACTACAATTAGTTGCTTTTGAGTTTATCTTACAAAGCTTTCAGGTTAGTTAGTATTTTGGCTTGGGCACAAAATAGGTGTGTGATCTTAAACAAGCTATTTTTCTTTTTCCTTTTTTTTTTTTGGAATGACTTACTGCATGCTGACAAATTATTACTGTATATATTTATGGGATAATATCATAATATGTGATATTATGATATATGTATGCAATGTGAAATGATTAAATCAAACTAATTAATGTAGTCATTATCTCAGATACTGATCTTTTTGTGATGAGAACATTTGAAATTTACCCTCTAAGCAATTTTGAAACATATAGTAGACTACATATACAATACACTATAGTCATAGCATACAATATGTGATATATATGTACAGTGAAAATATAAAAATATACAAAAGATACAATATGCTATACTGTCTTGTGCAATAGATCTTAAGAAATTTATTCCTCCTGTCTAACTGAAACTTTGTGCTCTCAAGTTATTTTTCCTTTCTAACCTGTTTCCTTATCTGTAAAATGAGGTGGAGGAGCTTACATAAGCATTAAAAGTTCAGTATTTGTCTAGTAAAGATCAAGTAAATGTTAGCTGGTTTAATATCTAATTATACCTTTATACCTAACAATAACTTTGGTACATGGTATGCATGTACCAAATTTGACTATCATAGAAAAATGAATAAATGAAGTTTTCACTTCATAGGATTTAGAAAATGTTTAGGAATTAATTCTATGTACTATATTAATGTAAGATGTGTTTTATAATATAAAATCCCTTATCGTCATATTTGGGAATTAATTATCATAGAATATTATGAGAGAAAAATCTAAGTTGCTCTTACATATGGGCCAAATCTTTATTCAAAATGGACAGAAATTACATGGTTTTGTACATACTTCTCACATAATTGATTTCAACAAAATATGAACTCCTAATTACAGCAGGTTTTTAATGTTTTTATGTGCAAGTTATTCTCTTTTCATCATTATCTACTTCCAAAACAAATTAATAGAGAGCTATATAGTACTTCAAATTAATTATACTGATTTCCACTCAATTTCAAAGGTGTGTTGATTTCAAAGCCCCCAGGGAATGTAGTAAGAGAATCCCATTAAATAAGGCAGCCTAGAAAACAAACAATATTCTCCCAGTTTGTGGCATGTATCAATTCAGCAGATAAAATTTATGTCAGTTTTTTGGAAAGAATTTAAGAAACAGAAATTATTTTGCAAGGGTAATATATTCATATGTAGGAAATAGAGTAAATGTTAAAATATTCTTCCAATTTTGTCATCTCATTTAAAAAAATACTCATATTGGGCCAGGCACGGGGGCTCATGCCTGTAATCCCAGCAGTTTGGGAGGCCAAGGCAGGAGGATCTCTTGAACTCAGGAGTTCAAGACCAGCATGAGTAGCCTGTCAAAACCCTGTCTCTACAAAAAATAGAAAAATTAGCCGGCCATCGTGGTGCGTGCCTGTAGTACTGGCTACTTGGGAGGCTGAAGTGGAAGGAGTGCTTGAGTGCAGGAGGTTGAGCACAGGAGGCTGAGGCTGCAGCGAGCCATTATCATGCCACTGCACTCCAGCCTGGCCAACAGAGCAAGACTCTGTCTTGAAAAAAAATCATGTCTTATTTCTCTCTCCTCCAAGTAACAGGCAAAAAAGGCATTTCCATTACTTTTCAGTTGTTATCCTATCTTGAATTGCTAGAACTCCCAACAAAGAAAATGATTTTTGTAATTGGCTTTGCATGCTGGAGTTCTTCCATCCTGTGAATGATACCTCCTGATATCTAGTCTGTTTTCAGTTTTGGAGTCTGTAGGATAGGAAATAGGTGACACCAGGTAAAGCTACAATATTTAGTCTTATCTGGAAATAGGTCACTCTTCTCATAAATCATTCTGATTAAAAGCCATGGATGATGTTGGCAAAATGTCCATATCTCTGCATTTTCAAGGCTTTACAGAAATGACAAACATATAAAAAGGTAGATTGAAATACAAGTTGAAATTGTGATGCATAAAAACACAGCCAGGTATGCATTGGGACAATCCACTAAACCCAGATTAGAAAACAGCAGCTCTAGCTAGATTATTAAATACTTCGGTATTTATTTTTTGCTTACATTTAAAAAATTTCTTAGCATACTACTTAGAATGGGAAAGAAAAGGAAGTATTTATTCTTTTGAAAATAGTTAAAAGTTGCTGTATTTGACTCTAAAGACTTGACTGATTTGTTTGCAATACTATTCTCGCAGTAAAATCCAATTTCTATCTTTGCTACCTGTGTAACTTTTAAGTGATGTCAGTACATATAGAAATATGCTGGCTAAGGGAGTTTTAAACGGTGCAAGTTTGGCTGAGGATTGACTTACACAATCCTTCTTTACAGAGAATTGTAGCTTCATTAATTTCACAAGTTTAAGTCCCTCACTTGGTTATTGCGCTTGTTACATTTTTAAAAACCAGCAGTTGCGGATATAGTAAAATCTGAATTCCTCAGTGACTTTCAGTGCGGTTTCACCTGCATCAAGTAGATGGGAATGCAATGGCAACATAAAGTATGAGGTTTCTGAAATCTTCAATTAAAATTGCTCCAAAATAGAGGCTTTGAACCCCTTTAGAATAAATAATACTAAGAAGTATATTTAACATTGTGTTTCGGTATTTACATGCATATCTGTGTATACATATTGAAGCTAAACATTCATTGCAATGTTTTCTTTTGTTTCTTTTTTCTAAAGATCCACGTAAAGCACAGATATGTTTTCTATTTCATTATATTTCATCAAAAAATGCTGGTTGTAACCCACTGGGTGAAAATGCTTAACTGCAACCCTCGATTTGAAAAATACTGTACAATAAATAATTTGAAATCTAAATAATATGTATACTTTAAATAGCATTGGCTGGTTTTAAAAATAACCATTTTGAAAGAATTTTACAAAAAAATTAAAAACAAACTAAAGTAGGCGTATCTCAATGCTAAGACAGTTTTATGTTCAACCTTGTCTTTATTTAATGTATATGTACTTAAACCAATAAATTAATCAATTAATTGAAATCACAACATGTAATAGCTTGCTTTTCCAAGTTGATACTATAGTCTAGGCATTTTTCTATGGGGTACATAGTTATGTTTTGGTACACATAATGTATAGTAATCAGATCAGATTAACTGGCATATCCATCATCTCAAACATTTGTCATTTCTCTGTGTTAGGAACACTCAATATTCTCCTTCTAAATATTTCAAAATATATATTATTGTTAACTATATTATAGAGTTATTGTTAGTTATGTTGTTATTACATGTTATATAGGTTATATTATAATATAGTTCTAAATGGTTATAATCATTGTAGGATTATATATTCATATGTAGGAAATATTGACATGTTGACAAATTATAATTGCATCACCCTAAAGTGTAATCCTACAGGATTACCTCATCCTACGGTGGCATATAACATTAGAACTTACTCCTTCTATCTAGCTATAATTTATGTCCTTTATATCCAAATTTCTCCCTTTCTTCCTCTTCCACCTACTCTTTCCAGTCTTGAGTATTCATTTTTCTGCTTTCTATTTCCATAAAAATCACCCTTTTTTTATTTTAAAGAGTCTGCATATGACTGGGAACGTGTGGTATTAAACTTTCTGTTCTGGACTTGAAATAAGTGAAATACTTAACATAATGTCTTCCAGTTCCATCCGTGTTACTTTGAATGACAGGATTTCCTTCTTTATAAGGCTGAGTAGTATTCTATTGTGTAAACATACTACATTTTCTTTATCCATTGATCTGTTGTTTGACAGCTAGGTTAATTCCATATATTGGTTATTGTGAATGGTGCTGCAGTAAACATGGGGGTGGAGATATCTCTTTAATATACTGATTTCCTTTCCTTTGCATCAGTGTCTAGTAGTGGGATTGCTAGATTATCTGGTTTCGAAGGAAGACAATGACTGCAATTACATAAATGGTTTTGTTTCTTCTAATTATACATAAATGAATGAAAACTGCATTTTTTTTAATTTAGAAAAAGATAATTACATTTATTGTTACATTATTTCTAAGAGTAAAATTAATTATTTTTGTAGCTTTTGGCATCAATGATTAAAAGTGACTATTCCATTAAACAACACTGCTATATTTCCACTTAACTAAAAGTACAACTTCGGAGTCTTGTGTCTAGGCAGAAAACTAGCACATCCTGAAGAATTTGGGGGCATACTGCATCATATTAGAAAAAAACATCCAACTTTGCCACACCTGACTTTCTTTTTAAGTGCAGGCACTAAGAACAATGGAGCCTCTAGCCTTGAATTAACAATTAACAAGCTGATTAGTAATTTCCAAAATGCTTCTGGGGTACTTCCAGAAAAAAAAAAACAAGCCACGTATAACATGGCTACACTGGGAAGAAAAAAGGGGAAAAGTGCAAGTTACTAACACTGTTTGAACATGAAATGGTTGCCATGAACCATATTCAACAATTGTCTGTTATGTAATTCTCACCTCAATTTGACCACTATTTCTGAAAATTTTTCCCATTTAACAACTGCAAAACTTGAGGCTGTATTATTTAGTGGAAGGAACATGAACTTTAGAATTGCATGCATAAAACTGGGGCCGGTATCTCTCTCTCTGCCATCTATTGGAGTTTACTGGGAGCTATCTACAGCAAGCTGTTATTTGATATTCATTTTCAGTAACATAGAGATTATGAAATCTATCTTTCCTGGGTTTGGGTGTGTATTAACTGAGATAATGTACACAAGGCACTCTTTTGGTGTTTTACATAGAAGGTGCTCAACAAATGTCAGTTACTTTATTCTATACCCTTCATGGCACCTAGCACAGGTCAAGAAGGGCTTACAAGAAGTGCTTATTGAAAAAAAAGATATTATAAATCTGATACATACAGAAAATGTATAGAAAATCCTCCAAGTCCTGATCCAGGAATTTAGCCCTATTAGCCACAGAAATCATTTCTAAAACAGGGAGGGGAAATCTTCTCTTTTTGATAGATGAATTCTATCAAAATCTAAAAGTTCCTTGCCAGCCTCTAACTTTGCTATCTTGGTAGGACAGAAGTGAGAGTTGATTTTTCCAGGAAAGAAAGAAGAAAACGATCTCTTCCCATGGCTGTGAGCTGCGGAAGCAAACACCCAGTAACAAATAAAACTACTAGAAGTTTGAGGATTCCGTTTTGGACACCTTTTCTTAAAAATTCTTGATTTCATACCAAACGTTATACTTGAATAGCACCTTTAAATGCTTAAAAGGAAACAAAAAAGAAATGTAATTTTTGCTTTGTTGGTGCCTTGGAAAAAGGAATGTAAAATCTTGGGGGTTTAGGTGTGTTGTGCCTCTATAAAATGCTATCCTGTTGTCAATACATTTTTTTCAAATGGCTTCTGGTGTTTTAGGTTTGTCTATCTTCCTCACGAACATCAACCATGAGTGAATCAACTCACCTCTGTTCTGCCAAGAAGGCAGAGTTGGATTGTGGAGCAGAACTAGAAACTGTTTTAGATGACACAATTGCCTCATCAAAGAAATATTCTTTTTCCTAATTTATTATTTTGCTACAAATAAGCTACAAATTTAACCAGGAGTGTTGAGAATCACAGAGAGATGGATAAAGACAGTATTTTTAGTTTCTCTGAGAACTAGCATGAACTTTCCTCTGGTTTTGAACCATAAACTTTTAAAAAGATCTATAAATGAATAGAGAAGACCATTATCGTTGCCCAGATCTCTTAAAGAAGGGCAACCAATACACTTCCCAGAAAAATAAATGGCTTTGATTGGCACTCCCTCCACCACTCCTTGCTTAAGAGGCAAAGCATTTCTAATCACAGTTGATTTGCGTCCTTGGAAATAATCTGCAGAAATAATGGCTGGGTGGATTACAAAGGCTAGCATTTTTTAACCAGGAAAACATGCATGAATCACTGATCTTTGAGCTCTATCCAGAGTTCAAGGTTCAGTTTTGCGGAGTCTCTCCATGGCTGTAGTAGCCCTCTCAGTGGAGGAGAGGGACCAACTTGGCTGTGAAGCCCAGACCACAGACTGCACCCAAGATGATCTCATCTTATCTGTTTTATATTTGGAGCTTTATTTTTCAAAAATGTTTCTCCTGCTTAAGGAAAAAAACAATTTGAGAACCACTTTATGAAATAATTTGTTCCCTTCACCCCATTAAATTCATCTAGGCTTGCTATGATTATCTTTTATAATGTAATGAAATATTTCAGATAAGCACTATGAGCTCCCTTAAAATAATGTAATATTGATAGGGGACTACAAGAAGAGAAGCACCTTTTTCTCTCTGTATGTCCCTAGAAGATGCAATGCAAGGGAGTATAATTCCAGATAACAGTAACTGAACAAATCTTACAAAAATCAGCAGAACATTGTCTCATAAAAGATATCTCTTTAATGAAATTGACTTCTATATCTTTCAAAAGATACATTTGTGAGATAACTTTTCTAAGTACCAGTAAGCACCAGATTAAATTAGAATATATTTTAATATATATGTGGTAGTCCATATTAGTTTATAGTAATCATATGAACTTGAAAATGGCCATTGTTCAATTTCATTAATGGTATATTCAGCTTTGTCATCTGAACTCTTAAGATTGATTATTCCAAGTAGAAGTGAATTGATTTCAGTAGAAACACTTTTCCAAGGCTTATAGAATTTGCTACAAGGTTACCAAGATCATACCCTTAATATTTTAAAAACTTCATGCTTGAGAATTTTAAGTACACACACACACACACACACACAAAAACACACACACACACACACAGCTGAGTTCAATTTGCCTCTTGAAGTCTAAGTTAATAACAATGCTTATAAAACAATGCTTAAAAATGCTGTTTTGTAGTGCCTTTAGTATATAGAAAGCTTTGTTTTTCTTTCAAAATTCTTCTTATACCTTCTTTATTATAAGTGTGTGAGCTTGCCTGGGTCAGTTTCTAAAATTGTACCAGGCTCAGGTCCTTAAGTAGATTGCCAACCAAGAATTAGTAAACATATTCCACTTTAAAGCATGATTCTGGTCACAAAACAGTATTCTTCCATATTTCCTTGCTTTTTCTACATCAGATTTGTCAGGCATATAAAATATCAAATTACTTAATGCTAATTCCATTAGAGTGTTATGCAGTTCATGTGTACCAATGTTCTATGTCTTATTAAAGACAGCACTAAAAAAAAAAAGGATTTTAAGAATTTGGGTGTGAAGCAATTTTCTGCTTCATAAAATACAGTTAATGTCATCTTATGTTAACAGAAGCATTCTTAGACTTGTAGTTTTTTCTTAAAATTTGCTTTTAATGAAACTGACTTAGAATTTCAGAGCACACCTCTTTCACCCAGACAGAAAAATATTTAAAGCAAAAGCTATGTAAGCTTATGTAGAATGCATATGTAGTGTAGAATCCTCATGTTCTCTCTCCTTCCGTTTATAACACCCATCAGCTCGACAACTTCAAAATCATTTCTATCATTCATTTGCAAACACTATTGCATCAATCTGACTTGGTCCTTCACTTGCTGTCTGCTGTTTCCTTTAAGTAATATTTATTAGAAGTGTTTATATACCATATTATCACTGTTTACTCCCTTAAACCCTGTAAAATCAGATAGTCAATAATTTTTTTTGAAACTAGATCATTACGATTACATATTTACCTTTTTTCCATTAATCAATATATTTGTTACATATCCTCCATTTATCTGGCAAACTTGTCCTGTAACAGGCCAGATGCAGTGAATATTCTGGGCTTACAGGCCATACGGTCTGTGTCACAAGAATTCCATTGTGGAGAATAATTGCACTAATGTAGAAATACTAGCTCTGCCTTAGGTTCTGAATGTACCAAATGAAATAAAAACTTAGACAAGAGCAGGGACTGGAGGACAACCAGAAATACCAGAATAGTGCTAGGGAGGGAGGCCATATAATTTATAGGGCAAACCACTATATGTTTGCAAGAGAAAGGAGACATTCACTGGCTAAACGAGACACTGGGACAAGAAACCTAAGGCATGTGGTGTACAGGGAATTAATCTGATTCTACATCCTTCACAGAAAACACTGGTCTTTTTACAGATTCTGTGTTCAATTTCACACAGTCTTTTTAACCAAGTTTTCTTGTATGCTTATCTCCTATCATGAATGCATCCTTGTCTACTTTGCTATTTTAGATAATCTAGGTTTATGCTTTCAAACTAAAATCTTAAATGTCTGAATAATTTTCAGTCCATTTTTTTTCTAAAATGTAACATCAAAGATTATTCTCTTTTCATAGGTCATGTGTCTGGCTCTATGTGGGTGCTATAGAAATACAAATATACGTTCCACTTTCTGATCTATGAGTAGAAAATGTTGCAGAAAAAGTGATATAAAAATAATTTTCCCATGCAAAATAACAAATTTTTCAAACACCATTTTTGCTACATGCCATTTTAATTAATTATTTGGAAATCTTTTTTTAACTCTCTGTGTGCTGTTTTTATTACTTTGTCCAGTCTGTGGTTTTAATATTTTTATGAAGACCCTACCTTGTCAATTATGCACTTTGCAATAACCTCAATCACTTTCAAAGGCAATTTTATATGTATCTTTTATAACAAGCCATTGGAATAAGTTTGAATGGAGGTTAGTATAACTAAGCTAATGAAACCTTTAGAGTAGGCCAGGAAGGGCTTTTCCTCTTTCCTGAGGGACACAACTGCTTAGGATTGCTTAGCCAGTCTGTGCACATACTTGGTAAGGCTACATGTAGCAAAAATTTCAACCTTAGCATTTACTTTTTCATTTCTCCTGCCATCCATCCAGCCTACAAAAAAATTATTTTAAGTCCTGCCTCCACCAATTCCTAGTTTCATAACCTTGGGTAAGCTTTATTACCTTCCTAATTCTCATTTACTTAATTTATAAAACAGGTACCTAACTCTCAACTCTTCATGCAATTGTAAGGTTTGAGATCAAATAATTAATAGAATTTAGTGGCAGTAAAGTCTTTCATGGGCTTCATGGCACATAGTAGATACAAAGTAAAAGGTAGCTATTATAAATATTTTAAGCATCTCTAGATATAAGGCAGGCCTACCCTTAAAACAACCCTCCTGTCCTTTCTTACAAAGCTCCTGTGATTTAAAATCAGCAAAAGCAGCAGGCAATCTCAGCAGTGATAAAAGAGACCTATGTGTTAGTGGAGTGCAGGGAAAGGATAAAATAATTCTGATGAGGGCATGGGTCAATACAGAGGTCTTCTCTGGTGGTCAGAAGACATTATTTTAGAAATATAAAATCTGTATACTTTTAAGAAAACCTATCATTAGAAAGTGTTTCAGCCAAGGTCGTGATTCATGGAGAGAATAAGAATAGTACTTCCTTGACTGTGAAGTGTCATTGAAGAAAACCTTCAATAACTGAGGGTAAAAGTAAAAGCGGCTTTCGAGAAAGGAGAAAAAAAATAGTCTCATTAATCCAGAATCTGCCAGTTGCTTTCTATAATATCCCAGAAAGGAAAATTTGAATGTTGACCTTTGTTCAACCAATAAATCTTATTTCTATGCTGAATTACCATCTTCTTTGTTTTGCCTAATAATATATATTAACTTGATCACATTGGCTTAGAATAACTACAGAATGATCCATCTGAATTTCTTGTACTTTTCCATGAATGACAGATTTCCTAGCACATAATTTTCTTCAAAGCTCTTTGCAGGTCTTCTTCATGGGTAAGACTGCATCTCCGACTCAGAACTGGCCAGAAAATTAACTCTTTGGCATTTAGTAAGCATCGTCAAAATCTTAAGTAGGATGTTCCTATTAAGACATATAAAATAGTCATATTTTCACTTTCTGGGGGATAGCTTTTAACAAAAGTGAAAAACCAGAAACAATCCCAGTGACATTTTAATAATTTTCTTACAATAAATATTAAAAGAGTTGGCTTGAGTATGAACATGTATTTTAAATGTTTTTCTATATTTTAACATTAGATTCCCCACAAAACAAATAAGTAAACCATAAACTACTTTTAAAAAATGCTTTCATGTACCCTCATACCAAGCTTTACAATAGAAAATTGTTAATCTAAGGTTCCTTTTATATTCAATACTCAATTTTTAACAGATGCCTACTGTGAGCTTTGTCTTTCGTTTTTAAATTTTTATTTTCTTGTTCTCTAAGGATCATAATTTTTTCCATACCAAGTTAGCACCTACTGTTTTAAAAGTGAACAAATGCAATTTCATTTTTGGACAATTAACTTCTAATTATTTCCAGGGGGACTCATTTTATGAGTGCAAGCAAGCTAAAGCAATGGAATATTTAATTTTCACTAAATGCTCCATTTTTAGATACTCCATATATGTTTGTTCGGTTGAATTTGTTGAAGTCTAGCCTTTCTACATTATAACCATATAAAGTGCAGCCACCACAGTTGGTTAATACATAAACAAAACTTTAAAATCACTTGGATCATCTTGAAAAAGCAATTATAACCATATGTGATGCTAAATAATTCTACAGACTTTATCTCCAGTTTGCCAAATGGTACTCAGATGGGAAGCACACATTGCATTTGCTGACTGGAAAATCAAAGATGACTTAAGAGAATGCCTTGATATTTCAGGTGGGACTTAGTTATTAGGAGACTTGGCTTAAGCATCTATTTCTTTAGAGTTTGGAAAAAAGAAAACTGGTTTCTATTCTTTATTCACGTCCCTCATTAAAGACTGGCAGATGGCTCAGTGGCCAAAAGAAGACAGAGACCAAAATGCAAAATAGATGAATAGGTAGAAGCTGCTAGAAATGTAACTATAAATATACAGAGTTCAATACTATTCATACTTTGAAAAAAGACAAGAATTACATGCATGTTACATCCATCATCTAGTAAGTCAAGTACTATCTTTCCAGAGGAAAGTTAGCTAGCCTACAGATTCAGCATTGATATTTTTCTGCTTCTGAAAAGTTGTTTTGAATTTTTCTGAATACCCAAATTGTCCAAATAAACTTTAATATCTATTTCCCTCCTTCCTTTTAAAAAGTGTGTTCTTTTGTTTATCGATGGATATTATAGATAATATGTGCATGTGGTAAAAATTCAAATCTTTTAAAGATTTGATTATGATGAAATGGTAATATGTATTTCTCTTTATGCCAGTTTCTAATTCATGACAGTTTCTCCAAAGGGAAGCCCTGTTACTAGTACCTTATACATTTTTTTTCAAAAGTATCCTTTACAACAAAATATATTTCAAAATGCTTTCACATTATGGATAAAATAACATAATATCTCACTATATTGTTATAATTCATCCACACAAAAATAATTAGTACACTTTTGTTAAACTTAGGTTTGGAAGGCTTAAAGGAGGTAAAAATAAACTTTACTTTGCATTCTAAAAGAAAATCTTGTTTATGCTATATTTCAGGACAAGGTATTTAATAGAAATGCTAATATTCTTATTAAAATTAAAAAAACTGATTATAAAGGGTCTTGTACTAAAACACATTCAAAATTCAATTTATCTCTTATAGCATTCCAAGTTAAAAACAATCATCTTAGATGTATGGCATTTTTAGAAGCTCCTTAAATTTCTTTAAAACACTGATTACCACTTGGATAGCAATAATTTAATATAAACTCAGAACTGAAGAAAGTTCCAATGTTTTTAACTAGTCCACAACATTCTAAAATCTTCTGATTTATTTATTATAAATACTACACGTATTCAAAAGCCTCCTGCTTTCTTTTATCAGGCTCAATTTCATTAGCCCTTAATATATTTCAATAACAAATATAACTGCAGAATTTCTTCTATAATATTTCTTAATTCCAAATTAAGAATGAATAAGTGCTTCCACACAACTTAGGCAAAATCTCTGCAGTCTTCCAGGCCCCTGAGCTCAGACATACAAGATCAGCCTTTCTACTGCCCTAGTCCTAGACTACCTCAGCATTCTCCAAAAAGGCTTATTAAAAAGCTGAATCCCTGGGATCCACTTTGGACCTACTGAATATGAATCTTTAGTGAGCTGTAGAGTAATCTGCATCTTGACAAAATTCTGTGACAATTCTGAACTGTATTAATATTAATATTATGCTGTGAAATAAGCCAGGCACAGAAAGATGGGTACTGCATGTTCTCAGGCACGTGCAAGCTAAAAATGTTGATCTCATAGAAGTAGAGAATAGAATAATGGTTACTAGAGGTAAGAAAGGATGGAGGAAGGGGGAGATACCCAAAATTTCGTTAATGAATACAAAGTACAGCCAGATAGAAGGAATAAGTTCTAGTGTTCTGTTTTTGGGCAATTAACTTCTAATTATTTTAATATATATTTAGTAACATATGTTAAATATATATTTAGTATATATTTAATATAACATTCACATTTATTTACACTCATATGAATTGGAGGGGCAACCAGTTGAATATTCTTTTATCATTGGACAAACAGCATCTATTATGTGTGTGTGTGTGTACATATATATATATATATATATATATATACTTTATTATTATTATTATAGTTTTTGAGACAAGTCTCATTCTTGTCCCCCAGTCTGGAACGCAATGGCATGATCTGGGCTCACTGCAACCTCTGCCTCCCAGGTTCAAGTGATTCTCCTGCCTCAGCTTCCTGAGTAGCTGGGATAACAGGCGCCTGCCAACAAGTCTGGCTAATTTTTGTATTTTTGTAGAGATGGGGTTTTACCATGTTGGCCAGGCTGGTCTCGAACTCGTGAGCTCAGTTGTTCCACTATGCTCAGCCTCTCAAAGTGCTGGGATTACAGGCATGAGCCACTGCACCCGGACTAAATATATATTTAATATATATTTAATTGAGTATTGAATATAAAAAGAACCTTAGATTAACAGTTTTCTATTGAAAAGGCTAATATGATGGTAAATGAGAATATTTTACAAAAGTAGTTTACAGTTTAGTTATTTGTTTTGTGGAGAATGTGATATTAAAATATAGAAAGACATTTAAAACACATGTTCATACTCAAGCCAGCTCTTTTAATATTTATGTAAGAAAATTATTTAAATGTCATCAGGATTGTTTCTGATTTTTCACTTTTGTTAAAAGCTATCCCCCAGAAAAGTGAAAATATGACTACTTTTATTTCTTAATAGGAACATCCTACTTAAGATTTTGATGATTTTTCCAAATGCTAAAATATTTATTTTCTGTCCAGTTCTGAGTTGGAGATATAGTCTTACCCATGAAGAAGACCTGCAAAGAGTTTTGAAGGAAATTTTGTGCTAGGAATTAATATACAATTTATTGTATATTTTCAAATAGCTAGATGAACTGATTTTACAGGTTCCTAACACCAAGACGTAATAAATGTTTGAGGTGACTGATACGTCAATTATACCGATTTGATCATTACACATTGTATACATGTATTAAAATATCAAACTGTACCCCATAATGTGTATAATTATGATGTGTCAATTAAAGATAATACACGCAAAAAGATCTACAAAAAAGAAACTTTGAGAACTACTGAAATTGGGTTCGTTCAGCTTTAAGGAATATCAGAATCGGATATATCTAGATGACAGATGGATTTCCCGTTCCAGGATATAGAGTAAGCAGGCTTTATTGCTTTGTTCAAGGTGAGCCTGCTATTGCTGGCTGTGCCACTAGGTATCCAACCAGACATTTCAGTGTAAGTCACCTAAAGTCATAAAACATGGTCTCCTTTACAGTAGTATTCTTGGGATTTTTTTGAATCTTTTTAATAACTCAGGAATGCTTCCTCAATTCTTGAATGCTCCTGAATCTAGGGTACCTGGCAGCTGAGTACCGCCTGACACAGGAAGCCCAAATACACTTACTAAAGAATACACCATTGGATGCAGCAATCTCATTACTGGGTATATACTCAAAGGAATATAAATTATTCTATAATAAAGATACATGCATACATATATTCATTGCAGCACTATTCACAATAGCAAATACCTGAAATCAACTTAAATGTCCATTAATGGTAGTCTGAAAAAAGAAAATGTGGTACATATACATGATGGAATACTATACAGTCACTAAAAAAGAACAAGATCATGTTCTTTGCAGGAGCATGGATGAAGCTGGAGGCCATTATATTTAGCAGACTAACCCAGGAACTGAAAACCCAATACTGTATGTTCTCATTTGTAAGTGGGAGCTAAATATGAGAACACATGAACACAAAGAGAGGATCAACACACACAGGGGCCTACCAGAGGGTGAGGAGTGGGAGGATGGAGAAGATCAGAGAAAATAACTATTGGTTAGTAGGCTTAGTACCTGGGTGACAAAATAATCTGTACATCAAACTCCCATGACATGAGTTTACCTATATAACAAATCTGCATGTGTACTCGTTAACCTAAAATAAAAGTTAAAGAGAAAAATAATATACTATAGAGAAAGAATCTCATGTAGTCTAGACCTAGGCTAGTGTGGTCACCAGTTTCAGACGTATGGGCAATTTATGTACTGTTGCTAACTGAAGACAAAGTTTAATCTTCTTCGATGGCTTCAATTTGAAATGACAATGGTTCTCTCTCTTCCTGTTTATGATGATTAGCCAGTGTGACAATAAAGTATTCCAATTAATATTTTTCAATTATTTTGTTGAATCTGATATTTCAGCAAGGACTTTTTTATTGAAGACAAAAATTAATTTTGTCCAAATTATAAATAGATTTGTATTTTTTATTTTAAACCTAGTATTTATATAATGAAAATCATCACATTTTTAGCTCTCAGAATATTACTAATCAGTAATTCTGAGAAGCAAAAAGAAGTGGTATCACCTTACAAGGATGTCAGTATATGGGAACCTAGATCAACAAAAGTTTGTGAAACTCTGAATGCTTGGTGAGTTCTAAATGTCTATCTGAAATTAGGGGCCTTGGAAAGTAAAACCTTATCCTATCCCAATTCACTAAAATAAGCCTTAAAGTTGTAATTAATTTTGGAACAGGTCTCTTGGATTTCCTACATGGTTTTCTATTTGATTATTAGGTATGAATTTCAAAACTAATCACTAAAGCAAGTTAACTTCCTTGCATGAAACAACCATGTAAATGTATAGTCTAAAAGTAGCTTCAATTATGAACTTAGACCATAATGTCAAAAGGGTTATAAAGAAACGCTTTGTCTTTAGGATATAAAAGGTACCTTTGAACAGGAACAATTATACTGACTCTAACTACTGATTTATTTTAATTTACAAACTTTTACTCTTGGCCATATATTCCAAGAATATCTGGCTCATCATTCAATAATTGTGGTGTCCTGATTCTCTCCTTTCAATCTTAAAATCCTTATAGCTAAATTAGACCAAGAGAATGCTTTATATGCATTCCCCGAAGGATGAGCATGGAAGCTGCCCCTTGCTGGAGGGCTACATTCTATGGTGAATAAGTAGGCTAAACTCATACAGAGTCAAAATATGCTTGGAATTCCCTTGATATGACATTCTTCAAGTGCCTGACACACTGTCTCTTAATACACCCAGTTTTTCCTGTAATGTCATAATGGACTGTGAGGCCTCGGGTTGACCCTACATAAAGTTGTTGGCTTACTTTTAAAACCTCATGGTATGGAAAATACCCACAGGTTTTTTGTGTGTGTGTGTGTGTGTGTGTGTGTGTGTGCATGCGTGTGTGTGTGCGCGCGCATGTGTGTGTGTTTTGTTTGTTTTTGTTTTTTACTTTAAGTTCTGGGATACATGTGCAGAACATGTCAGATTGTTGCGTAGGTATACAGGTGCCGTGGTGGTTTTGCTGCATCTATCAACTCCTCATCTAGATTTTAAGCCCTGAACGCATTAGGTACTTGTCCTAACGCTCTCCCTCTTCTTTTCTCCAACCCTCTGACAAGCCATGGTGTGTGATTGTTCCCCTCCCTGTGTCCATGTGTTCTCATTGTTCCCACTTACGAGTGAGAATCCACTTATGAATGAGAACATGTTTGGTTTTCTGTTCCTATGTTAGTTTGCTGAGAATGATTGTTTCCAGCTTCGTCCATGTCCCTACAGAGGATACATCCATAGCTTTTTTTAAGCACTAAAGTCACACTCAGTGCTGCAAATATACACACTTAAAGGGGCACATAGAAACAAAACCAAAGGAGGAAGGCATATTCATATCTCTGTTACTTTTATTCAGAAACAAAAGATGAGTGATTCAGGAAAGGTTGCATCAGTTGAACTACTTAAATTTGTTTTCTGTCTCTCTCTAAACTTAGTTTATTCTGTAAGCTAAATAAGCATATGACATGAATACATTTTATTTGCAAAAATTAGCTGCCCCTATGTAAGAAGGATTTCTTTTACCCTTAATTTTCATCGCTAATACATTTTCATATTATTAATCAATTAGCCAACATTTCTGACTTGATACATTTTCAAAATTTTTGAAATATACATGATTTTTTTAGATTTTGCTATGTAAGACTATATGTAGTTTATACATAATTTTATCCATAATATAATTTTTATATACTACATAAATTATATAATTTATATATTGCTCATAATTTATATGTATTATATCATATATGTAACAAGTATAAAACTGGCACCTACTTTTACATTAATTAATTTATGAAATATAGGTGATTCTTTTTGTTTCTCTTTTCATTACTGCAAAGGAATTAATTTCATTCAATGGAAAAAAACAGCAGTTCCAGAATACACTCAGGGAAATGTAATAGAAATAGCAAAGTTCAAAAAGTGTAGAAAAGTTGTTAGGAAACATCGTTTTTCCATCATCTCATATTTTTTCTCAAACAATTATGTGATATTACTATTCTGTAAATACATGTCTTTACTGATAATAAGGATGGGATTATTCTGTTTATTCTTTTAATGGATGGAATCATGGAATACTTTTATTCACACGTTTTTACCAGGAACAAGCTTATAACTTTGATTGGATCTAAGAAAATATAAGGTGGAAAATTTTGTTTTAAAGTGAGGCACCGAAAGATTAACACCAAGAGATTAAGTGTTACATGCCTCACTGTGAATATTGACATCTTATGCCATGCACCAGCTTAGTTCTCTCTATAGTAATTTGGTTAACACCAATAAAACTGAGTGGATAGTAATGGCCAAGATGAGCAATTAGAATTCTCAGGGAAGCAGAAATTCCCTGCCTGAATTATCTGCATAATTCAGTCCACCTGTGTGTGTAACATATCGCTATTTGTCCAGACACTGTGTTGGGTATTGTGGAAGATGCTAAAATGAGTAAGAGTGCATTTCTACTCCTTAAAAGAGCTTATGTTATTTATTTCTCCTTTTGCTGGTTCCTCCTTCTGTCCCCCAGATTTTGCCCAATTCAGGGGCAAAAATTCAAATTATACAAAAAGTCCGTAATAAACAGTAACACTCTCATGTCTCTCCCTGTTCACTTCTTTCCCAAGCTACAAATATTGTTGTCAGTTTCTCACAAATCTTTTCAGAGGTATTCGCTATTTGCAAACACATATGTATGCAAATATACTTAAAATAATTCTATGTAATGAAAAATTGGCATTATACCTTATGATGCCATGCCACAAGGTTAGTTTCTGAAACCTCTTAAGTTGTTTTCAATTTATACTCTCTCCATAGCTGATCTCATTCAGTCCCATGAATTTAAACACTATCTATATGATAATGACTCTCCAATCTGAACCTCAAGCCTTTCTTGGAATTCCTGGCTCACATATCCCCTATCTACTTAACAGTTCTACTTGAAGTCTGATAGGCATCTCAGACTTAATCTTGTCCCAAAACAAACTCTTTATTTCTCTGTATCCTAGTCTTTATTTCTTGTGCTGTCTTACCATCTCAAACAAGTGCCAACATCCAGCAAGTTGCTGAAACAAAAATCTAAGAAGTATCCTTGATTCTTCTTTTTCTCTCTACTTCACTTTTAATTCATTAGTGAATAATCTGTTTCCGAAAACCAAACACTACATGTTCTGACTCACAAGGGGAGTTGAACAATGAGAACATGCAGATTCAGTGACACACCATGGCCTGTCACAGGGTGGGGGACAAAGGGAGGGAGAGCATTAGGACAAATACCTAATGCATTCAGGGCTTAAAACCTAGATGACAGGTTCATAGGTGCAGCAAACCACCATGGCACATGTATACCTATGTAACAAACCTGCATGTTCTGTACATGTATACCAGAACTTAAAGAAAAATTTAAAAAAAAAGAAACGTAAAATAGCTAACCACTATAGAAAACCAATTTGATAGTTCCTTATAAAGTTATACGTTTACCACCCAACTCAGAGAAATAAAAACATTTGTCTGCAAAAAAAAAAAGTTGTACATGAATATTCATAGTGGGTTCCTTCATTACTCATCATAGCCTCTAAAAACAACCCAAATCTTCATTGACAGGCAAATAGTAAACAAATTGTTGTGTATTCACCTACTCAGCAATTAAGAGGACCAAATTTCTGATATTTGAAATAGTACAGTATAGATTAATAAAAAATTTATGTTGGGTGAAAGAAAGCTAATCTCAGAATTGTAAATACTGTCTGATTCCCTTTATTTTTGGTGTAGATTGGGCAGAATAAATGTATGATGATAGAAATAAGATCAGTGGTTGCTACATAAGGTGGTGGTGGTAAGGAGGAATTGGCTGTAAGGGAACAAGAAGGAAATCTATAATTTGATGCAACGATGGTTACATGGGAATTTACACTTTTCAAAGCTGCCTCATACACTTAAAACGTGTGTATTTTATTGTATGTAAATTATACTTCAATAAACTTGATTAAACACAGACACACGCGCACACACACACACAGACACACAAAAATAATCTGTTTCCTTCCAAAACACCTTGCATTGATTCGCCTCTCCTGATGCTCAGAATCATCATCCTTGTCCAAGTTACTATCACACCTCCTGCGGACTATTGCACGTGCTCACTACTAGCCTCTTCCTTTTCATTCTGGACCACTCCCCAAACAAACAAACAAAAACTCTGTTCTCCATGAAGCAGCCAATGTTTCTTTTCTTTTTTTTTTTTTTTTTTGAGACGGAGTCTTGCTCTCTTGCCAGGCGGGAGTGCAGTGGCACAATCTCGGCTCACTGGCAACCTCCACCTCCCGGGTTCAAGCGATTCTTCTGCCTCAGCCTCTTGAGTAGCTGGAATTCACACATGCGCCACCAAGCCCAGCTGATTTTTGTATTTTTAGTAGAGATGGGGTTTCACCATGTTAGCCAGGATGAGGATGGTCTCCATCTCTCAACTTTGTGATCATCCTGCCTTGGCCTCCCAAAGTGCTGGGATTACAGGCGTGAGCCACCGCACCTGGCCTCAAAGTCCCATTTTCAAAATATGGTAAAATCACATCCCTTATTTGCACAAGTCATAAAATCTAAGTGCTTTCCAATATTCTGAGAATAAAATTCTCCCTAGCTTACAGAACCATCTGTGTCCCAGCACTTGGGTACCCTTCTGAGCTTATCTGATGTCACTCTCGCTCCAAAACCAGTTTGGAATTCCCCCAATGCATTATTTCTTTTCCTCATCTGGTCAAGCAGGGACCCATCAGAAGGCCACTGCATGGGCCATTCAAATGGCATTTCAATGCTCTTTGCTTTCATCTCGCTGTAGCTGCCTGCCCATCATTCAGATCTTTGTTTAATTATTACCCCTTCCAACAAGCCTTTCCTGGCCACCCAGTCAAGAACAACTATTGGGTCTTTCAAAATATCCAGCAGACAACCCATCACTATCTGACTTCTTTTGCCTAATTATTAATTTATTAATTTTCTGGCCTACTAAGCTAAACTCCAAGTTCCATGAGAGTTACGGCTTTGATTAATACTTGATTATTGCTCTAACTATCTTAGTGTTTAGATCAATGTCTGACATGTGTTAGGCATTCAATACATTGTTAAGTAAATAAATGAGTGAATGAACACTTTAAGTGCAAAAATACATTTTCATTTAAAAACTAATCAAACCGGCCGGCCGCAGTGGCTCACGCCTGTAATCTTAGCACTTTGGGAGGCTGAGGCGGGCGGATCATGAGGTCAGGAGATCAAGACCATTCTGGCTAACATGGTGAAACCCTGTCTTTACTAAAAATACAAAAAATTAGCCAGGCGTTGTGGCATACACTTGTATTCCCAGCTACATGGGAGGCTGAGGCAGGAGAATCGCTTGAACCTGGGAAGCAGAGGTTGCAGTGAGCCAAGATCACACACTGCACTCCAGCCTGGGTGACAGAGCAAGACTCTGACTCAAAAAAAAAAAAGCTAAAAAAGCTAATCAAAGAATGTTCTCTTTACAAGAGCAAGTTTACTTAAAAACGATACCAAGAAGTAAAAATCTGTTGTCATCAATTTTGTTATATTATCCCTTATATTGCCCTGATTATTTCTCTTACCATAACACTCATCACTCTTAACTCTATTTTCTATGTATCTATTGCTTAAACTCTGACTCCCCATACTAAAATGAAAGCTCTCCTAAGGAAGTGATTTTGTCTGTCTTTTCTCACTACTGAATGCACCATCTTGGTGAGTGACTTGATCAGCGACACTCATACATTTGTGTTGAATGAGTGAAGCGATAAGGTACAGTTGAAAATGATTGATTAGTTATTCTTAGTTTGCAATGAGGAAACAAAAGCACTCTTAGTTCAAAGAAATGGACCAAGTAATTTAAGTAAGCACTTGCGATTACGGATCTCTTTACATTCCTATAACTCAAATTCTCTTACAGCTTGGGAAAGCCATTGCAAATATTTCGCCTTAGTTTTTTCGTCTTGAAAAATGGGAATTAAATGAAATAAACCAATTAAAATTATCTTATCTTTTTAGAGCAAGCCCAACTTGAGAGTTCAGTAATTACCACCAACTGATTATCATTTAGGGATAAGTTAAGCACAAAGAAGAAAGTAAGAACAACGGGAGAAAGAATCAGAGGGGCAATTTTTGTGCTACTTAGGATAAGACTTCTCTTGTTTTGTTGAATTTGTTCATAAAAGCTCTCAAGTCTGGGGAAATGCTTCCGGGCAGCAAAGCAAACAGTTTTGAAGCTTACAGGTCTAAGGAGAAATTAATAAAATGCAGTGGGGGAAATTAAGTTGAACAAAAGCGCAATGAGGCATAGTTAAACCGATTAAATAAGTTTTGATATGTATATAACTGGGTTGCTGAAGAATTAAAAATCAATGCAAGATTTTAAATAAATGTTTGGTATTCAATAAAACACCAAATGGTAACATTCAGAAAACTTGTAGTTTTTTAGCAGTGTTCTTAGATGAATTTCTTTCTCATTCATATGCCTCACCAACTCTCTTTTCCCCCAGTAATCTTAAAGATACTATGCTTTCCAAAATATGCAAAAGTCTTAGAATGTATTCAATTTTCCTCTACATTCTTCTAATGCCAGTTTCAAAACCATGATACTTTCCTGTGGCATCAACTAGGAAAGATTTATTTTTCAGTAATATGTCTACAATTTTTCAGAAAGCAATGAAAATTATCTTGCTTAATGCACCTGCAGCCTGGCAAGTGTTACACAGAACAGGTGTCGAAAAACAAGACCAAAAGCTGGGCGTCGCAGAGATGCAGGTTTGATTCCAAACTTACCACTTAAGAGCTATGAGTCCCTGCACAAGTAGCTTAGCTCCTAAAAATGTCAGTATCCTTCACTGTGAAAATGTTAAGTGTGGTATTTGAAAATTCCTTGGCTTAATGTCTGGCAGAGACACCTCTCAATAAACTGAAAGTATTAACAGCAGAAGGAGATTCCAACTTGCAAATATGTTTTGATTGTCAAAATTGCTTGTTTGGAACTTTAAATATATATTTCATCAAAAATTTATATTAAAAAGAGAAATGGTCAGTAGTAAGCAAATTTCTAGATGAATCTTCAAAGCCTTCATTTACCATAACACGATTTAAGTCAAAAATTATCCTAATTGTCTTCTGGTTAGGGTAGCCAACTGGTCCTTGTTTTTTTTGTTTCTGTTTTTTTTTTTTCTGGACTTTCCTAGTTTTAGCACTGAAAGTCCCTCATCTTGGAAAACCCTTTGTGCCAGACAAATTTAAGTATGAGTCCTTCATTTGGAACCTAATCAATATTCATTTTTTCATCCTTTTTTTTTTTTCCTGCAGTCCCAGGTATGTTCTTAGGCTCTGGAGATATAAGGACAAACTGGATATGGTCTCTGCCTTTAGTAAACTTAGAGACTAGCAAAGAAGACAGACAAATGAGCAAGCATCAGCAAGGCCTACTGGAAATGTGAATGATGGCAGTTTGCCCAGGATGCAGAGAAACACAGCCCATAAGCACCTCACGCAGACTTGGACAAGGTGATCACTGAAATGGATCTTACTGAAATGCATCTTAAAGTAGGTATGCAGCCCATACCAGTGCCACCTATTTAGTGCCTTTGGACATTTTCCATTTCTGAGCTCAGAATATCTTAAATATACATATTAAAATGCCATCTCTTTAGATTCCCTTATGTCGTTATCTAAACAGATTTTGAATAACTTCTGATATGCACATAATCTTTATGACAAACTTAGTAAAATATCAGTATAAATAACCATAAACCCTTGCTTTTATAGCAGTTTCTCCTACTTTGGATATATAACTAACTTAAAAATCTCCTTTTAAAAATGCAAACTGCCTGCTTGCTTTTTTATTATTTGGAATTCACTTCACAAAGGAAATTACTAGAACGCCCCATTAAATTGAAAACAATACAGATGTTATCATAAATAATATTGCTCTAGCCATAATACTGCAGTAGTTGCTCCAAGGTTAGTAAATTAAAAATGTTTCCCAAACTTGTGATTGAAATATTGGCACTTTATTTTCAAAGTCTTCAATAAGTTTTAAAGTATTCCTAGGGCATGTCTTTATCATTACAGCAAATGCTACAGAAATAAGATAATAAGACAATCTGCTTATACAACTGAAAACTCAGGTGTAACATACACAAACTAACAGCATGATTATTTGGTTTTCCTCCTGGGGGAAGAAACATTTGCCATAGACTCTGAAGGTGAGAAGAGGACTTACTCCTAGGCAGACTGTAAACTTCATGGGGGGCAGGGACCATGTCAGTATTGTTTACTGCTGTGTTCCCAGTACCCGGAACATAACTGATGCACAAAATGGTTGAGACGATAACAAAACAAATTTACAAGTCTTCATCCTGTATTTCCAACAAATGATTATTCAGTCTCCGAAAAACTCTAGGAACTGAAAAATCATCTTTGCCATTTGTAAAAATCAGTAAACCTCTTTGACCCCAGTAAATTATGCAGCTTAAGTTTCAGGGTTAGCTCCTTACAACATGAGGTCAAAAGTGTGTGTTCTATTTTTGTATTAGATTATATCTCCAATCTTGACTAATAACCTTTGAGATGTAGCATAGGAATTTATTAAGAATGTTCATGTGATTATCATAAACCACCCTTGCTATGAAAAGATATCTCATACCACGCTTTCTGTAGAATATGAATCAAAATCTTTGGTTTATAGACTCACCAACTGCTCTATAATCATCATGTATTTTAAGTCCCATGGAGAATTATAAATATAGGCCAGATAATGACCTTATTGACTATAACGGCTCTTGGTAATTTTCATACACACAATATTGCTAATGCATACATATGCCACACAGTTGATATCCACTTCAAATTCAGTGGGAGAGTAGAAGCAGGAAGTCTTTTTAAGTTGTATTATTATTATTACTATTATATTTTTACCTTTGAAGTTTACTACACCAACTGCAGTTGAAGCCAATCTGAGAAGACACACAGGGGCCACATCTGTTAAACTGGAGACATGCTAGGAAACAGGAAAGTACAAATTCATCAAGACCAATAGGCAAATTGGGGGAAAAGAGATTGCTCAACCAAAATAAACATCACTGTCCCCCAATTCTCAGGATCAAAATGCCCATGCATACCAAACACAATTGTAATGGTAATAATTTAATATGATTATTATAACTACTAAACAGATCAGATCATCAAATTTGCAAATCATGTTTTCCACCTAGGTTTACGTATTCACTTACTAGGTAATGGGGTCATCTCCACAGCCGAAATGTTGGTAATTTTTGACATTTGCAGCTCTACTCGGTGGTATTCATATATTGTTCTTCTTCGAACATCTAGGAAAACAAAAATGGGAAAAAAAATTAACTTTTAACACTTCCCTACATACAAAACAACAGTATTTTAATAATGGATATAGAATTATATACATGTGGGCTGATGTGGTTTTAAAATTAAGCCTCATCCTGTGAGAAGACTGATTATAAAATATGTAAAAATCACATGCCAAGTAACCAGAAGTCAATGAAGTTGAAAGCGTTGATCTGGGTCTCAGATACCTCACTTACCTATTAAGGCACCAACTCATTGTCACTCAGACTATACCAAAGATTTTTTGAATAGATTTACATATTTTCAAAGATTTTCAGTCATGAAATCAAGAAGGTAAGATGATACCATTTCTTCCACACTAAAGCTGAAGTGCTTAGAAATGGGTAATTAGAAATGTTTCACAATCTAAATAAAGTTAGTGGAGAATAACAATGTGATTGCTTTAAAAGTTTAGAATAAACTTCTTCAGCATGTGTATACCTATGTAACAAACCCCGCATGTTCTGCACACGTACCCCAGAACTTAAAGTGTAATTAAAAAAAAGTAAAACAGAAGCAAAATCATTCATATATTTCCTGTGATCATAGTTAATAATATTGCATTGTGCTTGAAATTAAATAATAGATTTTTTAGTGTTCTCACCACACACAGATACACACACACACACACACACACACACACACCCCCCATGTGAGATGATGAATGTGTTAATTAGCTTGATTGTGAAGAACATTTCAGCATGTATAAATATAACAAATCATCACCCTGAATATCTTAAATATATATGATTTTTATTTGTCAATTATATCTCCATAAAGCTAGAAGATAAAAGGAACTTAAATCACTTTAAAAATAAGGATTGCAATGTATTAAACACACAGTATCATATCTAAGGAAGGTTAATTAGCATTTATGTTGCACAATGTAGTTTATAAATCATTGGCAAATCCATCAATGTCCCTGAGGAAGAAGATAGATGGAGACTTTGACAAGAACTCTAATCATTTAAAATCAGATAAATATAAGCAAACATTTTAACATCAAACCAGCACAAAATATGTACATATACTTAAAATCTCCTTTTAAGCCTTATGCTAATGTGCTCGCCTGGGTCTGGTCAGTGTAAGTGGAAAAATAAAGTTGTCAGAATTTTATTCCACTCTTGAAATGCCTGTAGTGATAAGAATAAGAATGCATTTTTGGAATAATATCACATCTATAAGTAATTATTGAGGCTGTAAACTATTTTTATTTTTGAGATAGGGTTTCCCTCTGTTGCCCAAGCAGTGGTGCAATCACAGCTCAATGCATCCTGGAATTCCTGGGCTCAAGCAATCTTCCCACCTTAGTCTCCCAAGTAGCTGGGACTACAGGCATGTGCCACCATATCCACTTAATTTTTTTTCTTAGTTTTTGTAAAAACGGGATCTGGCTATGCTGCTAGGTTGGTCTTCAACTCCTGGGCTCAAGTGATCCTCCAGCTTTGGCCTCCCAAAGTGCTGGGATTATAGGCATGTACCCTCTTGCCCAGTTAATTTGTTAAAACTTTTTTGGTAGAAACTGGGTCTTGCTATGTTGCCCAGGCTGATCTTGAACTCCTGGGCTCAAGAAATCCTACTACTTTGGTCTCCCAAAGTGCTGGGATTACAGGTGTGAGTCCCTGCACCCATCCATAAGTTATTTTAAAAGTATCACATTCTGTCTTGGTTCAAACCTCAGTTTTGCTATGAGAAATCTGAGTGACCTTGGGTTCCTTTGCTAGCTATTCTGTGCTTAAGTTTCCTCGTTTATAAAATAGGGATAATAGTGCTTATATTACTGCATTGCTTTGAGGATTAAAATGACATAGGAATATTGCTAGATAGTCCTTTTCACATTGAAAATGCTCCATACATATTAGATACAATTTCTGCCTAACTTCAATATGGCAATGTTAGATCATACAAGTTATATGCTGCATTTAATAATCTAATCCCTATAGATCTAAATGTACTGAAATCACACTAAAATACTGGAATGAAGCTTCTAGCAATTTTGCTCCATTCTTCACTTAAAGAAAGTTAAACTTATATTGAAATAATTAGACCCAACGATGACCTCCTCTAAAATTAGAGCAGGGAGTGTGGTGGCCCAGATGATAGTGAGTTGCCTTTTAGTAAAAGCGTTCAGAAAAGGAAGATACTCATCTGAGAATTTGCAGAGGCTGTCAAACATTTACTTATAACCTACAAGTATCTCTCCTTTTTTCGACTCATATATTTTTATCCACTTCTAATTATTCATGATGAAATTCTGTTGCAGAATGGGTGGGGGAAGGATCGAAGCAAATCCTTTTGGGACTAGGAGTAGCTCTGGGTCACTGGTTGAAAATATCTTAGGGGTATCAGATTGGAACTGTTTAAGAACTCTGTTGAACTTTAGATTGTTTAAGAACTCTAATCCAGTGATTTTTTTTTTTTTTGGTATAACTGAAAGATGCATATACATTCTTCAAAAAGTAAACTTCATAAAAAATCAGAGAAAATGCCCGTTTCATGGTACACAGTAACGTTTGATGAAGCATATAAATCACATTTTTTCTTTTCTTTTTAGCTTTTAAAGCAAACAAAAAGATGGCTCCTCTTCTGTCTGTGTCTAAATAGGCTTCATTCCTTTCCCATGTACTTTGGTAAACAATTAAATTCTTATAAATAAATAAATAATATGGCCTTTCCATAAGATCACTAGGATGGGGGTTCCTGAGTCTTCATGCTAAAGTTTGCACAGTGTCTGTCATATTGGTTGCTGCTTAAAATACTAGTATTCCTTTTATTTCATGTTATACTTTGAAATTCTCAACTACTGACAATTGAGAAGCTTCTGAGAGTTATTGATTGTGCATATGGAGTAAGCAGAAAGAGTGACCTTTTTTGCTATGCTAGTTCCATTACCTACTTAGAGACCTCTATCTATTGGGAGGAGATGAACTTAACAAAACCCAAATTAATGAGAATGATTTTTGTTTGATGACCCGCCAATTAATAAGGGCTTCCAAATGGTCATTTATGTAGTATTTCAAAGGTACCTCTGTCAGAAACAAGTAATTAGAATTCTGGTTGCTCCTGCCAATGCTAGAAGCTTTCATTTTATTCCAGAAATATTTCGCTCATGTGTCTTCTTCAAGAATAAGCCAAAAGTCTTCGTGATGGTAATTCAACTTCAATAGATCAATACTCGTCCATTAGTAGCTTTTAAAAAGTAAGAAAAATTAAATCTGAGCGGATTGACAGAGAGAAAGAAAATGTAGTTCAGTGTTCAAAATCTGAAGGTGATGTGTTGCAAAGTGCAAATATGGCATGTTTTAGAAAGCCTGATTGGTATCAGCAGGAGGGACAATGTGATCATACAGAAACACCAAGAATCTTCTTTGATCAATATCCACTCAAGTTGAAGCGAACACAGACTAATGAGTACCCTGAAGCATGATTAGCCATGAGCTAGTTGATTTTCCTGTCTTGAAAGCTTAACATTCACACAGAGAATATATGAGGAATCTCCTAACTTGGCTTATTCTTATATTGTGTAAGTATTATAATACTTTGAATTGTCAAGTGAATGATTTGCTAAAATGTCCTTATTTATGTGTTGCCAGTGTTTAATGACTGGCTCCATATTGTTTTATCTTATTTATTTTCTAGTTCAAATCAAGTCCAGCAGAAGCACCATATATTGAGTACTCTTTAATGGAAATAGCCTGTATCGTACAACCACAACATTCATTTCCAGCATGAAGACTCAGGAAAAAAAGAGACTCTTCAGATAAAATTGACACTATTATAGTAGGTACATGCTTCCCACAGAAAAGTGGAATGCATTAGCAGAATTACCTAGTTGGTGTTGTTAAATAAATAGCTACGAATAAAAAATGCATTTGCCAAAACCATTTTTTTAAAAAATTCTCTCTGTAGTTCTAATTCTCTGAAATAATAATTTATTATGCATTCAATAAAACACAAACCTTAGGTAAGCATAAAGTGCTAATATAAACCTTTTTCTGTCAACATTCCCTCACTCCTTGCAAAAAGTTTCAGGACACTGGTAAAACCTAAATGGCCAGAGTTCCTAAATTACTTGAGTAAGCATAGGACCTAAAACAACCTTCACATTTATTTTTCTCCCACGTATACTTTACTAATGGCTTAAACCAGCTGCATTTTCTGCCTTCCTTTGATAATTACTTTGCCCTGGACTTGAAATGTTCCCAAGACATTAACTGATAAACACTCAAGGTGATGGATACTCCAAATACCCTGATCTGATCATTACACAGTCTATGCATGTAACACATACTCACATGTCCCGCATATGTAAAGTATTATGCACCAATAAAAGAAAAAAATTGAGGAAAAAGAGAGAACCAGAGCCAGCAGTGAGACAGTAAATGGTCCACACAGTGTTACAGTGGGCCAGTGTGGCAGGTGGAAATGCAGGCCTGTGACAATACTGTGGTTCCACTTGCTGAGGGTTGCTTGTCCTGAGCCTGGTGTTTTTGCAGGGGGACGTGCCTCTCTGCTCCTGAGACTCATGGGAAGAAGCCATGGTATGTATTTGCCAGGTAATGACATTTCTTTTCTTTTTTCCTTTTCACAAAGGAGATTGTGACTTCATTAAATTGAATTGGGTGTGTTGGGGCTCAGAAAACAATATCCCAAACTGAAAGCCTCAGAGGCAGCCTCTAAAGCAAATGTTTTTCCTTCTCCTTCTTTTAAAAATTTGTATAAATTTAAGGGGTACCAGTGCAGTTTTATTACATGGATATATTGTGTAGTAGTGAAGTCTGTGCTTTTAGTGCTTCTGTCACCCAAATAGTGGACATTGTACCCAATAAGTACTTTCTCATCCCCAAACCCTCTCCCCTGCTCCCACCCTTCCAAGTCTCCAGTGTCTTCATTCCAGACTGGTCTGGAACTCGCGGGGCTCAAGTGATCCTCCCACCTTGGCCTCCTAAAGTGCTGGAATGATAGGCATGAGCCACTGCTCCCAGTTAGACACAGCTCTGAACTGCTAAAAATTTACTTTCTCTAAGAAGTATTGTATAGGAGGATTAAATGCTAATAAAGAAAGAAAATGAAATAAATGAAAGAATTAACCACAAGTCCCTGAAGAAAGCTTTTTTGTTCATACAAATTTTAGAAAAATTCTCAAATATGTAAAAATTGCTTAATCAGTGATTTCTGTGTCCAGAAAATTTTTAGATTTCTTTACTTGTCTTTAAAAATCAAGTCAGGGTAGCTTACATTAGAAATGTATACATCAAACTAACAAAATAACATTTTGAACAATGCGTTCTATCTTGGAAGTGTTTTATGAATAGTTATTTTATGAGAAAACCTCATGATTTCTATTTGTTTCTGCTTTTGTTGAGCCTTTGGTGAGCTAGTGTATACTTGAGAATGTAAGCACCTAACAAACTTGTGCTGTAACGAGAAGCAATTTTATCTTTCGGAAAATGAATAATTTTGAAGGGTTTTCCATTTTGAGGTGAGCAAAGGTAAGATGACACAGTTTACTGGACATCTGTAGATTGATCTGTTTTCAAATGAATGAGAAGACTACAATTTCAAAAACAACAAATTCAGCCTAGTTCCTCTGAAAGGGCTTAAACTGGGTTCTATAAAATTTTATAAAATAAAAAAAGTTCAAGTTTTTCCAAGATTATTTATATTTTTCATAAGTTTTGAACACATATTTTTATTATAGCTGCTACAAAATTATAGTGAATGTTTCCTACCACTAAATCAAAATTGCAAATTGTCTTCTACGGGAAAAATTAGTTCTAATGGTTATGTTTGAAAATTTATTTAATAAATACACATACTTGAAAATTCATATCTAATATTGTAAGACGTTTTAAAAAGCAAAGAAGAAATAAAAATAATGTTTATGTAAGTATTATACTTGGCATTTAATATTTTATTTAAATACATGGATATGGTCTATTGTTACCCTTATCCAACATGATAGCCACTAGGAACATATGGCTATTTCACATACAATTAAGGAAATAAATTCAGTGAAACATTCGATTTCTCAGGCTCACTAGTCATATTTCAGGTTCATAGTAGCCACAAGCGGCTAGTGAGTTCACGCTATACGATTCATTTATATAACATTTCCACCAGCACAGGAAGTTCTGAATAGCATACTGGTCTATGCTATTATTATTATTTTTAATTAAAGCTTAAGATAGTTTGCATAGTTCATGGGCAGAGCTGTGTTTTCACTTGTTAAGGTTATTTGATTCGGGGTCTAAAAATAATTTTAAAATATTGCTGTCTGGGCCAGGCAAGGTGGCTCACACCAGTAATCCCAGCACTTTGGGAGGTTGAAGCAGAAGGATCACTTGAGGTCAGCAGTTCAAGATCCTCTGGCCAACATAGTGAAACCCTGTCTCTACTAAAAACACAAAAATTAGCCAGGTGTGGTGGCACGTGCCTGTAATTCCAGGTACTCAGGTGGCTGAGGCAGGAGAAGCTCTTGAACCCAGGAGGTGGAGGTTGCAGTGAGCCGAGATCGTGCCACTGCACTCCAGCCTGGGCAATAGAATGAGACTCCATCCAAAAAAAAAAAAAAAAAAGTGTGTATGATCTTTAAGCTTACAAAGAGACCATGTATGGCAAAATATATACATAAAAATGTTCCTTAAAGTGTTCAATGACCCTCTTTGTAGTATTTTTACTAGTTAATTGTCAGTTTTATTTCTGAAAATGCTTAATGTTTCTTATGGAGCCATGAATCATAACCAGCAAAGCAAATGTGCATTATAGCACGAATAATGTCAATCAATTTGAAACAGCAGATACTTATGAAAAGAGGATTGACATTAACAAAGTACCAAGTAATGTACCGTGACTGAGAAAAATAAGGAATATTCTAAGGGATTCAGTATAGTCATTGGCATAACTTGGAGTAGAACGATTTTAAGTGAGGTCAGCTGCTTTCCAGATTGGTTTCTAGTGCAAGGCCCTGCATGTGTGTGTTAACAGAACTTTCTCTTTACTTAAATGGTGTAGCCTTAACTTTTCCAAATTAAAGAACCGCACAGCATGAGTGGATTTTCTGAGTTTCTTGCTGGAAACATTAGGCTCATTAAGCTTGAAAGGTAGAGAAACAGTGAGGCCTGATGGGGTAAGTGAGCACACCAGAGATGAAGATTGAAATTCAAAATGCTACTGTGGGGGAGAGAGAAACAAACAAGTGCAAGTGGCACTAGTGAGAATTGTGCACGTGTCCAGTAAGATCTCTGCATGTTGTGTAAGGATTTGGAAGGACGTAAGCTGAAGCTGAGAAAGAATTACTTAATAGAGCTATTTAACAAGAAATTATGGAAATTGCAAATGACACATGAATATATGACAATGTTAAAACTTTCTGGTAATCAAAAGACAATTAGAGCAACAATGAAATATCATTTTCTGCTTATCAAATCTGCAAAGCTAAAAATTAATAATAGAAAGCACTTGGGGAAATGGGATACTTTTAATATAACGGTGATGGGTAGTAAAGTGGTGCAACCTTGATAGAAAGCAATTTGTCAAAACACATTCAAAACAATATTAACATTCAGCATTCACAAATTCACTTTTTGAGAATCAGATACATGTAAAAATTTAAAAACAAGGATGTTCAGCACCATTTTAATGACAATTAATATGAGATGCAAACTATGTAACCAACCTCTTTAGTGACAGGTTACATAAATTCTATAACAAAGAAGTTTGTTATAGCCATTAATGACTACATTTTAGACAGATATTAACAGTGTAGAAAAAGTATGTTTTATGTATGAAGGTGAAAACAGGGGGCAAAATTATTTACAAAACACAATGCCAATTTCCTTACCGTGTATGTCTGTTCATATATGTGCATATTACAAATAAATAGTCGGAAACAGATATATGAAAACATTTATCGCTATTTCTCTAGCAGTAGATTTCTAGGTAATTTAAATTTTCCTCTTTGGGTTTCCTGCTAATTTATAAATTACTCAGAATTATAATGTGCTATCCTTCTAATCGTAATAAGTATATTTTTATGTTCTTATTTCTGAAATGAACAACCAAAGTCAGTGCTGTACTTAGATCTGTTTTTCATAGCTGTACCTGTGGATACTGAATTAGCTCATCTCTATGGTTCTTTCTGTTTCTAACATTTTACAAATACATTTTATGAAAAACAGTGATTTAGAGACATACAGATGGACAGACAGACAGACACAAGTCTTATTAAGAGACATAAAATAACACACAACAACATAGAAAGAACTGGAATACCAAAGACACACTGTCAATGTGTTTCTTAGTGGAAATCAGTCGTTCCGCTCTGATGGGCACCGGGGCTTGGCAGTGACATCTAAGTCAGTATCGCTGTTTTTTTTTTAAGTGATAATAATGATGGAAAAAAACAGTCATTTTAGTACAAGTATACCACTTACTCTCTGCCAGGAATGCATGCTGTACACACATTGCATTTTAGGTACTAAGATGTGCATTTTATATACAAAAAAAGTTATACAAGTTAAATAAAATGTTTAACATTTCAGACCAATAATCAAATGACAATATTCCTTATATTTTCTTTACTTTTAATTTTCACCTTTTTTAACATGAGCCTTTGTTTTACCATAGACTTTTTTCTCTCTTTTTGATGGGACAAAGGTATTTCTCTTGTAAACGCAGAAGGATTTATCAATTTACTAACAATGCCTGAATTGTCTTTGATATTTAAACTATCAGCTCACCTGATCCTTTTTGAAAGGAAAAAGCTACTTTAGTTAATTATGCTTGAAAGTTACATTAAAATTATTGAAATACATTGAAACTATTTGGAGGTCTTTAAAAACTGAAAAACAAGTGTTTTTTTTTGTTGATGTTAGGAAGAATGAATGGGGAGACATTTTAATAATAAATAAATTAAAATTTCTTTACGAATTTTTGAATGCTTTACCAAATCTTCACCAAATCTGATAACAAGGGTACAGTAATGGTGATCTACTGGGAAAAACTATTTTCCAGGCTTGAGCTCACATTCCCATATTTCCATGGCTACATGAAGCCAAAAGTTCTACAACCTATGTAACCAAAATGATTAAAAGAATAGAAAATTGATCTTGTGAGAACAAGGTTCTACATAACACACCTTGGAATACAGAAGAAATGAAACTACTCACTACTTAGGATAGTAATCAGTTGTTCCCTAAATCTTCTTGTGGTATGGGGAAGGGAAGGTAACAGGGGCAAAGTATTTAAATTTCCTACAAAGACAATTCTTAACAGTGAGTGTAGCTAAATAAGAGAACTGAATTTTGAAAAAAAAACTTACAGTGGTCTAAATTCTGATTGTTGAATAAGTAACAGATCTGTAGGAATCAACTTATTTCTCACAAAAGAAATATATTTGTATAACTTGCATTGTGCTAATCTTGGGTTATCCTAATCTCTGGCATAAAGATGTGCTTTTTGTTAGCTGAGAATACAATGCAACCATATATCTCTTTTATACAGAATCTCATGTAACAGACACAGTTACACTTTATAAATGTGGAAGATACTTTTAAGGAGATAAAATTTTTTGTTCCCAAAATGATTTTTAAGTACAACATAGCCATTCTAATTTTCTTGCATAAACATGGTCCCATCTAACAGCAGCAATGGCAGAACTAGAGACCCAAATATTCCATTCCTTCTTGGTTAATTTTCTCAGGATGGAACAGTAAGGATAACAGGAAATGTGACTGCTATTCCAGTATGCAAATTGTCTGAGGGAAGCTTTTCTCTGAACTCTAAGTTTGAGTTATTTTGGATAACTGCTGAGTCCCAAACTTTAGACATAATCTGGTCTGAAAATTCATATGAATTTTGCCAATTTATTCAATGAGATTTATATTTGAAAATATTTTTCCCCCCAACACATAATAGTTATCCTTTTATCGCATAACAAGGGATGCACAACTACACTTTAGGGCCCTGATCGCTAACTACAATTTTATCATAGGGAATATACCAACATAGTACTTGCATATTCAAATACATTTGTAAAAAACATTGCATTTTGATTGGTCTTTTTCTTTAAGCAATAATATATCAGAACAACAATACGGACTGGAAGCCCTGCTGAGCAAGCTGCAAATAAATTTATTTTCAGCAATAAAAAAGAACCAATAAATAAACTAAAACTAGTGTGTCCTTTTACTCGTGCAATAATTGACTCAAGCCATGCTTAATTTAATAACTCTGAAAGAAAGAATGTGAGAACAGCCACCCTCAAACAGAAGCCAACTTCAGCTGTCCCAGGATTTGGCCTCTTATTTGAGAGCTTTGTTAGGATGCCTTTATGTTGCCTACACATACTAATACATCCTTGCTTTGTTCACAGTACAATTTAGTTTCTGGAAAATCTGCTTTGATTTAACAATTCCCTTGAATATTGCCTCCCACAAATTCTCAGCTAACAAGGAGAAAGCCCATGTTCTTCACCAAGCAGAACCATCATTTATGAATGCCATTCAGTGGTAAAATAACCATTCAGTTGTAAGATATCTTACAGTTGTAAGATAACCCTTATAATGTTTCTGCTAATCCATTGCTTTATAAAAACCATAGCTTCCACTCCAATTGCTGTCTATATTTGAGAGTTGACATAATTAAGTAGAATCACCTCAAGTCATGACCAAAGAACATGTGCCTGTGATAAATTATCTACCACTCTAATGAAATAAAAGAAGAAAAAGAACTTTGAACACAAAAGAAAAATGAACTCATCATGAGATATATTTTATTATATCCCATTTCTTTAAATAAGAACACATAGGACACAAACACCCCCCACCCCAACTCCGAGTACCACCACACCAAAGCATCTCTCAGGACTGCTTTTGGAGTAAAGAAGATTCAAAAACCAGAAGCTTTCAACAGATGCCTCTTTGTAGGATCAGAATGGCTAATGCAGTTAGCATTTTAGTTTCTAATATAACAAAACAGTTGTCCAGAGTAACACATCCATTTTTATTCTACAAAATGTAAACTAGACTAGATAGGCAAACATAATTTAAAGAAAATACATATCTTCTCTGGTGGTAGATTTTTATTTACCTAAATTCATACTTTTTCTTTCACCTTGCTTTAGACTCTCAAACAGTTTTACACAAATGCATTAAATGTAAGATAGCGCAAAGCTGTGGTTTTGCTCAGAAACTTAAGATAAACAAATATGAAAAGTCATATGCCTATCAATCAAGTAATTCATCACTGTTCTATGTCATTCTTTTTAATAAAATAACTATATCTGCTTAGCCAAGCCAACTATCCCAGAGAATCTAGCTGGACACAGTGGCTTAGCCCTGTAATCCCTGCACTTTGGGAGACCTATGCAGGAGGACCACTTGAGCTAGGGGGTTCAAGACCAGCCTGGGCAACATAGTAAGACCTCATTTATTCTAATAATAATAATAAAAAATTAGCTGAGCATGGTGGTGCATGCCTGTGGTCCCAGCTACTCAGGATGCTGAGGTAGGAGGATCATTTGAACCTGAAAGGTCAAGGCTGCAGTGAGCTGTGACTGTACCACTGCACTCCAGCCTGGGTGACAGATTAAGACCCCAAATCAAAGGAAAGAAAAAAGAAACAAGAAAAAAAAAATCCAAAATTACACATTCTTGGCTTGGCTGTTTAATTTCTCTTCACTTGAGTTAGTTCAAGGATGACAGAGATAGTCCAACAGGAGTTATAAACAAAACAAGAGAATTAACAAGCATCAATCAGCTAATCAATTCGCTGTTTTTTTTTCCCCTCAGGTACACCTGCTTGAGATCAATCTCCTTTAAATTTACCCCACAGAGACCCACTCGTTGCGACTGCCCTTCTTTTACTTACTGGGAATTTGTTGGATCCTGTGAACAACGACAAATGCATCGGACAGTCCGACTTTCACTGGATGATTGGTTGAACTTATCTGTGTGACCAAGACAGGAATCTGGAAAAGAAAAAGCAGGTTGTTACATGTTAGATCTGAATTTCATACAGGGAGGAAAGGTAGTAAGATCTTCTTGTTTTATAGACAAAACCATGGGAAGGCAGATAAAAGACAAGAGAGGGAGCCAAAAGTATTAGAAAAGAGAAACATAGGAAACCAAAAAATCACATCGGTTTAGTGTTACTGAATGAACAGAAGAATCTAGAGAGTTCCTGGTTCTGGAGATGGCTCTCTGATGTTGAAAGTAACAGATTTTCAGAAAATCTAATTGACGTTAGATGTTGCAATCTTATCACACATATGGGCACACCATGAATGCATTTAGTGCTGGCTATAATTTTGGAAACAGAGATTCTCCTCTTACTCTTTGTTTTCCTAAAAAACCTGATTGTATATTTGTTTTTATAGTTTTAGAAAATCCTTGTTTATAAGCAGTCTTATAGATATAAAATCTAGAGAAAGACAAAAAAAATGCATGGCTAAATTTACATTTGCCAATATCATCATTGATAATATCTAATTAAATTTGGCAATAATTTCGCCATTCTGGTTGAAACTACTATGAAAAATTTCTAAGTTCTTAGGGGTCATCTCAAGGTCACAGTTCTTAAATTTGAATCTAAATGAAACCACAATCTGAATATGATAGACATTTCTAATATTTACAATTTAAAAATTAGGATAAATTGAGAATATATGAAAAATGATATATGTTAAAAATGATATGAACTCTAGAGTATATTTTTCCAGATTCAGAAAAGATTCAGTGGAGATACGATTACTCTCTTTATTACCAGTATTATAGAAACAAAAATGGGAATGAAACCATCTTCAATAAATAAAGAAACAGGAAAGTAAAAGAAAAGAATAAATGTACCAAAAATGTCTTAAGGCAGAATAAACAGATTTGGTGCTATCTATGGGTAATTCACTAAATAATACGTTAAGTCAGATATTGCTGATTGATAGAGTGTCATTCTGTTGCCCAGGCTGGAGTGTGGTGGTGGAATTATAGCTCAATGCAACCACGACCTCCAGGGCTCAAGTGATCCTCCTGCCTTAGCCTCCTGAGTAGCTGGCTATTTTTATTTATTTATTTATATTTATTTATTTTTTGCAGAGACAGGGTCTCACTATGTTGCCCAGGCTGCAAAATGAACTTCTTTTTGACTAATAATGAAAAGATTATATAGGTGTGCAGGTGTATGTATAAAAAAACTATTTAGGAGTATAGCCAGTATTGGGCAAATTAGCACAAGAATGAATCTCTTATTGTCATGATCACCTATTTTATAGAGGACTCTATATTTATAAGGATATGAAGTACCCAAGTCAGTGAATATATGGACCAAAAAGATGTCAAAACACCAAAACTCTAAAAACTTTGATTACTGGAAGCTATTTTCTTATCCTTTCTACAAATTTATATTCATCCTCAAAATGACTCATGGATCATCTAAGCTGGGGATGTCAGGAAGCCAAATTGAAAAAATAAAAACTCTAAAGAAGTTTTTTGTTTTTTTTAAAAAACAATTGTTTAAAAACAATCATTATTTTCAAGTGTCTATGATTGCCTTCTTAAAAGTAAAGTAAAGCTAAATTTTCAGTGGGCCTCTGTATGATCTGTATTGAATCACACATTTCTGGTGAACTGGTTTTACAATTACATTCTCTCCAAAGGACAGAAAGAAAAGGAGCTCTCACACCAGTTAAAATACGCTTCTATTTTAACTTCTACAAGCATTCATGAACACTTTTTTAAACAACAGTGTAATTTTTGTTCCATATTACAAGATAGAGACAGGTTTATTATTTGGTATACATGTTTCTATAACTGAGAAGTTGAAGCAAAGCAAGCATAGAAGCAGAAAGTGGTTGCAATGAGTGCACAAAATCAAGGCAGGAGAAGATGTCAGGAGTAAGCAAAAGTGGAGCAGAGCACACTGGCCTTCGAAAGGAGCATCAAAGGCAGAAACTGCTCGCTTCTCCACTCTGGGGTATCTTTCTCCAGCACACAGGAACCCCACACAATCCCTTAAACATGAGCTTTTTACGTCTGTCTCTAAAGCAGGGAGATAACAGCATGCTGCTTAATAGTTAATGAAATTTTATTTTCTCTGTCTGTTCTGGCCTGAAAATATCACCAAAACATTCATTTGTTTCCATTACAGGCCCAGCTATCTATCCTTGCTGAGTATCTCAGCAAGGGTTTGATTGTATAGTATGTGTTTCAAGGTGTGACTCACCTGTCTATCAAAGCTTAACTGGAAAAGAAGTACTCCAAACTCATTTCTGCTTCCTTGCTAATTGCCAGTATGATGTTTAGTAATTTAAGATTAAAAACAACAGCAACAACAAAATCCCACAATATACTCCAAGCTTTCTGTTTTACCCATTCTTATTCGCCTGTAACCCTTAACCTTCTCCTTCGTTTTCCTTAAGTATCTGACCTGGATTCGGTGTTATCAATAGTGAATCTAATTTTTAAGAGTCACAATCTCTTTTATTATTATCAAAATAATAAACTGTAGCCCTAGTTACCTGGGAGGCTGAGGCAGGAGAATTAGTTGAGCCCAGGAATTGGAGGCTGCAGTGAGCTATGATAGTGCCATTGCACTCCAGCCTGAATGACAGAACAAGACTGTCACTTAAACACACACACACACACACACACACACACACACACACACACACACATGCACACTCCAAAATATTAATGCTAAGTTGTCTGTAAACTACACTTAAATAGAAGGGCTTTCAGTTAAATTTGACAATGTAAAATCCATTTGCTTTCCGGACTATCACTAACAATTTGCACAATTATTTCAGTCCTTTTTTAGTGTACAGCTCCTGAAATCTTTCCTCTGCTAGGTATTGAGCAATGCATCTAACAGCACGAAAGTCAGGGTGAGCTATCATCAAATAATCAATTCCTAACATGCCTCCTACCCTCATCTCCACAATCATAATCTGTAGAAAATCTGGAAGCAGTCAACTAACAGCATGAAGGTGATAAGTAAAATCCACTCCGCTTTAAAACAGGAGTTCCAAACTTCCTTTCTTCATAAGCTACTGTGTGCCTCAGGTAAGAAAGAAGAAATTCTTGATGGAGAAACTGCAGGGTGCACACAATGAGTGAATTTTCCAGCCAATACTTGTCATGTGGAAACGTAAGCCAAGTGCTTCCAGGGCTTTCTGAGTCCTCAAGAAAAAAAATGCAAATCTGTATTTTTACTTGAAATGTTTTAATATTTAAATGTTGGCAACATATCTGATTTGCAAACATACATGTACACATAAAACATTAAAGATATACATAGAGTAAAACATGTGCCCTTTGATTTAAAGACTGCTGACACTGAATTGACACATGAAGAGTCTGAGTTTCACAGAAAAACAGTGACGCAGCATGCTGACTTGAAGAAGCTTGCACCATTGGACCCAAGATAGTCCAGACTCTGGTGTGGACTTTACCTGGGACAATAGCTAGATAAGGAAACTTACTTTAACATGGTTTGGGAATTAAACATTAAGAGAAAAGAAAAGAGGTTAAAGAAAATCTACACCCTGGGTTTGGGGGAGACACAGGGAACGTATCAGGCCTTTTACATTATGGACAAAAGCATTCTTTGTCATGGAACATCAGAGCAAGAAGACCATATGTGGGCAAGGGTACCCACCATGTGAAAGAAACCTCTGATTGCCACATCAGGGATAAAGGACAGTGAGGCCTGGAAGGAGAAAGTGAAGAAAAAGCACCTAGAATGGTCACATAAATTGCCCAAGGAAAATGTAACTGACATTGCCAGAGCCCACACTAGAACAAGCTTTTATTTCTAAAATTATTTCCTTTGGGGGTGCTGGGCACAGTGGCTCATGCCTGTAATCCCAACACTTTTGGAGGCTCAACCAGGAAGACCACTAGAGATCAGGGGTTGGAGACCAGCCTGTCCAACATGGTGAAACCCCATCTCTACTAAAAATACAAAAAATTAGCTGGGCATGGTGGCGCGTGCCTTTAATCTCAGCTCCTCAGGAGGCTGAGGCAGGAGAATCACTTGAACTCAGGAGGCAGTGGTTGCAATGAGCTGAGATTGTGCCACTGTACTCCAGCCTGGGCAACAGAGTGAGATTCTGTCTTAAAAAAAAGTAAATAAAATAAAATAAAATAATTTCCTCTGGGACACTGATCTTGCTACCTGGCTACTATATTTATTTATTTTTACTCACAGCATTTGCTATCGGAACATTATAAAGGGAGAATAATTCAACTAAC
Organism: Ateles fusciceps; assembly: GCA_036589455.1. NCBI lineage: Eukaryota > Metazoa > Chordata > Mammalia > Primates > Atelidae > Ateles > Ateles fusciceps. The sequence continues at coordinate 7,660,287 of JAZHEH010001064.1, forward strand.
TGTTTTCTTACACTAGGGAAAGTAAACAAAAAATGAAAATGTCAGGAGCTTCTATATGTGAGACAGCTAAAAAAATAAAATATCTCTACAAATGCAAATGAATTAGATCCCAAATAAAGCTGTGTAATAAAATTTTAATACTTCAGGTGTTTAAAATACAGGGAAGAGCTATGATATAAAATATCTGTCTCTATATTTTTCTTAGAATTATTTCTTGAGAGTTGTTTTTAATCAGCATATTATTCCACCTGGTTTTCTCATCCTTGTATTAGATATATATGTACAAGTATATTATTCTTTCCTGCACACACATTTATCAAGTGTCTTGGATGTATATATTATATTCACACATCAAATATTCTCATACATGCAGCAACAGTTATAGAAGGAAATTACTTTATATCTAAATGGTGGTGGTCTCACTGTTGCGTTCTTTTTGGCCTTCTCTGACTTTCTTGAATCATCGTTTTTCCTATAAATTCTACAAGCTCAGTCAGTGTTCATCTTTTAATCCTTTCAGGCTGCTAACCATGAGTGAAGGGTCATTACAGTTTAAATAAAAGAAATAATCTTCAAAAAAATTCAAAAAATGCATTAAGAGCCCCATTGAAACCTACAACTAATTAACAATGGTGACTTATTAACTACACATTCTTCCACAGAAGCAGCAAATGTTACACCAAGGAACATTAGGTTTAAATACCTAAATGGTAGAATAGATTAAAAAGTGATTTTACTTAATAAACAGTAAAGTTCCTCTACATTGACCTCTTCTAAAATTTGCTGCTGAAGGAAATGGTAAAGTATTCAACCAAGAAAATGGATAGAACAGGCTAACTTCTGGGCTGAGCCTGCCACTTCTGTGATTTTTCTCCTGTTGCCATACAGTAGAATTATATGACATTTTTATCTAAACTGCAGTATCCTAACCTAGTGACCATCCTTATCCCTCATATAAGCTAGTGAAAAAAAAAAAAAAACCCGAATTTGCAATTGACACAGAAAGAGTCACATCCATCTATAGTTTGTGTCTAGAGTGATTACAAATGCCATGTATATCAAGAGAATAGAGATAAAAACAAGTCAGAGAAACTGCAACTTCTAAAAGGTAAGGGGATTCTAGGATAGACAATATCAAGGACAGTAAAGACCCTTACTTCAAATCTCCAGCATTTTTGAAATACACTTCTTTTTTGTTTTTTTTTTTTTTTTTGAGACAGCGTTTCGCTCTTGTTGCCCAGGATGGAGTACAATGGCACAATCTTGGCTCACTGCAACCTCTGCCTCCTGGGTTCAAGCGATTCTCCTGCCTCATCCTCCTGAGGGGCTGGAATTATAGGTGTGTGCCACCACGCCCAGCTAATTTTTTTGTATTATTAGTAAACATGGTTTCTCCATGTTGGTCAGGCTGGTCTCAAACTCCTGACCTCAGATCCGCCTGCCTGGGCCTCCTAAAGTGCTGGGATTACAGGAGTGAGCCACTGCTCATGGCCTTTTTTTTTTTTTTGAGACATTGTCACATTCTGTTGCCCAGGCTAAAACCCACTGGTCCGACTTGGCTCACTGGGTTCCGCCTCCTGGGTTCAGCGATTCTCCTGCCTTAGCCCCCTCAGTAGCTAGGATTACAGGCATGCTCTACCACATCCAGCTAATTTTTGTATTTTTAGTAGAGCCTGTTGGCCAGGCTGGTCTCCAACTCCTGACCTCAAGTGATCTGCCCGCCTCAGCCTCCCAAAGTGCTGGGATCACAAGCGTGAGCCACCACGCCCAGCCGTTAGAATAAAATATTTTTTTCTGAGAATTATTAGTTTTCTTGTTACACTATCAATAGACCAGAAATTTTAGGGCCATATCTATTATAACCAAGCAAAAAGTCTTCAGTATTTAATGGCAACTTATTATGAAGAAGCTGAGATTTAGGGTCATAGCTAATTACTAACAGAATAGAAAAATGGGAGTTTAATTGCCAAATTCCATTAAGGTCTCTGGGTATTTCAGGTTCCTTTTCTGTAAATGACAAAAGTAGTGCTACTCATGGTTTTTGTGAGAATTATATGTAATTTATTGTAAATGCTTAGGTCAGTGCCTGGCATATATGAACAGCTCAAGAAATGCTACATTTTATTAAATTTGGAGGCTATTGTTAAATGTGAATGTGACTTTCACCTCTGGTTATGACAGACAAGATTAAGATCATTTCTATTGCTTAAATCAAGCAGAAAATGCGAATAAAATATGGAAAGCATCCATTGAAAACCAGATAGTTATCAAAGAGCAAGGTCTTGAAAAGCCAAAATCCCAAAGAAAGGAAATCGCAGAAGTAAACCCAACACCACTTTCCCCATCAAAGCATTTGCCAATTTACAAGTAAGTGTTAAAAGAGTGAGAAGTTCTCATTGACTTAGCCCAGAGAGGTTAAGTAACTACCTGACTGCCTTCTTATACACTTTCTTTTCAATACATGACTCAATGGTTCACTCATTTTGATATCCTTGACTGTCTTTCCTGGCTAGTCATTTTCATTCCATAGCTTAGCACATCACATTGTATCAATCATATCATAGCCATTTGTGATCACAGTTAAGAATGCTTTGCCTTTCCACATAGCCTTTGGGCTGTCTCATGGAGCTGAAGAAAAATATATGCATTCAGGGTCATGAAGGAAAAGGTCCGTAGTAAATATCCAGATCTTTAGTGGAGCTCCCTGAAGGACTAGAAGAATAAGGTCTTACCAGAAATACTCTGGCCTTCATAAGGACTGAGGCTCAATTTTGAATGGGCCTAGCTGCACAGTATTAAAGTGAAAATAAAGTAAACTGTTTTGTAGGAAGGAAACATTATCAATCCTAAAAGTATTTTGGTACTTTGTAAACAATGTCCAATATTTTATTAAAAAAAAATCACCTAGCATGCAAAAAAACATGCCAATGAATGAAAATCTAGAGAAAATAAAAAGAAAACAGGTGATGGAGACAGACCCACAGGTCATTTAGATATTGGATTTACTAGTCACAAAGTTTAAAATAATCATTATTAGTATAGTCAAGGAAATAGATGATATAGTTAATTTCATCAGATAATTCAGTCTATCTGAAAAACAACTGGATATTCTAAAATTGAAAAAATGTATTATAATGAACAGTTGGCAATTTGAGAAGAAGAACTTTAAAAAATATTATTCTTTGGCTGTATTTTGGCTGAATCCTAAGCAAATCCTCTCTTTGAAGTTAATTAAAATATGCAGCTGTGTAACAATAAGGCCCATAGCTTAAAACAGAATTTCAAATCTTTGGTTGCACAATACAGAGCTATAACCTCAGGAAAAATAACTTAATTATTTAAAGGAATCCATGCCTCCACAATTCCTCTCTACAATATGATTATAGAAAACAACAGGATCTTGGTGAAGAGACATTGAATATTATGAGTAGATCTGTATTCACTCTTATTTTAAGCAGCAGTCGTACTTCCCTATTTCAATCCCATTATAAGTAAGATTGTTATAAGTGTAAATGTATTTTCTTATTTATTAATCATTCATCATTTAGTTTGCACTCCAAAAAATTATGCTATTGAAGAAACGACAGTATTTGCAGAATGAAAGGATTGGAGATCATGTACATGCTTAGCATGATTAGCACATTGAAATCTGAGATAAATTTCATGAAGGCATTGAAAATGAAATTTTTTAACTAAATGTATTCAATCCATTACTAATTTTAATGTAAAATTTAATTGTAATTGTAATTTACAATTTTAAAACAAGTCCCAAAATGGTGGTGGGTTTCGTGTAAATCAGAATTTTTCTTCTTATTCACATAAAATATAATAAAACAAAACAAAGCTGGTGTTAGCTTATTAGAAGAAACTTATTACAGAAAGAATTACACGTACTTCCCTGTCTGTAATTCAGTAAGTTTAGCTTGGACAGGAACAGAAAATTTTATTCCTTGTAATCATATGTTCTTAGAATTTGGTTAGCTCTACAAACGAAGTAGGAATATCTCTCCTGGCTATACTTGTAATTGTGTGATATGAAAAAATCTAATAAGATTCTTAAAGAATAAATATTAAGAAATATTTGTTAGAAAAACAAATGAGACATAGATTTGTGAATTGTTATACATCATCTCTTTAGGCAGGAAAAATGGTTGAGCTGTCTTAGGATCATCAAATTAAAGTTTTTGACTCTGGATTTGTCCTTAACTAGCTCTGTGACCTCAAGTATGTCATTTAATCTCTCTGACTCAGCTTGCTCAGCTATAAAATGAAGATAATCATGTATGATCTATTTCCATAATTAAGTCATAAACATTTATTGAACAGCTTCTATGTACCACCGCTATTGCAAAATGCTTAGGGTATTAAGGCTATAGGAAATTGTTGAAGAATTGAACACTATAATGCATGTGAAAGAACTTTGTAAATGATAATACATGATGCAAGCTACTATTTTATGGTATCATGTTTAGGAATATTTTTCTAGCAGTGTGAGGAGCTTCTAGCTCTCACCCAAATGCAAGGGGACTCTATTTTGACAAATTTTACAAATAACAATTTGCCTTAGCAAAATAAATATATAACAGTTACTGAGAAGAAAAAAGTGGTAGACTAGAAAAGTAGAAACTGCTTTCTATCTAGGACATAAAAAGAACAGAAAGGCAAATAATAAAGTAAAAATGACTTATATGAACTCTAAGTGCAGAGGGAAGACATTCGTCAGGACAAAAGCCTGGGAATATCAAGAAAGCATTAAATTTGCCTGTCATCTTGAAATTCCCCATGACAAAACAGGAAAACCGTAGTGGAACATTTTTCTTTGATAAAAATGAAGAAAAGAGAAGGCCTTTAAAAATACCAACATAGAAGAAAGAACAGGAAGAATCAACTGTTACTCTGGAATGTGAGATATTCTTTGAGAACAGTATAAAAAGATGACAATTTTGATAATAATGACTGGCAAGAGAAACCACAATAAGAACACAAACCTCTGTTTTGACAAAGCCTCCGGCTGGTGAGACCTAAGACTCCAGACTTACTGACTTTGTGTCTTTCCAGACACACTGCTGGTTGACCACTGCTGGTTGAAACCATTGAAAACTAACAATGTAAAACGTCACTGTGCAGTTCCAGCAATATTCTAGATTGCAATGAAAACTAGAAATGAATGAACCCTTTTGAGAAACATTCCCTCAGCTTCCAGGGAGTGTGACATAAAAATATGGTGGGCTCTGATATAAAAACATAGCCCTGTTTTTATCTCTTGGGGAATCACCACACTGCTTTCCACAATGGCTGAACTAATTTACACTCCCAAAGGCAGTGTATTAGCATTCCCTTTTCTCTACAACCTCACCAGTAAAACTACATTCAGCCCAGAAATCCCATTACTGGGTATATAGCCAAAAGAATATAAATCCATGTAGCCAAATACCATCTGTTTCCCCAAAACCTATTGAAATAAAAAAATGAGTAGAGCAAAGAGAATTTTTAGGGCAGGGAAGATTCTGTATGACGCTATAATAATGGATGCATGACATTACACATCCTTAAAACCCTTAGAAAACACAGCATCAAGAGGGAACGCTAACGTAATCTAAGAACATTGAGTGATATTTATGTATCAGTGTAGGTTCATCTGTTGCAACAAATGTACCACCCTGGAGGGGTATGTTGATGATGGGGGAGGATGTTCAGCAGGGGAAGAAGAGTATGTTCAACCTCTGTGTATTTTCTGCATCATTTTGCTGTGAATCTAAAACTACTCTAAATTAAAGTCTGTTAAATAAATAAATAAATAAATAAATCGTTCTGCCACAAAGACACACGCATGTGTATGTTAATTGCAGCACTATTTATAATAGCAAGGACATAGAATCAACCAAAATGGCCACCAGTGATAGACTAGACAAAGAAAATCAGGTACACACACCCCATGGAATACTACGGAGTCATACACCAAACGAGATTATGTCCTCTGCAGGGACCTGGATGGAGCTGGAGGTCATTATCCTTAGAAAACTAAAGCAGGAATGGAAAACCCAATACCACATGTTATCACTTATAAGTGGGAGCTAAATGATGAAAACACACGGCACAAAGAAGGGAACAACACACACTGAGGTCTGCTTGAGGGTGGAGGGTAGGGGGAGGGAGACGATAAGAAAAAGTAACTATTGGGTTCTGGTCTTAGTATCTGGGTGAGAAAATAATCTGTAGAACAAAACCCCTGCGACATGACTTTACATAACAAATCTTCACATGTACTTCTGAACCTCAAAAAAAAAGTTTTTTAAAAAAACCATAAGCTTGGATAAAGAAGCACAGAGAAGGACATATCCTATAATTATATCCTATTTACACAATGGCTCTCAAGTAAATGAAAAATTCCATAAAAATGTTTTTAAAGGAATAGAAATAGTTGACATGGTTATAGAATTGTTTTAAAGTTGGCCTATTTAATTGTAATTAAATTATGTTTCACTTTTTTGGAATAGATGGATTTCAGAAGATTGACCAAAGTGAATTCTTTCTTTATCCTCAATATCCCTTTTATAATCTGGGATTCATTTCTCAAGGAAAAAGTAATCCCTCAGTTGAAAACAAGGTATTGAGTCTGTATTATTATAAATACCCCTTAACCTATAGGTTAATAATGCTCGTTATTATTTCTCATAGTCCAGGTTTCTCTCATAATTAGACACCATCTAAAACATTACATCTGCAGTTCTTGGAACTTTATTCCTACATTCTTTGTCTAACAGACCTTAATTACTTTGTCAAAAGAGTTAGAAATCACACACGCAATTATTCTAGTCTAAATATTCTGTAAATTTAAGGCTACAATTCAGTAAATGTTCGTTCTTTACTTTGTCAATTTATTAAATGAAAGAAACCGTAAGTTTAAACTCCCTTGTCCTTTCTATCATTTAGGTCTCTAATTAATCTTTCTTATCCTGTTTCAACAAACATTAGCCAAAGGGATTGTAAGCTCAGCTGTCCTGGAACTCTCTCAGTAGTGGGTCATTGAGCCACATAAGTTTTCATGTCTACAAATGCTTTTGAAATTAGAACCAAAATATATCACAGAAATTAACAAGGTGAATAAAAAAACCTAACTAACAAAATATTTAAATATAAACATTTAGATTTAGATGAGAAATCCCTCCAAATCGGATTTTTTTCTTAGAGACACTTCACTCTAATACCACTAGCATATAATTACTGAATAATTTTATGAAATTGATGGGTCCTTATGCCAACAATATTAGAATACAAAACAAAGAGCTAAAAATCAATGAACTCAGAAAATTAAAACTAACACAAGTATTTTTTTATGAAGCAAAAGAAACCAAGAGGCAAGAGAAACCAAGAGGCAAGAAAATGATTTGAGGGTCATGACTATAAAATGTCTCTTTCTTGACACCTGGAGGAAAGACAGCAGTCAAGAACCAGGGGAAGGGAAATAATTTATCAATACATCACTTACTTCTTTGTATCCGAAGATGATGCGTCCATCCATGAGCAGGGTTGCCTGGAATGTGAAGCTTCCCAGGTTATAATTATCCTGGAGATGTACATGGTCCCACTGGACCACAAGTGCTGTGCCTATAAACCCATTTAAAAAAAGAAGAAATGCAATGAGAAAAACATACCAATCAATTCCGATGGGAGAATTCGCAAAAATGTTTTTGCATCTGGCCTTCAAATACGGTAGTTGTACTATTTCAATTTTATGTGGTTAATCAAATTCTGTTACTGAAATAGCATTCGGGATTTCTTTTTAAGGATTGACTATTCTCTAAATATTTAGTAAAATATAACCTCATACTTAGGTTAATATTGAGCTGTCGCAGTGTGGGGGAATTTTGCCTTAGGAATTTCATTAATGTGAATGGGTACTGTCTGCTTAAATTTCTATAAGCCAGTTTCAAAATGCAGCCCAAGTGGTTTGAATGAACTTCAAATACATTTGAGAAATGCTGAGAGAGAAAGAAACACATTTTAAAAGTTAGGACCACATACAAAAGACCTGCAAATGTCTTTTCCATACTTAGAAATATACTCTTCCACATTGAAGGAGTTCCTTGAACACTAATGGGAATTTTCTCCTTGGGTTCACAACGGTTGTATTTCTGTCTTTGTTGTGTTTCTTCCAGGAGGCTGCAAGCAGCTCAAAGGACCTTGGGCTAAGATTTTTGAAGCCCCCTTGAAGCACACTAGGATGAAACTCCAGTGCTGTATATTATATTCTGACTCACTCAGTCAGTGTTTACTCTGAACAATTAACATGAAATAAAAACTGAAACATAGTTTAATAGTCACCAGTGAGAATTCATATTTTTGTTTTAACTGACATTGTGTAGTCTCTTTTTTAAAAAAAAAAAAGAAAAGAAATGAGATGCTAAGACTTCTTCACTCTAAATATTAGATTTTTCTGTTCGGCTTAAAAACATATTGTTGCCCAAAAAAGTTGTGTTGAAAATGAAAATCATAGAACTAAAAGAGCAAATCTTATCTCCCAGCAATAAATATCTGATATATTTAAAAATTACAATTGCATGGAAGAATTAATTTTCAGTAACTATTTGGTGCTATTCGTAGTATCTTCAGCTAGTTGACAACTTTAAATAGACAAATTATTTCAAATATTTTGAAAACCCTATTGTAAGTCTTTAAAGAATGTTGAAGTATAGAAACGGACTTCTTTTGAGGCAAAACTTTAAAAGTTTTTTAAAGAAAAAATTGAACTTGACCTTGGTGCTTTTAGTCATTATTACTGCTTTGAGTGAAGACCACCCAGGTTTCCTTCCATTGGGCATCTCTCTGTCTATATTGTCCTTTTGGAAAGAAAAAAGATAAGGGGAGGGGAGTGGAGGGGAGGGGAGGGAAAGGGGGAAAAGGAGAAAGGGGGAGAAAGAAAGAAGGGAGGGGGAGGTGGAAGGCGAGGAAGGGGAAGAGGAAGGGAGGGGGAGGGGGAAGGGGAGGGGGAGCGGAGGGAAGGGGAAGGGAGGAGAGGGGAGGGGAGGGAAGGGGGAGGGCAAGAAGACAATAGCCCGGAAACTTCCCATGATTTTATAAGTATAGGGATTTTCTAATTGTGAAATGCCTCCTAATTTCTTTTTCCTTCACACATGTCTACAACTCCCAAGTTCTAGTCTCTTCCCTATTCTCTAGTTACTTTTTTTTTTTCCTGAAAGATACATTTACTTTTTAAACTGTTATCTTCAAGTGCATTTTTTTCCACTATGCCATTATGAACGTTCATTGATTCATTCACTGAATAATTTATTGAGGGCCTAATGAGAGCCAGACATTAGGGATTCAGTAGTGAACCAGACAGATATCATACATAAATAAATCAAAATGCCAGTCTAGAACAGGCACTGATCCAACTACAATTGTCCTCTGAACACACCACAGTTGAAAACACTCACAGACAACAAAGTAGCCTAGAAATATTGACAAAGAGGACAATGTTGTCATGAATGTATAAAAATATATAGATACTAGTCTGTATTATCTAGTTTCTATCACACTCTGGTGATGCAATGAAAAAAATGAGCCAGAGGGCAGAAGACTTAGACTTGCACCTTGTCTCTATAAAATTTTTCGTGTGAACTTGGACACAATTAATCTGCATGAACCCATTTCCTCTCCTATAACATGGGAAGTATAATTTCTGCCTTCAAGAGATTTCTGCATTAAATACAAGAAAATATAGTTACCCTTGATTATTTATGAAAAAGACAGGGCTATATAAATCAAAGTTTATAATGCAAATTCTGAGGAAAAGATTCCTAACATTTTGTTAGTAGCAGGTTGTTAAAAATCACAGTTTGTACATGCTAACTTTTATATTATGTAACAGCATAGCTCTCTCAACATTTACTGATTTAAATTTTCTGACCTGCTGCGGTCTTCTCTAGAGAAGACTGCTTTCCTAAATTGTTGAGTTTCCAATTTTAGGTATGGTGTCAATGATTCTAACCAAACTTGAAAATATTTCAGCAAGTTGCTGTGGTATAAAAAGGACTCTGTGAAGAGCCTTACAGGATTTAAAAGTGTTTCACTCACTTAATAAAACACAAGCTTTCATTATCATATTGTTTGAACTCAATATTTCTCAATATTAGATTCCTATGGAATAAGTCATTACACAGAAGATATTTCAGTGGCTAAAAAATACATGCATTCTTGAATAATAATACTTTTATAATCCCCAGAAATACTCACTTTACATATTTAATTATTTTTATTCATTAATTGAATAATTATTCAGGATCTATATCTATTAAATATCTATGCAGGGTACCGGAGATAAAAATGATTTCTTATAAATAGCCACAGCCCTTGTTTTTAAAGAATTTAGAGTTCAGTTGGAGTAGTATACATCAATTTTTTAAAAATCATTCAAATACAAGTAAAATTCAAATATTAAGAGCTACCTAGAAACAAGGTATATGAGAATATATGAAGAGAGACTTATTTAATATGCTTTATGATTTTGATACCAACAATATAAAAACGTGGTCATTGGAATCATGTGCCCATAAGTAAATGACCCTAATATCATCTAGTGAGTGTCGGAGCTTGGAAAATAGTCAATTTTCATTAAATCGTTCATTATTTCCTCAGGATAGATTCCTAAGGCAATTTTGTATGGGAATCACAGATTACGTTTCAGATAAGTTTCTGGCTGCAGTTTTGCCTCAAGCATACTGTATTTACACTCTACTTGTACATCCTTGGCTGTTAGCACCTCGTGAGGTTTTAAAAAATGGAAGAGAATATAACAGTTCTTAAAATAATAGAAAGGAATCATTATTAAAGTTAACATTTAGAGTTACTTAATATTGGATCATACCTTGGTGTTACTCAAATTGTTCCAAGTGTATCCCTAAGGTGAATATCTAACTATGTCTAGTATCCCATTGTGTTATTTTGACCTGTAAAATGGCTTCATCACACTGGTCAGGAGATTGCTCTTAGCAAAATGATCATATTTTTCCAAGGCTACTGCTACCATCAATTGTATTCCAACCACGAGTAAATTTCTTCCTTGATCATCAGAAATAAGAGCAGTAATAACTCTGTTCACCCCAAATGCTTGTATTATTTACAGGCATAAAATTGTCATTTGAACAAATAAATACCGTTTGTGAACGATAAATGCACAGAAAATTTTATATTTAATTAATCTTTCTAATATAAACTCTTTGTTACCTATAATTTATTTTCTCTACCAAAGATACAGCTTTCGATCAGATGCTGAGATGAAAATTCATTTGTGTCTCCAAGACCTTGAATATCTCACTTGGATTTTGGCAGTGATATATTCTAGTTTTTTCTCTACTTTATATGTCACAAAAAGTAATAGCAGGGATATATTGCTCTTGGTTTATTAGATAAATATTAACAGGCTCTCACTCATTTTTTAAAGTAAAGAAAACTTTATTTTCTTAAGTTGAACTACCAATACTAACTACTTTCTACTTTAAAAAAATATGTGTTAATCTTATAGATACATAGAAGTTGTAAGTTCTAGAAATTTTATATCAATATATTATGCCACTTGCCTCTACTGGAAGATCAGAACTAACAAAATCATTCTGATTTCCATTTTTTTTCTGATGGAAAGATTGGAAAACTGACTTACTGAAATAGCATCAAAAACTTATTAAAATGCATCAAAAATGCATTTGCTTTGAGGTCTTGCCTACAGCAACTCATTTCTATTGTGTATAGTAGATGCTAATAAACATGTTGGATAAATGTCAATTGTGTAACTTTATAAATCTTAACAGTCAACAGTATAACATTTGTCATTTCAGACCATTTGCATCAAGTAGTGTAGTTTACACACCAAAAAATACAGACTTCACAAAAACATTAACATGAATCTGATGCTTGAGGTTAAAAATATATATGCAACAAAAAATATGCTAATCAATACATACCATTATCAAAATATCTGACAGTTGAATTTCTGGATACACTGGGATCGAAATTTGCCATTAAAGGTGCTATGTACTGTGTGGCTGTTAGCATTCGATGTACAACTTCTCCAGTGTATATGAAACCTAGAAACAGAAAAATAGAAAATATATTCAGAAAAAGTAGCCCATATAAAATTATGATTAAAATACTTCCAACTCCATTACAGTCATATTTTTAAAATAAAATGTCATGGTAGCTGGAAAAAAAGGAACATATTAAATATCTTAGTGTCTAATTAACACTACTTGGTCTGGATTAAGTAACAAATTCTCATACGATTTGGTAGAACCTTGCAGACTGGCAAATCCAGAATCTATAACATGTACAATTTTAATTGTGGGAAAAGTGACTATTATCTGGATGAGATTATTAGGCTAAAAAATGCTAATACAGTATCATAAATAGTTAAAATATTCAATTTGCCATTATTAATCCCTTGTTATTTTAACACTAGGTTATCATGCAAGTCTTTTGAATGACTGAATTCAGTTTTATGATATTTATTTAACCTACCATCTCGGCATAGGACATTTTAGAAATGACACCTGCTAAAATGCAGAAAATGTTTTGATGCTTTTTTTTTTCCCTTGAAAGTTGAAAGGGTGCTAAACACCCACAGTGAAGTTTTCACATTTCTTGGATTGCTCAAGTCTCTATTATCAGCACACTGTCAAGAAGATAAAGTCTATATGTTTGCAGATAAGATGGTAAAACATTGATCATGCACAAATGCCTCTCTATTTAGAGATTTAATCAATGCCAGTCTATTCTAGCAGTTGGATAATGAGAGGGAATTTACTATGGAGGACTTCGGCTTTGAATTAACTTTCAATAGCTCCATGTTACAAGTCTAACCCACTTTCAATTTTTCACACTAGGTTTATTTACTTTGTAGGTGATCCATGACAAATTGTTAATCCTGGCTGGCTTCTTGCCTACAAAGTCTTTAGCTGCCTGAAAGGAGAGTCGGCTCAGGGATTGCTAACTAATTTTAATATTAATCTAAGAAATACACAATTAAGATACATATGCCAATGCACACACACAAATAAAACGCAAAGCAAATTATTTGTGACAATGCGATGTAATGTTTGGGCAATCATGAGTTAATTAGATACCCAAGACTAATATAAATCATTTTTCTACATTCACAAGAATCAATAAAGAAGGGATGCAATATTGGAAGCTCAAAAAATGTTACTTTGATAACTCATTTTATGGTCTGAATACATATTTCATTGGCATATTGCAGTCTTCATTGTTTCAAATTCCCAATTGTGGTGTTCCAAACTCTGCAAGTTATTGCAGAATTACATCTATAGTTATTTACTTAGAAATTAATTTCTTTTTGGCAGCATCTTCTTTCCTTTGACTACCTTTTAACTTTTCATCAAAAGCATAATTGAACTATACCTATTCATCTTAAAAAATATTTTAACTGGAAAAATCTTCAATGTTTATTTTTATCACCATGACTTCTTGCTTATTTGCCAAGCCCTCTTTTAAAATAAATACCTGATGTCTTAAGCAGAATTTTGTACATTTGTAAATTCACATAGCTGAAGTGTATTAAAAAATGTTATGGTGATATGGTCATTGCTTTTATTATATTTCTCTCTGGATTTTCAGACTCATACTCCTAATACTCAAAGTGCAATATCACATCCTTAACATTATAAACACGAAGAATAACTGTTTTTCAGGGTCTCTGTTTTTTTCTCCTATCCTCACCAGCATGAATTTATAATTTCATCATTAAAATGAATACAAAAATTCTATAGAAACAATCTTTTAAGGGAAATGTCTGAATTTGACTCTGAAAGTATTATTTCAGAGAAAATAGCTCCAGGTAGGTTATTTCTCTTCTTTATATTCTCCATGTACAAATAGAAGAAACTGCTTAACCTGGAGAATGAATGGCAGTTATTCAGGAACGGAAGATAATTTTAAATAAATACAAAATCCATTCTCCAAGACAACTTTGAAAGAAAAATAGCAGCAATCCCTAAAAATATACTGTTGCAAAATGTAAGAGCATTGATTATTTCAGACACTTCATACTTACTGTTAGTTTTTAAATAAATAATATATATATACTTTCCGCTCAATGTTTCTACATAGATTTGTCAGGAAAACTGCTCTCCACTCTCAATAACCCAGTTTTCAGATCACAGAAACCATTAACTGCTATTTCTTTTGATTGGGAAAATGTTTCCCAAATCTGCAATTTCTCAAATGTCAGAGGGAAATTTCAAATTGTTTCCAAAGAACTCAGTAGAAATATAGAATAACTTGTTAACATGTAAAAGCCATAGATATAGCTTGATTCTATTACCAGAATATTAAAATAAATTATTTTACTATGAGTATTAAGGTTGCCACAACTACAAAGAACAAGAAAGTGCTACTATAATTACTAGCATGTCTGGCACTTCTATTACGACTACCACTATTTATACTACCACCATGAAAGATTAATATGCAAAAAAAAAAACAAATAAAGAGAAAAAAAACACTATTCTATAAAACGAGTTTCATTTTACTAATTCAGGGAATACTTGTTTGTTTTTCTTGGCCATACTGAAAGTTAATTATATCAGTATCTCAGGTTAGTTTCTAATGACCAAGGAATAAAATTCTTGACTTCTTGGTGAAGCCCATCTCATGACAGAATTTACCTTGTTCTCATTAAGTTTCTAGATTTTAAAAATATCACTTCAGTAGTGGTTAATAATTGAGTGGAAAGAAACTTTACAAGCTTGCAGGGGAATGTAACTAGGTGTTAAATAAGAAAGAGCTATGCAAATTAATGCAACCAAACGCCAAAGCTTTAAAAGCACTCATAGCCACCAACACACCATTAGACATTTACTTCTTTCCTTTGGCTGTTCTGGGCATGCCCAGTTAAATATAAATATAAATATATGTACATATATATAATATGTATGTTTTTCTGATCCTTCATGTTTTGGGGTAATTTAAGCAATTATTATTATTATTATTATACTTTAACTTCTGGGGATACTTGTGAAGAACATGCAGGTTTGTTACATAGATATACATGTGTCATGGTGGTTTCCTGCACACATCAACCTGTCATCCACATTAGGTATTTCTCCTTATGCTATTCCTCCCCTAGACCCCCACACCCTAAAAGGCCCCAGTGTGTGATGTTACCCTCCCTGTGTCCATGTGTTCTCACTGTTCAACTCCTACTTATGAGTGACAACATGTAGTGTTCGCTTTTCTGTTCTTGTGTTAGTTTGCTGAGAATGATGGTTTCTAGCTTCATCCACATCCCTGCAAAGGACATGAACTCCTATTTTTTTTTTATGACTACGTAGTATTACATGGTATACATGTGCCATATTTTCTTTATCCAGTCTGTCACTGATGGGCATTTGGGTTTGTTTCAAGTCTTTGCTATTGTGAATAGTACTGCAATAAACATACATGCATATGTGTCTTTATAGCAGAATGATTTATAATCCTTTGGATATATGTTTTTACTATTTTATTTACATGTCTTTGTAGCCATTTGAAAAGCTAATCATACAATGTCTCCTTTGCTTACTATGTGATTCTACTAGAAATAGCACTCACTTGCTCATCTGCCTTTGCAGAAAAGTCATTTATGCAGATAATCTGGGACTGAGAAAGATATCTTCATTTAAAAAAATCAAGTAAAAGAAGCAAACGTATTTTGTTCTTTGAATCGCAAATAACAGTGAACATATGGCCACTCCCTTTTGCCTTAAGAACTATTAAAACCAGAATTTGAGTTCATTTGTAATCAACAGCTTTGTTTTTGTACCTTGAAGAATTTCCTTGGGCTGCTTTCTGCAGGTGGTCTCTAGTCATGTGAATAATCTGCTTTTATATCTGGAAGCCTCATCAAGTCATTTTGGGGATTCTATCACTGTAGGTCTTGTCATGAATAAATTCCACTCAATCATTATAGATTTATTAATCTTAACTACGTATGTACTAACCAGAAATATTCTGATAATGGTGAAATTAACCAGTATCTATATAGGTCTTTGCTAATTACATTATTTTCATGTATTTTCTTTTGATTCTTTCTCTTTCCTTTCCTTTCCTTCTTTCCTTTTTTCCTTCCTTTCCTTCTCCCCTCCCCTCCCCCTCCTCTCCCCCTCCCCTCCCCCCTCCCTCCCTTCCCCTCCCCTCCCCTCCCCTCCCCTCCCCTCTCCTCTCCTCTCCTCTCCTCTCCTCTCCATTCCTTTCAAGTCTTGCTCTGTCACCCAGGCTAGAGCGCAGTGGCATGATCTTGGCTCACTGCAAACTCCACCTCCCAGGCTCAAGTGATCCTCCTGTCTCAGCCTACCAAGTGTCTGGGATTTCAGGTATGCACTAACATGCCCAGCTAATTTTAGTATTTTTAGCAGAGACATGGTTTCACCATGTTGGCCAGGCTGGTCTTGAACTCTTGGTCTTAAGCAATTCACCGGCCTTGGCCTCCCAAAGTGCTGGGATTACAGATGTGAGACACTGCACCCAACCTTCATGTATGTTTTTAATTGTATTCTTGCACTAACTTTAAAAAGAATAGTGGTGCAATTAGTAGTATTTCCATTTATTAAATGAAGTATTTAATAAGACTGTGTAATTTGCCCAAAGCTGCATGGCTACAATAGGTCTTGTGATTCCAAATGTTATGGGCTCTTTACAATAAATTTTTGCAGTCATTGTATGTCCAGCCTTACATCAGGTATGTTAGAAGATAGAAAGTTAGACAGCATTCCTTTTACTTCACTTGACATCATTTCTAAGGCAACCACTCTGCAGGCATGCTGACAATCCCCATAAACAAGTTAAAATTGCTAACAGATGACAGTTCCCATAACTATGCAGTAAGTCCTCACTTAACATCTACAGGTTCTTAGAAGCTGCGACTTTAAGGAAAAATATGTAAGGCAATCAATTTCAGCATTGGCTAATTGATATCAGTCAAAGCTAAGTTCTTATGGCATATTTCTGGATACAAAACCTCACCAAACTTCTAAATAAAGACCAAAAACACTTCTAATAGTAAACATTTAAATGAACTTGAGCTCTACACACATTTAAGAAAGGTTAATAAAAACAGGTAAGATAGTTATTTACCCAGTTATTTTATTTCTGGGTCACAAGTGGCCAGAGCCTTTCCCAGCAGTTAAGGGAGTGAGGTGAGTACCAACTCTGGGCCAGATGCCATCCCATCATCAGGCACACTCCCACATACACCCACACTCAATCACACTGAGACGATGGAGACCATGTTGACATGCCAGTAAATCTGATGTGCACATCTTTGGAATGTGAGAGGAAACTGAAGGACACAGAGAAAGCCCACACGGACATGGGGAGAACATGCAGACTCCACACAGACAGTGGTCCTGGCCAGGAATCAGTTTTTTGTTTGTTTGTTTGGTTGTTTTCTTCTCATCAACATTGTGAATGAAGTTGAACAGAACAACTTTATTCAAGGACCTGCTATATACTCTCCCTCACTGAATTTTATACTTAAACAAGGAGGTTGAGGAAGAAAAGACTTATTCTGTCTGTGTGAAAATTCCAGCATCTGTGTCTTAGAGCAGAGTGGTGGCCACCTCAAATCATGTTACTTTTATTGTAATACTAAAGCCTCTGTTATTTTAATTGGAAGATTTTATAAATAGATTTAAATTATATTCCTCTATTGTAATTAACCAAATGTAAGGCAACCAATTGATATGGGAATCACACATGGTGAGATAATTCACTTCCTGGTAGAATAAAATTATTTTCTAGTGATGTGAGTTAAGTCACTTAGCCTCTGTGTACCTCAGTCACCTAATCTGTTAAATGGGAGTGGAATGGAATCAACATCATTGGGTTGTTGTGAAGGCTGAAAGAGTCAATACTACAGATGAATGCTTAAAAATTGCAGAAAACCAATGAATCACTTACATTGCTTTAATTTTTACCCCTTGAAGCCTTTTCTATAAAATATATATGCATTAATCTTAGACTTATGCTAGGATATTTATATAACTTTAAAAGTGTGCTTCAGACCTAAATGTATGTCATGTGTTTTACCTGCCTTATTCTTGTTTGAGTTAAGGTACATCATTGATCCTTAACAAGATGCTAGGTAAGAAAAACCTGAGTGTCCAAAGTTCTTGGTTTGATATATTTCTCCTTACATTCTGATGGAATAAGTACTTTGTAAAAATATTAACCTCCTATTGGTGACAAGTGGTTGTTTTGTTTAACTGGAAGTGTCATAGTAATAAAGGAAGAGCAAAGAAGTTATAATTGCTGGTGAAACACTCTGTAAAACTTTAATGTGTAAGGTGTGGCATAAAATATTCTATTTCATCATCTTTTAGTTAGTATTTTGGACCCAAGAGGATAGGCTGGAGTTGATGGGTATGCCTGTAGGGCATTGCACATCTGTAGTTAAATGATGCCTTTAGAGTACAAATGAAAATGGTGTATGTCATTTTTGTTATGACATGTGTACTGCTATCGCTACACATTAATCAAATAGATCTGAAATTTATAACCTTTTATCCGTAAGGATTTGAAGACCCACCATAATCTCTCACTAACCTTACACATGCTCCACTTCTATTCATGAAAAACTGAAATATTTTACTGAGGGTTTGTGGTTATTATTTGTCAACAGCTCAGTGTTGATGGTAGACAAGTTGCTTGAACAATCGATGCGGTCTCAGAACAATTCAACTTATGTTTTGCACAAATTCTATTTTGTAAGTCATGATACATTTTCATATGCTATAAACTACCTTCTTTATTATAAATACTTGTCATATTTTTAAATATGACCATGTGTGGCAGCAATTGATAATTTGAAAATTAGAAGTTGTAGTGAGTTATTTGGTAATGTAACTGTCTGCCAGCTGCCACAGTACAGTGACAGGTTTTATGTAATAGGCTTCCTCTGAATAAAATTGGTGCTACTAGACCACATAGTTCACTATGAGGATATCGGCTTGTACATGCAAACTAAACGGTTAATAAAAAAATGAAGGAAAGAAATAGAAGCATTCTGAAATTCATGGGAGTTTACTAATCACTGGTTCTTAAGAAGAAATCCATAATATTGTCAATCATGAAATACTTTCCCTTTACAATTCCAACCAGCTATCAAGTTAAAATATATTAAGGGTTTTTTATATTAAATTATATCCATCAGTTCTTGGGAAGCAACCTATAATATTGTCAATCACCAAATAGTTCCCATATTTATACTTGTAACCAGCTGCCAAGGTAAAATATATCAAATATATTTTGTATACAAAATAAAAATATATTTAGATGTGTTAACATATGTCACATATCATAGATTCCTTAATTTTATTGGCATAAGGCACCACTGGGGACTATAAACCACAACAAAACCATTCCTTGTGGGGGAGAAGCAACACGTGACAACTCTGTTATCAGCTGCAAATTATGTTCATAAAATTGCCAATATAAAAATTCGTGTTGACTGTATAAAGAGCCTCTCCCTAACTCCAGAAGAAACAGGAGCTGAAAGAGAGGAAGATAAGACAAAAGTGTACATGAAGAGAGGAAGATAAGACAACAAAGAGACAAACAAATAAAAGCCAAAAACCAAAAAAACCCAAACCTTCTTCCTGAATTTTCATTTTGAACTAACGACAAAATGGTTGATTTTAGTTCTTCTCTCCTCCCTCTTGTTCCTCAAATAAATTCATGTAACATGTTCTTAGTTAATCATGTTAATTCCTCCTAGTGGCCACTGTCAATAGCTCCCCTCCCCCACCTCCTCAAATGCTTCTGATTACCTAGGATTTCTAGATATGAGTTTATTCATACTGCAGACTATGCAGGCCAACCCTTGGAGTTTTACAGTAGACAAAGTACCTGACTTTTCATGGAGACATTCAACTGCCCATCAAGTTTATTTCCTCTATTAGGATAAAACCAAGCAGTATTTCAAAAGCCTTAATCCTGCCATAGAGTAATGGCAGCAATACGGCAGATACGGGTTTCCAGCACTTGTCCACTCTCAGAAAAATCAATTTAAGCAACCATCCATGCACAAAAATACCTTCACAAGAGCTAAGAAATCCTGGTGACAGATTACAGCACCTAAGAAGCTCCCCGAAATAAAAAAAGACACATTGAGGAAGATAGGTAAGGCAATCTCATATTACCCACATCACGCTTCCTCCAAGCCTATGCAACTCAGTGCAGAGAGATATTCTCCAGGTGAGTAAAGTGAGCTGCACCAAGCTTTGCTGTAGACCCCAACACTGGCCTATTCCAGTGAAACCTGTCAGGCTGGTCAATAGAGACCTAAGCTCCAGGCCTGGCCCACGTGACTCCAGACTCCAGGCCCACCCCAACAGCAGGCCAACACTCACAATCCTAGGTTCCAGGCTGGATGATGTGCCACCCAGTACCAAGTAGTTTGGCCTTCACAGACCCAAGCTTCAGATAAGCCCCTGCGAACCCTTCTGCCAGGTTGATTCCCATAGACCCAAGATGTAGGCCCAAACCTGTTGACCCAGGATCCATGCCTGCCAGGCAGACCCAGGTACTAGGATTGCCCAGTTAATCCAGGCTCCAGGCCTACATCTGCAGACCCAGGCACCAGGTCAGCTCCTGTGGACCCAAACATTAGGCCCACCCAAACACTGGTCCAGCCAGCCTGCCCAATAACTCCAGCCTGCACACAGACTTTGTCAGCCTCCAGCAATGAATTTCTGGATGGGCTGAGTGGTGAAGGGCATTCTTTTCAACATCAGTATATAAAGATTTAAAGAAGTGCCTACTTCATCAAATGCAGAGTACATTACCAATGCAAGGCAAGATGGCTCACAAATAATTAAAACATGACAGCACCAAGATAACCAAATAAAACACCCATGACAGACCTCAAAGAATTGGAGATCAAGAACTGAAAATAATCCTTTTGAATCTCAAGAAGTTTAACAAAGTGATAGCAACCATGGAAAAAAGAACCAAACAGAAATTCTGTAACTGAAGAACACATTAACTGGACTGAAAAATTCTATACAGAGTTTCAACAGCAGACTTTTTAAAGCAGGAGAAAGAATCAGAAGCTTGAAGACAGAGCATTTAAAATTACCTGGTAAGAGAAGTAACAACAAAATAATTTTAAAAAGAGTGAAGAAAGCCTACAATAATTATGAGACATCATTAAGTGAACCAATATATTCATTATAGGAGTTTGAGAAGAAGCAGAGAAAGAGAAAAAGGCAAAAGCTTATGTATAAACAATGAAAGAAAACTTTCCAAATCTGAAGAGAGAAATGAACATCCAGATCCATAAAGCTCAAAGAATCCCAACTAGTTTAGATATAAAGAGAATCACAAAAACAAGTTATGAACAAATTCTCTGATGTCAAAGATACAAAATTTTGAGAGCAGCAAGAGAAAATGTATTCATGACATAAAAGGGAATGTCTGTAAGGCTATCAGGGTGTTTCTCAGCAGGAACTTATAGGGCAAAAGAGAGTAGAATGATAAATTCAAACTGTTGAAAGTAAACCAGCACTGACCAAGAATACTATACCAAGCCAAGTTGACTTTTACAATGAAGAAGAGAGACAGAACTTCCCAGACAAATAAAAGACAAGGGAGTTTATCACCATTAGAACTACCTCACAAGAAATGGTAAAGAGAATCTTTAAGGTGAAATGAAATGATAGAAACTAACAATATGAAAATATATGAAAGAATAAAACTCACTGTAAAGGTCAGAATGCAATCACATTCAGCTACTCTTATATTCCAATGGTGGTCCACAACTCACTATTAACTCTAGTATAAATGTTAAAAGACAAAGGTACTGGAAATATAGCTATAATAATTTATTAATGGATACATAATGAAAAAGATAAAAATTATGACATCAACTACAAAAAAATAGGAGAGGGGAAGTTAAAGTGCAGTTTCTGTATGTGAAAAAAGTTACGTTGTTATCAGTTTAAAACATACGCTATGACTTTAAGATATCTGAAGTAAGCTTAGTGGTAATCACAAAGGAAAAATTGATGGTAGACACAAAGATAAAGAAATTAAAGCAAATCATGACAAAAAATTATCAAATCAAAAGGAAGACAACAAGAGAAAAATAAAAGAAAAATAGAGCTATAAAACAGTTAGAAAACTATTAACAAAATGGCAATAGTAAGTCTTTACCTATAAATAATTACTTTAAATGTATGAATTACATTCTTCAATCAAAAGACATGGTGGTTGGATGAATTTTTTTTTTTTTTAAAGATCCAACTGTATGTTCTCTACAAAAGATTTACCTTAGCTTTAAGGACACTCATATGCCGAAAGTGAAAGGATGGAAAAAGATAGCCTCTGGAAATTGAACCAAAATAGAGCAGGGGTAGCCAAAACTATATCAGACAAAATAGAATTTAAATCAAAAACTGTCACAAGAGACAATGATAAAGATATCAATTCATCAAAAGGACATAAAATTGGAAATAGTTACGCCCCCAACATTAAGAATATAAATATATAAAGCAAATATTAACAGAACTAAAAGAATAAATAGTTCACCAATATAGTAATAGTAGAGGACTTCAATATTGCCACTTTCAATAATGGATAGATCATCCAGACAAAAACATCAATAAGTATACAGAAGACATGAACAAGACTGTAGACCAAATGAATTCAACAGAGATACACAGAAAGTTTCATCCAACAGCAGCAGAATACACATTATCTCCAAATGCACATGGAATATTTGTTAGGTTAGATCATGTGTTAAGTCAAATAAAAGTCTTCACAGATTTAAGGAAGATTTAAGTTATATTAAGTATCTTTTCATACCACAATGAGATGAAATTAGAAATTAATAAGAGGAGGAAATTTTGAAACATTCACAAATATGTGAAAATTAAATAACACAGTTCTGAACAACCAATGAGTCAAAGAAGAAATTAATAGTGAACTTAAAAGATATCTGGAGACAAAAATGCAAACACAAATTTCTAAATTTTATGGGATGCATGAGAAGCAGTTCTAAGAGGTAAGTTTACAGCAATAAATACTCACATGAAGAAAAAAGAAAAATTTCATAAAAGCAACCTAATATGACACCTCGAGGAACTAGAAAAAAATAACAAACTAAGCTTAAGAAAGGAAATAATAAACAGTTAGCAGAAGAAAGGAAATAAAAAAAGATCAGAATATATATGAATGATACAGAGACTAGAGACTAAAAAAGACAATACAAAAGATTAATGAAACTAGGAGTTGGGGTTTTTTAAAAAGGAAACAAAACAGTAACTTTTAGTTAAAGTAAAAAAAAAAAGAAAACGATAAAATTATAAGTGGCTGGCACGGTGGCTCACGTGTGTAATGCCAGCACTTTGGAAGGCCAAGGTGGGAGGATCACCTGAGGTCAGGAGTTCAAGACCAGCCTGAACAATATGATGAAACAATCCATCTCTTCTATAGTAATTTCTTTTATAGTAGTTTTTTTAGAAGAAACTACTATAAAAATTATATGCAAAAAAATTGGATAACTTAGCAGCAGTGTATAAATTTCTGGAAACATACATATTACCATATCTGAACAGAACAGTATAGAAACTCTAAATAGAATAGAAAATAGGGATAAAAGAAATCAGAACAAAAAACAGAATAGAAAATATGAAAAAACAAATAACAAGTAAAGAGACTTAATCAGTAATCAAAAACCTCCAAACAAAGAAAAGCTCAGGACTGATGGCTTTACTAGGGTAAAGTCTACCAAATATTTAAAGACGATTTAACGCTGATACTAGTCAAACTCTTCCAAAAAAATTGAAGAGAAAGAAACACTCGCAAATTCTTTTCTTGCGGCCAGCATTACCTGGATACCAGTCAGGCAAAAACATTACAATAAAAGAAAACTACAGGTCAATATCCCTGATAAATGTAGAAGCAGAAATCCTCAAAAAAAAAAAAAAATAGAAAATCTGATTCAACAGCACTTTAAAAATCATTCCCCATGATCACATAGGATTTATCCTTGTTTAAACATATACAAATCAATAGATATACATTGATCTGTTATTTGATATACCACATTAACAGATTGAAAATTAAAAATTATATGATCATCCCAATATACGCAAAAAAGAATTTAACGAAGTTTAACATCCTTTCATGATAAAAACTCCCAATAAATTAGGTATAGATAGAATGTAGCATAAGACTATAAAGAATATATATGACAAGTCCACAGACAGTATCATTCTCAACAATAAAAAGCTAAAAGTTTCTCTGGATTAGTAACAAGATAAGGATGCTCACTCTTGCCACTTCTATTCAATATAATATTAGAAGTTCTAGCCAGATCAATTAATCAAGAAAAAAGAAATAAAAGATAATCAAACCAGAAAGGAAGAAATAAAACTGTCTTTGCAGATGACATAACTTTTTTTTTTTGAGACAGAGTCTCATTCCGTCACCAGGCGCCGGGCTGGAGTGCAGTGGCGCGATCTCGGCTCATGGCAACCTCCGCCTCCTGGGTTCAAGCAATTCTCCTGCCTCAGCTTCACGAGTAGCTGGGACTACAGGTGTGTGCCACCACACCCAGTTAATTTTTTTGTATTTTTAGTAGAGACGGGGTTTCACCATGTTGGCCAGGATGGTCTCAATCTCTTGACCTCGTGATCCACCCACCTCGGTCTCCCAAAGTGCTCGGATTACAAGCGTGAGCCACGGCGCCTGGCCGACATAATGTTTTATATACAAAATCCTTAAAACTCCTCCAAAAAAACTGTCAGCACTAATAAACAAATTCAGTGAAAGTACCAGATACACAATAAATATGCAAAAATCATTTGTGTTTGTATATACTAACAACAAACTATCCAAAATAGAAATTAACACTCTCATATATAATAGCATCAAAAATTAAAATATTTATAAATAATTTTAACAGTGATAAAAGATCTATAAACTGAAGAATTGGTTTAAGAAATTAAAGAAATCACAAATAAAAGGAATTATATCCTGTGATCATAGATTAGAAGAATTAAAAATTAAAAATATTAAACTGTCCATATGACCCAAACAATTTACATATTAAATGCAATTCTTATCAAAATCCCAATGTATTTTCGCAGAAATAGAAAAAAAAAATCATGAAATTCATATGGAACCACAAAAAGCCTGTAACTGCCAAAGCAATTTTGAGCAAGAAAAACAAAGCTAGAGGCATCATACTACCTGACTTCAAAATCTACAACAAAGCTACAGTAATCAAAACAGAATGGTTCTGGAATGAAAACAGTCTCACAGACCAATGGAACAGAACAGACAGCCCAGCACTAAACCTAAGCATTTGTAGTCATTGATTTTCAACAAATGTGGCAAAAACATATAGGTGAAAAGTTAGTCTCTTTAATAAATGTTGTTAGAAAACTAGACAGCCATATGCAGAAAAATCAAATTTGAGCATCATTTCACACCATATGCAAAAATCAACTCAAAGTAGATTAAGGACTTAAATGTGAGACCAGAACTATAATAGAAGAAAACCTAGGAAAAATGTTTCCTGACATTGATCTGGGCCATGATTTTATTTTGTTTTTGGAGATGACCCCTAAAACAAAACACAGATACACAAATGAGATTTCATGCAACTGAAAAGCTATTAAAGGAAACAATCAACAGAGTCAAGAGAAAACCTACAGAATGGGAGAAGACATTGGCAAATTATATATCTGCTAAAGGGTCATTATAGAAAATATATAAAGAACTCAGCTTAATAGCAAGAAAACAAATAATCCAATTAAACAATGGACAAATGACCTGAACAGATGTTTCTCACAAGAAAACACACAAATAGCCAATGGGTACATAAAAGGTTTTCAGCATCATCACTAATCATTAAAAAAATGCAAACAACAACAACAACAACAACAACAACAAAATACCAGAATAAAATATCATACTTTTTGGGATGATTACTATTTAAAACATGAAAGATAGCAAGTGTTGACACGGAGGTGGAGAAGGGAGAGCTCTTATACATTGTTGGTGGAAATGTAAATTAGTACAGTCATCACAGAAATAACACAGAAGTTTTCCACAAAATTAAAAGTGGGACTACTATATGATCCAGCAATTCTACTTCTCAGCATATATCCCAAGGAAGTAAAATCAATATATGGAAGTGAAATCTGAACTTCTATGTTCATTGCAGCATTGTTCACAATGGCCAAGATATAGGATCAACTTAAGTGTGCATCAGTGGACGAATGGATAAAGAAAATGTGATATATGTACAATATGGAATACCAGTCATCCTTAAAAGAGAAGGAAGTCTTTTGTGTCAACATGGATGAACTTGGAAGAAATTGTTATGTGCAATAAGCCAGTCCCAGAAGGGCAGATACTATATGTAGAATTAAAAAAGTTAAACTCATAGAATCAGAGAGTAGAATGGTGGTTGCCAGAAGCTGGGGGTCAGGGTAAATAGGGAGACACTGGCTAAAGGGTATAAGGTTTCAGTTTTGCAGGATAATGAAGTTCTGGAGATCTAATATATAGCATAGATGACTATTGTTAATAATATTGTATTGCATACTTGAAATTTGCTTAAAGAATAGATCTTATGTGTTTTTACCAAAAAAAAAAAAAGTAACTGTGTGAAGTGATGGATATATTAAGTTTATAGTGGTAATCATTTCACAATGTACATATATATCAAAACACTGTATTGTGCATCTTAAGTATATACAAATTGCATTTGCCAATTATATCTCAGTTAAGCCAAAATAAAGTCAATATCTCAAGAAAATACAAACTCCTACATGGGGGACAAAGAGATGGTTGCTTTGAATCATTTACACTTCTATACTAAGGATATGGAGATCCTGTTGTTACATGCTGGAGTCACATGTTGCAGCCAAATTATAGGTGAGAGATAGTCCCCAGGACATGAGGTCCACTAGGCCTCTGGGTAGACTGCCCTGTGTTTGTAAAGCCTCTGTCTTGAATCCACCTAACATCTTGACCATGCTCCCTGCAGGCAACCCTTCCAGAAGACAGTTATTCTGCTTCCATATTTGTGAGTATTGGCTCCCCCTGGAATTTCTGCCTAGGTTGACCAGAGCCTACATAACCAATATGAGATAGATAGTATCTAAAACAGCTCTACATTATCAGCAGGGCTTCCATCCTGGTTCTGTCCTGCTCTAGAGAAGGAAGCTCATTCATCATTCTGCCTTTCGCTTCAACCATAATGTCCCCAGCCTAACAAAGATAACTGTCTTTTTCCTTTCCATTTCTTTAAGAGATGGGGTCTTGCTATGCTGCCCAGGCTAGAACTGAATTTCTGGGCACAAGCCATTCTCCTGCCTCAGCCTTCCTAGTAGGTGAGACTACAGGCATGTTCCACTATACCCCATTTTGTCTCTTTCTTTTCTGAGGACTTGAAAACTATCATCTGAAATTCATTTTAAAAATGTCCAGAAACAGCCATCGAAGGAAGAGGCCCACAAATAAACAGGTGGCTGCCTTGGGATAGGAGTCCTTTTTCTACATCATCAGACCTTACTGTACATGTTGAATATTCTATAGTAACTCAAGCCTGACTTTCAAAACCAGGCCTATTTAAAGTAAAGATATTACACAACAGGAGAATATCCCTTTCAGGTCCTTGTCCAAAATCCAGCCTCTAGTTTAAAAAACAAATTTTATTGTACATTTTTGAAATAATTACACTTTCCCAACTCTCATTGTTCTGGAAATGTTTCTGTTTTCCATAATTGTTTACACATTTCTAGGAAAGATAGAGATCTCATCTCTGAAATTTACCAGAATCCATCCAAATCAGACCATGTGATGTCCTGAATGTGCTGACAGTCTCTTCATTGTCTTTCCCTTTCCATGGCAAGAGAAATCCCATTCATTTAGACAGGAAAGAAGCTCAAAGGGAGTAGAAGAGCTTTGCTTTCTCAAAGGCAGCCATCTGCATTGTATCAGCAGTTCCAAATCAAGGGTCTATTCCTTCCTTCACTTTTCTCCCCAAATACCTAAAGTATCCCCAAAATTTCCTTAGATGGTTTGGGTTTTAATTGCCTTAGAAGTTACCTTATAGATTCAAGCTAGTGTCATGTCCTTATATATAAAACCTAGTGTTTTATGTATATATATAAACATATATATGTTTGTGTATGTATACTATTAAATATATGTTTGTATGTGTATACACAAATGCACAAATGTATGTATATATAAATACACAGTGTATGCATAATAGGTTGTGTATATGTATAGTGCATGTAAAATACATATTATAAATATTTTATATACATACATTTAAGTAAAATGCAGTGGAAAGGCTTAGATTTGAGTTCTCCTTTCTGTCTTACAAGCTGTATGACCTCATGTCATCACTTACTCTCACTGAGTTGCAATTTCCTCTACAAAATTAGGCTAAAACTAACCCCTTTAAATAACACCGTTGTGTGCATTAATCAGTTTTTAAAAAGACGACATAAATGCAGCTGCAATTCCTCCATGCAACACAAAATAAGGAGCATCTGCACTGAACTCTGACATCCTTTTAAAATCAAAGCTCTATAGAGGCTCTCTCTGTAGCTGCATTGATTCCTCTCTTTGTCTGCTCTTGATCTTTCAGTCCTATGGTCAGGCTCAAACTTCTGTGATATTTCCACCCTTAGTGAGACATGTGCCCTTTAGCAATCTCAGAGTTGTGATCATGACTACATTTTCTCAGATGTTTTAGTAGTCTGGTCCCCCAAGGTGATGGTAATCAATCTCTCTATTCTCCCTTCATCCAAGACTGCAAACAGGTTAGATTTTGCTCAAGCCTCCAATTACTTGTATATCACTTCAAACACATCAGCCAGTTGTGTTTGCTCGGCTAGGACCAGGCTCATAGGATTCATTTCAATCTTCCCTAAATGCTTCCTTTGACTTTTCGGATATCAAATTATTAGTAAGTTAAGTCAAGAGCTCTATAGCATTCTCTTAGATTCCCACTGCAACGTAGTAGTACCATTTCCCTAATACTCTGCTTCTCAAGTGCCAGAGGATATTAGGAAATAGGTGTATGGGTAGGGGTTTGATTGTCACAATGTCTGAGGGACACTACTGGGATCAACCTAGGGGAGGCAGCTGTTAAACATTCTGTATTTCTGCACAGTGAAGAGTTGTCCTATCCAAATGCCAAATGCAATAAACAATTAAGAAACTACAAGTTGTTGCTGTTTTCAGAGGTAGCCTGCCACTATGTTACTAACTCACAGCTTTCTAAACCAAATGTCATTACTACATCAGAATGCATCACCCTTTCCCTTCAACTCAGCACATGTCTCTTATATGTTCATTACTTGGTTGTTTTCCCCATCCTCAAATACTCTCCTGGATGCCTCTCCCCTCAGGTTTGTGGTTTTCTCATGAGTATATTTATTATTGACACATACTCCTAAAACACCTCTCCCAGGAGATTCTTTTACCTTCAGGCAATATTTAATTCCCAAAGAGTTTCTTTTAAAAAAATTTTTTTTTATTATACTTTAAGTTCTGGGGTACATGTGCAGATCGTGCAGGTTTGTTACATAGGTATGTGTGTGCCATGATGGTTTGCTGCATCCATCCCCCTGTCATCTACATTAGGTATTTCTCCTAATGTTATCCCTCCACACTGGAAAAGATATACAGGGGCAGAATTTGCTTCTGGAACTGGAAAAAAAAAAAGGCTTCAATCTAAATTCTAGCCCTGCCATTTAATAATTGCTTTGTTATAAATAAATTATTTAAACACTCTGATATGTGGTTCCCTGGTTTCAAAATGGAAATACTAAAATACTAATAGCCTCTGTGAGAATTATATGAGATAAATAATGAAAGAAACCTAGTATAATCCCATCCCTGGAATATGATAGTTTATCATTAAATATTCTAGTTTCTCTTCTTGCCTTTCTTCCCTGTCTAAAGTTTCTGTAATTTGCATAAAATTATACAGCATTCTAAATAGGATCTGACCATGTCCCCATTTCTTTAAAAAAGTTTCCTGGGACTGGCTTTAGATTACAGAAGACCCACACTATGGATTTAGAAAAACAATTCACTTTTGTGCACTGCTGCTCCTATCAGTACTTGGGAAATGTACTTTTGGTCCCTGGGTTGTGACCAGAATGTGGCATTCAAGAATTAGGTCTATGCCTTGACATGACAACTTTGGGTGCTTCACTAGTTCATAATCTCTCCCCTGCTGCAGTTGTGTTTGCCATATATTCCTCCTCTCCCCCAGGCCAGGAGCCATGAGATACTGTAGTTAGTGAGAGGGTCAAAATAACTGTAACAAAAGAGCACTGAAGTGCTTTTGTATATTCATATTGCAATTCTGTCTTTGTACTTTCAATTTGCCCTGTAATTTGAACATATAAGACACTGGATACTGAAAAAAAAAAAAAAAAAAAAACTCACCTTATTTGAGAAAAGAAAGGAATTTATACCAAATTTGGGTTTGTTTTTATAAAGGGCTGTGTGTGTGTGTGTGTGTGTGTGTGTGTGTGTGTGTGTAGGCATATATGTATGCACGTATATACAGACACATGATTATTATATAGACACATATGTATACATGTAGCTACTATACAGAGACAGAGCAGAGATGGAAACAGAGAGAAAGAGATGGCATCTTAAAGTACATTGATTTTATAAATCAATACAAAACACGTATTGAGTATCTTTAAATCTGAAGCACAATAAAATCCGGGAAACATCCAGCTTAGTCTAAAAGCATTTCAGCCATGGTCTTTTTCATTTTGTTAACCCAGATGCACAGACCTGTCAATATCTTGGTTAATTTCACCTTGACTGAGATTTTCAAAAATGCATTTATTTTCACAGATATAATGTATTCCTCATAAAATTTGTCAACTCTATTTTAGGAACTACTGCAATTACGGAGACCAGGGAGAGACTGAAAAAAGCCCTAAGTCCTTGCCACATTCACCCCTTATACTTCTCTCCCTACTCCCTCCTCTACTCTGAATAACAAATAAACAAAAATCAACTTTACTCAGAGTCATCTCCTCCTGGTGAAGACTCTAGGGAAGGTTTATTAGAATGTACATTCTTACAGCATGGTTACTTATTTTCAATAAGTTCATAGAGGCCAAAAAGAGTAGAATTTGATGCATGTCTTAAATTCTCATCTGCACCCTAAAAATACATATATCTGTTGTGTATCAATTTTTAAAAAATAAAAATAAGAGTACAATTTGGCTATCATTACCATTTTCTTCCCAAATTATATTCACTTTCAAATATTAGAGATTCTACCTCCTAGAATTCTCCCATGAAAAAAAAATCAACTGACAATACTGATTTTGATCAAAACACTGATAAAGCATTTTCCCTTGACCTTGGGAGTCTCTGCAAGGACAATTAAGATTTTCAAATTCTTAAAAACATATTCATACATGTCAAAATATCATGTGATATTCATCTAATATTTATTTGTTTACATGTATGACTGTGTGTTTTAATAATTTTTAGAAATGAACCTTAAAAAGATAAAAGTCACGGCTGGGCATGGTGGCTCATGCCTGTAATCCCAGCACTTTGGGAGGCCAAGGCAGGTGGATCACGAGGTCAGTAGGTCGAGACCAGCCTGGTCAACCTGGTGAAACCCTGTCTCTACTAAAAATACAAAAAATTAGCTGGGCGTGGTGGTGGATGCCTATAATCCCAGCTGCTCTGGAGGCTGAGGCTGGAGAATTGTGTGAACCCAGAAGGCAGAGGTTGCAGTAAGCCAAGATTGAGCCACTGAACTCTAACCTGGGTGAGAGAGCCAGACTCCATCTCAGAAAAAAAGAAAAAAAAAGATAAAAGTCACAATATATGCATAGGATTTGTGTTTATGCATATATGACTAAGTAGGCAATGAGCACCTGTATGTCAGTTTACCTGCCATCCAGACTAAAAGATTTATCTGATAAAAAACAATAATATAATCTGTAAGATACAGTGTTTCCCCTCCTACTGAGAGCTAAGGACTCTTACTTTTGTTTACCATTTCCTTTCTTGTGTCCCTATAGATGATTAGTTTAGCCTATGTTTAGACTGTAAAATGATTGATGCACACTGTAAGCATTCTTCTGATCTTTTAAAATTTTTGTTCAATCTACACTGCTAAAAGAATCATCCCCCATTGTGCATGCAGCTGTGTTCCATTCATTTTTCACTGCTATATCATATTCCATTATATAAATATGCCATAATTAATATATTCATTAAACTCTTGATTACATTTGTATTGTCTTGGGGTTTTTCCTTTTTTTTTTTCTTTTGCTATTTAACAGTACTTCCATAATTTTTTTTTCTTTTGCAAATGCCCTGGTGCACATGTAGAAGACTTGTATATAAACCTAGAAGCTGTATGTTTAGGTCACAGGTCATGTGCATATTAAACTTCACTAGATAATGCTGAATTGTTTGCATAAATATACCAACTGACACATCTATCATCACTAAGTACATACTTGTATTGCTTCATATCCTTATCAAAATTTGATCTTTTGTAGTACTGGGCATTTTCTGTATTCCTGCATTATCACATTGCTACAAAGAAATGCCTAAGCCTATACTCCCAGCACTTTGGGAGGCTGAGGCAGGTGGATCACTTGAGGCCAGAGGTTCGTGACCAGCCTGGCCAACATGGCAAGACCCTATCTCTACTAAAAATACAAAAATTAGCTGGGCATGGTGGTGCATGCTTGTAATCCCAGCTAGTTGGGAGGCTGAGGCATGAGAAACTGCTTTATTACGGAGGTGGAGTGAGCCAAGATTGTACCACTGCACTCCAGCCTGGGTCATAGATCAAGACTCTGTCTCAAAATAAATAAATTAATTAATTAAATAAAAAAGTTTTAAAAAGCCTGAGACTGGGTAATTTATAAAGGAAAGAGGTTTAATTGATTCACAGTTCTGCAGCCTGTACAGGAAGCATAGCAACTTCTGCTTCTGAGGAGGCCTCAGGCAACTTACAATCAATCATGTCAGAAGGCAAAGGAGGAGAAAGACATCTCACTTGGCCAGAGCAAGATGAAAGGAGATGGAGGGGGGAGGTGTTACATACTTTTAAACAACCAAATCTCAAGATAACTCACTCAGGAGGAGATGATGCTAAAACATTCATGAGGGATCCACACACATGATCCAATCACCTCCCACCAAGCGCCACCTCCAACACTGGGGATTAAAACTCAACATGAAATTGGGGTGGGGACACAGATCCAAACCATATCACTGGTAGTGGTAAACTTATATCTCATGTGGCTTTTATTTACATTTCCTTGAGTTATCATAAAACTAAATTTTTTCCAGAAGCTAAATTTCCATTGACATTTCATTTTTTTGTGAAGTAACTAAAACACCTTAACTTGTTCTTATTGATTTCTAGGAATGGGTTTTAGCTTTAAAAGAAAAGTTAATACTATCCCTTTTCCACTTACATGGTTTGTACTTTTTGTACATTTTTAAAATGCTTCCCTACCCTAAACTCAGAAAAATGTTACTCCCTACTCTGATGCAAAAAACATGTCTTTTCTAAATTGTTCTCTAAGTGATTTGTAAATTTTCCTATCACATTTACGTTTTTCTTTCACCTGAAATTATTTTTATAGGTTATTAGATATGGATACAGATCAATTTGATGCTTTTTTTCTGTAGAGATAGCAAATATCACAGACTATTTTTTAAAAAAAATTCCATCCTATTCTTACTGATGGACAATGCATAGTTGAATTTTCATAAATATATGGGAGTTTTATCAGGAGTCAACTCTGATTCATCTGTCAGTTTGTTTATCCCTGTGTGGATGGCTCAGTGTTTCCTTGTTATGTCTTCAGACCTGGCAAATCAAGACTTCATCGACTGTCTGCCTTGAATGTGTGAAAATCACTGTTCCTTTGTTCTTTCATATAAACTTTGTAAAGATATATGTGCATGCACACACACACATGCACACACATAAATGCACATAAAATAATCATGTTATATTTTGACTGAAATTGCATTGGAGTTATACATCGGTTTGAGAAGAATTCACTTCTTTCAATTTTAAAACTTCCAATCCATGAACATGGTATTTATCATTATTTAATTATGTATTCTTGGAAATCTTTCAACTTTTTATGAAAATTTCCACAATGTCCTTCACAATATCTTTATATGTTCTCTGATTTTTTATAGCTCTTTTGAAGCTACTGTTATTGAAAAGTTTATATTCAATTCTATTTTCTGTTTGTGTTTTATATATGGATATTATATTCTACAGTCTTCTTCAACTGCTGAACTATTTTTTTTTCATTTTTAAGGACTTTAGTATGTTGATAATTATATTGTCTGAAAATGAAAATATACTTTTTCTTCTAGTCTTTATATATTTTATTTATTTTTTCATGTTATACATTGTACATTATCTTAACACAGAAACAATAAACTCTTCTTTTAAAATATATGCCTAAATGATCAATAACAATTTGTAGAATTTACTTGCAATCGGGTAATAAGCAAAATACAAGCCAGAAACCTAACTAAACCAACTATCAAAAAATTTTTATAAGACTGAGTAAAAGATTTTGTAAAACATTTAGAAGGAATATCACTGCTTATGAATAACAATTCTGACTTCTAATTTCTCCTTTCTATGTCTTTTTACTTCTAGAGACATCATACATACTTTGGAGAGAAACAGGTACATTTCTTTCAAGCCACCAAACTGTAGATATTCAAATACCTTACTTCTAATGCTACTTCATTAAAGAACTTATTTTTCCATTCCCTTCCCAACATTTTTACTTCTATGAAACCTTAACATCTGATTATCCTACCAAAGTAAAGCATTAGGAAGTGCTCTTCAAAAAAATGGCTCATTAACTTCTCGATTCACTGTGACTTTGACCAAAACAGATTACTGAGAATAGGGAGAAATAGGTATGTAGCAAAGAAAGGCAGGCAGCAGAACCACAACTCTGGGACAACCCAACAGCAGACAAATTATAGCAATACTACATCTCCTCTTAGTTTAACTGGTGCAACCAGAGAAAAAAACCTTCCAAGAGCAACCTCAACATTTTACTGTTTTCCGGGGGGCGGCGGGGGGAGATATCTTAGGGTTTTCTGCAGCACCTTTACATTTACATCTACAAAAAGGCTTGGGGGCAAAGCTATGATCTCCTTAGGTTGAAAAGAGGCACTTGTGAAAGGAGATTGCAGGAAGGCATCGAAGGTCTTTTGTAACTGATAACCTGGTTTCCTAGCATGCAGCTTTTGTGGAGGAGCAGCGTGAATCCACATCTCAAACCCACTTTTGTGTAACTAGTTCAGACCCATCAGAACTGAAGGATGACTTTTTAAAAATTCCACTTTCTGTCTGCTAAAGAAGAGAATAAAAAGGTTCATCGTGCTTGGAGGAATTCTTTCCATGAACATTTATCTGCAGCTCTCATTTAATGTGTGAGTGAACTAGTCAAGATGGTTGCAGGTACGATTTGGCCTGGATAGCCTGACCTGGCCATGACAGGGTACCTTGTCTAAGTGCCCAAAGCTTCAGGAAACTGAGGCAAGCCTATATTAGAGAAGATACCCAATTATACTAAATCAAACTTTCTAAATTATTTAAATAAAATTTAATATTATTGCTCTCTCTGTCTTCCACCCTCTCTCTCCCTCTCTCCCTATCTTTGTGTCCTTCTTTCCAGCTAATAAAAAAAATTAATATTATTTTAACCTTTTCACAAATTTAGATATGGGAAGTATGGGGGAGGCATAGACAGAATGTTTTAGAGTTCATTGTCTAGTCTTCAACACTGTACATTTCTTATATTGCCATTCTCAGAAACTCTACCTTGGTACATATGACCATTAATTCTCTCCTTCCTATTTCAATCCTCTCTCAGGAAAGATATAATGGGTTATTATGTACTAATGTGTGAACAGTATATATTACATAATCACTCTTAGGAATATTTACGCATTATTGAGAAAGATGACCCTCATTAAGCTAAAGAGGTGAGAACTGTTGTTACCAAAAAGGGCCTGAAAACACTCGTGTGTGTGGCTACTCATTGCTGGCCTTGGATAGGGGGGTCAGCTCAGATACCCCACAATAAGCCCAGATCATCTCGCAAAAGGTAGAAGATGAACGGACATGCATCAAGGTCACTAATGCCTCTGAAGTGGACTTTACTACCCTTTATAAGCTTTGCAATGCTGAAGGTTTCTAAAGACTTGGCATGAACACTCCTCCTTTGTGTGCAGGTGACAGGTGAAAGAGTGACCCGCTGGCCCTCTGGTTTATGACAACATGACTATTATCCAGTGACTTCATAAAATTGACAAATCCCCAGTGTCATCAGAATCTAGCCATTAAGTCTATATTAGAAGAGAAAGTGGTAAAAAAGTTGCATTGTGGATTTATCTCCTCATTGATTGGATGAGCTAGCTTTGAAGGATAGATGGGTCAGTTTACTCATCTTTGTATTCATTGCTTTACTTGGCACAATACATAAGTCAAAAACTGGGTTTCAAGTGTGAATTGTTGAATTTTCAAACACAGTAGCTTGCCATATCAAGCCCTCCCTGGTCTGGTCACTGCCTGGCTCTTCAACTTTACCTCCCACCACCCCTCCACATGTATCCTGTGCTCCAGATACTCACAGTTCTCTGTGGGGTACCATGGGTCTATGCATTTTCGCAGGCTGCCGTTTCTGCCTGAAATATACTTTCCTGCTTCTGTGCCCTGAAAAATTCTATTCAACTTTTAAGCTTCTCCTCGTCTGTGAAGCTTCTTTCATCCTCCACAAACCCAGAAGATCTGATTACACACTTTGCGGTCTCATCCCCATGCTCATCCAGATGTCTGTTACAGATCTTCTCACACTGAGTTAAAATCATTTGTTTTCACATCCATTCCTGGGCCTATTCCCCTCTCTCACCACCTCTTACAGACCCCAGAGGACAGGGACCATAACATTTTCATGTTTGTATTTCAATACAGCATCTGAAATTGATCTGTGTACTCACTGGATTTAAAAGTAACCACTGAGTGCTTAGTATGTTTGAAGTATTGTGCTAGGCATTAGGGTTAAAGTACAGAGAATAGTGTGTAATGTGGCCAGAAAGCAACAGGCAGCGGTCAGATGGGGAAAGACTATGCCAGCCCACAGCAAAGGTTTGGGGATGTTTTTCAAAGGCAATGGCAAAACATTGAAGGGTTCAACAAAGACTTGACCAGATTTGCCTAATTGTTTTTCATTTTGTTTTGTTTTGAGCTGGGGTCTCATTCTGTCACCCAAGCTGTAGTAGAGTGGTGTATTCTCAGCTCACTGCAACCACCGCCTCCCAGGTTCAAGCAATCCCCCTGCCTCAGCCTCCCCCAGTAGGTGGGACTACATTACACCTGGCTAGGTTTTGGATTTTTAGTAGAGACGGGGTTTTGCCATGTTGGTCAGGCCGATCTCGAACTCCTGACCTTCAGTGATCCACCCACCTCAGCTTCCCAAAGTGCTGGAATTACAGGCATGAGACACTGCGCCCAGCCAGATTTGCTTAATTGGAAGAACATTCTGATAAGCACCACATTCACGAGTGTTTTCTTTCAAAGAAGAATGGAGGAAAAAAGTTGAGAAGGGAACATGGCAAAATCAACTGTGTCTATGTTTTTTATTTTTCTTCTTCAAACTAGGGGACAGGTACACTAGTGTTTTCCAAATTATCTATATTGTTTGTGCAGCTGAAATGATTCAAATTTTTTTTAAAAGATAGTAAGTTCATTCAGCCAGAGTGTAGAAAATGAATAAGGAGGGGTTCACTGTTGAAACAAGGAGTATAGTTCACTGTCTACCTCAGGAACCCATGTAAGGATGGAATGGGCTTTAATTAGGAGTGGAGTTGACAAAAGTAGACACATCAAGAAGTTTTTCAAAAGTATAACCAGTGTCCTGATGGCTTATCAGATAGAGGGTGAAAGGGCTGAGGAAGGCATTAAATGGATGATGATGGTACCAGTTACTAAGACGAGGACATTGAAAAGAAAAAACGACATTTGGGTTTGAAGGCTGGTTTAGAGTAAAAGTTAATCCAGTTTTGGCAAGAAAGCTAATCCAGTTTCTATAACCCATACACAGTGTTATGTATTACAATAAAAAGGGCCATTTGGTGTTTTCCTTTAGTGAACATTTACCTGTTGAGTCAGTTGTCTTTGCATTAAGACTTTGCACTTTGAAGTGAAAAGCCTGGAGATCTAGGGAAAGAATCAGATTCCTCTAACTGATATTCTCCATTTCAAAGCCTACAGATGGGAGGGATTACCTGCTAAACTAACATGAAACTGAATTTGTATCTCTGCATCTGGTAAGATGAAGATGCATAAACACAGATTGGTAAACTACTCTTTGATGAAATAAAAATATATCACTTCAAGGATCACTTATTTCATTTTGACTTATTTTTCCACAGTCTAAAGGAAACCTTAAGCAATGAGCTTAGTTTATTTGATAAAAGCATTAATTTTCCTGTTGACAATGTGTTTGTCTATATTAGTACTTCACAAGTACTGTATAAAGAGCTACAGTACATATATTCCATGGTAAAGATTTTCTTTCCAACTTTCATGTGGTCTTATCTTTCAAATAAACTTCGGCAGCCCAAGTATTAACATAATGTTAAATAAATGAAAAGAAAATTTCTATACTTAAAAATCTATAAAGTAGAACTCTACAAGTGTTATAAATCCACCTTGACAGAAGTGTGTTCTGAGGGTTCCCAACCTAATACAGATGAACAAATATGACAGCTTAACAAATTAGAAAGGTCACTAAAGATGCCTATGGGATACTGTCTCACTGAAGCAGGGGATGATGGAGAGGAGGACATGGAGTTAGAGTTCAAGGGAGAATTCTTTTTTTTTGGGAAAACAATGAGCAAGTCTGTACATTGAGGATGAGGAGACATTTGAAACCCAAAACGAGGGTAGGGGAAGAGTAAATACTAATTAGAAAATAGAACCTTGTTTTTATTTTCCTACATGAACAACTTAAGTTCAGTAACTGAAAAACTTTGTGAATGACTTTCAAATATAATTCAACTGTTGTCTTGGTCTTTTAGGCTGCCGTAACTAAATACCATAGACTTGCTGGCTTAAACAACAGAAATTTATTCTCTCACAATTCTGGAGGCTGGAAATCAGAGATCAGGGAGCCAGCATGGTCAGGTTCTGGTGAGGGCTCTCTTCCTAACTTGCAGACAGCCACCTTCTTGCTGTGTCTTCACATGTTGTGTGCAGGTGGAGAGACAATGACTTTTCAAGAGGGCATTAATGACTCTTCATAAGAGGGCATTATTCCCATCATGAGTCTCCCCCCTAATAAATTCACATAACCCTAATTAACTCTTTAAAGTCTCATCTTAAAATACTGTCACATTGGGAAAGGGGCTTCAACATACGAATTTGGGAAGAATGCAGTTAATAAAATGTTAATCAAAATACGGAAACAGTGTTAGAAATTATTTGAAATGTACTTTAGAATCTGTAAACTTTCTGGATCTTAGAAGCATCTCAAAATACTTGTCCTCTGAGAGAATGAACTTTCTCATGAGAAGAAATAACCAAGAGACTGGCAATTTGGGATTTCATGCAAAGTTTACAAAAAATATTTGGTCATCCTTGACTAGTTTTAAGATGAAGTAAACATGCTTTTCCTGCTTTGATTACAGTGTGATTTTTTTACACTGTTTATTGAGAAAACAAACATTTCAGTTTGACATTTTTGTTTTATCTTTGGAACTAAACTAAACCAAATGTTAGCTTATATACATGTATATTTTACTTAGAGAATACCTATGCTCTAAGGAAAATATATTTTTTTTCTGAATCACAAGATAATTTTCAGAAATCCAAATTTAAAATAAATTTTTGAAAGTGTTCTTATATGTAAAAATGATAAAATATTATAATCATAGTTGCCGGTGTATGAAAAATAAATACTTCTGTTTTTAAAGTAAATAGAGTCATGAAATCATTAAAAAGTGGCACGAGGGATTTACCATCAAGGTTAAAATGAATAAGCTAATGTGAAAGTACTAGAAAATGATACAAGACATGTGAAGACACTTTAGAATGTATTGAATCGTGAGTAGCTTAGGTTTGCAAGTCTATCACCCACACAAGACTGAACATTCCTCTAGAGCAGAGGACGCATTTGTCATTGTAACTCCATCTGCCTACTGCTCGGTGTAGCCCCACACTGTTCTCCATAAAGGCTGGCTGATTTCTGTTGTATAACTAGGCAGGAGAGAAGGCAAAGACACTATTTTAGTTTGGTAGAATTATATGGATACCCTGGTCAGTGCTTGAGCATAGACACGGGAGCCCAGACAGGTGTCAGAGGTGACTGGAGTAGTACAAGTGTGAGGTGACATGGAACCTGGCTGTTGGCAGAGAGACTGTAAAGGGAGGGGATGGCTCAAACAGAGTCTGTGTGGGGGAGTAAAAGGGCAAAGCTGATCAAAAACAAACAAAACTAAACAAAAATAATTGTAAAATGCCGATCCTGCAAAACTGGGAGAAAAACAGGAAGATTGATGAACTAGAGAGCAAGGGTTAGGAGAGGAGAGGCTGATTCCCTGATCCTGAAGTTCTCCAAGGTCAGCTTCCTGGAGTAACAGTGTGGAGGCACAAGCAAGCGCTGAGTGTGGCAGTGACCAGTGTTCAGAGCCGGGCCAGAGGTCAGGCTGCTGAGACCAGTCTTGGTGATGCGTGGGAGCTGCAGGGAGCCAGAGAAGGGGGGAATATGCCAGGAAACATGGCATTACAGAAATCAATGAAGGTGATTTCCAAAAAACAGGGGGATTCCACAGTATAAATACTACCACTGAGGCAAATGAATAAGGAGACAATTTCTAATCGAGTCATTCCCTGTTATTGCTTGTGAGAAAGATCATAGGAGAGATAACGAATTTATGGTGAAAGGAGAGGATAGCACAGTGCTAAGTGGTACAGTCTGTCATTCACTGCCCTCCTTGACCCAGACTAATTTATCTATTCTGATAGGCAAGAGCCCACCTTCTATTCATGGTTCTTTTCCAATTTCTTCCTGCATGCTCTCATACCTACTTTCCTTTTCTGGAGAGCACCCCTCCTTGCATATAACATCTGCCAAAGTGTTCTTCTCTCCAGTTTTGTCTTCTTCCTGAGCCAGGCAGATGTCTTGTATTCTCTTGAACTTTCCCGTCACTTTTCAACTTTTTTTTCTGGCACGTGGAATATTTTGGATGCTTACATATATATACATATTTTTTGTGTTGCCTTGTCTCCTTTGCTAGACATATGCCTTCCGAGAAAAAGCATCCGATTCAGCTTTTATTACCTCTGTGTGAATGCTTGGGAATGAGAAACGTGCTTCACACATTTCATTTATTCCTCTGTTTAGCAATCTGAGGGCTGATTTGATACCATATGTTGTTTTGGGAGTTGGATTCTGAGTAAAAAGATAGGCAGGATCTTGCCCTCTGGAAGGTTACTTTCCATGTTTGGAATTAATTGACTAGTTAAGTCATTCCAATTCTAAAGATTTATTGCTATAGGGATCATTTTCTAATTATAGTAGTTAAAACAACATTTAAATATTCCTCATTAAGATGGTCTCGTATTATCTTCCATGTGACAAAAGATATCTGAAAGATGACTTGCAAATAGAAAATTATTGCTTACAATCATTATTAAGAAAAGGAGAAGATATTTTCTCATAGAAAATAATCAAACTGATCTAATTCTTAGGAGCTAAGTTTACAAACACTGGAGCAGAATGTCCTAGATGAGGAAAGACTCTGGCATAATGAGTTCTTAATGTTTTCAGTGTATCACTGGAAATATAATGTAATATATCAATTTAAGAGAGAAGCTGTTTTATCTCTCAGGGAGTAAAAAAAATATCTAATATGTTCAAGTTACCAATTTGTATAAAAACATTTAAAGCCAATGCATTCCAACAATTCTCATGGCAGGCAGCAACATGTTACTTTATAAAAATAATGCCTTATAACAAAAGGATGACTCAGTGTGTCATTGAGACAATACGTAACACTCAACAGCTACTGCTAAATGCATGCTGCCAACGAGAGGATGAAAACACATCTTGATATTAAGATTAACTAGTATAAACAAAATTTTGGGAAAATACGATATTCTATTTCACAAAGACAAATAAGTAAGTACAGTAACCACCTCCCTGAGCACCCGGTTAGCATTTGAAGTAACGACGAATGGGATTCCTCTCACTTATTTTACTAAGCAATTTATTGTCCCAGTATTAGGCAAGATCCAAAGTTTCTCTTTTTCTCCTTGGAGAAATGGTTAAGACATTCATTGATTTCAGTTCTTATTTTATCTTTTCAGCCTTTATTTTATACATAAACAAACTGAAGAAGTCTTCAGCCCATATAACTTTCTCTGGGTTACATCACAAAACATTTAAAGATGCTTAGCAAAATCCTACCTTCTTATTCACCTGCAATCTTAATTCGTATCTATGACAAACTTGATATTCATTGAATATTTCTTTTTAAAAATCAAGATAAGGCAGACACTTGCAAGATTTTAAAGTCAGAGATTAGAAGATTGGGGATGAATGGTAATTTGGAAAGCTATCAAATGACATAACCTCTATTTAAAAAACAGGATGATGAGATTTCTCTAAAATTTTATATTGATAATAACCTATATCCATCCCTTTTCAAGTACTGACAAAGTGGTATGAGTCCCTTTCTGTCATTATATGATTTTACCTGATCTACCATGCACTGATTTTCTTAATTTACACTAACAATTTTCTCTTCTCCCTCATGTAATATGTATCCACTGTGTACTGTTTACATGATATTGGGAAAAGGGTAGAGAAACAAACAAAATGCTATTATATTTGTTTTCTGTGCCTTGATTTTTCCCTTTAATGCTTTAATACTACACCTTAGTATATTTCCTAAAATTGTAGGATGCCTTAGAGTTTTGAATCTAATGAGAGTTTTTAATCTAATGTAAATTTCCAAGAAGGAAAAGTGGTATGTGGTAATCCCCAAACTTATTTGAGAAGAGATCCAATCTTTTTTTAGATTGCTGACTATCTCTAAGCCTTACAGAACACAATTTGGGAAACATCACATTACAGAGAAAGG
Organism: Ateles fusciceps; assembly: GCA_036589455.1. Lineage (NCBI taxonomy): Eukaryota > Metazoa > Chordata > Mammalia > Primates > Atelidae > Ateles > Ateles fusciceps. The sequence continues at coordinate 7,703,523 of JAZHEH010001064.1, forward strand.
GGCGGAGCCAAAGGATCAAGAAACAGTCACTGCTACTGTTGCCCTGCTGTCGACGGATTTTTCATTCAACGCGAATTGGAAGATGAAGTTTTTCTTCAGTGAATTTTTAAGACTGTATTGAAGATTTACTTAAAATATTTAAAATTTGGGGGTTGATATCTACGTAAAGGAGTCCAAGAAGTCTAATAGAATTGCACAATATTTTATTTGTATCTAAACCATTTATGAAACCTGGTATAAAGATTAATCTAAAATAATTATTAAAAATAATTTCCTTAGGCATAATATTCTAGGTTTATTTGTTAAATTTTCCTGTTTTGTTCATATTTGTTGGGTAAAATTGTTTTGTTTCAGATAAATATATACACTCTTATGCCTAAGAGTTAAATGTCTTGAAACAATTTTCATTCTGAGGAAAAAGAAACAGCAAAAGTGAAAATACTATAAACTGAATAAACTCTAATACTCAAACACCTCTAAATTAAATACCTCTTTCTACATTGACATCTGAATATCAGGAAGACTGGTGAAAGTCACCTTTGAATAATAACTTTCCCAGAAGAATTTTAGGACAGAGACTCTGACAGTCTATGAAGGCGAGTAAAAATCACTACTCTCAGGACAATGTCTCATAAAGACAGATTTAACCTTATAACTGATTACAAGTAAAAACAATAAGAAGTTTAGATACTGACTGATGGGTGCTTTTTTTCTGCCTTTAATTTTTAATCCAAGCTATTTCAGTTCCCCAATTTTCCATCAATCCATATACTTTCTTTTAGAAATACCAAAGTTAGTCTCTTCTAGAAGATTATCATCCCTTTATTCAACCCTTGAGAAGTATTTGTGAAGGGATTGAGAAGTATTTGTGAAGGGACTAGATGGATAATGGGAAACAACAGAGACATGGTTTCTAACCTTATGAAGCCTTTTATTGGAGATGAAATATATTTAACCAAATAATCAGACACATTGACATATACCAAGGAATAGTAATAGATGCTATCCTATGGAGAAAATATACAGTATGCAGTATACAATGTAGAGTATAGTATGCAGAATATATACTATATAGTATGTAATTTATATATATATGTATGTATGTATAGTATATAGTGTTCCCTACATATAATATAAAGGATAAAGGAGTTTAGAGTTTTTGAGTGTTAGAGTTTACTCATTTTAGCTTTTACTGTTTCTTTATTCTTGATACTATATGTAGTATACATCCACTATATGGCAAAGTATAATGTATATTATGGTATATGGTATGTAGTAAAAATATTAACATATGTGGTATACATTTTATACAGCAAATAACCTACAGTTATAGGATATAGTATAGGACAGCTAGGTGAAAGGCCAAGAGTTGAAGGATGCTTAGGAGTTAATTGGGAAAATAATAGAAAGATGAAGGAGATTTCTGGCCAAAGAAAACAGACTATGATCAGCTCTGAGATGACAAAGAATATGGCTCCTTTGACAAATTGAAAGATGCTATGACAACTCACCCCCTCCTGTTCCTCCCACACGCACAATCCCATACGCACATTGCCAATGCGAGGCTTGGTGAAGGGGGTTAGAGGGGACAAAGCTGTCTCTAAGGACCATCTTGAGGGATAGCACAGGGAAGATTCCAGCACTGGCCAATGTGTCAGTCAGAGTTATTTTTCAAAAGTCAATCCAAAAATGAGGGGTTCTCCTGCTTAGGAGGCTTCCAGCGTCCTATGGCTCTTATGACAGAGACAAAGGCCTTAACACAGCCCAGCCCAACCTGCGATATAAAATCAAGGAGCTTCAGGGCAGCAATGACTCTGCTCACTTGGAGACCTTGTATTTTCTTATAATTCAATCCATGAATCATATGATCTATGTGGCCTGATTTTAAGCATATGTGTAAGTGAAGAGTCTTCAATCAACAAATGAATTTTGCAAAACATAAAACTGAAGGAGTTCCTCCCACCAAATTCCTCCTAACAAGGAAGTGAATCTGGTCAACAAAGCCATTATCATCCAATGTCTTACACAGTTGTATGACTATTTAGAGGCAGGAATTCTGCTTTATCTTTGAATCCCTGATGTATACTTCAAAGTCTGATACAAAATAAGCAGTCATAAATGTGGAATTAATGAATGGATATTTTAAACTATTCAAGGCCAACCTCTATTTTAAATAATCATATTTTTCAAGGCTTTATTGACAGTCTAATTTAATCTCTAATTTTGAAATGAGCAAATCAATCTGTAGAGATTAAATAATGTTCTGGTCCACATCACTAGAGAGTAGCTCAAGGATGTGTACAGAATGTGACTCTGAATGTGATGATCTCGCAGGGCAGCAGGCCCTTCTCTAGAAGGTTCTTAATGATGATGTTGAGAGCCTGACAACCATAGTGATACCCTTTTCAGTTTCCTTTGGTAAACTTCCTCTGAGTTGCTGCAAAGAGAAAGGTGGAGTGGGGGGTAGGAGGCAGGAGGAGAGACTCCAGCCTTGTGTTTACTCTTGACGATCCACTTTGTGAATCCTGAGCAGACCGGCTTTTCCTCACCACTCATTCCTCCCTCCCAGCTGCTTGGAGAACACATGAACAGAACTGCACAATGCATGAAGCCAAGTAAGAACAAATATTTGCTTTTTAATGCATATGTCATTACTTCTTGCCATTAATGTGGATGATCATGTTTATCAAAATAGTCATTCGAGGTTGTCAGTGTTACAACTAGTTATAAATCATTTTACCTGAGAGTTAGAAGATATTCTCCTATGGATATGACATTGTACATTGTCGTTATACCTTTAAGCCAGTCCAAAACAGGATACTGATTTATGTGTCACAAATATTTGTGGTATATGTAAAATGTTTCTGGAACAGAATGAGGTAGAAGTAATAAGAAAATGAATACTATTTCAACATATGCCAATAAAAGGTGGGTGGAAAGTCTCAGGAAAACATAAGTATCACCTCATTTCCTAAGGTCAAGCATTCAGACCGCTGTGGTGCTCCCCCAGAATCTGGGACCGAGAAGATCTGCAAGCTCTTATGTTAGAGTTGGCAAGATTGCAAGAAGAGAGGCGACTGCTGCAAATGTGTTTTACGCCCTACTTAACAACGTTAATAGTGAAACAGAGAGTGAGAGAAAACCCACGTGCCAACAAATATGTATATATGACATTTGTGTAAACTGATACATTAAAAGCAATAAATACCTACATGGAACCTAGCTGCTGCAGTAAAGAGTTGTTAATTTCATTAGAAAAGCAACATGTTGCACAGTGAGCAGTTAAAATAACCTATAAAAATATGTATTACAGAATGTAATCATACACTGGAGACTAAGTCTTCAGGGAATTCTTACAAGGGGCTGGAGTTGGTTTACAGAAAATTCCTAAAGAAAATAGAAACCACTGCAAGACATTAAAGATAGGAGGCTTAAACATTTAAATAGTTTTTTGAAGTGAAAAAATTTTAATGTAAAAAATTTTACAACAAAAATCATCAATTTAATCCTAACGACCGATGTTAATATTTTCAATTTTCTAATATTCTCTCTGTCAGCAATCCCATTACGTTTCCCTAGACAAGCCATTCTTTCCAGGTAAATGTGACTATGTCATATTGTGTCCTCTCTCCTCAAATCTACCACCTATGCTCAGACTTCCTCACTCTCAGCTGGTAACTTTACTTCTTATTTCACTGTGAAAGCAGAAATAAGCAGCAAAAACCTACTCCAGTCTTAGGCCAGCTCCTTTCTTCAGGTACTAGACCCCATGCCCTTCTGCTCTGAAAGTCTCTGGTCCTTCAATTATGTCTTATAAAACATGTGTCAGCTGGGTGTGGTGGCTCACACCTATAATCCTAGCACTAAGCCATGTTAGCCAGGCTGGTCTCGAACTTTTAACCCCAGTTTTCTCATACACACACACACACACATACACATACACATCCCTCCTTTAACCCCACATCTCTTCCAGCTATGATGCTATTCCTCTGTACCCCTTTACAACATTCTTTTGATGGCTTGTTAAAAATGCTATCCCTGGATCCACATTCAATTTCCTCTCCACCTCTTCCTTGAACCCACACCTCTCAGGTGTCGGTGCCCAGGACTTTTTCAAAGCTGTTCTTATCAATATGAACAGTGACATCTACATGGTCTATCTAATGCTCATCAGAGCACTTGAAGTCCTTTGTGGCCCAGATCTTCCATAAAACAGTAATAAAAAGTATATAACTGCACTGTTATCAACACAAATACAACCCAGGTGGGTTTCATTTTTATGTATTCATTGTCATTATATTTATGTTTTTCTTTTGATTTGAAAATAAATAAAAATTAAAATATTTTGTGGGTCTCTAAAAGTATTGTGGGTCCTTAGCACCATGTCTCCTCTCCCTGATGTCTGAGTTAGCCCTGATGGTGAGATTTCTGTTCTCCCCTTCCTTAGCTCTCAGAGGCACCTCACAAAATTTTCGGTTTCTTGAAACCCGTTAGCAAACGTCTTCGATGACACTGCACTCTTGGTTTTCTTCCCCACCTCATTGGTTGCTGTTTCTCAGTCTCTTTTGGAAGCATGCTGTGCCTCTTCCTGCTTTGTAAACATGGAGGTACTCCAGGGCTGGGTCTAGGATACCTTCCCTAGCTACCTGGACACAATCATTTGGTGTTCTTGCCCTATGCCATGGTTTTAAAAACTGATAACTCCTAAAGCTATACCTCCAGCCCCTACTTTTCCTCTAAACTTTATACTCAAAGATCTTCACTGCTTATCTGACATGTTCATTGGAATAGTTTACAGAAATCTTAAATTTACCATGTGTAAAACAGGATTCCCCCATCTTGCCCTTCTGCAGTGTTCTGTATCACAACATACAGGGCCCTGCCATTTGCTCAGTTGCTCAAGCCAAAATCCTTAAAACCACCCTTGCCTTTTTTATTTTTCTCATACCCCTTACATAATTTATAGCAAATATTATTGGTGATCCCTTCAAAATAAATCCAGAATTCTTCCGCTGCTGGTGATGGAATAGGAGAGACATATAGTCCATTTAATAGGAAAAAAAGAGTGATTAGATTTATGGGCTAACGGATAGTAAAAATAGAAACAATGACTATATCTTGGGATAAAGACTGTGGTGCAAAGAGAAACATGACAGAGTATTCTTTTTACCCTCAGACAGATAACGATAATTATGCAAATGTGCTGCATTTTAGGAAACAATAACTTATCTAAATCAAAATAATTTAATCAATACATGTCAGATGATGCCTAGGTGGAACAATAACATGGAATATAGACTGTGGATTTGGTAATACAGCAGGCAGAAAACTTCTGAAATATAGAAATAACCAATGAGAAGATTAGACCATAATGGTAGTCATCCCTGAGCTGAAACAGAAAAGGATCTCTTGGAAAGGTTGGTAAAAATCCGAGCAGGCGTAGTGGCTCACGCCTGTAATCCCAGCACTTTGGGAGGCCGAGGCAGGCAGATCACTTGAGGTCAGGGGTTTGTGACCAGCCTGGCCAACATGGTGAAACCCTGTCTCTACTAAAAATACAGCAATTAGCTGGGCGTAGTGGTGGGTGCCTGTAATCCAACTACTCAGGAGGCTGAGGCAGGAGAATTGCTTCAATCTGGGAGGCGGAGGTTGCAGTGAGCCGAGATCACACCACTGCACTCTAGCCTGGGTGACAGAGAAAGACTCCATCTCAAAAATAAAATAAAATAAAATAAAATAATTAAATAAAATAAAGGTTGGTACAAAACCAAGATATTGTCACTTAACAGACTTTAGAAGAAGAGAATGTTTCCTGAGGAGGAGATGATCAGTAGAACCTAATCCCACAAAGGGGTCAAAAATGCAGGTCAGTCAATGGCCTTTAGAGTTGTGAAGGTGTCAGGGCACTACTGACTTCAGCATCTGAAGTTAAGTGATGATCAACCCAGGAAGCAGAGTAAGAACATCAAGGATTTTTCAATGATAAGTATTAATCAAAGACATTTTTTTAGTAGAAGAAGGAGCACAATGACTGAAGATGGAAAGTAGGTGAAGTTTTCAAGATTTGAAATACAAAGATTTGAGATAGGAAGTGCACAAAAGCTGAAGAGAGAAAACAGGAAACTTCAAGAGGCAGAAAGGATTGATCTGGACAGTAGATTCCTTAGGAGTATCAATCTAAAGAATAAAATGATTGACGACAGTTGGCACGAGTTTGCTTTATTTGGGTGCATAATTCAATTTCTCCTTTCTTGACTTATAATGAACACAAACTTACTGATACTGGCTGAGCTCAACTGAAATGAGAGCCGTCAACGTACTTTGAAAGAATGTGGATGAGTAGATCATCGCTACCCCATCCTCTGAAATCTTTATCCTCACACATCATTTTTAGAAGCCACTGTACCCCCAAACCAGATGCCATTGTTACTTATCTATATCACAGTTTTTCTTTTTGACATATTTTAATCATTTGACAGAGAAAATTTTACAAAGAAGAATCATAGCTTTTGGCCAATAAATGGCTTGAAATCTTAATAACAGGTTCAAATTAAATTACCAAACTAGTGAGAACAACATACAATATAATATGGTGATTGTCATTTAATTGCCAACACAATTCACAATTTGCTGTTAATTTTTTTTTTAATTTTAGCATGGGTGGATGTTATTAGGGCTGTTAAAACATAACATGCAATTTTCATCTCAATTGAGATGAGTACCCAGCAAACACTGTGTTCTGGTAATGGACATTTTCAAGATCACCTGACTGAACAGAGAATCAAAAGGTATAGTGCACCAAATTATTGGTAAAAAATATTGAAGCAACCAAAGGTCACTCCTCCCCTTCCTTTCTGTCACCTGTGTTGCTAAGCTGTTATCAATTACTCTGCAGGCCAAGGCGATTTCACCTGAAATTGCATATTAGGGGTAGAGAAGAAGAGCAACAAGAATGACATGTCCAGAGCAACCACGTTCTCGTCAACTCTGAATTAAATTAAGTGTCTTCTGAATTACACAAAATGCCTGCACTTGGCTCATAACCCGATGTTTATTGTACTTCTACCTTTTCCCTTGGAGGGGAAAAAAAAATCACTGACATCACATCACTTCCATGTTATGGATTTTCTGTTATGTTACCATGGAAACTTAGCATTTCCTTTCATTATCTCTCTCTCTTTCACACACAAACACACAAAACAAAAAATGGAATTACACATTTATAAACACTTCATTAGAAACTCCTCTATGCAGACTAAGCATTTGGCAACTAGGTCCAGTGAGAAAGAACAGAACTCAATTCTTGCTATGTCAATCACTGGTTTAACCAGAAATCATTCCGCAACTTTTCCCCAGTGCAATGTCCAGTTTTCCATGATTGGGATTATTTCCGTGGATATATCAGAATTTGCTAGACTAAGAATCTTTTAAAGTTTGTGTGCCCTATTGTGTAGTGACAAGAAGAACATTTTTTTTTGCTTCCTTTAAGCTACTGGCCCAAATTCCTCTTATAAATTTTGTAACAGGGAATAAGCTGTTAGACTCATATTTTCAATTAATTCATATTTGAAATAGGTGACATATGAAATGTAATATTTTATTTTTCTTTTGCATCAATAATACATACGGGTTTGGGTTTTCAGGCCCCAAAAATCATAACTGTACAGTATTACTTTTATATAAAAGCTATTTTCATTTTTTAAGATGTCTACATTAGAATGAATCACTAAAAAAAAAAAAAATAGAAAACCAGATTATATGATACCAATTAAACCTAATTAAGAGAATCTCCCTAGCAACATAATCACTTCCTCAGCTAGCTCTAACTAGGCTTTATCCTCCCAGAACCTTCCTAGCAGATCTCTTCAAGTGAGAAAAAGTTCCGTGAAAATGACATTTTCTGATGACTCAGAGGCCCTCACTCATACAACTTAGCACTTGTTTTTCTTATTTTGCTCTACATGGATATTATTTTATATTTTCTTGCTGAGCAAAGAAACCCCATACAATCAGTATGAAGAAAAACTAAGTTTGAAACAACATTCTTCGAGCATCTCTGAGAAGTGGACAGGAAATGAAAGTACTCAAAATATTCAAATTTTCATTTCTAAATAAATGTCAGGTGGAAGGTTTTTTTAAAACTATGACTTATCAAAATGATGGGCCATCAGGCAGAAATCAAATTTACAAATTTTTACATGGTCATAACATAATCAGACCTTAAAAGAGCAATTTGTAAAACAGTATGAACTAGAAGATCTCTTTTGTATGGCTGGAAGAATATACTGCGAAATGTTAACAGTGATAATTTCTGGTTGTTGGAATTAATGGCGATTTTTTTCTTCTTCACGTTCTTCAGTATTTTCCAAATATTTTAGAATGTGCTGGTTAGTAATGCTTTTGGCCACAGTAATAGAGAACTCACCAGTGGCTTAAACAAATATGGGTTTATGTTACTTTATTATTATTATTACTATATATATATTTTCACATCAGGAAGTCTGAAAATGTCAGTTGTTGGTATTATTTCAGCTGCCTAATAATGATCTTATTTCAATTTTCCCATTCTTAGCTTTGTCACTTTTTCGCTTATCAGCTTTTTGCTTCATGATTTAAAAAAATGGTTGCCTTGGTAACAAGGATGACGTCTAATTTCAAGGTGGAGGATAGGGCCCAGGACAATGCTAGCCAGGCCTATTGCATTCAGTACTTCTACCAGTGCTCCCTTCTGAGGACTAACTCCCAATCCGATTCTTTTCTTATGTCTCATTTGTGAGAACTGGATTACAAGGCCATCCAGAGCTGCACGGAATATAGAGATAGACTCCCATAGTTGGTTTAGATTCATCATAAGCCACTGCCTACATCTGATGGCAGCAAGGCCATCTTGAACAAAATCAAGACGCTATTACACTGGAATGAAAGTGAGAACGTGTACAGAATAAGACGGCAGGCTGAAAAATGCCCTAATCAGGCCCTCCCGTCAGTAACATCTTCATATCTTAATCTCTGGAACCACAAATGTTACTTTATATGGGAAAACAGGTTTCTGAAGACGTGATTAGGTTTAGAATTTTAAGATGGGCCAAGCCTCCTGGATTCTCCAGGTGGGCCCTAAATGCATTCACATGTATCCTTATAAGAGGGGGGGTACTGGGAGATGGGAGATTACATACATACATACACACACCCACACACACATGATAATGATGTGAAGACAGAGCAGAGAGAAGATACTGGTCTTGAGGAATGGAGTGATACGGTCACAGGTCAAGGTCTTCCGCCTAGAACAGGCAAGGAACACATTTTCCTGTAGAGCCTACAGAAAGAAGGCAGCACTGACAATTCTGATTTCAGCTCAGGGACACTGGTTTTGGACTTCTGGCCCCCAGAACTGTGAGAGCATAAATTTGTGTGCTTTTAAGCCTCCCAGTTTGTGGTAATTTGTTACAGGAGCCGCACTGCTCCCCAGAAAAACACAAATAAAACTGAAAGGAAACTAATATTTTATATCTGCCATATAGTCAGCCTCTCTCTCCACCACACACAACTTTATAAGTAATATAAACAATACAAATACATACTATAAATAATATAATGTAATGCCATATAAATATACATAGCTTAATACTATATAAACATAACTTTAAAGTGATAGTCACATTTAGGTGACTTTTTTTTTTTTTTTTTTTTTTTTGAGACAGAATCTTGCTCTGTCACCCAGGCTGGAGTACAGTGGCGCAACCTCGGCTCACTGCAACCTCCGCCTCCTGGGTTCAAGTGATTCTCCTGCCTCAGCCTCCCAAATAGCTGACTACAGGCACGTGCCACCACGTCTGGCTAATTTTTTGTATTTTTAGTAGAGACGAGATTTCACCCTGTTTGACAGGATGGTCTTGATCTCCTGCCCTCATGATCTACCTGCCTCGGCCACCCAAAGTGCTGGGATTACAGGCTTGAACCACTGCCCCAGGCCTCTAGATGACTACTATTATTAAAATTAAATAATTTGTAAAGCAAAGACATAACTCTTACTATATTTCCATTTCAAGAGAATAATATATTTTCAGCAAGAGTTGCCTCAAATTTGAACATATCTTCACATGATACACAGGCATCAATAGCAAACTTCCACTGACTTGGCAGAAACTACCTGAGTGTTTTCAAAAGTGGATTTGGCTGTCTGATTTAGTTGCTGATATCTTACTGGTTTTTGATTCATCAGTGTTTTTCTATTCAATCACAACTTTAAAATTAGAAGAGAAAAAGTTACAAGTAAAATCAAAACAATTTATACAAAGTCCAAAAGGTATAATCAGAGGAAACTTTTAAGGAATACATTCAAGAAATGGGAAAAAGATTCTGCTCTCAATTTTCCTACAGAAACAAGGTTAAAATAGTAATAGTATCTCTAACCTGCCATGGAAAATAAATGAGGGTTGACAGAATATTGGTTTTCACTTCAAAGTCGGTTATTACATTTTTTTCTTTTTTCCCTGCAGAACGCAACACGACATGGGCTATTTTCAGACTATGAGATCTCTTTAATCAAAGTCAACACTGGCTGTGAAGACCACCTGCTCCCAGTAATTACTGTAAGCACACTCAGTGTCTCCTGATTCAAATGACCTATTTCTTGGTGAAATAAGACATCTCTTAACTTCGACTGTGTTAAGTATGTCCTCAACTCTAAATTACTTCTTCACAGGAGACAAATTTCCTTAGATCAATTCAAGGCCCTGATCTCGCTCAGTGGGCCCATCAGAACGTGAATCCCAAGGCACAACAAGAAAATAATCTGCTGAGTGCCCGACAAAAATGACTAGATAGATCTGAAAACCAGCCAAATGGAAAACTGCAAAACTTTTTCTGAAATTTTTATTCAGAGTAATGTAAGAAGGGAATTAACTTTGCTTTTTATCATGTATGAAGCAAATAGATCCTACCTTTAAAAGAGTAGGTTGTTTGCCTAATATTTGTAATAATTTCATATGCACCAATTAACACTTTTTTTTTTTTTTTGCCTGGCTTCTGTCCTAAACACATGCATCTGTAAATCTGCTTGGATTTTCTAGTTTCAAGATTAAAACAAAATATATCTCAGTAATCAGACCTACAAAACAATTGTTTAGGTTTACGAACTAATAATTCATATAGAAAATAAGCTTGGGGTCCTTATGGCTGAATGATTTCTCCTAGTTGATTCCTTTCTATGTCGGGCTGGTTGGCCCCTCTCTTTGTTTTAAGACTATTTCCTGCCTTAAAATCTGAGTACTTGTCCTCTTTCTTCTCTTCCCCTTGCCCCTTGCCTCTTAATTGGCTTCATTTTCCCTCCTTTTGCTGCTGGCTGTTTACATACTCATAATTTTCTGCCCTTTCTTTTTATCATCACCTACATTCCTCTCCCTTCCCTCATCTTTCCTTCCCTTCTCTTCTCTGTTCATCCCTTTTTTGGGCTTCTATTTTTATCCCAATTTTCTCCTAGAACCTTATTTTTTTTCAGGGTGATTTTATTATCTATAAGGTAATAATTCCACAGTTTCTCTAGCCCTGATTTAAAGGCGGGGGGCGGGGGAATGTCCAAATCATTTAATCAAAACTGAAACATGCACGGAGGGATTTGTTATGCACAAGATACTAATTAGGACAAGAAGCAGAGTGGAAAGACCTTTGAAAGGTCACACAGTGCCCTCCTTTTATTCCAGCTAAGGCTTTCCGTAAATCAGCATTCCGGAAGTATTCCAGGGAACACTCATTCTGCAAAATGGCTCTTGAAAAGAAGAAAAAAAAAAGGAGTTCTATGGCCAAATTAATTTGGGAAAAACTGCATACCATGTCTTCCCTCATGAATTTCAATGAACATTAACATTGTAAAAACTGAAACATCTTAGAAGAGATATATTTATTTGCATTTAACCCAACATTACACCAGCTCATTTCACTCTGCAACATTTTCAGTAAGTCATCTTATCTTCAGCAACATTCCTTCGCCATTGCAGTAACCTCCTGTTTTCTGCTTTAATCACCACCCTGCTCCAATCCACTTGAAACTACCACCGGAATCATCCATCTAAAACATCAATCACACCTCATAACTCATCTACCTAAAATAATCCAGTAGCACTAGATTGTATACAAGACAACATCTGTACTCCTCAGTGGAGCTCAGGATTTTTAGTCATCCTATATTCAGCTTCCTTGCCTTCACATTTCTTTTGCTATGAACTACTCCTTAACCCACTCTCCTTCAGGGTACCTAACACTATAGTATCACCTAATTACTTAAATTCTCGAAAATGCCCACTTATACCTGTTCCTTTCCCTTCTTACCCCTAATAGACAGTTGCATATTTTTTTCCATAGTTCATGTGTGTACTCCTTTTAAACACATTTTCGTTGATCACTTTCCTTTATGTCCAAGTGAGTTAGTTATTCTTTGCCTTGTGTTTCCTTACCACTTTGTAAATATCTCTAGAAACATGAATCCCACTGAATCTATTGCACCTAGGAAATTGCAAGCCTGTAGACCTTCACTGTCTAATACCGTAGGATTAGCTACCATGTGACTTTTCAGCACATGAAATATGATGAGTTTAAACTGACATGATTTTAGCATAAAATACATACTGATTTCAAAATTAAAAAAAGAATAAACTTATATCATTAATAATTCAAAATATTGATTTTATGTCAAAATGACATTTTGGAAATATTTGGTTAAATAAAATATATTCTTAAATTAACTGTGCCTGTTTCTTTTTACGTTTTATGCAACTATCAGAAATTTTTAAAATTACCTGTGCTGTCACATTTGTGGACCACATTATGTTTCTATTAGGCTGTTCTAATTGTGCAGTTCTAGTAGGCTTGCATCTTCTCTTATAATTACAGGACCTACTTATCATTTGGAATCAATACTCAGCAAACGTTTCTTGAATCAATGAATAAATTAGCTGCTGCGTTTTTACATTGTCTTATAAAATAAAATTCTTGCAGTTCGTTAGCATCACATGAGTCCCAGAGGAAAAAAAGTCTTCCACATGAATGATCTCAATATTGGATGGCTCTAAATGGTGTCAGCAGCAACAGCAACAATACTCTTTCTTAGAGAAGGAAAGGAAAAGAGAGAAAAGGTCCAAGATCATACTGACCTTTTAAATAAACCCTATACCATGAACTATTCTAGGTTAGAATGCACATAAAACGACATCACAGTCTCTATAACTTTCTATAGAATGCATGCTACCAGACTTTGATGAGGGCAGAAAAAAAGAATAAAGAAAATAAAGAAAAAAAAAACTCAGTTGTAAGGCAGCTCAAGTCCTCTATCACTTCCAATCATAAATTTTCTTTTACGAATCACTTTGAGAGCACAAGTCCAGAGAGAAATGCTACAGAAACTCTGGTCTAAGCCTGGATAGAAAATCAAACCCATATGAGTTTTTGTGTTAGTGAAAAATCTCTGTGTGACCTTAGGTGAATTGTCTACTGTCTGCGTCTTAGGATATGCCATAGTTAAAGTGATAATTCTGAAAACTATAAAGCAATTGGAACAATATAATGCTGCTGCTGATGTTCTCAGATATTTTAAGCCATTTCCAAATTACTTTCAACCAATGTACATGGTAGCATGTTCCTTTACTTCAGCTACAAATTCAAATGGTGTCTTCACAAAAGATGAAGACTTTTGTCTAGAAAAGATTTAATAGATGGCAAAATATTTTGTAAATTATTTCTTCTGTTCCTAGGTTTTCTCCATGTATTTTAAATTTCTATTAAAACCATTTATACTGTTTCCAATTAATGTGGGAAGTAAGGAGAGTAAGCTGCTATTTACAAATAATTTCACTTGAATTTAAAAGATAGTTGGCTGGGCACAGTGGCTCATGTCTGTAATCCTAACACTTTGGGAAGCCAAGGCCAGGGATCACTTGACTTCAGTAGTTCGAGACCAGCCTGGGCAACAGGGTGAAACTTCATCTCTCCCAAAAATTCAAAAAATTAGCCAGGCATGGTGGCGCGTGCATACCTATGGTCCCAGCTACTTGGGAGGCTGTGGTGGGAAGATCCCTTGAGCTCAGGCGGCAGAGGTTACGGTGAGCTGAGACCATACCACTAAACTTTAGCTTGGGCAATCAAGTGAGACCTTGTTTCAAATACATACATACATACATACATACATACATACATATATACAAGATAAGTCGTTTTTTGTTTTTAGCTATCTTCTCTCATGCGGTTTTGTGGTAGTTTACGTATAAACTCTTTTCTGGAAAACAAATGTTATTTATTTCCTTAACTGAACAATAAACATTCCTGAACTTGGTAGATCATAAGTGAGTGGCCACCAAAGACTGCTACTCCATCATGACTACAAGCATCATGGCTGTGAAAACCAAAGTTCATTTGGAGCTCAGCAAGGGTGAAATTCAAATTTGCCAACGGATGGCCCATTAGAGACAAGAGATATGGACTCTAATTATTAATATAGATATTGATAACCCTGACATCCTATATTAGGATTGATATTCTCCTAATATTCCTCTTATGTTCTCCTAAGTTATGGTCTAATATGAAGATTGGAGAGAGAGAAAGAAAAGTAAAATAAATATTAAGGTGATTTATTTTACACACAAAGTTGTTCCATAAAGGGATGATGGAATCCAAAAATCTACTTGTTTTCCCCCTAGACTTGTATCAATAACATAGTTATAATCTCAGATTTATCCATTGTAAGGACAGAAGAAGCAATAACCTGGATATTAAATTTGTTTCCTGTGGCTGCTGTAACAAATTTCCACAAACATGGTGGCTTAAAACAGCATGCATTTATTCTTTCACAGTTCTGGAGACCAGCAGTCCAAGATCTGTATCACTGGGTTGAAATCAAGGTGCCAGCAAGGCTGGACTCTCTCTGGAGGCTCTAGGAGAGAATCTATACTTTACTTCTTCTGCCTTCTCTTGGGGGCTGGCATCCTTTGACTTGTGGCCACATCACTCCAATCTCTTTCTCTATGGTTGCATTGCTTCCTCCTGTTCTGCCTGTAAAATATCCCTCTCCCTTCCTCTTATAAAGTATTTGTGATTGCATTTAGGGATGACCTTGATAATCCAGCACAATCTCCCCTCAAGATATTTAATTTGATCCTGTCTGCAATGACTTTTTTTTCTTTATGAGGTAACATTTACAGGTTTTAAGGAATTGGGACCTGATATCTTTGTATGGCCATTATTCAACCTACTACACATAATAAATATTTTATTCAAAAACACTGGGACATTCAATTCTTAACTTCCTTGTCAACAATCAACCTCTATGAGATTTTGTCCAAAACCTATTTCCAAAATTTAAATGCCTTGTAAGCATTTTTAACATCTTTTAAAATTTCTAAAACCTTTGTAGTTATGGCCATTCAACCAATATTAACTGAGCACTTACATGGGTCAAGTGGCGCTAACAGTATAGAATTTATAAAAATATTTATTCAAGCAAAGTGGAATCTCAGTTTGAAAAGTCAATAGCATGCATTTCCCGACATTAACTGTCTTGTCAGTGTTACAGACTTTGAAAAATAGATTTCCAGATAAGGCTTAAAGTAAACATATTTTAAGTTGTAAAAATCATATGATCAGTTTAAGCCTTAATTTAAAGCTAAAAGCATTGCCCCTAAATTACTCGTTATATTTCATAAATTACAGAACCACCACCTGAAAGCACTGTGGTCCTTTCCTTCTTTTCTCCATAGAAAGCATTTGTTAAATTGTCCATGTGTTCAATTCCCTAGGATATAATAGGTAGTAAAATGAAGCTTCACTTAGTCAATATTTGTCTAAGGCTGTTGTTAGATGTATAAAATTCACTCATGTATTTATCCAGTAAACATGTTTTAGCTGTCTTCACCATGATAGGCATTTGCCTAAGTGCTTGGCTAACAATGAAGCCATCAAAGAGCATGGAGGTAAAGGGAGGGAGTTGCAGCACAGAGGAAAAGATGTTTTACAACAGGTTTGAGGACCAGGTACTACACAGAGTAGTCTGGTCACACAGAACTCAGTCTTGGGGTCTGGGGGTGGTTTCTGTACAGAAATGCATCAAGCTGAGACCCTAGGACCTGCAGGGATAGTCCAGGTAAGGAATTTGAGAAGGAGGAGTCCTCCCAGACTTAAAGATTTGAAAAGTTCAAGCATTTACAAGTGACGGAAGAGGAAGAGGGTTATGTAAATCTGCAAGTAGTTTAAAATGGCTGAAACTCAGTACAGGAGGAGGAGAAATGAACAGCCTTGATTTCATGAAATTCCTGCTGAACAGAAAGGACAAATCCCCTCTTAAAAAGGTTCTTACTCTGTTATGTGAAGAAAAGTTTGGAAAGGCAAGATTAGAATAACAATGAGTCAGGAAACTGTACGAGCTACATAGCAGAGAGGGAAAGGTGAAGACTGAAAGTATGTAGAAAACTTTTTGCATTAGAGGAAGATTTAGACGTACAACTTTTAGAAAAACAAGGTTAAATATATGGACAATATTGTCTCCAGGGCATGTGAGTAGAAAAACTACACAACTCATCTCCCTGCGTATCTTCCCCCCCCCCCATCTAATTCACTGACTGTACTCATCACCAGGGCCACCTCTTGCTTGGATTTTGTGGCTTCCTAATCCTCTATTATCATTTCAGATGTTGCTATAAGAGTGTTGCTTTATATTCAGTGAGAAAGAGTTGCTGTTAGTTGATTTTGGTGGAAACTGTGCTTTGAAAAAATAACCTTATATCTGAGAATACACATGGGCATTTTTCTGTTTTATATTTCATTCTTCTGTCATCCTCCAAAGGATGACATAAGATACAGATACGAACCACTGTTGAACCACCATGAACATCTGTGGGCTCCGTGCACCCAGCACTTAGGACAGCTGGTTTACCCAGTGGGAAGATTCAGCTTCATTTGTGGTGAGCCAGCTTCCTTGACGCTCAGCAGTGCCCTGGCAATGCTAACTAACCAAGGCTATAGTTTGCCAGGGGGCCCAAGTCAAGGCAATGATGGGCTTTCCCTCTCATCTGCAAAAAGAGACTTGAACCTAAGATCCATATTACCCTTACAAAGTCAAGATGGAGCCTGTGTTAAAATAAAAACGTTGGGGACCATCACAAAATGTATGAATGCTATCTGTTCCATGTTTCTATATCAGTTAATTATTATTCTCTCTTGGGCTCTCTTTCACCTGCAATGAACTAGCATATAGTAAGTTTTGTCAATGCACTATTATCTCTCTCAAACCCCTCCTTTCTACTCTTTCACCTTGGCCCAACTTGCACACCATTGTTTTTCAATCAAACTAGGAAAATTGTGACCAGGACCCTGCTTTCCATCTATGTTCCATGATATAAACGAAAGAAAACCATAATAATTTTCTCCCAAAAACCCTCAATGACCCCAGCTTACTGGTTAGTAAATAACGTTAGTTCAACCTTCTCCTAATACCAAGGACTTGTACATAATGTTACTCATCTGTCTTCCTGGCCTTCTGTCTTACTAACTCTCACCACAAGTTACTGAACTACTCAACATTCTCCAAACACATGTGTGCAGTTTACTTGTTCTTCTACTACTGCTGCCTGTAATTCTCTTCCCCAGCTTCTCAGCCTACCATAAGCCTACTCTTACTTCAAAATTCAAGCCACGTGTTACGTCCTCCGTAAAAACTCATGACTCATACATTGGAAATTGATTTTATGACTGGGCTTGCAAAGCCTTTGCTAACATCTCTACATTGTATTTAAACACACACACACACACACACACACACATGTATATACATTTTTTACAATTTAACAGCAGATCTTTAAGTTTTACTAATGTTAACATTCCTTATTTTGACTATGAGTAGCTCTGAAGATCCATGACATGTATTACTTATGATTTTGACAAAGCACAGATTCAATCACCCACTGTTGAAAGAAGATGGATGCTAGAATGAATCTCACAACGAGTTGTGAGCCCAGCTTGTGCCTGAGTATCCCAGAAGCGATGTGCTCCACATAAGGTCAAATACAATTTGGAGGAAAAATGATATGCAGTGTTAATATTCCTAAATCATACAGTAGATATATATTCCTTCACAAATATAAAAAGTAGCAAATTTTCATTGAGTGTTTAGCATTTGCTAAGGACTGCTCCAAGCATTTTAAATATAATATTCATCCTCATAATAATTTTTAAGATAGATGTGATTGTTATACCCAATTTTCAGATAAGACAACTAAGGAAAAGAAGACATAAAGCTGTAAATAGCAGAGACAAGATTTGAACCAAGGCCATATTATTTCACAGATTGCCCCTTTAACCAACATACTCTGTTGCCTACCAGGTGGAAATTATGAATAGTTTCCTATGGTTGGTGTTTACAATCTATCTTTACCTTTCTTAGGTACAAAGATCATGCCTTTTGGTTTGTTGCTTCAACAGTACCCGGCAGTGTCCCATGTAAATAGCAGACTCTAGTACTAACAACAGCCTTTACAGCTATTACCAAATCGTAGTTATCCCAGAGTAACAGCTGTTCACTAAAATGTTGAACCCCAGTAATTCTTCTCAACTGAGAAAAATAGCTTATTCACTCATAATTCTGCTTTCCTCTTAAATGCAAGGCTACAAATTCTCATTTGCCTTGGGGATCTTCACTAAAAATAATTTAATACATACTGGAAACATTTAGCTCCTTCATTGCAGCTATTTAAAATAAGCATTGGCACAGAAATTGCAGCATTAGGAGATATCTTTACTCTACACATTAGGGACCACTTGTCAGAAGCAGAGTTAAAGTAGATTTGAAACATCTCCAGGCTGCTTAGGTCTCTAGTGCTCTGAAGTATTTGAATGTTCACTCTTTGACCCATGGCTGTTTAGATCATTTTGATTTTAGGGATAAAAAGGAATAATGATTATAGAGCCTATTCCAGAGGAACTTATCCCTTCCGTTTCTTTCATTCTATTTGGGCTAAAATGCATGTCATCAGCGTTCAAGTTAATCCATGAAGATGGCAATGTGACCGAATGCTATAACCAATGTGCCCTTTGTGTCTTTGATTAAAACACTGGGAAGGTTCAGGAATATGTTGGAAGTGGTAGGGAAATCATTAATAAAAATTCTAATGAAATATATATGGGCCATGAAAACCACAGTCCCATAACAGAAACGCTACTACTAAATGTAGCCTATTTATTTTTCTTTTAAAACAAACTGCAAATATATCAGCCTTGGTTTTAAATTATCTACTTCATTAGGTTAAGAAATTGCTTTTTCATTGCTAGCAAGTGGCTCTTCATCAGAGATACTATGTCCAGCTGCCAAGAAGTCAAAGCCTAACTATTTAAATTGTATGTAATGGAGGAAGAAAAATCACATAAGGTTAGAAGCTCCTTTTGGATCTATGACCACTCAAGGTTTTACATCTGTAGCTCAAGAAATATCTCCCTGGACAACATCAGTACTTATTGGCTGGAAGTTATTCTCCATGGAAGGCAAATGGAATGAGAATGATGGATTGTGCTTTACTCTGTGGAAATGGACAACTTGGCAAATATTTTTAATTACTCAGCAAGCCAACCATTTTTAGTAGTAATAAATTATCTTAAATATTCTCTGAGTTACAGGTAGATCCTCAATATCTTTAAGCTAAACAGACCACATGAAGACCTCCTCTGCAAGCCAGAGTATGGAGGTGAGGGTGGTATCTGCAAACTTAGTAAGTGGTTCTCAGGTAAAATTCTGGGTCCCGTGTAGACCTGCCTAGCCTTGCTACAAAGCAAAGCAGGTTTGACTCCTATAGGAAAGATGGGCCATGCATTTGAACTAACACCTAAAACAGATTTATGTGTCATAAAATTCAAATCCTTTGAAAGCATCTTTTTGACATTTGTGTTCTTTTTGTTGCCTCTCCAGAACTAGGGGCTCACAGGGAGTCCTTACTAATTATGAACGCATTCCTTAACCTTTAAAATTTAGAATAAATGTCTTCTGTTTTCTTTTGCCTTAGATTTAGGATCCAACAGGCTCTATATGGTAGGCTTTAATCTTTGGAGAGACACTGCTTTTAATACAAGCTATGTATAAGTGGCACAGCAGTTATTCAAATTGGCACTTACAGTACTTTTTTGAAGTTAACTGCTTAGGCATGCTACAGGCTTGATTTTTCAAGGAGCTACTACAAATGTTCACTTCAAGAATGGGTGATTTTAATGAGGTGATTCTAACAGTTGCTGTCTCCTTGAATCCTGTTCTTGAAGAGAGGAAAAGAAAACCTTCTCTTCTATGTATCGTCTTGAGATCTTATCCAAATGGCAACTATAATGTGAATTTGAAGAGGCCACCCAAAATTCTGCATTTGGACCAAGCTGAGAGTCGCCTGTAAACTCATGCTTTGCATTTAAGAAAATGTCAAAAAGAACATGCACAGCGCCCTTATTTCCTAAAAATACAACATAACAAAGCTGGGCACAATGGTTACTGCCTATAATCCCAGCAATTTGGGAGGCTGAGGTGGGAGGATTACTTGAAGCAAGGAGTTTGAGACCAGCCTGGACAACATAGGGAGACCCAGTCTCTACAAAAAAAAAAAAAAAAAAAAAAAAAAAAAAAAAAATTAAGTAGTCAGGTGTGCTGGCTGGTGCCTAACATCCCAGCTATTTGAGTGGCTGAGATGTGAGGATGCCCTGAGTACAGGAGGTCCATGCTGCAGTGAGCTATGATCACCCCACTGCACTTCAGCCTGGGAGATAGGGTGAGACTCTGTCTCAATAATAGTAATAATAATAATGGGGGGGGGGGCAGTGAGTACAGTAAGTAAATATATTATAGTTCAGAGCACAGATCTGGAAAAAGTTAATCAAAGTCAGTAAGTACTAGCTATCTTTAAATACAGTCAGACCATGAACCAGTGAAAATAGCAAGCATGTGTCCCCCAGTGAAAAACTCAGGATGATAGAAACAAAACAGAGGTGACATTGAGCCTTGTAAGAACAATATTCTGCTTTGCAATCTAAATCTTCACTTGTCAAGCAAACCATTACAAGAAAGTAATTAGATTCTCTATTAAGGGATGAGTAGTGGCTTATTTTTTCCTTTTACCATTTATAGGCAGCTGTAGGAATTTATGCCTAAAACCTCTAATTGCTTTCTTGATAGTACAAATAGAATTATTTTTATAACTACATTTTTACTACACAGTCCTCACTGACCAGATGTTACATAAAGGCACTCTGTTTCTTAAAGTGTATTTTGTTTCCATAGGCACACACACTAACCATGAGAATCCTCTTGGAGAGGTGTTGAAAATGACATGCCTAGGTCCAAGTGGCAGAAAGTCTTAATTGTGTAGGAGTGGTGGTACCTAGAGGTATTTAGATGGGTTTTTGGTCCCCATAACCACATCGTTTTCCCATGTCTCCCCAGATCAAATCATAACAATTGATTCTAAGTATCCATTTAGTATACAGTTTGACATTTGAAATACTAGAAAATGTTGCTATTTTTACTAAAATGAAACAGATTCTTAGCAACAAAAATGTACATACTATGCCAACTCGGCTTAAAGATCAGTTAGCAGATCATCCTTCCCTTCCCCTCACCTTCTAACCAGGTTACTGATCCTCTCAGCCCTTCCTACATGGAAATTCCAGAGCTGGTCCTGTAAGCAGGACATTTTAGAGAAACACTCCAGGTAATTCTGAGGCAGAGTCTGCAAAGCATTCTCACATTTTATCAGTTCCGTGCTAGCCACCTGCTGCGCACAAACTGTTGAAAAACACAGTTGCAGTTTAGTCTACGAAAGTAAGATTTTTTTTTTAAACACAAAACCTAAATCTCACAGTTCTCATTCTCTCTCTTTTCTTTTTTTTAAAGCCCACAGATGAGAGCTTGGTACTAACGGTGCCAAGCTGCTTGGAGAAATGCTTAAAAGCAGCCATTCCACAGAACAACCCAGCACCTCTAGAGGAAAAAAAGAAATGCATGCTTTTGTCCTTGACCCCAGGGTTGTGTCATTTACATATGAAAAAGGCAAGATATTTATTCTGAAAGAAAGACACTAAGAGAAAGATGCCACTGGGACCATATTAAAAAGGTACAGCTTTCTCGACAGGGATACTTTTCCAGAACCAGAACTCAAATGAATTTCTTTCTTTCTTTTTTTTTTTTAACCTCTACCACAGCCTTCATGAGCACCTTCAGCAGCTGGTCCAGAAATCCTTCTTTGTACACATTCTTGATCAAACATAAGAGAGAGGAATTTGTGACTGTCCTATCAGTCCAAGCTTTCCTTCTCTCCAATGGTGTATCTACTAAGGGCAGCCAACAGCTGTGTGTTGTTCTATACAACTGTCTTTTAGAGGAATCTCATGGTCTGGAAGTTAAGGTATAAGGCCAGAGACCAGTTTATTCCTTCTAGCCTATACTAGCCTCTGGCCCTACACCTTAACTAGGCAGCTGTGGCTTCAAGGAGGTATTACTGTGTCTTCGCATGCCATCTTCCTGCTTGCTGTAAGGCTGGCTCCTGCTTTTTGGAGCCTTACTCAAAGACAAGGTTCCTGCAATCAGGACATCGTGACTTCAGTGAACTTAAGTATCACTTTGGTCCAAAAGAGTTCTATTTCCAAAATTTGACTCCTGCTCAGTTTAAAGCCCAAAGCCACTAATCCCTTTGTTCATCCTAATTTAAAAATGTCTGGTCACACTGCAATAGGAGCTCTACCTGTCTTGACCCATTTCTAACCCACCTCAATTTCTGCATTGGTCTACTCTTGAAGCCCCAGTGCTTCTTGCCGCCAAATTCTAAGACTTATGATAACACGTACAAAACACTTAGATTTTCCTGCTTCTCCTTCATCTGGGGAATCTGTTTGTAGTTTGTAACTATTATATTGTTAATTAAATAGTTGCCAATAACACAAAAATATGTACTGGTTAATTAAATGAGGATAGCTACTATTCCTAATGGAACTGTTACATTTCAACCAAGAATCATGAAAATCTGTTTTCTGCCCTTCTTTCACTGACACATTCAGCAATTTGATATTAATTCAGTTGTATCCAGAGGAACCTTGAATATAATAAACTAGAGCTGTGGGTCCCTTGATTTAGAATGGTACTCATAAGCCCTTTAATAAACAAGTTAAATACTTTTTCTCAATAAAATAGACAATTTCATCAGCAATTTTTACCACCTCAAGCTCTAAAACATAACACATTTTGAAATCAAAATGATTATAAACAAAGCTTTATACTGTATACTCTTAAATATTGTTTATTTTGCTTGACAGATGCATATTATAAGATAATATTAGATAAAAACAAATACATACACTACAGAAATTACTATCAATTTTTACCAAAAAGAATTTTAAATATTAATGCTGTTGGAAAAGTAATATATGCACATAGTAATCATTTGAAATGCAAAAATGATTGTGAAAATTATATCTCTTTCCCATTCCTAATCTCCAGCCATCCGCCAAGTCTCTTAGGGGGTTACCACTATTAATAGCTTCTTGTATCTCTCTAGAGATTTTTCTTTTCTGCTCACTTGGAAGCATATCTATGTTTCTTCCAAATTATTTTAGAGATAGCTTATGCATGTATAAACACATCTGTCTGTATACACATATATAAATGTACATATATATGTCAGTAACATTTATCTGCATCCTGTGTTTTATTTTAATAAGCATACATATTTAAGCATACATTAAGTATCTCATAAAAGCCACATAGTATTCTACTCTGTGGGTTCTCAATAGTTTATTTGACCTGTCCACAACCTGAACATCCTTAATGATGGGCATTCAGGGGTTTTTCAGTCTTTAGCAACGGGTATCCTTATACACATTGTTCACACACAAATATACCTTTAAGATACATTTTTAGGAGTAGAAATCACAATGTTAGTTACACATTTTACAATTTAGTAGATAATAATAAATTATCAACAAAGTTTGAGAGTATCTTTTTCTCCATACCTTAAAGAAGATACCAAGATACAAAACTTGCTTTTTTTAAAAAACTTTTTAAAATGACCTAAGTGAAAACAGCATCTCTATAGTTTTAACTTGCATTTCACTTAGGAGTAAGATTATAAATCATTTAATATGTGTAACAATAAGTTGTATTTCCTTTTTTAAAAATAAACTTTTAATTTTAGAATAGGTTTGGATGTACAGAAAGTTGCAGACAGCATAGGCTTCCCATACACTCCACATCTGATTTCCCACACTACCAACATCACACATCAGTATAACTTTGTCAAAATTATTAAAACAATATTAATATATAATTATTAGCTGAATTATTGACTAAATGTGTTCAGATTTTTCTACGTTTATATAATGTCCTTTTTAGCTTCCTGGATTCTGTCCAAAATATGACATTGCATTGCGCTGTTATGTCCCCTTACGTTCCTCGTTCCTCTTAGCTATATCTCAGATTTCTTAGATAGTTTCTCAGATTTCTCTTGTTTTTTTGTCGTTTTTTTTTTCTTCTCTCTCTCTTTTTTTTTTTGAGATGGAGTCTCACTCTATTGCTAGGCTGGAGCGCAGTGGTGCGATCTCCGCTCACTGCAACCTCCGCCTCCCATTTAAACAATCCTCCTGCCTCAGCCTCCTGAGTAGCTGGGACTACAGGCATGCGCCACCATGCCTGCCTAATTTTTTGTATTATTTTTAGTAGAGACAGGGTTTCACCATGTTGGCCAGTATGGTCTCAATCTCTTAACCTCGTGATCCACTGCCTCGACCTCCCAAAGTGCTAGATTACAAGCATGAGCCATTGCACCCAGCCAGACTTCCCCTGTTTTTAATAACCTGGACAGGTGAGGAATATTGGTTGGGTATTTTGCAGTGAGGTGTAGTTTTCTCTGGTTTCTTTAAAGATTGTTTGTTTGAAAATAATATGCCTATGTGTGTTTTTTTGATGATTTTCTGGTTGTTTTTCTCTGAGCTTCCTAGTTTGATATCTGTCAATTTTGGAAAGCACTTAGCTATTATTATTTCAAACATTTCTTCTTTCTCTTTTTCCTCTCTTCTGATATTCCAATTATGTATGTTACATATTGTATGTTACACCTTTTATTATTATCCTACAGGTCTCTGATGTTCTGTTCTGCTTTTGTTTGATTTCTTTCATTTTTTTTTCTTCACATTTCAATTTTAGAAGTTTTCTAGTCTTTAGTATTTACTAGGTCTATATTTTTGGGCTGTGACTCTCTTATTGGTGTCTCTAGTGGAATAGTTTTTTCCCCCACTCCCTGCCTCCTACTCCCCTGCCTGGATATAGCATTCCAGATCTGTTTCCCGGAAGTCTTGACTCTTGTTGACTATAATTTTTTATTTCTCCCTTATGTGAGCCTAGAAGACTCAAGGGGGCTGCTCCAGTGGGAAAAACGACTTTCCCCCAGCTAGGAAAAGGCCCTAGGAGGATCTTTGTTCTGGAGAAGGCTGTAGGTGTCACAATGATTACTCTTCCCTTGCTCCAGCAGAGCCATGCGGGGAGTTTCACAGATCTTCACTGGGAAAACCTTCTGGGGTTCCTGGGGGTCAAGTCCACAGAAGTTTAAAGGTCCCCCTAAGACTAGAATCTTCAAGAGTTTCTGACCCTTAGGCTTATCGACACTCAAATTCTAGCTTTGTGGAAGGTACCTTTTAAGTGTTGTTACCAATCTGTGGTTGCAGTGGTTTCTGCCCGAGATAAGCAGATCTCTGTGTCTCTTTGGATATGCCTGTCTCTCTACATTTTGAGAACAGTGGTTTGCCTTGTGTGATGGGGTCAACTTGACTGGACTGCAGGATGCAAAGTATTGTTCCTGGGTGTGTCTGTGAGGGTGTTGCCAAAGAAGATTCACATTTGAATCAGTAGACTGGGAGAGGCAGACCCACCCTCAATGGGGGTGGGCACCATCAAATCAGCCGCCAGGGAGGCTAGAATAAAGCAGGCAGGAGAAGGTGGGAGAAGCTGACTTGCTGACTCTTCCGGCCTTCATCTTTCTCCCATGCTGGATGCTTTCTGCCCTCTAACATCAGACTCCAAGTTCTTCAGCTTCTGGACCCTTGGACTTACACTAGTGGGTTGCCAAGGGCTTTTGAGCCTTCAGTGACAGACAGAAGGTTACACCGTTAGCTTCCCTACCTTTGAGGTTTTAGGACTCATATTGGCTTCCTTGCTCCTCAGTTTGCAGATGGCTTATTGCGCGACTTCACCCTGTGATCATGTGAGTCAATACTCCTTAATAAACTCCCCTTCATATATTCATCTATCCTATTAGTTCTGTCCCTCTACAGAACCCTGACTAATATACCTTGCAGTCTCAGCTCTCTAATGGGTCTAATAGAAATTGTCAATTTTCAGTTTGTTTAGTTTTTTCTCGATAGAATGAGAGTGACAACTTCCAAAAGCTTTGTAATAAAGACCTGAAATCAGAAGTTCCTGAAATTTCTTTTTAATAAACAGTCTTTTTCATTTGCTCATTATTTAGTTGTCACATGTTTCTCTTTCTTACATGAGCTCTTTATATATTAGGGAGGATAACCCTTTGATTGTCATATGTGTTTTAAATATTTTCCAGCACTTTTGTTTTATTTTATTTTACTTTAAGTTCTGGGATACATGTGCAGAATGTGCAGGTTTGTTAAATAGGTATACACGTGCCATGGTGGTTTGCTGCACCTATCAACCCATCATCTAGGTGTTAAGCCCCCGCAAGCATTAGGTATTTGCCCTAATGCTCTCCCTCCTCTTGCCCCCCCCACCTCCCAACAGGCCCTGGTGTGTGATGTTCCCTTCCCTGTGTTCATGTGTTCTCATTGTTCAACTCCCACTTATGAGTGAGAACATGCAGTGTTTGGTTTTCTTTTCCGGTGTTAGTTTGCTGGGAATGATGGCTTCCAGCCTCATCCATGTACCTGCAAAGGACATGAACTCATTGCTTTTTATGGTTGCATAGCATTCCATGGTATTTATGTGCCAAATTTTCTTTATTGAGTCAATCATTGATGGGCATTTAGGTTGGTTCCAAGTCTTTGCTATTGTAAACAGTGCAGCAATAAACATACATGTGCATATGTCTTTGTAGCAGAATGATTTATAATCCTTTGGATATATACCCTGTAGTGGGATTGCTGGGTCAAATGTTATTTTTGGTTCTATATCCTTGAGGAATGGCCACATTGTCTTCCACTATGGTTGAACTAACTTATACTCACACCAACAGTGTAGTAGCATTCCTATTTCTCCATAGCCTTGCCAGCATTTGTTGTTTCCTGACTTTTTATTAATTGCCATTCTAAATGGTGTGAGATGGTATCTCATTGTGGTTTTGATTTGCATTTCTCTAATGACCAGCAATGATGAACTTTTTTTCATATGTTTGTTGGCTGCACAAATGTCTCCTTTTGAGAAGTGTCTATTCATATCGTTCACCTAATTTTGATGGATTTGTTTGTTTTATTCTTGTAAATTTGTTTAAGTTCCTTGCAATATTTCCCAGGTTTTATTTCTCTTTTCTTAAGTGAGGGCATTTAAATGCCATGAATTTTTAATATATGAAAATTTTATTACGTGCATTTTTTCAGTATTTTCTTTTATGGTTTCTAGGCTTTGTATCAGTCTTAAAAAAAATGCTCCCAATCTCAGGATTATAAAATAGTTCTTCTAACATATTGTTATATTTTATTTTTATAATAAAATAAATCAGGTTAATTTAAATAATATATTTCAAACACTGGGAAAATAAGATAATTCAGAATATAAGTAGCACTGTATACTTATACAATAGGAGAAATAAAACTCTGATAAGTAGTGTTAAAACAAATGGGTAGCATTCTCTGTTAAAATAAATGGGTAGGAATCAGATTTCTACTCACTCCTTATAATCATTATTATAAGAGGACTGAAATATAAACAACATTTTTCAATGGAATATTAGGAAATTAGGAAATAGAAACATAAACACAATGTCACCATTTCAAAGCAATCAGTCTTAGCTCTTCCTTTCATTGCTATGTATTTCTAAAAAATTACCATCACAGTATACTTACAATATTATATCTTATCATGATGAATATTCTTTCCTTGCTAACACATAATCTCGTAGCACTCATTTTTACTCATATATTCCATGACTCTTATTTTTCAAACCATATGGAAATTGGGAGTACTCAATTATCTCCAAATTATGTTATCAGTTATTAGTTATTGTTTTTTTTTTTTTTCTTTTTGACAGGGTCTCATTCTGTCACTCAGGCTGCAGTGTAGTGACATGATCATAGCTAACTACAGCCTTGAACACCTGGCCTCAAGCAATCCTCCTGCCTCAGCCTCCCAAAAACCTGGGACTACAGGAGTGAGCCACTATGCTTGTCTAATTCTTTTTTCTGTAGAGATGAAGTCTCACTGTGTTGCCCAGGCTGCTCTCAAGATTTATTAGATTCTATCTAAAATAAAATAAATATCTTTAAAAATTCCTCCAAGATAATCTTTAATTATTAAGAGGTAGAAAGGTAAAAAGAGTGTGAGAACAGTGAACTTGGCTTATAAAAATACATTGGAGTAAAAGTTTGAAAAATAGTTGTATTTTCAAGGCATTTTGGAAGAAACTGGTAAGTTAACTGACAAGATTATCATGCTTCAAAGAGGAAGAAAAAGAAGTGGGGGAAGGAGGAAGAGAAGGAGGATAAGGAAGAAAAATATTTTTTTTTGGAGCTTAATGACTAAAACATCATAAACAGTAAATTCATAAATGGCAAACTTGTTTTGAATATTTGGTCACAATTAAAATATTTTTAATGTTTTCATGCTATAATTTATACTTTTTTTTTTTTTTTTACAAAATCTAATTGCTCCAAATTATCTTTATTTTATATCTTTCTGGAGTCATCTAAAAGTGCTGTGGATTTTCTAAACAAGCTATTAACTAAATTATGCTTATTTTTAAAATTAGCTGTGGAAATTGACAATAAGCCAATTAAAAGATGTTTGTCTTCCATTTTCTTTGCCTTCAAGACAAACTTCTCATTTGAACAATAATTCCAGTAGATTAAATGAAAATCTCTCTGCAGCCCTCAGGCTAGTCAGATCAACAAAGTAATCTAAACTCATCATAACCCCATTAGAATTAGCCAACAAAATATTTAGATCTATTTACTCTTTTAGTACTATGTCTCAGTTCCAGAGCTATATAACTGGAAATGAGAGCCCAGTTTTTAGCTGCTTTCACATTATACCTACCACTTTTCTGTAAAGTATTAAAAAATAGAAAAAGATCTTAAAAATAGAGGTAACAATGAAATAGTGACTACACTATACTTTGAACCCAATTCCAAGGCAAAATGTCACATATGAATTGGACTAACATTTAACTTTGCAAAGTTGGATCTTTAATACGTTTTTTAATTGGATTGTTAGCAACTAGATAAAACTCAAGGCTACCTGGTTGCTACCCAAGGGAATGTCCATTTCCATCCCAATCATTTTATCCACAACTACCTTTATGCTTTGGTGACTTATCCCTACAATTCTTGCTATACAAAAGACAGAATGAATATGTAGGTATAATAATATATATGTCTTGCTGATAATAAGGCTTCTTACCCAGTTATAAACTATTCTGTCACAATTAGAGAAAGATTTCAAGATTCTATCATGTGTTACAAAATTGTTAAATTTTGTAAGATTTCCAGACAGTGTCCCAGAATCTCATCATGGGAAAATCTTTAGAGAGATTCTGGACAGCACCAAGAAATGATAGATGTTGTCATCTTGATCAAGCAGATATCCCAAGTTATTTACATGCTGTTCTACTTCCCAGACGTGAATGGTTGAGCCAGCCTTTAAAAGGAGCAGTTATAGATGACAATGGGTTAGGTTCCTAAACATTCCTTGAGTCCCCTTCTATGCTTTATGGAGAGAAATCTAATGAATGAGGTCATCAAGAAAACAACAGACAAACTAAAAAGGCAGCGGCACCCTTAAAGAGAAAGCATTCTGAAAAGAAATAAAAGAGAAGATGCACATGTGGGAAAAAAACACCATAATAGCATATGCTATCTATGCAGTATTTTCTAGAAACGGTTATCATTAACATATGTTAATTAATCGTCACAAAAAATTTATGAACTAGGTACTTTTATTATACTATTTTACAAGTTAGAAAACTGAGACCAGAGAGATTAAGTCATTTGCTGAACATTATAGAGTTACGACTGGCTTGGCTTATGAACCCAAGTATTCAGATTCAAAAGTCTATTTATCTTAACCTGGAACGCTGATTACGTCTCTAAGAAAATGCAACTCAATTTCTGGCTTAAGCAGGAATTTAGGGAGCTCTTTTGAACTCATTTCTGAAATGGCCAGGGTCTAATGTCTGTCCTGCACTATTTACTATTTCTTTCCTTTATTTTCCAAGATTGGACAATGTTAGAGCATCTGGCATACATCGTTACTTTAATAATTAAACAGAGTCACTTAAACACCCTTTATTTTTAACTGGGTGATGTACTGAAGCATGTGTGTAAAACAGCTATTTATCTGAATTACTGCTGCAGTGACTAGGAAAGGCTACAAGCAAAAATATTATGGCCAGTGCTTCCAATAAAGCCTGGATCTGCTGGAAGAAGATGAATGATGCTTTCCTGGTATAAACTTCCCTAAGGGAACATTCTAGCACTAGTAACTGGTGGACTCTTCTGTGGCTGTTATGGCAATAGAAGGGGATGAGCCTAGAGACCTTGCTTTTTACCCAAACCCTCATCTCAGCTGATCCACCTCCCCCACAGTCCTGTCCTCCAATCACAACTTATCCATCATGTGCCAATGATCCGTTCTGTTTTGTTTACGTCTAATTAATTGTCTTCCCTCATTCTACCCATATTTCTGCCTCTTGTATTTTTCTTGCAGATTCCTTTTGAGTCAACTCTTGCTCCTGGTTGGTTCTTCTCTGGGTCTCCCACTGGCTTAATTTCCAGTTATGCTTCCCACCCCTGCCACAGGGAGCCAGTGCTAATGAAAAACCACATGTGTGGACAGACATGCAGGAGAAACAAAGGTGGTTGTGAATATGCAATTCATGATGGACAAAACAATATAGCCTGGCTCAGTGTCTCACACCTGTAATCCCAGCACTTTGAGAGGTTGAGATGAGAGAATTGCTATAAGCTAGGAATTTGAGACCAGCCTGAGCAACATAGTGAGGCCCCACCTCTACAAAAAAATCTAAAAATAAGCCAGGCATAGTGGTGCATGGCCTGTAGTCCAAGCTACTTAGGGAGTGGAGGTGGGAGGATCACTTGAGCCCAGGAGGTCAAGGCTGCAATGAGCTGTGATTGTGCCACTGCATTCCAGCCTGGGTGACAGAGTAAGATCCTGTCTACAAAATAAATAGATAAATAAATATCTAATAATTGCCAAGCTGCTGAATCTACTGCTGACACTAGACAGTTTGAAGGAGGAGTAAATTATCAAGGAAGACAGCTCAGATGAACTCTCAGGTTTTTGGAGGTCTATTTCAGAGAATCATTTAGATGCAACAGATCAGACATCACACAATGTATCTTTCTGTCTAGGAATCCTTGAGACTTGAGCTTGTAACTTGAAATTAGTGAACCAAGTTGGAATGGATTTACTTTATCCAGCATCTATCTCTTTAGTGTCTTCCATTCATGCATAGATCTCCAAATAACCATTACCTGTGATCTCTGTAAATAATAATAATAACACAAAACACTCCATTCACCTTCTCCCTAGATTCAGAAAGTTAATGGACACACCCTGCTTTGTTTTATGGGGTTATACACTTGAAAGAAGATGTGGCTGGTATTTACAAATCAATCATCATGAGTAATAACAAACTCTCTTCCTCTCCTAAAAAGCCTTTTATTCCTGTTATTAATCAAGTCCCTATAAAAAGTATGAAATATTATTTGGGACTACAATTAAAATATTACCATTTGAAAGCCAGAACAAAAAAGGAACTGGGAGATTTCGTAATATACTTCCTGAAAACTCAATGAAGATAACATGCATTATTATTTTAAAAAAATCTCTTTGTGGGAATATTTAAATAGAAAAAAAGCTAATGATTGTTGGCCACATATAGGAAACTACTCTAAATTTGAATTTTAACATACCATACCTCAAAAAGTAGGTATTTTTTTCTTGGGAGGGAAACTGGTGAGCTAAGAGGCAAAGGAAGAAGGGAGATACATTGTACTTTGGCCTGTTTGACTATTTAAGTGTCCACATTATTAGTTTTTCAGATATTTAAACGTATTACTTAATAAGCATTTTAATATTTTATTAATTACCACATAGCAAATGAAATAAAAGAGAGCTAAAATTTAAACAGCTTTCTTATGAAATCTGTAAGTAGAAACCTATGTATAAAGAGAAGACAAAGTCTTCATATGATCAAGGTAAGTAATACACATTCATTATTAGCCTTTAAATTTACATCACCTTTGCTTTTCAATCTCATGTCCAACTGCCCACAATTCCACACATTGTCTTAATTAAGAATCACCATCTGTCTACATACTTCCATACTGGGGCCAAAATTATTTGTATAACGTTACCTCTTCTCTTCCCCATTACATAAAGTAATAATTAACCCATTTCACACGCTCCCATCTCATCACAGTAACTGTACCCATGACGGACTCAGGTAAAAATATCATTCCTAGCGATGGCTATAGAAATTACAAATCAAATCCTCAAACTTATATCTACATTTTTCAAGCATTTAAAAGATTATACTAGCAGCATAATAAAAAAAGAACCAATTAAAATATTCAAATAGAAAATATGCAGTGCGATATGCAAAAAAAAAAAAAAACACATCTTGGTGATATCACTAATGGAAATGTTTTAATGAAATTCACAGAGAAGTAGTTTTCTAGTGCCTGAAATATTTGTATTCTGAAGTATTTTTGACATAGAAAGATAAATGAATACTTTCAGATTTCACTATCAGTGAACCAGAAAATAAAGATGATATTTTCAATTCATTTTGTACATATGGATGATTGAAGCTTTTGAATATTAAAATGCTTAATAGGCAAAGATTTTATTTTTATAGTTTATAAATAAATGAGCAGATGTTTAGTTGTAATTTACATTTTAAATTAGAAACTTAAGCTTATTCATAGTAAGATATGTATTAACATACAAAGACGGGCCATGGTAAACTATATATATGTCTATATTGTTAAACAACTTTCCATTTTTGAATTGTGCTGATCCAAGCAATAACATGAGACATTATCTTGACTTAATTTCAATCTTAAATTTGTGTCTGTGTGGAAAGAGAGAGAGATTTCACGGAGATATGGGAAATGGCAAAACCACGAAGTAAGATGAAGAAGATTGTGGTTTAAAGCATTCACTTTATTTATTTGCACAGCTTGGATTCACCATGAAAACATATCACTTTAATTTTTCCCATACCCAATGTAGAAACAGGTTCAACAGGAATTTGTAAACACAAAAAGAACTTGACAGTCAACAAAAGAGGCATCTTTGTGTTTCTACTTAGAAATCCCAGGCCCAGGTCTGTTTAGAATGGCCTGCAGTCAACTTTATTTAACCTGACTTGTGGCTTTCATTTTTCTTCCAAGCCTTCCACGGTTAAGAACCTTTTTAAGATTGTAAGCATCTGTCAAAAAGGTTTGTCTGATTATAAGGTCTGTCTGGTCAATCACCGAAGAGATCCATCAAAAGTCTATGGTTCAGAAGTCCTTGAAGCTGTTCTTAGCTTGATTCACTGCATCCTACTGGATCCTTTTGGCTGGAAGTCTTTCTGACCACAGTGATTTAAAAATTCAAATGATGGGTCTTACACTGGGTCCATGTGTCTTTTTCCACTGTACCCATCCTAGTTCAGGCACCGTATCCCATGAGAAAGTATTCAAAAAACTGGTAACTGCTTTTTCTGTTTTCACCCCCCTTCACCCTTTTCACTTATAGATCAGGCCAGATCTACTTCTCTGAGAAACCCAGTGCTTGCTGGATGTCATCTAGATTTCTAATGTTCAAAGTACTCCACATCACTCTTCCCAACTCCCCTTCACTAGACTCAATCCAACCTTCTCTTCAGGATAAACTAATTTAGTTTACAGCCCTCCAAATATACCCAGTATGGGCTCAGCATGGTCACTTGGCTCAGCATCCCCTTGTCTGGAATGCCCCTTCCTTCTCCACTTCTCAACTGCCTCTTTGCCTACTAAAATTTTACCTTCCTTTAAGGCCAATGCCAAAGATTAGCAATTTCCCAGACTGTTCTTAAGACTGGCCCAACAAGCATCATCTCCTTTGTGAGAAAGCTTCTGCCCTTTCAGCACTTGCTGTCATCCTTCTCTATTGCTTATTCACATCATGCCTGTTTTAGTCTTTTCTCATGCTGTTAGTAAAGGCATACCAAGACTTGGTAATTTATAAAGGAAAGAAGTTTAATGAACTCACAATTGTACATGGCTGGGGCAGTCTCACAATCACGGCAGAAGGCAAAGGAGGAACAAAAGCACATCTTACCTGGTGGCAGGCAAGACATGGTGTGGGCAGGGAACTCCTCTTTATAAAATCACCAGATCTCCTGACACTTATTCACTAATCACGAGAACAGCACAGGAAAGACCTGCCCCCATGATTCAATTACATCCCATTTTGTCCCTCCCAAGACATGTGGGAATTATGGGAGCTACAGTTCAAGATGAGATTCAGCTGGGGACATAGCCAAACCATATCAACACCCCTTCCTCTTCTTTGATTCTACTCCTGAACTTAGCTTATCCTTCTCTGAATATAACAAAGCATCTTGGGTTGTGTGTTTTATAGAAGCTCAAGAAATACTGATTGAATGAAATGAACAAGGAAAGGGTAAGCGATGTACTTAGCGGGAAACTTTTACATGAGACTCAGGTTTCCTTTTGAAGAAACCCAGGTCAATGTGTAGATTATCTTGGCTCTACCTCTTTAAACAGAGCACAGATTGATATATGCAAGTTGCATGCCAGTATGTATTAAGTAGAGAAACAAAAGGAATGTCTTTACATTAGTGTTTCCTTCAAAGAAGATAGAGATTATTCATGACACCAGATTTTTTTCACTTATTTTGAGGATCTTTACAAAGGAAAATGGCACTTTCAAGTCACAATGATAATACAGCCATCTGTTTGGGTTTGATCCCACCAGCTCTGCTAGGGGAAATCTTACCTCATATTGGCTGAATGGTTGACATGAATCTTAAAGATAAAACAATTTGAGAAATTGAAAATACAGAGCTGTCATTTTTACCACTGTGTGTACACATTTTAAACACATGTGGTTCATGGTTCGCTTTTTAAAAATTCAATAGAACACTGGTCATCTAAATTTCAGAAAACATGCCTAATGTCTGTATTTTAAGATCATCATATTTCTATTATATTTTATGACATGAGAGGACAAGATATGATTCTTGGCTTTTCGGGGCCATCCTTCAATTTTCCTCTTACTCTTTTCATTTAACCCTTCAACAAAATTAATCAAATGCCTGGCACTATACTGGATATATTCAATAAGCTCAAAAGACACACTTCTTCTGAGCAATGTTATTTAGATTAGTCCTTTTCTTCACACAAAATTTAAGTTTCACTATTGAAGACACTGGTTTTCCCTAAAGCCAGTACTTCCTGACTCTGTAATTGGTACCAATGGTATGATTCATTTTCCTTGGGTTGAAGCAACAAAATCATCAAGGGCTTCAATATTTTTCACACAAATGGTCACAATATTCATCCAATTAAATGTACTAACTTCAATATTTTTACACTTTAGTGTATTATACAGGCATCTGTATTCATCTTCCTAAAGTTTATTAATTAAGGGCTAATGACTCAAACTATCCCTTATGGTATTGTGTAAAATTGTCCCAACCTACTTTTCCAATCTTAATATGTCACATTTTTTTGGTAAAGATACCAATGACATAACTCAAATTCAATTATTTACTATCCCAAACATACCTTGCCCTTCTCATGTGTATATTTATTCAGGATCTTCCTCTCTGTGACCCTCTCTTCCTTCTCTACACAACCATAGAAATTCTCATATCCTCCAAGAAACACCTCGAACAATTTTTCTATAGTCTTAAATGACTCTCATTTAAGACACATAGATATTTGAGTTATACCATCCCTGGAAACCTATAGCTTATCATCTGTATTTTCTTTTTTCTGATTTTCATTTGCTTTTTCTTTTTTTTTATAGGGGGATATGGGGGGGGGGGGGGGGGGGTGGGGGGGTGGGGGGGGGGAAGGGGTAGAGACAGGATCTTGCTCTGTTGCCCAGGCTGGGGTGCAGTGGTGTGGTCATAGCTCACTGCAGCCTCAAACTCCTAACCTCTAGTGATCTCCTGCCTCAACCTCTCAAGTAGCTGAGACTACAGGTGCATGCCACCATACCAGCTAATTATTTTATTTTATTTTATTATGTTCAGAGATGGAGTCTTGCTTTGTCAGCCAGGCTGCAGTGCAATGACATGACCACAGCTCAGTGCAGCCTTAAACTCCTGGCCTCAAGTGGTCCTCCTGCCTCAGCCTCCTGAGTAGCTGGGACTACAGGAGCACCCCACTATGCCTGATTAATTTTTAAAATGTTTTTGTAGGTATGGGGTCTCATAGTGTTGCCCAGGCTTGTCTTAAACTCCTGGGCTCAAGTGACCCTCCCGCCTGGGCTTCCAAAGTAGCTGGCACTACAGGTGTGAGCCACTGCACCCCCATATTTCATCATTTGTATTTCCTAAGCAATTCTCCACGTTCTGCCTTACTTTGCCTAATATTCCACTAACCTATACACCTCTAAGGCAGAGGTAGCTTTATTTACCATCACTCAGAGTAGGTGCTCACAAAACTTCCATTTGCTTGTTGATATTTCTAATTACAAATCTTCTTCTAAATCCTACGTATCTTCTAGGTCTTATATTAAAGTATGGCAAAAATATGGCAATGCTCACCATGGTTTCAACACCATCCAGAAGACTCCTGGTAAGATGCAGTGAAGGAAAGAGACTCTGTCTATGGTACTTTAGGCACAGACGCTCACAGCCTCTTTGTACACCTATGGGATTCCTTTTAATTACTTCTTTACTTACTGTTCCATTTTTCTGTTTTTTACTCCTTCTTCCCTACCCCTTCATCATAAAGCTTACAGGGATATTTTCTGGCATTTTGCTTATCTCTTCTAGTAGCACTTGAAGATTAAAATATTTCTGACTTCTGAGATACACTATAAAGGATGATAATTACTTTGCTAGGATATTGCTAAACTCAAAACTAACCTCCAAGCTTGTGAAGAAAAATAAACTTTAAAAAATATGAGCTGGATTTTAGCTTTTATTTTAAGACTCTCAAATGAGTTGTCAATCAAAATAGGTAATAGTCAAGACAAAAATGATCAAAGCTAATGTGCATATGGTTGTGTGTTTTTGTATATGTGTGTGTGTGTGTATATATACACACATACACATGTATACATATACATGTGCGTGCGCGCACGCACACACACACACACACACACACACACATATATATAGCAACTACATACATTAAAAGAAAATTAAAGTCACCAGCAGCTTCAGTAAGCAGTCTTTCTTTCTAGCTCTATTCCAATTTCTGCCATTTGGACAGTCTTACCATACTACCAAAAAAAAATGAATCAAAATTTAGAAGAAAAGCAGAGTTGATCTAGGTTGAAAATTATTATAAATATTTTTTCTTCTGCTGAAACGTTTTTCCAATAGCAATACCCTTCCTTTGGTTTTATTTATACCTATGACTTTGTGAGAAAAGACAAATGGATATTTTCTCAATAAATATCCATCTTGAAATATAGAGTAAATTAAAAATAGTAACTGTAGTCAAACCATAGATTACTTAAGGTGAATGGGTAGAAAACCACTTACCCCCGGTTGCCACAGTGATTTCACGTAGGAAGTGGCCATAAAATGGAAAATCGAAGGACAGATTCACTCTCTGCAAAGAACAACACCAGAGAAAAAAATCAATAATGTATAGCATAGTAAATGTAAAATGAAGAGCCTTTCACTTAAAACAAAAATGATGATTCTACTTTACCCCACGATTATTATAGTTCACTTTTAAAGCCTAAGTCCTCGATGATACTAAAGAATATTTTTCCTGGTAATTAAAGGTTTGAAGTATATGAAAATAATAAAGTTAGCATCACCTCTGCATTTTAGTTGTCCACTGAATAATCAGTTCAGTCATGATGATGAGCAACTTATTCTGAGGTTCTTTTTAGTTTGACTAGTTCCTCCAAAATAGTAGTGCATGTTATGTCAAGATTCATTGGATTAAAAAGCAAAAGTGATTTTATGTTACACTATGTTACATATTTAATTTGTTTTCCGTGCATTCCATAATGAAAAGCAGTTTCATAGAAGATGTCTTGCACTGACCAACAGATCTAAACCAGCAGACTTTTTTTTTTGAGACGGAGTTTTGCTCTTTGCCCAGGCTGGAGTGAAGTAATGCAATCTCAGCTCACTGAAACCTCTGCCCCCTGGTTTCAAGCAATTTTCCTGCCTCAGCCTCCCAAGTAGCTGGGATTACAGGCGCCTGCCACCACGTCAAATTCATTTATTTTATTTTTAGTAGAGATGGGATTTTGCCATGTTGGCCAGGCTGGTCTCGAACTCCTGACCTCAGGTGATCCACCTACCTCAGCCTTCCAAAGTGCTAGGATTACAGGCATGAGCCACCACGCCTGGCTGATCTGCAGACAGTTTTATCTTTCAAATACAATCAGCTCTCCAAATTTAGCATATTATGTCCACTCTTAAAAACACAGAGTTGTAGGATAAACAACATTGGTTACTGAAGAGCTTCTTTTACTTGGTTTGGAGTAAATTACAGAGACTTAGGGAGAAATTTCATAGATTGTACCCTTTGTTTTCCTAAAAAGGGGTCTGATGCTGTAGCTGTTAATATTTAACTGTACATGTATATAGTGTCTACTTTTTAAAAATAATATATTTAAAAATGTTAAAAACCATAACATACAAAAATCCTAATCTTGGTTATATGTTTGAAATGATATTAAGTAGATATATTATTATTAGGCAAGAAACAAGAGAAACACTAAAAGTAATGGCAAAACCCCAATTACTTTTACACCAACCTAATATAATACAGATGATCGAATGAAATAAAAGTATTTAGAGGGAAAATAATTAGCCGGTTGAGAGCCCAGCAGCACACAAGTACAACCTCCCTATAATAAAAGGCTATTACATTAAAATTCCACAATTCCTGTATCACCCCAATACACAAATTTTAAAACTAGAAAAGTATATCTAGATTGAAATTAGCTTTTTCCAATTTTGCAAATGATTGCTTTTTTATAGCCATCATGGATTTTTAATGATTTATTTGGTACGAAATTAATCACTCACAAAGTGCCTTTCAATTAGGTTTTTTCTTTTTAATGCAAGTCTCATCTTTACAAAAGATTTATGATCGTTTTTATTTTGTGCTGACTAACAGGAACAACAAAACCCATTTTCACGGAGCTAGCTGAAATAAGGGGTCACTAAGAACCCTACAATGAAAGAAGGGTTCAATGGCACGATCATTTATCTCAAAGACGTCAGGAATAATTTTGTGAAAGCACTTGCTTAGTATATTGTTTTCCATCATTCTAATTTATTTCCATGCTCATCAGTAAATTGGTAAAATTTACCTTATGCATTCTTACTTTCAGAGTCAGAGTTTGATTTAAACATATATCACTAATGAACATCACTAATGAACCCTATCAATTACCACCAAATACAAACTAAAAGGCTGTAACATGAGTTTCTCAGTCACTGCAAGTATTGAAAGATGTTTGAAATTAGATTAACATACACAGATACGGCCAGGTGTGGTGGCTCATGCCTGTAATCCCAGCACTTTGGGAGGCTGACGTGGGTGGATCATGAGGTCAGGAGTTCGAGACCAGCCTGGCCAACATGGTGAAACCCTGTCTCTACTAAAATGGAGGCAGAAGAATCGCTTGAACCTGGGAGGCAGAGGTTGCAGCAAGTGGAGATTGGACCATTACACTCCAGCCTGGGTGAAAGAGTGGAACTCCGTCTCAAAAGAAAAAAAAAGATACGCAGATACAGATATAAGTTAAAGACCTTTTCTTGAGGACAAATAGATATTCAAAGGAATTTTGCAAATACATCAATAATTCTGAAGAGTAACACCAATGACTGAAATGCTTCCCTGTTTAAAAGACCACTTTTCCTCAGTTACCACTATTGCCTGCTTCACTCTGATATGGAATCATAATGGCAATTTAGGAAGATGCTGTCTTCTAAAGAGTTGTGTAATCCATTCATTTCTCGCCAATCTGATACTCTTCTCCAAACACAGGTCACTGTCATTGCAATAACTTCCTCATAAGTGTCATGGCTCTATTTCTCTTTAAATTCATTCTCTATGCCAGGGCCTCAACCCAGGCGACAGACCATGGCCTCATAGGAAATGGCCAAACAGCCAAGAGGTGAGCAGCAGGCAAGCCAGCAAAGTTTCGTCTATATTTAAAGCCACTCTCCATAGCTTGCATTACTGCCTGAGCTCTGCCTCCTGTCAGATCAGCAGTGGCAGCATTAGATTCTCATAGGAGTATGAAGCCTACTGTGAACTGCACTTGCAAGGGATCTAGGCTGCATGCTCCTTATGAGATCTAATGCCTGATGATCCATCATTGTCACCCATCATACCCAGATGGGACCTTCTAGTTGCGGGAAAACAAGCTCAGGGCTCCCCACAGGTTCTACATTATGATGAGTTGCATAATCATTTCATTATATATTATAACGTAATAATAGAAATAAAGTACACAATAAATGTAATGTGTTTGAATCATCCTAAAACAATCCTCTCCTACCCTCTGTGGGAAAATTGTCTTCCATGAAACCAAACCCTAGTGCCAAAATTATTGGGGCTCGCTGCTCTATATTATCTAGCATATCACTCCCCCACTTCAAATCATTCAGTCTAGAATCCCATTCTCACTGAGAGTCACGTCAACATAGTGAATATGAGTTCTAGGGCACACCATGAACTGGTCCCTACTACTTGATAACTTTCACCCTTATACTCTCTGCTCCAGCCAGCCATAAGCAACATATTTTAGTTCCTTGCACAGCCCCCTGGCGGGGGCAAAGAGGCGCCCCCCCCGGGGAGAGAAAACCCCCCCCGCCGCGGGGGGGGCCCGCCCCCCCCCCCCCCCGGCGCGGGCGGACCAGGGGGGCAGCCACCCACAAAAGAGGGGGGGGGGGGGGGGGGGGCGGCGGCGAGGGCCCCGGGGGCCTGGGGGGGAGGGGGGGGGGGGGGGGGGAGGAAA
This sequence comes from Ateles fusciceps, assembly GCA_036589455.1. Taxonomy (NCBI): domain Eukaryota; kingdom Metazoa; phylum Chordata; class Mammalia; order Primates; family Atelidae; genus Ateles; species Ateles fusciceps. The sequence goes on from JAZHEH010001064.1 coordinate 7,744,948, forward strand.
AAACCAATAGCAGGTACAGTATTGGACATGTTACCATTATAGTACCCATGGACTGAGAAACAGTAGAGAAAAATACATGCCTCAGAATCATTTCACTGGAGGTCAGGAGTCTGGAACATTAATGTCTCCTATCCTGCAAGAAGGACTTTGTGATTAATTGGAAATAAAAGATGGGAGCCAGTGAGGGACATCTAGAGTCAAGCACAGATTTCTAGTTCGGTGACTGGTGAACCACAGTGTCACCAATTGAGGTTATGAATGCAGGAAGAAGAGCTATTTTGGTTAGGTGTGAATGAGAAAACTTGCTGTGTCACCAATTAGTTATGCATTCTTTAATTAAATAATAAATGACCTTAAATAGTATCTAAAACAAAGGAATCTTCTGCAACCAAAAAGGCTAACAGAACCCTGGGCATTGTCATAAAGAGCAATGTCAATGACATTTCTTTAAATGTAATACTGAAACAATGGTGCCATTGCTACAGCTTAAACATTATGTGCTCTTGGATTTCATCCTTTAAGAAATATTTAACATGAAAGAAAAATTAAAAAATTCAAGAAAATGGTGGTGGGAAGACCCAATAAATGGATTAAGAGTCTTGACAAAATAGAAAATAAAAGGTAGGAAGTAAAATATTAAAGAACATAAGAGGCATAAATAAAATCAACTGAATTTGCTAACTACTTTCTTAAAATCTATGCAAAAGAGTTAACTAGTTGAAAGAAGGGAGAATGGTAACTTTGAGACAAGCAAAAGAAGTATTACGTCTTCATATGGTAGAGAAAACATTTATGAAACATTTTTGAAGAGTTGGTAGAGGTGTACAGAGTCTAGGTGGTTTGCAGTAAATTTATGGCACCTACATCCAAATATGACTGTGCCTTAAGGTCACGTCATGCTTTCCCAAAACATATCCTATTAAAATTTCTGCTGGCAACAGACTATCAGACTCATTCAGGGTCATACTACTAGATTTCCGAGTGTGCCTACACTTCTTCTTGCCTTCTTGACATATTTTTTTCTATGCTGATTGCTATTCATTTTCACACTAATTATTATAATCTCTACTAATTCTTTTTTAATAACACAAGAATTATAATCCTAAATATACCCAATTCCCATTTGACTTGTTTGCCTATTTCTTGGTGGTATGGCAAGGATGAATTAATTAGTCAATGCCTCAAAACTTTGAAGACAGAAATCTCTTAATAAAGAGTTAAGAATCTGGAGTGGGCACATTTATAATCCTCAAAACCATGTTTTAAAATGTCATTAATAAAAATGTCTTTTTGTTTTAGGACAGTTTTTTATTTACTGCCATAAAACCATACTTTTCTGACTCCCCAAGTCTTTTTATTTTAGCTTTATAAGAAATAATCCTGCGGAAAGCAGCTTGCGGGAAGAAAATTAGTAGTCACTGTGGTTTTAATAATTGCTGATCTCATGAGTTTATGACAGCAAAGGATCAAAAGAATTCAGTGAGCATCCACTTATTCAAAAATAAATTAACAAATTAATCATTAGTTTTTACACACATATTTTAATATTCTAGTTTTAATCATTCAAATAATTATATGTTTGAGGGGCACATATTTATCTCCTGAAACTCTCAAATAGGTGAGATAGTAGTATTATTGGCAAAGTAATATTTATGTTATTTTTTTCAAAAAACAATTCCAAATTTAAAATCAAATAAATATTGAGTCACAGTATTTTTGATTCATTTATTTATGTCAAATATTAACTTTGGGAGGAATTGTAAAACATAAGAAAAATTATATTTCCTTTATTTACATAAATATTTCTAATATATGAGTTTATTTTGAGTAAGATTTATATCCATAATACATAAAAATGATCCAATAAACACCACATACCTATGATAAACTTAATTGGGATGTGGTATTTCTTCCAAGCTACATTTAACAATTTACTAACTTTTCTGAAACTGTATAAGGTCCACATAAAATTTATTCATCTATAAATGCTTAGATTATTGTCTTGCTTCTCTACTCATCATAAAACACACATTTTATACTCTTTTTTAATGGAAATAGATGGAACTTAATTTTTAAATTTTTAATTGCTCTTTCCAAATTATTGAATGCTTTAGCATGGTTTTGGAGTCACAGAGACCGAAAATTACATTTCAGCTTTGGTACTTAGTAACTGTGTGACTTCATATATTAGTTAACCTTTTAAAGCCACAGTTAGCTTATCTGTAAAGTCAAGACGCTTCTTCAAAAGCTCATCATAAAGATAAGGATCAAATGACCAAATAATACCTGGACCATCACAAGCATTGAGTCAATGAAATATAACAATGTGTACTGCGTACATGAAGGTGTCTAGCAACGGTTCTTTAAAACTAGTTTCCTAAACAAGCATAGCTCCTTATTTGATTCCTAACAAATAGCTGAAAATGATTTATGTGCTTTCAAATATACCAGTGCATTATCACAGTACATTAAAAAAAAGAATTAAACCAATTCTGGTAAATTGCTTTTCTAATAGAATCGGTATCACAATTAGACATGTTTCTGGGCAATGTTATGACGTCTTCATTTTTGTTATATTAAAATACTCATAATTATTGTATATGCAGGTGTTAAAAGAATGAAATTAAGATTTAATCTATTAGATATTATGCTAAGTATTTAGCCTGTATTTGGCAAGAATTTAAATGCCAGAATCAGTAGGTACAACTATAATGAGAAGCAGGACACTTGTATAGTCTCATAGCATCTTGCAACAAGATTTTTTTGAATTACAAAATAAAAAATAGTAACTTTACAGTGAAAAGACAAAACCTGGTAGGCATCACCTTAACCAGGTAAACAAAATTAGCCTCACCATTAATGAGACATATTGTCATCATTTACCTCCTGATATGATGCACAAAGAAGGACATCCCCATCATAGTATTGTCAAAAACAGAGATCTGTATTTAATCATGAAGATACAGTAGACACTCAAAATCAGGGACATTGCACAGAATATCTGGCCAATACTCTTTAAGAGTGTCAAGTTCATGAAAAACAAAGACTGAGGAATTGTTATAGATTGAAGGAGGCCAAAATATGTGACAAATAAATGCTATATGGGTCCTAGGTTGGATCTTGAATAAGAAAAATAATTTGCAGACAATTAGCAAAATTGGAATAAGGTCCATGGATTAGTTAAGAGTATAGTACAATGCAAATGTGTTGGTGTTAACAATGGTACTGTGGGTATATAAGGTGTTAACATTTACGGCACTAGGTGAAAGCTCCATGGAAATGCTTTACAAATTTTTTGCAAGTTTTCTATAAGTCTGAAATTATTTCAGAACAAAATTTTACAAAAAGAAAGGAAGAATGATAAATACAAACCACCAGTAGGTATTAGAGCTGAGACTTCAAACGTGTTGGGCTGCAAAACTGCATCTTGACAACTGTATCATTTCTATCTTTCTTCCTTCATACTACATGGTTTATTTCCTACCGGTTATAAGCCTTCAGTGACTGTGTTTTCTACCTGGAATCTTTAAGATTGTCAGTCTTTTGCTCTTGGTAGACCTAACAGCACGATTTTCTTTCAAGTGCAGTAACAATAAAACTCTTTTTTTTCAGATGGAGTCTTCCTCTGTCGCCAGGCTGGAGTGCAGTTGCACGATCTTGGCTCATTGCAACCTCTGTCTCCCAGGTTCAAGAGATTCCCCTGCATCAGCTTCCTGAGTAGCTGGGACTACAGGTGCATGGCACCACGCCTGGCTAATTTTTTGTATTTTAGTAGAGATGGGGGTCTCACCATGGCCAGGATTGTCTCCAATCTCCTGACCTCATGATCTGCCCGCCTCAGCCTCCCAAAGTGCTGGGATTACAGGCGTCAGCCACTGTGCCTGGGCAATAAAAGATCATTTGAAAGCACCCAGATGCATGAGTGCATGAGGTCCAGAGACACAAAAAAGAAAATCTGAGAAATGTGTAGAGCAGTCTAATCAGATTAAATGCACCACATTACAGGGACTGGGCTAACAGAGCACCAAGCCAGGCTGAGCGTTTGCACCACTGGCAACACCTGGGCCTGGGCACAACAGGGAGCCCCTCAACGGCCCAGCCTCAATGACTGATTTTTTTCTCACATTCCAGGATCAGATGCTTTCATTTCTTACCCTCTAAGGATAGTTCCAGGACCCTGTCTTCTAAATGTATAAAACATTTACTTTCTATTTAAAATTCTCAATGATAATTGTCATTTCATGCTTTATTCCCCTATTAAACTGAAATAACTTTGCTTATAAAAGTAATATAGGCCACGTGTGTTGGCTCACACTTGTAATCCCAGGGCTTTGGGAGGCAGGAGGCTTGCTTGAGGCCAGGAGTTTGACACCAGCCTAGGCAAAAGAGCAAGACCCTGTTTCTACAAAAATAAAAAAGAATTAGCCAGGCATGGTGGCCTGTAATCCCAGCTACTCGGGAGGCTGAGGCAGGATTGCTTGAGCCCAGGAGATCCATGCTGCAATGAGCTATGATCACCCCACTGCAACCCAAGCCTGGGTGACAGAGCAAGACTGTGTCTCTAAAAATATAAAAAATAAAAGTAATATAAACTGAAAAGTGGTTGACAGAAAAAAAATAAAATTGGCAGGCTTCACAGCAAGCAAATATCAAAGAGGGAAAATAAAATATGGAGAGGTATATATGTGAATAACAGCATTGCAAATTTTTTTGTTATACCCTAAAGTAAGATCCTGCTTCCAGACCGTAGGTGAGTCTAGTGTATTCCAAAATAAAATAACACAGTGGGAAGGATAACTAAGAATCTTTCACTGTGTAGAAGTTTTTTTAAATGGAATTTTAACCATTCTGATACTCCGGGAGGAGTGGACAGGACATGGGTCATTAATCCAGTCCCTGAAAACACTGGAAACCTAATTAAAAGGTCAAAATGTTCATGGAAAGGGGATGACCAATATATTAATAAACAAACAGGGAATAAGCTACTTCTTTCAGAATAAAGTCCATCAATTGAACTGATTTTCTGAGCTTGAAATTCTAACCTCTTCAGCACTTTTTTCATAGCAGAACTTAGAACTTAATTAATCCTGGCTATTGAATGATGCTTTTCAAGGGAGTATACATACATTGGAAAACAAAACATAAACATTTGCAACTAGCTGATGCTGGTGCAACACATGAACTTGAGAGTAAGTGAACAATCATCATTTTGACCTCTCTCACTGCATGGCTCCCAGCAAACACGTGGCTACAGTAGCTTGCCTGTACTTGCAAATGCTGAGAATTATTCATGTTAGTCATGTGATATTTACAACTCAGGCAGAGTTCAGAGAGTCCAGCTGTTCAGGGGTACAGAGAGAGTGTGACAGGATTTTATAAAGAATCCTTCAAGGAAACAGGGTTTGGGTGATAGCCAGAAGGAATTGCTTCTAGATTTTTCATGCTGCCCTAGAAGCAAGTCAAGGGACTTCTCCAAGCTTCTCAAACCTCAGTGTGCAAATCAATCGCATAGGATTTTTGTTACAATTCAGATTCAGATTCAGGCGGCTGAAATCCTGCATTTCTAGCAGGCTCCTAGTACTTCTGATACTGCCCCCTGGACCTTACTTTGAGGAACAAGGCTCTGTGTTATCTAAGTGGTCTTTGAAACTCCAAAACCATTGCTGTAAGGAAACTTTGGAAAGAGTGAAATAGGTTAAAAGGATGAATAGACTTGTTTCTGGAAAAGATCATCTCAGTTTACCTGGTAGCACTTGTATGGCCTAAAATTTTCCACTGACAGAATTGAAATCTAGAGGTTCCTGCTAGCCAAGTGCCTTTAAAACAAGTTTGCAAAACCTGAAGGTTGTGACGTTCTTGACCAATGATCCTCAAAAAAGGCAAGACAAAAAAATATTTCCTTGTGTTTATCATTCAGAGCTTGGAAAGGTCCTTCCTTTACTCAGTTGATAACAATCTGCCTTTCAGGGAACAAATTTCCTAATTTCCAGTAAGTGGAAAATACCTGTTTTAAAGGTAAATGTTTGCATAATAGTTATTATTATCGATGTAACAGATATCTTGGACACTATGCCAGGTATTGCTTTAAGCATTGTACAAATACTACATTATTTAATCCTAATGACAACTTTAGGAGGTAAATGCTATTATTACTTCCATTTAATAGGTTAGGAAGTGATTAAGAAAGAGTAAATATCATGCTCAATGTTAAACCTCACAGTTGGCAAAGTGAGGACTAAAATCTAGGCAGATACATTCATGTTATCTAAAATTAAACTGTCTTCATAGGCTCATGAAGAGATGGCAGAAAAGATGATAAGAAATAAGTTGGAAAAGGGAATCTCAGGTTAAAGGCAGAGTAAATATACTTGTTTATTGCATTGGAGACATGGTTGAGGGGGTCTCCTTTTAGCAGCCTTTATGATTATGAAAGTTTAATATGAAATCTTCTAACAGGGTTTATCAGAAACCTAAATTGTTTACCTCACTCATGACTTTAAAAGGTCAATAGATATTTATCTATCTAGAATTATTTCATAGCCATCACTGGTAACAGAGAATATATTATATTACTGTCCATGACTAATTTTATGTTAAAAAATGGTGCTCATTCTCCACTAAAGACCCAAAATGTAGAAATAAGATTAAATTTCAATGAAATATGAACTCGAATATGATCTGTCAAATAAGACGGCAACTTCTTGCTTTGGGAAGTGAAGGTTTGTTATATGCAAAGGAAATTGATCAATGTCAATTTCATAAGGCAGCTGTCCTCAAGGCTCTCCAAAGTCCTTTCCATGTCTAAAATTTGGTTCCTAGATTCAGAAAGAATCATAGATTAAATTATTAGTAATATGCATGTATTTATGTAATTATGTCAGTAAAAAGAGTTGGTTAAATTCAGCATATTATGTGAACCTAAGGAAAGTTTAATCTGTGTCGTGAGTGCCATCAGCAGGACAGGGGAACATTGTTCCATGTACTTATTGGCTTCCAGGCTGATGGAACAGCCCTTATCCCAGGCATGCAGAGAAATACAACTCAGCTACTCTAATCATGTTAGTTTTGTGCAATGAAAAAGAGTCAGGCCCTGAAATAATATTTGGGACAAAGGGAATTAACCTCAAGTTTGATAAGTGACTTAAGTATAATTCAAGTAAAATGAATTAATGGTAGAATTTGTTAAAATACATAAGTAACTATAAAGTGCCATAAAATCTCATTTGGATCTGTTGTATGTGGAAGGCAGGACAGACATTACTATCACAACTACTTAGTACAGGAAGAAATTCACAGGGAATTTAGGGATTTGCCTAAGGTCTCAGTTGTAATAAACTTGAATTTGGATCTTATGATGCCAAATCCTATGCTTTTGAATCCCTATTATTTTTTAAACAAATTAATCCATTATTACTTTGGAATGTACATCTGTTTCTTAGGAAGTTGAAGACTAGAAGACACCTCTAAATATCCAAAGAGAAATCCTTTGATATTTTGTAACTGTATGAATTTTTAGAGTATTTAGAATTTGATTAGAGCAAAAATATAAATAGTATTGAATAAAATGTTACATTATGTCAAGTATATTTCTTCCTTTATGTATGTAGAAGACTTTATTAAACCAAAATTAGGCCATAGAGACATATGCAGATATAACTTATCCCAGTCTGTTATTGAACTTGATGAAAATCCTATGAGCGAAGACAAGTAAGACCAGGTTGATAAACTTGTGTCTCACTTGAACTGAAGCAACTCAAAAGACAGAATGCAGCCAGTTTATTCAACCAGTCAAACATAAGAGTAAATAAAAAGCAACCTATTGTTAGACATTATGAACAGAACTCAGGCAAAAATGTACAGTCTAGATAATAGCCTAACAGAGAAAGCAAATTAAATTGCCTTTCAATTTAATCATTTTGAAAAATGAGCATTTATCAACAGATTTTTTGATGCACAGAAAAAAATAAATGTGTACAATATGAAAAAGCAACTTACTAAAGTCACCACAAGCAGCCAAATTTAGCTCTCCCAACATAAACATTATGTAAATGTCAGACCCATGGTCAAGCTAGCTGAAACAGTAAGTTCTTTTCCTGAAGGTAATAAAAACAAAAACCCTCTAGAAAATTTTTTTTTTTAATGAAATTTTCTGTGTATATTCAAGTAGTCAGAAATGCCATCAAGGACAGTTCAATATAAAAATTTTAAATGATCAACACATAAAAAGTCATACAAGTTTCATCAAAAACCTTACCTGCATTATGACAGAGATAGAGTGAGACAGAGAACAGCACTTCAACCATTTCATTTTGCTGGTGTTTCTAATTTAAAGAATCAATCTTCCTACCAACATATAGAAAGATAAAAAAAATTTAAGCCAGGATATGTTTATGTCTGGCAAACAGTATATTGGCAATTGCTTGGCAAAAAATATACATAGAAAGATATAGATAGAAATACATAAAATCATCTTTACCTATCTATCCATTCATCCATTAATATACCTACCTGTCTTTCCATCTATCTAATCATTTATCCTATACCTATATCTCTATCCATTCTTCCATCCATCATCCACCCATCCATCCATCCATCCATCCATCCATTCATATTTTTGCATCTATGTATTTATCTATCTGAGTCTCTCTCAGAGAAGAGACTTATTTGGGAACGACAAGATGCCTCCTTTGACCAATCTTTAGTCGATCTCTGCTGAGGCATCTTCTCCCCTAGACCTCTGTGTCTGTGGGCTTCCGTGTCTATCTTTGCCTCACTCAATTTTAGCAAAATCCTGCTAAGTAAGTTTAGCAAGATTCCCCACTCTTAAAACCTGCATCCTCAATACTGATCAAAGCTTCATCTCCCACCATGGTATCTAATCACCCCAACCCTCCTTCAGTAAGAATCCTAACAAGTCAGTTTAGGCACAATTCCCACTTATTTCTCATGTCTCCTCTTAGTAACCTTCCCTCCACTGATACTCACTCTGCTGTTGGCCATATTTTCCCTCTTGCCCATGCTACATTTGGAATTGAGCCTAGTTCTATACCAAGGTTCTTTCTCCCATTGCAATTGTCCTAAATACTATCCGTTTTTACTGCTTTACCTACTTTCTTTGACAAGGGTTATTTTTTGTTGTTGTTGTAGTAAAGAATTAGAACTCTCAAATAATAATACTCAGCAACTGTATCATTTTGTTGAGGTTGTCAGTGTCCTTTTGTAACTATTTCATTTTTATTCTCAACATCATACTTGGAAGTAGTCAAGGGAGGCATTTTTACCCCCTTTCTTCTAGGTTACAAAGCTGAGGTGCAAAGAGGCCAGAATCCAAGAAGATAAGTGCTGGAGCTAAGATCTCCTAACTTCAAACCCTGGACTCCTTCCACCAGGACAGAGATACATCTCTAGAAGTTGTGAATCAGAATGTCATCAACTGTTATTTCAGAAGACAAAATAATTCTAATATGTCTGGCAGTTGAATCAAACTTTGTTCCCAGAAATATATTAAATAATATAGATATAGAAATATAGAGGAAAATCACAAAAATGTAGAATTTGAAATGTCTAGAAAGAGGGAAAAGAACAAGTCCAGGCTGGTTTCTAGGTTTGTAGTCAGAAACTTTTAGATTTGCAACCCGAAAGCTGTATCACTCTGAATGAAGGATAAAATACCCAGATAACTGTGAGAATATCAATATAAAGTGCCTGCCTCATTGCTTACTTACCATATGGTAGGAACTCATACCAATTCTTCACTTTGCTTTATCTAGAAAGACATGGTCTTTCCCTTAACTTGTCAACTGCAAAACTAGGTTTTAGCATCTGCTTATTTTGCAATGATTTAAGAAATGTTATTTAAACAAAAAGGACAATGGAGAGATTTGAAAGCATATGTAATCAAATTCCAATATACACATGTGTCATATAAACACTAATGATTATGGTTGAGATTATAAAAGGAAAGAGATATCAATGTGTTTGGGCACCTCAAATATGTGAATTAAGTGATTTCTATGTTTTATTCTGCTCTGAAATGATAGGATATTATTGTGGATGGGAGAAAAGGGAAAACTTACTTTATTTCTACCCTCCTGCTCCTCTTTCAAGAATATTATCTAAGATTCCAAAATACTGTTTGGACCACATTTACATGCAGTGATAGTAAAGGGGGAAATATTATTTTTTTTAAATAATGTTCCTAGGTAAGACATCTCTTGTGCCCTCCTCTCTTCCATTTCAGGAAGCAGGTAAATGGGTGGGAGGGCCTCTTCTAGAAGGGCCAACATACTTGCTTTCTTACTCTACCTCTTGCTTACTCAGGGCTAAATTGTTAGCCCTCTAGCCCTGGGTCTGGTCTGTCCCTAGGTAAATCTTTCTTTGCCCTCCCCCTCCCCCTCCCCTTCCCCTTGCCCTCCCCCTCCCCCTTCCCCTTCCACCCCTCCTTCTTCTTCTTCTTTTTTGCATAATTTGTTGCTAGAATATATACTCTTGGCCAGCAAATTACATGAAATGTGATAAGATCTGAGAAACTCCCTTCACCCCCTTGGAGCTTAAATTTAAATTCTGTTTCCAGGCAAATTACCAGAAAGCTTTTTATGTCAATGAGAACAGGAGCAAAGCTAATTAATAAGGTGGATTCATGTTTGCCATTTTCCATTTTGCCTTGTGCTTAACCACCTCAATAACATGAAGTATGTGTGTGTGTTCTGTGTAGACGTGTATGCAGGCATTATTGAGCCCCCTGGTCATAATATTATCTTAATATTAAAATTATGTTATCTTGTGTAACAACTTGATTCTATTCTGAGAAAGGCACAATGGAAATGAAACAAAGAGAACCCGGGAGGATTGGAAAGGTAGGAAGACCAAATGAGGAAATATTAAAACATGGATTACTCTATACTATTTGGAAAGCTCAAACTAATATTTAGTAAACTCATTTATGAAAAAAGAATATAGGGAATTTAAAAAATATTCCAGCAAGTAAATTTACAAGATCTAGGCTGTAAACCTTATTTAAATAAGAGAGTTCATATGACATTTTTTTTTCAAATGGAAACTAGTTAATATTACCAATCTTACTGTTATAAATGGAAGTGTGTGTAAGTGTGTTTTTCTGTGTGTAAGTGTGTTTGTGTGTGTGTGTGTGTTTTCTGTTGAGAGTGATAACAAAGTAGACACAGGACCAATGTTTTCTTTATTTCCATAAATAAAGTTTTATTGGAACACAACCATGACTGTTCATTTACATATTGTCTGTGGCTATTGAGCTATAACAATAGAGTTGAGTAGTTGTGACAGAGACCATAAGGCCTGCAACAACTAAAATATCATCTGGCCCTTTAGAGAAACAGGTTGTCAATCCCTGCTATAGAGTCCAAGCATGGTCCCTGGATTAGTGGCATCAGAATGACCTCGGAATTTGTCAGAAATGCAAATTTCCTGGCCCATCCTAGACCTATCAAATAAGAGATTTGTTTTTTATACTAATAAATGAAAGCATAGGAGAGCACAAGACCATGGATAGCAAAGCTCTGTACTGAGTCAGCCTTGCATGAAACACATCATAAAGTAAAAACCATAATGATGGAATCAAATCTGACAAGACATAGGCCAAAAATACTCAAAATTAAGGGAAAACCCTATTTAAAATAGTGTTTAACCTCCATTGTCATTAACAATGAATCCAACCCTAAGTGTATATTGGGTCTTGAGCTACAGTATAACCACAATAGCACATATACAATTTTTTAAACCTTTATTTTAGGGTCAGCAATACGTGTGAAAGTTTGTTACACAGGTGAACTCATGTTACGGGAATTTGTTGTATGGATTTTTTCATTACCCAAGTATTAAGCCTATTACCAAATAGTTATCTTTTCTGCTCCTCTCCCTCCTTCTATCTTCCACCCTTTAGTAGAATCCAATGTCTGTTTTTCCCTACTTTGTGTTCATAACTTCTCATCATTTAGCTCCACTTAAAAGTAAGAACATGCAGCATTTGGTTCCTGTTTTTGGGTTAGTTTGCTAAGGATAATGACCTCCAGTTCCATTCATGTTCCCACAAAAGACATGATCTTATTCTTTTTTATGGCTGCATAATATTCTCTGCTGTACCACAGTTCTTTATCCAGTCTGTCATTTATGTGCATCTAGGTTAATTCCACATCTTTGCTTTTATGAATAGTGCTGCAATAAACATTCACATGTGTGTCTTCATGGTAGAATGATTTATATTCCTCTGGGCATATACCCAGTAATAGGATGGCTGGGTTGAATGGCATTTCTGTCTTTAGGTCTTTAAGGAATCGCCATACTTCTTTCCACAATGGTTGAACTAACTCACACCACCACCAACAGTGTGTAAGTGCTCCCTTTAATCTGCAACTTCACCAGCATCTGTTATTTTTTTTATTTTAAATAACAGCGATTCTAATTGGTGTGAAATGATATCTCATTGTGGTTTTGTTTTGCATTTCTCTAACGATCAGTGATATTGAGCATTTTTTCATATGCTTGTTGGCTGCATGTATGTCTTCTTTTGAAAAGTGTCTGTTAACGTCTTTGCCCACTTTTTAATGGTTTTTTTTTCTTGTAAATTTGTTTAAGTTCCCTATATATGCTAGATATTAGACATCTGTCAGATGCACAGCTTGCAAATATTTTCTCCCATTCTGTAGGTTGTCTCTTTACTCTGTTGATAGTTTCTTTTGCTGTGCAGAAGCTCTTTAGTTTAATTAGATCCCACTTGTTAATTTTTGCTTTTGTTGTGATTACATTTGGTGTCTTTGTCATAAAATCTTAAAATCTTTGCCTGTTACTATGTTCAGGATGGTATTGCCTAGGTTGTCTTCCAGAGTTTTTATAGTTTTGAATTTTACATCTAAGCCTTTAATCCATCTTGAGTTGATTATTTGTATACGGTGTAAGGAAGGAGTCTAGCTTCAATCTGCTGTATATGGCTAGCCAGTTATCCCAGCACCATTTATTGAATAGGAAGTCTTTTCTCCATTGCTTGTTTTTGTCAGGTTTGTTGAAGGTCAGATGGTCATAAGTGTGTGGCCTTATTTCTGGACTCTCTATTCTGTTCCATTTGTCTATGTGCCTGTTTTTGTACCAGTACCATGCTGTTTTGGTTACTGCAGCCCTGCAGTATAATTTGAAGTTGGGCAACATGGTACTTCCAGCTTTGTTCTTTTTGCTTAGAATTGCCTTGGCTATTTGGGCTCTTTTTTGGTTCCATAAAAATTTTAAATAAATTTTTCTAGTTCTGTGGAGAATGTCATTGGTAGTATGATACGAAGAGCACTGAATCTGTAAATTGCTTTGGGCAGTATGGCCTTTTTAATGATATTGATTCTTCCTATTCATGAGCATGTTTTCTTCCATTTGTTTGTGTCTTCTCTGATTTCGTTGAGCCGTGTTTTGTAATTCTCACTGTAGAGATTTTTCACTTCCCTGGTTAGCTGTATTCCTAGGTATTTTACTGTTTTTGTAGCAATCATGAATAAGATTGCCTTTCTGATTTGACTCTTGGCAAGGCTATTGTTGGTGTATAGGAATGCTTGGGATTTCTGAACATTGATTTTGTATCCTGAAACTTGCTGAAGTTGCTATCAGCTAAAGGAGTTTTGGGCCTAGACTATGGAGTTTCTAAATATAAAATCATGTCATCTGGAAACAGGAATAGTTTGACTTCCTCTCTTCCTATTTGGATGCTCTATTTCTTTGTCTTACTTGATTGCTCTGGCTAGGACTTCCAATACTATGTTGAATATGAATGATGAGAGAGGGCATCCTTGTGTTGTGCCAGTTTTCAAAGGAAATGCTTCAGCTTTTGCCCATTCAATATAATGTTAGCTGTGGGTTTGTCATAGATGGTTGTTATTACTTTGAGATATGTCCCTCCCATGCCTAGTTTCTTGAGCGTTTTTAACATGAAGAGTGTTGAATTTTGTTGATAACTTTATCCACCAATTTCTCTTAAGAAATGTTTGTTAATGGCTTACATACTCACGGATAACCAAGAACCGAAGTTATGACACTGGCAGAGTAGTTAAAATAAAAACCTCTAACAATTGTATATATTTAACAATTAACATAAAGAGCACCAGTTAAGTTACGACCAGAAGTTCAAGTCCTTCCATTTACGTTTGAGGCTACCTCAAGTGTTAAAAGCAACAAACAATGTCACTGCCACAATAACAATAAGAAAAAAATGGACCACTTACAATATTATCATTTTTCATTTTTCATGAGACAACCAGAGAATCATCACAAGGCAACCAAGTAAACCCTACTGCAAAGAGAACAGGCTTCTTTAAGGGGAGGCATGAGACAAAGTGTCTTACTTTGGGGAGGGCAAAGAGGAGAGAGGTGGTAGCCATATTTGCATAGGAGAAGAAATCAGCTAATATGTTGAGGAACTTCTTTCTTTCCCTGTATATATTACTCATAGTGGCTGACACTAGGACTAAGCCACATCACGGAATTCCCATGTGCATACACCAACATTCAAAATTCCACAAAGCATATTTTATACTATTAAGCACTGTGCTATAGTAGGAGGGTTGTCAAATGCAATAGATCCCAGATAGACATTGCTCGAATCTAATCCTTATTATTTTCCCTTCTTTTGAAAATCTGTTTGAAATTCTACAGTGAATTATTTCTCAATCTGTCATCTTGCCTACCTGGGGTTGTCTGAATATAGAAAAAAGTGGGTGGGGGTGGATGATGGAATTTAGCAAGGAAAAGTAGCTACTTCATGTGTTTCTCAGACTCAGGAAGCATATGCGCTACACTGAAAATTAAATGAATCATCATGGTATACTATACTTAATTTCCATTTAGCTTTTAGAAGTTGATCTGGTAACAGAAACATCTACATATAAACAAGGAACGCCACTGCCAAAAAATGTTGACATTTAACATTTATCAGATCAATGCCTCTCTAAATAACTCCAGTCATTGACTGTATTAGTCCTATCTTTATATCAATAATGACAAAAGCACCTGAAAGGTTAAAATTGTTTTCTTTTCACTTCAGGTCATACTAAACTAAACAACTCATGGCTTCATCGATGACAGCGTCACCACTGTTACCCAGGCCAGCAAAACCAAATACCCTTTAAAATGTTAAATCTGGCATTTATCATAAAATGATGATCAAAGAACATTCTGAGAACTAAGTGTGATAAATTTTACACAAATTTGAGCATCAGCTTGGCTACCTAGCTTAACTTCCCAGTTTACCAGTTTCTGGTGGAGACCCTTGGGTAGGTTATCTGAATTTTCCAAGACTCCTCAGTTCTCTTACCTGCAATGTGTAATTTTATAGTATTTAAATCATAGGATTGTTGTGAAGATTGAAAAAGCTAATGCATTTGAGCATTCAGGCTGGCACTTGAATAGTCTATTCATGACCATGTAATGTAAGGAAGGCTGGTATTAATATTCCTTCTCATCTCCAGTTTGCACATGCAGAAAGCACCTCAGAATAGTTAAATTATTTATTACAGGAAATAATCAGCCCAGGCTTAAAATACCAGTCTGATCCTTTCTAAGTTTTATTCTTTTTTTTATATTAAACTTCTTTATTTAAGACCATAATTTGGTCTATATATGTTATCTAAGTCATAAATGACTTCAGTTAAATCTTTGGTTATATCCAAGACGAAGAGCAATAAACCCATGTAAATGGGAAGATACCAAATTCAAGTAATTTTTAAAAAATGCTCCATATACTCATGGATTATAAGGAAACTAAAAATAATCCAAGATAAAGCTCAACTTTGAATCCAATATACATTCATCATATATAATAAGAAAATGGTTCAATTAATGGTAGTTTATCAAAACAATTCTATTTCATTTTCTTTAATACCTTATATGCAATTAAATCTAAATTACAATTGCAGAACTGAATACATTGGAAAAGTGATTACCACAGATAAGGCTATTCTAATATTTAATTATCAAACTTACATACGAAATGGCTATATGCCAATTAAAGCAACCATTTTTTCACAGTAGGAGAAAAAGAACCCTTAATGTCAAAACACTTACTGCAGCTTGCCGATGAGTATTGGACAATATTCCATGAATCTTCACTTTATCTTTTTCCATTTGGTCTATGTTCACCCACAAATCCCGGCTGGCAGAATCAGATGGACCATATATCCGAGATATATAGTAATTGTGGTCTGTATCCTCCTGCAATAATAGATAATAATGAATATTAAGAACAGAGATGTTTTCCCTACAATTCTTTTTAGAAATATCCTATTGAAGTCAATGATTTTAATAGTCTTTAACAGAGCCAAATGATTTAACTAACCCTTAAGAGAACTGAATTCGGATTAAATAAATAAATATGCACATGCACATACACACACACACACACACACACACACACACACACACACTAACTGTAAGAAAAAAAGAAAAAAAATGTTAAAGAAATAGGTCCATGATTTGAATAATAATGTTTGGAATGTGAATTTTGTCTAATTCACTTATTATCTAAGTGCTAATTAAATAAAATAAGATGATTCGTGAAATCCAGTCAAATCATGAATCCCACACATTTTTTCCCAAATCATCAATCTAGGTATGTACATGTAATTGATCACAAAAGGGAAAAGAATATTCTCAGCAGTATTCTGAACAGATTTTGCCTTATGACTAAAAGAAAGACTAAAATCCAAAATGTAAATGTTGAGAATAGTAATTAAATGTTTTGGATATTTAACAATTTCAATATATTTCCTTCTAAGTTTTGTATTTTGTGTGTGTGTGTGTGTGTGTGTGTGTGTGTGTAAAATTAGTCTTCTTTAGAAGAAATTGTTAAATATACAAGACTTAGAAGGAAGTACATACTGTGTACAAAGATCTAATTTCTCACCAGAATAAAAATGTCCTTTTTGAACAAAAATGTCTCTTGAACTTTCTACTAAAAACCTAAGCTATAATCTCTATTAGTAATGACAAATTCAGACTTCTCTTCTTTAAAAATGAGGTTATATCAGGGTCTGCTTTCAGCTAATGGTCCTGGAAATGGAAATAATATATTTTTTTCTTTAATTTGGGTTATTAAATTCTACTTTTATTTGAATTCTTATTATTGGTGTTACCATAGCTTCTGTCACAAAGCCTTTATTAGTCACGTTTCCCACTCACTGAAGAGATTTAAATGTTTTAAGAGGCAATTTTGATGAGAAATACCCTGAAAAATTATATGACTCTTGGTTAATTCCGATTGCAATGTTTTTTAACCATGAAATGTAATTGTGCTTATCAATTCGAGGAGTTAGTAGACTGAAAATATTTTAAGACATTCAGGTAAATGTAAAAAATGTTGAATAGATAGGTCTATGATTTGAATAATAAGGTTTAGGATGTGAATTTTGTCTAATTCATTTATTATCTAAGTGATAATTAAATATAAAAAAGCATTCTTGAAATCCAGTTAAAACATAAATCTCATGTCTTTTTTCATAAATCATCTCTGTCTCTGTGTGTGTGTATGTGTGTGTGTGTGTGTGTGTGTGTGTGTGTGTGTGTGTGTGTATGTATGTATGTAACTGATTACAAAAAGGAAAAGAATATTCCATGCAGTATTCTAAATAGATTTTGCCTCATGGCTAAAAGAAAGATTATGACCCAAAATGTAAATGTTGATAATAGTGGTTAAATGGTAACAGTAAGTTTGTAATCCCAGCACTTTGGGAGGCCAAAGTGGGTGGATCACCTGAGGTCAGGAGTTTGAGACCAGCCTGGCCAACATGGTGAAACACCGTCTCTACTAAATACAAAAAGTAGCCAGGTGTGGTGGCACGTGCCTGCAATCCCAGCTACTCGGAGAATGAGGCAGAAAAGTCGCTTGAACCCGGAAGGGCAGAGGTTGCAGTGAGCCTGGGTAACAGAGTAAGACTACATGGAAGGAAGGAAGGAAGGGAGGGAGGGAGAGAGAGAGGGAAGGAGGGCGGGAGGGAAGGCGGGCAACCAAACTGAAGCATCTTTGAACAAGGCCACATAGAGTTCAATTCATTGAATATTTTCTTCAAAGCCACGCTTTAATACCATTCACTGAATTTCATAAAATTAAAAATTAAATTATTATGTGAAATAATAATTCACTTAATTTTTCAGTGAATGGTATAAAAGGGTGGTTTTGAAGAAAATACTCAATGTGTTCACATAAAATTTTGTATTTTTATCCCTGTTGACAGTGTTATTACAAAGATTTCAGCAACATTGAAGTTAAAGATGTGTTCTTTAGGTGAATTACATAACAGATTCTATGAGGCTGCAAAATTTCCCTATAATTACTAAACAGATACTTTCTTTAAAATGTCAAAATTTCAGAATTGAGTTCAGTATCATTTTCGAAATCAGCATTTATAAAATAACCCTGGCATTTTCCTTAATCTCTGGATTTCTGTGATTAGTTAAGAAGAGTCTTGAAGTTATCCTAAAGAACAAGAATACCATGTATTTAAATAATGAATTATCTGCAAAAACATACATGATTTAGTCTAATTACGAATATCCACCACTGATATAGCCATGTGAAAATACACCTTCGGTTTTACTTAAATCAGAGCTGCCAAAAACAGTATCACATCTTTGAAATACTAGAGCTTGGTATTTGACTTCTATAGCCCACGCTTGCCAAGTTGTCATGGCAACTTTTATTCAAAAAGGAAGACAATTTATTGTTTGCTTAGGAATGCAGAGACACACGTTATTAAATTCCAGAGAGGTGTTTCGCTCAGATACTCAGAAAAACCATAAAATAGATATCTCAAAAATGTGACATTTTAGCGCTAGTAAATTATTCAAAACGTGTCTTGTCCTTTTTTAGGAGTAATGGCACTTAAGATTCGTCAACAGCCACTTTGAGTACAAAGATTTTCATTTTCTGTTCAAAAGCAAACTATTTCTAACACCATAGAAAATAAAACAAAACACTACTGTGATATGCCTAGTTGCCAATTCATTTAGAAAACCAACTGTTAGAGAAAGTAGATGGCACAGTATGTGGTTATAAATCGTGCAAATCCGTGTTCCTCAAAAATGCATAGAAATGTTCAGTTGTAGACAAACAGAGGACATACATCAAAAATACAGAGGAAAAGTTATCATAACTGCAGCTCAGCCATTATGCAGCATCAATCAATCTACATAATTCCTAACCCAAATGCTGCCTCCTTTTCTATCATGGGTGTGGATTTTATAACGGATAATATTTATGAATGCCTCACATTGCCTCATGCAGTAATAATATTTGAACTCCAGCTTCATTTCATTTAGAACTTAAAAAATAAAAGATCAAAAACATATTGTATGACTACCACTGTGGTACTCATTTGATATATATGGATACTTAAAATATAATCAAAATTCATATTTAGATAATTTAACATTGAATCAATTGGCCACTTCTTGAAGATCATTCCTTAATTAATAAAGGAAGATTATAATTTGAATTTTTCTTGCTGGGTGTTAACAAATAGAATGCAATCTTATAAGAATGATTTTAAAATACTACATGTGAATATTACAATCCTCAGAAATAAAGAGTTAATAAAAGAGTTCCCCTGTGATCTAAGAAAATTCATGTTGATATAAGAAACCAAAAGGACATGATGAAACCAAAAGGATGTGATGAAATAACAAGAGAGAAAGAGTGAACTGCCAGTTGTCAGGTAAAGAAATACAGAGACAAACCCACTACTGGCCAGAATAAACATGACTAAATTACCAGTCAGAACACAGGAAATAGTCCCGAGGTATATACAACATGAAATGAAAAAGAACAATGGGAAAAACGTCTAGGACGAATGTTATGGATTGAAGTTTGTGTCCCCATGCCAAAATCTGTAAGTCGAAGCCCCAATGCCTAATGTGCTTGTATTTGGAGATAGAGTCTTCAGGAAGGTAATGAAGGTTAAATAATGTCATAAGAGTGGGATTCTGATCCAATAGGATTAGTGCTCTTGTAAGAAGAGATATAAAATTCATTTTCTCTCCTTCCCTCTCTTTTCAGTATCTTTCTCTATCATGTGAAGATACAGTAAGGAAGCTGTCTATAAGCCAGAAAGGGAGCCCTCACTAAGAACCCAAGCAGCTGGCACCTTGATCTGGGACTTTTAGCTGCCAGGACTGTGAGAAAAATATTTCTGTTCTTTAAACCACCTAGCCTATTGTATTTTGTTATGTCATCTCAAGGTGACAAGACAAAACTCATCACATAAATTGCAGGAAAAAAATGGAGATCAGACGCATACGTAGTTGTTGTGGAAAAAAATTAAATATATATTTTAAAATATTTTTTCTGAGATAAAGACTTGAATTTGCACATCATATCCCAAGAAAATCTGCAATAGAATTTTGAGTACTGCAATATTTCCTAATGAGGTTTTCTATAGATTAATGAAGAAGTTTTACAGGCATCTAGAAAGATAAATTGAGCTATCAATATGGAGGAAAAAACATTGAATAAGCTGGTAACTGGTACCTCTCCATAATATCTGTCATCAATAATGATTATACAATCTTAGAGAATAAAGTTGTGACTCAAGAATTTTTTTTGTTCAGTCAAGTTGTAATTTAAATATACAGGCAACAAACATATTTCTAATACATACAAATATACAGAGAATATACCACCAATAAGAACTTTTAAAAAATATAATGCCTAATTATACACTGAATCAACCACGGAGTGAATCAATGTTCCTATAATAAAAATTCTATGACTATTAGTTCTATTTAGCATGTGGCTATCTACGGGAATAGAGAAACTAAAGCAAATCTTCTGATGGTGAGCACTGTCTCCATGAAAACTATATAAAGAGAAAAAGGATAATTTCATTATCACGGTTGTAAATCAGAATGCTATTACTATCAACCATGAAAATATAAAAATAACTAATGCTTCATAGCAGGCAATTGACAGATAAATCTGAAAGTCTAAAAGTTTAAAAAGTAGTAAGCTCAAAATTTTAATTTTTTAGATAACCTTTTGTGGTAGAGGTCTGAAACTTGTGGCATTCAGGTTGCATACATGGCACTGAAAGCCAGCTGAAAAAAAAAGTTAAATTCATAATTTTCTTCAAGCATAGTATTGTCAACTGAAGAATCCTGAGGTTCACAAATCTGGAAGGAAAGCTTTATTTCTCCTTTGCAAATTGTAATATAATTAGGAAAGTTGAGGGAGGGGATAGGAGCTTCATCTCACATTGCATTTCATGTAGTCCACTCCCAAACCAGCTTTGAGCTATCAGTCATTCCACAAGGCAGCTCCTACAAGCTACGGACTGGCCCACTCTGCAGACTGGAAAGGGTATTTTCCAGCAAAAGTAGAGAGCAGGACAAGAGAGGGATTTATGTTAATCAGGGTAGCTGAGTATACATATTCAATAAGCTACATGAGTATTTATGAAAGGAGAAACATGTCAAGTGCAACTGAACTTTGGGTCTCTTCAAGGGCCACATGTACAAAAAATGTTGTCAGCCAGATCCACGGGTGGAGTTTTGGGTCCCCTGACATCAAAAGGTAAAGCCAAGGACACAAGAACTCTCACTGGGCATCCTCCTTGAGTTAGTGGAAACTTGTTCAGACGTGGCAGTCTGGTTTTAGGAGGGGGATGCATTGTGAAACTGGCGAATGGTAATATGGAAACTGTAAAGTGGGAGGGGGGATCCAGTTGCTCCCTCAGATGATTGGCTAAGGGTGATAAAGGAATTGGTCATCTGTTTCTTGTTTTCCAGAGCTGATTTCTGCTTACTCCTTAGAAAGAATTCTGGTTAAAAATTAATAAGGAAGGGGCATACTGGGGCATGATTGACCTCCCATCCCACCATGGCTGAGAACTCAGCTGTTAAGATTTCTCTGATGTCGTCTTGGCCATGAAGGGTCCACTCAGCTGGTTAGAAGCTTAGAAGTTTATTTCTACTTCTCAGTACTTATGCCATAATCTCAATTTTGTAAAGTTACATCTATTCAAATATGAATGTGTACATTTCTACTCACCTATCTATTTCTCTATCCTCTCTGATAATTTGTCTAAAGGTATGGGTAGAAGATGTTTACCATAGATTGGTTAATTCTAGATGATGGAATTTAGAAGGATTCTCTTCTCTCTCATCTGCATTATTTGAATTTTTTATAATAAACACATTATATGCAAACCACTTTTTTCTTTTTCTCTATATAAAGCTTTAGAAAATATGTGGGCCGGGAGCAGGGGCTCACACCTATAATCCCAGCACTTTGGGAGGCCAAGGAGGGAGGATCTTGAGGTCAGCAGATCGAGACCATCCTGGCTAACACAGTGAAACCCCGTCTCTACTAAAAATACAAAAAAATAGCTGGGAGTAGTGGCACGCGCCTGGAGTCCCAGCTATTCGGGAGGCTGAGACAGGAGAATCCCTTGAACCTGGGAGGCAGAGGCTGCAGTGAGCCGATGTTGTGCCACTGCACTTTAGCCTGGGGACAGAGCAAGACTCTGTCTCAAAAAAATAAAAATGAAAAAGAAAGAAAAGAAAAAGAAAATATGTGAAGATGCTCAGGGGCATTAATTGTTGATTTTTTGAATCAAACCACCAACATATATCAACAGACCCAAGGCCACATGCTATATACAGTAAATAGTTCTATAGAATTTCTATCATAAGTAATTTGAAGTGTTCTCAAAAAGGAATTCTTTAACATATTATAGATCAGATATTCAGTATAGATATTCAAGGTCAATAACTTAAAGTTTCTCTGTGAAACAGCTGATATATAAATTTCCATTACCTTTTCTTTCAAATATCAGCTTTGACAACTTCACTGCTGTAGAATGCAGTGTTTTTCACTAATTGCCATAAACTAAATCAGCGTTAAGAGAAGTGCAGTAAAATACTCATTTCCACTAACTTTTGAATGAGAGATGGCAGTTCGAATCTTTATAAAGTGATTTTTGTTGTTTTAAAGAAACAACACCAAATCATCTCCTTTTTTCTTTCAGTTATATAAACAGTAAACTGGACACACAGCTACATTCTGACATAGTTGTGGGTAGATCAGGAACCAGGGGTAGGAGGAAGGTATCCTGTGGCCAAAGACATTAAACTTGCAGACAGGCCAACTGATCTCTAGTTCTCCCTGCCTTGGTCTCTAACAAGCTGTACCTTAGTGAGGTTAATTATCCACTCAGTTCATTTCAGTGTGACCTTTCCTGCACATAGATTCCCTTTTTTGCCAGAAGTAAAATCATACAGAAAAAGGCAGGAGTTGTGGACTTAAAAATGCTGACCAGTGGAATGGGTAATGACTCCTAGCTGGGTTGGAAACTGACCTCATTGAAAGCAATGAGGTAAAGATCCCACCCCCTGAATCTCCACCTTTTTCCATTACCTTAGAAGGTGACTTGTAGGGAGTATGGGGTGGGCAGATAATTAAGTCATATTAATTTTTTTATTAACAAGAAGTGAATGGTAGTATTTAGCTTTTTGTCACTGGGTTGCTAAATAACTAAATTAAATGAACATTATTTAAACACATTTGAAAAGCATTAAGAACAGAATACAAAGTATTCAGCATCCTTAAATCAAGCCCACACAATTTCAGCATAAGAACAATTACATAGTAGCTCTGAATAGACTTCAGTGCCCGTCAGCAAATACTACATTAATACCTTCTTCAGATACTAAGAACAATCAATTACATGGTATACAATTCAATTTACTGTTATAGTGTCAGAAGAATTAAAATCTATCCATCTGTCTCCTGTTGGTATCAGATTATTGCACCAGCTCTCATTATGCACATCTTTTCTGTGTCGTTTCAGTTGTTTACCCATATCCTCATCATTTCCCAAAGAATTTTTACCTACTTGATCTATTTGCAGCATGGAATATCCCTCTAGTGATATCTCTTTTTTTTTTTTTTTTTTTTTTTTTTTTGAGATAGAGTATTGCTCTGTTGCCAGGCACCAGGCTGGAGTGCAGTGGTTCAATCTCGGCTCACTGCAACCTCTGCCTCCCGGGTTCAAGCAATTCTCCTGCCTCAGCCTCCCAAGTAGTTGGGACTACAGGCGCATGCCACCACACCCAGCTAATTTGTGTATTTTTTAGTAGACACGGGGTTTCACCATGTTGGCCAGGATGGTCTTGATCTCCTGACCTCGTGAACTGCCTGCCTCGGCCTCCCAAAGTGCTGAGATTACAGGCGTGAGCCACCGTGCCCGGCCGCCATATCTTATCTATGACTTTTGTGGGTATGATTTATTTTATCACTCCTTCGGAAGAGTTCAGTTAAGTGACCCTCCTAAGAATGTAACATTAGTAGAGTGGGGTGTGTATATGTGTATGAATTTACTGTAAAGTCAGAATACTGCACAACACATACAAAATAGGATTCCAGATGTATTTCCATTATAAAACGGTTTCCATTTTCCCAGCAACCATCTCTCTCATAGATGAGATTGTCCTCTCTGCTATGCCAAGTTGGATGAGCTAGATGGCCATAAAAGCACAATATCCTTGGGATCTTTCAAATTTATAACAAAATTAACACAGTTTCATTCAGTTAAGTGCTTGCCTAGATCTACAGGAATTTTGAGGTATATTAGTATGTGTTTACGTTGGTTCATTTATTATGAAATAGAATGTATTTTTCACTTGAGTACACTGTATCTTTATTTATCTACTCCCTGATACAAACCTTTAACCTTTTCAAGAATGAGCCCCATAGACTATTCACAGGCATGGAGTGATGACATAGAAGATGCTAGAAAAACCACCTGAGGCAGAGTTTTAGACAAATTATTAGCATCCCAGTTTGTCTTTTATAAATACAACCAAGTGATTCCCAGTCAAACAGTGTCCTCTAAAGAGGTGCACAGCCAGTTTACAAGGGATTTCTGAGGGCTTCACAAACCCAACAAAAAAAAATGTGATTCAAAAAAATTTTTTAAACATGTATGAGATTTCTACTAAAAGGCATAAAATTAGCATTAAAATAATGTAGCTCGGAGGAGACTTGAGTTGAAGTACAGGTTCTGACTCTAAAATAGCCACTGTAAGTTCTGGGCTTTAGTCTTATAGGAAGGAATTGAACTAGATCTCTCATAGAATGCCTTTCCACTAAGCTTCTAAGATCTTATGGCCACAAAGCAAACAGAAAGTGATTGCTAGGTATAGGTCAGAAGGCCATTTGCCAATGTAAGTGGTCCTCACTAAGAGAGATAAAAGCTTGTATTTGAATAGCTAGTGCAGGGAGCTAGTCACAGTTAGCACTGGGATCAGTTCCATTGGTACATAGTCATCCTTGTTGATAACTTCTAGATTGGCCCCAAAGTTGGAGGCAAAGTTCACAAGTGTGTTGCAGGGAAGATAAGAATCTTTGGATATACTCTGCATTATCTACATAAACAGAATAAATTACGGGTCTTGCATATATGTGTGCAACTATCTTTCAAATGCACAATACAATTGTGATGGGTAAAATGCATGTTCATTTCTCAGAGCCACTAATTGTTTCTGTAATTTTTGATGTTGTGATTTTGCAATCCACTGTAAATAAACAACTATGGTGTGGAGGGACTTAATATGTTCTAATTAAAAAAAAAATACCATTTGTAAAAGAAGGAAATTTCTGTTCTAGATTTAACATCCATGACAGGGCTGGAAATTGGGTACTGTTCACACACAGCCTTAGTTCAGGCTACCATAACAATCTACGATAGTCTGGATGACTTAAACAACAGAAATTTATTTCCCACAGTTCTGGAGGTTAGAAGTCCAAGATCAAGGTTCCAGATGATTTTGTTTTCAGTGAGGGCTCACTTCCTGGCTTGTAAAGGGTTACTTTCTCCCTGTGTCCTCAGGAGATGGGGGAGAGAGTTCCCTGGAGTCTTCTCCTCCTCTTATAGGAACACAAATCCCATGGGATTAGGGCCCCACCCTTACGGCCTCATTTAACCTTAATTACTTCCTAAAGGCCCTGATTCCAAATATAGTCACACTGGGGCCTAGGAATTCAACCTATGCATTTGGAGTGGGTGGGGGCACAATTTTAGTCCACAGCACACACACACAGTTTCTTTATTAAGTTTGGATTTGTAAAAAAAAGCCACAGATGCCAGATATATTACTTTCAAAAACTCACGTCATATTCTAGTACTAATCAGAATTGCCACTCAAGCTTTCTAATATAAGAAGGCTTTTGGAAAAATCCAGTTCTCTGTCTTGACCTATTTCTTACCAAAAAAATACTGATAACTGACTACTGGTTATAATTTTAAAAGAATTATGCAAAAATTTACTCAGGATTAGTTTTGAAAAATTATTAACTCAGTTAAGAATTTCACATAATCAACTTCTGTGGAAAAGCTGGGTGGTTTCTTTCTACCAACTTGTGACTACTTGGCCAATAGTCTCATTTTTAAGGTAACTGTTACTGTTTAGTCTGCTATTTCCAGTGACAGGTAATAACATACTTTTTTTTTTGAGACAGTCTCACTCTGTCACCCAGGCTGGAGTGCAGTGGCATTATCTCAGCTCACTACAACCTCTGCCTCCTGGGTTCAAGCGATTCTCCTGCTTCAGCCTCCAGAGTAGCTGGGATTACAGGTGCACACCACCACGCCCAGCTAATTTTTGTATTTTAGTAGAAATGCGGTTTCACCATGTTGGCCAGGCTTGCCTTGAACTCCTGACCTCAAATGATCCGCCCGCCTTGGTCTCCCAAAGTGGTGGGATTACAGGCATGAGCCACTGCGCCCTGCCTAGTACTTTTAGTCAGATTTTTAAAAATACTATTACTCATTTAATGTCAAAGAATGAAACTTTTCTTTAGTCTTTTTTATTTGTTTCCAACTTCTCCATATCTTTAAAATCTTAGCCTCCCAGATTCAGGAAGTGATCAACAAGCAATTGATCAGCTGTAAATGGAATTTTGCTAGGAGGTTTGATGTCATTTGCCATAGAGTTAGAATCTAATACTAAATTACCCTTCTGCACATCATTTTGCAAATAAAGATAATTTTCTGAGCCTTTGTCTTTAAGATTACAAAACAGAAAGAATAAAAATAATGTCACAACACTGGAGTTATGTCTACTTGAGATAAACATGTGAATATATGTTGGAAACTAAAATGCTATTAGATATCACTTTTGTTAACACAAACAGTCATTGGTTGCTTAATGACGAGGTTCTGAGAAATGTGTCATTAGGCAATTTCATCATTGTGCAAACATTGTGGAGTGTACTTACACAAACCTAGATGGTATAATCTACTTTACACCTAGGCTATATGGTATGATCCACTGCTCCAGGCTACACACCTATACAGCAGGTTACTGTAGTAAAATCTGTAAGCAACTGTAACACAATGATAAGGATTTGTGTATCTAAACATAGAGAAGTTACAGTATAAATATGGTATTATAACCCTATGGCATCACTGTCATATATGTAATCTGTCCTTGACAGAAATGTTGCATGCATCACATGATTATAAACCATGGCAACAACAAAAAAATCAGACATTCTACATTTTTATTCTATCAACATTTATAGAAGCATGAGTTCTCCTCAAACATCAGAGATCTCAACACAGGCTTTACAGAGCGAGCAATGTTCTGTAGCCTCTAATACTGGAAAACAATTTTAAAAATAAATGATATTCTGAAAACTCCCCTTTTACTGAATTTTATATGTGCCTCTAAGTATATAATTTTAATTACAAAAATACATCTCCAACAGAAAAAGCACAGAATGAATAGCAATCAAATAAATTAATTTGGCCATTAATAGCATATATTATGCTAGCATAATTATTACCTTAAAGAGAATAAAGAGAATGTTTATCCTAACCTAATTTTATGAGAATACTGTTACTTTTAATAGTAAACCTAGTATCCAAATGTATTACCTGTCTAATGGGATTAACAATTACTTATAAAATGAAATCATACACATGTAATTGAAATTCTGGGAATGCATTTTAAAACTTAACACATTTTAAAAACTTAACAAGAAGGACAGGTAAAGAGGACATGCTATGCTGGGTAACTGTTTTCAAATTTATAATATTTCAAAATGGTAAAACAATGTACAGATAAACCTTGATGGAGTCTCTCTTTACATATTTATATTTGGATAAAAATCCTCATAATAAACTTTTTCACATCTTGCACAATAAAACCTCTTTAAAAAAGCAGGATGCATAGTACTAAGAGTCAAAAACAAACTTATAATATATTTCATATTATTTAGTTTGTCTCACCTTTAAAGTTTATCACATTGTTTTGAGGAACATGGAACATGTGAGGAGAAGAAGAGCAGTAATAAAGAGAAAACATAGCTTTAAAGCAAATTAATTTTTTAAAATAACATACAAATATATGCATGACATGGTTTTGCTGTGTCCCCCACTCAAATCTCCGATTGTAGCTCCCATATTTCCCATGTGTCATGGGAGGGAACCAGAGGGAGGTAATTGAATCATGGAGGGTCGAGTCTTTCCCATGCTGTTCTTGTGACAGCGAATACGTCTCATGACATCTGATGGTTTTATACAGAAGACTTCCCCTGCACATGCTCTCTCTCTTGCCTGCCACCATGTAAGACATCCTTTGCTCTTCCTTCACCTTCCACCACGATTATGAGGTCTCCTCAGTCATGTGGAACTGTGAGTTCATTAAACCTCTTTCCTTTATGAATTACCCAGTCTTGGGTATGTCTTTATTTAGCAGCATGAGAACAGACTAATACAATGCATAATTGATAAAAGGGGGCTATATTAGTTAGTCAACTAGAAATGAACAAATACATTATAATACTTGGAATGCCAAAATGAGGAACACTTATCTTCTGTGTTTCAGCATCCCCTTATATAAAAATATTTCTAGCAAGCTTCAAGAAGTATCAACAATATTGAATTAGGGTTCTACATTCTCTCCATTTTTCATCCATTGGCTCAGTCCCTGCCATCTATCATAATGAGATTTTGGTGCTTGGTTCTTCTTTTGGATCTTTTATTTTAAAACTGAGAAAATGATTAATCATGTATTTACAAAAACTGAGTAATAAGTGTAACTAAAACGTACGCACCTATGATATTACAAAGCCCTCTGCTTGGCACATAATACATATCATATATTTAATCCTTGCGACAAACCAGTGAATTGGATACCACATTAAAAGTAAGCTGAGACATACAGAGTAGCTTGCCTAGCACCACATAAATCTCAGGGATACAAAACCAGTTCTGTGTAACACATACAAACTCCAGAGTCAATCTTCTCTCCACTTCCACAATACTTTGTAGTTAACAAAATTTTCAGAACCTCAAACAAACAAACAAAAAAACCACACACTTGCTCAAATTGTTTCTATGAGGCTACTTATCAGACTTTCTGTAAGAGCTCTCTCACGGGTCTCCCTGCTTCTCCTCCTACAAGTTCCCCTCACTCTATCCTCTACAGTGTAGAGTAATCCTTTTTGAAAAGTAATCCTATTAAAACAGAAATCTAATCATATCATGCCCAACTTCAGGAGGCTTCCCATCGCTCTTAGAATAAAATCCAGTATCTTTACCACACACTGTGCTTGACACAACCATCTCTCCAACTTCCTTTTCTCATCTCATATTCCACACCAATCACACTGGTTTTCTTGTCGCCCCATGAATATGTCAATATTCTCCAACATGATACATTGTACCTGCCGTTTCATGCCCCTGAAATAATCCTCTTTTACTCTGTTTTAATCGCGTTAAGTCCTTCAAAACATTGTTTAACATTGGATTTTTTCTTCTTCTTTTACCTCCACTGAACTTCTTTAAAAATCTCTCTCTGGGTCAGGCATGGTGGCTCACTTTGGAAGACCAAGGTGGGCAGATTATTTGAGGTCAGGAGTTCAAGACCAGCCTGGCCAACATGGTGAAACTTCATCTCTACAAAAAAATACAAAAAATCAGCTGGGCATGGTGGCACACATTTATACTCCCAACTATTCGGCAAGCTAAGGCAGGAGAATCGCTTGAACCCAGGGGGTGGAGGTTACAGTGAGCTGAGATTATGCCACTACACTCCAGCCTGGGTGACGGAGTGAGACTCTATCTCAAAATAACAATAATAATAATCTTTCTGTGTATTGTACCCAATTCTGTGTTCTAGTGATTAGAACTTTGCCTAGTACCTAATAGGTACTCAACACATAGTTGCTGATGTTAGCGCTTCTTTACATTTTGCAAGGCTAATTTCTTTGACTTTGTGACCTCCTAGAAAAAAGTCGCAGTGGGCTGGGTGTGGAGCACCTCACCAATCCAAAGAACCCTGAGTGAAGGGATAGTTGTTTTCAGCCATCAAGTTTTGGGGTTGTTACTTAGCAACAGACTACCGACAGAGGCAGCTTGGGACTTTTTATAATAGAGCATGGCCTTTCAGGACTCAAAAACTGAATAGTAACTCAAGTTTATAAATAAATTGGACTGGTTTGAAATGTGCTGCTGCTTCGTCCTTGCTATTATGAAGAAACCAGCACCGTGCCTTTTTTTTTTTTTTTTTTTTTTTTGATAGGATCTTGCTCTGTCACCCAGGCTGTAGTGCAATGGCAACCACAGCTCACTGCAGCCTGGACCTCATGGGCTCAGGAGACTCGCCTACTTCAGCCTCCTGAGTAGCTGGGACTACAGGCACATGCCACTATGCTCAGCTAACTTTTTAAAGTTTTCTGTAGAAATGGGACCTCGCTATGTTGCCAAGGCTGGTCTTGAACTCCTGGCCTCAAACAGTCCTTGTGCCTCAGCCCCCAAAAGTGCTGGGATTACACACATAAGCCACTGAGCCCAGTTCTTTCTGTTCTGCATGGTATCAGGTGAGTTCACTGCTGGCCTGCAATCAGTTGGTATGTCAGCTGGGGACTGGCTGGTTTCAGTCAGCCTTGGTCACATGTTTAGGGTCTCCATCTTCATTTGCCGTCTCATTCCTCTATATGGGCTAGATTGGGTTTATTCATTGAGAACAAATGTGAATCTGAAAGAGCCAGTTCTTCAAGATGGATTTCAAGTTGTTAACTGAGCCTAAATTTAAAATACAGCCAAGTGGCCATTAGCTCATAGGGGGTCACACATACTCTGAGCTCTCCAGAAACCCACACCTTTTTATTTCTGGGACATTCAGAGCTCACCTGAACCAACTAATCAGCACTCAACTGTGTCAGTCAGTCAGGGCTCAGCTGTATAAACCAATCAGAGTTAAGCAAGATTCAATCCTTTATTTACATAAACAGACCTGACTGGAAACTGGCAGGAATCTTTGCTACAAAACCTGAGCCTTCCCTTTGCTCTCTGGAATGTACCCTTGTTTTACACTGGGAGGCTGCTGCATCTCCATGGTTTGCAAATTGTTCACTGGAATAGTCTCTTTCCTCCAAATTCCTTTCCAGATAATTTTGTTCACATTACAAACTGACAGAATCTAAGAGGAATAACAGCAAAAGCTGTACAGCCTCTGGAGGCATTGCCTCCAAAGTACACAATGTCACTTCACATTGTTTTCATCAGAACAAGTCACAAGGCATGGCCTGGATTGAAGAGGTGAGAAGAGAGATCCTATTGCCTTATAAAGGAACTGCAGGAGTTTATGGCCATTTATATAATCCAATGCCATCCAGTTTTTTTTTGTTGTTGTTCCTGAGCAGTTGAGCTGTCTGGCTACACGTTACTATATGGCCTCTCAGCCCGAAAGAGATACTGTACCCATTTTCACTTTGTTGAGAGATCATTTTGATAATATTCTTAAGTAGCTTCCATTTTTTTTTTCAAATCTCTAAAAGTGCCTTCATTTGGCATAGAGGAACTTTTAACAGTGTAAATCTTCCTACTGCTTTCTAAATAAGAATTTAAAAGCCTGATTCAAATGATAAATTCTTCTAGAATCACATCTTAGAAGAGGGAAAACCTTGTTGCCAACTCAACGTCAGGTAGCTGACTTGGATGGTAAATAAAGGCAGAACAAAAGAAGAGAGGTTGCAATCCTTTCATGAGTCACTACAAATAAAGAAGCAAGAAGAAAAGGCAGAATCTGTTGAGCAGTTTTGTTTTAAAATTACCAATGATACATTCAAACAAATAATTTCATAATATGGTTTTGCTGATTTTGCAGAAAGATTCTCTTTCAGATCTATAAAACTGCCATTTATACTTTGCAACAAAATCATAAGATAGCTAGAAGAGATTTTATTTCAGTGCAGCCCAAGAAGCATTTGTTCCTTTTCTTATTTCTATTTTTTTTTTATTTTTTGGCTTCTTTCTTGCAAAGTTCCAGGGGTGAGGAGGGGGAATCAATGTTATTAGATTTTCACTTTCTTAGGAACTAGCTGGAAAGACCCCAAGAAAAACAAATATACAGATAAAACATTCAAGAGACTATAGTCTAATGTAAGAAGATGCCATCAAATGGCCTATTTTTTTTTTTTACAAACATTTCTTTTACATGTCACGCATTTAAGTCAACAAGCATTCATGATTCATGATGATTCATGGATTATGTATGTGGGAGGTATGAAGGGCAAGTAGGTATTTATGATCTAGTCCTTGCTCTCTAGAAGTCTGCAGCAGAGAAAGATGATACTGATATTCAAATATCCCTTTTCCAAACCAGCAGAAGATAACTGCTGAACTAAAGACAGGACTCAGTCTATAAGCTTTCTAAGAAAGAAAATCTCATTCAGTTTTAAAGATAAGAAAAATAAGGTTCATAGAAGTAAGAGCATTTAACCTGGGCCTTGAAAAATGATTTAGAAATTGAGAGGGTCACTTTATTCAGAGGGACTGGTCTAATCATAGGAAAAAGGGCAGAAATAAACTACAAGTAATATAGAAACTCTCCAGAACAAAAGCTCATACACAGGAGTAATGTGAACTGAGGACAATTTGATAAGCCGAAATGAGAATGCACAAAGCCTCAGTCCAGCAAGTCTGAACTTGATTCTGTAAAAGATGGGAACCGTGGAAGCAATGGATTAAATGTGGACTTAGAAGGAACAATCTAGAAAATAGAGTGGATACGAGAAGGTACAAATTATAATCAGACATTGGTTTGGAAGCGATTTCAATAGGCAAAGAATAAAAATCATAATAGCTCAAAGTGGGTTACCAACAAGAACAAAAGAGAAAGAGGCTGTTATGAGAAAGGCTGTGGAAAATGCAAAAGATTTGCCAGTATTGGAGAGGGAGAGGAGCACTCAAAAATGACCCTGAAGTACTTAGTATAACTGAGTCAATCCAGAAAGTTTAGAGTAACTACTGCCAGTTAAAGTTTTGAAACAGAACTTGTCATATCTATATATCATTTTAAATACTAGAAAACAAATATGGGAAAATAATACCATTGATTCCCAAATATAGTACATACTCAACTCGAAGAAGCAAGGTCTTAGGAGTAATTAGTTATAACTGAGAGGCCTTCATATTCAAATAACAGCTGCATTTCTATTTTTCTCTCACTGAATATTTGATGCATGCTCAAGGTGGGACATGCCATGATCTAACAAATGCCTTTGAACTAGAGCCGTGGTTCTCAAATTTGTCAACACATTAGAATCACCTGGAGACCTTGAAAAATTCCAAACCCCAGGCCACTCTTTACACCAATTAAATCAGAATTTGAGATGGAATGCAGGGTATGATCGCAACATGCAGACAAGCCTGGGAACCGCTGAATTAAAAACAAGTAACGCTAATTAGCTGAAACTTCCAAATTGCAACCAAACACACTGTTTTCTACATGACCATGCTCAGACTTTAGAAATCTATAAAATATTTCAATTCATCCTTAAAGAGTGATCAAAATTTAAGAATTTCACTTCTGTAAATGTAGAGCTTACCACTTTGCAAATCATGTACACCAAGGTTTATGTTCCAGGCAAGTGTAGGAAAATAAATAGTCCTAAGTCTGTTTTTGAGATGGTGACTCTTAAAGTTCTACCCATGTTGAAATCAATCTCAGTAAAGTAGGGCTGTGTCTAGATTCCTCTTCCTTAATGGATATCAGATCTAGACAATTTCTGAGATTTTTTTAATGCTTCGTAAGTTGCATCTATACGTGTTCCAAATATAGATACGGAGTCCTCATATCATGGTTTTTGCTGCATTGATTTGATGTAGAATTTTATGGTTTTGTTGTTTCAGGTTATACCAGCTTCAAAATAAGTATCAAGACAAGGAATCTTCAAAAGTGCAATGGACAAGCTGCATCATGCTGAGATATCCACACAATTTTAAAGATCATTAATCAGACTGCAAGCACAATGGCTTCATCCATTTGTGCTGCTGTAACAGACTTGGTAATTCATAAAAAGAAGAAATTTATTTTCTCACAGTTCTGGAGGCTACAAAATCCAGAGATCAAGGCCCACCTGGTGTGGGCCTTCTCATTGCATCCTCACACAGCAGAAGGCAGGAGGGCAAGAGAGAACAAACACTGTATCCTCACATGGAGGACAGAAGGGGATGAATCCA
Organism: Ateles fusciceps; assembly: GCA_036589455.1. NCBI lineage: Eukaryota > Metazoa > Chordata > Mammalia > Primates > Atelidae > Ateles > Ateles fusciceps. The sequence goes on from JAZHEH010001064.1 coordinate 7,779,474, forward strand.
CTGTTGCAAGCCCTTTTCATAACATTAATCTATTTATGAAGGCAGAGCCCTTATAAACTAAGCACTTCCCATTATGCTACAACTCTCAACATTATTGCATTGGGGATTAAGCTTCCAGCACATGAATTTTGGACACACATTCAGACCACAGCATGTAAGAACTAGGCTTTGCATAGCTATGCCATGCAAAGCATTAAACAGTGGTAAATTGGGTATGACCACACCAAATATAATGCTAATTATAAATAGGACTTAGTAGGAAGAGGTTATATTTAGCTTTGGGAAGATTAAATATGTACATCCATCAGTTTAGAAATTTTGGCTAATTTGTGGTATTTGCTCTTGTTTGGTGGTTCCCAGACTTGTCTGCATGTTGGAATTTCATCCTGCACTCCAGCCCAGATTCAGATTTAATTGGTCTGGAGCATGGCACAGGCTTTGGAATCTTTAGAGATTTTCAGATTATTTTATCCATCACACTTTGTCCTTAAAAAGTTAAAAACTGAACCACTTTCCTGAAATGATACCACTTCACTTATTTTTTCTTTCCTTCAAAGAGATAAATCACATGATTAAATTGACCAGTTTGGACTTTCTTATTGGTATTTGATAGCCTTGGGTAGACACTCACAGAAGGAGAATATTCTCTTTCCAAGTGTTTGCAGCTGAAACATCAACCAGCTGCTTTTTCAGATTAAATATCGTTCACTATTAGGATATTAAAAACATTTATTCAGGATAATTTCATTTTAAGAAACATATAGTCAGCAACAACAAAAAACCCATAGTTTCTGCATTTACGTTGCTTATAGTTTAGTGGAAAACATAGGTATTAAGTGATAATATTAATAACATAACCTAGAACCACTTGATTTACCTATACATCTCAGATGAAAAGTTCAAAAGAAATCAGAAAAGAAACTCAATTGAATAGTCAAATACTCTACATTAGAACTCCAAATACTTGTAAAGTTCAATACTTGTAAAAGCAGACAAGTTTCATTTGCGCATAGATTTCCTCTGCCTGAGCTTATCTAAGTAGTTCTTTTCACTAATCTATAATGTGAATACAAATTGCTTAGAATTGTCAGCAATTAATATAATGAATTTATTTAATTTATATATAAAATTAAAAGTATTACTTAATGGTGAAAATATTAATACCAACCTGGAGGGGGAAAACAAGTGAGAAAAAGCTTATGTCAAAGTTATGCTTGGGTCTTCTATCCAGAACTTATAAAGAACTTAAACCATTGACTAAGCAAAAAACAAACAACTACATTAAAAATGGGCAAAAGACATGAATAGAAACTTACCAAAGGAAGACATACTAGCAGCCAACAAAACATAAAACAAAGGATTATCATCACTAATCATCAGAGAAATCCAAATCAAAACCATAATTAGATACCACCTCATGCCAGTCAGAAGTGCTATAATTAAAAAGTCGAGGCTGGGTGGAATGGCTCATGCCTGTAATCTTAGCACTTTAGGAAGCCAAGGTAGGCAGATCACCTGAGGTTGGGAGTTCGAGACCAGCCTCACCAACATCGAGAAACCCCATAAAACTACAAAATTAGCCAGGCTTGGTGGCACATGCCTGTAATCCCAGCTACTTGGGAGGCGAAGCAGGAGAATCTCTTGAACCTGGGAGGCGGAGGCTGCAGTGAGCCAAGATTACGCCATTGCACTCCAGCTTGGGCAACAAGAGTGAAACTCGTCCAAAAAGAAGAAGTCAAAAAAACAATAGGTGCTGGCCAGACTGTAGAGAAAAGGGAGCCCTTATACTCTGTTGTTGGGAATGTAAATTAATTTAGCTACTGTGGAAAGCAATTTGGCAATTTCTCAAAGAAATTAAAACAGAGCTACCATTCAACTTAGAACTACTAACTAGCAATGGAATTGCTAGGTGTATATCCAAAAGAAAATATATTCTACCAAAAAAGATACCCGCACTTGTATGTTCATTGCAGCACTAGTAACAATAACAAAGGCACAGAATCAACCTAGGTGCCCATCAATGGTGGATTGGATAAAGAAAATGTGCTACATATACACCATGGAATACTATGAAACCATGAAAAATAATGAAATCATGTCCTTTAAGCAACATGGATGCAGCTAGAGGCCATTATCCTATCTGAATTAATGCAGGAACAGAAAACAAAATACTGCATGTTCTTACTTATTAATAGGAGCTAAACAATGGGTATTCATGGACCTAAAGATGGCAAAAATAGCTACTGGGGACCACTAGATGGGGGAAGGTGGGGATCAAGGGTTGAAAAAGTAACTCTTGGGTACTGTGCTCAGGACCTGAGTATCAGACACAATATACACAAGTAACAAACCTGCACACATACCCCTTGTATCTAAAATAAAATTAGAAATTGTTTTAAAAAAAGAAAAAACAGAAACAAAAACAAAAATTATCCTTGGGTTTTCCTCTGGGAAAAAGTTTATTGCTTCAGAGTGCAAGAATGGAGACAATGGGGGAAGAGAATAATGAGAAGAATTCATATGTTCAACGGGAGACCAAAGATTGTTAATAAATATTCCTTGGAATCAGATCAACAAATAGCACATCAGTGTTCTGTTACAACTAGAATAAAATCCAAAGTTCAATCTAGGTCTTTGCACTAGATTATTTTGACTTGATGATTTTTTACTAATTAGTCCATATGAAGGACATCATTTATCAAATTCAACACATATTTGGTTCCATTATGTAGATGAGATTTTATAAAACTTGTGATGGCTCAGAGGTTTTTATTACAAGAAAAATGCCAACAATAGTTTTCAAAACATGTAGAGGAATAGGAGGAAGGTTTTTAAAAGTCAACGAGGCAAAATAAGCAGATTGCCTTGGAAACTGTAAGTGGAAATTCCCCCAGAATATCATATATGTTCCTATTCTGCAGACCAATACATTGACCAATATGTCTTATATACAAGATCAATCAATGTATTGGTCTGCAGAATAGGAACAATGTAAAGCAACGTCCTGGCAGTTGAAATAAGAATTCTTACTTGTTGCTATTTCTAGGGTAATTAAGTGTAGCCCTAGAGATCTAGAATGAATAAATCCTCTTTTCTACCCTATCTCTGTCATCAGATGCCATCTTAAATGCAACAGATACAAACTGAGAAATATATTAAGCAATCAAATAATCTGCAGGTTATTTTTTTAATAAAATGTTTTTTGGAAAGTGGTTGTATAAACAACTTTTGTGGATTGCAGACCATCTTAGTCTGTTTTGTGCTGCTATAACAGAATACCACAGACTAGGTAAGTTATAATAAACAGAAATGTATTGGCTCATGATTCTAGATTCTGGGAAGTCCAAGATGGGAGGGGCAGCATTTGATTAGGGCATTCTTGCTGTGTTAACTCATGGCAGAGAGCAAAGAGAGGGCAAGAGAGAGCAAGAGAAGGGAGCCTAACTGATCCTTTTATCAGAAAAACCCTCTACCAATTACAGCATTAATGCATTCATGAGGCAGAACCCTCAAGGCCTAATTAGACCCCCACCTCCCAACATTGTTGCCTTAGGGGTCAAGTTTCCAACACATGCTTTTTGGAGGACACATTGAAACCGTGGCACGAACTTATAAGGCATTTATGACATCGAGAAATGTTTTAGATCTCCAGTAAAGAATTTATAAAGCAGTACTTCCCAAAGAGTAAAATGTGAATAAATGAGGATAATCTGGTAAGATACATCTAGTTATTTATCAGTCATTTATTCTATCATGTTTATTTCTTTTAATGCTTTTTCTTAAGCAATGTTTCTATTTAAATGCCATTACTTTTCAAAAAAAAAAAACATTAAGAGCCTTTTTTGTTTGGGGGGGAGGGTTAAGATAATGTCCAAGTGCCAGAGGGTTTAATTTGTCTCCCCCTTTAGAGGTAGAGTAGAATGTATTTAAATAATCCAAAGTATTGGTCATTAAATTGCAGAGCTAAAGTCCAGAGTATTTCTTACACTCTGCCAAGTATTAACATATTTTATTCACAAAAACTCTAGGAAAGTTCCATGATTTTCATCTTCAAATTCACAACTCCCTCACCCCAATAACAACAATAATGAATGTAGCAAATGATTATTTTCATGTGCATCACATTTCTTTATCTTGGTACAGGACCTTAAAGAACTCCTAAGCTCATTCTGGTTACCTGTGGCGGGCTGAGAGGCTATTGTGCAAGCGAAAGGACCAACAATGAATTTGTCAAGGCGTGTAGAGGAAGAGAGTTTGTTCACGTTTCTAATCTTCTAATTATTATTCTAGAAAGCTGCCTGCGAGGTCCTCTGAGGATCAAGCTGCCCATAATATAAATAATGGCCACAGAATATATCAGGTTCCAAAGAAATGCAAATTCCCTCACATGGCTTTCAGGGACCTCTGGGCTCTGACCTCAGTCTTTCTGACAAGTCTTCCCAACCATCTTATCTTAGAAGACCTCTCTCACCCTCATCTAATGACCCATGTGTCTGCATCCATTTTCTTTCTTCATATATATAGTCATAGATTTATTTGTTTACTTTATTTCTATCCAACCTCACTAGATTGTAAGCTCCAAGAAGACTCCATTTGTATCTGCTTCATTTACTAAAAAATACTAGCAACTAGCACGCATGAAAGAGTTGTTGAATAAATAAACAGATGAACACAATCTAGGAACTGTATTGCTTTAACTTGTGAAAAAGTGCACTCTGAATTTCTAGATGACAGCTGAGAAACAGATTTACAGAGGACAATCCAAGAGCAAATGGAGGCATCATTGCTAGTCTGCTGCTAGCTACATAACAGTTCTGTGATGCATTCTTGCTGAGTACAATTGTAAGTTCAACATTTTCGGGAGATGTCTACAAAATAAAATGTGGCTAGAGGATAAAGATCAGAGTGAGTGAGGTTTGTGTCATTTGAGAAATGAATGGGGAAGAGACCACAGCAAGACAAGAGGGGGTGGCCTTATTGTGTACAGAGGTCAGGATGAGAATATGTAAATAATCTGAGGATGAAAAATTTGGCTAAGACCTATAAAATAATTTAATAAATTAAGATGTCTAAAACAGAATTTTCTCACTTAAAACAGGATAAAATTATACCAGGGCCTGTCAGGGGTAGGGGGCAAGGGGAGGGGAGAGCATTAGGACAAATACCTAATGCATGCAGGGCTTAAAACCTAGATGATGGGTTGATACGTGCAGCAAATGACCATGGCACATGTTTACCTAAGTAACAAACCTACATGTTCCGCGTGTGTATCCCAAAACTTGCAGTAAAATTAAAACATAAAACTATAAAAATAAAATGGAGGTAACTATATGCTAAAACAAAACAAAACAAAACAAAAACAGGATAAAATTACCATAAGAAGATTTCGAGCAAAAGCTGTTGAGAATGTGCAAATGTTTCCTGTGTGTGGACTAAAAAATCTATTTTATAATATCTGACATCATTTTAACTAAGCTTAACTCTATGTTTTGTTTTGTTAAAAATACTTCTGGAAGTAAATTGGTGACTAATAGTTTGCTAGTCAGGCAGGAATTTAGTCTGAATTTTCCAAAAAGCTCTAGATTACTTTTTATCTTCTCTATCTTTCCTTTCTAGGTTATATTTCCGGCTTGTCCTCTGTTATTTGGGTCAGAGCTCTTAGGACACTATTATTCTTATGCAATATCTCATTCTAAATTGGATTATCTTGGGTATAAGAAAAAAAGGGTTGCTAATTGATGTTCAATTTTGTTATCAGGCATTAATGTTTATTGGATAATATACGCAATTGTGAGTAGTTCTGTTGACATACGCAAAATGTGGCTGGAGATATAAAGGATTTTAGCTACCCAATTCTGTTTCAAAAACAGCCTAAAACTTTAAAAACATTAAGGAATAGTGTTTACAAATAATAGATCATGAACAGAGATACACATATATACAAGAGGTTACGAATCTCTTCAGCACCATAACCAGAGGGAGTCCATGTGAATGAAGAAGGAGAAACCGAGTATTCTGGGAAATTAAAGTGGCTTCTTTTCTCTAAGAGATAAATGACGACGAGTTCACTGGGAAATGGACCATGAGGAAATGGGACTGAAGATGTACTAAGAGTCATGTATTGTAGGCTATCCATGCAGCCAGTCACAGGATTCAAGAGGAGTTGTATTCTCCTTTAATGAAGAAGGTACTTTGGGGCCAGGCGTGGTGGCTCATGCCTGTTAATCCCAGCACTTTGGTAGGCCGAGTTGGGCAGATCACCTGAGGTCAGGAGTTTGAAACCATCCAGGTCAACATAGTGATGTCTCTACTAAAAATACAAAAATTAGGCAGGCATGGTGGTAGGTGCCTGTAATCCCCAGCTACTCAGGAGGCTGAGGCAGGAGAACTGCTTGAACCCGGGAGGCAGAGGTTGCAGTGAGCCCAGATCAAGCCGCTGCATTCCAGCCTGGGCGACAGAGTGAGACTCTGTCTCAAATACATAAATAAATAAATAAATAAATAAATAAATAAATAAAAAGTGCTTTGGGTGGCTGAGGCAGGGGGGATTGCTTGAAGCTGGGAGTTCAAGACCAGCCTGGGCAACATAAAAAGACATCCTCTCTACAAAAATAAAAAAATTTAACTGGATGTGGTGGCATGTGCTTGTATTCCCACCTTTTCAGGAGGCTAAGGCAGGAGCATCACCTGAGCCCAGGAGTGGGCTGTAGTGAGCTCTGTACCACTGTACTTTAGCCTGGGCAGACAGCGCAAGACCATGTCTCCAAAAAAAAAAGTTTTGTTTTGTTTTGTTTTGTTTTTTAGAGTACCTTATACTGGCTAAGATCAGATTGGCAGGTTAGGTGTCCAACAGATGGAGAATTCATGAGGATTTCTTTTGGAAAAATGTTGTGCAATAGAACTTTCCACACATATGTAAGTCTTAATATGCCCATGCTGCCATGGCAGCTTAGCAGCCATAGCAAAATACCATAGACTAGATGGATTAACCAACATAAATTCATTGTCTCACAATTTTTAGAGGCTGGAAATTCAGCATCGAAGTGCCAACACGATCAGGTTCTTGTGAGGACTCTCTTCCTAGACTGCAGATGGCCACTTTCCCATGGTGTCCTCACATGGCCTTTCCTCAATGTGTGTGCATGGAGAGAGATGTCTCTTTCTCTTTTTATAAGCCCACCAGTCCTATCAGTTTAGGACTACATCCTTATGACCTCATTAACCTTAATTACCCCAGAAAAACCCTATCTCTATAGACAGTCACATTAGGGGCTAGGGTTTCAACATATGAATTTAAGGGGATAAAATGCAGTTTAAAGCATCAGACATCAATTACCAGGAAGCAGCAGAAAGGGCTGCAGTGTGGGAGTGCAGGGAAAAGGGTCCACTAGGATCAGTAGCTACAAAAAGAAGATGTGGGTCCTGACTCTGGCCTTGCCTTTAACTTCTCAATCTACACTGGACCCAGTTACTTCATCACACCTCTAAAACCAGTGTCTTGTGTAAGATACCAGCTAGCTCTATCTGTAGAAATTGTTATAAACATGAGAAGAACTGCAACCAGTTCTCGGAGTAAAAGCTTGCCCCTAAAACAGTTAGGTTATTTTGTTTTCATTCTTTTTTATTTGTTTGAGCTTCATTATTTACAATTTTTTTCTTAAATCGATACGCTGTCTCTCTGTATTACCCTAGCTGCTCCCAAACTCCTGGACTAAAAGGTCCTCTCACCTTGGCCTCCCAAAGTGCTGAGATCGTAGGCGTGAGCCCCCACGTCCAGCCAAGCTTCACTCCTTTTTATTTAGCTCAGTATCGTTCTTTTTTCCCTTCAAATCTATGCACAATTCAGAAATACCTACAGCTATTTTATATATACTCAATCTATCACATATGTGGTGTTCATATGATCCTACAATTTAGCCCCATTTGTTTATTTTTAGTAAACTAGTAATCAGCATAGAACATCTCCTGTCTTATTAAAAATTGAATCTTTTGCCAATGTTTCAAATCATTTTGACTTTCCAAAGTCTTGCTAACAATTCTAAAATGTTTGTCTTAAAAAAGAAGAAAAAATGATTATATGACAAAATGTCATTGTTTAAATTACAGTATTTATATGCAATTAGTAGATGTGAGCTTTTTTTCTCCATATGTTTAAATACTTTTGAAAACTTGGAGTAGCAAATCGATTATAACCAAGCAGTAAATTTCCTATGACTGCAATTTCAAAAACTAATATTTCAGAGAAATACGAAAATGATCTTGGAAACTCTCTTCAAAATCTCCAGTGGAGATGAGAGCTCTAAAACCATCTTCCATTTCTTATTTTTAATAATTTGTTTTTAATTGGAGCAAAACACAGTATTTCATCTGGATAGTGCTTACATAAAATACGTATAGGAGAATAATGGAGAAGAATTCTGGATAATATATCCAAGAATCAGGTATCTTACTGATTTCAACTCAACATAGTATGGGGAAAACAGGTAGACAGCAGTGAAGTGTCTCTTAGAATCTGGAATAGAAGGTTTTCTGGGAGATGACCTAGTAAGTTTGTATCAGGGAGGGTTACACTAGCAATAGCAACTAGGGGCCCAATTGGAGACAGAGCCCTGTAGAAATATTTTGTTTTGCTATCACTGTGTTGGGCTACATATGACCAAGAAATAATGACTGAACAGCCAATATGTAAGTGTTTGGATGTCTTTAGAGAAATTAGGAGATCTGGCATCTTGGGCCCAGGTTCTTACATGCCCTAATCCTCTACAGCCGAGTGGCAGTCCTGATAGCTGGGTGTTTTCCTGGTGGTCCCCCATGGTCCTCATGCCTCACTGTTTTCCTGCGGATCCTTCTCTTAACACCTGGACTATTTACCTGCATGACTCCAAGGCCTCTTGAATTTGCTGATTAAATGTAAATGCAGTGATCATCTTTCAATATGAGAATAAAAAAATATGGAACTGAAGAGTTTGAAATTCTTAGAACTCTAGTCAAGGTAACTTTCATGAACTCTCAGCAAAACAAATTTGGTACATGTTGGTAATTGAGAAAGTGGAAAACTCCTCTACTGTATGTTTAGATGAATTCTGTTCGGAGGAAGTCTGTGTGAGGACAAAGGGAGTAATGGATCCAAAACAGTGGTTAATAGGGCCCTTTTTAAAAATGGAATTCGACTTCTTCATGTGAGAACCAGGCAGACACATAATCCTTCAGGAAAATGGAAAGAGAAATTTCAGATTGATCGCATCACAGGGGAACTTGGAAGCAGGTACTTCTTGATACCTGAGGAGGTTAAGAGATGGATTATTGTGTGAAAGGAACCTGAGGAGGCCATGAATGAGTCTACAAGTTGCAAGTGGGTGCACAACCTTAGAAGGGTCCCGTGTTTTGATCAGCCTTGTTCCCTGTCTTCTACCTAGCTGCCCAATGGCCCCAGCCCACCTAGAAACATTGTGATGCCTGCTCCCTACTGAGAAAGCCCAATCAGCACTCAGGGAGGGCAGTGTCAGATTCACAGCAGTGGCTTCACCTTGTCTGTCATCACTGACATCAACGGGAATCAGTAAGGTGCTTCTCTGTTCTATTTATCTCTCTCTGCCTCTCTCTTTCTTCAGGCATGTGTGCTTTGCAGCATTTCAATTTGTGATTGCCTGAGAGAGAAAGTAGAGAGGAAATCAGCAAAGTAGGTAAAAACAGCCACCTCGGAAGCAAAATGGCCAACGTGGAACAGAAGCTGCAATGTGCTAAAGCCAGGAAGATGCTTTCCCTGTAAGCCCCCTCACTGCCTTTGGAAACTGCTGGTGCTTTCACTTCACTTTCTTCCAGAATTCTGCAGGGATTGAGGCTGTGAATATAAGCACTGCTTCCTCTCTTATTTTGTATGTGGACAGTCTCAAGTCTGTAACTCTTCCCAGACACAGGAGGAGGAGGAAGAAGAAAATATGTGCAGGTAGCTTGAGCTTTGATCAGCATAGGTTAATAAGGGCTATAGTGGACAAGTACAGTTTCCAGAAGATAGTAAGCATTGTCCTGTGCCTGAGAGCAGACAGATTTTTTCACCATGGCCACCAGGTAAACACTGTCTCAGTTTCTCTATAACTAGTTTACTTTCCTCTATTTTTCATCAATTTATTCTTTTGCGAAGAAAACAGTACTCACAATTTGAGCGTGTAAAAGCAAATCTACTACTAGACAAAGAATTCCAGCGGGCAAGCTATAATCACATACTCTACTTCACTATTCATTTCAGTGTGGAAATGGTGAAGAAAAAATATCAGGCTTTTGTTAGCAACCTAGTTCTACTTCTTGTCACATGGACTCCATTTTACTTCCAGTCCAAACCACAAATGAGTCTTGGTTTTCTTGGTCAAAAAGGAAGTAGTCTCTGTATCCTTTCTGGGTTTTATGTCTAACCCTCAGTTAAACACTACTTTCCCTACATCCAATACAAGTTGCTTTAAATCAGTGGACAATTTATGAACATCAGCAAAGTACCCAGCACTGTTTCTTTTCTGCAATCTGAGTTAGATTTTCCCTAGACTTGGTCTTTTGAAACAGTCCAGTCATTTCATGGCTACTTGGTTTGGAGCGATATCCAGAGAGTTTCATTTGCCAAACCTTGATTTAAACAGAGAAGCCCTTTTACTTATTCCAGAAGAGAATCGACTTTATACTCGCCCATGGATTTGCTGTAATGGCGACATGGGGAATGGTTTCTGACAACACAAGTCGTTACTAGTATATGAGTTTTTAGTAAAAAGAAATACTTAGTTGAGAGGTAAATACTTCAAATTTGCCAATAAGAAAGCAGAGTGACAACAATGGCTGGAACAGACCGAAACGAACAAGCCTCATGGGAATTTATATGTTTGTATTGGAAGGAAGCCAATTAAGGATCAGAGGACTGGAGATTGTCATCCATGGTGCCCAGAATCTTAGGTTCACCATCGTATCCTCTCTCTACCGTTTCATAATTTCTGATCCCTGTTTCTTTTTTTTAAATCCATTATACTTGGTCTCTTTTCACTGTTTCTCTTCCTAATTTTCCAGGGCCACAAACTAGAGAGCATGTAAAGTTTAAGGAATTCAGTGGAGCAACATGGAGTCTTGGCCAGTCTTCCATGTACCTATTCAGTTTATATGGATTGTAACGCTCAGTGAAATAACATCTAGTTGAAAAGGACACTAAGTATAACGTACAAGGGCTATCCAAGCCACCATTAATTTCTCCCACAGAAGTCATTTTTAAATTAAAATCCTTAGAAATAATGCACACACATGCTTAGTATGCACATACATACACATACACCTTGGTCTTTTGAAACAGTCCATACACACACAAATTCACATACAAACACAAAGACATATGCACACACATACATATTACCAAATCTCTCTCTGGTAATTTGAAAAGAAACAGTTTAGTATATTCCAACCTTGCCTAAACATAAGGATTTTTAAAAGCACTGTTTACAACGCCACGTTCTTGAGTCCCTAATTTTGCAATTGCAACCCAAAGGAAGACAAGGATACATTGGTAAGGTGGACATTCGGCAGAGAGAGGATGACTGGGGGAAAGCTCTGTTGGAATGAAATGGAGCAAAGTGAGGGAATTAATGTGTGTCCCAGATTCTGATTCCCTGCTGTCAACTCACTCCTGGCTTTATCTCATAGACTGCTTCAAAGTTGGAAATTATTTGCTCTTGCTAGATTTTTTATGACCAACATTTAAAAACTCAATAGAAAATCAGGAGGAACAGTGCCACAGCCATTTACCAGTTGCTGTAATCTGCATTCACAAGTGATCACTAACTGAAAAAAAAAAAGTTCCTTTTGAAATGTTTCAACATTGTCCTTAAGGAGAAGATAAAAATAGAGTTTTTCTTTCTTCTGTCCTTTTATGCAAATGATTTTGATTGTGCGCAGAATATACCACATTCTTTCTTTAGTAACAAGGTAAGAAATACACACTGACAAAGCAAAATTTTTTAAAATCCTTAAATGGTAGTTATAATTATTGTTCAGCAACAAAACCATCTGAACAATAGCCTATTAAATGCATTCTAAATTTGCTCAACCCATAGCAAACGTATTCAAGGGAGCAAAATAACATTTTGACTCTCATGGCAAAGGTAATTTTATTTTATGGACAATTAAGTAACTGAGCTATAGTTGCTTTAATAAAGTCTCCTGCTATACACAGATTTACCTTGGATAAAATTTACCTTGGTTAAAGAAAGAAAGAGGAAGGAAGGAAGAAGGATGGAAGGAAGGAAGGAAGCAAAGAGAGAGAGAGAAAGGAGGGAGGGAGGGAGGGAGGAAGGGATGGAGGGGAGGAAGGAAGTGAAAAGGGAGGGAAGAAGGAAGGGAAGAAGGAAGGAAGGAAAGAAGGAAGGGAAGAGAGAGGAGAAAGAAAGAAAAGGAAAGAAGAGAGAGAGAGACAGAGAGAGAAAGAGAAAAAGAAAGAAAGAAAGGGAAGAAAAAGAGAAAGAAGAAAGAGAAGAAAGAAAGGAAGGGGACTTCTTTATATACTAAATCATTTTATTTCCTTAGGTACATGATGGAAAATATTACTTTTCATAGAGTTTTTGAGGAATAGTAAATATGCAAAGATTCCTCTAAAGAGTGTGTTTGCCTTTAGGAGATGATTTTACTATCATCTGGTCCAACTGGTAACATGAGAAAAACTTCTAACGAATAATTATAATTTTGTTCTACCACATTTCTATATTTATTCATAGTTATTTCCTTACAAACCCTTATGTAACTGCCTTTCTCCCATTTGAATGTGACACTCTTCTGATGAAGATTAGAAGTAAATCCCATTTACTTGTAAAAGAAATAAAGCAATATCTGATTACTTAGTGGACAGAGGAGATAAGTCATTTTTATTAAAATATATTGAAGAAAAAGAAGATATGACCAAGGGACTTAATACTGAAACCTGATGTTACATTGCAGTGTGCTGATGTGCTGTGTAAAAAAAAAATTAAAAAAAAAGAAAAGAAAAAAGAAAAAGAAGATGATCATTTATACCTGGTTTTTAAGATAACAGATAATCCTATAAATCCTATTTACGATGAACAAATGAATTGTTTTCAGTTCTTTGGGAAGGTTTGGTGAGATTCCTTGTAAACTTTTTCAGAGCATAGAATTTTAAACTAGCTTTTACTCTATACTAGTTTTAAATGACAGAACAAGTAAAGATTTCCATTCAACTAATAAACACCATGCAAAGCACTATAATCTTAGACCTAGTGAAGAATATGAGAACCTAAATATCTTAAGAAAAAATCTGAGAATCAAAATCAATGCATTCATCTTTGAAAAATTACAAAATTTTTAATTAAACCCTAAAAGATCAGGCAGCATTATTTATAGGTAGAAAATCCTATCATGAAATAAAACATCTTCAGTTTTGGAAGTACCTAAAAGATTTCCTTAATAAGAGGTGAAATAACAAGTGAATTTAAAAAATTTAAACAATATTAATAGAAGTTTGCTTTGTAAGTTTTTCATTCAAATTGCTTTGGGCCCAAAGACAGCTGCACTGTGAATTCAAAATCAAAGAGATAGATGACAGGCAGGCAGATAGATACATAGATACTTAGGTAGGTAGATAGATAAACAGATTGATAGGGAAAGATCTCTAGATATTATCTAAAAGGTGAATATTAGTGATTCCCATAGCTTTGCTCTTCAAGCTAGAGATTGCATAAATATATAAAGTTTACAAAACAGTTAGAAATTACTTGTAAAAGAGAAATAGTTCCAGCCATAATAGTTTATTCCATTCATTCAATTCAGTGCAATGTATTCTGAACTATTACTTCAATTTAATAGCTAAGGCTTGAAATAACATATAGAAAATAACTCAAAACAACTGTTCCCAAAGGCTGCCAAGTTCAGTGCTTCTCTTGTTTCTAGACAGATTCAGACATCTACGCATTATTCGGGCATGAACAGAAATGTTTTCTTTCAGGGAAACACAAACAGAAAACTAAGGCAGTCTCTTTTCATTCTAAATGTTACCATCTTTTCTTGAACATTTGTGTATTTGATGCCTTCTTTAACAGAGCATAGAGTGACACATTAGCAAATATTTTTATCACAAGCACAAAAGCAATGTGTGAATTAGACATGCAAACATTTTTATAGAGAGACACTTTTCCGTCCAGATGCGGTGGTTCACACTTATAACTCCAGCACTTTGGGAAGCTGAGGTGGATGGAGCACCTGAGGTCAGGAGTTTGAGACTAGCCTGGCCAACATGGCCAAACCCCATCTCTATTAAAACAAAAAATGAGCCGGGTGTGGTGGCAGTGCCTATAATCCCAACTACTTGGGAGGCTGAGGCAGGAGAATTGCTTGAACCCGGAAGACGGAGGTTGCAGTGAGCCAAGATCACGTCACTGAACTCCAGCCTGGGCAACACAGCATGACTCTGTCTCAAGAAAAAAAAAAAAAAAAAAAAGAGACCCTTACCTATCTTAGATCTGCTTCAGAAATAGAAGGTGAACTAAAACTCCCTGAACATTTAGCAGAGTGTATTATACATCATTGCTTAAAAATAGAAACATTTTTTCATACATTATGTTTAGATAATTAGAGAAAAAAATTAAATGTCTACTCTATTTGTAATGGCCTATTGATGTGTAGAACTAATAGCGTTTCCATCTAAGTTATAATATTTGACAAAGATGCATGAGACATTTTTGGGAAAGATTCATACAAACTTCTTGTTGCCACAAACAATTACAGAAATCCCTGTTTATCAGACACCATCATCCTTTATGTTTTCAATGAATTGGTACTAAATTGTTGAGTACACATTAATTTGTATAATAAAATAAATGGCAAAGACTCACTGTGATTCGTGTACCTAACTGGCATTAGTCCTTGTAAAGATTACATAAGTTCACAGACAGAGTAGATTCATCCTACTACAGATCTTCATGGAAACAAGTAGTGGCTCTGATGCTCCCCAAGATGCAGTAATAAAAATCATGCTATCAGCATGTCTGTGCCAACTCAGATCTATTTGTCTTTTGAGCTACAATCAATTCATTATTCCATTTGTGATTCTGAAAATCACAGGAAGAAAAACTAGTCATTAAGGTCTAATACATTTATACAGAATGGGATTGCCAAGTGAATGATCCCAGAAGCTCTCTCCTTATTGCCAGGTAAACTAATAGCTAAGAAGATGAGTTATGGTCCCCACAGTGACATGAGCTGAACTGAATTCAGTATCCTATGAGACCTGGTAAACCCAATCCAGGTGCTGGTAGATGACATTTTTCACACTTTGCAAAACTGCTGGCAGATAAGCCTGGACCACATGGTGTGGGATCTTCAAATGTGAATTTCCCTGTATAATCCCCCTCCTGTGCTTGGGAGAGCAAAGAAACCCTTTCCAGGAGCACCACCCTTCTGTGGGTGCATCCAGCTGCAGTCTGGCCCAAGCACACCTCTCCATGAGCCATCAGGAGAACGGAGGTCTCCTGCATCTTCTGACCTCCCTGCTCCTGATTTCTAGCCCATACTCAATGGCCACTTGCTCCTTCATGCTAAGCCCTTTGTTCAACATGTAAAGAATGGACATATTCTGAACTACCAAAACAATTAATTTTAACATGATTTTAAAATTCAATTAGACAAATATTTAGGTCTATGACATTGGGGCCAAACTACAATTTTCATATTACAAATAATAATTTTCATCTGAGTATATTTGATGTGTCCTTTTGGAAATTAGTGTAGGCAAAGAAGAGAAAGATGTTTGCAAAATGATAAAACAGTCAGCTGATTAACTGTAACCTGGCATTCCCTATATTCAAATTCCTGTCACTGTCACTATGTAATGCAGAGTAAGGATATATTAAAATTCTCATGAATGACTATGGAACTGAGGTAGAAAGAACTTGATGCAATGATTATATAATTAATCTTGGGATCTCTTGGGGAATGGGAAGATTAAACATGAGATTTGTCTTTGAACATGGAGAATGCAAGAATATTATTCACCCTGAAACATAATTCTTGTTCTGAAAATAAATTATATGACTAACACAGTTAATAATTTTACAACCTGCATGTATCATTCTAAAGACCATTTTCATGCCATGACTATAAGTAAACTCAATTAGCTAACAGTGAAGCATCAAAGAGAAAATTCAGTTATTCTTCATGGAACTCTTTGAAGGACAGTTATGGATCTTTTTCCATTTTTGTTTCAATAAAGAGCTGACATGTCAAGTTAAGAATAATCTATAATTGAGCAAGATATATGATACTCTATTTTAATCCTCATTATCTTTTTAGAGGATGAACAATAATTGCAGGTATCACTTCTGTCTGATTTACTATTTTCGGTGCACTTTCTTCTTTTCAAAGTAAAAGTCCTCATCAATATGCTAAAAGAAAATGAATGGGATAAAATCAGAAGTTTAAAATCCATGTGTTTTTGCAAATTACCCAAACAGAATAAACTGAAATAGATTTTGCTGTCAGTTGACACACAACCTTTGGCAATACAGAGTGGAAGAAACAAGGCCACTTCTCAACCTGCATTAGATAGGGGCTGTCAAGGTAGTATCAGGCCACTCGGCCAGGAAACACAATAGCAGAGACCTGCAATTAACCTTCAGAATCAAGCAAGGAACAGAAGGTTGGGCAAAATTTCAGCAATATTGATTAACTTAAATTAATGAGTAGAAATCTAAATATTTCTGAAATTCATATGCACATCCATAGCCTTTCCCTTAACCACTATCTCATGTCACACCACAGCAATTCTGATCTATATTTAATTCATCTTTTCACTCTTAGATTTGGGATTTCTGATCCAGTTCCCATAGCAATCAGGTAGGAGCATCAATGCAATCTTGCCTTTCCCTATTTAATATTGCACAGCAGCTTCCACGTACCTTCCTGATAAATTCCAAATACCTCAGTGTCATACACAATGAAGTTTAAAATCTCACTTCTGCTTATCTGTGAAACACTCTATCTAGTATGACCTTGACACCTGGCTATCTTCTGAAATTTTCTTCATTACTTCGTTCAGATGACATCTCAACACTGCACTAATCCTGCCTCTCTGCAAAACAAAGGTCTCCTTCTGCCTGTTCATGAACCTGTGCAATATTTCTCCTTTTCAACTGCATGCTTTCACGTGCGTTCATTCTCATCTTCTGTGGAAGCCAGTCTGACACCTACAAGCATTTGGAAGATTTCAGTTCACTTTGAGGCCCAAGATGTGTGCTTCTTCAGGATTAATCTTTGCCTCCCTTTGCACAGCTCTCTGATTCCGCAGCCACATGTTAAACATCTACCAGTTTAAGATACCCCCCAAAAGGAAATACTTCACTATCCACAAAAAACCTCCATCAGATTTTTACATTCATAATAGATATAGTTAAAGGACTGTTCAGAATCAAAGGATACTTTCTTTGGAAAAATGTCAAAAATCTACACTATCACATTCTTCTTGTACATAAGTGTTTTCTTCTAAGAATTCACTGAGCACAATGTAGCAGAAAGACAGAACCTTCTTCTAAGAATTTACTGAGCACAATAGTAGCGTAAAGAAAGAACCAGCATAGCAACATTCTGCAAACTTTTACCACTTTATTTCTATGAAATGGGATGATGTCTTACCACTCATTTATAGTTATATTCATTATTGTCACTGTCAGACCTCTGAAATTGAGAGAGCTTACTTAGGCTGAAAATATAGACGCAGAGTAAGATTTTCCACATCTAAGGATGATCCAATGTAATCTCTTGTATTAGTCTATTCTCAGGCTGCTGATAAAGACATACCCAAGACTGAGTAATTTATAAAGAAAAAGAGGTTTAATGGATTCACAGTTCCACATGGCTGGAGAGACCTGGCAATCATGGCAGAAGGTGAAGGAGTAGCAAAGTCATGTCTTACATGGTGACAGGCAGGGGAACTCTGCTTTATGAAACCATCAGATTTCACAAGACTTAATCACCATCATGAGAACAGCATGGGAAAATCCTGCCCCTATGATTCAATTATTTCCCACTGCGTCTCTCCCACAACACATGGGAATTATGGGAGATACAATTCAAGAAGAGATTTGGGTGGGAACACAGCCAAACCATATCATCTCTGTACTGCAAACATACCATGGAGATTCTGTACACATCAACATTACAAAATTTGCTTTTTCTTCATAAAATAATCATAAACACAATCACTTTTTTTTTTTTTTTGAGATGGAGTTTCGCTCTCGTTGCCCAGGGTGGAGCGCGATCTCCTCTTACTGCAACCACTGCCTCCTAGGTTTAAGTGATTCTAGTGCCTCAGCCTTCCAAGTATCTGGGACTACAGTCATGCACCACCATGCCTGGCGAATTCTGTATTTTCAGTAGAGACAGGGTTTCACCATGTTGGCCAGGCGTGTCTTGAACTGCTGACCTGAAGTGATCTACACGCCTCAGCCTCCCAAAGTGGTAGATTACAGGCACGAACCACCATGCCTGGCCTACATTCTTTCTTTAGATTAAGTATTTGCTGGTGACTTCTTTCCTCTCAAATAGATTTTCTAGTTAAAGGCTGCAGTGAACTATTAGAGCCCACACAATAAGCTTGTGTACAGCAATTAGCAACTGGTAAAAATTTTAAAGAAACATACTGCACAATTTGTAAAAAGATGCAAACACAACTGACAGTGTACGTGTGATAGCTAAAGATCAAAGAGAGTTTTTATATGTGCATTTAAGAGAAAAACTGTTTATCTCTACTTTTAGCTAAATCTATCACACATATTTGTAGATCATTCTTGACTGTACTTTCCTCGGATATGAACTTTAATGCACATGAATAATACAACAGTTACTGGATACAACGGAAATTTTTAATTAGGTACCAGAATGAGAACTCCATGAGACATACTCTTGGTAGGCAACTAAATTTAATCTAAGATTTCCACTCTCAAAACTAATAGCTAAATCCTTGCAACCCGAAGTGTGGCCTGTGGCCTGTATCACCTGAGAGCTAATTAGAAACAGAATGTCAGACCAGCTCCAGCCTAGAGCTAAGAAATCAGAATGTGCATTTTAACCAGATTCCCAGGTGACTTGTAATCTTGTTAAAGTTTCAGAGGCATTGGCCTAGTTCCCAATCTCTGAGTCACTTTTGATCATGAAACTATACTAATATAGTATAGTTTTTAAAACCTCCCTTCTTCAGTCATCCAGTGGCTTTTCAATCAAGGCAAAAATCACACAGTACATTCCTTTTCATAAACATTTTTCATGAGGACACAAATCTCACAAGGCCTCTGTGAGGACCAAACCACACAGCATCCACATAGTATCTGGTGGATCCTGGCCCTGAGTGAGTACCCACCAAATAGTCCTGTGGGCCATCCTTCTGCCCTCTTTCTTTCTTTCTTTTTTCTTTTTTTTGAGATGGAGTTTCATTCTTGTTGCACAGGCTGGTGTGCAATGGCACGATCTTGACTCACTGCAACCTCCACCTCGCAGGTTCAAGCAATTCTCATGCCTCAGCCTCCCAAGTAGCTGGGATTGCAGGCATGTGCCAACACACCTGGCTAATTTTTGTGTTATTAGTAGAGATGGGTTTTCTCCCTGTTGGTCAGGCTGGTCTCGAACTCCTGACCTCAAGTGGTCTGCCCACCTTGGCCCCTCAAAGTGCTGGGATTACAGGCATGAGCCACTGTGCCCGGCCCCTCTGCCCTCTTTTTGCTAATTCAAAACTACTGACACTTTGCGGTCTCCCTTTGTTAAAGTAGAAAGTAGAAAAATTGGCTGAATAACAAAATTACTGCTACAGTAACAACTGGGATTGTATTTTCAGGAGTGTTAATTTACCCCCAATCAAAGAGATTTCTTATTTTATAAATGATTAAGAAAACTCAGCACTCCATGAGAGAGATCACGGAGTTCTCAAAATCTGTGTTTAAGAAAATTCAGTACCCCACAGGAGAGAGCACAGAGTTCTTGCAATCTGTGTTCTCCTCTTTCTTCTTAAAATTTTTTTTTTTAAAAAAAACCTTTATATACTTAGTGGGTACAAGTTCAGATTTTGTACATTTCGTTGTGGTAAAGTCTGAGCTTTTAGTGTACACATCACCCCGAATAGTGATGTGTTCTTCCCTTTCAATCTCCATTGAGTCCTAGTTCTGGGCAGAGAGTAAACGCCTCTGTTTCTATTCAGTTCTCCTTTCTTTACACTGTACCCCAGCTAAAGAGTGACTTGGGGAAGAATTTTGTTGCCTACTCCAAGTTGCTATAACTTCATCGTTGCCAAAATAGCAGGCCACACTTCAGGAGCCAGAATATCCTCTTATAGCTATCATAAGACTTCTGCTCCTAACACATCAACCATTGTCTGGTAAGGGACCTGGCTGGGGCACCCTGGGAACACCATGGCTGCATAACAGCTAAGGCCATGAAGCGGGGTTTGAGAAATTGCTGTATTTTTTTAATATACCAAATTCTCACAGCCTGTGCTTCAGATCTTCTGAGGAATTCTTCCACTACGAGGGAACAAAATGATGCCCTGATACTATTTGCAGGACTAGGTAGTATTTGCTTCAGGAAGCTGAGTTCTTTTTTGTAAATAATGGGTATTTCAGGGACCTTGGTACAGTAAAAACAATGTTGCCTGGTTCTCAGAAATCATAAGCCTGTCACCTCAGAGGAAGTAGGAACTGAAACTTCAGGTTGAGAGAGAATGTACCAGCAGACAATGAGCAGAGCATACATGACAATAGAACTCTGAGGCAACCTCTACTGCGGCACGTTCAAGAAGCCAAACCACAGCCTCGGCAGTCGTCAGCCCAGTAAGGTCAGGACTTCCTTAGTAACTGAAACCTTCTCTATTTCTTTGTCTTCTCATCACACTTAGGACCAACCATTGAAAGTCAAAGATGTTCCTCAAACAAATCACGTAAGGTGCTGTTTCTGGCTGGGCATGGTGGTTCATGCCTTTAATCTGAGCACTTTGGGAGGCCGAGGTGGGTAGATCACTTGAGATCAGGAGTTCAAGACAAGCCTGGCCAACATGGTGTAACCCTGTCTATACTAAAAATGCAAAAGTCAGCCAGGTATAGTGGTGCACACCTGTAATCCCAGCTACTCAGGAAGCTAAGGCAGGAGAATTGCTTGAATCCAGGAGGCGGAGGTTGCAGTGAGCCGAGATGGTGCCACTGCACTCCAGCCTGGGTGACAGAGTAAAACACAGTCTGAAAAAAGAAAGAAAAAAAAATATGTTGTTTCTAATTAGCCCACCTCCAGGTTCCCCATGGCAACAACCTCCAATCAGACTGCATCTGAACCTTCTATTTTTCACTAAAAACCTTTCCACTTCCTGACCTGCCTAAATATCTCTGCTGAAAACAAGTGATGGCAGCTGAAGCCTTGCCCAAGCAAACTGGACAAATCACCTCTGTTTGTTCTCATTTGGGTGGTCTTCACTTTTTAGCCCAAGTTTACTTGCTTGGTTCTGTTGTACCTAGTTTACAAACAAGATCTTATTTTGTGATTTGCAGCACTAAGGACTACAGAAACAAGAAATGTAACACCGCCTTTGAGGCTTTTGAGCAACCCTAAAATCTGCCTAAAATGCACCCTCTGCAAATGTCTGTACTCAGCAAACTCTTCTCTGGTCATTCTCCTCCCTCCTCTTCGTAGTTCCAACCATAATAAATAATAACTCATAGACAGACCAATAACCCCAGTTTGTCCAGAACTGTCCCATATTTAACACTGGAAGCCATCCTATGTCCCAGAAAATCCCCCGGCCCTGAGCAAGCTGGGACCAGTGGTCACCCTATGAGACAGTCCTGGATATGCCATTCTATACCTCAGCCAATGCAGAGGCATTTACTCTGCCTAGCATGCCCCTCCCTCTTCCTATCAACAGGTCATCAATTAGGTGAACTCCTCTCAATCCGTCAAGCCCCCATCTAAATGCTCAGCTCTAGGCTAAGCCTCTTTGACAACACCCCAACTCTCAATCCCAAGCAGATTCATCACACCCTCCTTCATGCCACACTACAGCCTGCATATTTTTCTGTACATATCACATGGTACTGGGATGATTTGTTTATAGCACTTAGATGTTCTTACACAGGGCCAGGTGAGGTAGCTCACGCCTGTAATCCCAGCACCTTGGGAGGCTCAGGTGGGTGGATCACCTGAGGTCAGGAGTTCCGGACCAGCCTGGCCAACATGGTGAAAGTCCATCTCTACTAAAAATACAAAAAATAGCCAGGCGTGGTGGCATGTGCCTGTAGTCCCAGCTATTCAGGAGGCTGAGGCAAGAGAATTGCTTGAACCAGGGAGGCAGAGGTGCAGTGAGCTGAGATCGTGCCACTGCACTCCAGCCTGGGTAACAGAGTGAGACTGTCTCAAAAAGAAAAAAATAGATGCTTTTACGCAATGAATTCCTTGAAAGCAGGTGCAGTATTGTTGCCTCACCATCATCAATACACCAAGCCTGCGTTTGTCTGAAAATGAATTAATAGATGGTAAATTGGCTTAGCTATTGTATTTATTAATGAATCAAACTGCTCTTTAAAAGAAATCCAAAAGTGCTAGATTGAGATGAAGAGATAACTTATGTACGTATAAAAGTTGGGCACCTAACATGACATATATTCATTAATCCATGTCAATTACCCGGACAATGTATCTACCTCAATCTGGGTGTTATTGTCCTGCCCATCATCTAGCAGCAGGTCTGTGAAGCTTCTGGGTTCAGGAGAGTCTTGGCCGACGCTTGCTCGGTTCGTGTCTACTGCCTTGAGAAAGTCCAGGCTTCTTTTCCACCTGTGGCTGTATGTGTGTGAATTGACTTCCACCTCCTCCTCTGTGTGAGGGAAGGCCTGAGCAACTCCATACTGCCAATCTGTTTGAAAAAAGAAAGAAAATGTGTTACCGCTCATTATGTGTACCATATACATGTATGTGCTATTGGCTTGAGAAGGAAAAATGTTAGGCACGAGAATAGGAAACTAACTTTTAACAGTGATATCTGTTTACTTGTAATATCTTGAGCTGGTACAAACATCTCTGATTGGAATGCAATTGCAGGAAAACCAAGAGTTGTGACAATGGTTAGCGGGCAGATCTTGCAGAGTTTTTAAAAACAGATGTGCAGCCCTGAAGCAATGCATTTTTATTCCTTTCCCTTGCCCTCTCTGCACACATATTTCATAAACATTCTCTAGCTATTCTGAGAAAGCAAGCTAGAATCCAAACAAAGGGATGAAATCGAGTGATTGTCAGATTATTTTGAAAATAAAAGTCAGATCTTATTTACTGGTAAGCTTATATTTATTTCACTTGAGTTATGCTGGACAGCAAGGGGACACCAGTATATTTGAATAGGTAAATAATACATGAAATTGTCTTCATGTAAATGGGCGAAAGTACCTGGTAGCTTACAAGCCAGTCTTGGTTCGTTGCCTGACCCATTTAATAAGTAAGACCCTCAGGAGTCATCACTGCACTCTTGTTCATTTGCACTGTTCTCACCTTGAAACCTTGTCAGGTTCTAAAGGATGACAGTGATGGGCACTTATAGAAATGGATGGGAAGGCAAGGAGATCAAATCACAAAGGTATTTTAAAGCCATCTGCTGGGACTGGCCTTGCTGACCCAGCTCATCCTGCTACTCCAGGAGAAAAAAATGAGATTTAATCATTACTCCTTGCCTTTCATTTTAGTAGGTCAGCAGTGGAAGGTGTGCCACAAGCATTAGAAATTCAGTTTCCAAACAAGAACAGCCTTCTTGCAGCCAACTATTACCAAAAGATATGATTGGACAGGTTTTAGAACTGGCAAGATAGGGGTTCAAAAGGGAGAAGAGAGCAGTGATTTAATTATAGCCATTATGTTTCCCTTGGTACAAGAACATGCTAAGAAACCAAAATGTATTTAATGCAGTTTATAATACAATGAATCGGTTACTTACAACTCTAATAACTAACTTAAGGTTACCACTACCAATCATAGGCGTAATTACTTAACTACCTCCCTTTAACTCAGAAAAGTGCTAGTAATTCTTCTAGACAGAGAGGATATTATTTAGTTTCTCAGTAAACTTAAAAGATCTCTAATTATCTGATATTTTGGTGCATAGAACCCAGAGGGGAAACACTACCATGATGTCTGCCATCCAGACCTTCCTTAAGCTCACAGAATGTTAGAGCTCCAAAGGACCACAGAGACCAAAGTAGTCAAAACTTCACAGGCATAAAACCAAGAGCAAGAGAAATGTACCATTTTGTTCATTTTATTGAATTGCTGTAGGCTTAAAAAAAAAAAACTCATGTACATAAAGGGCTGAGTGTGGACACCCTCCCGGCCTCCACACAGTAAGTGTTTAATAAGCAAATCTAAGTGGTGTTATCATCATCACTATAGAATGTATCTCTTTCTGTAACAGCATTGTCCCTACTGGCTATCAGGTAGTACTCAAAATATGTTTATTGACTGACTCAATGAGTGGAGGAATGAATTTTTGACAGTCTTTTGGAGCAAGCATCATCGGACCAGGCAAAATTAAGTAATGAAAAAACTAATGTGCAAGGAAGAATCCAGGAGACTTGAGCTGGAATTCTTTCCACTAGGTTTGCTGGTTGTATGATCCGGCATAATTTTAAAAGGTCTCTGTGCTTTTGTTATCCTGTATTTTAAATGGGAATGAAAGCATCCTGCCTTCAAAAGCAGCCAGCTTTTCCTGAGAATGTGTCAGGCTCTAAGAACTATGGTTTTAGGCAAAGCTACATAAAGCAATTTTACTTGCTTTATTTATATATCCTGCTTCATTACCAAAAATATAGGAGGCAGCTTATAACCCAGGTAAGCAATAAAACTTCATGACAAACAGATAAGACCTCCTACCACAACATTTAGGTCAATGTCAGATACCTGCATTTTCCTTGCACTTGCTGTAGCAGCTCTTAGCAAGTTACACCCTGACATAGCTATGCAAACACAAAGAGTCATGTAGGAACCACTGAAACCCATGCAAGATCCTTGTTAGAATGTCAGCCTAGATAAGAAATGGTAGCAAACCTAATGGAGAGAACAGATTAAATGATTCCAGATTCAAAAACATGGTATTAAAAAAACATACGCACTAAGGGAATGATGTCAACCAGAGTTATGTCAGTCTTCCAAAATATAAATCAGAAACACACACACACACACACACACACACACACACACACACACACCCCTACCTACAACTTCAAAGCATTTGTCTTCATTAAAATCTTCAAAACAGAATTTCAAAGCAGCTCTTCATTTCTTTTAAATAAGTGTTATTTTTTCCCTCCTTGATATTAATTTTTACCATTTTTTAGATATTTATAACATAGGACATAACAGAACTTTCTAGAATACCTATTAGCACCTTCCCTGCCCTTTTAAATTAGCTTCTGGGATCCCAGCACAGAACAGACAGTAAACGGAATGCCTAACCCTGGAGGAGCCTTCTGCATGGGATTCTACTTCTCAACTTCCTCAAATTCTCTTTCCTATTTTTCTTCCTGCCTTTTTTCTCTAGAGAGCATATAAAAACGAGCTCCAAAACTTAGAAACGATAAAGTCTCTATTTCCCATTTCAGTTGAAATTTGAGAAGTCTGATGAATGTGTCAAACTCTTGTTTTTGTACTGAACATTCAAACTCATCCTTTAGCAGGATTATTAGGGAAGAGTAAATTTGACAGACAGGTAAACATCTGTATGAGACAAGCATATATCCTTACTCTGGCACTTTCAAGATTTGCTCTCTAGACAGCTGAGGTTTCATTTTTTTTCCCTATTGTTTACTAGCATTTTATGATTTTGTATCTCTCGCCTGCTGTCACCATTGACAGCTATTAGAGTCGAATGTTGACAAACCCCCATCCCTATGCCTACTAGAATTTGCTACCTCCAACTTGGAACACAGATCACTTGCTTGCTCTAATTGTGTTTGCAAAGAGTAAACAGGATCTCAGGAAAAACCTGAGGGGTTTTCTAATGAGAATACTTGTGAGCTTTAGGGCCTGGCATCCAAGAATATCCTTTTGGTTGGCATTTTAAATCTAATTCTTTCTCTCTGGTTACGTCATGAATAAACAAGCTACCTGGTCGTGCAGAGAGGAAATCCTATTATATGTTTATAATTTGGTAGTACATGGTTCATCAAGACTGAAAAGTATGAAACTGACTTAGATTTTGATCCTACTTCTAAATGATTTTTAGAGAAGACAAAACAAGTCAAAATACATGTTTACAGACTAAAGACAGGATAATCAGAAAAAATCACAGCTTCGTTATCTATATTGTAAATTACTCCTGTGCATTTCACAGACTTTCAAACTCATACAAGTATTTTAAATTACTCTTTAAATCAGTACCAAAACAAATTATTCAGAAGCAAGACAAAGGAATATATGTGATACAATTTTTCCCTTTCCAGCTGTAGTAAAAACAAAAACAACAGGAGGGATCTCTGAATAATCTGGATGAACAGATTGTTTGCTTTCTGTCTACTGTATGTTAATTAAACCACTGATGGATAAACCTTAAAGGTCATTTTCCCCAACATATTTGGCTATAGATAGCTCATGGAAACACTAAATACATCTCTTGATTCCCCTTGGAATATAAGAAGAAAAAGCTCTGAATACACATTTCTATAAACACAATATATAAATTGATCTTAACACATTCTTGAGATATTTTATTATAATAGCAGATAAACTATAACTGAAGAAAGGCCTTCATTGTTTTTCCAATAAACATTGTTTTGAAACCCAACAATGTTCAGTTAATCTGAGAGTAGAATAGGAAATTCATGTATATCCTCATATGTATCCTATTAGTCTTTGCAAACTTTACAAGTCTCTTTTGTGTCATCATATACTATAATACAACATAAAAGCAAAAGGGAAGAAAGCTGTGCTGGAAAGAATATGTTTATGTATTATTCTAATAATTTTATTAAAATACCTTGCATTTAACTAATAGTTATTTGCTGAAAACATCTGAACGTCTTTTGAGTCCTACATGCAAAGCACACACATAATACATGTGGAACCACCAAAAACTACCTGCATAAATTGACATGCATCTTATGTAACTAGGATCCATTCTTACTGTACCTTCTGACAAACAATTTGACCTGCACTTTTCAAGTGAACCAAACCACTACTGTAAATCCTCTGAAACATTCAGATTGTTCACTGAAAGCAGATTGGCTGGCTAGATGCAAATGAGACTAGATGAAAATATTTGGCTAAGACAGACTGCCATATGGCTTTGCATGTCAATTCATTGCAGAACCAAAGAGAAAATTCTATAGAAAATAGTTATATCCTGAAGTATGTCGATAAACTCGACTACCCCAGCTTTGAGGTTTTAACTGGCATCATTAAAGACTAAGGTAGCTACAGAAGATAAAGTTTACAGAATGTTCAGTCCAAAGATATCAAGGGGCTGAATGGGACCTAGACACCCTATTTCATTAAATCTCTGAGGAAGACTTTTGTGTCTGCTAGGATGAAGTCTGCCTCATATTCTGTTCCCACCACAGGTACTGATATGGTTTGACCGTGTCCCCAGCCAAATCTTAACTTGAATTCCCATGTGTTGTGGGAGGGACCCAGTGGGAGATAACTGAATCATGGGGGCAGTCTTTCCCATGCTGTTCTAGTGATAGTGAATAAGTCTCATGAGATCTGATGGTTTTATAAGGGGAACTTTCCCTGCACAACCTCTTTCTCTTTGCCTGCTGCCATCCATGTAAGATGTGAATTGCTCCTCCTCACCTTCCACCATGATTGTGAGGCCTCCTCAACCACATGGAACTGTAAGTCCATTAAAACCCCTTTTCCTGTTTCAGTTATGTCTTTATTAGCATAGTGAAAATGGACTAATACAGATGCCTTATGTCACATTTCCATCATCTCTGGTCTCTTGACTTCCTAGCCTATTTGTTTGTTTGTTTTAGAGACAGGGCCTGGCTTTGTCACCCAGGCTTTAGTGCAATGGCACAATCATAGCTCACTACAACCTCAAACCCCTGGGTTCAAGTGATCCTCCTACCTCAGCCTCCTGAGGAGCTAGAGATTACAGGTGCACACCACCATGCCTGGCTAATTTTTAGTTTTATTTTTTGTAGAGATGGGTCTCACTTTGTAGCCCAGGCTGGTCTCAAACCCCTGCCCTCAAGTGATCCTTCCACCTCAGCCTTCCAAACTGCTGGAATTATAGGCATGGGCCTCTATGCCTGGCTAATTTTTAATTTTATGTTTTGTAGAGATGGGGTCTCATTTTTTTTGCCCAGGCTGGTCTGAAACTCCTGGCCCCAAGCAATCCTCCCACCTTGGCCTCCCAAAGTTCTTGGATTATAGAAGTAAGCCACAGTACCCAACCCTATCTGATATTATGTTGTCAAATTCTTCCTTTTCCATCCTTTTCTCCACTTGCAACAAGAAACAACTTACAAAATTTTTCACTTCACTTTTCTGACAAGCCTCGAATGATTCCTTATATCCACTCAACGATAAGATACTCCATGCTCCTTTTCCAGCTACTCCCCTATCTCTTCCTTCTCCCCATCATGCCCATGCTCCCATCACACAGAATTTAACAGTCTCTTTACCTACAATCAATACAGTTACCATTGCATGGATGAAAGCCTTTACCCTGCCCCAAGATTCTGGGAAATCTAACAACTCCTTCGAGATTCAGCTAAAATATTGTCTTTTTAATATTGTCTTCCCTTGACTCCCCAGGCAGAGCTAATTGAGTTTTCTTCTATAATCCAGTAACTCCTTTGCCTTCAACACTGTTTTGCCTACCCCCCACTGGAATGGGAGACTGTGCAGAGAAGAATTAACACAGCAGGCATGAGACTGCTAACCTTAGAAAGTGCTATTTGCAAGGCTGGCATCTGGGAACTTAGATTTAGGGAGGGTTCCCATCATTCCCTAACTGATAAAAGTGGCTCACAGTCCCAAAACCAGGCAAACAATATGATTTATACTGAAAACCTTCCTTCCTTCTGGAAGTCTGGAATTTGGGAACATGTTAGACAAAACATAGCTTACACGACCAGCCCACAGTAAGACCTTGGGGACTGAGTTTTTTTTTTTTTTTTTTTTAATAATTTATTTATTTTACATTAGGTGCATACTACATCTGGCATTTCTCCCCATGTTATCCCTCCCCACCATCCCCTCTCTCCCTACCCCCCATTGTCTCTCCCCTACCACCCCCAACTGTCCCCTGTGTGTGATGCTCCTTTCCCTGAGTCCACGTGTTCTTGTTGTTCAACACCCACCTATGAGTGAGAACATACGGTGCTTGGCTTTCTGTTCTTGGGTCAGTTTGTTGAGAATTATGGTTTCCAGATTCATCCAAGTCCCTACAAAGGACACGAACTCATCGCTTTTTATGGCTGCATAGTATTCCATGGTGTATTTATGTACCACATTTTCTTTGTCCAGTCTATCATTGATGGGCATTTGGGTTGGTTCCAGGTCTTTGCTGTTGTACACAGGGCTGCAATGAACATACATGTGCATGTGTCTTTATAGTAGAACGATTTATAGTTCTTTGGGTATATATCCAATAGTGGGATTGCTGGGTCAAATGGAATTTCTATTTCTAGATCCTTGAGATCGCCACACTGTCTTCCACAATGGTTGAACTAACTTACACTGCCACCAACTGTGTAAGAGTGTTCCTATTTCTCCACATCCTCTCCAGCATCTGTTGTCTCCCGATTTTTTATTGATCGCCATTCTAACTGGCATGAGACGATATCTCAGTGTGGTTTTGATTTGCATTTCTCTAATGACCAGTGGTGATGAGCATTTTTTCATATGTTTGTTGGCCTCATATATGTCCTCTTTTGAAAAGTGTCTGTTCATATCCTTTGCCCACTTTTGAATGGGGTTGTTTGTTTTTTTCTTGCATATCTGTTTTAGTTCTTTGTAGATTCTGGATATTAGCCCTTTGTCAGATTGGTAGATTGCAAAAATGTTTTTTCCAGTCTGTGTCTTTTGATTGGGGCATTTAGGCCATTTACATTCAATGTTAATATTGTCATGTGTGAATTTGATCCTGCAATTTTGTTACTGGCTGGTTTTCTTTCTCATTAGTTGACTCATTTTCTTCATTGCATTTTTGGTCTTTGCCAACTGGTTTGCTTTTGCAGTGACTGGTACTTGTTCCTTTCCATGCTTAGTGTTTCTTTCAGGAGCTCTTGTAGGGCAGGTCTGGTGGTGACAAAATCTCTCAATAATTGCTTGTCCGTAAAGGATTTTATTTCTCCTTCACTTATGAAGCTTAGTTTGGCTGGATGGGGACTGAGTTTTTAATGAATTTCTGGGATAGACAATATTTCGCACTGTGAATGTGTTGTAACAATTCATTCCTGAAAACATGAAATGTATACTGTGTGTGTGTGGAGACTCTTAGAAACCTGACCCTGGTTTCTCCAGACATTGCTCTATATATATGCGTTTTCCCTGTGCCAATTTTGCTTTGTCTCCTTTTGCTGTAATAAATCATAACCATGAGTATGACTATATGCTGAGTCTTGTGGATCCCTCCAGCAAATCACCAAAGCTGGGGTAGTCTTGGGGACCAATGACACAGAGATGTCTCAAAATAGGGACTCTCACTTATTTGTATATTTTGTCCCATCAATATAAGCATGGACATTGGCATATAACAAGTATCTAAAGTTTTTTTAAATAAATAATGAATGAATGATTAACTAGGTTAGGTTATGGCTCATTGGAGACAGTGTCTTAAAAGTTTATGTATGCAATCTCTTGTCTAACCTATTAAGATTTTAGAATAAGTGCAGTGGCTCATGCCTTCAATCCCAGCACTTTGGAACGCTGAGGCAAGCAGATCGCTTGAGACCGGGAGTTGGAGACCAGCCTGAGCAACACAGCAAAATCCCATCTCTACTAAAACTGCAAAACTTAGTAAATTTTGGTGGAAAACATTTGGGTGTGGTGGTGTGTGCCTGAAAGCCCAGCTACTTGGGAGGCTGAGATGGGAGGATTGCTTGAGCCCAGGAGGCCAAGGCTGCAGTGAACCGTGATGAAACCACTGCATTCTAGCCTTCCAGCCTGGGCAACAGCAAGAACCTGTCTCAACAACAACATAAAAGAATTTTAATCATGTTTCCGAGTAGTCAGAGAAAAGGGTAGAAAAAGGAGAACACAATGGGAAAAAACCTATAAAAGCTTCTATTTATCTGAGGTGATCTTAAACTCAAAATAGCTCACTGGCCAGGTGGGTAATGTTTAGCTACACTTATGATTGCAGTTCATCATCTCTGTTCTTTGTGGTTAACAAAATCTGTAAGAAATACAACACATGTCTTTGGAGAATGTGAACGTGGCCCAATGAGATTGGAAGGCTATGAACTACATGAAACAAAGAACAATTTTAAGTTAAAACTAGAAAAAAAGCAGAGAATGACTCTGAAAGTTTGAGGCATAAGGGTTCAATCTCTGAGGCAGCAGAGAATTAGAACCACATAGGCCTATGGCCAAGATGCAAATACCCTGCACATCCCCTATTCTCCGTCCATACCCTTCTTTGTCTTCAAAATCATTGCAGGAATTTGGGTCATTCTAGGGTATTGTTTTGGTGAGAAACATTGGGCAATTTAAAAAATATATAAATAAAAAGAAACAGAATGGAAAAATCTATTTAAGCAAGCACTCAATCCAAAATACACACTTGGTCTGTGGCTCACGTCTGTAATCCCAGCACTTTGGGAAGCCAAGGCGAGTGGATCACCTGAGGTCGGGAGTTTGAGACCAGCCTGGCCAACATAGTAAAAGCTCGTCTCTACTAAAAATACAAAACTTAGCTGGACGTGGTGTTACATGCCTGTAATACCAGCTACTCAGGAGGCAGAGGCAGGAGAATCACTTGAACCTGGGAGGTGGAGGTTGCAGAGAGCAAATATTGTGCCACCTTACTCCAGCCATGGATACAGAGTGAGATTCCATCTCAAAACAAACAACAAACAAAAATACACACTTAACTAATTTACACTTTTAAAATGTAATGGTTTATAATTTTACTATTAAATAAAGGAATAAAGAGACATTATAACTTTATGTGTAACAATGGTATATTGTTCTATGGAAAATATAAAGCATGCTAAGCCTTATGAGCCATCATTAATAAAATTTAAGACAACTTTAAGGTATTGCTATGTCTTTACTAAAGTCTTAAAAATAAATAGAATAAAAATGTATCAATGGTTATAAAACAAAGGTGTTTTACATATTGCTTCTGATGATAGGTTGATAATCATAACAATAACCCTCATTTAGGATTAGTAATGGGCTTGGGCTTGGCATGAATTATTATTCTATTTTACACATGAGGGAATTGATGTATCTTAGAAGTCCAGTGATGGTTTGGGAAAGCAGCCAGACCTGGGTCGTTAGGCTGGGTCTTAACTCCTGTATAATCTGCCTCTGATTAATTGTTCAGAGGATCAATTTAGCAGTCTGTCACAAAGCCTAGTGATATAACATAAGAAAACAATCAAAGAAAAAAAAATAATCTAGGCAAAGTGTGCTATTTAAAACAGCAAATATCTGTAATCTAGGCAAAAATCTGTAATTTAAAGCAGCAAAAATCTGTAAATAATTTAGCATGGAAAAGCAAATAAGAAACAGGATATCCCATTATGTTGACTCTGTTAACAGAAGGAAATGAAATGATGTTAAGGTAAAAACAGAGCAGAAAGTAATAGAACATTAATAGTGATTATTGTTTTCTATTATATCTTGAAATATTTGGGAAGTACTTTAAAACAATATTTGCATTAATTGAGGGTTTTCTATTAACTGTCTAGTAGGAATTTAAAAGAAAAATGAAATTCAAGATGATTTTAGCATGTGTTATACCGTGATAACCGCTTATCTTATAATAAAAGAAAAATGGTCAAAGAACTCAAAGCATCAACTGAATTTTTATATAAAATCTGTGAGATTTAAGGAATAGGCTTCTTTCCACAGGAGCCAGAATCCACAGATAACCTATGAATAGAAAAAGAGCATTTAATTTAATCTGAAAATACATCTTTTAATGAGGTTCTTGTGATTTTTCACAAAGAACAGGCATCGTAAACCCAGAAACCACATAAAATGTTTAGGTATGTAACCTCCCACCATTGCTAAAATGAAAGGGTGCAGCTTTATAGCCATATGGTCCTTCCCACCTAAAAATGTCTACTATTCTACAGTTTAGCTAAGTATCTTGTTTGTGTACTTTAGGCTATTTGGGGTCATATATTAAATACTCTACATTCATCTTCAAGTTTTCTATTTTACTTGTGAAAATTCATGTATTGTAATAGTTTAGTGAGCACAATAACCAACTAAAACCACTTGGTAAAACTCTTTAACATTGCTATTCATCTTTAGTCATCTTAAACTGCTCGTGTTTCCTATGTTGGGCTAATTTATAATGAGGGCTCTGAACTAACAGCTAAACTCCACTGCATGAAAAGTTTGAGTACGCCAATCAGGGGAGATGGAAAATTCTATAAACAAGGACCAGTCACGGCTAATAGCCTCGCTATGGAAAATATGAAATGGCTGAGGCAGAAGAGGCCAGATGTAATCAATTGTTTTAATGGTACCCAGTGTCAGAGATAATCTGCAAATATCTAATGCTCAACTCACAGAGGGCCTTCTATTTAATCCAGGCTGCCAGATGTCTGATAGACACAATCTCATTCCATATTGTCATAACACTATATTCAGTTCATGGGGTCAGAATCCATAATGGTGCAATGCTGAGCCCAGGACGACTTATCCAACAACCACAGACAATAGCCAACACATGTACTTCTATCTGATCATGTTTTATAAATTGTGTCTGATTTAAATCAGATCAACCATACCATTATCATCAACTTATTCAGTTCCCATCTTGACTAATTCAAGCTACTATGAGGGGTAAAATATTTTGATATGAAAAACATGTTTCTCTATGTAAATGTATGATTTTGACTTAAAAAAATCACCTTTCATTTAGTCTCTTTCTTCAAAATGGTAGAACTATAAGCCAAAAAAAAAAAAAAAAGAAAAAAAGGAAAAGAAAAAACTGGGAAAATGATGAGAAGTAGAAATTTCAACATCAGTATAAATTTAACAAAGAAATATTGGATATTCACAAACTAAATCATAATTTCAATACTATTTCACTCCATGAAATTTAGTAAGTTCTTTTCTCCTTTTTGGAAATAAAACATTCAAATTTGGATTATCAACTACTATTCATCCAAGTAGCAGTTTTAAAATAAAGTTCCCAAGAATTTCTAAAATGCTATGAATGTCTGAATTCTGACATTACTTTTCTAAATAACATTCCCTAATTAAATTGCATGATTGCATATATTTATGCTGATTACATAATTCAACTAACATTGTAAATAATCCACAATCAACAAAATTACATTAAAAAAAGAAATCAAGACAGCAAAAACTATACTAAAATTAGATTTCCATTTTTGTGATGTATTCCTTAAAAATACAAACAACCAGTTAAGAATTAAGCCACTAAAATGAGATGGAAACCCATGTTTCAGAAGTAATCTATCAAGCCTGTAAATGAGGAAAGTTCCGACATTTTTAGAATTCAATGCTTCTCTTTTTTATTTTTGAATTACGTTTCTATAAAGGGTTTTCATAACTCATAAAGCACATTCTAGATAAACTAGAAGACTCTCTGCTTTAAGTAGTTGTTAAAATATATATTTAGGATAAATTCCTCCTAAGGGTGTGGCCTCCTTTAGTACAAGACTAAGAAAAATACCTGAATTCCATAAATGATTGAAAAACAGTGTCTTTCATATCAGACAATACATTCTTGCCAGGACTTTGATAAAATTATGTTTTATATATACTCACTAATGCTCACAACAAAGTACTAAGAGAGAAATAATTTTCTTTATTTTATAAACAAGCAACACCTGCACAATGTAGACTTAAGAAAACATAATCTAGTTCAGAAAGTTATTAAGTGATGGATTTCATTGTATAAATGAATAAATATCCTTGCAGTAAGCATGACCTCATTCTAATCAAAAACACTGGCCAGGCACAGTGACTCACACCTGTAATCCGAGCACTTTGGGAGGCTGAGGAGGGCAGATTACAAAATCAGGAGTTCAAGACTAGCCTGGCCAACATGGTGAACCCTTGACTCTACTAAAAATACAAAAATTAGCCAGGCATGGTGGCAAGTGCCTGTAATCACAGCTACTCCAGGGGCTGAGGCAGGAGACTTGCTTAAATCCTAGGGAGGGAGATTGCAGTGAGCCAAGATCATGCCACTGCACTCTAGCCTGGGTGACAGAACAAGACTCTGTCTCAAAAAAAAAAAAAAAAAAAAAAATTCACGTAAGTAAATAACTTGAAAACTTGAAGGGCTTTAAAAATTATTAAAATAACTTTTTAATATAAAAAATAAATCATTAAAAAGGAAAAAAGGAAACAATTAAAATATTTTTCTGTCCTGGGTACAGGGGCCAGAATTATCACCTTAGTGAATATCCATCCAGAATATTTCTCTGCCAGCCTGCACATGTAAGTATGCACGTGTGTACATATGTGTGTGTGCATATATGTGTATAATTTGATTTCAGCACTACATAATATCTTTCCACATTATTGACTCTATATTATATTTAATGGACAATTCATGTCTACCATAAACTAATCCTGAGTTGTTAAAATTGTAATTTGATACTAGAGGCTGTATTTTTGTGAACAATCTCAATTCTTTTCTCAGAAACAATTTCTTAGTAGAATCTGTACACTATTGCACTCAGCCTCTATCAATTTACACACTCACCAGCAGGACATGATAGAATACTACATTTTATAGGGTAAGTTCCAAAACATACTTTACAAACTTTTGCTTTTAAAAAAACATTTACATTTTGTTCAGCATCTCCCAGATATTTTCTTCTTACTCAGGCTAAACCACAGAAAACTGGCTTTATAGTGTTAGGCCACCTAAATGTGGCATTAGGTCAGGCACAGTGCCCTACACCTGTGATTCCAGCATTTTTGAAGGCTGAGCAAGTGAATCACCTGAGATCAGAGTTTGAGACCAGCCTGGCCAATATGGTTAAAGTCCGCCTCTACTAAAAATACAAAATTATCTGGGTGTGGTGGCAGATGCCTGTAATCCCAGCTACTTGGGAGGCTGAGGCACAAGAATAGCTTGAACCCAGGAGGCAGAGGCAGTGAGACGAGATGCCACCATTGCTCTCCAGCCTGGGCAACAAGGTGAAACTCTGTCTCAAAAAAAAAAAAAAAGTGGCATTATTAACTTAACCCTCATTTGAAATTTTGCCAATATAAATATTTTAGAGTTTATTAAATGATGTAAAAATCTTGACCAGAAAATAAGAATAGTGAAAGCATATCAACATTTGATTTAATCACTGTACAGTGAGAATATTAATATGTTTTATCCTTACCAACCTATACAACTTTGGAGATAATATCATATACTAAACAGTTTCTTTTTAATATGTCTATGTTGTAGGTTGAAGTATGCTAGTCCTTGAATCCACTATTAAGTCAATATTTATTTTTGAAACTTGAGACCTAATCCTAAATATTATCTATTTTCAGTCAATTCTCACAAATTATTGATAGTGATATTAAGAAGATTATTGCATTTTGAGAGTGAAGTTTAGATACAATTTCTCTAACCTACAAATTGTTAAGGGAAAAAAAGTATACACTATAGCACAAAAAAATAGTAGGAAGTTGTCAGTTAGCCCAAGAGAGTTTCCACATTAAAATATATATATATTAGAATAACTTAATCTTTCCTGGAAGCTACACACATCAAGTATTTTCCAATTCTGTATTTCCTTAGTTATCAGTTAGGCTTGCAAAGGCTTTCAAAATCACTGAGCTTCTAAATTCTAACAAAAGGATAGTAAGCCCATGTAACATTACCCCAACTATGATGGTTATGTACACGATGAGCCTCCAGCCAAACCGAGGACAAAGCGCTACATTCATTCATGATTAATAAAGGCTGGGAGAAGAAAAGTTATAATTATTTGGTGGTAAGAGTCTAAATTTTAAACAAGATATGGTAGGGGAAAGGGAATAGGGTATGAAATGGAAGTTATATATAAATTGGAAGTTACGATTATGAACTTTCCCTCCTCTGCTCTGTTAACAAAAATGTAAAATAAAAACAAGTAACATCGACACTCAGAGAATCAACCTAGAGTAACAGAACGATTTCAAGTGTATCTTAATATTTAAATTTCAATTTATTTACATCTAGATATGCATGCATGATGCTCTGGACTAAAGAAAGGGTATTAAGTTGGTATAAAAATATATTATGGGATGGCAGGATGCACGTGACGATGAAAAGCTAAACAAACTTTTAACAAACTAGGAAAAGGAAAAGACAAAGCAACATTGTTTAGGTGTAGGCATTTAGAATGGTGGCAAAGTTGGGTAATAATAATTGTGGCGTTTGTTAAAGCGGAAGGAACATCTTTGGAAACAAGCCGATTGAACGTGTGGTTATTCAATGAAGGCATTAACCGCTGTGGTCGGCTCCACGCCTGGGTCAGGGGCCACCTCTCTAGGCGCTCCAGCCAAATGGGATTAACCTCACCTGCCTTTTCACTCAATACTGAAACCTGGGTAATGGCTTTGCTCCAATTAATGTAAACAAGACTGGTAGTACTTGAGAAAATTGAGAAAGGGAGATATCAGTGAAATACATATCTCCCTTTCTCAATTAAACATATATCCCACAACCACTTCCCACTTCAAACATCGGTGATAACTAGCCTTGAGCACTTCCAGTATTCATGCACAGAAATCACTATTTGCCTTGAACTCCAGTCCCACTCAAAAAAGTAATAAGCCTGCACCTCTTCTAGAATAAATTAATGCACATTAACATGTTCCCATTCTACACAGATAATTTTCTTTTGCATCTCCCCAGAGGAGAAGCAAAATGCTCTGAAACAAACTTTCAAGTATACTGCTTATAAAGAATGGCAAATGGATAAAGAAAGGAAAAGACATCACTATGTTCTCACTTTAACTTTACATAATGTCTCACAACTCCCAATACACTGCTCTGGAGTGAAGTGTTTTAACCTGCCTTTTGTTATGAAATATTTGGCTGGGTAACAGACAGGCAGCCTTGGATTTTTTTTTTTTTTAGCCATCAACATCTTTCAATGCTATTTGGAATGTCGAGAGAGTGCTTTGTTCCAGTCCCATTTATCAATCGAATACTTCATGAAGTTTAATTAAAATTAAGTCAAAAATATTCTCCGTGTTTATATAAACCTTAAATTTGTTAACCTGTTATTGGATTTTCAAAAATACCTGTTTAGAAAACTGATTTAATTTTCTATTTATATGTAAATTCCAGTTTCTAAGCTTGGACTCAGGTCTGTTCTGAGAATGCTAATCCTAGCTCGACTATATTTAAACTCATTGTAAATACACTTAGAAAGTCCTCTCACCAGTTCATAATACATTTATCAATAACTGACATTTCAAACATTTCAGAGTGCTCTGAAAAATGCCTAAGTTCCTGTTTATGAAAAAAAAAGTGCTTTCTCTTCAATTCAAAGTGAATTCATTCATTCATTTCTTCTTAATCAAATCATGCCAGCTTCAAACTTTCCAAAGGCTTTTGGCTGGCAGAAGCCCCAGCCAAAACACGGCACCAGCAAGAATCAGCCTTCTACTGGAGGACTGGAAGGAGGACCAGTGTGTCTGTAGTGGAGGAAGCATAGGCAAAGTGGTCTGAGACAAGGAGGGAAAGTGAGAAGGAACTGTATCTCCCAGGGCCTTCCAGAATGCAAGGAAGTTGGATTTTACTCTAAGGAGCTGTAAAGTCATTGGGAGGGTTTTAGGAGAAAAGGCTTGATCTGACACATGACTTACAATGACTTCGAAATAGATTGCTTGAGTATGTTTTCACCACCTTAGGCTCACCTGATAAAAGCAAACAACGCTTTTATTCTGAAGATATCTGGCCTATCACACATAAATTCAAGAAGGGGTTGACTAATTTGATGAGTTATTTGTTAGCATAAAGAGTGGACTCAGAGAAGAAAAGTAAGTACTTAATTAGGCTGACAGATGAGTAACAATTTTAACGTCTAGGATTGTTAATTCTCCATTTCATGTATTTAACAAGACATACGAAACACTTGACTGAGTTTTCCACATCATCAGCAACTTCTCTAAGTGGAAATAAGAAAACAACTAGTCACTACCATAATCCACTACAATAATCTCTACTATAGAAAAAGTGGATTTAAACTTCATGCATCAAGGTGTGGCAGAGAAGAGCAAAAATAACCAGATTTGTCCTTTCCCTTTAATATTCCAACAGGTAGAAAGGAAAGCAAATTAATTTTAACAAATAAAATCAAAGAGAAGAGCAGGGAAAGGGACACTCTAAAATTTATGGTGGCTTATAGTTTATAAACAGACTGAGTCTGAGGTCCATATCTTACCAGCAATCTGACCAAAGCATCTCAGTTTGCAATGCATGTATTGCCCTGATAATGTAGGAATGTAAAGAGTAATGAAATTGATTTCCTAAACAGATAATAAAACTTCACAGTTTTAGAAGATGTTCAAGAAATCTTTGTTGAATGAATGAACAAACAACATTTCAGAAAAAAGAAAGTAGAAATACAATTTCCTTTTACAAGAGTAAGGATTAAAGAAAAAAATTAAGGATAACTGTTATAAAACTAAGAAGCTTACACACTGAACATCAATAAAATCTCTACAGTTTTCCTAACATTAACAATAAAAGTACACATAAGTTTCTCAAACTTTAGAAGGCACTAGAATCACCTGATGTTTTCAAAGATTCCTCAAACCTACAGGCTTCACAAAGACCCCAGGAGATACTGAGGCAGGTAGATCAGAGAACTATACTTGAAGAAACATTGATGTCACTAAAACACTGAACAATTCTATTTCGCCTGTGTCTCTGAAGTTCAAGGTCATAAATCTATACTTTGAAGTCATCAACCAAAATTGTATGTGGAATATGAGTGAATATATAAGATAATCTCTGTAGATATTGGTTTTGATTTTATTTTAAAAATGACAAGACTTGTTCAAGTGTTTGCAACCTTATATTAACTCCTCAGTGGCATACACCTCTTTGAAAAGTGCTTTCTTATGATCGACTTTGTTTTCACAGCAGCCCTTGAATTACGCAAGGCAGTTCCACTGCTCCAATTTTATAGAAGAAATTCAACTGCAGGTGGGTAAAGTGCCCTGTCTGAGGTCCCACCATCAGTCATGCACAGAAATCACTATTTCCCTTGAACTCAAGTCCCACTCAAAAGTTATAATCCTGCATCGCTTCTAAAATAAATTAATACACATTAATATGTTGCTATGCGACACATATAATTTTATTTCCCATTTCCCCAGAGGAAAAGCAAAATGCTCTGAGACAAAGTTTTAACTGTACTGTTGATAAAGAATATCATGCGAATAAGGAGAGGAAAAGACATCACCATGTTCTCACTTGAACTTTACACAATGCCTCACATCTCAGGCTGATGGCAGAGCCTGGGTCTTCAGACCTCAAGTTCTGTTTCAGCTCCCACACAAAGTCCACCTGGGATGTTCAGTGCCATTATCCCGCCTATTCCTGCCCTGCTTTCACTAGGACACACCTGCTCCAGCACCAGACCTTTTACTGCAGTGGCCATCCAGAAATGGGGAGAGTTGAAATTGGGATACACAATGGAAGTGAGGGATACCAGGGACCTGAATTCTTTCTGGAATTTGAATTATACCCATATAGGAAATACATATGTGAAACTCAAAGTGGTACCTTCTGCTTTTCTTGCCTGACACTTCGACAATGCATGGGAATATGTCATTATATGGAAAACTGCTGGACCAAGTCTCAGTAACACATTTAAACTGATGTATCTATCACCCTATAGGTTAAGCCTACCTTTTATATTGTAAATATCAGGATTAATTATTGGAGTGATGAGCTGAGCAGTCCAGGTACTAAGGAAAGTCTAGGAAAACCTCCCACAGGTCCAGCATTCACATGAGAGAAGGTGAGGGACTATTAAGAGTGAAAATGCAGATCTGACTCGGGAGGTCCCAGGTGGGCCTGGAGTTCTGCATTTCTGACAAGCAGAAATGGTGTTGCTGCTGCCACCTCTGGTCCATGGATCATACTTTGAGCAGCAAGGTTACAGGAGGGACCCATTAAATCTGGGATTCCAGAAAATAACAGGAACAAAAGAAGAACCCAGATAGAGCAGGGAGGCAGAAAGAAATAAAGGTGCATACATATTCTCATCTCACTGGGTGCTAGTTTCCTTGGAGTTACCTAAAATTACTAAGTAAGAGCAGCTATTACACCAGAAGACTTAATATCTTCATCATCTCAGCAGTACATTGTGCTAGTCCAGTGGATAATCCCTCCTCCTGACTTTGACTTTGAAAAAAGTCAAGTAGGCATTTATCCTCGAAGAACAAAACAAACAACACAAAACCTTAGGAAGCCACATATATCAATGTAGGAACACTTAGAGAATTAAAGAAAAATGTTCCCTTCCTTTCTTTTTGTATTTTGCAAGATAAACAGTATGTCCTCTTTCCCAACTTGGCCAGATTAATTTAGAAAAAGGAATTAATTTTAAAATGGAATTCACCAATTATTCACTGCAGACCTGATTGCTATCAAACCTACTACTGATAATTAGAAGTATCAAGTGATTCACTCAGTAAATAGTAAAGATTTGGAATTTTCTCATTAGTGATTAAGCAGGGGTTACCTACAGAGACATGCTGCTTAGAAAAGGATTTATATCTTTTTTTATTGCATTTTAGGGTTTGGGGTACATGTGAAGAACATGCAAGACTGTTGCATAGGTACACACATGGCAGTGTGATTTGTTGCCTTCCTCCCCCATCACCTATATCTGGTATTTCTCCCCATGCTATCTCTCCCCCAACTCCCCACCCCGTGCTGTCCCTCCCCTATTTCCCCTCGACAAACCCCAGTGTGTGATGCTCCTCTCCCTGTGTCCATGTGTTCTCATTGTTCAACACCCGCCTATGAGTGAGAACATGCAGTGTTTGATCAAATGTGATATAAGTAATTTTAGATTAGAAACAGTCTAAAGAACATACAAAAGGTATAAAAAAGTATGTTAACAATGAAAATAAATGGTTCTTTGGAGATTACCACAAAGTGCTGAAATGAAATTTTAAAAATAATATATCTAAATTTTAGCAGATTTACTG
Organism: Ateles fusciceps; assembly: GCA_036589455.1. Taxonomy (NCBI): domain Eukaryota; kingdom Metazoa; phylum Chordata; class Mammalia; order Primates; family Atelidae; genus Ateles; species Ateles fusciceps. The sequence goes on from JAZHEH010001064.1 coordinate 7,821,852, forward strand.
CTTATAAAAATAAATCTACTTTCAGATCTACTGTTCTTTGTTCAATGAAGAGGCAATTGCATAATGATTCAATGTCCCCTCAGTAATATGAATGACCATCTGTGTACAATGAAGGTTACTTAGTTTATTTCCATATAATCCTATATTGTGTATCCACCAAAACTAATAAAGAAGTTGATTTTCACAGGCCACTTCTTTTTAAAGATATAAAGGCATGTTTACTAGATGCTGGGTAGACATCTCAAAAAGGAAAAACAAAAAAGCTTACTATTGTTGCTGTTATCTATTAAAAATTTAGCAAGTGAGCATGTTTTCTATTTTTAAATAATGTAACCATCGTATCACCTACCAATCCTGCATAAAATCATATATATTAATTAATTTTACTGTCCTAACATTGGATTGAAGAAACCAAATTAGATTGTTAATACTACTGTTGGTATTTCTAGATCGGCTGCAAAGAACAGTCTGTTCCGTAGCTGAAATAAAATTCCATAGCTGAAATAAACCCAGGAGTCTATGATATCCGAGAAGAAAGACTGTGAAGGTGTTTGAAGCAGGATTCTGCAAGAGTAGACTTGGAGTTACCAAATAGACAAAGACTCACAGAACGGAGGGACAGTTCTGAATGTGTCTACCACCAATCAGTCACAGGTGACCATTCAGGGACTCCTGAATTAAAATTAGTCATGTGACATATTGTTTCTTCCTCAAGGAAAAAGATTCTGAAATACTATTTCAAATGACTCCTTCATTGTAATAAGACTTCACAAAAATTCAGTTTTAGAATAATGAATGCATTTACTCTGTGGGGAAAGTTTCTTGTCATTTGTACCAAAATGTGGAATTGCAGCAGTCTGCACAGGCAGGCATCATGAATACCATATATTCTGGACAAATGATAACAGCACGGGAGATTCCTGTTTTACTCTGGCAAAGGGCTGTGGGTGTTTTCACATGCATTGCCTCACTGGACTGACCCAGCTCAAAGAGAAGAGAGGTTAGGAGTTTCTGGGTGGTTAGTTTTCACAAGAAAGCTTTACAATGAATCAGAGCTTGAATTTCATCTTCAGAAAGGCCTGATGAGGAATTTTGCTCTCACTCCACAGCGGGTCCTTGCAATCAACGCCATGCTAATTTGAAATAATCCGTTATTTTATGGAGTACATAATTTCAATTTTTTGTGTTTATATTGATGGATACCATTTACAAAGAGTTGACTGCAACCTAACAAAAAGGTGCATGCTGAATTAGCCACCAATGAAAAATAAAATTGACACCTACTAGCCTGACTTTCAATCATTCCGTGAAACTCCATCTCAACCCATCACTTTGTGCAGAATTGCTTCCAGGCTCTGAGTAAACTTACTAAGAAAAGACAGATCAGATGTCTAGGTGAGTCTTAGAGATCTTTTTCTGCTAACACTCTGTTGCATCAGGTATAGAATATATTCACCTACTAAATAATCTCCAAAGGAATGAAGAATGAGCTTCAAGTCTCAACTGCACCTCCAACTACATAAATTGACAAAAGAAAAAAGCATGTACTACAAACCAATGTATGAAGACTTTAATATCACTCCCCCTCTGGGCTTCAGTTTCTTCATGTGTAAAAGTCCATGCCAACTATATCATCTTTAAGGTTTAGGACGTGAAGCAGAGATCGAGAGGCAAACACCAAATTGTTCAAATTGCACTGACTCTTCAACAAACTCAAAGAATTTTAAGTTAAATTTAAAACACAGAAACAGAGACCCGCTATTGAAATTCTTTGATTGAAGATGCAATAGTTTTCAGTAATTGTCAGTAACTATTGTCAATAATGGTTCAGCAATTGTCAAAGAGCTGAGAAGCAAAAATAACACAAGATTTTTTAAAAATCTTCTACTTGTCACAAAAATCATCAGGCACCAATTCTCCCGATTGAAATAAAGATATAAAACTGCTGTGGCATTTTTCTTGACCACTTTAAATTTAAACCTTAATAAATTAATCAAGACCAACTCAAAACGAAAAATACAACCAATTTTATAAAACACAATGTTACGGACTGAAAGTCTGTGTCACCCTATGATTTGTATTTTGAAACCCTGACACCTGGTTTAACTATATTTGGAGACGAGCATCTGTGGAATTAAGTAAAGCTAAATGAGGTTAGAAATTTGGCACCGTCATCCCTGATCCAATAGGGTTAGTGTCTTTATAAGAAGAAATATCAGATTGCATGTGTTCTCTCTCCTTGCTTACAATCTTAACTATCATTATTACAAGCATTTTCTTATACATGTGTATGTAGACACATAGATGACTATGTTCTTGCCCTATCATTTCCATAGATGTCTGGCCCATAACAGATAAATGCCATGTGAGGACACAGCCAACAGAAGGCCAGCTATAAACCAGGAAGAGGTCCCTCACCAGAATCCAGATCTGCTGCCACCTTGTTCATGGACTGGTAGCCTTCAGAACTGTACTGAAATACATATCTGTTGTTTACACCACCCAATCTATGGTATTTTGTTATAGCAGCCCTAGCAGACTATGACACAAGACATCACAAACATAGCTGATCCTTTACTGTGTGTTTAGCAGTTAATTAACTTCTGCAAATAATATATAAGAATATAGCATTCTATCCTAAGTACAACTTGCAAAAATCTGTCAATACACTGAACCCTTCAACTAGATATATCCACCACAAAGACCCATTCATTTAAGCATAAAGAGATGTCAAAGAAAACAAGATCATCTTGCTATTAAAAAATGCAGTCACGCCATCAAATTGACATTCACGCTCATCTTTTATATGTCTTGTTTGTCAATGGTTTAGCAAAATATAATTGAAACACAAAGTCAGAGGCTCTATGAAAATCAAGGAGAGTTTGAGTAACACTTAAGATGCTTGTATATTACTTCAGATGGTACCCAGGATATACGACACTAAGAAAAGAAAATTGTTTTTTAAGGAGACATTTTCAGTGATACAGATTCAATTAGAAAATGAACCAAATAGCAGGCTCCCGGATCAGTCTGAATTATCTAGGCTGTCATTTCTCCACTGTGAAAATGCCCACTTCCCAGGGGCAAGTTTATTTTAGGAGGTGGTAAGAAGGAGCTCACATTGCCACATGTTTAGTCTTGTAACTAACCCCTGGTAGTAAGGCAAACTGGTTAAGTGGTACCTTCAGAGAGTCTAAAGAAAGAAGGAAAACAAAACCCCAACCAAACCAGGTGATAATCTGCAACAGTTGCCTTAAAAAGGCACAGTGGCTCATGCCTGTAATCCCAGCACATTGAGAGGCCGAGGCAGGCGGATCACTTGAGATCAGGAGTTCAAGACAAGCCTGGCCGAAATGATGAAACCCTGTCTCTACTAAAAATACAAAAATTAGCCAGGCGTGGTGGCAGGTGCCTGCAGTCTCTGCCACTCGGGAGGCTGAGGCAGGAGAATCACTTGAACCTGGGAGGTGGAGGTTGCAGTGAGCAGAAATCGAATCACTGCCCTCTAGCCTAGGCCACAAAGACAGACCTAGTCTAAAAAAAATAAAAAAAAAAACTATCCATCTATCTATCTATCTATAGGTAGGTAGGTAGGTAGGTAGGTAAATAGATTAGATAGATGAAAGAAAGAAGTTAAGCTTATCTAAATTGGCTCAGATTATTTTGAAACTATTTGTTGAATATTGTGCCAGGTACTGAACTAGGATCAGGAGGCACAAAGTTAGTATTGTGCAGAGGTATCATAACATTGACCTTAATCTCCCTCTTCCTTTTTCCTATGGGAGCATTTAAAGTCTTATGCAGAAGTGGAATAGAAAAGGTCCCACAGCAAATAAAGTTTGTGAATGTTTGGTTAAATCAAGTTAAATATATGTTAAGTCTGAAGAACTACTATGTCAACATGGACTGAGAATCTTGGACCTGGAGATCTCTTATCAAGAGACATTTCTTTCCTATTCCACAACATACACACTTTATATATACATGCATACATAAAATAAAATACTTGTAGGTAATAATAGTCAAGATTATTCTGTGCTTTTTCCATCATTTCCACAGACGTAAGAAATAATAATTATGAGAATTTATTCCTATCTTGTAATCAATACTTTGCAGAGTAGTCAATAACCCATCATTGTAATAATGAGTTATTTGCCTCTCACACCTCCAATTTACTGCTCATCAAATAGCAGGTCCAATTGTAATCAAAGCTAAAGTGCTTTTATGTGGAATTATGAATGATTGGTAGCACACTATTTAAAACCCCATTCAAATGCCAACTAATTACTGAAGGGTGAAACTAGAAATAAAACACACCTGCTATTGCTATGTTTCTGAAACTCTAACACCCATTACTAACACTGAATTCTGCTGGTGATAACTTACTTTGACATCAGAACTGGGTTGAAATTAAATTTGAAAAGGAAAACTTCTTTACACCCTAAGATTTTCTTTTTCAAAAAAGAATATATAGAAGATTTCTATGTCACTAAATCCTTTTATTTTTTATTTTTATTTTTGAGAAGGGGTCTTGCTCTGTTGCCAGGCTGGAGTGCAGTGGGGCAATCTCGGCTCACTGCAACCTCTGCCTCCTGGGTTCAAGCGATTCTCCTGCCTCAGCCTCCCAAGTAGCTGGGACCACAGGCGCACGTCACCACGTCCGGCTAATTTTTGTTTTTAGTAGAGACGGGGTTTCACCATTTTGGCCAGGATGGTCTCAATCTCCTGACCTCGTGATCCGCCCACCTCGGCCTCCGAAAGTGCTGAGATTACAGGCGTGAGCCACTGCGCCTGGCCTACTAAATCCTTTTTAACACAACACTCTTTACTGCACTTATCAATCAAGTATGAATGAAAGAGCTCAGGGTTTTATAAACAGTGGAATAAAAATAAGCTGTAAAGAAACAAGTAAGAAAAAAAATCCAAGTAACAAGATACACCTAATCTATGGAGATAATAGAGAAATTTACATGTACAATTTGAGAGTCAGAAGGAATCTTAAAGATTAATCTACTTCAGGTTAAAAGCTGTAAGCTGAATCTATACATTTGTTTCTGCTATTATTATAAAACTCACTAAAATCCAGGTTTAGGGACCTTTAAAACCGTAAACCCATAAAGCAAATAAAATGAAAAAGAATGGAAGAGATACAAAGTTTGGCTCCAGAAAAATAGAATGCTGATTTGCTCACATGTTGAATATACTAGAATCATAGGGAAGGGAAGGTAGAAATTTAGGAGGATTAAGAAGCAGCTAGACTACCAGATGATCTGCTCAATTTAGCACAAAACTGAAGGCATATTATCTGGAAAAGGTAAAACAGAGGGACACCCAGTGCTATTAATTAAATATTTATACTCTCCAAGTTTATATATTGAAGCCTAATCTCCAATTGGGTGACATTTGAAGGTGTAGCCTTTGGGAGGTAATTAGGCTCAGATTAGGTAATGAGGGTGGGCCTCCCATGATAGGATTAGTACTCGTATAAAAAAAGAAAGAGACACATGAGATTCCATGTCCCCGTCTCTCTGCCATGTGTAGATACAGCAATAAGGCAGAAAATACTATTCCAAAAGGACTCAGACCTCAATAATAGACCACTAACACACACACACACACACACACACACACACACACACACACACACACGGGAGAGAATAAACATAGAGGTGGAAAAAAAGTTAAAGAAATTATCCAAGACAGTTTCACAGCAACGATGAGTTTTCAGACTAATAGAACTCATTGTGTGCCCTGCAATGGAAGAATTGTACCCATATCTGGGCACATCATCATGAACTTTTTGTACACTAATGGCAGCTAAAAATAGTTAAGAGACGGAGAGAGAAAGTGAAAGAAGAGATCGAACACCAAAGATTAAAATCACTTAGGGCTGGGCGCGGTGGCTCACACTGTAATACCAGCACTTTGGGAGGCTGAGGAGGGCAGATCATGATGTCAGGAATTCAAGATCAGCCTGGACAACAGAGTGAAACCAAATCTCTACTAAAAATACAAAAAATTAGCCAGGCATGGTGGCGGGCACCTGTTATCCCAGCTACTCAGGAGGGTGAGGCCCGAGAATCACTTCAACTTGGGAGGCAGAGGTTGCAGTGAGTGCAGTGAGATCATGCCACTGTACTCTAGCCTGGGGAACAGGGTGAGACTCAGTCTCAAAAAAAAAAAAAATTACTGAGGATATCTCAACAACAGCACAGGAAAACTAGAAGACAAAAGAGCAATGCCTTCAAAATTGCATGGATAAATGAATTTCAACTTATAATTCAATACGAAGCCAACTTTGCATGGGGGTAGGCTACTTAGGGATGATAAAGCTGAGATATTTGTGTACAATGTATTTTTTTTTTAAGGAGTTTCACTCTGTCATCCAGGCTGGAGTGCAGTGGAAGGATCTCAGCTCATTGCAATCTCCCGCTCCCAGGTTCAAACCATTCTCCTGCCTCAGCCTCCCAAGTAGCTGGGATTACAGATGCGCACCACCATGCCCAGTTAATTTTTGTATTTTTAGTGGAGATGGGGCTTCACCATGTTGGCCAGGCTGGTCTCTAACTCCTGACCTCAAGTGATCCACCCATCTCAGTCCAAAGTATTCTTTTCCAGAAAACTACTAGAGGATATGTTGTACCCAAATCAGACAGTAAATCAAGGAAAAGACAAGAAATTTATGAAACAGGGAATCCAACTCAAAAGAGAGATGAAAGAAATAATATCTGAAACTTCTCAGCTCTAAAAAGTGCTTTCATTAGTAACATAGCTAACAATGTTAATATCAGAAAGCTGGCAGGAAGGTGGGTGACAGGGGGCTGGATTACATTTAAAGAGCTAAAATCTCATCTTCTGTTGTGTTTTAAGAGATAATTATTAAAGATCAAAAACCAGAACTAGCACTATAACCCTATTATTTAGATATATATAGAAAAATACCATCAGAAAACAGCCAAAAAGAAGTGAAAACAGTTGCCTCTGGAAAGTGGGATATGACACAGCCAATGGTTTACAACTCTTTAAACTGTGTGTTCATATGACTTTTATGAAAATGGAATAGTGATAAATTTGTCTAACACACTTATTTTCATTATGAAGGTCAGAAGATGACCTTTTCCTAGGTCCTTCAACAATTTGCCTTTAAGAATCAAGACCAGAGTATTTCATTGTTTCATTATTTAAACTGGCATAATTCTGTTACTAAACATAATCACAGTCAAAGTTTAGGTATTTGTTCACTCATTTATTTAGTAGAAATCTATTGAATGCCAACTAGGTTCTCCATGGGTTTTGCAGTAAGCAAACCAGACCCAGTCCCTGCCCTCACAGAGTTTGTAAGTGGCTAAGAGACAGTATAGTGCATTTACAGCTAGCTGTGAGAAGACCACAAGATTTTGAAATTAAGTCCCCTAATTGTATACTCATCTGTTTCCTTCCTTCATTCCCCATGAAAGTTTTTCTTCCCACATACAAGATAATTCTTGACTTCACTTCCAGACACAGTAAACAACAGGACAATATATTTTTCCTTTCTTCCTCTGAGCCAAGAGTCCAGCCATCAGCCAGTGAAATATGGTCTTTGAGCCACTACATATTTCCATATTGATGTTGCTTTGTCACCAACATTTCGGCCCATAGACTGGCTGACAGCCCTCCCTGGGCCACAGAAACCACCAGCTGGTTGTGGAACTAACAATTTACATCTCATGGTGCAATGAGGATCCAGTAGTAAGTCTATTTTGTTGAAGACTGTGGAACTACATGAGAAATTGGCCACTTAACTACTTCCTCATACAAACGTGACATAAGTAATTCCACTTAAAGGAACAGCCTCATAATCTAGACAACTGAGTCTTTCTCTAGCTTTTCAAAAATAGCTTCAAAAGGCAAGCTATTTCTGCTCTCTGTCAAACTTGCTTTCCACTCTTTTAGGCTCTCAAAAGTAGGATATTGAAAATGTTTGACATTTAAAACATGGTATACATAAAATATCTGGAGTCTTATTTGTTAACATAATCAAAGTAACTATCATAATTCTAGTTTCACCTATCTCTTGAAAAAATGAAATGTTCTAATTTTAGTTTCTTATTCTTTACTCCAAATGAAGACTTTTTCTGTCTCTTTCAGGAAGATTTACACGCTTCCATCCATTCATTCTCTTACTGACAATTCTGAGTATCAAATGGAGGTAGAATGGCACTCTACCAAGGAGCTCAGCCCCCATAATGATGGGTGTTCAACCAAAGAGTGCTTATTAACGGTTGTTCTTGGGGCTTTTGGGCTGGTGGGCCACCATTCCCCAACCACTTCCTCTCAGACTGGGCAATTCATCATCAGAGGGAAAATTCCAGTATTATACCTTTTTCCTGTACTGACAAAACTGCTGTTTCTCTAAAGGTAAACCTGAAATGTATGTCTTCTCATTCTGTAGAGTCTACCAAAGCAAGATTTTTTTGTATTTCTACTTACGGATTTTAACATCTAATAGAAGGTAGAAATTCTAATTAGAAGTGGAAAGCCTAAAATATTCTTGAACAAATATCCTTCTTTTCCCACCAAATTCCTTGACAATAATGAATTTTATATATAAAATTTCCTTTTACTATTCTTAAACTTTAAAAATACACATATGTATTCTTCTATGTGTGTGTCGATATGTGTGAATATATAGACACATATATACATACGCACACACATATATATATAATCAAATCTTGAAGAATATTAACCAAAACACCTCCATCAATTGAAAATGACAAAGTTTTCACAAAGATAGAAATTAACCATAGGCACAGCTTATTAAGAAAAAAATATAATTAAAATTCAAAGTTAGTTTTAAATCTCATAAAGGACTCTAAGTTGAAAATCTAAATTTTAATCTGTGGATTGAAGAGTTATTGCATTGCTTCCACCATAAGAAAGTTAATAAAATCTTAATAGGTTTTTCCTTTAGCAAAAATACAAGTTAACTTACAATTTAAGATATTTTTCTTAATTCTGATTATTCACTACATGTATATAGGAAATAGTGAGGTTTTAAATATATTTATTTCACCAGTGCAGTAAAAAGCTCCCTAAGGACACTAATTACCCCAAGTTTCTCCAACTAGTCAATTAAGTACCAGTTCCTTCTTATTTCAACCATACATAAAAGTTAAGGTTTTTTAAAAAATAACTCATATAACACCTCAATTGTGCCCCCTGTATCCATTCTCTCCTCAATCCACTCTCCCTTGGTCACAATTGCCAGATACATCTTTTTTTTTTTTTACTTCCAACATTGATTGTGGGATGTGCATGTGCAGGTTTGTTACCTGGGCAAACTGCATGTTGCTTGGATTTGGTGTACAAATTATTTCTTCATCCAGGTAGTGAGCATGGTACTTGATACGCAGTTTTTCCATCCTCATCCTCCTCCCACCATCCACCCTCAAGTACATTCTGGTGTCTATTGTTTCTCTCTCAATATCCACATGGACTTAGTGTTTAGCTCCTGCTTTTGAGTGATAATGTTGGGTATTTGCTTTTCTGTTTCTGCATTATTTTGCTTAGGATAATGGTCTCCAGCTGCATCCATGGTGCTGCAAAGGACATGATTTCATTCTTTTTACAGCTACATGGAATTCTATGGTGTAGATGTACCGCATTTCCTTTATCCAGTCCACCACTGATCAGCAGCCAGATACATCTTGATAGTAGTAGAAGTCCTGCTCAAAAACATATACTGCTCTAAACTGTCCACAGGATAAAGGCTGGGCATCTTAGTCTGGTCTCCAAGTCAATTTCAAATGATGTCTCTCTCAATTCACCTTTCAAACCTTATAGCTATAATGAGGTGCTCTCCCACTCCCCAGGTAATTACTGAACCTTCCTCTCTCTATGCAGAATGCATGCCACTCCCCTGTTTCCAGGATGTCTCCCTCCATCTGCCCTGTGCTTTAGCCGCCCCTGCCTAATCAGATCCCCCAGCTTGATTACACATTCACAAGAACTTTCTCCCTCTCGGCATGGCGATGAACATATGCCGACTTGTATCACATGCAAACACATCTTCCATTCCTTCTTGGATGGGCTGAGTTTGACTTCTTATAATCCCAACTTGTTATGGTCATAACAAGTTATGATCAGACACATTGCTTCATGAAAAAGGAGTTTAATATATGTTTGTCGAGAGATGAATGGAAAAAACACATGCCAAGCAGAAAAGTCTAGAACAACACAGTTTCTTAGTAAATCTTTGAATGTAGAAAAGCCCAAAAGCATTTATTTTGCCCAGAAGCTCCTCATTTTTCTTCATCCAAGAATTTCAAACCCCAGCCTTTACATCAAGGCCCTATCCAGCCTTCCTACTCACCAGGATACATAGTGTACATCTCAGCCTCCATTTCAGCCCTCTTACTTAATTCTTACCTCTGACTTACAGTATAACAACTTTGATTGTTAGGAGAAAATAGTAACTAGCATGTACTTTTCTAGTATTTTTCTGCTTACCCATGATAACAAGGAACTGAGCTATGTGATAAACCCAAATATACAGTTACTGGGAAATTTAGTTTTGGCCAATGATTTTCACCTCTTGAAATAACTCACTCATCATGTTATGATTAGTATATAAAAAACACAGGTGCATTCACTCCTCTCATTCTCAAGAGCCTCTTGAAAAACAGAAATAACTAAAAGGTAAGCAACAAAATGTAAAAAGGAACGATGAATCTCAATAATCAGCTTCTTTAAAATCTAAACAATAATCACCAATGGGCTGTATTATCAATTAATCACATATTATTTTAAATCATATCTAAAATCAAAAGTCTTGCTAACACAAAGAGAATCAGGAGCAGCGCAGAACTGGAAGTCTCTGGGAACAGCTGCATGGTTTATTCTTCACCTACCTATGAGATTTTATGCTTTTTAGGTCCAAGCCAACTTCAGCAAATCCTTCTGTGAGACTGGAACGAAGCTCAGAGAGAGTCTCTCATGGGAGAAAATGTTTAGTCTAGATTTCTTGGGACTCCTTCAGGAATACTCAGGGGCACCAGTACAACACCAGGCTTGTTCTCTATCACTTTTTCGCTTCCCTAGTTCTTGAACCAATAAAGGTGCCACCCAGATGTTGCATCTTACTCCTCAGAAACCCCTTTCTGAACCACGGCAGTATCCCCCGGGAGCTACAAAGCCACACTTGAGGGTTTGAGAATTTCATAGTCAACAGGGTCTAAAATAAGTTTTTATGTTTGCACAATGAAATCAACAGACAAACGCCATAACTATATTCTGAAATTTAAAAATAGGAAGCCGAGATAATGTCTTCATTAACTGCAGAGGAGGCTACTACTTGTGCTTTGCAGTTAGCAACAGCTACAAAATCTGAAGGATGATGTGTATAATCCAACAGAGCTTTCATTATACATAAAAAGCTTAAGTTCACATCACAGTTACACACCGGAGGGCATTCACTGCCTATTGCTTGATTCCATTTTCCTCATATAAACTGTCTTGGAAATGTCATTGTACTCTTCCAAGGGGATTACTGTTCTCAAACTTTAAAAAGGATCCAGGCTCCTGATTATGATGATGATGGGACAGTTGATGCATACAAAGTATGAAGGCCATGATGACCAGAAAGTTATTCTCGAACAATAAATCAGCCGTTCATGACTGGAATAAACTAATGAAATACAAACCAAAGACTTGACCAAAGCCAGTCATGCAAAATGCTTTCTTTATTTTAGAGAAGAGAATAATGCCTAGTAGAAAACAATGCAGCATATGAAGATAAGTTATAGGGAAGAGGCTGAGGGACAGAGGCCAAAGAACATAGGCATGAGATTGGAATTCTTCCAATGCCCTCTATTGCTTTTTCATTTAGGCTAAAAAATGTAGCCACATTATGTGGCAGACTTCTGCCTTACAGTTCTCTATGTAACTACGGACAAAAGAAAATGTGGAGGTGAGTAAACTTCTGGATTGCATGCAGTATATTTTATTTGACTTCATACAGCATTTATTTTTCAAAAACAGGGTATTTTAAATCATTCTGTTGTTTTCCTTGATATTTCTATTCTGTTTATGACCTATCTCAATTGTTATAGGTGCAGAAACTTACTGTTTCCATAAAGCAAATGCTCTTCTGACAACTTACTGAGTATAGTCAGAAGAAAAATTATCTTACCATATTAACTGAAATACTGGCCAATAGCATTCAGGAATCTACAGAAATCTTCCCATGCCATGCCTAAAGGATTCTAAGCTATTCATTTTTCTCCAAACAAAGTAGCTTGGCTTTTCTACTAAATTCTCACTTTCCATCATACTTTCCAAAGAAGCTTTGAAGTCGAAGATCCAAGGCTTGGAAAATACCGATTTTAGACAATGTTAACAATTTATCTCTTCAGCCATTGTCTTACTTGTCAGTTCCCCCTATGAATAAACTTTAATTCACTTCCATCTCCATTGGGGAGAGGGAGGGTGGTAGAATATCATGTCAGAAAGGTTGGTAACATACTTTAACCATGAGTATTTTCAGTTCAAACCACAGTTTGGTTTTCGTGGGCTATAATTTCCACTGAACAGAAACCAAGTACATACGTATTTGATTTCTCCTTAAGGGTGAGTTACGGATGAATGAAGGAACCAGAGAAAATGCAACAGAGAAACCCTCTAGCAGTATAGACAAACGAGTTCATCTTGCCTTCCATCACATGCTTCTGATCATTTTGTGTCACAGACATAAAATGTCTGGCTGGCATATTGTGACTTAGGCTAACAAAGTAGAAGATAATCAAACAATTGTCAAAGGTGATCACATGCATGTATATTGTATATATTACAATTCTAATTAAATAAAGCTGTGAGGCTCTTCAGCTATTAAAAATGTCATCAGCAATGAAGCTAATTTGTGTCTGACCAGTGCTTTTACAGTAACTGATTATTTACAGATGCCAAGTCCCCCAGGGAACTTTTGCCACCCGTTTTCAATTTGTGGATTGGCAGCCTTGCCCTGACAAAACTTACTGGTCTGACACTGGGTTACGCCATCTGTTGCAATGATGTTGGTACTTAATCAATAGTTTTACAGGATACCATCTACATCACTGAAAGACATTTTATTTGAATATTTCCCCTATATCCTGCTGCTATTTACAATATATGAAAATAAAATGGCTTGAATGAATAGCACTGCTCAAATATTACAACCCTGCATCGTTGCTGAATAAGTTCAAAATGACACTCTGCCCCAAAACCAAACAGAATTTTAGAAATGGGCCGGATGCAGTGGTTCACGCTTATAATCCCAGCACTTTGGGAGGCCGAGGCGGGTGGACCACTTGAGTCCTGGAGTTCTAGACAAGCTGGCCAACAATGGTGAGACCCCCATCTCTACTAAAAATACAAAAATTAGCAGGACGTAGTAGTGTGTGCCTAAAGTCCCAGCAACTCAGGAGGCTGAGGCACGAGAATCACTTTAATATGGGAGGCAGATGTTGCAGGGAGCCAAGATCGTGCCACTGCACTCCAGCCTGGGGACAGAGTGAGACCGTGTCTCAATAACAACAAAAAAGAAATGGAGGAGATTTGTGAGGTCATCATATTTAATCACTCATATAATACAGGAATTCCTTCCACCATAAACCTGAACAACTGACTTCACCTTCCATTTGATCAGGGTTCACTGTCTCAGAGCTGTTCATCTCCTCTTTAATTAAACAGCTGGCAATTTTACAAAACCTGTCTTAACTCTGATTTAACCTGTTTACCTGTGACTTCAACTTACGATTGTTCTTTGTCCAATGCAATGACATAAATGAAGTCTAACTCTTCATCTATCTGACAGCCTTTCAAATATTTGAACTAGCTTATCTTTGTTCTCAAATCTTTTCTAGGCTAAAATATTCCAAGTCCTTTCAGCTAATGCACATAATATTTGTTCTCTTTTCTTCATAATTTTAGTTCATAAAAATCAGGTCTGTTTCATCAACATCAATGTAAACATGTTCTCTGAAAACACATTACCAAATAACAGTTTTAATGAGGACACATCTTTGATTTTCTGGAAACCAAACTTCTGTCAATATAGTCCAATGCTGCATTCACTTTTGATGCAGGATGATCTGATGTTTGAATGTTTTCTCTGCTTTAAAATGAGAAAGAAAGCAAGTCGTGCTGCTAAGGTGGACATGACATACTATCTGCAATTTCTTTTTTCTCAGTATGCTGTAACATCACTCATTTGTGCCTGGAATCTTGAACTGATTTTAAGTGGTAAGGTCTGATTTTTACCCATTTTTCACATATTTCATCTCTTCTTATGTTTTATTATTATTACAGTTGTTTCCTCTTTGTATGTTTATTCTGTCTTTTCTAGTTTGAAGATTATGTTTCATTATAGTAAGAAATGAAATAGTGGTTTTTCTGGGCTTAAGCCCAAATAACTAAATAATTTTGTGTTTTAAGCCCATTTTGTTACTTACTTTTGTCTTTTAAAACTCCCATGTTTGTCCGATTTCATCAAGGTACAGTGCAGTTCCCATCCTTTCCTTTTACTTGTCTTTGATACTGTTACCATCTTTCCATGTTTTAGGCATATCTTTTAAAAATCTAGCCCAGCATGAGAATGTGAATGAACTCACATTGGTTCCCTAAAGTACTATTTTTTGCTAAACAAGTCCATCGGTGATTTTGCTACCTCCACAAAATTTAGATTCATAGAGCTAATATCTGTACCAAAGCATGTATGTGAATAATTTGTGCTTTCTAGATAGAGGTGGGGAATGTGATGGTATCCTTATAGTCACATTTTATACAAGGGTGGCTGCTCCAACTGAGTGTAAAATCTGTGCCATAAAACAAGTCTCGCCATGAGGTGGCCATCTGTTAGCACTGACAAAGAGCGCTGGGATTTATGTCTGGGCACCATTCACAGCTCCGGAATGTGGCTGTGGAAACAGCGACCCAGCACCAGCTGTGATAACCGCACTGCTAGGTCCTGGGAGCCCTCTCTCCCCAGTGTTTCCCCCTGGCCTCTGCATTTCAGGCCAGGATATGTGAGGGAAACTCAGAAGACATTGGGGGAAAAAATTGTAACGTGAACTATTCTCTTCCCAGGAGGCCTGTTCTCAAATTATGGGTCTCTCAGCACAGTGGGAATGTCTCAGGCCTAGTGTGGGGTGACTACAGTCTTGCTTTATGTGCAGTGGTATTAAGAAAGGCAAAGGGAAGGAAAAGGAAGAGAAAGACAAGTTCAACCGTAAAATGCAAAGCTGTGTGTTAAATTCATGAGACAAAAAAATTTAATAAAATAAGCTCCTATAATGACAATCACTTCCTGGTGTACATCATTTAAAAATGTGACACAAATTATAATATGTATGTATTTCTATATATCACACACCTATATTGGTCTACTTATCTATGTGTGTATATATACACACATAATATGTATATTTTTATATATATGTGCACATATGTATTATATGTATATATACACATATGTCTATATATACATATATAAAATGTCAAATACACATATATATGTATAATACATATATCTATATATACTATATCACTATATATAAGTATATAATTATCTACTATATAATTATATAATTATATGCACTATAGCATTATATAATTATGATATATTTTGTGTATATAAAATTATAATTATATATAATATAGTATGTTATTATATAATTATATGTAATTATATACTATTATATATAATTATATGATGTATGTGTATTTAATACACATATATACATAAATATATGTGTATTACATACATATATAACATAATTATAAATGTGTATTATATACATATATAATAATTATGTATGAGTATATATACTATATATACACATATACATATTTTATATATATATACATACAAAGAGAAAGAAATACGACTTCACTCTGTGTTTTATAGTATCTGCAGTTCTATAGTTATATATCTCTCTAATTTGTAATACTGGTGATTGCAATGTGATTATAATAGCCCTTCCTAGTTTGCCCTAATTTGTGAAAATTGCTAAAAGTCTACTTGTCCCACTTTGCTGATACCTGAAAGAAGCATCTTCTAGAATTGAGACTAAGATCTTATTAATAAGAAGGACACTGTCAATCCATTGAGGGCTACTGGGATATAATTAAATTAGGAATTTCATTTTAAAACTAGGGCACACAAGCCCAGTGTTACTAATAACTGTGTGATGGCGTGCCAAAGTCTGAAGTTAATCATCCTGATTTCTGAGATTCATACATTAAGACACTTTCATTGAATTGTGCAACAAAAAGAAAAAAAAAAAACTCTTTTCCAGAGAAATCTGCCGTGCAGACACGGATGGTTCAAGTACATGCAACAATAGGCTTTCTGACTCACAGAAGCTGAGGTATGTGCCGGCACCACAGACACAGCTTTATTATTCCAGAAGCAGATGTCTGATTGTATTGACAATGTGACACACAGAACATGCGGGAATTGTTGATACCCAAGAATCCCAGATGACATATTAAGGAATTCAGGTAATGTGAAAGTAAGTTCTGTTAAAAGGTAATTTCTTTTGCAAATGCATAGCATTTGCCTTGGGACCAAGGCACATATCCACCTCTTCAATGGCAGTACTTACCCCTGCCAATAAATGGCCAATAATCCACAGCAATTATTCAACATTATCCGGGATAAGACTTTATGATTATGGTAGAACTCCTTCTCAAAACGTTTGCAGTCTGCCTTGAAACTCTATCAATCACATTAATCACAGCTACGTCAGGTGATTTCAGTGCCCAGTGATAGAACCATTTTTAGGAAGTCAAAGATTCTAATGGATAATCCAGTTTAATAGTACCCTCAAGCAAAGGGTCACTGGTTTCATGTGATACTTATTTTTGAATAATGCAAATTATTTCATGCTGTGAAGTGCATTACTGTAGAAAAGTGGCCAAATGAATTTCCACATTTCCCTATGCAATATTCAAAATGTCACAAATTAAATATTGTCTCTGAAACGGCGACTTGCAAGTGGGAGATATGTTATAGAGCACTCTCAGGAACAATTCCTACAAAGGTGTGAGGGAAGCTGGATTAAGCAAAGGGAAAATTTAATTGCAAAGAGGCTACAACAGAAGGCTGGGTTGCTCCCAGGGGGAGATCTGGAGCTGGAAAGGCCCTTAGAGTTGCCCCCTATGGAGGCACAGAATGCAGGAAAAGAGCCTGTTTTTAACCAGGCACTCTGCTAAGGTTTGGAGACAAAGAAGAAAAAACAAAAACAAATGGTGTCTGCCCTCAAGGAGCTCAGGGTCTACTGGAGCACACAAACAAATAAGAACACAGCAAGGGGACAAGTGCTGTGACAATAGTGTGTGATCCTGTGACAGAGAAACTGCATGAGCAACCCACGCCCAAGGCTCAGGGGCCTTACTACATGGATATAACTGGGATGATGTGTGCTTATTATCTTTCCTATAGGGGTCAGTTTTTAACTCCTTTCAGTGTATTGCTCTTTTGAGTTTCTGAGTTATTTCTGCAATGATGAAAAATGGAAAGCTATTCGGTATATTATGCAGGACTGGGAAGCTGGAGATTGGAAAAGACCCAATCCTGAAACTCCATGTTGCTCTCAAAAAGGACTGATGAGCATCAGAGCAACCTCCCTTCCTTCTTACTGCTGTGCTCACCCACCTGAAAACCAACCAACTGACACACAACAACGTTGTAAGCCTCTAGGGGTGAGCTGGAGCCGGCTCTCAGGAATCAATGGTCTGCATCTCTCACCAAATCCATTTTCAGTGTGGTTTCGTCAGCAGCTTGACTTAAGCCTTCAGCCTTCAGCCATGGTGGGAGTAGCCAAAGAAATTGGCAGAGGCTACAAATCAGGGGCTTTTTCTTTCCTTGGAGAGTCTGTTGTTAAATGTTTACTGGCAGACCATTGCTTAAAACCGACGGTGCTGCTTTGGCAAAGCATTCCTCGTTGCCATATTCTTTATATTTCACCCAATAATGAATTTGCCATTATTGCACTCACATATTTTAGAATCACTGTATGTAGAGGTGAAAAACTACTGCTACCTTCCCAAAGACACCAGAGTTGAAACTCATTTTCTGACTTAAGGCAGGATCAAAAGCCTAAGGAAACAGAAGCTTGGTTCTAATCAGTGCTCGTCGTAAGGGCTCTTTGGGCATTTTCCATCATGCCCTCCCCAGATCTTTATTCTTAAGTCAAATACATCAGACGTCAGATGAAAGTAACAGTAATGAAAAGTATTCATACTCTTGTAGGGTTCAGTGGAGTGTGTGACTTCTGATTTCAGGGGAAATTGAGGTACTAGGGGTTCCCCTTCCTTTAATGTCTACTAATGAAATATTGTAAACCTGATGTGTATAAAGTGAGCTATCAACAGAAAGAATCCAGACAAAGGAGTCTCTCCACAGATAGGAAAGGGAAGGCTCTGAGCCACAATCTATTACATAATCAGGAAAGAGAAAAAATTAAACATGATTGATAAGTAAAGATGGCTGCAGACACTTCAGAGAAAACTCAAGAAAAGGTCAAAATGGACCCCCCCAAAATAAGTAATTTATATTATTTAATGATTTATTAATAGTTTCTCAGGATCAACTATTAATAAATTAGATGCTATATTTCTCCAAATTTGAAGCTATGTCTCTTTTTAAAGTAAATTTATTTTTAGTTCAAGAGTACATATGCAGGTTTGACCAACATGGTGAAACCCCGTTTCTATAAAAATACAAAAATTAGCCAGTCATGATGGCAAACATCTGTAGTCCCAGCTACTCGGGAGGCTGAGGCAGGAAAATCGCTTGAACCCAGGAGGCAGAGGTTACAGTGAGTTGAGACCATGCCACTGCACTCACACAAAAGCAAAAACAAAAACAAAACCTTTCTTTCGTCGCATTTTATCATATTACTGTTGTAAGATAGAATCCTAGTTTCAAACAGATGACCTGGGATATATTTCTTTTCACTGTAAGCTCTCTAGAGAAATGGCAAGACATAAAACCATCTAAGTGCTCTAAATTCAGTAAGATTTAGCTTGCGACATTCATCCCTTTATTTCCTGAAACAAGTATGTCTTACATAATTTTTTCCCTAAATTTAAGCTTTATGGCAAGAAAAACCCCTGATTTATTTCTTTTCACATTTGAAACACGAATAAGTATGTAGTCACTAAAAGCACCTCATTTCCATGTGATAAAAGACAATACACTCAGTATCATTTTCTTTCAAAAAAGACAAATGAGATGTTATAGCTAGAGTAAGCTCTCTGCTCACTTGGTATACACCAATTGCCACAATAGAAAATGGACCCTTCAGATTTGTAGGCAAGTTCATGACACAGGAGAAAATGTGTCACCATTTTGAGGGCCTTCCCAGCATAGTAAAAACATCACCCATGCAAAGCAATCAAGCTCTGATTCAGAAGTCGAGGCAAACATGAGGCTGATCAAATTGACTTCTCTCACAGATCATTGCGATACTTTTCCAGAGCAAACATTTTTCCAAGGTCTTTGTGTAATGTACCACCCAGTCATCAATGGCTGGTGTCGGTATCTGTACCATTTGACTCATTTAGGTGAACTACACACATTAACAGGATTGGTTTTGTCTTCCATAACTTCCTGGAGAGTTAACCTGGCTCATTGTGTAAATTCTAGAACTGATCATGTCACAGGACAGTGATTCCTGCTGAACCCTCCTTATGTGCTTCTGCTCTCTGCAATTTTTGTCACCTCTAGTGTATGAGATTTTGCTAATAGTTCTTCTCTTACAAGCTTTCTTTAATGTGACACTTGTGTCAGAAACTTAGCAGAATGCTAGGAACAAAAGGTTTTCAAGTTACATGTACTCACATGTACTTCAAGCTCCACAACGACCCACCTGTGGCCTCGCATTGATCATCAAAGTACCACTATCTCAGGTGGTTGGATTGTCGTGATGCTTGTGGACATATGCCGGGAGAATCAATGACTTCTATTTAGATCTTGAAAGTAATGAGTTTGCACAGTGTACCTCTCTGCCATGGAGTTACATCCATCTCCATGAGAATAATGAAATAACTGTTACATTTGAGGTATTTTACCAATAAGAAATTACAGAAGTACTACCCCAAAACACGCAGGAAGCATCCTGCTAATAATAGCTAAATGAATTCAAACAGCCCATGTTGTATGTTCATAACTAGTAGCTTTCAGAACTATCTAGCAATACAGAAATACAACTCAGGGAAAGTAACTTATGGCTGCCCAGCTTTCTGGGGCACTAAAAAACTGCTACACATAATCCCCCATCGATTTTATATTCTTAGTTTCCAGGGACAGCAACCTATGTACACTGATGATTTGTATTCCAATTGATTATGCAAATAGTAATTGAGGAATAATACATTTTTCAAGGTCTGTGTTGCTTTCATGTTTTAATATGAAAGTTTTATTGTAATATGGGAGGGAAAATAATGTGTAATCTGGCACCACAATTCCTTTGTCAAGGAGTAAATGGGAACTGCCTTTGCCTGGAAAGCTATTTTAATACGTGTTGAGTAGATGGTATGAGGGCAAGGTCATAGGACATTTGAACAATTCAACTTTAGAGTCTCAGGAGAGAAGTGTTCTACTCTCATGCAGGACAGAAGAATAAAAGAGGGTAGAGGAGAGAATAGGAAGGACAAAGAGAGGAGCTAGCAAAATCAGAGGCCTCATCCTCACAAGTGTCAGGGGAGTTGGACTGCCCAAAAGACAGTTCAGGGATAACCTCTGTTTTATTTTGCCAGTTTTTGTTGCTGTTATTTTATTTTATTCTTCCTATCTATCTATCTATCTTAGAGACAGGGTCTCACTCAGTCACCCAAGCTGGAGTGCAGTGGCGAGATCATAGTTTACTGTGGCCTGGAACTCCTGGACTCAAGTGATACTCTCATCTCAGCCTCCCGAGTAGCTGGGACTACACATGTGTACTACTATACTGGCTAAGATTTTTTACTTTTTATTTTTTCTAGAAACGAGATCTCGCTATGTTGCCCAGTCTGATATCAAACTTTGGGGCTTAAGCAATTTTCCTCCCTCAGCCTCCCAAAGCACTGGGATTACAGGCATGAGCCATCTTGCCTGGCCTTGTTACTGCAGCTTAAACCCCTTTTCCAGAATTCCCTTTCCATAACAAGTATTTATGAAATCATGGTGTTTTATATGAGTGACTTAGGAAGGGGACTCAAAGATGCTACAGATTTTCACATCTATGCCACATAGCACAGCACAGAGAAAATATGTAGGTGACAGAAATCTGAAATAATAGAGACACAGACAACGTCCTGGGCATTTTCAGAAATCCTGGCCATGGCTCTGTATTTCTATAGGTCATAGAATTGGGAGTGAAAGTGTTGAGCAATCTCTCCATAGAAGATCTTCAAAATCTGTAGGTCCCTAGGGTTCCATTTGGATTACTGGATGTTTTACATTCAAAATACATCTAGCACTCCAGGAAAGAAGTTTATAAGTGATACACAGACCCCAGGTTTTAAATTACTGATTTAAATAAAGACCTATGCTATTCACTCTACACTGCAATATATCTCAGATACAAATTATTTCTAAATTTAATTTAAGTAAGTATCAAGGAGAAAGCCATTTCAGGATTCTTAAATTAAGATATGAACTCTTAACTCAGAGTCAGCATAAATTTAATAAAAACTTGGACAAGGTCCTTGCTAAGAAAGGCACAAAATAAACTCACTGCTATAAAGATACCATTTTAATACTTGCTGTTTTTCTTTTCAGTGATTGTTTTTCAGTAGCTTTTTATCAAAAGGTAAAGTTGGATGAGGCTTTGACCCCATTATTTCTAGTAATAAGCTCTTTGATTTCATCTCCCTTTTTGCTTAGAAATGTGTTTCTCAGAAACACCAAGATGATCATTCCAGGTATCTTTATTATCTTTTCCTTAAGAATCATTCAACAGTTTTGCAAGATTAAAAAGAAAAGGTTCCTCAGATCGATAGTGGGATGATTTTTATGGTTTTATGGAAGGCATGATAATCTTGGGCAAACTGCTCAACATCTCAGGATTAATGTTTTCATTTGTAACATGAACATTTAAGGAAATGACAGTCCAAATTTAGCTTTATTTCTCCCTTCTATTCTGATATCACAAAGAAGAGTAACAACTATGTTGCTTTCTGTTTCAACTTCTAACCAGAAGCCTGTCTGCCATAGGCCACAAAAACTGGTTGAAATCTGCATAGTGGCTGCTCATGGCTCAAACTTTCCTGTTAGCTACAAGATAATGTGCCTGGACAGCACTGACAAACTACTTGTCTTAATTCTCTGGAAACAAGGTCTAGTTGACTTTGGGAACTTAATATGAAAAAGAGAAAAAAATAAAATGACTTACATACGCTTATCTGATAAACTTATTTGTACAGATTTAAACACAATTGTTTAAGATGCTCTGTCCTTCCTTATATCTAATTTAAAATAAAATTTTTTAAAAATCCCTTCCCCAGACCAATTCTGAACTGAGGCAGAAAAAAGGGCAGATAGCTTTGGAACTAACTTCAAGTACTGAACTATGTTACGGCCTTGGATGTATTAAATTCTAAAGGCCCTGGTCAATAATATTTTACGTACAGTTCCAATTACATTTAGAACGAGAGGAAATCTGGTTACAGAGACAGATCTCTGTAAATGGCTTTATCAGACATCCCATTCATGGCCAAAGGGGATATGTTGGCTTTCCAGTTCAGATTTACATGTTTAGATGTCAAAGAACAAGAGAGCAAATAGGTTCTAATTCACTGTAGATGTGTAGGTTTTATTACATATTTAATCAAGCACATAGTGAGTGCTCAAGAAATTTCTCTCAGTTCAGAAAGGAATCTAAACATTCACCTTCCACAATAGCTTGAGACAGGTATGGATAAAACCATGGAATTGGTTATTTGTGTCTCTCTAGAGAGTATATTGTATAACAGGTACCTCACTGCTGTACAATCAAGCTTGATTTCACCCTCAGGTAATAAAGAAATGGATTATTATCTTCATCTGCTCTTTTCTCTATGAAACACCAGCAATATACATAGAAACAACAATTTTCATTTAAGAATAACATGTGTTAATCCAAGGAGATATTAGATATAACTAAAAACAAGTTAAACTTCTAGCTGAAAGCTGAGCTTACAAAATATACAGATCTAAGTCAGACAATCTCAAAAGAATAATTTAGGTATTTCACCTTGAGGAGATCACAATCAGAAAAGTATTTATATTTTTTAAGCTTTCTGGTCACACCTAATATATGTACTGCATAAAACTCAAACTCTAAAGAATAAATGTTACTGTCCCAATAACTTTCACTGCAAAAACTAGATTTGTATTGCTAAGGAACATGGGAACATGTAAATTGGTACAACTTCTTTGAGGAGAGTTCACAACATATATTAATATCTGTGTAACCTTGACCCAGCAAGAACATATGGTCGAAATTTTACTCAAGGGCCAATCAGATTAGTGCACAAAGATGAAGGCACGAGTCACTTCATCACAGTGTCATTTATACCAAAAACTGGAAAAGGTGGCCACACCCATCATAAGGAGCCAGGTTACGTATCATGATGCATTAATTTAATGCTACATTATCCTGGCATACACATGATAATTTCATGTGTTGATATGGAAAGAAGATAATTCCAGCATATGATTGCATTAAAAAGCTTACACAATTGACCTAATTTCTGTAAAACTGTATACATGTAATCTAAATGTGTCCATAGCTAAAATGCTGTCTGGAACTTTGTGTGTGAAAATATGTAAAGGGCTACTTTTGGGTATCGAAACTCAGATCTTGTTTATATTAAACTTTCTGAATTTCACATATTTTTGCAATAAATGTTTATAGTAAATCATTTCTAGAGTCAACCAGAAACTACAAAGAGAGCAACGTCCTTCTTAAAATATGACACAAATCAGTAGTATACTCTCTGCTCAAAAACTAATTTCCACACAGTCCCAGTTCAAAGATTAGAATTAGAGATGGAAGTAAGTTGGTACTAACTTGCTTGTGAACTCTTAAAGCCCCAGTTTTCAAATAAAGCATACAAATCTTCTTTGTGATTTATAAAATTGTTGAATTTCATAAGCTGAGTTGCTCTATATGAAGACAGGAACATTTGTGCTGAAATTTCATGAATTATGCAAGTGTCCAAAGAGTAGGTATCTAAAACTGCCCTTTCATAATTAAACAGAACTGTTCCCAGTAGCACTTCTTAATTGCTAAGTTGTCGTAAGTTTTTACCATCTGCACTATAAAATAGAAATAATCATATAACTTTATGGGTGTAAAGCAAGCCATTAGTCACAGACATTTCAGCACTGAGGTAGTTCAATACACTAGGACTAAGCCAATCAAAATTTTTAGATAATGCTAATATGTAAGACATGCATACACGCACTTAATTGACAGAGAATGTGCTAAATGCCTTGGACACATAAATGTGTGAGACAGATATAGTCTGTGCCTTCATTGATCTTTAATTCCATCTCCCCCTTTTGTCCTTCCATGTGTATATTTGCTCATTCATTCATTTACCTATTAATCTATATAATAAATCAGCTAATGTCAATTATCAATTAGAGATTTGTAAATTCACAAGTCCACAGGTTTCTTTGAGAGCTGATGTTTTCACTGAGGAATGTTAACACTGAGATTCCAGAGCTCTACAGCAGAATCAGAGATACACATGTAACTGTAAATTTTCTAAAAGGTAAATCTAAAAGTAAAATTACATTCAATAATATATTTCAGTAAACCTGGTAGATCCAAAATTTAAAATAAGATCTACCTGTAACTGTAAATTTTCTAAAAGGTAAATCTAAAGGTAAAATTACATTTAATAATATATTGCAGTAAACCTGGTAGATTCAAAATTTAAAATAAGATCTACCTGTAACTGTAGATTTTCTAAAAGGTAAATTTAAAGGTAAAATTACATTTAACAATATATTTCAGTAAACCTGGTAGATCCAAAATTTAAAATAACATCTACGTAAATGAAGTTGTATTGTGAAAACGAAATTAATCTTCACCCTATGTTTTTGTTGTAAGTCCTATATAGACAATATAGAATACAAATGGATCGTCAAAAATCAGATGTCATGTGCAAATAATAAATTACTTCATTTTACAAAATGCAAATCATCTGAAACATCTGAATAAGCTGTAAGATGCTAGACGCTTACTCCTGGGTTTCTTCTCAAATGGCATTTACCAATTACATTAGCTGCCAATTACATAAGATTGGCTTAGAGAGTAAGATTATTCAAAATGTCCATAAGAATAAAAGATTAATATATATTAACTTTTGTTTTCAGGAGATAGTGTTAAATGGGCTGATGGAGAAAATCAGTCAATATACCAAAGGCTTACTGTACTTTTCATCAACTATCTACAAAGAAATTGCTTTAAAAGATAAGCCCACATATTTTGCTTAACTGAATCAATTCTTCTTTGATTATTATTGTCATAATCTCTGCCTATTCCAATGTCTACCTCCTCTGTCCTTCTTCCATCATCACTGCTGTAAATTACTAAGCTTCCAAAGACCCAAGCCAAGCTTTTCACATGATTTAAATGCACGATTTCATCACCCCACCCACACTTCCAAAAGTTATCAGCTGTCACTTTCATTTCCGGACTCTTTGAAATTAAGACAATCACCAAGGCTTGGAAGAACGTAATTTCATCGAAACAGTACGTTTGCTGTCATATGTAAAAGAAAAGAACAGGCTGGTTTATTTTCATCCTACATTAAGGATAGTTTGTAATAAAAAAATTTAAAATCACTCTTAGAGATCGCTTTGAGCATGATAATCATAAACTCTTTTTAGAAAAATCATGTTAGAGTTCAAGAAAGATAGAAGATTAACAGCTCTGAAATTGAAAGTTGAAATGTCTTTTCCCTACCGATCTTTCCAGTTTTAGACAAATCTAGAACAATGGATTTTAATGCTAATGCTATTTCTAGACCTACTGGAAATTTGAACTTCTGATCAAACTGAAAACAAGATTGGCATTTTTGCTAGACCTGCTCTTCTGTTTTATTGTTCAAAACAAAAAGAAGTTACCTCAGATTTCTCCTGCTGCTTCATCTCCCATTTCTGGACACACTTTTCACCCTTAACAAACAAGCATGTATGCACTTACACACTCACAAGTATTCACATCCAGTGTTTCTGCAAGTTCTATTGGCTCCACCCCAAATACTTATAATCAAATGTCTCTCCTTTCTTCCCTCCATTCCACATCCCTATTCCAAATCACAACCACTCAATCTCAATGGACACTCTGTTCTCACTGCTATCTCCGCAGAATTCATTTGCAACATAGCAGTCTATACTAACTAGTCATATAAATAAGGTTTGGAAATGATGGCTATAATATCTTAAATTTGTTTTTTAAAAATGTACAGAAACTTATAGAATTCCAAGTTACACACTGAGGTGGGCAGATGACTTGAGGTCAGGAGTTCGAGACCAGCCTGGCCAACATGGTGAAACCTCATCTCTACTAAAAAATAAAAAAATTAGCCGGGCGTGGTGGCACTTGCCAATAATCCCAGCTATTTGGGAGGCTGAGGCAAGAGAATAGCTTGAACCCGGGAGGCAGAGGTTGCAGTGAGCCAAGACTGTTGCTACTGCACTCCAGCCTGGAAGAACAAGACTGTCTCAGAAAAAAAGAAAGAAAAGAATAGAAAAGAAAAGAAGGAAGGAAAAGATACAACATTGAAAGAAAAATTAAATTTCCTTAGGTTGACTTCCTTCTGGCCAGACAAAAACAGGTTAACCTGTTTAAAATGCGCCCCTCCTGATTACATCTTACTTTCTTTCTGGAAAATCCGAAGCAGGTAAGAACTAGCCAATTCTGCAGATTTCACTTACAGCTCAATGTATTTCCAAGACAGCTGCTTTTAAAATAGGTACACACCCAAGCAGGTCCTCTTGACCCAAGTAATCATTTTAGAAATTCAGAGACTCAACATTTCCCTGTATCTTCTCTGAACAAAACATGGAGGCAATGCTCTGAATCAGTCTGGTATGCTTTGGGGTTTTTGACTGCTAAATGGAATTTCCTGCATTTCAACTCCCATTAGTTTTATACAGCCCAAGATTGTTTAACTTCAGCTGAACAATTTTTGGTTTGCTTTTGAGATCCTGTGGGAAAATCCATACAGTATTTATTCAATTACGGTTGAATGAATTTAGACTGTTAATTTTCATTACTTATTTGAGGATCTTAAGAAATCAATGTCATTTCTCAGAAAGTCAGCAGCCAGTCAGCTGGTGAAAAGGCTGATCTTCATGAATAACTCACTTTATGGTTCAAACAACAGCTGCTGTTAAGCAGCCAAGTGGACAGGGGAGAGACCTCCTGGATTCTCAAGGGAGGAAAGAAGAAAGGGAGAAAAGGAAGAAAATACCACTTTGTTTTTCTTTTTACATTTTAAAAATGTATTTTTTTATTTTAATAATTCCAACTTTTATTTTAGATTCAGGGAGTACATGTGCAGGATTGCTACATGGTTATACGGCATGATGCTGGCATTTGGGGTATGATTGATGCTGTCACTCAAGTACTGAGCATGGTACGCAGTTAGTTTGTCAACTCTGGCTCCCCTTCCCTCCTCGTGCACCTTGTAGTCCCCTAGTCCCCAGTGTCTACTGTTGCCATCTTTATGTCCATGACTACCCAATGTTTAGCTTCCACTTATAAGTGAAAACGTGTCATATTTGGTTATCTGTTCCAGCATTCACTTGCTTAGGATTATGGTCTCTGATGCATCCGTGTTGCTGCAAAGGACTTATTTTTGTTCTTTTTTTTATGGCTATGTAGTAGACCATGGTGTTTATGTTTCACATTTTCTTTATCCAATCCCCCATTGATGGGGACCTAAATTGATTCCACATCTTTGCTTTGAATATTGCTGCAATGAACATACAAGTACAGGTGTCATTTTAGCAGAACAATTTGTTTTCTCTAGGATATTTACCCAGTAGTGGGACTGCTGGGTAAAACGATAGTTCTGTTTTAATTTCAAGAAATCTCCAAACTGCTTTTCACAATAGCTGAACTAACTTACATTACTACCAATAGCGAATAAGCATTCCCTTTTCTCCACAGCCTTGCCAAGACCTGTTGTTTTTTGACTTTTAAGTAATGGCCATTGTGATTGGTGTGAGATGGTATCTTATTGCATTTCTCTAATGATTAGTGATGATGAGCATTTTTTCATATGTTTGTTGGCTGCCTATGTGGGTGTACGTGTTTATTTTTGAGAAGTGTCTGCTCATATCTTTTGCCCACTTTTTAATGGAGTTATTTGTTTTTGCTTGTCAAATTAAGTTTCTTACAGATTTTGGATATTACATTTGTTAGGTCACAGTTTATGAGTATTTTCTCCCATTTTGTAGGTTGTCTGGGTACTCTGTTGATAGTTTCTTTTCTTTCCCATGCAGAAGTTCTTTAGTTTAATTAAGGCTGACTTATCAATTTTCGTTTTTGTTGCAATTGCTTCTGAGGACTTAGTCATAAATTCCTTCCCAAGGCTGATGTCCAGAATGGTGTTTCCTAGGTTTTCTTCCAGGATTCTTAAGTTTGAGCACTTACATTTAAATCTTTAATCCGTCTTGAATTAATTTTTGTATATAGCAAAAAGTAGAGGTCCAGTTTCATTCTTCTGCATATGGCTAGCCAGTTATCCCTGCACCATTTATTGAACAGAGAATCCTTTCCCTCTTGATTATTTCTGTCAACTCTGTCAACAATTAGATGGTTGTAGGTATGAAGCTTTATTTCTGAGTTCTCTAGTCTGTTGTAAAGGTCTATATGTCTGTTTTTGCACCAGTACCATGCTGTTTTGGTTACTGTAGCCATATAGTATATTTGAAGTCTTTCCAACTTTCTCCTTTTTGCTGAGGGTTGTTTTGGCTATTTGGGCTACAACTTGGTTCTGTATGAATTTTATCACAGATTTTTTTTCTAATTCTGTCAAAAATGTCATTGGTGGTTTGACAGGAATAGTTAAATCTGTAGATTGCTTGAGTAGTATTTAACAATATTGATTATACAAATCTATGAGCATGTAATGTTTCTCCCTTTGTATGTGTCATCTGTGATTTTTATCAGCAATATTTTGTAGTTCTCCTTCCAGAGATCTTTCACTTCCTTGGTTAGATGTATTCCTAGGCATATACTGTGTGTGTGGCTATTGTAAGTAAGATTGTATTCTTGATTTGGCTCTCAGCTTGAACACACTGGTGTACAGAATGCTAATTATTTTTGTACATTGATTTTGTACCCTGAAACTTTCCTGAAGTCATTTATCAGTTCCAGGAACATTTTGGTAGAATTTTCTAGGAATAGAATCCTATTGTCAGTGAAGAAAAATACTTTGACTTCTTTTTCTACTCGAATGCCTTTTATTTCTTGTTCTTGCCTGATTTCTCAGGCTAAGACCTTAAGTACTACTTTGAATATGAGTGGAGAGAGTAGGCATCCTTTTCTTGTTTCAGTTCTCAAGAGAAATGCGTCTAGCTTTTGCCTATTCAGTATGCTATTAAGTGTGGATTTGTCATAGGTGGCTCTTACTATTTTAAAGCATGTTCCTTTGTTGTCTAGTTTGTTGGAGGAAAATACCACTTTGAAAGAGAGTCTTCCCATCAATAATTCACTTTGGTCTCCAAAAGTTTGGCTATAATAATGTATCTGCCTATCTTATATTGAGCATGTATAAAATGATCAGTACATCTTCTGTGACTCAGTTAATGTTCTTTAAACAATATTATTGCATTATGGCCAACAGGACACATACATCAATAACTACCCTTTCACTTAAAAACTGTTATAACTGGAGCAAGAAAATTAATCTATTATCACATTGCTATTTTCTAGTCCCAATGTACATGTAGACCCACTTACAGAAGTCTCCAATATCAAGATGAATTGTCATTTTTCTATTAGATAGTCACACAGCAAATCAGTATATATTAAGAAATGAATATTCCTTATACATTCTAACATATGCTGGATTTACCAAGCACCGTTCTTGTTATGTTATATTAGTACTCTGAAATGTTAATCTAATTTATCACTTTCAAAGGAGGTTAAAGGTGCATCTCTGATCTAGACCCTCATATTCCTATTTATTGTTTTGGTTTTTCACTGCATTCAGCCTCATGTATTCTCAGAAGATATTCAGAGCCCTCTGCTCTGACAAGCCCTGAAAAATGATCATGTCAGAACAGCTGTTAATTCTTTCATTTCTGCATATGAAAGTTTTTCTTCCCACTAGACTACTAAAGGTCAAGTATTCAACTAGGATTAGCCTGCAAACACCCAAAGAATTAGTACTTTGATGTATAAAATGCTTTGTCACAAATTTAGACCCTCCCAGAATGAATATCAGAGCATATATTTTATACATTAAAATACTTTAAAATTTAAATATATAATGTATGTCTATTCTAATGCACTTATTAAATAATAATGCAATGCTTTATCATTTAATAAAATACAACATAGGCAGCAGAGTATTTGAAATAATAGTAACTACCATTTTTAACTACCATTTTTAAAGGTAAGTTCTTTTATTATTAACACCTTTCCACAAGAAAAGAAAGGGTTGGAGAGGTTAACTATGGCTCAAAGGCACTGGAGCTCTAAGCGACAAAGCTGGAATCCACATTCAGGTTTCTCTTCCTTCAGAGCTCAGAGCATTAAGTACCACACAGCCATACATTTTTTTGATCCCAGACATCGTTTTCCATTGAAACAATCAAGCATCATTTAGAAAAATCTATCAGCCATCAACAGAGATGTGGAACTAGCAAACTGTTGGTCATTCTATTCTGAGTAAGAGTGAATGGAAGACCAAAATCATTTTTAACTGAGGGCACTGAACTCTTTCTATTATACCCAAAAAGAAAACCATTCTGCAAAGCCATTCTCTACTTGCTTGCAGTTAGTAGTCTTGTTTATTTTCTCCATTTCCCTTCATTGAAATTTGAGGAATGGCATCCGTAGAGAACTAGGCAATAGGAATGAGAGGACATCTCTATTTATTTTTACCCTCTTCTGAGGCCCTGATAATAATATGCTGAGTGTCTGGAACCTTTACTATATAACACATGCTAAGGATACCTTTGGGTATTAATTTAATGAAGAATTGTACTACAAGTGACAGTTGTGAACTTAAAAATCCATTTCAAAGGAAGTCCTTGAATAAGATTATTTAACCATTTCATCCTTTAACATTTCTAGTGTTTAATAACCATATGGGATCATGTATAGTGCAATAAAGTGAGTAACACAGTCTCAAACATAAAATATCTTATTGGATGCTTAATTTCACAAGACTCATGTCAAGAGTTAAGTTAGATTTCATAAGCATTGTGGGACATCTGCAATAAGCAAGGGACTTTCCTAAACCCTGAAGGGGGAGGGACTCAAGTATGAACAAAACCTGTGTTAGATTTTGGTTCTTCTCACTCCGCAAGACTCAGTTAATTCACTACTATCAAGAGACAACTGAATTTACTGTAAGCATGTGAGTGTACTTGGGAAGAATAGACAAGATAACATGGAAACGCTGTGGAGTCCTCCGCAGATCTGATGAACCCAAAGACAATCCATGTCTTCAAGGAGTTATTAGTAGTAGAGACAGTAAAGCAAATATAACAATTAACTATAGTAAAAGTTATAACTTGTTAAACAGCAAAACACTAGAATTGTGCCAAAAAAAAAAAAAAAGAAAAAAAGAAAAAAAGAGGAGAGAGAGAAAAAGAGACATAAACTACCCTGAGGAGTATTACAGAAAGCTTTTAGGGAAGATGTAATATTATTGCCATATTCAAAGAGACAGGTCAATTTTTTCCAAAAAGAACTGTGGAGCTAATAACATTAGCAAAACATGGTAGCAGTAAAGCACAAGATGTTTTTTGATAAAGGCGATATTTTGTTATCTGAGCATCAGTGAACAGGAGAAGGAATCCAAGTGCTATAAAACGTCCCGTAACTTGCCAGGGACACAGAGCTAGTGTTGGGGTCAGGATTCAAACCTGATAGCCTGGGCTTCAAGTCTGTTCTTACAACTACTA
The DNA here is from genome assembly GCA_036589455.1 of Ateles fusciceps. Taxonomy (NCBI): domain Eukaryota; kingdom Metazoa; phylum Chordata; class Mammalia; order Primates; family Atelidae; genus Ateles; species Ateles fusciceps. The sequence goes on from JAZHEH010001064.1 coordinate 7,854,010, forward strand.
CAGTCAACAATGGTTTATTTATTTCACATTGCTGCTGTGGCAAGTTACCATGAATGCAGAGGCTGAAACAACCCTAATCTCTTACCATACAGTTTTGGAGGTCAGAGGTTCAAAACTGGTCTCACTGGACTAAAATCAAAGTTTCCATGGGGCTGCATTTTTCTGCAGGCTCTAGGGGATACTTCATTTTCCTTCTTTCTTTTCTTTCTTTTTTTTTTTTTGCCTTATTTAGTTCTATAGATCACTTGCATTCCTGGGCTGTGACCCTCCCCTATCTTCATCTACAAAGTCAGCTGTCTATAATCTTCAAATCTCTCTTTGTTCTCTTTGTCCTGGTTCCATGTTTTTACTTATAAGGTCCCCTGAGATTCGGGGGTCCCTAACCCCAGGGCCATGGACCAGACAAACATAGGTCTGTGGTTTGTTAGGAACCAGGCTGCACAGCAGGAGGTGAGTGGCAAATGAGCAAGAAAAGCTTCATCTGCATCTGCAGCTACTCCCCCAACACTTTCATTACTGCCTGAGCTCTACCTCCTGTCGGATCAGTGATGGCACTGGATTCTCATAGGAGCCCAAACCCTATTGTGAACTGCACACACAGGGGATCTAGGTTGCATGCGCCTTAGGAGAATCTAACGCCTGACGATCTGTCTCCACCTCCCATCACCCACAGATGGGACTCTCTAGTTGAAATAAAGTACATGAGAAAAGTAATGTGCAAAACCATCCCTCCCTCACCCCTGTCCATGGAAAAATTGTCCTTCACAAAACTGGTCCCTGGTGCCAAAAAGGTTAGGGATTGTTGCTTGAGATTAAAGCAGGTCCACCAGATTAATCCAGGATAAACTTCCCATCTCAAAGGAATTGATAAGCAAATTTAATTCCTTCTGCAAACTTCCTTCCCCTTAGCTATGTAACATAACAGAGTCACAGGTTCTGGGGAATAATAGGATGTGAACATCTTTGGTCAGGGGGAGGTAAAGGTATCATTCTTCCTACCTCAAACAACATATCTAATTTGGCTGGGGCAAAGAGGCAGAGTCGAAGCTGAAACCAGAAAGAAAAGTTATAAAGAGTTTATATATTTGTTTTATCTAAGCAATAAGAGGCTTCCCCATCTTTTATTATTAAAGCTACATTTTAGAAGATTACTCACTCAGGCAGTAGCATCTAGAATTAGGTAGAGGAGGTGATGCCTGGAGGCAGGGGGATTCCATGAGGAATCAGCAGATTCAACTGAGCGGCCTTGAGAAAATTCTCTATTACGCCACAACCAATTCATAATTATGTTAACAGTCATTTCAATATTGGAAGCATTCTGCCTGATCCATTGTTATCCTTAATGAATGGGCAAAGGGAATTTGCGAAGGATATATTAGGTCCAATTTGAACCTACGTTGTCTTGTGTGGTCTTGTCCAAAATCATAACAAGGGGTTTGGAAGCTGGTGTGAAAATACATTTCTAGTCCTCTGGAAACCTTTTTCAACTCAACAGGGAACAGCATAATATAAATCCTTCATATCTGATTGGAGTGAACTGGGGGCTTTGTCATAGTGAATGAAAGTAGTTTGCTGGAGTTAGATACGGGCTCTTCTCACTCCATAAAATTCAGTTAATTCACTGATAACAAGAGGCAATTGAATTTACTGTAAGCACAGGAGAGTGCTTGGGCAGCACAGACAAGATAACACGGAAACGCTGTTGAGTCCTCTGCAGATCTGATGAACCCAGAGACAATTCAGGTCACATAACAAACTGCTCACAGCCAAGGATTTCACTAGTACCATAAGGCTAAAAGCCATCCTCCATTCCATCTGGGCTGCACAGGGACAAATAAAAAACCAAGGCCAAGAGAACTGAATCCAGGCCAGCATGGCCTTGGCAAAGCAGATCCTCGGTGAGTGTTGCCAGTATGGTATCCATTTCCAAACAAATTGAAGGTTTGCAGGATGGGAAGAATACCTAATCACCAGCAGGACTGCACGACTTCGGTCTGCTACAATCACATCAAGATTTTTATGAGACTCTTTTGTTAAACCACCTGGGACGCTGACAGAAAGACAGACTCCTCAATAAGAAGCCACAGTACAGTTACTAGGTCAGCACAAGAAGCCTTTATAGGGCCAACAAGTCCACAAGTGCTCATGTATCTATCTGGGCAGAAATATGAACACGTTAAATTAAGTTTAGCATAAAGCTGCCTCTTTACATATTTTAAAGGTTTCTTCATACCTAGTGAACTATAACCTAACTGGATGTGTAAATATACTGTAAGCTACTCTTGTGCCAGTCACTGAGTTTTGGCCAAAGGTGGCCAGCTGTTCATACCAGGTTCAAATAAGGCAAATCGCGAACAGTAACCAATGCTTCTATTATTTGTTCTTTTTTTTTTTTTTTTTTTTTTTTTTTTTGAGATGGAGTTTCACTCTAGTTGTCCAGGTTGAAGTGCAATGGTGCCATCTTGGGTCACTGTAACTTCCACCTCCTGGGTTCAAGTGCTTTTCCTGCTTCACCCTCCCAAGTAGCTGGGATTACAGGTGCCCGCCACCACACCTGCTAATTTTTTGTATTTTTAGTAGAGACGGGGTTTCATCATGTTGGCCAGGGTAGTCTTGAACTCCCAACCTCAGGTGATCCGCCCACCTTGGCCTACCAAAGTGCTGGGATTACAGGTGTGAGCCACTGCACCTGGCTGCCAATGCTTCCGTTTCTGTACCTCACTTCCATTTTCTATACCTCACTTTCCTTTCTCTGCCCATAAATCTTCTTCAATCACATGGTAGCCCTGGAGCTTCTGAACCTATTCCCATTCAGGGACTGCCCAATTCACCAATGGTTCTTTGTTCAATTAAACTCTGTTAAATTTAATTTGCCTGAGGTTTTTCTTTTAACAAACATAAACTTCACTAAAACATGCAACAATATGAATGCAGACATCTTTTTTTTTTTAAGCTACCAACCACAGGAGTTAACAAATAAGGAAATATACATTTCAAACATATAACTGGCATATCCATGTGAATTCATATATACTCTGAAGATTTTCATGCCAGAGGTTGGAGGGAAAAAGCAGATTCTTAATCTGCACCTTATTTCCATTTTATAAATACGGAAGCCAATGGGATGACTTCTCAGTGGGATTTTACCATTCATTTCTCTATTCTTCTGGAGAATATTTACTACCACCAGACTGCAAGAAAACTCAAGAAATTCTGCACCAACTGGAAAGTATATCAAACTGATTTCAGGTTCATGAGAATATTACAATCTAAAATTCTTCTAATCATTATGAAATTTGTGGCCACTTCTGCATCATAGCTATGGGAAAGTAAAAAAGAGCCCACGAGTTTTTAGAGGAAAGTAGTAAGAACTAATAGCAAGCCATTTCAATGGTGAAAAGGCAATATTCTATCAAATGTGGCAAGTAATGTTCCCAACAAACAATGCCCAGCAAAAGTCCATTTCCTCCAAAATGAAACACAAAACACCTTTATTACCTGTTCTTCAAGTAAACAAGCCACTGAAATAATCCATTTTCTTAGGATAGGTCAGTTTGATTTAATAAATCTAAAAGGACAAGACAAGACTGTTCTTACTTGAAGAATTTCTGTAGAGGGCTGTGAGGGTACAAGGGAAAAGGGAAAAATATTCAGCAAAGTGTATGAAGAAAGCAGTGGCCCAGGGAGCTTTGTGTGCTCTAATGTTTTACAACACACAGCAATTTTGTGCCTCCACCAATAAATTAAAGTCATGCTAACAGTATATGGCTATGCTTACATGTTAAAGCGCTATATGAGATGAATTTTGCATAATGGCTCCTCAATTAAACAACTTTTCACTATGCAAAGGTGTGGTCTTATTTCTGAGAGAAAGATGGCAAAGACATAAAACTCCTTACATTAGAAGCATAGCATATTCACCCAAGACCTAAAGTTGATTATATAGAACATGAAAGAAATGCTTAAATTCAGCATCTATTACTGTAAAGATACAGGTATATACTGAAAAATATCCTAATGTTACAGAACATTTATAAGCAAAAAAAAAAGAAAAAAGAAAAAGAAAGGAAGAAAAAAGCCCTATTAAATCAGAAAAACAGCAAAGGATGGCTAAATCTGAATTACTCAACTAATTGTGGGGTAACTCCATACATCAGCTCCAGAGTCCTCCTTTGAGAAAATGTTCAGCCTACATCTGATCTTTAGCCACTCTAACAGCAAATGTAGAAGGACGGAGAGGAAGCCAAACAAAATTATTACAACTTCTCTAAGTAAGTGCATGAAAGAGAGACTTTTTAAAAGTAGTAAGATTACAATTAGTGGCTAAAATGCTGCTTTTAAATTAACCTTAGGCATAATTATTGATAATTTGTTATCTTTGTTATTACAGATAACTGCTTGACTTTTCCCCTACAAATATTTAAATGAACATTTAGTCAACGAAGGATTAAATGATGTAATATACATTAAATTAGACCAGAAAGTAGATTTGACTTTTCTTTGTAATATTTTTTGAAGAACCCAATTAGTTTTTGTTGTTGTTGTTTTGAGACAGTCTCTCGCTCTGTCGCCCAGGCTGGAGTGCAGTGGTGCCATCTCTGCTCACTGCAACAATCTCTGCCTCCCGGGTTCAAGCAATTCTCCTGCCTCACCCACCCGAATAGCTTGGATTACAGGCACCCGCCACCACGCCCTGATAATTTTTTTTTTTGTTTGTATTTTTGATAGAGATGGTTTTCGCCATGTTGGCCAAGCTGGTCTCAAACTCCTGACCTCAAGTGATCTGTCTACCTAGGCCTCCCAAAATGCAAGGATTACACACATGAGCCAGCCCGCCCCACACAATTAGATTTAATGAGAAATGTTTTGAGTCATGTAAGACAGTACATAGTAACTACAGAATTTGCCTATCAGAAAAGAAAGTTATAGAATTATTAAACGTAAACTCCGTAAGACAGTACTCAAAATTATTAGGGAAAACAGTAACCACAAAATACCAGACAGATAAATATCCTGTCTTTTTAGCACTATAGAAGGTATTATGTTGCACTATTTACCATACTATATGATAGTCAACAGCTTTTACCATCTGGACAATCTTTTTTTTTTTCAACAGAATTTCTTTACAATGGCATATCTAATATTTCAGTTTAAGTCCATTTAATCTTACTATGGTCTTTGGAAAAGATAGAGAATGATTGCAAAATTACCACTATCATTACAAAATCGCCACTGTAGATAGTTATTAAATATTCCCCTTAGTTCAAGATAAATAACACTTGAGCTTTCTGCTTCTGTGTCCAACTCTTCAATCACTTTAAAAAGCTCCACTCCAAAACCAAAGTTCTTTTTATTTTTTATTTTTTTCTAAATTTTGAAGGCTGGAAACAAACACGATACAAAACTGACTTGATTAGAAAATAGGTGTACCTCATCTTATGAAAAGATAAAAAAAAATACTGAATAGCTCATTGAAATAAAATGAGAAGAGCTATATGAAACAACACACAGTACATAATGAGAACTCAACACGCTAGTAGAGTTGAAAGGTACGAAGTGAAGGGGGAAAAAGAGAAAGAAGGAAAACAAAACCCTGGGTGGCCATGTTCATTTCCATGAGTGAAGGGTAAAATTCTTTGTACTTTTAGTAATCACAAAAGGCATTCTTCTTCCTTCTGTAAAGATCTTCAAAAGGATAAACATAGATTAGGCATTATTTAAAGTGACAGACTCCCATTTGAACTGGCTTAAGAGAGAAGGAGAACAAAAAGATCAATTTTTAAAAAAGATTTAATGATGTGCTATATAGTCAACACGCTGGTTCCTGGGTACGACTGGCCCCAGACCTCGAAAACCAGCAATGTTCCAACAAAATGCTCTGCCCATCATGTTCTTGCTGTCCAACGACCAGCTGCACCTCCTTCAAGAGCTACAGGATGACACCAAGGGCACCTGCATTCACTGGGAAAGGACAGTCATATGACACTAACTTTCTGTCACAATTCCCAGGTCCAAGAGAGAGGGCTCTGATTGGCCCTGGGCCATGTGTGGCTAGGGTAGCACCATGATAAGAACACATTACCTCTACAAAGTGAAAATACAGAGCAGACTCACACAGTACTGACTTTTGCACATCAAGTTACTTTAAAATGTCTGTTCTCTGGGAAGTGTCTTTGGAAGTTTCCACGACTAGGAATCAGAAGCATTTGTGCTTGAGATAAAATGAAGCAGAGGCATGGGAAATTCCACTAGGGATTAAGAATTCTCTCACTGCATAGCTGTGTAAATTTAATCAAATCCTATTTGAATTCTGCTTTTATTAGTTTATTTACCTATAAAATTAGAGAAGTGATCTCTCTTGCCCTGATATTCTTTAAGTCTACAAGTAAATGATTTTAGCGACCTACTTCCTGTGTGAGGTAAGCTCCTGAAACCCAACAAGATAATTGTTTAAATGTTAAACACACCTCACAACTCAGAGACAGCTCACATTAGGAATATCCAACATTTACAGGTACAACAATTTGAAGAATTATTAACAACTTCTCATGAAATGCTTAATTCTACTGCTTCTCTATCTCATAAATTTTTGTCAAATCTCAAAAGTACCAAAATGTCTCAAATTCTTCTATTAAAGTGGTTGGCATGTATTTCTTCTATTAAGGTGGCTGGCATGTCTCAAATTCTTCTAATAGGTGGTTGGCATGTATTTTTTTGTTTCTTATTATTCAAGTAGACAGTGATGATTTATTTTCAGAAAGTTATTTTAGAAATGGTTGAACATCCAAGAAAAATTGTTGGGTTATTTTTTTTTTTTTGCACAATCAAATAAACTTTAATAAATAATGAGTTGTACTTGTACCTTCCCAAATAAAGCATACAATAAAGGAATGACCTGTCTTGGGAAACTCAAATTATAGAAAAAATACTTATTCCATTACTCTTCAATTAATTGTAGCCAAAATTCAGATTTAGTTTAAAGGGATAAATCATACAAATGGTTTCTTTGATTCTATATATTGTTCTGAATATTAATGTGCAATTAAAACTTACTAGCAGATTAAAAAAAATTTTTTTAATATAGTATGTATTTCCAAGTTCTAGACATCTTAGCACAAATCACATCACTATGTTCAAGGTTCTTCACTATATTTTAAATAAAGTAAATTTTCCCAGAATGTAGAATTTTTATGACATTAAAACACATTATTTCTCTATCTTCCATTTCAAGCATAAGAATTTGCCCAATGATTAGGCCCTCTCATCTTGAAATTATTTTGCATGATCATATTAAATCATCTAAACTCTTTGAAATTATTGAAATTACTAAAATTTGAATTTATTCAAGCAACCAGCTTGAACATCCATGTAAACAGACATATTATATAAAAAGCCAACCATACCAATGGAATTTATTCCCTTCTTTGACACCTCAAGTCCAAATATAAACATCTTTCAGATTTTATAAGCAATACAGTTGGAACATTAGAATTGCCTTCTGCTCATACTTCAAAAAAATCCATGTTTTCTTTTATTAATATCACATTTGTCACATTTTGTCCAACAAAAGGCTAGAGTAGAACCCTACAAATAATGGGTCTTTTTTTAATCTTTTTTTTTATCTTCCTTTTCAGTGGAAAATGAAAGAACTTATCTTTTCCCTTCAAGCATAATCCTCATGTGTGTGTGTGTGTGTGTGTGTGTGTGTGTGTGTGTGTGCGTGTTGTAATTGCTCTAATTGGTGATTTGGGTAGAACTAAAATAAAAAGTTGTAGTTGAAATTAACTTTTCTATTTCTACAGTAAATGGTCTAGGCCAAAATTTAACATTACAAAAGATGGTATAAAATGTCTTTAAGAGGAAACAGAAAAGAATAATGAATAATTTTGCTGAAGTAGGAATCTCGCTTGACATGAGTTAAGTAGTTTGCCAAAGATCTCTCAAATACCAAGTGAGTTAGCCAGGAGTCCAACCCAGGCCTAAGTAACAATACTTACATGCTTGGTACCGTGCTTGATTTTCTTCTGTTGTCAAAATAGTATTTAACCTCATTTTGACAAAGGGAAGTTATATGTGTGGCAGCAAGAGTGTCCTAGATAAAAGGACTAATACGAAAGGTAACTGAACATGCCAGGTCCCCTCTCCTGCTTCTCCATATCACTTTCTATTTGACCCAAAGTCATGAACTTGATTCCATATATCTCAAAGGTGACATATTACTTAAATGGAGCACAACAAATTCAGAAGAACATTTGGTTTCAAAAATGTAGTATTCAAACATGTTTAGAAAGAATGTGTTTTTTTTAATTCCCATAAGATTCTGGCTTTAGGTTCTGTAACTAAAACTTCCAATTTGAGATATGGGGATAATCTATCAAAAGATTATGATTTACTTAAAAGTCATTTTGCGTGGAGAGCTATCTTTTTCTCTCCTTCCAATGCCAGTACATATGGTTGGTTTCTTGCTGTGCAGAAGAAAACATAATCCCAAAGTGAGAAAATAAAAAATAAAGAGAAACCATAAAATGCTGTATAGTGTGTGAAACAAATAAACATAAATGAAGGAGGCTGAAGGCAAGCCTATGAAAGGGCATGTTTATTTTAATACCTGCTGAAAGGTATCTGGAGCCTGTCATCCTGATAACTCCGGGTGACTGACTAAATGGTCTTGGTATATAGAAAGGCAAGGCTGGAAGGGAAGGTAAGTTCAAGACCAGGAAAGACACATGTGGAGTGAAAAATAGACTGTTTGGAAGAATTGAGAAATAAATTAGGAGGAGAAATAAATTTGGAAGAATCGAGAAATAAATCGAGAAATAAATTAGAAATAAATAACACCAGCCATTGAGCTGGTTTCTGATACTTTGTCAACATTTTGACAAAAATAGTGAACACTATGTCATCATGATGGCAGTGAAGCAGGAAGGGATGTTGACCCGGGACCCACTGGGACTGACAGGTTATTTGAACAGCATGTGATACACAGTATCAAAAATCTGTTTGTACAGTCATACAAGTTCTTCAGGCAGGAAGTTTTTATAAGATTTCATTATTTAGCTTAAACACACACACACAAACCCAAACTTACCAAATTAGAAGATATTTCCTGTTTTGAAATTAAACTTCATTACGTATATTTCCTGACGTTTTCATCCTTGAAGCTCCAGTAATATTTTTTTATGTGACTGTGTGATTCTTCATTAAGGTTCATTCACAGAAAGAGGGGAATGTGGAGACAAGCCCGAAACTGCTCGGCATGCAGGGAGGGGGGAGTCAGACAGAGGCACAGCCAATCTGCCTTTTCCTCCTGCCAAACCAGCTGATGCTCCTGTGGGGCAGGCAGGCAGCAACAACATTGGTAAACAAGCTGGTGAAGTTCAATCTGGAACTCTGCAGAGCACGACGGCCTGAAAATATATCTCACCCCACTTTAAATCTATCAAATTTACACAAGGCCAAACCTAGGGGGTGGGGATCATTACTGGCATTAGAAGGAGAGTCTTCCCTTTCGAAAAAGATTTGCTGTAGGGTTCCTTTAAACAGCGAGCCTACCAGAGCATTTAAAATATCTTTTCGAATGATTTACGTGCACCTTTTTAATCACACACTCACAGTGAGTTAGTTGCTGAATCACATGCACCTGTAAAACAGCTGTTTGGCTGAAGCTTAAGGATGGTCATTAAAAACAGCTTGGCTCACAGCCTGGGCCTAAGGCAAATCAGCGCCTCCACACAGCATTCAGAGGTGAGAGTGAAAGGAGGAGTGCAGGCTGGAGGCAGAAAAGGAGAAAATGTGCCAAGCTGGCCTGTCCTCAGGACTTCTGAAGAGTCCAGGTTCAGCTCGCAGAGGGAAACGGATCATGCTCTTGAAAACCTTTTTCCTGCCACGCATTTGTACTCTGCATCTACCCAAAGTCATCTGAACTAACCAGACAAGCTCTCCTTCTCATGGGTTTTTGCTGGTTCCAGAAGACAACACTGGCTGCTGTGACTCTCATCATTCAGCAAACACAAGCATACCATCTTTTCTCTTCTCTTCTCTTTCCTTTCTTTCCTTTCCTTTCCCTTCCCTCCCTCCCTCCTTCCCTTCCTTCCCCACCTCCCTCCTTTTGACGGAGTCTCTCTGTTGCCCTGGCTTGAATGCAGTGGTGCAATCTTGGCTCACTGCAACCTCCACCTCCTGGGTTCAAGCCCTTCTCTTGCCTCAGCCTCCCAAGTAACTGGGGTTGCCGGTGTCCACCACCAGGCCCGGCTAATTTTTATAGTTTTAGTAGAGACGGGATTTCACCATGTTGGCCAGGCTGGTCTCGAACTCCTGACCTCAGGTGACCCACCCACCTCAGCCTCCCAAAGTACTGGGATTTACAGGTGTGAGCCACCAGATGTGGCCTTTTTTTTTTTTTTTCCCTAAGCTGTTTCTGTTTTAGGTAGTTCAGCAATCTTCCCAAATAGAGCTGACATCTTTTTCTAAATCAGTATACCCCTCTGCTTGTCATAGAGCAAGTATTATTGTTCTGGTCTTACTATATATTTAGAACAGGTCCAGTGTGCCTGAAATAAAAATTCTGAGAATATATATCAGCTTCGTTGCATTTCATTGATAAGAGTCAACATACCTTGTAAGTCGGCAAACATTCCTCTTGACAACCATGAATTATGCTAAGATCACAGAGCTAAAGACCTTATTAGTGGTTTGCAGAGAGATCAGGTGGAAAAAAACCATCCCAACTGCTTTTGAAAAGAAAAAAAAAAAGGAAGATTCTATCTTCCTATAAATCAATAAATATTTGCTACTGAAGTTCTACTGTTTCCAACTGAGACGTATCATCCTCATTTTAAAATTGATTTCAGTCAGTCTCTTAATGAAATAATCTCCTAAAATGGAATTTTAGAATTTGGGTCTAAGAAGAGTATAATGTCTCCTGCGTAAATGACCTTAAGGGAATTTGGGCAACTTAAAATTTATCTGAAAACAGAAAAAAAGTGGGCTAGAGCAATGAAATTCCAGGGAAGAAAGAAAACGAACAAATGAGCATCTGTGCTCTTCCGAGAGCACTAAAAGATGTTCAAACGACACATCCTCCAGATTGGAGGAGAAATTTTCCTTCTGGATCATGCAAGCAGACCAAGGAAACTCAGCACCACAGCATGTGCAGAGTAACAGTCGCTAACACAGTTCCATCTACAAATGATTTTTTTCAACTGAATATGGACAGTGTGAAGTGAATATGGGGAGTATTAACATAAATTTGCAGCAGAAACTATTCTCTTGTCCTTTACCTTGGGACAGGAAACCAACAACAGGCAGGTTTTTTGTTGTTGTTGTTATCAGTGGTTATATTTCAGAGTGCCTGGATGGAAACTCAGCTTTGTTTTATGTTTTTCTTCCTAACTCATAGCTTTGTGCTAGTCATTGCTGAGACTCTGATTCTGCACAAGATAGAAAAAAATTGATCTCAAATCTGTGTGTGTTGGCATGCGTACAAATAGCTTCCAAGTCAGAAGGAAAAAGATCCAAGGACACTTGAGAACATGATTTTTAAAAGATTTACTGTTAAAACATTTGCCAGTCAGTTGTTAAAAGGTGTGGACACATTTCCACAAAGACATGGACATTTCCTTGATAATCTATTTAACTTTTCACATCACTGAAACAAAACCTAATTACTCCACAGGCAGAAAGGCAATTTTAAAACCACTGGGGGCTTAGGCTAACTCTCCAAGATAGAAATCTGAGGGTTGGGTATGAATCAAGGGCTCTCTCTGGTCCCATTTGAGTTCCCCAGTAAAAAAACTGTTACCCTCTAGAGAGTGGGTTCTTTTTTTCTTCTTCTTCTTTCAGTAGAGCAGGGTTGCACCATGTTGGCCAGGCTGGTCTTGAACTCCTGACCTCAAGCAATCAGCTAGCCATCAGCTCACCTAAGCCTCCCAAAGCGCTGGGATTACAGGTGTGAGCCAGCTACCATGTCCAGCCAAGAATGGGTTCTTTTTGAATGATAAAAAGCCCTATCAGTTGGGCGCAGTAGCTCACATCTGTAATATAAGCCCCTTGGGGGACCGGAGTAGTCGGATAACCTGAGGTTGGGAGTTCAAGACCAGCCTGGCAAACACGGTGAAACCCCGTCTTTACTAAAATATGAAAATTAGCTGGACATGGTGGTGCATGCCTATAATCCAAGTTATGTGGGAGGCAGAGGAAGCAGAATCACTTGAACCCAGGAGGCAGAGATTACAATAAGCCAAGATTGGGCCACTGCATTCCAGCTTGGGCGACAGAGCAAGACTACATCTCAGGAAAAAAAAAAAAAAAAATCTTATCTTCCCTTCCATCATCAAAGACACTTGATCTAGGACAGAAGAGATCTCTACAATAAAACCAGTGAAACTCCAGTCTACTCTCTTTTCTCTCAAATGCAGCAAGGTCCTGTGAATTAAGCCCTGCCAAGGGTGGGGACCTAGATCTCTGGCACACTTAATAAGAGGATGGTCTCCCAAGTGCCCCCATAAAATTATTAATGGAATATAAATCTCTTCATTTCTTCTGCTTACTTACCTGTTTTTCCAAATCTTGCCATAAACACAGGTTATCTGCACTACAAAAAGGAATATTTGTAAAAGCCTTAATTAAATTAAGGCACTCAATTTACCCTGGTATCTAAAGCTAAAAACTCATCAAATGGTATACTGAACCCATCATTAGTTTGTCCCAACTTCCTCCTCCAGATTGAAAGCCTTTCACAACGTACTATGAACTTAAGATCTGGTGGCATTGGAAAAGAGTCACTATATCATAAAGACACCTGCACATGTATGTTTACAGTAGCACAATTCACAATTGCAAAGATAGGGAATCAACCTAAGTGCCCATCAACCTATGAGTGGACAAAGAAAATGTCATATATATACACTATGGAATACTGCTCAGCCATAAAAAGGATGGGAATAATGTCTTTTGCAGCAAGTTGGATGTAACTGGAGGCCATTGTTCTAAAAGAGCTAATTTAGAAACTGAAAACCCAATACTGCATCTTCTCATAAATGGGAGCTAAGCTATGGGTACACGAAAGCATACAGAGTGATATCATGGATAGTGGAGACTCAGAATAGAGGAAGGTAGGGGAGGTAAGGGATGAAAAACTACCTATTTGCTACAACGTACACTACTCAGGTTGACGAGTGCACTAAAATCCTAGACTTTACGACTATATGATTCATCTACGTAACCAAAAACCACCTGTACTCCTAAAGCTATTGAAATAAAAAATATATATAAAGAAGTTAGTGACATTGAACTCATTTTTCCAGGAGGATATTTACCTACCCATGATTACTTGTTCTCTACCTGGATTGCCTGTCATTCCTAACTCATAAGAAAAAAATCATCTTCTCCTTCAGAGACCAAGTGAAACGTCAGCGTCCTCTGGGATCTCCTAGGTGGTGTCACTCCCTCTCCTGCACTCTCAATGCCCATCCTCTTAACCTACCCTGTGTTATTGCACTTCAGTGTCTTGTGTGTTACTTTCTCAAGGAGGGATTGATTTTTTTCCAATCTTTTTATTCCCAGAATTCTAACAGGACACCTTGAATGTTTTAGGAACTCCAAACAAACTGAATGACTACTGAATAAATAAATGAGTGAATGAATAAGTCAATTTTGTCAGCAACAACTACGTCATAGTAAATCTGAGAGCAGATGGATAAGGTCAGTGAGGAGAGGCTGATGTCTCCGGGGCTAAAACATTAGAAATGAAGAGGAAAGAGAAAGAAAGAGTTAGGACAACCATCATTATTCACATTGAAGAAAACTTAGGTCAGGAGCTACCTGTGAACTCCTGAAGTCTATCTTAATAAAAGTCGCAATGATCAAAATGTCAAGGGCTCTCACTGATCCTTATAGATATTCAAATAATTATCCTATGTCATTGATACACCACATGGGGTGTTTTATTTTAGTAACTGAAATCCCCCACCAACTACGTGCTTTCTCATTTCACTGTGAAGTCTTCCATACATTTCTCCAAGGCATTGTTGAAAATGGGTGAAGTGCATGCTTTTGGCAAAACTAACATTGAGTCTACTCTCACAACCAATGTCTCACCACAATATAAGAACAATGGGAAAAAAATGGAAAGGAATTCTGCATTTGCCCATTTTTTTCCCATCAGAGATTCTTGAGAAAGTGATTCAATCAGCCCCTTCCAGGAACCGGCTATTACATCTCTTAGGCAAGATGAACACAGTGCAGGAGCCCATGGATTCCTGCCTGCTTATGCCTCTATTAAGCAGACAGCCCTTTCTCTTCTACTCCTTTAGGTGATTTTCTGACAATATAATACTGCAATACTGCAGACAATAAAAACCTCCCACCCACCCTGTTCAGAAGTGCAATTTCCATAAAATTAAGCTGCAATGAAGGCACTGTCCCTTCCAATGAGGACGTAATCTCACCTGGATCATTGGCTAAGCACAAATAAAAATCATAATTTCTTGCCTTTATTTTATACCACGGGTTGATAGAAAGTCACAGATTCATAACACACAGAGACTGCTGGATGAGTAACTGGCAATTCTGCTTCTCTAAATTTATTTCTAGTTAAACCAGGCCAGGTAGAAATGTATTTTGTGTCACCTCTTTTACTCTCCAAATTTTCTATGTTTATTCCTATTTGCCCTATATTAAAAAATAAAGAAAAATATCAACTTTAGCTCTCCGAGGTTGCTGCCTAATGCATCTATGTGGATAGACTAAACGTTCATAACTGGGAGCTCTCTAATGCCCGCAGACAGGTATAATGAGCACGCTGTTTAGACAATCAACCCCGGTACAAAACAGCAACTGAGAAAAACTCGTCAGACTGCACGCACTCTCAATTTACTATGTGGAAAACAGCAGGCAAGCTCAACTCAATGAATGTTATTCCTCATCTAAGTATTGTCCTACAGAGGCTGATAAAAGCCCGCTTTGGCATGGGCAGTTCTAAACAGAAAAGTCAACTCACCAGCCTGTGACTTCAACTGCTCCCTGTCCCCTCGATAGCAGTCCCTCACTCAAAGTTTGTGCAAAGCACATGTTTGTTTTGTAAACATAATTTTACATAAGACCCAATGATGAAATACATACTCAAAGTTGCCTTATTTTCAAAGATACGAATGCAATGCTAATTGCTAAAAACAGAAATTTTTAAAAAGCAGATCAAAAGCCTCTCTATGCCTTTCTGTCATTAAGTATAATGAAATGAGGGATTGCTCACCTCCCTTCTGGCTCTGTTCAGGCCTGTCATATGTCTCTCAAAACTGTCCACACAAGGCCCACTTATAGCAGAATTGCTTGGCTGTTACAGCGCATGCCAGGTGATAAATTTACTGGTGTGCAGAGGCTACGCAGGCCCTCTGTGCCTTCTGCTGCCTCCTGGTTCCAGCTGAGCCACAATAAGCTCGACAGACTTTCCTGCAGGACCCAGCTGACCTTCTCTGGTACTTTGATGTTAAATACAGCTCACTGGTGTCACGGCTGGAACTTAAGTGAGTTAACTGTGCTGTCTCAAGCGGCTTCGCTTCACAAATTTATATTCTATACAGTCAGTTTGCAGACCTTTAACTTCACCCCAATTTTGAATCTATTTACTGTCAACCTCCCAAAAAGCATGGCGAGGTAACCAATAAGAAATACAACTTCATTGAAATGTGGGACAAGCCATTATGGTTTCTCTATAGATGTTAATAGAATGGGCACCAGGAAATTCCATTTTTCATCTGGGGAGTGAAGTAGATTTTATTAGCCCTAACTCGTCACCTTTATTACAGGTGAACACACAGACACCAATATCTTTTTTATAAATGTGGAAACGGCATCATCAAGAAGTTGCAGTCTTTACCAAAATCTGTTACTTGATAGACAATAAGAAACGTGGACACAGGGTAGCTGTCATCTTTTCAGATCCCCCTCCAAATGATTTACACAGATTGCCTAAGAGTTAAATACAAGTCTGGGGATTTTATACACATATTTTAAGTCTATCTGGAACCAAAATTCTCATGTTATGGCTGAGAAAGATTGTTTTCTATTTATGTTTCAATGTTTTCATCTGTGAATAAATAAGGACACTTATTGGCCACTATTATATAACCTTCCAGAGGAATCACAGGCCTTCAATCATCAGAAATGTCAATGTAATTGCTAGCCTGTGCATGAAATTTGAAGGAAATAGGTAAATTATATACATAATATATAACACACAAGGTATATATAAAGGAGAGTGAACTGTGCAGGTGCACAGAAGGGTGGTAGAGGGGGCTGGGAATGGGAGACTTCCAGAGACAATCTCTCCTCTATGAAGCCCAGACCCCGGTCCTAGGTTTTGGCACCAAATGTTAGGAAAACATGAAGAGCGTGAGAGACAGCAGGCAACTCAATGGCCAAACAGGTTTATTCACATGAAACCCCATTCTTTTTAAATAAAACTAGCACTCAAAAACATACCTTCTGCTTAATACTGGCAATTTACAACTTCCTGGTCTAAAGGAATAAAGCCCTGAACAGCTTATAAAATGACTTAAGAGATTTGTTTTTAAATGTAAGCCAACCTTGGCTAAATAGCATTTGGATGAGTTAAGAATAAACAACATATAAAGACAGATCAGATTTCCTTTGAAATAACAAAAGTCTCAAAATTAAGAGTTTTAAAAAGCTTTGTATTTGAGAGGCTCAAAGGTTTTGGACAACAGTTCAGTTGTTTTTTCAACCCTCAAAAATGCTTGGTACTGTGTCTGTTAATAAGGAAATAGTTCAATGACTCAGTGTCTGAGCTTTCATTGCCTTGAAGCCAGTCCAAAATGGGAATTTCTGGCACTTGAGACCAATTTTATGAGCTTTCAAAATATACTTTAGTTTTCAAACCACTGAGCTGGATTTTGCCATTCAAATCACTAAACTGAGTCTCGTATATACTCTCCAAGGTGACAAGCGTTTATCCCTTCTTGAGTTTGGCCATCCCATACAATTAAGCCGTAAAGTAGACGCTGCTGCATCTGAGTGAAAACCCACACAGTACTGGTCACAAATGAAGCCTCCAACAAGCTCAACCCCAAGAGGCTAAAGTCAAGTGAATCATGATTCGTAGAGGGAAACCTCATCTCCAACACCATCTTCTTCCTTCTGATCCCAGAACCAGTGCTTAAAAAAAATGTATCAAGTAAACAAAGCTAGCACTGATGTGTGTCTCACTGCCTCTGTATGCCAACACACACATATAACCCTACCCTCCAGGGAAAGCCTCATAAAGTATAAGTTATGATAAGCTTTTAGCCATACTGGAATACTATCCCTCAATTCACAGTGGGTAGGCAGAGGCATATGTCTACCTCCACAGCCTCTGCTAGCCTGTGGAGCACTTTTGTGAACATTAGAATTGGGTGTCCTCTGGGTGAAACATTTAGACAGAGTTGTCCCAACTGAGCGCAGTGGCTCACACCTGTAATCCCAGCACTATAGGAGGCTGAGGCAGGCAGATCACTTGAGGTCAGGAGTTCGAGACTAGCCTGGCCAACATGGTAAAACCCCGTCTCTACTAAAAATACAAAAATTAGTTGGGCATGGTGGCATGTGCCTGTAGTCCCAACTACTTGGGAGGCTGAGTCAGGAGAATCACGTGAACCCGGAAGGTGGAGGTTGCAGTGAGCCAAGATCAGCAACTGCACTCTAGCCTAAAACAGAGCTAGACCCTGTCTCAAAAAGGTAAAACAAAACAAAACAAAAAAATAGACACAGTTGTCTTAACTGGCCCAAACACACTGAGCTTGTCATGTAGAATGCAGGCTAGATTTCAGCCCCTTCCCTCATTAGGCCAAGGCCTCTGTGCAAAGCACAGACCACACAACACAATTGTACTGCGGCCCTGTGTAGTCCCACCGGCTCCATGAAAGCTAGAGCTGCCACCTTAAGGAAGAGGAAAATTGTAATCATAACAGAGTTTCCGATGGGGAAAAATGTAGCTAAGAGTAAAATTAACTTAGCATGTTTTGTTTTTGTCTGTTTATGTAATGATGCATGGTCTAAGTCAATTAATCATCTGAGAGTCTATGTTCTGTGAAAGCAAGAATTATGTCTTCTTAGGATATTTGCCAAATCCCTAAGTTAATGTCATAGCTTTCCAGAATAAGGGAGGTTCTCATTATTTAGTTATGAGGAAGATGACCAACAGGGATGAAACTGTCCCTCTAAAACATCTATAAAATCATGTGTCCTCTATACTTTTGATTAATTGTCTCTCATTGATGTCCTATGAACATGCTTTCTCAAATTTAACACAAAAAAATCAAGATGATTTTGTAGGTCACATTCTAATACTTTTAAAATCATGAAACCAAAGTTCTGTCTTTTAAAAATAATTCAAATTAGGGGCTGGTCACAGTGGCTCATATCTATAAGCCCAGTGTTTTGGGAGCCCAAGGTGGGAGGATCACTTGATGCCAGAAGTTTCAGACCATCCTGGGCAACATAGCGAGACCCTATCTGTACCAAAAAAAAAAAAAAAGAAAAAGAAAAAGAAAGCCAGGTATGGTGGTGCACACCTGTAGTCCTAGCTGCTTGGGAGGCTGAGGTGGGAAGACTGTTTGAGCCCAGGAGTTCAAGTCTTCAATGAGCTATGATCATGTCACTGTACTCCAGCCTGGGAAACAGAGCTAGACCCTGTCTCTAAAATAATAAAATGAAATAACGTAATAAAATAATAAAAACAATACAAACTAAAGTGAATTTAAATGCTTACTTAAACAGAATAAAGGCTGGACATGGTAGTTCATGCCTATAATCTCAGCATTTAGGGAGGATGAGGCTGGCAGATTGCTTGAGTCCAGGAGTTCAAGACCAGCCTGGGCAACATGGCAAAACCCTGTCTCTACAAAAAATACAAAAATTGATCAGGCATAGTGGTGCACACCTGTGGTCCCAGCTACTTCGGAGGCTAAGGTGGGAGGATTGCTTGAGCACCAGGACATGGAGACTGCAGTGAGCTGAGATAGTGCCACTACACTCCAGCCTAGGCAGCAGAGCGAGACCCTGTCTCAAAAATAAATAAATAAATAAGCAAACAAGTAATAAAAATGAATGCAATATAGCCAGTCATTTTGCGCTGTTAAACATCATAACACTGGTTTGAGGAGACACCTCGAACTCAGGGCAAAACTCAAACACAAACAGGGACTTGGCAAGTACCATTAAGGAGGGTAAAGTGTCATGTGTAAAGAAACCAAGATGCAGGTGAAATGGGAAAAGTTCCCTTGTCCCCCCTCACAGAGTGTACAATGGGGGGGTGTCTCCCTTCTTCAATGCCCCGCTGCTCAAACCTCTAGGGGAGCATACAGGCAGGCAGACTGTGAGTTCCGACCCCATGGGCAGTGTCTAGGGGTGAATGTTTGCAGCTCCTGAAGCCCCAAAGGGCATGTGCTACCCTGTGTTCTTTCAGTTTATTTTGCTATCTATATGCAGCTTGTGTCAACCAGCTCAATTAGACCCTTTACCTTGTCACAAGGAGAGGGCTTTCTGTATCCTAGGTTTTTGCCTTGGTGTGCCAGAAGAATCGGACCACACCTAGGCTTAGAGAATGAGTGCAAGGTTTAATTGAGTGGAGGTAGCTCTGAGCAGATAGGGGAAGCCATAAGGGGGGATGCAGTGAGAGGGTTTCCCCCTGCAGTAGGACCACTCAGCAGCCTGGGCTCTCCTCTGACTGCCCCAGCAAAACTCCCCGTCCTTCCACCAGACGTTGGCCTGGCAGTGTGCTGGCTACACCTGTGCACTCCTCTTGACATCCAGCCACCTCTGTGTTCCTCCACTGAGGAACACGTGCTCCTCTGGACATCCAGCCATCTGTATGTCTGCCTGCTAGGGTCTCTAGGGTTTTTACAGGCACAGGATGGGGGTGTGGCAGGCCAGAGTAGTCTTGGGAAATGCAGCATTTAGGCAGGAAATGCCTGTCCTCACCTAGGTCCCTGGGGGTGGGGCCCTAGCCAGGGACCATACCCTCCTCTTCTCAGCACTTCCTTTCCCCCCCTTCCATATTATTTAAAGGGACCATGCTCTTCCCTTCCCAGTACTTCCGTAACACAAGCACAATCATGACAGCCACAGGAGCTTGGCCTCAGAGTTGGGGATTAGCAGGGATAGAGACAACAACAGATACTGCCCCATCTAAAAGTGGTAAAGTGGTAGCAACTACCACCTCCAGCCACTGACTGCTATGTGAGAACGTCGTTGTTATAAAATTATCTGAGTGTGTGTCTGGGGCTGGATAAAGTGTTCATTTATTTTCTCTTTTACTCCATTGCTCCTAAACCAACACTCGGCAACTATGCAGTACCATAAATCTTTGACTTTTCAAACAGCCTTTCAAACACTAGAAGGTAGTTCGCACCTAGTGTTTGCCTAGCATTTTCCTCTGCAGACTAAACATAGTAACATTTTACAATCACCATGTTGCGCCGAGTCCTCTAGATAGAGTTTGAACACACCATGACCAAAGGGCATGGTTTAATAATAAAAGGCAGAAGAGAAAGGCAAAATAAACCAAAAGTCTCATGGGTCAAAAATCACCACTATCAGCAGCAGGTATATATTAAAAAGAAAATGTACTATATAATACCAAACATGTCCATGAGAAATTACTGTGAGGACAATACATATTGCTATCTTGCTCTGAATTCAATTTGCTTCTTGTTTTTTAATTGGGAAGATTAAGTATCAGCTCAATTTGTTAATTTCTTTCCTTAAAACGATTAATTATTAATTATAGTCACTGTTATTAGCTATCTCTAATTCTTCCAAGCTGCAGATATTTTTACAGCAGGCTCCCAACAAGATCGGCAGTTTAGAGTATTCTCTGCCAGCAAGCTGCATTCCTCGTAGCCAGTGCCTACATGCAAGATTATGTCCTTTTTAAATTAGGTTTTTGTGCAAACCAAAATAAGCACAACATTATAAAAGTACACTGAATATCGATTAAAACCAAAGTGCTTATAAGATGAATTTTTATTTTCACTCTTTTGGATAGGAATCTGACATATTGCATTGATTGAAAAGCAGTTTTCAAAGAGCACACTATTAGGAATAATCAGAAGCTATTTACAGTTAGACCCTGTATTTACATTTCTCCCTAGTTTATGGCCACAATGCAATACAGTAAACACTCTATATTTACAAATGAACAAAATCAAAGTTTACATGATCAACACTGCGCTTCTCACAATCTGCACTGATCCATCCCATGTGTTCAATAACTATCCAGACAGTTTCCTGGGAGGACCTCACAGGACTCTCAGATGCAGGAATGCACATTTATACTTAATATAATAATGCCCTGCAACTCAACTTGCACTCCATACATGATGAAATAACTTCTTAGCAATTTAGAAATGCTTAGCAATCTATTACTTGGTACCAAAAGAAAAGCCATCCTTATCCATGCCCTCTTAAGAAAGTTTATTTGTTATTTGGGGTAAGAAAAGCTTACATAATCAACTTGCTCCATACTTATGTTCGTTGGGAGTCTCAATATTAAAGTATGGAAAAGTACTGTCTGTGTTAATATTTTACTTTTCTTTAATATGTTGTCTCACACAATTTCCAAGCCTTCCAAATCCAAAATTGGAGGCCAGGCCAAGCTTCTATTTTTGTTGTTTTAAAATACATCATAGTTGAAAACTTTCTTTCATTACAAAATAGTTGCATCAGTTTGCTCAGCTGGTGTTTAATTTACCTGATGTTAGAAAACATCGGTGAGCTCAGGATCCTCTGTGTCAATATGTGCTTTCTCAGTGTTTCCAAGGCCTTCCTTTCACAGCTTCCCTTAATGCAAAGAATAAACTGACCTTGAACTCTACCTGCCCTGTGTTTCTCATCACTTAGGCTTATAGAAAGATCCACCTGCTTTGCAAAGCGTTTTCTCAATCACCATAGCCCAAGTTAATTACATTCTTTTGAAGAGACCAGTGGGATTCTCTGACTCTTTCATGAACCAGCTACACATCTTAAACCACAGATCTCTTTATCTCTCATACCCTAATCGTCTCCCTCAAACAATGGAGAACTAGATGAAACTGGCATGCCTGGGATAGCTCATGGAAACCAAGATATCTGACCTGCTCGACTCTTCCAGCAGCAACTACAGGGCTACCATACACAAATTATCCAGTGGCTGAAATGGAGTGTGGGAACTTAGAATGCAATCCAAAAGTGCTGAATGCAGCGATGGGACACCAGCATAGAAAGGGTAAATATATTCCACTAGTTCATTCAAACCCAAGGAGAAATATGGTGGGTTCTCTTTGCATAATTCACCAGGAGAGTGTGTGCTCTGAACTTTGCAAATAGGTTCACTGCTTTAACATGAGGGAAAAACCAATCATGATTGTATGTTTTCTTTGTTGTCCAGTCCCCCGGTTTATGAGTTACTCACAGGAAGCTGAAGCATAATATAGGCATTTAATTTATTTTATCGTAATGCATTCAGATGAGTAGGTTTTAATACCCATTAAAAAAGTTTATTCAGCTATTGATACATATCATGGACTTCTGGAGAATTAAAGGTCTCTAACAGACCATATTGTCTGAATCCCTTTCTTACCGATGTGAGAAAATACAAACAGACTAAACTTAAAAGGACAGTTATTGAAATTCAGACTGAACATATGTGCTTAGCATCCAGAAACTGCATTCCCTTTCATTGCTAAAATGGATCGAGGCTGAATTGAATCAGACATTTTCAAGAATTTCAAAACCATTTGTGAGAATTTATATCTAAAATTCAAAGGAAAATCATGGAATTTGATGAGTATGAGGCATGATTTAAGTTTTTGTGATACTTTTGATGCTCAATTTCAGGATGGATTTGAAATATCATGGAAAATATATTTTTGTTTATAAGGTAACCTGGCTGAGCTTAAAGCAAACTTTGGGTCACTGAGAAAATAAAATATCCTAATGTTGTTATAGCGGTACCAAAAAATTGAACACAGTTCTATCCTGCCTCTGTAGCCAGACTGGGAGCAATGCTCAGGTCCTCATGAAAGAATTCCTTCTCGCACTGCACTGCTAGACTCAATGCTTATGCTACTCTTAGTAACATAAAGCAAGAGTCAGACTTAAGAAAAGCTCTCACTAAATAACTTCACAGTTTTCTAGAAGAGTTGAAACATTGTCAGTACTGACTTTCCAACTTAGATGATGAAAATCAATCAAAAGCCACACCTACCAGTGAGCCTTTTACAAAGAATGGTCTTCAAACTCTTTTCATAATACTTTTATTATTTCTAATCATTCCTCTTTATGAATGACTGAAAAGATATATTTAACCAATGTTGCTACAAAAATCTCTGCTCTGCATACACATGGAATTTTACTCTAGAGACTCAATGTTGGGAAATCATGAATATACCTGGATGACATGATTATTTAAATTACAAAAAAATTATAATTATGACTATTACTCCAGTTCTCAAGCACTGAATAAATGACAGGCACTATACATATTTATTTCTAATCCACTGATCTTTGGGGGAAAATCTGAGTTCAATGCAGCTCTACCACTATGTAGCTCGGTAAGATTTGTCTCTGTAACTAAAGCTGGAAGGCACTATTATTTTCATCCATCATAACTGACCAAAACACTACAGTGAAGCAGAAAGACTTACACATTTACCCTACATTTCCACTTAATTTTAGAAATGACTTAAGTTACCAAAAGAGTTACTAAATGAATAATTGTAAATAAAAGATTTGAAATTTGAAAAAGTTTGAAGTCACCAATGCACTAATAGGAATAAAACTGACAGTATTAGTCTGATCTCACACTACTATTAAAAAAAAAGAAAACAACAACTTGATACTGGGTAATTTATAAATAAAAGAGGTTTAATTGCTCACGATTCCATAGGTTGTACAGGAAGCATGTTGGGGAGGCCTCCGGAAACTTACAATCATGGTGGAAGACAAAGAAGAAGTAAGCACATCTTACACGGCCAAAGCAGGAGGAAAGAGAGAAGCGGGAGGTGCTACACACCTTCAAACAACGAGATCTTTTAAGACCTCTATCATAAGAACAGCACCAAAGCGGGAAATCCACCCCGATGATCCAGTCACCTCCCATCAAGCCCCACTTCCAACACTGAGGATTACAAATCGACTTGCCATTCGGGCAGGGACACAAATCCAAAGCATATCACTGATGTTCCTAGATTTCTCTGGAGTATTCAATTCATTGTGTATTGCTGCATTCAAAAACACTCAGATACTTTGACAACTTGTGAGATCTAGGGCATTAGAGTCTATTAAAAGTCATGCTCTCAAGTCAAATCTTAAGAAAATACTGTCTTTCAGCTGTATTTTCGATAATTAAACTGCTTTAGGAAAGAGGTGCAGATTAAGACAGCTCCAGTAGCTCCTGGTTTTCTGCACTAACACAGAGGAAAGCTAGTAATTTAAAAAATATAATGAGATCGCTGGATGATAATCAGAAGAAACATCCACTGTCTAGATAGAGAAACAGCTAGCGAGGTCATAATTTATTTTACCATATTTAATTGTTGTCACTTATCCATTTTTATATTCTTAGACTTTATATGCCACTAACTTCTAAAAGGATTTGTGGCAGTTTTCAAAGTGATTCCTAATGCTAGTTATTATTGTTTTTAAAATAAGTAGAATAAGTATCTTTAAGAAGGAATAAACAAAATAAATGATCCAATACCTCTTATCATCAGATGTTACCAATATCATTACTCCTGTTGGCCAGGACCAATGAATTTGATTCTGAAAAAAAGTGATATCAAAGTCATATGTATCATAAGCTAATTAAGGCAGGAACTGGTAGCCTACATAAGGGATGTTTGATAACTAACTTGTATATTCACTTCCCAAAATCCCGTTCTCTTCATATTATAGCTAAGTTCTAGCCCATTTTTGTTAAAAAAATTTACCAGAATGTTCAAAGGGAGAAAGTTCAGATTGATTCCTATTCATTTGATGAATTTGATTTCAAGATAAGCTTTTAAAAGTCTATATTCATAGACAAAGAATAAAACAAGTTTTTGTTTTTCTTTTTAAAATACCAACTGGCTTATAGAAAAACAGGCAAAAAACTAAGATAAAGCATTCAGCATCTCAGCTCTAACAGCTCTGTACACTCAGACTAAACTCCCTGTAGAATGCCAAAGAAGTGAAATGCTTCAGGGCTGCTCATCCTAAGTCTTGAGATGCTGTGATTGAAAGTAACATGTGGAATCAGTTTGAGAAAAATAAACTAAGTCAAAGAAAATGGCACAAGTAATAAGCCAAGATAGAGTGGAGGCTGTTTAGAGAAAAGAAATAGCTTCAGGGAAATATTCTGAGTCACAGCAGACAGAAATTTCAAAGAAAGATAAACAATTTGCTTACATAGAACATACACTCTTAAATACGTATCTCTCTATTTACTATCTATATTTGCACAGAATTAAATACTGATCTGTAACCCAGAAAAATTGTAATATATTTCATTGATAAAATAATTTTCTTTGTTAATGAACTAAAATAGAAAAGACTATATGTGTCTTGGCACGGTAGAAGAAGCTTTCAACTAGAGACAAGAGAACTGGGTTGTACCTGGCTCACTCACCAAAGGCTCTGGTTTCAATGGGGAGGTTATTTCATTTTTCTGGGTCTTCAGTTTTCATAACTATAAGGCGAAACGAGATGACTTCAAAGTTCCCTCAAGTTGTGTCTATGAATCCATAAATATAGCACCTCTTATGCCTTGGATGTTTGACAAAGGCTTTACTGAAGCTGATATCTACATATTTACCATCACAAGCAAATATATAATGTAAGGTATATGGGAAAATTTATATGGCAAAACAGTAACCTTGGATAACTTGAATGAGATGGTTAAGGGGGTTTTATTTAAAATTATGCTAGAACAAATTGGAAAATGTTTACAGGAAGCATTTAGTATTTAAAGCTATGTAAGTATGGAATTAAGTGTGTATATCTTAAAATGTGTATAGGTGAAATATACCTAGAAGGGTAAACTTTAGATTTTTATTCCGTTCCACAGATATATTTCAGTTTTCAGCACTATCTTAAAATGATCAACACACTCACTAATTCCCTTCATGTTTCTGGCTTAGTTTTTGAGCATGCATGTTAGATCATCTGTACTCACACATTCAAATATTAAATGGTCTCGGATCAATGGTTAACACCAGGTAATACCTGCAGCCTATTTCCTGGTGAGCAAGTCACACCCCCGAGAAGGACCAAACTTTTGAGATGGAGATGAGGTATGAACTAGGCTGTTTTTTTTTTTTTTGTTTTTTTTTTTTTTGAGAGGGAGTCTTGCACTGCCACCTGGGCTGGAGTGCACTGGTGTGATCTCAGCTCACTGGAGTGCACTGGTGTGATCTCAGCTCACTGCAGCCTCCCAGATTGAAGAGATTCTCCTACCTCAGCCTCCCGAGCAACTGAGATTACATGTGCCCACCACCACGCCTGGCTAATTTTTTATATTTTTATTAAAGACGGGTTTTCACTATGTTGGCCAGTCTGGTCTTGAAGTCTGACCTCGTGATCCACTCACCTAGGCCTGCCAAAGTGCTAGGATTACAGACGTGAGCCACTGCGCCTGGCCTAAACTAGGCTATTCTTAGATAGTGGCAACTGGTGAGGATAGGCATGGAATGTTCTATCTTCTACCTTTGAAGCAGCTCCTCAACCCTCCTGTGCCTCTTCTAATAACAACCCCTTCCAAACAACAACAAGAAGAAGCAGCCACTGAAAAAGTGATGGCTCTTGAAGTCTCATGTGACCAAAAGGAAAAGGAGTGAGACCGGCCTTTGGGACTGCGGGCTGCGTGGGAGTGGGCTGAGGCCTGTGAATGTCTGGTTTCCCTCACTTCCGTGGTGACCTGTATGACTCAGCATAGACAGGCATAATCTAGTAGTAATTACCCCTAGACCTAAGAAATGAGATAGACAGCAACACAATAATAGTGGGGGATGTAATACTCCACTGACTGCACTAGACAGGTCATCAAGACAGAAAATCAACAAAGAAAAAAGGGGCTTAAACTATACCCTACAGCAAATGGACTTAACATATATTTACAGAACATTCTACTCAACAATGTAGAATATACATTATATTCATCAGTACATGGAACATTCTCCAAGACAGACCATATGATAGGCCACAAAACAAGCCTCAGTAAATTTTAAAAAATTTAAGAAAATCAAAATTATATCAAGTACTCTCTCAGACAACAGTGGAATAAAATTGGAAATCAACTCCAAAAGGAACCCTTAAAACCATGCAAATACATAGAAATGAAATAAACTGATCCTGAATGACCATTGGGTCAACAATGAAATCAAGACAGAAACTTAAAATTTCTTTGAACTGAATGATAATAGTGACACACATCCTATCAAAACCTCCGGGATACAGCAAAAACAGTGCTAAAAATAAAGTTCATGGCATTCATGCCTACATCAAAAAGTCTGAAAGAACATAAATAGACAATCTAAGGTCAAACCTCACAGAACTGGAGAAACTAGAACAGTCCAAACCCAAACCCAGCAGAAGAAAAAAAAAAATAATGAAGATCATAGCAGAACAAATTGAAACTGAAACAAACAAAAATATAAAATATAAATGAAACAAAAAAACTGGTTCTTTGAAAAGATAAATAAAATTGACAGACCATTACCAAGATTAACCAATAAAAGAAAAAAGAAAATCCAAATAAGCTCAATTAGAAATGAAATGGGGGATACTACAACTGATACCATAGAAATACAAAAGATTATTCAAAGATACTATGAGCACCTTTACACACATAAATTAGAAAACCTAGAGGAGATGGATAAATTCCTGGAAATATACAACCCTCCTAGATCAAATTGGAAAGATGTAGAAACTCTAAACAGACCAGTAACAAGTGAGGTTGAAATGGTGAGATGGTAATAAAAAAATTGCCAACAAAAAAAAAAGTCCAGGACCACACAGATTCACAGCTGAATTCTATGTGACAGTCAAAGAAGAACTGGTACCAATCCTATTGACACCATTTCACAGGATAGAGAAGAGAGAGGGAATCCTCCCTAAGAATTGAAGCCAGTATCACCCTAATACTAAAACCAGAAAGGGATATAACAACAAAAAAGGAACCTACAGACCAATATCCCTGATGAACATAGATGTAAAAATCCTCAACAAAGGATTTTATTAGCCAACCCAACCTACCAGCACATCAAAAAGATAATCTGACATGTTCAATTTAGTTTGATACCAAGGATGCAGGGATGATTTAACATACGTAAGTCAATAAATGTGATACACCACATAAACAGAATTAAAAACAAAAATGATGTAATCATCTCAATAGATGCAGAAAAAAAATTGACAAAATCCAGCATTTCTTTATGATTAAAACCCTCAGCAAAATCAGTATAGAAGGGACATACTTTAAGGTAATAAAAACCATCAATGACAAACCCATAGCCAACGTTATACTGTACAGGGAAAAATTGAAAGCATTCTCCCTGAGAACTAGAACAAGACAAGGATGCCCACTTTCACCACTTCTATTCAACATAGTACTACAAGTTCTAGCCAGAACAATCAGACAAGAGAACGAAATCAAGGGCATCCCAACTGATAAAGAAAAAGTCAAACTGTCACTATTTGCTGATGATATGATCGTATACCTAGAAAACCCTAAAGGCTCTTCTGAAAAGCTCCTAGAATTGGTAAATGAATTTAGCAAAGTTTCAGGATACAAAATTAATGTATACAAATCAGTAGCTCTGCTATAAACCATCAGCAACCAAACTGAGAATCAAATCAAGAACTCAACCTCTTTTACAATAGCTGCAAAAAAAATAAAATAAAATACTTAGGAATATACCTAGCCAAGGAGGTCAAAGATCTCTACAAGTAAAACTACGAAATACTACAGAAGGAAATCATAGACGACACAAACAAATGGAGATACAAACAAATGGAAACACATCCCATGCTCATGGATGGGTAGACTCAATGTTGTGAAAATAACCATACTGCCAAAAGTAATCTACAAATCCAATGCAATTGCCATCAAAATACTACCATCATTTTTCACAGAACTAGGAAAAAAATCCTAACATTCATATGGAACCAAAAAAGAGTCCACATAGCCAAAGCAAGACTGAGCAAAAAGAACAAGTCAATAAATCTGGAGGCATCACATTACCCAACTTCAAACTATACTATAAGGTCATAGTCTCCAAAACAGCATGGTACTGACATAAAAATAGGATAGACCAATGGAACAGAATAGAGAACCCAGAAATAAAGCCAACTGATCTTCAACAAAGCAAACAAAAACATACAGTGGGGAAAGGACAACCTACTCAACAAATGGTGCTGGGATAACCGGCAAGCCATGTGTAGAGTGAAACTGGATCCTCATCTCTCACCTTATACAAAAATCATCTCAACATGGATCAAATACTTAAATCTAAGACCTGAAACTACAAAAATTCTAGAAGATACATCAAAAAAACTTGTAGACATTGGCTTAGGTAAAGACTTCATGAACAAGAACCCAAAAGCAATACAACAAAAACAAAGATAAATAAATGGGACTTAATTAAACTAAAAGAAAGAAAGAAAGAAAGAAAAGAATAAAAGAAATAATCAGCAGAGTCAACAGACAACTCATAGAATGGAAAAAAAATCTTCACAATCTACACGTCTGACAAAGGATTAATATCCAGAATCTACAAAGAACTCAAACAAATCAACAAAACAAAAATAAACAATCACATCAAAAAGTAGGCTAATGACATGAATAGATAATTCTGAAAAGAAGTTACACAAATGTCCAACAAGCATATGGAAAAATGCTCAACATCACTAATTATCAGGGAAATGCAAATCAAAACCACAATTCAATACCACCTCACTCCTGCATGAATGGCCATAATCAAAAAAAACAAAAAATAAAAGATGTTGGCATGGAGGTAGCAAAAAGGGAACACTTTCACACTGCTGGTGGGAATGCAAACTAGTACAACCACTGTGGAAAACAGTGTAGAGATTCCTTGAAGAACTAAAAGTAGATCTACCATTTGATCCAGGAATTCCATTACTAGATATCTACCCAGAGGAAAAGAAGTCATTATACAAAAAAGATCCTTCCATACACGTTTATAACAGCACAATTTGCAATTGCAAAAATATGGAACCAGTCCAAATGTCCATCAATCAATGAGTAAAGAAATTGTGTTTTATATATGTGTATATGTGTGTGTGTATATATATATATATATATATATACACACACACACATATATATATATATACACATATACACACACACCATGGAATATTACTTAGCTATAAAAAGGAATTAAATAATGGCATTTGCAGCAAGCTGGATGGGATTGGAGACTCTATTCGAAGTGAAGTAATTCAGGAATGGAAAACCAAACACAGTATGCTCTCACTCATAAGCAGGAGCTAAGCCATGAGAAAACAAATGTATAAGGATACGATGAACTTTGGGGTCTTGGGGCAGAGGGTGGGGGTAGTGAGGGATAAGAGACTACACACCGGGTACAATGTATACTGCTCAGGCCATGGATGCACTAAAATCTCAGAAATCACCACTAAAGAAATTATGCATGTAACCAAACATCACCTGCTCCCCCAAAAACCTATTGAAATAAAAAATAAATAAATAAAAGAAAACCTAAACACAGAAAACCATGAGGCATCCATTATTTCTAAAACTATATGGATGTTGGTAAAAACTGTGACCACTACACCTCAGCCTGAAGAAATATTGCACAGTGTTTGCTTTTTTTCCTCACCTAAAGTTGAGGAAAAATTTTGTTCCTTTTAAAAAAATGGCATACATTTTCATAATGGACATTGAGAATCCTGTAACTGTTGGCTTCCCTTTTGATTTAGTCTCCAAGAAGTTTAGAACCAAAATCTCCATTTGGCTAACTGATTGTTTAAAAGATGTGGCTCATAAGTTATTCCAAATACCACTTCCCACCATACACCTCCCAGGCCCTCCTTGATCTTCTGTTCTCTATATTTTCTCTAATTCTCATATTGTATCTATTTGTACTTCACTCTTATTGTGTGCTTTTCAAAATCCTTTGTGGAGCAAGGCAGATAATCAGATAATTAAGTAGGCACATGAAGTCTCACTGGCTATCTATCTTTGGAAATAATCATTTAAGTTCTTTAAAGTAGGACATAGAAAAATAATGTGGCCAAATTGAAATTCCAAGAAATGTGACAAAATTCCTATTTTTATGTCTGTATCTTTTCCCATTGTGATGTATCTTGAAGACTATGAATATAATAATTCTCTAACCATCTAGAAAAATATGGCAAAAAGTTAAATAACCAGATGCTCTTGACCCAAGAAATATAAAGATTTGAAGTTAACATAAAATTAGGACAGGTGAGCCAGAGATTTTAATTGAAAATACTTCAATTAAACCATTTTACATCATAAATGCATAAAGGTGTTAAATCTAAAATACTTAACTAGTATTTATTGTATTAAAATATATTGCTAATTTAGTATCCTATCATCTTTTCACATTTGGCTACTATATGAAGTTTAATGATTTATAGAGTTTTAAAACTTCACTTTTTTTCTGTAGGACTTTAGTGCTGATCGCAGACCAAATATATATTTAAAATTTACAATCACTAGCAAACTATTGTTCCATTTTATACTTTGATTGTGGTGACTCAAGCTTCAAAGGTCCTTTTTGAGGCCTGATAAGGTTCATGAGTATTTATTCTCATATAATATTTGCAATTAAAAAATCCTGCATTAATTTTGTAGAAATGATGTCTTAATTAGGTAGCAGTTGGTAATTTAAATGCCATAATGTCTAACTCTCAGAACATCACCAGCTCTAGCAGCAGATGAAGGGGAAGCAGGTTGTTTGATCTTCACAAACTACCTAGTTGAAAAAGAAATTGGACCTTATGGTACCTTATTCCTTAAGTGACTAGCATATCAACGAAGTGTGCACATTTTACATAGGCATAATGCAAATATTATGAGAAGCAGCTTTAAGGGCAAAAGTCAGATAAACAACTGGTCTGAGAGGTCTCAATGGGACAAGAGGTGATTCTCTGGGTTGAAAACGAAAAACATATGAGCCAGGGTGGAAAAGAGTAGCAGGAGACATCCAGAGGAAACAGTTACCTTCCCCTTTGCAAATCCTGAGTGAATTCTACATGTGGCTAATGGGCCATCTTTTGAGTTTCTGGGTCCTTTTTATTTTATAATCTATTTATTTCTATTTCTCTTTTTGTTTTCTAGAATAGACAAAGTGTTAAGAAAAAAAGCTGTAAAACTCCCAAGGGCAAGAACTCTGTATATGGAATCCAGCCCAGTGGTTACAGCATTGTAGCTTCTAAGTAAATATTTGTTTAATGCACCCTTCAAGCTTTATTTTAATATATATTTCATGAATATCGGCTGTGTGTAAGAAATTGTTCTAGGTCAAACATGTCTGTGGGCAAGGAGTAGGTAAGTACTTGGGTTTGACAACTGCAATGATTTGACAGTGGGACAGGTCTCAACTTACACTGATCCATAAACTTCCTGGTTTTCTTCTTCCCCCGACAAATAGATATATAAGCCATAGGCGTTAATCCCTAAATTAATGTCAGTTTTTTTCACTGTCGTTAAAGAAGTTTGCAGTTGCTGTTAATTTTGTACCAGCTATGCTCGCCAGACTAGATGAAAATTAGTTTTGGTTGTTGTTGTTAATTTTTGTTGTCACTGTTAATTTTCCACCAATTGTCCTTGTAAGACATGTGCAAATTAAGACTAAAACCTGTTTTAACATTTTCAGACACTATATAGAGGTAAAATTCTTAAGCACAGTACAAGAAAGAGAAGTTACCTAGGTATAACCAATACAAACCTGATGATTATTATATCTAAATTCCTTGATGTCAAGTGTAAACTGTCTTACCTATGATTATTTGCACTCTAAATCTTAATGCCATACAATATACTCCAGTAACAAGCTTGCACATGTGCCACCTGAAACTCAATAAAAGTTTAAAAACCAGAACAAAAAATACAAATAAAAAAATAAACTGTCTTCCCTATTTTTTGTGTTTATTGAGTGAATGATTCAAGGTTAAGCTTCAAACTGTCTGTCTACTTGGAAATAATATTACTTATTTTTCTTTTCAAAAAATCGATCATAAATATAACTTTCAAGTATGAGGTACTCAATAAAAAATAATTTCTTAATGAGTTTGATGTTACAGGTGAACAGGTAATTTTTCAGTTTTATTGATTACAGAAGCTAAACATGATATAACTTTTATTTTCACAAAAGAAATCTTGCAGCCAGTTAAAGATCATTTAATTATATTATTAACAATGAACGTTATTACATCTGAAAATTATCATATATAATCACACATATTCTCAAATTAGGGAGATCTAACATCTATTCTTAGCTGTTACTAACTGGTTGCAAGGTGTTGGGCAAATCATTTAATTTCTCACAGTGTCAGCTTTTCACATGTAAAAGTGATGAAATCACCTAGATAACCTCTAAAAAAATAAACACCATATATTATATATAGTCTTTAAGAAGTTTAAAAATTGAATTACAATACAGAAGCATATACTTATGTTTTCTGCTCCCTAAACGACTTTCCTAATTCCCTCTTGACTAAAGAAGGGAATCATGGAAGAGACATGGAGAAAAGAAACAGTAGACCCACATCATTCTGAGATATAGTGGCTCTTTAAACAAGACAAATTTTGTACTCACAGACAAAAAGAGCTTTGCTGGTAAAAAAAAGAGTGTAAAACTCCCAAGGGCAGAAACTTATGTGCAAGAAACTGTTCTAGGTGACAGGGGACAGCAGTAAAGGAATAGGTAAAATTCCCCATTTGTAGGAAAGTTACATTTTTATAGGGAGTGAGACAATAATTAAGTAAATATATAGAACCTCAGGTGGTACTAAGAGCTATGCAAAAATTAGGCAGATAGATGGAGACATTTTGTGAGGCAGAGAGGCTACCATGTAACAAAATGCTCAGGAAAGGTTTCACTGATAAACTGAGATTTGACCAAAGATCCAAAGGAATTGAGAGTCTGAGCCATGCAGACACCTCAAGGAAGAGCATTCTGATGCCATTTTATTTTATTTTATTTATTTATTTATTTATTTTTTTATTTTTTTATTGCATTTTAGGTTTGGGGGTACATGTGAAGAACATGGAAGATTGTTGCATTCTGCCCGAAATTATCTCTCTTCCTCAATCATAAGTGTTATTTACCAAGAGCCCACTGTTGTGCAGAACTGCTAACCACGAAGCTCAAATCTAAAAACATCAAAGGTGGAAATCTGCCTAGCAAAGTAAGTGACAGGAGTTCCCCTGTCACTTGTTATAATGATATTAATAACAAGCATTTACTGAGGACTTATGTATGTCAGGCACTTTATACTCATTCCTTCATCAATTTCAACAATAACCACTGTATACAGAAAAACTAATTCAGGAACTGATGTAAGGTTATACAGCTAGTAGGGCATGCAGCCAAAATGCAACCTAGCTCTGTGTCAATGTTCAGGATCTGAACTGCAATTCTTGCAATTCTCTGCCTCTCTCTGGTGCTAGATTGAGCACTATGGTTTGCCAGAATGTGCCTTCCCTTCCACGTGCGTGCAAAGGTAAGGTTGTATGGGCAAAGCCAAGGCTGTGTTTGCAAAGTAAGGTTATACAGTCAGCTCATGGGCTGCTTTCTTGGTTGTTGATTGGTTGATTGGTTGCTGAGTCGGCTCTCAATAGCTGTAGAACTCAGCCAAGATCATGGCAGATCAAGAGAAGAGGAGTTGGATACCTTTTGAACTGGAAGCTTAGAGTGAAGGAAAGCAAAAGACTGCAGAGTCAGCTAGGGCCCCTACCACCTTGACCTGCTCCAAGACCCTTCTGAAGTGGTACCATGATTCCAAAGTGGGCATTCTTCTTTTTAAAATTTTTTTAGAGACAGAGTCTTGGTCTGTCACCCAGGCTGAAGTGCAATGGCATGATAGCTCACTGCAGGCTCAAACTCCTGGCCTCCATCAATCCACCAGCTTCAGCCTCCTACAGTGCTGAGATTACAGGCATGAGCCACCATGCCCAGCCCTTAGTCTGATTCTTAAAGGGCAGAAGATGATCCACATGGTAGCTGAAAGCTTCCTTCAGGGGCCTCACCAAAGGAAATTTCAGAACTGAGCTGTCCAAGGTGTGGCCACTAGCCATGCATGACTACTGAGTGAGTGAAATGGGGCAAGTCAAAGATGAGATGTGCTCTAAGTGCAAAATACACACTGGATTTCAGTGACTTCAAATGAAGAATCATGGAAAATAAACAGCACACAAGTAATTTTTATATTTGTTGCCCAATGAAATAACATTTTTGATATGTATAGTGCTATATATTAAAATAAAATATATTTAAATTATTTCCATCAGTTGCTTTGGCTTTTAAAAAATAATATGGCTACTGGGAAATTTAGAATTGCACAGGAAGCTCACTTTAATTTCTCTTTCTACAAATTGGGCTTTGACTTCCTCCTCTGGGTGCTTCTCTGAATTCATCCCATCTGTGGGGAAGAGAATCACACCAAATCCAACTCTAGGGCACTGAAGAGGGTTCACGGGATTTGAGCTGTTAGCATGGTTGAGCCCTCCAGTTGGTAAAGTCATTTACTAAACTCTATTCGTGAATATACAGATTCCTTCTTCAAAGTTCACTTAGGAGATTTCCTGAAGGGAAACAGGGCTGAGAAGGTCTGTGTAACTAGCTGAGGAAACATGAGTTGTCATTTCTGACATGACATGCTGATGAGAAAGTAGAAAGGCTGTAAAGGACTGTTTCACTTACTACAGAATTTCACTTACAATAAGCTCTTTCTCCAAAATTATTTTCAATTGCTTATTACATCACATCTAATGCATTCCCCTTAATTCCAGAAGTACTGCTTCTTGCAAAAGGAGCCATTATTATATTGGTCACAGATCCATCTTTTTGCACAGAGCTTCCACCTTATTTAAAACAAGCCCCAAAGTCATCAGGTGGAGTTTATGACCAGCCTTATATTAGGAAAACTTCTCTCAATTTATTTGTGTTAGATGACTTTCTAAAGACAAATAAGACTGAGAATGACCATTATAAAAATGCACGCTGAGAAATTCACTACAAAAAATTTAAGCAGTCCACAGATTATTGTAAGTCGCCAGCCATGTCAACCAATGAAATAGCTGAATATGGTAGTTTTTTTTCCAAATATTATTTAATGCTTCCTACAACAAACATCAAGATACTATACACTCCTAATGTATACTCAGCCTTGGAAGTAAGTAGATAGTGGGACTCACAATTCAACATTATATGTTTTTATGCATACTGGACTCCTAGCTCTGTGCTTGTCACAGCCACATCTGAATGAAAGCAATCCCCACACCTAGGCGTCCCCCCTCACCATCACATGCATAAGCTGATATGATTACCTATGCCAGACCCCTTAAAACAGGATTATTACCCCTCTCTGATGAAGGGCAGAGCCACGCCCTAAGGATGTAATATAAAAATAAACCTAGATCTCTAAATATTTATGGAACTGAACTGTCTTGAATGAATCTGTTTGTGACGACAATGGCAAACTGTAACAGTGGCAAAAAAGACCATTTCAACTAGGTGAACAGTAAGAAAGCCAGGTTCCTCCTGCTGTCTGATTGGGTCTTAGCTTGTACTGTATACTAAGAGTTTTATTTAGAGATAAACAAAATCCTTATTGAGACTTATTGCTGTGTCAGCACACGAGAGAACATCAAAACATACTGCTGTAGGGATTGACCATCAAATATAGGGATGGTTTGCAGGAGAAAGCAAAAGAAATCCCAAAGTATAAGAAGTCTACCTTTGTTTACAGAAGCTATCTTTCCTTTAAATAGAATTCTACTATAGGA
The DNA here is from genome assembly GCA_036589455.1 of Ateles fusciceps. Taxonomy (NCBI): domain Eukaryota; kingdom Metazoa; phylum Chordata; class Mammalia; order Primates; family Atelidae; genus Ateles; species Ateles fusciceps. The sequence continues at coordinate 7,891,046 of JAZHEH010001064.1, forward strand.
TTGGGCTTTTATAGCCAAAGATGAAGTAACAGGAATGATGTGAGTTAAGAATTTACAGCAATCAATATGCCTAGACATGGCTATGAACATAGCATGCAGCAATTTCAGTTGGAGTCCTAGCTGTAACTTTACATCTGAAGGCTTCCTGTGTAGAATTATTTCAACAAGCATTTTTGTCATGTGATTCCACAAGCAAGTCCTTTATTTAACAGCACTGGGCTTGGCATAGCGGTTAAGAGCGAGTCTTGGAAGCCAGACTGCTTGGGTTTGAACCCCAACTCAACTTCTTACTAGCTGAATGACTTTGGATGAATTAGGTCATTCAAGTTCACCATGCCACAGACCTTCACCTCTAACACAGAAATGATAACAGCACAGACCTCTTTAGGTGGTTGTGAGAATTCACTAACAGCTCTTAGTGGCTGGCACACAGTAAAATAAATATTTAAGTATGTATTAAGTATTATTGTTATATATAAATACTTATTAAGTAGCTACTGAATGCCAGGTACATATAACTTTTATAATAAATATGAATGTAACCTGAATATTTCTCTACACCGTCAATATGAATATTCTGTAATTCTAAAGTCCCTTGTTTTACTTTAATGAAAGGAAGTGTCTCTTTGATTAAGTTCTTTTTTCTATAAATAAGCAAATTAACAGAGAATGATCTAATATGAGAATAAAGCTAGGCTATCCTTTGTTTCAGTAAGGATCTCTTAACTTATTCTGTGACAAGAAAAATCCAATTTTTTAAATCAAAGAAGCAATTTCACATGTAATATTATTTGGCTTTGGCTTTGTTGAGAACTTGAAGATGAAACAGATTCTTTGGTTTATTAGACTTGTGTTTTACTTCAAAAAGTAAGTTGTAACAGCTAAATGAAATTAATCTACAGGCAAAAGGGAAGTTTCCTCTGTCACGCCTAGCTTTATAATCGCGCCAGAGGTTACAGACCTCCCAAGGGCAGCTGGTCTAACATTAGGCCAAATCTCTTTGTAGGGAAGATGCAGGAGCTTTTAAGAAGGAGGCAGAGGTGAGGAGCTGTGGCTTTCTTTTCCAATGCCTGCAGTAGGTGCTGACGAGTTAAGGAGCTCAGCTCAGAAAAAAATATTTCCCATGTTAGACTCTGGGATTATGCCATTCAAAACTCTATGGCACAATCTAATAGATGTGAACGACAATTACAGAATATTGTGGAAGAAAAACGGGAGAAAAGTGAAAGGCGGAAAGGAAAGTACAGGGCAAAGAAGGTAAAAAGCCAGCTACATGTGGTACTTTAAATTGGGACACAGAGAAATGGGAAGCCAAGAAATGATGTGCTTTACCCACATGGAGTGACACACAAACCATCATAATATTGCATTTTGGTGTTACTATCCAGAGAACAGAAATACTAAGTACCCAATACTTTTTTTTAAAGGAGAATGCAGCATATTTTGCTTTATTCT